>CAWUFW010001226.1:0-1243750 GCA_963921515.1 Calotriton arnoldi
TTCCGAATGTATTTTAGTGTAATGATTTTAATTGACTAAACACTTGAATAAAGAACTTAAACTTGGCACTTTTATTGTTGCCTGAACACTGCTGAGTTTACAAGGAAGTCAGCAGTGAGAGTGAGAAGTGAGTCCGTATGCTGGACAGTCCTGCTGATTTTGTTACTGGGGGTTCATATTGCAGCACTGCTGCAAATCGGCCCCCACTAACAAAACCAGCCCTCTACCCCCCAGCCTCCTGGGGAAACGCCCGATGCCCAGTGCGGCCCATCCAGTCTTGGATTTACAACAATGTTTTTGACAATGCTTGCGATTCCCAGTGGGTCGCGAATGGACCTACCTCATTAATATTCATGAGGCAGGTCGCAATTTGCAACCCATTGGTAATGGCCATAATAACAGGGATGGTGGCCTTCTGATGTCAGCAGACCACCATGTATGTCTGTGATTGCTTTCTGAATAAAGCAATTCTTTTTGTAATGCAGCCCGTTTTCCTTAAAGGAAAACAGGATACATTTCAAAAACAAACATGAAAAGTTTTATTTTCATTTTTTAAGAGTAAGCAGTGGTCTGTGGGACCACTGCCTGCTCTTAAAAATGTTTGTGCCCGCATTCCTTTGGGGACCTCTTCCCATCTGTGAATAGGTTACCACCAACTTGAAGTTGGTGGTAAACTGCGAATTGTTTGCGACTGCATTCCAGTTGCAAAACATTCATTGGTCCCCTGCGAATCGCTATTAGGAAGGGACCCCCTTAACACGACCCTTCCTAATAGTGACTCGTAAACTCTATTTTGCGATTTGGTAATAGGTTGCCCACTTGCAAAATAGGGTTAGTACATGTCAAAAGGCTATTTAGTGGTCGCAAACAGCCCGATTCTCCGTTTACGACCTCTAAAACCTTTTGTACATTGTGGCCCTAAATTCTGATAGAAGCACTTTATATTTGAGAATCTTGAACATTGTTTTAACTACCAGCAGTTCAGGCAGCTGAAGTGAAGAGCACCCGCCCCTGAAGCAAACTGTATTTTTCATTGGCATTACTTGCAAAGTATTCTTGACATCCGATAGAAGTCTATCATATTACCTTCTTTGCATGGCAGTTTTATAATACTTGTACGCCATGTCTGTTCATCCAGTCTGGTACATAATTGTATAACTTTAATTGAGGGGGGCCCTTTTATAAACCTGGCTTCTCTCGATGGCTCATGAGCTGTATACTTGCATGGAGAAGAGATGTCATTCTCTCTCCTTTTTTCTCATTTCATATGTTTTATGTCAAGCCTGTGCCAGTTTAACTGTGTGGTTAGTGTTGCAGGCCAATTGATAACGCGGAGGACGTTAGGAAATGCTGTTCGCTGTAATTTTCAGTGCCTGGTGTTTGTCCGCGCTGTGAAATGATCGCGAACTGCACCATGCACAGCGCAAGCAGGTGCTGCTTCCTCGAGCCGCTCGAGTAGATTTTCTATTCGAGCGGCAGATTTCTCATCGCGAACGGACAATTTCTCAATGCAAGCGGTCGCGAGCATACGCGGCCACTTACATTGAGAAATCCGACCGCCCGCGTTGAGAAATCTCGCCAGGAGGTGGATTTTCCTCGCTCGCCAACTTGATGTTGACAAGCGCGAGCGAGGAAAAAAACCCGGAGCGGAGTTCTTCGGAACTCCGTGAGCTCTGAAAACTCTGCGAGCAGAGTTCACCGCCCAGGCTTACCAATTGATTCAAAATTTTATTTGCTATATCGGGCCAATTCTTCAGCTGTAATAACAGTATTTTACGTAGACGATTGTTTTACGATATGATTTGGTAAAACTGATATGGTTGTCTGAAATTGTAGGCCCAAGAACTGCCCATTTGTGTGAGAAAAAGATAGAACTTGTTCTCCCCTCTTCCAAATGTTTTCATGCTACTATGTCACTTTCCCGATATTTTGGTTAGTACTATTGCACGAAAATGGCATGCAACTTTCCAGCATGAAAAGAGAGGAAAATATTGTAAACACCGAATGTAACCCTATGTTTTACGAGCTGGCCTGATCAATACATAAGCCTGATTGTGATTTTAATTGTTGCATTAAGTTATATTTTATTGTATGGCTTACGTTTGTAAAGCTGCAACATTAAAGGTTGTATTGTTTTGAAGTTCTTTCAAGTGATCTTTACCAAATGCTAGTGAAACAAGCAGCACATAATATATAGGAGAAAATGGCTTGAGAAAGGACTTGGAGATC
Source organism: Calotriton arnoldi (assembly GCA_963921515.1). NCBI lineage: Eukaryota > Metazoa > Chordata > Amphibia > Caudata > Salamandridae > Calotriton > Calotriton arnoldi. The sequence goes on from CAWUFW010001226.1 coordinate 2,230, forward strand.
CTCATTATAAAGGGTATATAGGTGGTTGAATTTCTATTTATATATAGAAAGTTATTTGAAAGTTGCAGTAGTCCTCTTATAGTGGGAATCTGGTTGATGTTCTCTATTGGACTGATATGTTAGAAATTTGCCCTTAGTAAGGTACAGTAGGTTGATATGCCCTCCTGAAATTAAGATGAAAAGACACCCATATTTAGCTCATCCTATAATTCTAAGCACATTGCTATAGTGAATGTATGCTGCTGCACATTATGCAGTCAAAGGCATGCCCCACTTGACAAGCCACCCCGTACAGTTCATAAGCAAATGGGATCATCTAATTTGGCAAATTCTCATCAAATGTGTGTCTGGATGCACAGCATATGTGCATCATCTAAAAATTTGACTTTTGAAGCATGCAAAAATTCTCTTCAGAATGTAACTGCCATACCCGCAACTAAAGAAATACTAAAACATGTATTCACTCAAAAATTTAATGTTTACTTAGTCATAAATTCAATTAAAATCATCACACAAATTATCGTGAAATAGTTCCCTTATCGTTATCAGAAATAGTAATACTACTGTACCTGTGCAAAATAACTTACATGTCATATTTTGTCTTATTACAGCGCCTTTAATGTCATTTAATAAACATAATTATTTGGCAGAGCAGAATGAGGCAAATACTCCTTATATTATGGAAGGGGAGAGGGAGAGGAGTGCTGTTGGATGATGTGGCAAACTATCAACTGGTTTGTTGAGTTATGAGAATAGCCACCCTTTAAGAGCTTTCTTAAACAGAAGGTGGTTGCCGATAAATTTAAGAAAAACATGCAATGAATTTCAGACAGAGGGGCCTAGGACAGAAAACTCCTTGCTACCAAGATAGACTTTGTGGAATCATGGGATCCAAAAAGAACAGATGCTACAGAACGAAGCGTTCTTCTGGATGTCGTCATTCTGCAAAAAATACATTTTGGGTTTTTGCCTTAAAGTGGGGTGCAATGTACATAATACTTTAATGGTAATTGTGTTGCTGAATTGGCAACCAATTTAGATCATATAGGCCAGACCTGTTGAGAGAAATCAGGAGAGCCCCTATTACCAAACAGGCTGCTTGTTTTTGACTAGTTTGTAGATGGGAAGCAGCAAGACTTTAATGCCCAGATATAGCCTAGTGCATTAATCCAGCTGTGAACCTATCAGGGTCTGTGATACAAGAACATCTGCAATCTATCTGTAGCAAGGGCAAAACAGGATGGCGATGTCCCACATGGAACATGCAAGAGGAAACAACTGAGGACTTGACTGTCCATCTGGAGTGCACAGTTAGTTTTGACACCCAATCTCTTAACCAATTTTTCAGGCCGAGGGCAGGACCCAAAATTGACAGAAAGATTGCCAATTGTTATGACTACTCTCGGTAATTCAGGTGCATTGAGTGTAAGCCAATGGTGTCCATTCCAGTTTTTTACTGCCGAAGAGCCTTGGGACCCCCCAATCCTTCAGCAGACATATTGAATTACGGATTAGAAGGGCAGATTGTTGGGCCTGGTATGCCAAGCCAGCTCTCTGATTTGGCCTACAACAGATACTAACCTTTTGATCCCAACATAGCCTCTCTGTATTTGACTATGTTAGAAATGGGGGTCTCTAGTTGGCAAGGGTTTGCACCTTGTCCAAGTAGGGACCCTTCTTCCTAGTCAGGGTAAGGGAGTTACACCCTGCTCACTCCCTTGGTAGCTTGGCACGAGCAGCCAGGCTTATCTCAGAAGCAGTGGGTAAAGCATTTGCACATAACCTACAGTGAAAGCACTACAAAAGGACACCACACCAGTTTAGAAAAATATCCAATATTTTTATATATCCAAAACAAGAGCAAAATGATAAAAATACAACATACAGTACTTTAGAAACATATACTTTGCAAGATATCCTTAAAATTGCAGAACTATCTCAACAATACAGTTCGTACGAGTCGGTAGCTCTGTCCGGGGCTACCTTGATGCTGAAAACAACAGAGTCTAACAGTTCCAGCCGACCGCGTCGGTACGGCCCAGCGAAAGCGTGGACAGACTCGGTAACAGTCCTTTCTCGTTGCGTCTGGCACGTTGGTGTGAGCCGGTCGTGGCAACCGTCGCGGTTGTGTTGCAAAAATGAAAGCGGTTCCTTCTCGATGCAGTGCAGGCAGCGGCTCGGTGACGATCGTCCAGACGGCGTCGGTGAGACCAAGGCTTACGGTGTTGGGTGAGGCGGTGCTCGATGTGGAGCTGGCAGATTGCGGTGCAAGCGACAGAGCCGGTTAGCGGGAGCTGGTGTCTGTCGGCCCAGATGGCTGTTTGGAACGAGGCGGTGCATCGTGAAACTTCTCTGTGGCAACTAAAATAGCGGTTCCAGAAGCGGTACTCAGAGGTTGGCAAAGTCTTTACAGTCCCTGAGACTTCAGAACAGGAGGCAAGCTCTACTTCAAGCCCTTGGAGATACTCAGCACAGGTAAAGAAAGTTCAGTTCAGTCCTTTCACTGCCCAAGGCAGAAGCAGCAACTGCAGGCCAACCCAACAAACACAGCAAAGGGGCAGTACTCCTCCTGGCAGCTCTTCCAGCTCTTCTTCTTGGCAGGTTCCTTGATTCCACCGAGTTCTACAGTCCTGGGATCTGGGCCCCAATAGTTATATTAAAAATTCCTTTGTTCTCTCAGGCAGAGAGTGTCTGTGCTTAGTCCAAACCAGTTCTGTCCTCTCTGGCCCAGCTTCCTGGCAGGAGATGGAGGCATCATTGTTCAAGGCAGACCCTGCCCATTCAGGTGCAAGGAAATCTCCTCCCACTACTCTAAATGCAGCCAAGGTCTATTCAGCCCAGCCCTGACTCATCCAGGAAAGGCAGGACACACCTCGACCCCCCCCAGTGGCTGTCTGAAGAGAATGTACATCCCCAGCCCCTGTCAATCCACAAACCCAGCAGAGGCACACAGGATGGCTAAGCAAGAAAATACCTACTTTCTAAAAGTTGTATTTTCAAACACAGAACATAAAAATCATGTTTACTAAAAGATGCATTTTTACATTCTGAGTCCAGGAATACTAAACTCCATTTTCCTATCTTGTCCCAATGGGCAGTTATGCTTATAAGATGTTATTAGTAAAACTCCCATTCTTTCCTATGGGACAGATAGCCTTGCAGTGGTGAAGAACGAAATACACTGTAATTCACCACCAGGACATATCACACATGCCAGCACATTTCCTACCTTTAACATACACAGCACCCTGCCCACAGGGGTACCTTGGGCCTACCTTAGGGGTGACTTATGTGTAAGAAAAGGGAAGATTAGGGCCTGGCAAGTGGGTGCACTTGCTGAGTCGACATTGCAGTTACAGACTGCGTGCAGACTCTGCAGTGGCACGTCTGAGTTACATTTACTGGGCTACTTCTGTGGGTGGCACAATCAGTGCTGCAAGCCCACTAGTAGCATTTGATTTACAGGCCCTGGCACTCTCAGTGCACTTTACTAGGGGCTTACCAGTAAATCAAATATGCCAATCATGGAAACACCAATCCATAATAACAATTTACAACAAGAGCACTTGCACTTTAACACTGAACAGCAATGAGAAAGTGTGCATAGACACTAAACCAGCAAAAACAGAGTCAAAACCGGGAGGTCGGAAAGCAAAAAGACAGGGGAAACACTCCAAAAGATGCCAAGTCTAACAGATTACAACTTCATAAATTGTAGCAATTGTTAGAAGCATATTATATGTAAAGTTGAGTAGCGGGTTGTTAGGTTACATAGCCCTATGTACATGGCACTCAAAAACAAAAAAGAAGAAGAAGGGGCGTGGTTAGCGCTGATGTTGGCGGTCGCTTGAGTAAAGAGCTCCCGGCCCTGGCAACCTGACACACTGCCGGTATGAGGATGCCATCTGCCTGGCAAAACATACACAAGAGACCGCTGAGGCTGGAGGAGTGAATGGCTGATGATCACGAACGGTGGCCATACAGAGAAGCAGAGTGGAGCCCGGGAGCTTTAACCCCAGTGGCCGCATGGTAGGCCCGGCAATACCGGAGGCGGCTGGTGGTGATTAAGGATACGGTGAGGGGTCCCAGTCGTGCTTGCCTGACCCGGCCCTGGTGGAGCCGCTGGCATGACAGGCGGACTCTCGGATGTAACACCGGCTGCGGCACGGGCTGTGAACACAATGGGTCTATAGCATGCAGAGACTGCCGGTGATGCGCAGACCCTACGGCCTGCGGAGGTGAGGAGCGGACCTGCAGGCAGGGCACAGTGAGGGGACAAGGTGGAGATCTGGAGGATCGGCCGGTGCGGCCCCACAGGGAAGTGCTGACACTGCTGAGTAGATCACAAGGGTACAAGGCCGTGAAGAAGTGGGGCCCTGCTGAGTTACCAGGCCCAAGGGACTCTGCTGAATATTGGTAGTGCGAGGAGAGGAACTCCCTCTTCAAGTGGTGCTTGACTTTGGCCCAGATGGACACAATACTCCGGTACACTAGTGCGCCTGGGGGCTGTTTAGGCCTGATTGCCTGCTTCTCATCTGATGTGTGGGGGGGAAGGTCCATGCGACCCTAAACATCTTCCTGCAGGCCTGTGCTGTCTGACAGGCCCTCACTACTGCGCCTGGACACTGGTTTCTCTTCTCGCTGGGGGGCTGGTGGCTGGCAGCATGTGACACTGGACACAACCTTGGGTACCATGTACGTAGCTGCCCGGTGCTGTGTTGCTAACATGCTCCTGCCCTCATGTGGGCTGCGGCCTGGTGATCTGTGGCATCGGCGGCTCGCACCTACTGATGGAAAATCATTCCTACTGCTTCTACCGAGTGGGCACAATTACCAAACAATATCTGGCTACAATCCTGAAATTACCAGCCTCCTTCTGGTGTTCGGGGGCCCTGGCGAGAACTAGGCTGCCCTGCCGCTCCTGTGTAGCTGTGAGCCCTGGAGTCCTCTGGCCTTTGTTCTCCTGAGTTGTACCGAACAGCTGGCTGACATTGCTGCGGACTGAAGCTATTAACTGTGCAGTTGACTAGCTGCTACGGGTTTTCAGGCCCAGCCCCTGATGGGCGTGAGCTTTGCAGTCATGGGTCGCACAAGGGACAAGACTGCTGACCCCTTGATCTTGGTCGACCCCAGTCCACCAGATCAGATAGCTCACCTGCGGCCTTCAAAGATGATTGTATCCCTCCTACCACCGTGGACCCCCCCAGATAAGTTAGATCTTATATTGAACGAAATCCGCGAGTCCAGGGCACTCATTGAGCAAAGCTTGGGATCACTCACTACAGACGTCTGCATCCTCAAAGCTGACCACAAAAAGATAGCGGCTGCACTTGCTGACCTTACTCCTTGGAGGGCAGAACACATCTCTAGGTTGTGCAGCTCCATCGACAGGTGGCCACCTTGCAAGACCGCATAGAGGAGGTAGAGCGGCACGCGCGCCCCAACAATGTTTGGATCATTGGGCTGCCAGAAGACAGCACAGGGCCCAACGCCACCCTATTTGTTGAAAACTGGCTACGAAAGATAGTGGCCCCAACCGGCCTCTCGGAAATGTTCAGTGTGGAACGGGCACACAGAGTCCTGACCAGGAGGCTGGCCCCTGGAGCGCCATCACGGCCACTGGTGGCCCGAATCCCAAATTACAATGATCGAGATGTCCTCCTTCACAGCGCTCGAGAAAATGCACCTTTGCAGTTCAATAATGCTCGAATCTTGTTGTTCCTGGACTATACAATTTGTGTCCAATGCAAACAGGTCTCCTTTCAGGCAGTTAAAAAACAGTTGAGGGCACTGAGCCTCACCTATGTCTTGCTATTCCCACCCCGGCTCAAAATAATTCAGGACCACAAGAGTAATTTCTTTGAATTCCCTGAGACTGCATGGGAATGGCTTCCCAAAGCTTTCCATACCCGATGACCAATACACCTCCTCATCGTACTTGAAAAAGGATTTTAAACAAAAGGTTACATCATATTCAGGGGAAAAACTCTTCTCCCGTGTGATCTGAAGATAAACACATAGGTATTAGTCAGGAGAACCAACATTAATCAAGAAGCATGAAATTAAATAAGTGCTAACCTTGGACAATCAGATGAAAGATGATTGTTGTCACTAACTAGAGTCCTGAAGAAGGTGGTTTATCGATTCTCTTCCACCGAAATGCTGCGTCAACAACTACATGCTGTATAGCATTTTTAAACTTGTGATTTTTGTTTTAAAAAAAAAATTGTATTTCATTTTGCTTATTTGCACATGGTGTATAAAAAGTAATAAGTTAAATTTAAATGAAAGTGATTCTTTTAAACAAACTGCATTTCTCCAATGACATTGTATAACTACATTGATATAAAGGGGATATAGGAGATGACTTGTACAGTGAATACCAATAGAATGACCTTTTAATTGTTTTAATTGTTTTTATCGTTATGTGTATGTACACTGTTTTGATACAATAAACATCTGACATTTTTGCATATATATTTGGGTTCAGTGCATGTTCTAACACACCACATATTTTTGGGCAAGAGTAAACCTCAAGGACACATGGAAAATGCACACAACAATCTCTTCAACGAAAAAATAATCAATTAAAAAAATAAAGGTTTATTAATAATATTGACCATAAAATACACTCATCACAATAAATTAAAATACTAATTTAAAGTAATGCTGCTCGAGAGTGCATCATTATTTATAGCTAATATTAAGCTTTATACTACAAAATAGACTTGGGGATCTAGGTTATAGCCTCATTGGGACAACATCATTTTTCGTTTAAAGTCTGCAATGGACAGAACATTGATGACTGAGCATCAATTACAGATTGTATGCATCTAGCCATTCTTAGTCCAGATTTTGATGTTTAGATGTCAGCATGTCTCACCAATTATGGCCAACGTCCCAAGACATGCAAATTACATACAAATTTACAGAAAAGGTCATGGAAAAAAATCGATCTCAATCCTTAATCCTTCAAATCAATCATACAAAGGGTGTATTGCCCATATAATTTATAAACTGACCTACCTTGCAGGCAGTCACACTGAGTGTGGGATGCTGAATGAAAGATGTGGACAAATATTCAACAGGTGACAGCTGTATGCAGAACTTGCAATCAAAAAGGTGAATGTCTAAGTTTAGCATTAACAGTAGCCTCAGTTTAGCTGAGTCACTTTTTGCAGTTACCCAAGATTTCCCACCTTTCTGTAGATCTTATTTTTACTAATATCACGACTCGGTGCCCTATGGCACTGCTATTCACTTCCACAGTGTGTGCGCGCTCTGGCCCTAATATGGTTTTGTCAAAATTGGTTTCACTCCATTTGTCTAATTAAGTTTCATGTAATGCCACAGAAATTACTGCAGTGGCATAGAAGCTAAAATCTATGTGGACTGTAGTGTGTATTTACACCACCCACATATATGACAAAAATATATGGCTGTCAGTAACACCACTGTGTTGTGGCTCAGTTGTAAGTTAAAAGCACTGCAGTGATACTTGCAAAAAAGTGTCTTTACCAGATACAAACACCTTTCTTAATTTCTTGATAAGCCACACCCAAAGTACTAGTTGAAAGCTTAAAGGACTGAGCGCTTAACATATAAGAAAAGGCATACTACATATTTGAAATAGTGTGCCCTTACAGTGACTAAAAGTCCAAAAGCTTGTTTCAATATGTAGGTGCATCTAGATACTTCATAAACTGGCTTAAGTAAAAATGAAACTCTTAATTATATCTTTGTCTGGGAAAATACTAATAAATAACTATTTTCTACTTTGTTTGAAAAAATCTAGTTTTCTGAAAGAAGATTTTTGATATCTTTAGAGCAAGTAACTTAAAACAAGGTACTTTATGTTACCTCAGCCAAAACTGTCTTAGAACCAATTCTGGTACTCATCTGTCCTTCAGAGGCCCATACAAATGCATCCAAATGCATCCACAACACCGGACCCCAATACCTCAACGAGAGAATCTCCTTCCACGTACCCAAGAGAAACCTCAGATCCGCCGACCACGCCCTCGCCGAAATCCTGCACATCCGCAGAGCCAGAACAGGTGGAAGAACCTTCTCCTACATCGCAGCCAAGACCTGGAACGAGCTCCCGCTCAACTTCAGACGCGCCCCCTCCCTGAACATCTTCAGGAAGATGCTCAAGACCTGGCTCTTCGACTGAACGGAGCTGCTTAGCCCCTCCCCCCCCCCAGCGCCTTGAGACCCTCACGGGTGAGTAGCGCGCTTACAATTCCCCTGATTGATTGATGCACATTCCTGTCTGTAATTAAAAACATTTCCCTCCAGATGAGAACTGCCGAGCTTCTGGCCCAGGAAGGCAGGGGTGTCAGCAACTGGTCACTTACTAAATGGAGCTGACAGTATCTACTCTCATTTATTCCCAGGCCTCTTGTAGATTATTTGACTCCAGTACTAGCAGGGCAAAACAACAGGTATTGGCCCTGCTAGAGGGAGGAGATGCCATCTAAATAGAGGAGTAGTTTAGGGAGAACTCAAGGTCCTTGCGATGGAATAAGTGTTTAGCCTTTTTAGATTTAAGGTTTTAGGGGAATGTTTACAATAAGGGGAAGAGGAAGCACTGCAAAAAGAAGTGCCATTAGGGCCATAGAGCACATAAGATTGAGTGGGAAAAATTCTGCAATCACTGGTAAGGAAAGAATGGCACCTCACCACTACCTCCTCAGTACCTGCTTGGACATGGGAAAATAACATCTAAAAGAGGCCTGGATGGAAGAAAGAAGGTTCAAGGACTCTTGACTGCTGCTAGCATCCAGGGACTGGAACTGTTGGCAAGGGTCAAGTGGGTGACCTCCCATTTGACTGTTCCAAGGACACAAAAAGCAGGACTCCTGACTGAAGTAAGCCCAGGTAACCACTGAGGTCTGGAATCTTCAGGAGCTCTTGCTAGAGAGAGACCCACAACCTAGAAACCTTCCCTGAGGGCTTGAGGAGTGAGCAGGGAGAACGTTACTGTCAGTTGGAAAGGAGGGGGCAAGGTAGTGAGTCTTACCCAGGGAGGATGCACCCTATGCAGGCAAGAAAACCCGGTTTGTCCTGACCAGAGCTTTTTGCGCGTTGAATACAGGTTTAACCTGTCTCACAGTAAAGGTGCACTGTCTAGCGGAGCCCTGCTCAGCTACAGCTTCGAGCCTTGTACTGCTGGAGAATTTTGAGGACAGCAGCAAGGGAGGTAAAAATAATACCAGGGCGACTTGCCATAATGTTGATTTTATTTATTTATTTCCTGTCTCTACCTGTGTTTGTTTGTTGTTATGACACAAAAGAACAACCCATTGCATCATATTTCAACCTAGAAATCTCTAATGAGAGAAGACTGTGAAATCCAGAGGTAGAGGCAAATATCAAATTGTGTTACTCAATGGAGAGACTGTGAACCATGTACTGCAGATGCAATTCTCCAGCAAAGAACAGAGGCAAAACAGGATTGAACATGAGTAAAACAAAGCCAGGATAATACATTCATGATAAGGAATGTAAGGAATTCAAAAAAGAATCACAGAACTCTGGATAAGGAGTAACACAGTCAGTGTCATTTTTTTTTTACATGTTGTACAGCAGTTGAGCTGCTGTGCACCATGGCTTAAAGTAAAAAAGCGCTATAATGCGGGCAATGCTGGCTATGTCATAGTGCTTTTTCTTTTTACTTCAAGCAATGCTGCTAAGCAGCTCAACTGCAGTGCAACATTCAAAAAACATTGACAAAGCCAATATGCAAAGTTGACACCGATTGGCTTTGCCAATGCTTGTTTTGAATCAGACCCATACCTCACAACGTTGCAAACCTTATACAGTGGGACATTTAATATGCAAATGTTGGTGGTTCTTGAATCATTTATTGACATGCAGTAAACTGCAGAACAGAAATGATTGCATTTTCTGTAACGTAACAGAAAAGAATACATTTTGGAGGATTAGAACAGAAAAGATTGCATTTTGGTTGGATTTTCGGAGAGTCTCTTGAAGAAAGGACCGACTATGCATTGAACATCAGTCAAAACCAAACAGAATTATCCTCCGAGGATACGCCATCTCCCGCAAATACATAGCACTGAAACTTGAAACTCATTGTACAATAACTGAAAACAATTGCAAAATTATTAACACATTTTATCATTAAAACAATTATCAAGGATTATTAAATGAATCTTTTGGGAACAAACTACATGAACATGAAAATAAATTGAATGCAAAACTAGCCCTATATAGAATTAAATTACCGAATATTCTTAAAGGGTTTCCTAAGTTTTTTCCAGTCAGTACAAATAGAACAAGCATTGGCATAGCCAATAGGTCTCGCTTTTGGGACCTTATAAGTATTTAGTTATGCAGCACAATATCCTTGGTGCAACAACATTAACGGTTGCATGGTTAAACACTTATAAGGTCCCAAAGGCGAGACCTATTGGCTATGCCAATGCTTGTTTTGAAGATGTTAATACATTCCCACATATAAGGACATCTATGGTATAGGCTGGGCTGTTACATATGGATTTGTTTCTCATTATTGCATACTTTTGACTAGCTGTGTTCATTTATACTACAATGTACATACCTTTTTTTAAAATTGACTTAAACTTGAGTTTAATTATCTGTGTGGAACGTGTGTTTAATTTTTGGAAAAAGAAAATACAAATACAATTAAAAAGAAAACTTTGATGCCCCTAGTGACAGTCGCCGCACGTGCTCCCCCCACCACCCCGTCATCGGTCGGGATTTGCAAGGAATTTTTTCTTGTCAACTACCTGTATTTTTTTTTACTTTACAAAAATGTATGTCTGTCAGGACGTTTGCAAGCTTTCGAAAAATAGCAGAAGAAAACGTTTCGCTAAAACTAGGCCTGCACGGTGAAATTGAACCAAGGTGCTTTTTAGGTGGTCGGTTCTGTTGCCAAAAGTTGTTTCAGAAATTTTTCTTGTAAAACTTCCTTTGTGTGGACAAGTTATATTCCGTAAAAGAAGTTGGGCGAAGTTGGTAAATGAAGTATTCCTCGGTCGATTAGTTGTTCGCTTTTTTGTGCGTTAGGAACGAATTGAACCCCACGTGGTCCCGTCCAAGTCTCACAGCTCCTTCCCTGCAGCTATTTATTGAGGGTTTTTCAGCTCAGAATCCCCACATGGGTGCATGCACAGCTTGGCTCATTGTCACTAGTGACAGTATATATTTAGATATTCTATACGTTTATTATAAATACTATATATTTTCACTCTATAAAATGTCCTTACTGTGGCTCAGCACTTCTTATAGTCCCAAAATGACGCACTCATCATGGGCTTAAAATGATGCTGCACTATTCGGCTTATTGCTTCGGGCCAGGGACACAGCACCTCCAGAAGGGGAATCAAGACAGCGGTGCTGCAGCGCCATCTAGCAGCGGTCAGTAACAGCAAAACAACTTTAAAAGGCCTTCTATTCTGGCCTCGGGAGCACTTCATAGGCAACATAAAATTTTGCATGGTGTTGTGAACTTGCCCGTTCCTGAGGCGAGTTTTTTACGTGATTGAGCTGGCATGCTTCGAGAGTTATGAAGGGTGGGGCTGGCAAATGCCAAATTACTTCAGCTTCTTTTGAAAATAAAAATAAATCACTGTTGTGTAGAGGAGATAAGTGTTATCGTTCGCCCCTGCCTCTAGCCAAGGCGTTCCACCCCAGGAGGGGGCAGAGGCAGCGACTGTGTGCAGACTTCTTAACACAGTACAGTTGTCCTTCTTAGAATGTGCTTGTATTGGTTAAATTTAAAGTATCATAAACTTGGGTTTCACGTCATGAGGCGCTTCAGCGCTGGATGCTGCCAAGACCTGTGAGCAGTTGGTGTTCTGTAAAAGGGCACATCCGCCTCCCATGGGGCTTTAAAAATGTAAAAGTGAAAAAGTGGCCTGACGCTGTCTTCACATTCAGACACAGTTCTGTGGGAAAATCGCAGCTTTCAGCCTGTGTCTTGACGCTCAGTTCAGCTTTTCTGCGTTTTTGTGAAGACCTTTTCAGCACAATTAAATGTAACCTGCTGTGGAGGGGTTCTCTGCGCAGTTAACAGGCTGTGGCGGGGTTCTCTGTGTAGTCATTGAGTGAAAGGAGATGAGGATGACACCGGAGAAAGGCGGAGAGGTGTGCCAACAGTGAAAGAGTAGGAGTGAAAGGAGGAGGGAGAAGCAGTGAGAGGGGAAAGATGAGGGGAGACGGTGAAAGGTGAGCAATGGGGGAAGCAGGAAAGTAATGAAGAGGGACAACACTAGACTGGGTGGGGCTAGGAAACAACAATAAAAGGTAGAAACGTGTGGCAGAAAAAAATAAGAAAAAAAGAAAGTATCAAATGTAGAGGGCGAGAGAGGATCAGCAGTGAACGAATGAGGGGGCGGAGAGGAGGCTCTGAGGGAGAGCGACGGCTAAAGGCCGAGAGAAAAGCCAGATGGCGCAGCGCGTGAAGTGTCTGGTGTGAAAGAGCAGCAGGGAAGGGGGCGGAGAGGAGGCTCTGAGGGAGAGCGACGGCTAAAGGCCGAGAGGAAAGCCAGATGGCGGCTGCGTGCGTGCACGTAACCGCAAGCTTGAGGCCAGCAAAAGCGTGTGGTAGCACTTTGAAAACCCACTTACTAAATGTCTCGCCTGAGACAGCGCTGGCTCAGGCGAGACCTAAAAAAGTCTGTACAATGAGACTTTCTGGAGTAGGGTGCTTGGTGAGAAATGTGGATCGCTGGGCACAAGTCTGTGTTGCTTAGCAACGTGTCAACTAATAGGCAGACATCAACATGCTATTTATCAAGTATCCATCTAGGAATCTGTGAGGGCGTCATTAAATGGAAGCAAAAGCTCTGATGTTCCTGGACCAGGCTGGAGAACATCTGGTAGTGCATTTGTCTTAGTCTCAATGGAGGACAGCAGGGACGTTAAATCACTATAATACCAAGGGTATCAAAAATACCACCATGTGCCTCTGACCCCACAAACATCAGATTCCTAGCCCTTCCTTTGGCTCGTTAACAGCCTCCTTGCTGAAATGGATTTATGGCAAGTAGAAACTGTAGAATGTAATGGCAGCCCTAAGACTCTGTTTACATTCTGCTCCTGAAGATGCCTTCAGAACCCCTAAGATGAAAGGGAGCAAGGGCAGTGCCCGGAGCACGGAAGCAAGCGATACCACTGGCCAATCCATATCCATGATTATGTACTAATTTGGCAGTGACCTTCTAAAAAAATTAGTTTTTTGTTGTTCATTTGGATAATTAATATTTGGGCTGGAATGGCGTTCTCGAACCCTAGTCGTCAAACTGAAGAGCAGCGACCTACGTGTGCTAACCTTCTCACGACTAATATTTATAACGAACGATCAAGCTACTTATAGGCTACATCTCCAAGGGTCACCAGTCTTATATTAGCCACTGTCCCAGACAAATATTTAACTGCCACATGCACTTGCGTTTTGTGGCTACGGCTCACAGCGCGGTTTCCAAGCTAACGCCGTGCTTTACAAAATGAATCTGACATAAGGACGAGGCGCGCTAATCCACGCATGGGATTCATTTATACAGCACGCACTGCATTTTCCCCGAAACATTTCAAGCTTTATCTAACGTCTAAAAATACAAATAAAGAACATTCAGGTGTGCTCTATGCAATATCCATACCCCTTAATGCACGTCTTTACAGGTCAGCAATCCGGGAAAACACACTGCAGCACTACGAGCTTAATCACGCACGTGTCCCCATGAGAGCACATTAGCAGAGCAGTGCTTCCAGTGTGGCTGCTGACAGCCAAACCTGTGTATACTGATAACAAACGCACCACCAGAATTAAACATCCAATCTCCGTGCACGCGTTGCCCCTCCCACACAGTCAACTTAAAGCTACAATTCAGCGATAGCCGAAATATTAAAAAGCCATTAACCTCACGTGAAAACTAGCCGCAACAGAACCCCCGCGGCGCCACGTGCCCCCACAAAGCGTGCACGGGCTTCGTTCGGGACCGCTTTAAAGACTTGAAAATTGACGTACAAGCCGGCCTGCAGCTCTATCTTGCTGCTGGAGAACCCTTTTGTGAAAGCAACACGCGCGATTCACCAAGCCCTGGCCCCTCCCTTTGAGTCATGTTTCACAAACAGCTGACACGGAGGGCAGACCCCGCCCCCTCCTCCACACACGCATCCACACCCTCGCATTGTGGGAGTCGGAGCGCAGCGTTAACGCAAAGATCTTTGCGCTGTTTCGGGCGATGCTATGCTCCTTCGCACGGCACGTAAAAACTTTAAGTGAATTCTAAATCCTTTCCCGACATACCAGGCGGTGATATGCCACTTTTCCACACAGTTCTGTTTACCGAGCCCCCTTGAATCAATCGGTAGTGGTTCAGTCCTGCTGTGAATACTGAGCAGATACCATCTCTGACAGGATCTGGTGTGCTACTCGACAAAAATGCCACTGGGTGGCGCTCGAAGGCTAACGAGAATCCCTGCCACAACGTGTTATTACTTAAAGTGTGATAAAGGCGCAATTCGGACACGAGGGAAAAGAACAAGTTCAAAATCTATTCCTTCGGGGAACAACAAAGGAAAGAGGTTATTATCTGTTGTAAGACGCTTTTTAATCGGAAACCTTCTATAGAAGGTAGCTTGTAAGCCTTAGCATATGTCGCAGGCTGCTTACATGCTGGTCATTTAAAAACAAGCGCGCGCGCCTCGCGCCAAAAGGAGCTATAATTGCTACCACATGGCGCCAAAGCTCGCTCCCGCAAGGGAATCGCCAAACGTGCACGCATTGCCATTGAAAGCAATGCAACGCGTGCACGTTTTTACGGCAAAAAATGAATCGATTCCAAAAGGTCTTCTTCCTAAGCAACGCATGCGCGCTGCGTAGGCGAGACCTAAAAAGGAGAGCGCAGGGAAAGTGCTACTGTCGAGTCTTATTCATTGCTGTTGTACAATTGAATATCATGTATCAAGCTCGGGCTGTATCATACATAGGGCCTGATTACGGGTTCGGCGGCCAGACCGCTGCGGTCACGTCAACGTCGGATTCACTGCCGCCGACTAAGCAGTCCGCTCGCCATATCACGATGTTGTTGGATTTCAGAATGAAAGACCTCTGGAGCATAGCCGACACTGCCAGTCATTCGCCGACTGCCGCATGGGCGGTCGGAGGAAAGCACCTGCCATAGGACGGTACAGAGAAGTTACTCTGCATCCAAATTACAAGTTAGCTTTCCAGCAAGCCGATAGGGGCGGTGGGACCGCCTGCTTAGAGTTGTCGAAAATGAAGGTTTTGGGGTGCATACTCACCAATTTCCATTTTTTCCCTTCAGTCTTTGGCATGGATCCCTTCCTCAAGGTCCCCCCTTCACAGCAGCATCTTGACCCCAAAGAAAACAACCCTTTTGGCTCCGAAATCCAAGTAAGTCATTGACTATTTACCCATTGACTGGACAAGGCACATATGTTCCAGACTCCAGCAATGGGCAGTAGGCATTTTTTCATGTGAAATGCATATTTGTCCATTCAACACTTTTGCAATCATAGTATACACACTTGCATCAACAAATATGAAAAATCATTCACCGCCATCAGAAAAACCTGCCGCCAGCCCATCAGAGACATAGTATCACAGCGGGGGGGAACCGCTGCCACACGGTCATATTCGGACCACTGCCACGGTGGTACAGTGGTCAGACCGCAGAACTCGTTATCAGGCCCAAAGTGCCCTAGAGGTGCAGTGGGTATGCGCACCTGCTTTTCGTACCTGTAGGGCACTGTGTTATTAGAGAAAGAGGAAACAGACGCTTCTGCAATTTTTATTTAATTTATTTAAAACATTTCTAAAGTACATCTGTCACCTAACAGGTATCCTGGCGCTATTAAAACAGTTTGAGGGCAGGAAAGAGTGGTCCCGTATTGTGATGATTTCAACCTGTACTGAACCACTTCAGTGTCACATAGGAGAGAGCCAAGATTTAAGACCCTTCCTGAATTGCAATAGGTTAATGGATAGTCTCAGGGTGTCTGGCTATTGATTCCAGAGTCGGGCTCCTTCAATAGAGAAAGCTTGTCCTCCTTGTCTAGCTCTTCTATATCTGGCCACGTGTGCCATCTTAGCTGAAGAGGAGCAAAGGCTCCTCCCCGGGACATACCATTTTAATCTTTTTTGCAATGAGGCCAGGCCGACACCATGCAAAGATTTAAAAACAATACAAAGAGACTTAAATTGTATTCTTTGCTCCAGTGGAAGCAAGTGTAGGTCTTTCAATGCTAGCGAGACTGAGACCCTTCTTGTCCTGTTAAGTGCCAGTCTGGCTGCTGCTGCTTGGACCCTCTGCAGTCTTCTAATCAGGTCATCTGGAGTCCCAAGCAGTAAATAGTTGCAGTGGTCCAGGCGGCTCAGGATCACACTGCGAACTACCAGGGCTCTTGACATGTTAGGTAGCAGAGAGAGAATCTTACATAATGCTTTTAATGAAGCAAAGCAGGTGCATACTGTCTTGTTGACATGTGGTTCTAGATTAAGATTCTTGTCAAAGGAGATTTCCAGATTTTTGACAGCCTCCGAAGGTGAAAAAGTCTTTTGGGAGCTGTTGGCCAGAAATCGGATGGTAGCGAGGTTGGAATTTTATTTGCCAGACAACATAAGAACTCAGTCTTATCTCCATTGAACTTCAGGGAGTTAGATTTGAGCCAGTTGGTTATGTCATTTATGCAAATGTGAAATCCATTTGGTGTCCTTGAAGGATCCCCTTCTAATGACCGAATTAGCTGAGTATCATCTGCGTAGTTTACCAGGCTGATCCCATGAGATTTAATAAGTGAGATCAAAGGGGTCATATAGATATTGAAAAGTATAGGGCTGATTGACGAGCCCTTTGGGACACCATGATTAACAGACCTAAACTCGGAGCGGAAAGGGGGGAGTGACACTGCCTGTTATCTAAATGCCAGATATGAATGCAGCCATTTTGATTCTGAGCCCTTAATTCTAATGGAGGATAACCTATTCAGAAGTGTATTTTGATTCAGTGTATCGAAAGCGGCAGAAAGATCTAATAAGATCAATACCACTGAGTTGCCACTGTCTACAGATTTTAAGTTCATTCATAATGGTGAGTAATGCCGTTTCAGTCCAATGGCCAGGCCGAAACCCAAATTGCTCTTTCTCTAAGATCTGGTTAGTTTCTAGATACAGAGATAAAGTTTTACTTGCGTATCGTTCCAGGATTTTTATAGGGTAAGGAAGGAAAGAAATAGGTCTGTAATTACTTAGAATTCCATGATCTAGAGAGGCCTTTCTTATCAGAGGTGTGATTAGAGCTTTTTTCCAAGCTGTTAGGACCTCCCCCTTACTTAGGGATTGGCTACAGATATGCCTCAGATAGGGGAGAGTTTCATCTGCCAGTTCTTTCCAGACATTGCAAGGGATAGAATTCAGCAGTGCCCTTCCTTAATATGGAACATGCCAGGCATAGCTGTGCAAGTTGTGATCCGAAGGGGAGTGCCCTCATTAGCACGGGGCAAGGACAGTCATTATAAATTTCGAAAAAGAGTGTGAATTCAGAATAACCAGATGCACCCTTGGTCTAGGTCCACTCTCTCCCGCAGCTCCGCTGTGCCGTCTCTTGCCTCCAGACCCCGACCTCCTCCTTGTGAGGTTCGAAGCTGCTGCCCGCTCCAACTCGGACCAGACTGCCTGCAACCACCGTAACCTTTCTCAGCCGTTTTTTTCTTAATTTTTCCCTGTTGTGCCTCTGTTATTGTGCCCATCTGTGTCTTGCTCTAATTCCACCACTGTTTTTATTTTCTCGTGCCTGCCTGTTCCTTTTGCCGCTGCTGCCCCTGCGGCCCCTCCCCCCCGGAATTCCCCCCGGAATTCCCCTCTGGAATTCCCCCGCTCCCGCCTCCCAGCCTCTCCTCCCTCCCACCTCCCCTACTTAATGGCGGCCGCTGCGGGGGAGCGCGAGTAAGACCTCAGACCCTCGGTCTAGGTCCACTCTCTCCCGCAGCTCCGCTGTGCCGTCTCTTGCCTCCAGACCCCGACCTCCTCATTGGGAGGTTCGAGGCTGCTGCCCGCTCCTGTGCCTGCTGCCCGCTCCAACTGGGACCAGACTGCCTGCAACCACCGTAACCTTTCTCAGCTGTTTTTTTCTTAATTTTTCCCTGTTGTGCCACTGTTATTGTGCCCATCTGTGTCTTGCTCTAATTCCACCACTGTTTTTATTTTCTCGTGCCTGCCTGTTCCTTTCGCCTTTCGCTGCTGATGCCCCTGCGGCCCCTCCCCCCCAGAATTACCCCCGGAATTTCCCTCCGGAATTCCCCCACTCCTGCCTCCCAGCCTCTCCTCACTCCCACCTCCCGTACTTAATGGCGGCCACTGCGCGATCGCGCAGCGGACGCGCGCAGCAGTCACGCCGCCGGCACGCCAAAGGCGCGCCAAATGCAAGCCCGTCTGCGCCCGTCCGCGACCCGACCGCGGCCAGCGCCAGGAACCCTGGACCTCCCACTACCCATCGCTACGACACCACCACCCTCCTCGCACTCAACCCTGGAAGACTTAGAGAATGCCAACAGGCCTCGCCGAACACGACCCATGGCCAGTTCTCCTGCCTCCACTGCCGCCAGACCCTCACCGCCACCCCGGCCTTCAACACCGCCGACGCCAGCACCGGGGACACCCTAAAATGCATCCTCCTCAACGTACGCTCCGTACACAAACACGCCATGGAAATCTGGAACCTACTCAACTCTCTCTCGCCCGACATCGCCTTCTTCACAGAGACCTGGACCAACGCATCCTCCGCCCCCGACATCAGCACCGCCATCCCAGACGGATACAAGATCCAGAGGAAAGACCACCCCACCCACCCAAGAGGGGGCCTCGCCATCGCCCACAAGAGCACCCTCTGCCGCACCACCTCCAGCTAAACCTTCCCCTCCGCCGAACACCTGCACTTCCAGATCCAGACCACCCCCAAAGCCACACTCCGAGGAACCCTCATCTACAGACCCCGCGACCCCCGAACACCCTTCGCCACCACCATCACCGACTTCATCGCAACCCATGCCATCGCCTCAGCAAACTACATACTCATTGGAGACCTGAACTTCCACCTCGACAACCCCAGCGACCCCAACTCCACTATCCTTCGTGACAACCTCGCCAGCATCGGACTTAAACAACTCGTCAACACACCGACCCACAGAGCAGGACACACCCTCGACCCCATCTTCGCGGCAGGAAACAGCGTCCATTTCAGCCACACAACGGAGCCGCCATGGACGGACCACCACTGCGTACACTTCGCCATCAACAAACCCAAGGCACCCAAAACAGCCCCACGCCCACCACGAAGGAACTGGAGCAAGGTTACCGACGAGCAACTTAACTCCACCCTCACCCGAGACAACCACACCTGGGCACCCGACGCAAACAGCGCAAACGACGCAGCCAGAGAACTCCACACCTGGATCTCCAACTGCGCAGATGAGCTCGCCCCGCTACGCAACCCCGACAGACAACGCCCCAGGAAAGCCGCCTGGTTCACCACCGCTCTACCGAAAACCACACCACCTACAAGGACGCCTTGACGGACTACCATAACCAGATCAGAGCCACCAAGAGGAACTTCATCCACAACAAAATCCTGGCCAACTCCAAGGAAATGTTCAGTGTCATTCAGTAATTCACCAACCCACGCAGCGAAGCCACAGACATCACACCATCCCAAGACCTCTGCGACAAGCTTGGAACCTATTTCCACCTCAAGATCAAAAACCTCTATGACAACTTCATCGACCATCCACCAGGTGCCACAGACGGCCCGCCGCCCCCCAGAAACACCAGCCAGCCCACCATCTCCAACTGGACACCGATCACGGCCGAAGACACCGCCTCGACCATGAAAAGCATCCACTCGGAGGCCCCCACCGACCCCTGCCCCCTCACATCTACCACAGTGCTGCGCCCGCCATCGCACCCGAACTACAATGCACCATCAACACCACCTTCAAAACAGGCACCTTCCCACACGACTGGAAGCGCGCAGAAGTCAGACCCCTGCTCAAGAAGCCCACAGCTGACCCCACCGACCTAAAGAACTATCATCCCATCTCGCTCCTCCCCTTCGCAGCCAAAGTTGCAGAGAAAACAGTCAACAGGAAACTGACACGATTCATTGAAGAGAACGCCGTCCTCGACCCGTCCCAATCCGGATTCCAAAGCAACCACAGCACAGAGACCGCCCTACTCGCCGCCACAGACGACATCCGCACCCTCCTGGACCAAGGCCACTCCGCAGCCCTCATCCTACTCGACCTATCAGCGGCCTTCGACACCGTCTCCCACCGCACACTAGTCGCCAGACTTCACCACGCAGGCATACAAGGAACAGCCCTGGACTGGATCCGATCATTCATCACCGGAAGAAGCCAAAGGATCAGACTCCCACCCTTCCTCTCCAACCCCACGAAAATCACCTGCGGAGTCCCACAGGGTTCATCACTGAGCCCCACCCTCTTCAACATCTACATGGCCCCCCTTGCAGCCATCGTCCGACAACACGGCCTCAACATCGTATCCTACGCCGACGAGACCCAGCTCATCCTCTCCCTCACCAAAGACCCCACCTCTGCCAAACTCAACTTCCAGAAAGGAATGCAAGATGTCGCAGTCTGGATGGCCAACAGCTGCCTGAAGCTCAATGCCGAGAAGACAGAAGTCCTCGTCCTCTGTACCACCCCTTCTGCATGGGCAGCACCTGGTGGCCGACCGCCCTTGGAAGCCCACCTACCCCCTTAGACCACGTCAAGAACCTCGGCATCGTACTCGACTCATCACTCACCATGAACCGACAGGTCAACGCCGTCACCTCCAGCTGCTTCAACACCCTCCTCATCCTCTGCAAGACCTTCAAGTGGATCCCCCTGAGTCAAGGAAGACAGTCATCCACGCACTCATCACCAGCAGACTGGACTATGGAAACGCACTCTACGCCGGCATCAACAAGTCCCTACTCCACAAACTCCAAACAATACAGAACACCGCCGCCAGACTCATCCTCGGCATCCCCCGACACGAACACATCAGCCTACACCTACGAAGTCTCCACTGGCTCCCCGTGGAGAAAAGAGTCACTTTCAAAATCCTCACTCACGCCTACAAATGCCTACACAACAACGGACCCAAATACCTCAACGATAGAATCAACTTCCACGTACCCAAAAGAAACCTCCGATCTTCCAACCTCGCACTGGCCGAAACCCCGCACATCCACAGAGCCAGAGCAGGCGGAAGATCCTTCTCTCACATTGCAGCCAAGACCTGGAACGAGCTACCGGCAGACATCAGACAGCGCCCCTCCCTGAACACCTTCAGGAAGACCCTCAAGACCTGGCTCTTCGGTTAAACAGATCTGTGGACCCCCCCCCCTCAGCGCCTTGAGACCCTCACGGGTGAGTAGCGCGCTTACAATTCCCTGATTGATTGATTGACTCAGCAGCATTGCTGTTCTCTCCAATTTTGTGTGTTATTTTCTTGATCCATGCCAAAGTTTTATTTTTATTCTTGTAAACGGATAAAATAGATATTCGATTGGCTTTTGATAAAATTCAGAATATTGCTGATATAAAATCAGTCATTTTAAAACCAATCTTTTATTGTTTAATACTCCTCTTGAAGTTTTGCCCCCACTTCTAAAGGCTAAATGTTGGGCTAAAAAAAACCTTGAGATATTTAGGGATTAATGTTTCAGAATACTACAAGGACTTCTAATGGCTAAATTATCTCCCTCTCACAAGAAAGTAAGTCTCCTTGTTTCAGATTGCAGTCTCCGCTCCTCCTTTTAGAACATAGGGTGTCTCTAGTTAAAATGTTAAAATTGCCAGTGTTTTATATTATTATTTTTAAACATCCCTTAAAAGTTAACATCTAGGTTTTTCTGACAAGTTTTTTTTTTTTTTAATAGTCCTTATTGATTTCCAATAGGTTGTACCAACAGTACACTTGCATCAATGTAAAACAGAAACTTATACATAGCATTACAATGACAGTTGCTGGAGCAACAGTGGTAGGTTGCTAGGGTGTAGATATTACAGCAATATTAACACATTAGAGACAACATACACCTATAGTTTTGCAGGTTAATATAGAGAGATTCAAATACTATTTTTGTTGCATTACAAAACAGAACTGTTAACTGTACGAAAAAAATACAAATGAAAGAAAGTCGATCACGTCTAGTTGGTCCGAGTGTAGCCTTATTCAGAAGTGGGTCGTGGTTTGAGGCCACGCGTGTGGTCGAGTGGATGTGTACATGTGCCCGGGGGTGGGGGTGGAAGGGCAGGGGGGAGACGGAGTCACTCCCGCAACCCAACTTGAGTGACGGGGATGTGTGCTACGTCGGGGGTGAGTGTGTTGCGGCTAATTTGGTCTCTATGAACAACAAGTAGTCTTGCCATTGCATGGTAGTGGGCCGAGCAGGCGCGCATGCTGCATTGGACAACTGCACTGTGTGTTCTGCAACTAGTGCCCTACGTAGGCCTAGCATCCATGAATGTGTGTTGGGGCCTAGTTGCGACTTCCAATACATTGCTATTTTACGTTTTGCAAGGCCCAAGTCCAGATCCCAAAATTTATTGAGGTTTTTGCGTGAGGCGTTGCGCCTCGTAACTCCCAACAGGAAGTGAATGGCCTGGGTTGTCACTGGGGTATTCGTCGCATCTGCGAGTACTGCTGCAATTTCATTCCAATATACTTGAATATAGTGCATGTCCATACCATGTGTGTAAATGTCGCTTCCGAGTTTTGACACCTGATGCACACGTCAATGGAGGCCGGGTACATCCGTGCCAGCCTGTGTGGTGTTAAGTATGTGTGGTGCAAATAATTAAATTGGGTATATTTCACTCGGGCGTTTGAAGATATGGTTTTGGAGTAGCTGATACATTGCGTCCACTGTTTGTCGGTGATAGTAGCTTTTTCTGACAATTAACGCAATTCTGCAAACTTTCATTTGGAATCACAAAAGATTGATCTTTAAGTTTAGAAAGCTGACAGTGTATAAAGAAGGAGTATTAGCACTGCCTAAATTTAAAGTATGGTGCATTTACAATTTAATCAGGTTTCATTGGTATTCTCTAAACAGCTTTTATGACATTTCCAGAATGATGATCTTCAAATTGAGTTCCAATGTCAAAGATCCCTGGATTCTCCTAAAAAGGTTTTTCCTTTAAAACCATGAACATTTTGATGTAGAGAAAAATCTATTTTTCTCAATTTCAAGATCCCTCTTATTCATACAAGCATGACCGTGCAATATTGCAGATGATTATAGCTCAATTTAGACATTTCCACAATTGTAGAGTGGATTCATCTTGTTTATAACTTTATAAGGGATGTTCTGCACATATTTGAGATGGATCTCATAGCACCAAATCAGAATGCAATGCTCCAACAATAGAGTGTTGTTTTGGTTGTCACTTCAACTCCTGAAAACTTGTTTGAATCCTGCTCTACAAAACTGCTCAAAAGATTTGGTAAAATTTCTATTTTCGGACCATCAATCGAGGTTAGGTATAAGACAATGTTATAAAAAGTTAAAAGAAGGAATTTAAGATCAATGTACTAAGGGTCACACTTAAAAAATGGTAAGGGGGTTGCGGAACACTGTGCAAATGTACAGGGAGATGTCGCAATTTAACAATGAGTCTATTCTGGGTAATATTTGAGACGTAAGGATATATATGCAAAGTCATCAAATGAATATTTACATCAAACCAGATATCTTGTTGATTTTGCCTGGATGGGCCTTATAAGTGAAAAATATTTATTTTTATTGAAATACTTATTGCAAGATCACTTATGACTCATCATTGGAATGCAGACCAGGCACCAAGCTATCAGAATTGGTATATGATGTTTAAAGTAAAAAAGTTAGTATTTCAACACACCAAAAAGATTGGTTTGATTAAGACATTTTTGAAGGCATGAAAATATTTACCTGATTAATGAACTGCAATGCTCATTGAGCATTATCAAGATTAATTTTTCTACATAGTTATAGTCATAATTGTACCTTTTTCGATTTCAAGAGAATTTGTATAATGAAAGGTATGATATATGATTATTTTTCCTCTATCATAGCCCCAATTAAAAAAGGGCACAGATATGCTACTGAAATATGAACCGTGGGAACGTGTACATATTTAATATCAGAGGTGAAAGTGAGGGTCCTTCTGGCACACCATGTCATGCTTCTTATAGTTATTTCCTTTCTTTATAGTTTTAGTATGACACTGGTAATTCCTGAAAACTATACTTACAAAGAATGAGTGCCTCAGTATATATAAAAGATATGCTAACGCTTCTGGTTGGAGTAACTACCTTAAACTTTGTCACGATACAGTGTCTTGCAGAAGATAAGTTACAGTTTGGACTTGACTTCAAGATAACCAGCAATGTTTGCACCCTGTCATTCCCTATTATAAGCAATTTTTATGTTTGTGCTAGAACTCTAATACCATGTGCATGACATTCAAATAAACATATACAGCATAGTCCAAGTTAAGAATTCTTATTCCCTCACAGTAACCCTTAATATGAGGTAACAACCTCAGTATTAGAAAAATTGAGATAAACGTTCAAAATAATAGTTCATAGTCAGCTTCTACCAACAACACACTTTTTCAAAATACTTCTCTTCCCAATGCCCATCAGTACAAATCCGTGGGAAGCAATAGGTCTTGGGAAGGGAAGTTCAAGCTCGATGTAGCAAGGTCTTAACTGCAGCAACATTGTATCATGATTGCCTAGCAAAGGATTCAAACCACAAGAACATTTATACATGTTATTCCAAGATGGTCACAGTCTCTCCAGAATACAGGTGTTTTCATGGTTTCCTTGAAATTATTTGTTGTCAGCATACTTCTGTATAGCGCATCCTCCATGCACTCACCTGCAGTCCAGACAGTGCCATCACTCTGTGAGGACCGCTAGCCTTTCCTTCGCTGATTGGAGCTTAGCTCAAGGGGATTCGTAGTACCACTCTCCCACGTTTGAGCTACAGTGAGCAGTAAGCAGCATCTCCAACCTCACTTCCTTTTGATCCTTCCAATCATGTACAAGAAGTGTTGTTTCTGTGCACGTAGTAAGAGTTTATATTAATAAAGCTTCAGTAGAGATTACATTAGAAAATCTAGGGCATTACATTAAAGAGCATAAAAAGGCAAGTTTCTGCTTTGTTACATTCATCATCTTCTGGATGACTATTCCCTCCTTCCAGCCATGTGGTGTCTCCATTTATGAAGCTTGCTTTAAATGAAAGACGGGAAGTAAAGGTCCTGCACATAATGTTATCGAGTAGCACTGGTGTCAAAAACATATTTTGCAGAATGTGTGAACCAATACAAAATGTTCACCTTACAAGACATGATCAGATCTGTAATGAGAGTAAAAGAGTTGATTTTCATCAGGTAGATTTTTTTTATAGTTTTTCCTGTATATATAATGTTATGTATCACATTCCATATGAATTGTTCACTTAATATCTTTTTTGTTTTATTCATGCCTTTATAACTTGCTTTCCCCTTCTTTTAATTCAAGCATTAGCTGTGAGCACCAGTACAATATGCTTATTTACAGGTGTGCCCTGCTTTGTTACCATAGAGAAGAGTGCTTTTTAGGCATGTGAAGATCTCTTTAAATACATGTTTTTCAATTTTTGTAGGCAAACGAAATGTTATTTTGTGGACGAAAGCTGACAGCGCAAGAGGCATGTAGCAGAGGACTTGTCTCACAAGTATTTTGGCCAACTACATTCAGCCAAGAAGTGATGTTACGTGTCAAGGAAATGGCCTCTTGCAGTGCAGTGGTAAGTTTAGTCGTATTTTTGGTCACATGCTAGCAAATCCCAACTTTAGCATATAATTAACAACGTTTTATATCTAAACCATCAGTTTTAACAGATTTTTTTTAATCGTTTTATATTTTAACGTTGCAACAGTGAAATACAATTTTACAGCAATCGCACAATGAGAAATTGAGCATCGTAAAGTTCTCACAAGTGAGACAGCATGTTTACAGGAGAAGTCACAGACTTTAAATAAAAGAACATGTGTGAGAAGGAACCCAAAAGAAAAACAAGAAGAAAAAAAAACCAGGGCAGTACTCTGGGCCTACAATTCTCTCAAAGGTATTCAATGACATTTCATCTGGAAAACAAATGTATCCAAAGTACAGAATATTCAAACATATTATGGGTCCACTTTGCTTTCTCTACAGGCTTCCCAGGACCATCTACGTTGTCTTCTAGCGCCGGTGGGGGGCGCAAAGGGAAAAAAAAGAAAAAATCAAAGGGATACAATCAGGAAGGGGGGGGGGGAGGCTGGGGCTGTGAAAATGACACTGGCTGGGTACAATGAGGAAACAAAATGTTTGAGGGCCCCATTAGCACCAACTCAGTGAGGCCATTTTTTCTTTTACCTTTCTCATGATGCAGTGTAACTCTTACCACACCGAGCCACAGACCACCCCAGCAAGCCTATACAACTAGTGGTTTATTGACTGTTGATTTGAGGGGCAGGGTCAAAATGTCGTCTGTCGGGGTATTTGACAAGGACAAGTCCCAATTGTTACCCCCCTCTTTGCACTAAGCCTGATAGTACTTGGGCTTCTGCGCCAGTCCATTTCACCAGTTCTCTCTTCCCCCCCACTTAATGCTTTGCTCTTCCACTACAATGACATCTGTCATTTGGCTAATACTAGGGCCAGGTCTGCAAACCTAGATATTTAACCCATCCTTACTGTTAAATATTTTATGACCAACTCTAATAGTGCTAAACCCCTGGCAATGTCTTTACAACTATTTCGAAGACTGTCCTAGAATATACTTTGGGAATGTCCGGTACAGATCAAAGGAGAATATGAAGGAAAGTGGGTTACAATTCTAGGGTATTGAAAGATCAGGCACCAGTTAACTTATTAATATAATGAGTTTAAACTCCTTTGTTTAGAAGGAATACTGCATAGCAAATCTTCTCTGACTCATTTCATTGTAAAAGTCTCCAGGCTAAAATATACTGCTGTTAGTTCAGTTTGATAGTATTAAATATCTATAATGTACTTCTGACTTAATAGAATGCAGGTATTTCTCTGTTCCCTTAAGGCAATGTTGTAGGAATGTGTCCTGTTGAGCACAATTGTTTGTAGTCCGGCGGCAGTAAAATGAATACCTGCATATTAATACGCTCCCCACCCAATTCTCCTATATTCCTCCAATCCCGTACCTAAAGGCCCGTGGTAGTCCCTCCGAAACATTTAATGAAATATGTAACAATTTTTTTAACTTTACCCAAAAATTCTAAATGAATGCACATTTATTAAAATAAATACCTGAGTAATAATACATTCCCTTTCATCCCGAGGGTAAGTACTGATTTATATCCATTTTAGTATTTTAAAAAATGCTATTAAAAATTAAATATATATATATATCTATATATCTATCTATCTATATATATATATATCTATCTATATATATATATATATATATATATAGATAGATATATATATAGATATATATTGTCACATGGCTGATGGGGACATTGTTGACATCACTAAGTTAGCATGAGCACAGCAGCCATGATGCAGCTTTTGCGCATGTTACTACATGGCTTTATTTTTGCAAGACTCTGTTTATGCCTTTCACATGAGAACTGTCTGCTGTGTTCATTCTCTGCCTGTTCCTGGAGTTTAGTCTGAACATTGTGAGCAAGGTCGATAAACAATGCCTCTTGTTGTTCTGTTCTGGTCAGGCCCTAGCACCTAGACAAAACATACTAACGCAGCTGCTGCTGGCAGCTCGTACTTTGATATTACGGGGATACATGCTTAGGTGACACACACTTGGAGAGGGACCTTTCCAGGGAGAAGAGCAACACGCACCTACGATGTAGAAATACCATCTATAGTCTAAGGTATGGGGTCTGCTGAGAAAGCCCAGAGATCTTCTATTATATAATAATACTTATTCTTACCAAGCGGAGGGAGGTTAGGCACTATAGTCCTTTCTCCATTGTCTTTATATGATGACATCTCCCTTTATGATGTATGGCCTAGCTGCAATGCTAACTATATTCGTGTTATGCATTTTTCTGCTTGTTGTGGCACGTATACTGCATGTTAGAACACAATAGTAAAATTAACATTTTAAACTATATTCGTGTCTCGGTCAGATCTTATTATGGACAGGTACGAGAGTGTGAGCGAAAATGTGTCTTGTTACCGCAATTCCTGAGAGATTCAGGAGTGTTGTGTTCTGGGTCTAATCATTTGCTTCTCCAAGAGTGTGTAGGAGGGCGAGTGAGACACTGTAGCTAGTCGGTCCTTGGCTCGTGGGCACTATGGTGCTAGGAAGGCACAGTCCCTATACACCGACTTCCCATAATCCTGCGCATAGTTCTGTGTATGTGCAAAATCCCTGCATCATGGCGCCACCAACGTTTGGTCTGGTACTTATTCGCAAGACCCCTGAGTAGCGCTTGTGCTTGTCCAAAATACCCTCTCACCAGTTTCGGAGACGTCTGTGGTGCGGGGGAGTTTACCTCCTATATTTGAGATTTTATAGGTTTTTCAAGCTTGAACTTTAAAAGGTTTAGTTTTATTTGTTCTTGAACCAGTGTTGCGCTACCATTTTTCTTCCTTACATTTCAGTGTCTATAATGGCAATTAATATTGCTGCGCCTAACCGCGCCACGGTTACTGCGCATTTGACTCAACATGGAGTCCCGGTTGTGGGAGCGGATTTTATATTTGTCATAGAAGCGGATGCTGCTTTCCGCTTCGAAGTTTTTTACTCCTGGGTTAAGTTTTCAGCTGTTGATGGAAACGATAATTACTTTCATGAATATGAACGTGGTGCGGTTCCACAAATTTACCGTCCGTATCGTTAACTTGAAGTTCTGTTGTCAGCTTGGGAGCATTCCATATGGTTTAATGGCGCCCTTCCTCACCATGTTTCAGTGGTCCGTCTCGGCCCCTTATCGGTCAACGTGGCCACATGGTCCGTTTTGGCGGGATTTACACCTCATCCAAATTATCTTGGTGTTGCACACGCAGAGCTTCGAATATTACACACATCTTTAATTCATATTCACGGAAGTGTTATTCAATATATGTCTCGTAATATACAGCGGCTCCGGCTGGTTCCGCTCAGCCACCAGGGCATGGTGGTGGCGTGGTTATTAGTCCCATCATGATTAATTCAGTGATGGGGAAGCGTCATCAGAATAGAGATGATTTACCTTTCTAGTTGGCCGAAAAATTTGAGCTGTTTTTCCACATACTTCTCCTGTGGATAAACACAAGATCCTCCCAATGAGCTTACCTAAAGGCCTTATTCCCAATCTGGCTGTTTGCGGCAGTTTATTCGTTGTGTTTTGGCACCCCCTCCATGACCGTGCTACCGACAATTCTTAGAAACGTTCAAGATGAACACGGGGCAGAGGCTGCTTTGGAATTGGGGATGAGATTAGTTGGCATGTTCCCTATTGTCTCCGACATGATTCTTGCTAACGTCAAAGGAGAAGCAGTTCGCTTACAGGTGCATCAGTGCCTGGAGGCTGTGGCGGTTGTGGATAAACAACATGAATTGCCAAAGATTATTGCGTACGTATATAAATCCTAGGGGCGCAATAATCTGGGAATTAGACCTTTTACTCAGACACAGAATAAGCCCGTGCCTGAAAAGGCTTGGAATAGAAATCAGCGGCAGCAACAACAGAAGCAAGGTTCACGTGCAGGTTCACCGACACCTGATACTTCTGAGCGTAGATATGATTTGCGTGACCGCTCTAAAATTAAGACACCAGAGAGGTTTCAGGTTCCTGATCCTCGCTCTCCTCGTTCCTTTCAGGAATCATCGGATCCACAGTTCAGTGGAGGGGAGCGACAGTATCGCAGACAAGACGAGACCACTCAACAACGACGTGATCCGCCACGCCAGTTTGACATAAAAGCCAAACCGGAGGGACAACCTCCTTATCGTGCCCCGTTTCAGAAGAAGAAAGTTGCCGCTTTAACAGCAAAGTATGCCTCATACTGTGAGAACCCTGCTCCTCGATTAAAGATGGGCGGTGACACTACTTGACAGCGCGGCGGAAGTTACCATAGTGCGGGAGGCACTCCATCCTTGTCTGGAGGCGAGAGCAACTGATACTTTCATTACAGTGGAAACAGCAGATACACGAGTTGCACCCCCTGATAGGCTTTATGAGATAGTCCTCCAAATTGAAGGTGATATAAAACGGACAATTAAGGCAGTCTTTTGGGACAACCTTACCTCCTCTTATGACATTTTGTTGGCCTCCTCCATTCGTTTTGGCTTCTTCCCGGAGGGGGGAGGACGTGATACTCCCGAGTTTTTCCTGTTACGTCTCTGAGGAGGCTAAACAAGCTTACGTGTCGGAATGGGCATTAGCCCTAGCGCCGGCTGTGTATCGTAATCAGGTGGGCTGGGATAGAGATTCACCGGCACATGAAATTCCTTTACGATCTATGCCACAGCCACAAGCACAATATCCGATCAAGCGTGATGCAAAAGCATCCGTAAGTGACATTTTGACTTAATTGGAATATCAGGGTGTGATTGAACCCTGTGTTTCATCAATGAATAATCCTCTTTTACCGATTATATCGCATAGTTTTGGATTACAGAAATGTAAACAGTCATGTTCGTACGTTTGCAGTACAGAACTCCCACAGCTCTGCGTTGATAAATAACATAGTGCGTAAGAAGTATAAAACCACACTAGATATATCCAATGGATTATATAGTCACAATTTGGCTTCTGACAGTTGTGACTTAACCGCGTTTACCGTGGTCGGCAATCAGAAACGATTTACGCGTTTGCCTATGGGCTATAAGACTAGCCCTGGGGCTTTTGCAGCGCGTGTTGTGTCTCTTCTGCATGACATTGACCCTGATGCTTTCCCATAAGTTGATGACATTTACTTAACAGATGACGAAATAATACTGCATCTTGTGCGTGTGGATCGCATCATTCTGTCTTTTGCCGACTTGAGGTACAAATTTAATTTTGCTAAGTCACACATAGCCTATTTGGCATTACTCTTCTTGGGTTACGAGCTCAACAATGAAGGTAGGGGGTTGGCCCCCCACTTTTTGGAGAAATGTGCTCAGTTGCAACGTCCTTCCACTCTAAAGAAGTTACGATCTTTGCTGGGTTTTTTAGATTTCGGGAGGACATATATTCCTGACTATGCCCAGCGTATCAAACCGCTTTATGCGTTGATACAACCCACTTTCTCGCCTTCCAGCTGGCTTCCGGAACATACTACGATTCTTCGGTCTTTGCAGTTTGATCTGCTTTCGACCACCTTCTTGTTAACTCGTGACAATTCTACAAATTTGGTCATAAGGAATGTGCCAGGTACAGTAGGTTTTACTGACTTGACGTGCAATGAGGGAGACACAGTCCCATTGCTTACAAATCTCACTTGTACACATCGGCGGAGATGCGTTTTTCCACCATTGAAAAAATTCTTACGCCAGTCCAGATGGCGATTCTTAAAGAACGCTCTCTTGCTCAAGGTAAACGCATTCTTATGGTCTCGCCAGTGCCCGCCCTAGAAGCGGTCATGAAGGCGAGTGTTCCGAATTCTAAAGCTTTACATCCTCGTTGGATTCAGTGGGCCAGTTCATTGACCTCGGCTGATGTCACCTTTATCTTCGACCCATCCTTACAGACACAGGACTTTTTACAATATGAACAAGTTCATCCTTCTCCGTCGTCTTTGCTTCCTCTTGATTGGTACAAATGTATCATTTATACCGACGGTTCTGCTCAACCAGCCGTTGGATCTAAACATGCTTATTCGGCGGCCTGTGCTATTGTAGCAGGTGCTATGGTTGACGGTGATTTTAAGTCTTCCTTGGTGCACACACAGGCTCTTGGGGACTGTACAGTCCAATTGGCTGAGCTACGTAGTGTTGGCTCTAGAATTTGCTGACCTTGATGTTCCCACCTTTATGGTGTGTGATTCCTTTTGTGTGTGTGCAATCCTTTAAAGACATTCTGTTCTTTTGGTCTCAAAATGATTATCAAGATTCTAAAGGTAGTGCAATAAAGCATAAAATGCTTTGGGTTCAAGTGTCCGCTCTTAAGGAACGTTTGCCGCTCATGCATGTTATCCATACTCTTGGCCATCAGCGTGAGGGAGCACATGCTGTTGGAAATTCTTTGGCTGATGAGGCAGCCAAGTCTGCAGTAGCCACATGTTCAGTAGCAGCAGTAACTAGGTCCATGACTAAAATTGATAATGATATTCTTGCGGCTATAGCTGTGACGAAGGATGGGACGGAGTACCCACAGGGTTTCCCTTCAAAGTATTCTTATCATTTGTCACCTGAGCAAGTACCATTTGCTACAATACCGTCTGTTGGGGATCGGCTGATTCCCAACGAGGACCGCAAACTTCCTTTGATCATTGCAGCTCATGAAGGCATGGCATCGGCACATGCTGGAGTTTCAGTGACAGTGTCCCTCTTACAGCAGCGTTATTGGTAGCGTGGCTTGTATAGACAGACTCGTAATTATGTCCTTTCTTGTGACATTTGTCAACAGATTAAGTCGTCCACAGTATCACGTCCACCTCACACGCAGCTTTACATTTCAAATCATCCATTTGGTTGTATTTACCTTGATCACTGAGGTCCTTTAATGTCTGACACTGCATATAAACATATTTTTGGTTGCAGTGAATTCGTGCACTAGATTCCTTTGGGTTCGGCCTCAACGTAGTGCTGATGCTCGAAATGTCATTAGAGATTTGCGTGTCTTTATCGGGACATTTGCCTGCGGCACCTTCCATTCTGACCAAGGTCCGGCGTTTGCCTGTAAGGCTTACAAGGATGCAATGAAGTCACTGGCGGTGCTGGTGCAATTTTCGCCTCCATACGGGCCTGAGGGCAATTCAATAGTGGAGCGAATGAACCGTGACTTAAAGCAATCTTTGACAGCTAGAGTCTTAGGTACTGGCAGAGGTTGGCTGACTCATTTGTATGGGGTTCAACTTGCACTAAAAAATCTCCCTAGAAGATCTCTGGGTGGGCGGACCCCATACGAAATGCTCTTTGGCATCAAAATGTTTGTGCCAGACCTTGATGGTCTAGACATTGCGGCGGCTGCCGCAACATTTGACGTAGATAACCATTGTGCTATGTTACAGAATCTACAAAAGACTTGAGATGCTGTTGCAAAGGATCATTTGTCCTCGGCCACGGATGCAGCAGTGCTGATTCCTGTAACTGGCTGGCTTTCTAAAGTTGGTGATCTTGTCCGGGAGAAGATGGAGAACAAAAAAGAATTTGGTCCATCTTATCGTGCACCCGTTCTAGTTCTTGGATTGGAGGGTACTCATACTGTGATTTTACCTCCACTGCCTGGTCGTAAGGAGAATCGGTTCATGTCCATTGAACATGTCAAGTTACACCATTTGGCCAATACTGAATAATATGCCTAGAAGCGTTCCTCCGCGGGATGTTTCTTTGCACCCGATGTCTTCCACAACGAGTCCTTTGCAACTGGAACGCGCAGTGGAGACCTGCGTTGATTTGTTGCCTGTTTTGTCTTAAACTTCAACTGCTATGCATCATGACTATGCTTCTCCGCCAGTGGAGCCCATACTGCGCTCCATTCCTCTTTTAATGCAGATAGACCCCATTGTTTTGCCTGGGTGCTAGTGGATATTATATGGACAGGGATAACTTTTCCTCAAATTCTTCATCATTTTCGACAACTTCCACTGAGGGGCAGCCCCCAAGTCAAATTTCTGTTTTCTTTTCATGGTTTCGAAAAACTTATCTGATTCCTCCACGGACATACATATGGATGGTGCTTACAATGGTGTTCCTCTTCATGTGGATTGGGTTTGTGACAGTTTTTTTCCTATTGATCAATGGCCATTATTTACCTGAACACTGTGCTGTCCATTCGGTCGATGGAGTATTGGCCCCACATACTTCGTCTCACAAAATGAAAAGGGGTCAACCCAACGTTAACATCTCAGCATTTCCAGTCGGCGATGGCATAGTTTGGGATAAGGTTCCATATGAAATTTACGTCCCGACTGAGACAATTCGAATGCCATACGTCTTTCGTGTTTCCTTAGGTGATGTCATTATGCCAGGAATGCATTCTGATGACTGGGATATTAATGCCGTCCATTCACTGTTTTCAGATTTAAAATATTACACTGCTTTTGAAACTGAGTATTTGTATTTAAATTCCCCTAATTATGCTGATTTATTCTGTTTTCAACATTATGGTCATCATTTTTTACATAAATCGAATACAGTCAGGACTCAGGTTAATTATACTCAATGGAAACATTGTCCTACACCGTTTCAGGGTAGTTCGAAGACACAGGAAGATAAGTTTGTGTATTTTTCTGGCTATAATCTCTCTGACCCAAAATCTTATTATTATAGGTTGAATGCACCAACACACACGAAATTCATGCTGACCCATACTAAATTTGTATGTTCTTCAACTTTCATAACTGATCTATCCGTGAAAGGTTATGATTATTGGAAGGACATAATTGATTTGAAATCAATATAGGGTACCAAAGATTGGCAGGGGCAGGGAACTGAATCATTGCATTGTGCGTGTTTGTTACCATCACAGCTGATTTTCCTGTATCAGACTGTACAACAGACTACTTGTTCTGGTTTAGCTACTGCTAAAAATGTAAGCATTCCCTCGTTTCCGTGACTGGCAGCGTATGACAACTTGCAGCAGTATACTAATTCTACACTGAATGATTTGAATAATATGGTACAAAATGGTACCCTTAATTAGTCCATTATTAATCCCTTGTGTTGGTTAATATGGCCTCTCAATACTAATGCTTGTCAGTTGCGCTTCTCTAATGCATCCAGTGGATTGACGCTTAGTAGGCCAGACCCGCTACCTCGAGGAGAACAACATCCTGGACCCTTCCCAGTCCGGCTTCCGCAGCAACCACAGCACCGAAACCGCCCTCATCGCCGCCACCGATGACATCAGGACCCTGCTAGACAACGGAGAAACAGCAGCCCTCATCCTCCTGGACCTATCAGCCGCCTTCGACACGGTCTGCCACCACACACTACGAACACGCCTTCACGACGCCGGGATCCAAGAGAAGGCCCTGGACTGGACCACATCCTTCCTTTCCGGCAGAACACAAAGCGTCCGCCTCGCCCCTTCCGATCCAAGGCCACCAAGATCATCTGCGGCATACCCCAAGGCTCCTCCCTCAGCCCAACGCTGTTCAACATCTACATGGCACCCCTCGCCCACGTCGCCCGACAGCACAACCTCAACATCATCTCCTACGCCGACGACACCCAGCTGATCCTCTCCCTCACCAAAGACCCTCACACCGCCAAAGCCCACCTCCACGAAGGAATGAAGGCCGTCGCCGAATGGATGAGGACCAGCCGCCTGAAGCTGAACTCCCGGACAAGACGGAGGTCCTCATCCTTGGTTCCAACCCTTCAGCCTGGGACGACTCCTGGTGGCCAACATCACTGGGAACAGCCCCGCCACCCACCGACCACGTACGCAACCTAGGGGTCATCCTCGACCCCACCCTCTCCATGACTAAGCAGGTCAACGCCGTTTCCTCATCCTGCTTCAACATCCTCCGAATGCTCCGCAGGATCTTCAAGTGGATCCCCACCGAAACAAGAAAAACAGTCACCCAGGCCCTCGTCACCAGCAGGCTGGACTACGGAAACGCCCTCTACGCAGGAACGACGGCTAAGCTCCTGGAGACGGCTGCAACGCATCCAGAACGCCTCTGCACGTCTTATCCTCGACATCCCCCGACGCAGCCACATCACACCCCACCTGAGAGACCTGCACTGGCTCCCTGTCAACAAGAGGATAACCTTCAAGCTCCTCACCCACGCACACAAAGCACTCCACAACTCCGGACCAGCCTACCTCAACAGACGACTCAGCTTCTACACCCCCACCCGCCAGCTCCGCTCGACCAGCCTCGCCCTCGCCACAGTCCCCCGCATCCGGAAAACGACCGCCGGCGGCAGATCCTTCTCCCACCTCGCCGCCAAGACCTGGAACACCCTCCCCACCAACCTCCGACAGACCCAAGACCTACTGGCCTTCAGAAGACTCCTCAAGACCTGGCTCTTCGATCAGTAGCAGCACCACCCCCCTCTTCCCCCAGCGCCTTGAGACCCTCGCGGGTATGTAGTGCGCTTTATAAGTGACATGATTGATTGATTGACCCTCTTTTCCCACAATCACATTCGGTGACTACATATTCTGTGGGTAAATTGTGTCAGCAATGGTTGAAACATTCTACATTGTCATCTGTGAAACAACATCTCTCGCTTTTATCTCGTGACATTGATTTGGCTGACTTCCTTTTAGGTCCAAAAATCACCTCGCCCTAAACGGTTTGCGTATGCAGCATATAATGAATTTTGGTAACTGTCACAGATGGAAGCCGCTTTCCGCTTAAGACAAATTGATCAAAACAATTTGAGAAAAGTTTTAGATGTGGTCGATAACAGTATTAATACTTTGTCTTCATGTATTTACACCTTGGATAATATTGTTTCATCTGTTATTGACATTGTACAGAATGATGTATCTGTGTTGTATCATGGTCAAAATCAATTGCGCTCTGTAATGTAATTTGGATGGACTTTACAAACGTTAAAAAATGGAAAAGTCCCATGGGATTATTTGAATGCTACTGCCCTGTTTTTACCCTTCAATCAGACAGATAAACAAAAGCTTATGTCCATGAAAGATTCCACATACGCTTTGTTACATATTGAGAAACTAGACCAGCTACCCTTCTCAATAGCGGAGACTGATTCTTCAGTATGGTTAATACACAGGGTTATAGCATTGCCCATTTCCCTATTTCAGTTTACTGCGTGCATGAAACATTATCCAATCAGTAGATTTGAGCCCCTTGGTAGTACTTTCCTGCACAAATTGTAGTCCTTACCTTTCACATTTCACTGTCAACGTGATGAAAAGGAGGTTTTCCTAACAGGGGAGGACTGTGATTCTACAGTTGGACATGCTTTAGTATGCACACAAGTTAAGCTTCACGGCGCTTGCAACGTCACAGCCCCTAATTTGGCCTGTTTTCTAGAAGGAACACCAGTCCCTTCAATTATTCCCACGCTAACTTTGCTTTAAAACAGGAGTTATCTTACCCTGAATAACCACAACTGCTGCGGCTTACGAACCGGCATTACGTACATAGTAACGGTTTCCTAACGAGTTACTTGTTTTAGCAATGATCTTTTTCCGCCCCCACACAGGAGTGTTGATAGTTCACTGTGGCCTTCCATTCCCACTTTGAAAACTGATTTCAATAAACTAAGCAGACACAAAGCGCTATTGTTTCATCAAGAAGTCGCTCTCACTTCGGCTCAAGAGACCTTCGAATTGCAGGTGGCTAGAACATCTAGTGAGATTCAGTCCCTGCTGAATACGAATCTCCCACTACATTTTGGGGAACTGATTCATCAAATATTTAATGCGTCTGATACTGAAGGCCTTGCACATTTTTTTCAACTTGTGGGATCCGGCCATGTTTCCTCTTTTCAGACGATTTTTGGAGTAATACCGGCTTTTATTCATTCTATTTTTTCCAGCGCCTTTGGCGGGTTTCCATTGATCCTCTTGCCGGCGTGCGGCGTGCTGGTACTCCTGCTCCTGTTACGCAATGGCTGCCCTTCATGTGGTACTGCACAGACACTAAGCGGAATTCCTCGTGGGTGACACCCCACGCACACCAAGATTCTACATCCTGCCCAAGATACACAAGAATAAGGATCCACCACCGGCAGGCCCATAGTATCTGGCATTGGATCTGTATTGGAACCACTCTCACAGTTTTGTGACTGGTTCCTTAAACCCATTGTACAGACTTCAGCCTCATATCTGAAAGACACTAAAGATGTCTTATGTCTACTCAGAGATATGTAAATCAACCCCACAGAAGACTGGTTCATCACAATGGACATAGAGGCTCTTTACACGAGCATTCCACAAAGACGGACACTGTCAGTGGTCGAACACATCCTACAAGAGAGGGATTGGCAATTCTTGACTCCACGCAATTTCATTCTGGAGTGTGCAGAAATGGCACTAACTGAAAACTTTTTTGAGTATGAGGACACCATATACCATCAGATTAGGGGCAGGTCTATGGGGAGCACCTTCGCTCCTAGTATGGCGCGCCTCTATGTGCATCAATTTGAGGTTGACAATATATACAACTCGGAAAATCCCTACAGGCAACAATTGAAGCTTTGGCGCAGATACATCGATGATGTTCTGATAATCTGACGCGGTAATGAACAACAAGCAATAGAATTTGCGGAGTGGATGAACACCAAAGATGAACACCTCAAGTTCACATACACTATCAACAAACATGAAGCAGTTTTCTTGGACCTCGTCATAACACTGGATCATGATGAAATTAAGACAAGAGTCCATAACAAAACAACGGACAAAAACAGCCTCCTCGTGTTTAAAAGCTTCCACCCAAAAGCACTAAGACAGAACCTTCCTGTAGGCCAGTTCCTCCGTATCAGGAGAAATTGCTCCTCCTTGGACGTCTATGACATACAAGCACAAACCCTGGAGAAAAAACTACCCAAACGCCACTACCCAAAAAAATTGGTGACAAGAGCAAGAAAAAGAGCAAGGAATAACAACCGAGAGGCCCGCCTGGAAAACCATGAAAAACAAGATAATGAGAGAAGGTGTGTAACGCCACCTACACCCCTATTTTCAACAAAGTTCAAACTATAGTACAAAAAAACTGCCACATCCTTAATGGAGCAGGAAAACAATGGCCCCTACCCTTGTTCGCGTTCAAAAGAAACACAAAAATCTGTGACGAACTAGTCCACGCAAAAACACCGCTACCACCCATCCAAGACCTGACAACTGTATGGGAACACCAACAACCAGAGGGCCACTACCCATGTGGCAATTGTGTGGCATGTCAGTATACACACCACACTAAGGAAGTTGATATAAAAACAGGGAAACCATGGATTTTAAAGAACTTCACGAACTGTAACAGTGAAAACGTCATCTACCTCATCACGTGCCCTGCAACCTCTTCTACTTAGGCATGACGACAAGGAAAATCAAAATGAGAATCAATGAACATCGCAGTACGATCAGATGTAGAAGAAACAACACTAAACTGACACATCACTACCTTGAAAAAGGCCATAAGGATGCAGATCTGGAATGGGTGGTCCTCGAGAAAATGAGCCCCAACGTCCCAAATATACAAAAAAGACTTCACACTCGGGAACAATGTTGGGTGTACCGCCTCAAGACATGGGAATCCGGCCTCAATGATGATATACCCTGGCTGCAAATTGGTTGATACAGCTACCAACACCTTTGACCATACATTTGCAGATCCTGGCGGCCTTTCACCCATTACTACTCATG
The DNA here is from genome assembly GCA_963921515.1 of Calotriton arnoldi. NCBI lineage: Eukaryota > Metazoa > Chordata > Amphibia > Caudata > Salamandridae > Calotriton > Calotriton arnoldi. The sequence goes on from CAWUFW010001226.1 coordinate 41,761, forward strand.
ATAAGTGGTAAACGTGATGGATCAACAGACTGACATCATGTCTGTTCACCCAGCGAGTCATTAATGTACATCAATATGGCACCGCCATTTATAATGTTCTCGCAATGTCTAGAAAAACAGCAATACCATTGTTTATTTTTATTTTGGACACTCCAAAATAATGAGTGATTAAATGCGTTCAAACTCCTCGAAGTATAAACAAACCATTGAAATTAGATTTAGTGCACTCTCAAATACTGAACGCCGTTGAAAATTCTGTTCTGTGTTGAAAAAAAAGGCGAAGACAATGTCCGCTCTTCAAACGCATCACCTGTGGTTGTAAACTCACGTGTGGGTAACTTTCAACTCTACCCCACATCTCAGGCCGCGCAGCAACACGTGTGCGTGAATCTGAACCATTCCCTTGTCCTCCCGTCAGGTTTTCCCAAACGGGACACGCTATCGCTGGTCATCTGTTACTATGACACGGCACTCAGGCAAATCCGATTCACAACATTGGATCCTTGTCTCGGCAGGCTTTTTGCTTACGCAGCCGCGTTCCCCTCTAACAAAAAAAGCCACAGCTGATCAAAATCGCACACAACGTCCAGGCAATTACGAGGACACCGGATCTTGAGCCTCCTAATCAAGTGCCACACGCCGCCAATTAATCTAATTAGCCCTCGTTTACCAAACATGCGGCACCTATAAAAACAGCATGTCCCTGCTCACTCCGCCACCAGCGGGGAAGAGGAGAGGACGTTTTTAGGATATCATCGTGGGACGCACCTTGAGGCAGTAAGGGTGTGGTTGTGGTGTATTCTTGAGACACCAGGGTTTCACATCTCAGAACCCTGTTTTACGTGAATGATGAAAAAGTTTGTGTGCAATTTACTTAACAAACATCTATTTTCATTCCTCCCTACTCTGTTTTCAGAGTGTGACTACAGGGGTCCCTCAGCCCCCCCCTTCCCATGGGGCATTACAGCCCCCGACTTGGGGTAAGATTGTGAGCTGTTCTCACAGTACTTGTATATTTGTAATATGTATGTGCGCCATGTTTGCAGTGACACGTGTTTCACATCCACATGCGTAATTTTGTTAATATGCATGATGATTCTATACACACACTTGAGACAGCCCTCTTTGACACTTTGTTAACCTTTATTTTACAGGTTTCAAGGAAATCCCAATCTTTAGGTAGATATTGACAAAGGTCACCCTACATGGTGGTTACATCTAAATCTGAGGAGATTAGATAGGAGCCCTAATCTCTCGTCCTGATGAATGCCACGGACCCTCTGGGCCTACACGGCAGAAACATGTTGACGACACTGATAGGGATGGGGTACTAACTCCCCATTTCTCCATGCTTGATTTTTAATATCAAGGAAACACCTAAGAAATAAATTGTAATTGGCGTTTGCATTGATTTTTAACTTCTCACTTTATTACGGGCCCCCACTTAGTTCTTAGAAGTGCCTCTCTGTCTCCAGGTGAAGGTCCGCTCTCTACCAAACGCAGTGTCTAGAGAGCGAGGACTGCCAATGATGAAGTGATCCAGCGGTATACTAACAACAGATACTCCGCTACCATATACTCACCTGGGCCCATAAATCACAACACACTCCGTATCGAGTAGACCGCTGGAGTCTTATTGTTTATAATTCATATTCTTCAAGATTAGTTCTTTCTTATTCTTAACTAACCTTTCACTGATCAAAAAGTTCTTTCCTCTGGTCGATGGACCATTAGTTAAACTAATTGATGGTGATAATGAACATAATTCTTAACTGTTCTTTAATTAAAGAAAATAACCACAGACTCTGGAATTTTTAAAATCTTTATCTAAATTAAATGAATGTGAACCATCTCAAAATTTCAGCACAAACACCCTCATTCATAAGAGTGTAAATTCAATTGAAATAATCAATTAAACAAAAATACTTCAGACTCATGCAATAACTATGCTCAGAAAAGAGAGGATAGAGAGAAAAGAACATCTACAAACAGACAAGATATAATAATTACCAAGGATGGTGTGAAGACCAACCCCCTGGCCAAAGGGCTGGTGAGGGCCCCCCGAGATAGATCAGGAGACAAAGACTTCAGGACAGGAATCAGGACAGGATACTTGACCTCTCTAAATACCGACGGCTGCGTCGCACCCCTCTCTGACACTCTCTTCCTCCTCAAGATTCTTCCGCGATCTTCTTATCTAACCCAATTAAATTAGGATAGAAGGTTCTGCATTCGGTTTCTTCATCAGCATCTCACAGCGTCTCTCCCAGCTTCAGCACCACCCACAGCACCGACAGCATCCCGAGCTCTGCATGCTCCGCTACTCACTAAACTAACTAAAGCTACCTCAATTATATCCTTCGTTCATCATGTACCACCCACTAAAGTTTCAATATCGTAAAAATACGAAATCTAATTGGTCAGGCAAGGGGATGATCATCACACCATGCTTACATATTACTTTTATTCTATCATTCTATTGTTTGCAAAACCCATCCCCTTAAACTTTATTAATTTCGGTCGTTCCCATACATATCCAAACTTTACTTGCAACAATTATTACAAAATCATGAATATAAGTCTTCTTGGCTGAACTCTTCACCCTCTGTTCTCAGGGCACATCATTCTCGTCCTTGGACGGCTGACATAACCTTGGTCATCCTTCCGGGTTAACTTTCTTGTGGGCCTGCGCATAAATCACGTGACTCAGCTTACTTTGGTCATTCGCGAAAGGCCCAAATGCGCACTAATAATAAAGTCAAAAAGACAAAAGTTACTTCCACAAATAAATGGTCTCACTGTATACCACCCATCTCTACTCTAACCCTCTTTACTTATTAATACTTTCCCCGCATTAGCATTAGTAAAATAGCTGGTTTTCATTTCGGCTAAGCAGATGCCATGCACGTGAGTCTTCAAGACTCCATTTTAATGCCTTCTGCACAGGCGCTAGAATTTCCCCCCAAGCTTAAACTCGTCATACTGCGTAGATGCAGTTGACGCATGCGCGGTAAAGATTTCCTGTTTAAAGCTGTATTAGTCTGTTTTCATTGTTATTTTCATTAGTACACACATAAGCAAGCTTCGCTAACCTGTGTGTTTCTGTGGTGCGTGTTATTATTTACAGGACACGGTTAGTAATTCATTAATAAGTTAAACGAGAGGATTACTTTCGAGCAAGTCTCTTTCTTTACGAGTCCTTGCTCCATCAGAAGCATGACACCTGGTGGTGTGTGAGGACAGTCCTTCACATTTTCTGAGATGCTCTCCACCTCACTTAATCAAGTGTAGTGTGCCTATTTTCATAAATAGAATCAGAGATTTATTCAGGGTAGCTATTTTTGTGTGTACATACTGCACAGACCCGACCAATTGCGACTGTACCGTCAACGTATGCAGCAACGTTTTGGATGCTTGCCATTGGGGACGCTTGGTGTGAGTTATGGACTTACCTTTCGCTGCGCCTATTTCACTTGTGTGCAACCTGAGATCTATTGCCGACGGTGCCCTTTCTGTTGGGCCTTGGATGTCTGCCTCTCCAATACATCATGCGCTGACCTGGATTATGATCTGTTGGTGGGTCCATTGCTGGCCCATGACCAAGCCTGTTCTAGGGACGGCCGTTTGAAGGGTGCGGCTGCACTTGGAGTATTGGCAGGCTGGAATACCTTTGAGGCTGCACTTCACCTCTTGCAATGGAGTTTCATCGAATATCGTGTAAGTTGCCCGGATGTGCCCCTGGGGGCAATGGATTATGAAGAGCACGTATGTTCTTTCAAACTGCTCAACTGGATGGCGTCCCTCTTTGCTACAAACGACAGGGATGACCTTTCGGAATGCTTGGTAATAACATGCATGGCAATGCCATATTCGTGGTAATGGCATGCTTTGTAATGGCATTTGGGGTAAAGGTAGCTGCGTTGTAATGGCAGTTTGCGGCAATGGCAGCGTTGTAATGAATCTTTTCCCTGACTGATTTGTTGGAAGACTGTCTGGGCATGCAAGGCAATGTCTTCAAGGATTCTTAACGCTTTCCCATTCATATGAACCTATATTCATATTTTGGAAGCGTTATTTTGCCGTTCAAGATTCTCCTTGGAGCCCTCTTAATTCCAGGCACGTGTGGTCTTCTCATAGGATACTCATTGCATGATCACCCCCTTTTCTGATTTGTCATCCTCCATGATTTCCAAAAACATTGACAGTACTGACGATGGTGATATTTTGGCCTTTGTCTCAATACTATGCAATCACTTACAAAAATGACATACAACTCCTCTTCAGGGAAGTTCTTTACCGAGCTTTTTCCTGCGTGTAAGCTGAAAATGTATGCATTTTCTCACTGCTGTCCCTGAAAGTACACGCATTATCTAATGTGTCAATTTTTTCAAGAGCATATTGTAGGGTTCACAATCTGGGGATCATGTGTTTGACTATTTTTCTGGTGGTGTGTATGCAGTAAAGATCATCAGCCACAGGATGACCCCCTCTCATTCCTTCTTACCCATTCTACTTTCTTTCTGGCAGAGCGCCTGGAGGTTTTAATATTTAAGACCTGTTTTCGAGTTTGGCGGTCTGACCTTCCAAACACCGCAGCCGCCAAGAGACCACATTGCCAGCAGTCTTCAGACTGCGGTACTATGAGTTTACTGCAGTGCCAGTGGTGTGGCTGCAGAGATTTTGCAGCTGTGGCGATTATTTTTCCATATGTATTAATGCCTGTGTGAGCATTTCGACTGCATATGTGTTGAATGCACCTACCTATTGCCAGAGTTAGGCCTGTATGTGGGTAGTCCAGGCACTGATTATATTGCACAAAAAGGACTCACCTGTACATTGCTACAAACAGGGTCGTAATCCTCGGGGTGAAGATGCTGCTGTGAAGGGGGGATCTTGAGAAAGAGATACACGTCAAACTCTGACCGAAACCATGGGAAGGGGGTGAGTATGCACCCCAAGTCCCAGTGCTGGGGTCGGTTTGTAGAAAAGCCAACTCGTAATATGGACTGCGGTGAAACTCCCCTGTACCACGCTATGGCAGCTCCTTTTCACCGACCATGACTTTTCCCTGACCCCGGTGGTCTGCAGTGTGCTGGCAGGGTCAGAGGTTCAGCCGCAGTCTTTCCAAATGCAATCTGCCCATCTCGAAATACGATGGTCGGACCACCAAGCTCACGGCGTTCGGACCGCAGGTTTGACGGCCCACGGACCACCAAACGCATAATAAGGACCCCAGTGTTTCCTTGCCTGGACACTGCACTGAAAAGTCTTCCACTTCAAAGTCTCAGTTCCTTGCACAGCTCCCAGATACCCCCAGGGGTGACAGTGCTGCGCTATACAAATGTTGATTGATTCATTGATTGCCAAGTAGAAGGAAAGGTATATTGGATGCACAAATAGCAAATTACACCACCCAAACCAATTGCTTTTTTTCCATACCTTCAAAGATCAGACCTTGGCTAAATACTGTGTAGTAATGTTTATACTTGCAAGCATTCTCAGCTCTGCTTAGCCCAGACTGAAGAGATTCTATGGAATGCAGGAGTGTCATAGGTTGGACTGACATTAAGGCCCCGATTAAGAGTTTCACAGTCCTCCTGTATCACCGCCACTGCTGCACTGCCAAGAGGACCGCCAAGCCCATGGTGTACCCGCTGGCTTGATTTCGAGTTGAATCCAGGGAGGGCGGGCTGGCAGTGCTGCGACGGTTTCACGGCGGCGGCTGTGTGAGGCTCATAGGAAAGCCTTAACAGCAGACCGCCGCCGTTAGAGGGCCTGCAGCACGTTCCCACACAGTGTGACATGCACTATGTTGTGCATGCTACACTGTGCAGGAACAAGGGTGCAGTTCCAGGGGGGCACAACATGCGCCCCCCCATGCACCATCAGGCCCAGAATCGTCAGGGGGCCCCTGCATCTCTGCCACCCTTTTCATGGCGGGATCCCCGCCATGAAATAGGCGGTGGATATGCATGTCGGAATATGCTCAGCAGTGCTGCATCAACACTGCCAGCATATACCTGCCCCTTTCCCCACTGCCACTGGATCCTGGATCCTGTTGGAGGTGACGGTCTGACCACCACACTCCGAATACGGTGGGCGGACCGCAGGGTTGGCGGTGGTTGGACCCACACTGCAAATACGGTGGTCCCAGGACCGCCACACTAGTAATGAGCTCCAAAGAATAGTGCCCACCGTGGCCTAGGCGTGTAGATGCTGCTCCTCATAGTGTTCATTGTTCATATTGAAGTCTGGTCCCTGACTAAAGTGTTTCTTTTCTACACGTGGACATGTTCTGACTCCTGCCTCTACAAGGTACTTACCTCATTAATGCACACCCACTCAAGGATTGTGGCGTCGCAACCAGACAATTGCTACTTTTAACAAGCATTTGCAATGCAGTAGGCCTCGCATTTACACAAGTTTGAGCTATTGGCATTGTAAATGACAATGCCTTTTATTTATGTTTTGGTTTTTTAAACATAAATATAAGACATTGTCATTTACAATGCCAATAGCTTCAACTCGCGTAAATGAGAGACCTATTGCATTGCAAATGCTTGTATCCTCACAGCTACTTGGCACTGCCCTGCATGGGAATTCCTACTTGGAGAATGACATTGCTGTTCAGAACTGCCCATTCCTTCCTGACTTAAGTGACCTTGCATGGCCTCCACTTTTACCCTTACTTTATCAGTACCACAGAATCAGTACTTTGAGGTTATTTTTTGCCCAAATATTCTTCTGGGGGACAGTTCCATGGATTTACAACACAGTCAGTAAATCAAGGCCATTACACTACAAGTCTTTGCTCATAGGCAGGACCACTGGAATAACGCAATATTGTGGCCGCCGCGTTCTCGGAGTATTTACATATTTTCCGCACTTGCCGCATGATTCAGATCTTCTGTATCAGTTGCAAACATTGATTCTAGCTCAGATGGATCAAAAGAGGCTTTAAAAGCATCAGCCGTGGTCCCCCGGGGGACAGATGCTTTGCAAAGATTAACTGTCACCATTTCGTTGCTGACGGCTGTATTCGGGTGTTAGAGTGCTGCTAATGAGGAGAAACGTTTGCCCAGACAGTACTACTGTGTTGTAAAATGACAAAATAGCAAAATATTGCGACAGAATGTGCCATATTACGCTGCATCATTGCACCTCTTCTGTGTTTGATTACGTTTGTACCTCTCCAGTCCTTGCAGCACCTGTTCTGACCTGGGTCTCAGGCTCTACAACAGCTCTTCTGACCTGGTTCTCTGGCTCTAGAGCGGCTCTGCTGACCTGGTTCTCTGGCTCTAGAGCGGCTCTGCTGACCTGGTTCTCTGGCTCTAGAGCAGCTCTGCTGACCTGGTTCTCTGGCTCTGCTGACCTGGTTCTTTGGCTCTGCTGACCTGGTTCTCTGGCTCTAAGGCAGCTCTGCTGACCTGGTTCTCTGGCTCTAGAGCAGCTCTGCTGACCTGGTTCTCTGGCTCTACAACGGCTCTGCTGACCTGGTTCTCTGGCTCTACAGCAGCTCTGCTGACCTGGTTCTCTGGCTCTAGAGCAGCTCTGCTGACCTGGTTCTCTGGCTCTAGAGCAGCTCTGCTGACCTGGTTCTCTGGCTCTACAACGGTTCTGCTGACCAGGTTCTCTGGCTCTACAGCAGCTCTGCTGACCTGGTTCTCTGGCTCTACAGCAGCTCTGCTGACCTGGTTCTCTGGCTCTAGAGCAGCTCTGCTGACCTGGTTCTCTGGCTCTAGAGCAGCTCTGCTGACCTGGTTCTCTGGCTCTAGAGCAGCTCTGCTGACCTGGTTCTCAGGCTCTACAGCCGTGCGCTAAAGCCCCGAATACAAATACCAGACAAGCTGTCGCCATTGTGAAAAAAATATAGTGCCTACAGACTAATGAAGGAGTTAGTGTAACACCGCAAGTGAAAGATCCAGTCCTGATGGGCGGTCCCAAAAGGAGACAGGGCGGTAACAAGGAGGGACTAAGAAGCCTCATTATCAATCGGAAGCCAACATTTACCATGGACGATGATGCCAGCCAATGAAAAATATGGGCGGGCTTGCAAACCACTTCTAAAACATACCCTAATACAGCATGCCTCGCAAAGCGAGCAAGGCATGCGCTGCAATGCTAGGCTCGACCTAAAAATAGGAAGACCTAGCCTGGCTGATATATGTGATATGGGTCAGTGTGAAAGAGAAGAGATCTTTTGACTCGCCATAATCATTGAGCCCAGTTCTGGCACATTTATCACTCTACTGATGACCTTTGGTAGCTGAATACAGTAAACGTGAAAATTCATGTGAAAACTCCTTTTTCCTACCACATTTTGGCTCATCGATTGAATCCGTACCAATGCCACCAAACTGAACGGCTGATCTGTGTCAAGCCTGTCAAATACAGGCTCGTGAAAAAGGGAATCTCTTTTAACTAAATCAAATCTCCATTCAATTTCCTTCTATGTAGAAGGTGCAGATTAGTTTTGGGAGTGTGCCGAAGGCAAACTTGGCAAAAAAGGGCCCTAGAAATCAAGATCTTAAGATTCCCCTGTCCATAGCTGAAATGTTCTCCCTCAATAAAATATGTTGATCTAGGAGAAAATAATAAGTATTCTATTAGCACAGGAAAATGCTTTCAGGAGCTCTTTCAATATGCCCTGCCATCCTTGCCAACAAGGAAATCAGAAATAGAACAGCACTCGCTGTTCAATCAGTCCTCAGAAAGGGACAAAAGATAGATTTCCTGGAAGAAAATGAAAAATACCGTCAGAGCAGCTGCGAGGCCTGGATTTGAAAGAGTAAGAACCATTCTTATTACGAAGATTTTAATGCTCGATCTCCGAAGTAACGAACAATAAGCTCACATAAACAATACAAGTAATCTTGTGATCACTAATGTGCCAATGGTTTACCTCAAATGAAAACAAAAGGCGCTTAAAGGACAAAATCTTGAGACATAAACTTTCACATCCCAAGAGTGTCATTGAAGGAGTGGACTATAAAGTGTTATGGAGTGATAAACCTTCAACAAACCCCCTCTTAAGAGACAAGACCGAAGATCAGAGCACATGGCAGACTAAGGCTGTAGCCAAGAGACATTTTAAAAGTGGTCTCATGATTTTAAAAATCACCCAGAGAAATTCCTGTGTAGAAGATGGGAGCAGACTAATATACAAATACTTGACACTGAAAATGTAGTGGCAGGGACACAGGGAAGAGGGTAGTCAGCATGCAAAAGAACAATTCTGAAAAAGATCATTACTTCTCAGAATTCACAGGACAAACTCTTTCTGTATCCATAAAGATGAGCATATTCTAATATATTGGACGTACTTCAACACTGGCACTCAAATATGGGAATGCACAAGGGCATAACTGTTTTCCCTTAAATTGTATATTTGACTGCACTTTAAACTCACAAAAAATATGTATTTTTATTCCTGTTCTTGATTGGCATTTTTATTTATGTAATTTGTGCCGACATGGAAGCCTGCCAGCCAGAAGTGTTTTAAATAAACGTGTCATCGAAAATGAAAGGGTAGTTAGTGTAATATTTAGAGTGCTGGCGATCTAGTCCGCCAGCAGGAAGTGTACACACGTCATCCGCAGGCCAGGCGTGGCCTGCGGGGTTATAATAAAAAGGGTGAACCCGCACGTGGGGTCATCTCCCATACCCTGTAAATCAGTGTGAGCGTTCCGTTGTTTCCAAGGCTCCCAAAGAGTTAACTAGATTAGGCCCGCCACAATAGCACATTGGCTACGAGGGGGGCCGTGACCCTAGCCTCGTTCGGCTGCCCCGTCTGCCTCGACGGCCACAGTGCGCACCCCCTTCCGCACCGAAGAGCTGTGACACGCTGCGGTGCCTGGATCGTCGCTGGCGTGGTGTCGCGACCCCGCGGGTGAGTGCTACCTGCTGTGGTGTCCCGCTGCTGAGGGGAGGCTCCCCAACGATCACCGACACCCGCCCTGCTGCCCCGACGAACCGCTGCTGTCGCGCCGCTCACTAGTTGAGCGCTGTCTCCGCGGGGGTGGTGCGCTGCGGTACACGGCTACCACGCCCTGGGAGACGAAGACGGGCCCCAGATTCGGCATGCGCGCACGAGGAGCGCGTTGCCAAGCGACTTGAAGGTGCGGATTGAGCGTGTGCACTCCCAGCACGTGTGGAGCACTCCTAGAGAGGAAGCGTGTGCAGCATATGCCCTAGCAGCAAGCCTCCTGCAGGACTGGGCCCAGTGAGAGGGGATAAAAAAGGAAAAATAAAGAAAAACAAAGGAATAAACTAACCGCCAAGGGAACAGGGAGAAACAGCAACCCACAAAGGAAACCTCAAGGAAACACAGACTGGCACAAAGCGATAAGCCTCAGCGGCAAGGTGGGAAGCCAAGTACCCACTCACACACTAAGACAAGGAAGAGGCTCAGGCCACTGGTGAGGCTGACAAGAAAATCAAGGCAGTGGGAGCACAGGCAGCGCACCAGGCGAACATCACACTAAGTTGGGAGACAAGAGAGCGCACAACCAGAGAGAAGTGCCAAGACGCGGATCGCCACACAGACAAAGGGGACGAGGACAGAAGAGAGGAGTGAAGACACCCACCCACAGGAAATATGGGTGACGAAGACCCAGCACAGGCACCACATAGACTCCCAGTCCAACATGCACTTATCGGGGTATTGCCACCCTTCAGCGAACTAGAAGATCCGGCCACAGCGTCCCCGAGGTGGAAGATATGGATAGAGCGCCTGAATAACTATTTCGTAGCCACCAGGGAGACCGACGGAGCAGTGAAGAGGTCGCTACTTCTCCACTATGCCGGGAACGAAATATTCAAGCTGTTTAAACATTTACCGAACACAGGTCTGGGCACGGATTATGACGCCGCGGTGGCAGCATTAGACGCACACTTCGACCCCCAACTTAACCCCAATTTTGAACGATTCAAGTTGTGCCAGGCCCGCCAGAGGGAAGGGGAGTCGATTGATGAGTTCTACGCTCGCCTGCGCGAACTGGCCAGCACGTGCACGGAGGACGATCAACCAAAGGAGATCAGAGCCCAGGTCATCCAAGGGTGCCGGGACAAGACGCTACGAGGCCTCATCCTGCGCCAGCCAAAAATCGCCTTAGAAGACATACTGATACTTGCAAGGACCCATGATCTATCGGCAGCCAGGGCCAATGAGATGGACCAAGCCCTGACAAAGCCTCAAGGAAGACAGGAGACCATCAAAACGGAGCGGGTTGACGCCCTCCGAACGAGACCGCGGAGTGACACACCTAGGAAGACAAAGCCTGATGCGCTCAAAGCGCGGTGTGGGTACTGTGGGCATGAACCACATGCAGCGAAAGACTGCCCAGCGCAAGGAAAGACCTGCGCTAATTGTGGAATCCCTAACCACTTTGCAGCGGTGTTCAGGAGGAGAAATCGAGGCCGAGTCACCCGAGGGCAGAAACCACCATCCCGGGCGGTGCGCCAACTGTCCCTAACTGACTCCGGACAGAAGGAAGAGTCACCAAGGACGAGCCGAAGGTATCAAGGGCCGGAGGATTCATCTAGCGAGGAAGATGTGGTAGAAACATACCTGATCTCGTTCACACGAGAGCTCAAACGCTGCAGAAGACCTCAACCCACCTGCATGGTGCAAATCGCAGGATCCGAAGTGAAGGCAATTATCGACACAGGGGCGTCAGTAAACGTAATGGGCCTCCAGCAATACAGACACTCCCGACCCCGACCACCGATCACCCCATCTCGGACCAAGATATTTGCCTACGGGAGCCACACCCCTTTGCCACTGAAAGGCAAAATATCCGTCCCGATTAGGTCGAACGATCAGGAGGTGTCAACCATTATACACGTGATAGATCGTGAAGCGGACACCCTAATCGGCAGTCACACGGCGGAGGACCTAGGCTTAGTGTCTTTCGCCAGGAGCGTCCAAGCACACCAGGTTGACGAGATCCTCGACCAGTTCCCGGAACTCTTCCAAGGGCTCGGATGCATACAATGCGATCCTATCAAGCTACACATTGACAAGTCCATCACACCAGTCGCGCTGCGACACCGGCGAGTCCCTTTTCACTTAAGGCCTTTGGTGGAAAAAGAACTAGAGAATCTTGAGAAGCAAGGAGTAATCGAGAAGGTTTCGGGACCGACGCCGTGGGTGTCCCCGATGGTGATAGCGGATAAGCCCAAGCAGCCAGGCGCCATACGCCTCTGTATCGATATGAGGTTGCCCAACCGAGCCATTAAAAGGGAACGCCATATTAGGCCAACGATGGATGACATAATTGCGGATGTCAACGGATCGAGGTGGTTTTCCAAAATCGACCTGAACGCAGGGTACCACCAACTGCCTCTAGCGGAAGAAAGCCGCTACATTACCACGTTTAGTACCCACCTCGGGTTGCGTCGTTACAAACGACTGAACTTTGGGATATCCTCGGCGGCAGAGGTATTCCAGAACACTATCCGCGAAATGCTGTCTGGGCTGCCCGGAGTGATAAACTTCAGCGATGACATTTTGATCCACTCTGCCATGGCGGATGACCACCACAGACATCTGAAGAGCACTTTGCGTCACCTCAGTTAACATGGCGCGACACTACACCGAGAGAAGTGTCAATTCTTCCAACCATCTTTGGAGTTCTTTGGGTACGTGTTCAGCCAGGAGGGCATCCAATTGGACCCCAAAAAGTCACAAGCCATCCGGAGTGCTCCAGCCCCAACCACACCTACTGAAGTAAGAAGCTTCCTTGGCATTGCCACTTATTGTTGGAGGTTTATCCCCAATCTGGCCACCCGTGCCGAGCCGTTGAGGGCGCTCATGAAGACAGATGTCAGATAGCAGTGGGGACTGCGAGAAGAAGAGGCTTTTCAGAGCGTCAAGGATGCGCTACTGAGAGAATCCACCCTCGCCTACTTCGATCCAGCAAAGTGGACAGAACTACTGGTAGACGCCAGTCCCGTCGGACATGGGGCAGTGCTTGCCCAGGAACAGGAACCAGGTCGGTGGGCCGCCTTATCGTTCGCCAGCAAGTCGCTGACCCCCACTGAAGCAAGAAATGCCCAGATCGAGCGGAAGGTGCTCGCTATAAAGTGGGCCTGCAACCATTTCCACCTGTACCTGATGGGTCAGCCAGTCACTGTGGTCACCGATCATCAGCCTCTGGTTCCCCTTTTTAAGGGGGTGGCCCCTCACCCACCTCCCCGGATTGAGCGATGGGCGGTACAACTCCAGCCATACCAGATGGACGTGGTGTATCGGCCTGGGGCAAAGAACCCTGCGGACTTTCTGTCCCGACACCCAGCACCTAAAGAAGAAGGGAACAACCATGAAGGGTCAGAGCAATATATAAACATGATCTCAGCGGCGGCGTGCCCCCAGGCAATGACGCTCGAGGAAATTAAGGAAGCCGCCAAGCAAGACACGATCTATACATGGACTCTCCAAGCGGTCCAAGAAGGGTCGTGGAGGAACTACCTCCAGCTGACTAACACATGGGCGCCAGAAGACCGAGAAGAGCTGACGAAGATCTGGAGAGTGAGGAGCAAGCTGAGCGCCATGGCAGATGGAATACTCCTGAGAGGCTCGAGGCTGGTGATACCGAAGACTCGGAGGCACCAAGCAACCCAGTTGGCCCACGGAGGTCATCAAGGTGAGAAAAAAATGAAAGCGAGGATGAGGGAAAAGGTCTGGTTTCCAGAGCTTCAGGCAATGGTTGAAGACCTGGTATGCCAGTGCCCAGCCTGCCAGATAACCAGCGCTCCTGAGAGGCCGACCCCTGTCATCACCAAAGAGAGCTAGCTCTCTAAACTCCAATCACTTCAAAATGCGGCAGCGCGAGTACTGCTTAATTTACCCAAACACCATCCTACTTCCGCCAACATAAAGCAACTTCACTGGCTTCCAGTGAGACGGCGGGTGGAGTTCAAGGCTCTTTGCTTAGTACACAAAGCCCTATATGGAGGAGGGGCGAAGGATTTACAATCTTTATTTCCTCGGTATGCTCCATCACGCCGCCTAAGATCCACTGATACTGGACTGGTACATCTCCCAGGATAAAAAGAGCAAGATGGGGAGGAAAACGCTTCTCACTCCAAGCAGCTAAATTATGGAACTCTCTCCCCGTACAACTACGTCTTCAGTCTAGCAGGACGCTTTTCAGGAAAGATATAAAAACATGGCTTTTTATTCAACCCTAAATCTGCTTGCTGTTCCGGTTTTGCACATTCCTCAGCGCCAAGACGCCTCGGCAAAAGTGCGCTTTACAAATATTCAGTCAGTCAGTCACTCTACCGTGGTCGAAAATAAGCATGGATTTCGGGAGTTTCCCCGGAGGAAAACACACGCTTGTCCTTGTATATGCATTTTCTAAATATCCCATAGTGGAACGAGTCGTGTCAATGGCTTTCGCACGTGGCCCCGGTTCTGGAGAAGGTGTTTGCCACATTTGGGTTTCCCCTGGAGATCCGGAGCGACAATGGGCCCCGTTCCACGGGGCGGAATTTGCTGTTTTCCTCCGTCAGCGACGGAGCCACCACCGCTGTGTCACGCCTCAATGGCCCCAGGCTAACGGGGATGTAGAGCGTTTCATGCGGACCCTGAACAAAATGATGCGCATCGCAAGTGTGGAACAAGCGGATCCGGAGCGGCGTCTTCACGAGTTCCTCAGGAAATACCGGAGCACCCCACACTGCACCATGTTAAGGAGTCCATGGTCTCATATGTTCAACAGCCCTCGGAGGGACCTGATCCCCACGTGTCCAGGGTGGACACCCCTGTTGCTGGACGTCCAGGAAACCCAAGCGAGGCGAGAGCGACAGAACCGTCGAGCAAGCATTCGACGCCACGCTGCACCCAGGTCACTCCGACCCGGTGCCACAGTCATACTCAAAGACCGCCGGCCTGAGGGAAAATTCCGGACCACCCATGAACCAGGCACATGGACAGTTGTTGCCACCAATGGAACTATGGTGACGGCTCAGAAGGGGAGCGAGGAAATTTCGCGTAACATCTCCTGGTTTAAAGAGGTCCCGACCGAATCTTCAGAGCCCGGCCTTCAAGTCCCGGTGAGTCCGAGTGGGAGCATGCAGAGCCAGGACGAAGGCGGAGACAACGTACCGGAACCTACCCCCCCATGCCCGCTGCCTCCTGGTTCGCCTCTAAATGGGCCTTTGGCCAGTGAACCACCCCTACGAAGTCAACCTCATCGGTACAGTTTACCACCCAACCCTCGCCCTAGCCGACATCTTCAGGATTTTGCATGTTAAGGCTCTAAAGACTGATACAACCGAACTGTATATGTTAACTGGACGTTTAGAGGTTTTGTTTCAAGAACCAAGTTGGAGAGGGATGTAATGTTTAGAGTGCTGGCGGTCTAGTCCGCCAGCAGGAAGTGTACACACATCATCCGCAGGCCAGGCGTGGCCTGCGGGGTTATAATAAAAGGGGTGAACCCGCACGTGGGGTCATATCCTTTACCCTGTAAATCAGTGTGAGCGTCCCGTTGTTTCCGAGGCTCCCAAAGAGTTAACTAGATTAGGCCCGCCACGATAGCACAGTTAGTACACGTTTGCCCTGCTCGATAGTCTCACCATAAACTAACTCAGACCCCCCCACCCCAGTGCACTTCAGATCAACCTTAAGAGTTGGATCAAATTAGCTTTTCATATTCTTTATAAAGTAATTTCCACACTTTTCCAGCTAACTATTAATTTGTTTTTTACAGATATAAAACAGGTACAGTTTACTAGAAAAATGATTTAGGCACCAGATCCTGCAGAAAGTTGCTGGCCTTGACTATATATTCAGGACTCAGCCAGTACCCAGAGGCAAAGAAGGAAACCAACTAGGGAACATAAAAAAAGAGAAAAAAAAACATCTGTATCATAACAGTCAAACCAATTTAGCATCAGGGCCATGTCAGGATCGTCTATGAACTCGTTTTCATGGTCAGGTATATATTAAGGTTGCCTCTGATTATTCTGTTATTTCCGCACTTTGGAATTACCAATACCAGGGTTTCCAGTAAATCTGTGGATGGGAAAAATAATGACATTTTGGGGAATAACATGCAGGAATCAGTGGTGCTGCACTGATTCCTCCATTTTCCCCCCAGTTTTTCACACAACTGTTCACAGCCAAAATTTCTGTCCCTGTGTCTCGCGTTACCAGCCCATCAGAAGTTACCTGCTGATGGTAATGAGGCCTTATATCTATTTGCTTTATTTCTTTACATACATTTTTTTAAAGTATACTTTAAGAACTTCACTACTTTTACACAGGTTTTTTTATTTTTTTGCTTTAGCTTAGAATTTTTTTTTTATTTTTTTTATTTCATCCGTGATTACTTTAATTTCTCAACTTTTTGAAGTACGTTCTCTATTTAATTTTGCCACATCATCACTTTTCAAGGGAAGCATCACGCTCAGAAGGCTTGCAAAAGGCACATTTTATGTTTATGATAAGAAGTTACTGTCTTCTTTGTACATGTCTAGCAACTACTGATTTAGGTGGGATTTTTACTTAAGGTCTATCTACATTCCTGCCCATTTTCTGACTTGCATTTTAGGACAAAATATCATACTGGTGCCTGTGACGGCCCACCTGTAGCACCTTTGTTTGTGTCCTCAACAGAAGAAGTAGCAAGTTATTTCTGGGATGTACCTCCACCAATTTTAACTTCAATATGTATTTAAAAGAGAAACAGCTTTCTGGCTGTTTCTAGGAACAAAAAGGTACTATAAGGGAAGGTGCCTGGAAGCCTTTACCAAACGTCTGAGCAAAATAGTATATATGCCCTCAATTTCCCAGCTATTGTGGGCAGATAGTTCCCTAGTAGAATAGAATCGATCAGGAAGATAATGACGCTGAAGGTGATGACGAAATTAATAAGGACTACATGGTGTCTGTGATGGGCCACCTGTGGCACCTCTTTATGTGGCACCAACAGAATAAATAACAAGTTCCACTGCTTTCTGGAATATACATCTACCAATTTTAACCTCCCTACAGTTATCAGTATGTTTCTTTGTACAATAAGGCCGCATGGGGGAAGGCACGTTGATGCCTTTGGCAAATATCTGAGCAGAATATCACTCTCGCCAACAATACTCTAGCTTTTGTGGCTGAAAGGACCAGAAAATATGCTGTGATATTGCCTCCTTTTGCATGATCTTGAATGATAGACATCAGAAGCAAATGTAATTTGCAAGGAGGAGAGATTCCTTTGATTGCAATTAACTATGCACTGATTGACATCTTCACAGTTGCTTTTAAACAGTTGGCTGCAGTGTCTTGTGAGTTAGAGATGACGGGACCTTTTTGGTTCCTGACGGACTCTGTAGAACAGTGACGTAAGTGCTTGGGTGTGGTTAATAGAATTCATGTTGTAGAATGTTCAGTTAATGGTTACACGCTGAGAAATAAAGATATGTAATATCAAGCTCCGTTTGTGGTGTAATCATTTACATGCTCTGTGGCTGGGGAGAACGCTACAAAGGCGATGAGATAGGGGATTGGTAACCTGAAGTACTGACAGTGCTCTCCCAGAGAGTTTGCCGTGGTCCAGCAAACTGCTTGTGTGTGCCACACGCGCCTCAGTCAAAGTGAAGATTTACGGTTGGCTTATGTGGAGTCAAAGCACCACTCCAGCCAGTGCAAAGCTTTCAGAGAAGACAAAGGCCTTACAGAGAAGTTTTTGTATCATCGGCCAGGAACCTGCTGGTGAGGCTGTGAAAGAGGTACTGTACCACAATGCAACACAGAACCATAAGCCATACGGAACAATAATGCTAAAGGCAGCGGCAGCTAAGTACAGAGGATCACTAAAAGCAGCGATACCCAGGTGCAAGGAAGCACTAGAATAGAAATAGCCTGATACAGAAGAGTGCTGAAGGCAGTGGAAACCAGGTATAATGAAGAAGATTGAAAATGGTGACAAACACATTTAAGAGACAAGTCAAGTACTTACTGTAAAAAAGAAAGAAGGCACTGCACTTTTGGGGAATGAGCCAGACGACTCAAGTTCAAGTACTGAGCCAGTACTTCCAGAAGGTGCAAAAGTAGGTGCCCCTCAAGCGTTTTCCAAATAGCACATACTCTCAGCGTTCAACAATTGGTTATGACTCCGCCGCTTTTCTGAAACTGCCGCTTTTCTGAAAACACCGCTTCCATTTGATACTGCAAAAAAGCTGAATATCGGTGCCAAATGGACAGCCTGGATCAAAACCTTTGATGATTTCATCAGTGCATTTGAAGAAGCAGATAATAAAAAGATCATCAAATATCTCAAGAATCCTGCAGGTGACAGAGTAAAGGTAGTACTAAAGAAAATACCACACACTGATGAAGTCTCATACCATCAAATTAAAGAGGCCTTCAATATCGAGTTCAATCCATTGTTGAATGTCGATTACAATAGATACATTTTCAACTAAGAAAGGCAGAAAGCTGGTGAAACAATCAACGAGTTTGTAGAAAGACTTGATACGCTCATCAAACATTGTAAGTTCCATGAATTCAATGATGAAGAATCCATACGTCTCAGAGTCATAGATAGTTGCCTTTCCAATTCATTCAGATGATAAATGCTGAGAGAAATGCTCAGTCTGGAGCGTGTACCCATGGCTGCAAGAGCCAAGGAACATGCAGACTGAAAAGCAACTGACATGGAGGCTGGAGGAGCCCAGAGTGAGTCAGCACTGTACAAGAAAAGTAAGCAGAGACACAAGGTTGAGGGCTTCAAAGTGATGTCTCCAAAGAAAAATAACTGTTTTTCAAATGTGGATTTTCTTTTCCACATAAAGGTACATGTCCCGCCATTGGACAAGTATGCAAGGGATGTGGGAAAGAGATCCATTTTGTACCGGTCTGCAAAGCAAAGGAAAACTAAGTGTGTCATGTTGAGAAAACAAAATGGACACCCGAACGTTTCAGAAGCAACGTTCTACTCACACTCACAAGGCCAAGCAGCCATATGGGTTGCAGCAAATGGAAACTAAACAAAGTCAATCGTCGTCTAAATCTAAGTCCACAAGTTCTTAAAAGTCATTGTCAAGCGACAGTGAAGCAGATGGATGTGCAATGTTAACTTAAGAGAAACGTGTGCATGTCGGATTGGCTGCATGCAAGAAACAATGTGAGTCGAAGAAAGATCGACACATGAAGTCACAAAATTCATTTAGACACTGTCCTAAAATCACACTAAAGGTGAATGGCTGTTCCATACCTTTTATCATAGGCAGTGGTGCATCGCTAAACATCATACCTGAGGAGAAGTACAATAAACTCTATCCAGTGCCCGTCTCACACTGTCGAAGACTAAAGTGTATCAACTCCATTAAAAATTCAAGGTTCATTTGGAGCAACCATGAAGCACAAAAAGGCAATAGTACAAGCACCAATTCACATACTTCCAGATACTTCTTGAAGTGCCTGTTTACTCAGTTTCATTACTGCTGCTGAAATGGGACTGATATCTGTAAATTACAACATAAATGCTCATCACAAAATAGTGAGTCGGTTTCCATTGTTGTTTCATGGATTTGGCAAACTTAAGACAATGAATAGGCAACTGCATATTAATGAGGACATTCATCCTGTTGCTCAGCGACATCGTCAAATTGCATTTCATTTACAGGAAGCTGTTGAAAAAGAACTTGAGACATTACTAAAGCATGATATCATTGAGCGATAGACTGGTCGGACACCATGGGTTTCGCCCATAGTGGAAGTGCCTGAAAAGGACAGTGGAAAAGCTGTATACATCTGTGTTGATATGCATCAAGCTAACAAGTCAATTGAAAGAGAACGTCATCCAGGCCCACACATTGCCGATATGATCACCCAGCTGAATGGTGCCAAAGTCATCTCTCACCTTGTTCTGAACAAAGGATACCATCAGAATTAGAAGATTGCAGGTACATTACTGTCTTTTCTACCCTTATTGGTTTGTTCAGATGTAAGAGATTAAATTTCGGTGTGCCATCAGCTTCAGATTTGTTTCAAGAAGTCATTCTCCCCATAGTACAGCGTGTCACGAATGCTTTCAATTACAGTGATGATATACTGGTATTTGGGGCCACACAAAAGGAACATGATAAAGTTCTTACACAAGTGTGCTTTTTATTTGCTGATGCAGGTCTCGCTTTGAATGCATAGAAGTGTGAGTTCCACAAAAGAAAACTCAAATTCTTTGGCCATATTTTCTCTGATGGGGGAATGACTCCTGATCCGGCTAAAGTACAGGCTTTGTCAGCCACCTATTCCCCACAAGTTGTTGCCATGATATGCCCTTTTTTGGCATGGGCAGCTACTGTTCTAGGTACATCCATAATTTTGCCACGATAAGTGCCCCATTAAGATACTTTACAAAACGGAATGCTTCATTTCAATGGTCACATGAATGTGAACAAAGCTTCAAGAAAATCAAACATGCAATAGAGAACGCCACTGAAATGGCCTACTTTGAAACGAAGCTACATACAGAAATTGTTGTTGACACAAGCCCGGTAGGGTTGGGCACGATTATTGCCCAACACAATGGACATCTAAATGCTCGAAGGCATATTGTGACTTATGCTAGCAGAAGTTTGTCACAAACTGAACGTGCCTATTCACAACCTGAAAAAGAAAGCCTAGTTGTGGTGTGGGCTTGTGAACATTTTCCTGTGTTTCTATATGGAAAGCATTTCACTCTTGTCACAGATCATCAAGTATTGCTTACCATCTTTGGCAATCCTAAAGCCAAGATGCCCCCTTGCATTGAGAGGTAGGGGTTGCGACTGCAAGAATATGACTACACTGTTGTGCACCGACCAGGGAAAAATCAAAACGTGCTGACTAGTTTTCACGAGTGCCAGTAATATCTCCTAGTACTACTTCTAAAACGGCTGAAACCTACATTAACTTCATCGTAAAGTCCATTACACCTTCTGCTATATCAGTGGAACAAATCATTGCTGCCACAAGCACAGACAGTGATATGCTAATACTCAAGGACATTATTGCACATTAATCTTGGAAACAGCACACTCGACCTCTTACAAATAACAGTGAATATCAGAAGTTCAAAAATGGGGAAGATGAACTTTCAGTTACCCAAGAAGGTATTGTCTTACAAGGTTGGAGAATTGTCATACCGGAGAGTCTGAGACAGCAAGTCATTTAAGTGGCACATGAGGGACATAGTGGAATTGTTGCCACTAAGTGAGCTCTCTGAGACCGAGTTTGGTTTCCTCATCTTGATGAAAGAGTTGAAAGGGAATTAAAGGCCTGTCATTTCTGCAGTTGTTTATCCCCCAAAATAACCCAGGTAATTGAACATGTCTGATCTTCCAAAACAAATTAAAGAAAATTGCTTTTGACTTCTTTGGGCCCCTTGACAATGGACATCATTTAATGGTAGTCATTGATAAGTATTTTTGTTTTCCCTTGGTAGGAGACCTCTCGTCGATCACTCAGGAAAAGGTTATTGAGAGGCTAGATGGTATTTTTCCGACATGGGGTGTTCCTTCAATTCTGATGTCTGACAATGGCCCACCTTTGAACAGTAGAGAATTCAAAGACTTTGTTACTCATTTGAACATTAAACATCAGAAAAGCGCATCTCTTTGGCCACAAGCAAACAGCGTTGTTGAGCGTTTTTTGGAACTTTTATGAAAAAGACTCTTCAGCATGGTGCATTGGAAAAGCTTAAAATCAAATCAGCTCTTCATTCTGCTCTTAGTGCCTATCTGTCTACTCCCCATTCAACTACGGGTGAAAGTCCCACTACCCTGATGTTTGGGAGCCATGAAGACCAAGTTGCCACAATGGACCACTACAAGCTTGATTCATAAAGATGAATTTCGTCCAACAGAATCATATCACAAACACAAAATGAAGTCCTATGCAGACAAACACCTATGTGCTGACCCACTGAGGGTTGTGACTAGTAGAGGACACATGGTGACCGTTCACCATCCTGGAAAGTCCATTACGCGAGATTCTTCACATTTCAAGCATCTTCCTCGACATTCACCAACTCCAGATGTTATAAGTGAGACTTCTCCAACTGAGATTCCTGAGAGCGCAACGACTGCACCTGTGTCTCAGTCGGAACATCACAAAATAAAATGATGGACAGTGTGTTGAAACTTTTCAAACCATCACCCCCAGTCACAGATCTGGATTTAATCCATCGTTATTTTGCTTGCCACGTCACCCCAGTTTGGACCCAACCATATGCAAATCAGCCTTGACCCTGCTCCCCATGGGAACAGTCCAGCCCGAACTGCCAAGCCAGGTCTTCCCTTGACTGGAAACAAGCATCCTGGGACCGGTTTCGGGGTATCACCCCTCATCAGCCAGGTATCTTGAATCCAGTGGTGCAGAGAGCAAGGAACCCATGTCCGGGCATACCCTTAGCCACTTAGGCCGCATATATAGCAGCATTACAGTTCTAGTCATGGACACTTCTCTTGTATCTCCGCAGCCTCACATGACAAGATCTGGACAATTCATTCGAGCACCAAAATGACTTATTGAAGAGTTATGATGTATATATGTATAATTTGTACTTTTATTTAACAAAGGGGGATGTAGTGTCTTGCGAGTTAGAGATGACGGGACTCTATTGGGTCCTGATGGACTCCGTAGAACAGTGGCGTGTTTGGGTGTGGTCTATAGAATCATGATGTAGAATGTTCAGTTAACGATTACACACTGAGAAATAAAGACGTGTTTTACCAAGCTCCATATATAGCATTTAATTGACATGCTCTGTGGCTGGGAAGGATGCTACACTGGCCACCACTGTGATGCTGAGGAGAGACAAAGATAGCTGCAGAGCACTTCTTTTTGGGTGTACGTGCAAATATGTTAGTCATGTCATTTTCCAGACAGCCCTCTTTGGCAAACTTACGGATGTTAAACAACTAATAATAAAGGCTGATAATTAGTCATCAATGTCATATTGAGCAAAAAGGAACTTCTTAAAAGGAAACAGAAGATGGTAGACTACTTATTGAGTGGCATACCATTACTATCATTGCCGTTCGGTTCAGCAAGCTTTATTCGGTATGTACAACAACCAGAAAAGCAACAAATATATATATACAGACAAATAAATCTTATTGCTAAAAAGCACATACAGTTACACAGGAACGATCCAGTTAGTTAATTACAATAAAATCAGTTGGGAATCAAAATGCTTCTTCTCACATAAATTGATTTTAAAATAAATAGCGCAACATAAAAACATATCTCCGGATCATTTAGTGCAATTAGTAATTTCATAGCAGCATTACTTGTTCTTACATTGTGTTTCTTGAACAATGGCTTTAAATAAAAATTTCTAAAATTCCGATAAAAATAACAGAAAAGTAGAAAGTGCATAGTGCTCTGTTTGGAATACTCATCGCATGGGCATAGGGTCATAGGTCGCGTTTTCATTTCAGGGAAGGCAACTAAGTGATGAACAATTCCCAGACTCAACCTTATTAATACAAAACGATGTGAAGGTTTAGTGACTACGGACAGATAGCCTTGAAAACCATCACTGCCTACAATTGTTTTGTAAAACAAGAATGTAGTTTGCTTCCCAACTATTCTCATATGGATCTCGTTTTTGTGGGCCAGGAATATACCCTTTATTTCCTGCTTAGGCAAACCTGTCACATATACTGGGTTTTCATAGATCTTAATCTTGAATAATTCATTATGTAGATCCGTAACATATTTAATCCAAGGGATAGATAGACTATTGTCCAATTGTAAACAAGCCTGGATAATTGTTTGGGTGAATTTTGTCTCATCCTTGGCACAAATAGAGCATTAACGGTTGCATAGCGATCAAGTCTGATAAGTATCTTATTCCCACTTCTTGGTGTACTATCTCTGTAGATGCTGACTGGGGCAGACATAACAGATGTTTTAGGGAAGAATTTTCCTCCAGTTGTAATGCCGGACTTGTAATGTGACCCCATACCCCAGCACCATATAATGCAATGGAAGCACATCTGGCCTTATAGATATCTATCATGTCCTTAATACGGCGGTCTCCCAGTTTGGATGCAAATCGGAAGACTCCATGTGCACTCTTTAGCATCTTTGTACGGACATTAGTTAATT
The DNA here is from genome assembly GCA_963921515.1 of Calotriton arnoldi. Taxonomy (NCBI): domain Eukaryota; kingdom Metazoa; phylum Chordata; class Amphibia; order Caudata; family Salamandridae; genus Calotriton; species Calotriton arnoldi. The sequence goes on from CAWUFW010001226.1 coordinate 65,864, forward strand.
CGTGCAACCAGTTCCCCTTGCTTGAAAAAGTTATTCCCAAATAGCAGAAATTATTAACTGTTTCTACTCTGGTGTTGTCTATAAAAAAGGTTTTTGATTTCTTAGGTTTTAAACCACATACCATAGTGAATGTTTTTGCTTTGTTAATTAACAACTTTCTACTAATAATAAAAGCTCTAAACTTGTCTATTAATCGCTGTAGGCCGACCGGAGTTCTAGATAGGAGCACCGCATTGTCTGCATAAAGCAGAACCGGTATAGCTTGACCTGCAACTTGGGGTGCATCCGCCTGCACTGATTTGAGGACTGTCAACCTCGTTTATAAATAAAGTAAAAAGCAATGGAGCTAAAACACAGCCTTGGCAGGTGCCACGTTTAACCTCAAAATTTGGGGTGCACTCACCACGTTGACCATACCTAACCCGGGATGTTAATCTCTCATACAACCTTGCAGAAAAAAGATGAAAGATTCTGGGGCTCCAAGGTTAAGCAAAACTGGCCATAGGATAGAATGGTCGACAAGATCAAAAGCACTACTAAGGTCTGCAAAACATAAATACAGGCTCCCTTGTTTTGCACACGTGTGAAATGGGGCGGTAATTTTTTGCTTCCGATTTATTCCCTTTTTTATAAATGGGGACAATAACAGATTGACCCCATGTAGGTGGTGTGCCCTCAGTCACTGCTAGTTTAAAAACTCTGGTAAGTATGGGGTCCCATAAATCTGGTACTGTTTTATAAACATCTATCGGGACCCCATCAGGGCCTGGGGCCTTTCCTCCATTACTACCATTTAATCCTGCCCTGACCTCATCGAGAGTAATGTTTAAGGGTATTTCTGGCCACTTGCAATGTAGTGGACTGTGGGGACTAAAAACATCACAATCAGGTGGGTTAAAAATACCAGAGAAATGTAACACCCATTCTTCACAGCTAACGTGAGACAATAATTCCGGGAAAGAATCATTTTTTAAGAAAGGTGAATTAACAGTTTCCCAAAAAAGCTTATTATTGGATGTATCCGCTGACACAGATAATTTATCCCATGCTTGCTCTTGGAGCTCTCTTTTCCTCTTTGTGAGGGCTAATTTGTAGTTAAATCTTAAATTTTTGATTAACTCTATATTCCTCTATGTTACTGAGAGCCTGTTTTAGTTGCTTAGAGGCTTGAGTACAAGTATGATTAAACCATCCCCTGTTTTGTATAGTTTTATCCCTATGGGGAGCTGTCAATAACTCTTCACTAGTGCTATTAATTTTACTGAAATTGGTTAACAACATGGTGGTGTAAACATCTGCATTAAGGCAGTACAAAATCTCTGTACCACATTTTGCAACAATATCGTTTAGAACTTTGTTCGGGTCTACCCCCTCCCACTTTATTCAAGTTCCATTTGGTCTAAACGGGACAATGTTACCAACAACAGTTTGTAGAGATATAAATTTGTTACCCCATACCAATATTGGCATGATTATACAATTATGATCGCTAAGTAACAACTGTGCAATGCTTGGGGTACAACACATTTGTACAATACTCGTAGAGATTAAGACATGATCAATCACTGAGTTTGCATTCCTACTAGTATAGGTTGGTATCACCTCCCCATTGGAATCGCGTACACATTGTAACAAGGCAAGATCGTATTTTGCCATCATTGTATTAAATGCTCCGCCGTAGTTGTTGTGTGGAAAATGTATACAGTCATCCCCTTCATCGCTCTTGTACCCACAGGCTTTGGTCATAGATAATGGACATATTTGCGTATTAAAATCCCCAACCCATATGATTGCAAAATTGGTGTACATCGCTCCTATCACATTATCAAGCCCCTTTTCCAGTTAAAACACTGCATTACTGCGGGTAGAATCAAAAATGTTATTATAAAAGTTGACCAGGAGCACGTCCCTCCCATCTTTACAATACAACCACAAAATCTGTGAGTGTTCTCCTATTTTATTCACTCTTTTAACAACAACTGGGAGTTTATTTGACATAAGGATTAAGAGCCCACCTTTGGCTCTACCTGCAGCGATAGGTAGTGCCAATAAACCATATGAGGTAAACCCTTCAAAATGCACTTGATCAGTGCACCAAGTTTCTTGTAAACAGACTATATCGTGTTTTTTAATGGTCTATCCATCCTAGTGAATCTTTCTTACTTAATAGGCCAGCTATGTTCCACATGACTATTGTGTAGCCATTTACTGGCAAATTCCCTGTATTATCATCCAGATATTCACATATAATATCGTCATCCCTCCTTGTATGTGGTGTCTCTTCATACAAACTTATTACATGTAACGGGACGGTGGGCATAGTCTCTAATGAATTATCAGTATTTACAACTCCAGCTCCCGTTAGTCCTTCTCCATTGTGGCCAGACTCCACGTTGGATGAACAGGCGACATTATGTCAGTCGTTTTCTTCCAAAGTACTCAGGGCTTGGTATCTATTAGACACTGATAATGCATATTGGGGATAGATTGGCCCTACAGGGTTCAAACTAGGGTGCCCCCAATCAACTCCTCTATTGGATATAGGTCTTAAATGTCTATAGAAAAATCCAAGGGGTAGTAAGGACACATTGTGATCGTATTGTGGTGGTACAACTGCTCTTTCCAGAGTGTTCCTCGCCCAACTGGGGCTTCTAAAATTAATGATAATGCAGTCTCCTTTAAAGCACTTGGCTAAGGGGCCAATCCAACTTACTCTTCTTGTTAGAAGAATCTGACTTGCACATCCCACTGGGTAACCACAATTCTTATCTAGCCAGTGGACCACTTTGTTTTTCAGGGTATGATCCGATTCCCTTTGGTCCGGTTGTAACTGGGGCACGTTAACCATAACTGCCACATACGGACAGCATTCTGGGGGTAAGTTTATAGAGACACCAACTCTACTCTCAATAACCTCCTTTCCTCCTGGCTTAGTATAATTAGCAGTTGGCTGATTCGGCTCATACCTATCCCCTCTGGTGGGGCGTGGTTGATTAATCTGGGATTGCCTCGGTTGGAGGTGAGTCCCTAACTCATTAGGACCATCTTTACTCCCCAAAGTTACTTTTTCTCGGGATCCGTGGCCTAAATTACTACCAGTTGACATGCTTGTTACCCTAGTGGCGGCAGCTGTTGCCTGGGGGGGCTGTTCAATAGGGCCCCCGTTGCAACACTCGCCCTTTCCCATACACTATTACCTAGATTACTTAGTATGCCATTAATCTTAACTACTTCACCATTCAGGTTATCTAGTTTATTATAAAGAGGTTTTAGCAATTCTTCTATCTTTAATGCTACAAGAGCAACAATTTGTGAGGCATATGAGTTTATTGAAGACTCTTTTTAGGAAGGGACATCACAGGCCTGGACTATTATATTCTGCAGTGGTCCTTTCTTATTTTTATTACTCCCTGCCTTTGCCTGGCTCTTTTTACAGCCTCTTTTTCTTTTTGGAGTGGGAGAATCAATAGGCGAATGTAATCGTAATGTATCAGTCTGTATATGTGGTTCAGTACCAGGGTTCACAATACTTTTTGTTGTCCTTGGGGTGCCTTGTTGCTTGTTGTAAGGGGATTCCCTTAAATGAGTATTCTCTTGCTGAGCTACTCCGTTAACCTCGCTGTCCATCCCTTCTAACACCGTACCTGATCCTAGAGATAGGCAGCGTTCCGCTCTGTCGATTTCAACATTAATTGCGCTGACTGCGCGCACTAAGTAGGAGTTAATGGTGGTGCATGGAGGGTTGACCGCTATTTTTTGCATTTTGCGCTTTGCCATTTCTATTTCTCCTTTTACACAATACCCTACCCTTGTTCAGCTATAAAGTGCAGCGCGCGGTGAAAAAAGTGCAAAGTGCAAATGCGAAGTGCACGTGCAAAGTGCCAAATGCAATGACTTACGGGCTAGGGATTAGGATCAAATGGCCAAGTGCAAGTACAAAGGGCTAGGATCGACTAGAGAAGTACAAACTTTAAAAAATCCTCAGAATTTAAAAAAGAATTAAAAGAAGAACAGGTAAAAAGTGCTATTTATCACTAAGTGTTCACAACAGTTTAAGTTGAGATATACAGTACAATAATTAAATGTAGCACCATTTGGCTGAACCGTTAAACCATTAAAATCCTAAAATTCCAATGGCATACGGTTAACGCCCGCCACTTACAAGACCCTTCTGCTGACAGGCAATGTGAGAAGTTCAACAGTATTTTAGATAATCAGACACAGAAAAAAAAGTTAGTTGTGCTGAAAATCTCACCGCCTTAGCTGTTCAGTTCGGTTCAGTTCGAGGTTTAGGGGTGTTATCCAGCTTGTTCTCAGCCGTAATTTCAATATTTGGGCCAGTGTTCGAAACCTCAGTCCCTGAGCCAAGGGGGGTGGCCCTGCCCTGCCTCAACTGGCCGCGGACGGGCGCAGATGGGCCCGCCCTTGGCCCGGGCTTTGCCTGGGCACGGCCTGGGCACGCCCGCGCTGCGGGTGTCGCGGGATGATTATACGCGCCGCCGGGCGCGGGAAACCAGTGATGGCGCCTCCTTGCGCTAAGGGTGCTGGGCCTTGCAGTCCCCCTCCTGGCGATTACCGGTGGCTGCTGGTCCTGCGTTCGCGGCCCCGCGCTGCGGGAGCCACAGGATGATTATACGCACCTCCGGGCGTGGGAAACCAGTGACGGCGCCTCCTGGCGCTAAGGGTGCTGGGCCTTACAGTCCCTTGCAGTCCTCCTCCTGGCAATTACCGGTGGTTGCTGGTCCTGCGTTGGCATTGCCACTCTTTTATACAACTTTCATATCAACAATGATGTAGCCAGCAGTGCTTTCAACAAAACTGTCAGTGCACGTGGCCAGCTAGTAAGCATAGAGGGTTCTCTCAATTTATGGATCATGAATATACCAGGCCTGTGTTGTAGAGGACAGAATGTCTGAGCAGCTGAAAGCTTGGATGAGGAAAACACTGGACAAATAGGCATTAGACTATTTAATCTCATCCCGACAAAATAAGTTCAGAACACAAGCTTACTCTACTCATGAAGGTGAAAGCTGTGCATCATATACTGATCTTTCCTTTACATAGTCTGGCTCCTGAAAAGTAGGAATTTGCTATGTTACATTATCTAATTACAAATTCACTCATTCAAAACAGCCCTGTGTCCACAAAAATATATTCTGATGCAGAGAGGGTTTTGCTGGGGTAAGTATCTACAACCCCTATCTTCTAAGCTTCACCAAATCCTACCATATTTGCAGTTTCTGGCAAACTCCGGTTTAAATACTCATCAATAATAGTTCATCTTCCATTCACCTCATCTGCAGGGAATTTTTCACTTTTCCATTAGTAATGAAGCCTCCCCTACCTGAGAACTCAATACCGTACTACCTAAAGACAAAGGCCAATCAGTTGGAATACATTTCATGGTAGAGATCAAATATTTTTCTTATAGTCTGGAAATAGTTTTTGCTATCATGCCTACAAAAGAAGTAAACACAAGTTACTTCCAAAGGTCCCTACTTAGTCTCATATAAATGGTCTTCCATCTATAAACAATTTCCAGGAAAGGGGATGCTACATTAAATGGATATCATTGGATAGTTAGGGTTTACACAAACATTGCCAGATCAGTTCTCAAATCCAAACAAATATTCGCATAATCGTGCAACGTTTACCAAGGACAGTTGGTGCCCAAGCAAGTTATTGCAAGTTGGATAGCAGCCTGGAACAAATTCTGTAACAAAAAGGCTGGAAATCAACTGTCATGAAAGATTATGGTGCATTGTAAGAGATGGATGGGCGGCAACCCTAACTCTTTTCTGTGGAGTTCCTCTCCTGGACATTTACAAGGCAGTGATAAGGGGAGTCTTGCCACACCTTCACAAAACACTTTTGCCTGGATCAACAAGCCAGAAGGGAATGTAGGGTAGGAGAGGAAGTCTTCACAAACCTCTTTAGTAAGGTAATCGTAGAATATGTGTATATACATACATACTCATGATTTAAAAGTTTACCTGAGATTTACAGTCTGACAATGGGAAATGATTGAAACAAGTTAATCCATGAAAGTTACCAAGGGTGACCAGTTGTAGTTATCAGTAAGCAAATATTCAAAGGTTACACCAAATGCGCAATATTGAAAGATGTTCATTTCGTACATGTAGAAGAGGGACTGTATTTACTGGAACTAGTCACCAAGGCCCATTAATGAAAACCTGTACAGTGCCATTTCCTTTGAGTCAGTCCACAATACATAAAAAAATAAAGTATTGTTTTTACACAATGTGCAAGATGGTTTTGAAAAAGACGAAACTTCAGCTTCCTACTAGGGAAGTAGCATGCCGGATCTGTGTGGGAATGGCGTTCCAGATTTAGAATGCCTGTCACGTATTTTTCTCCTTCTTCTTTTTGGTTTCTAACCTAGATATGCTTTAGATAGTTAGATATAATATAGTGGCTCAGTTTACTGTCTTCAGGGTAACAGAAACCAGTGGTCCGAATGAGCCACGAAAGCTCTGCGAGTTCTAGGGTGATCCTATTTGAATTCGAGAGACCTTTAATCGAATGAGCTGCTGCACAGAGTGCACTATTGGCGGTGGCACTGAAATGAGGTTCACAGAGAAGGAAAGTATTTGAAGCATAGGGAAAGTTGTTGTCAAATGATTTATTGTGTGTATTTTGCGTTCTGATGCTGAGGTGCTTGTCTTTGGGGAAGCCAATAAATTGCCACTGTTAGTGGCTTGTGGGTGAGGACGTCAAGGTCCATTAGTGGCAACATTTTTTTCCTGGTATTGTTTGCAATCACTAGTGACGAACGTAAATTCTACATTGTGAGGCTTGTGTTTGTTCAAGGTCTTTGACATTGTGCTTTAAATCATGACAAGGCAGTCCTTCAAGTAGTCAACGTCATACACAGCGAGCTTCAAGTACAGTGTGTATTGTCTATGTAAAGATGAATCTTGATGTTTCCACAATGAAATTCGTGGTCAAAAGAATGGTTAACTGAAGACCATCTATGGCTGACCATGTACAAACCAAGGATAAACATAGAAACAAGGTCTTATTCATTAGGAGGTCTCTTTGGGGTTCATGCAGATTTAGAGGTAGAAGGCAAAATGTTGGAAGATTGAGGACTACTGCACGGAATGGGCATGGACATGGAGATGATCATATGAACCAGATGGCATCTCCTCTTAAGTTAAGATGGGAACCACTGTAGGAGGATGCCATCAAAGCCATTCATGAAGCTATTGTGTAGGCCAGTGCTTGATAGTATCAAGTGCTGAGAGGTTTTGCAACCTGAGGAGGTAGATGTCGGCATTGTTAATTATATGAAGTACTAATTTGCCACTTATAAGGTTATTGTCTTTCTGCTCCAACGTGACCTGAAGCTAGACTGAAAATTGTGAACGATTGCAGATGCAGGAGATCGTACTTAACGTAACAGAAACTAATTAAAGGAGCAGTTCATTAGATGTCTTGAAGAGGCCTGGTAGTGGCAAGGTGCGAACATATTAGAAAGCCTAAGACCCATCTCTATGGTGACAACTAAAGTCTGGTATGGGGCAGAGAAATGGGCATTAGACCAGGTCAAAGCAAGGGTGAAAATGGAAAGAAATGGATAGCAAGGAGAGATACAGAATCAGGCTATAGAAAGAGAAGGTGGAGTTCAGACTAGACAAGACTAGTACGAGGAGGAGAGTAACTCCAGCGATATTGAAGAGTAGAAATGGAAATGTAGAATAAGTGCATGAGATCCAAACAGGCTGATGACATAAACTGAGATGATGAAAGTCAAACCAACTGTAGAGGCAGATACCTTGTGAAACAAAGTGTTAAATGTTTTTAAATACTAATACAATAAAAGCAGAGCAGTAGATGAAACAGTGGGGCAGGGGAAGAACAACTAAATGAGCAGGCAATATTTGTATTAAAACATGGCTGAAATCCATCAAGGCAGCCATGTAGCTGCACATTTGCAATAGAAATCATCAGTTTTTAGGATCATGTAAGCCATGTTAGGTTACACTGATGGAAAGAGGACAGATTTATGGTTTATAACATTACTGAAAGGCAATGTTGTATGAAACCTGTGATCAGTCAACAGTTTCGTATTTTTTTAAAGTAGACAAGCAATTATCACCTTCTTAGTTTGAATTTTTATGGTTAATGTTTTACGGCATTGATTCATTAAAGTTTTTTTGCTGCCATTTTCATAGCTTTAAACGTGCAGTTATGCCAGAGTTCATACCAACTTCAGTAACCTCTCCCACTATTCCACACTGATCTCTACATTTGTCCCGCTCATCATATGGTCTAGTGAAAAAAATAGAATTATGTGTTGGTGCCCTTAAGTAAGCCTCAAGATATTAAAGGTAATAGGATGAAAAAAGGTGTGGTTCAAGAATCATATGTTGCCTCATGAAAAGGATGCCGACACTGTAGCAATGAAACCTGCAGGAGACACCTCAATGATGTGCCATGCTTTATATTTCGGCAGTGAAAAGGAGTAATGAGGTTATGTCTGGATTTCGATTTTAAGTTATTCAATCTACAATAGAATATGTAGTTATGGTTACCTATTGTGACTGGTTTGCATCAACAATGTTGTTTTTCTGTCATTTGTTTTTATCCACCATTACTGTCTAATATTAAATTACAATGTCTATCTTTAACACTTTCCATAGTGCCGGATCTTAATTTTTGGGGTGTTATTATCTTACATATTTTTTCCTGACAATGATAAGGCGACTTTGTGCTAACATATTTACAATGTACTACATTGTGCTGGGGCTGTTTTGCCCAGGTAGAGGACTAGTCTGTATTGATATTTGCAGGCCTCAGGTGCAAAGTTGGCCAATTGTGGTGGATTTTACCTAACCTGCAAGACATGTTTGTGTCCTTGCTCACCAACATTTACATTTTCATAGTGTAAAATGCCAATACTTTTGCTAATCTAAAATTGGCAGCTTTGGTTGGTGTTTTTTTTTTATAAAACACCCCGATTTTAAGACTCATGTATAACAGCAGTTGTTTCTGACTTGCTATTGGGCACAACATGCAGATGGAATAAGGCAAACTGCAAAGACAACCACCTCAGAATTATTATTTAAGCTGCAATTAGTGCCGCATTTTATGTTGCTTTGATAAACAGCATTGGCCAGTTGGAGAGTTTAGGCCACCCAATTCATACCCATGCCTAATTGTAGATCTGGGCTTTTTCTGCATTTGAAAATGCTGAAGTGGAAATTTTACACTGAAAACATAATATCTTGGTAAGAGGAGTGAATGCCACATCCAGCCCCATCACAATGCAGAATTGTTCAATAAGGCACAGTGGTGCTCCTTGAGGAGGGCTAGCTCATACTGCTTTACGTCACAAGTAGAAGTATCACACCATCACTTCACCTGTCAAGCAAGAGAACTAATATGGTTCCCGTAACATTTCTTCTAAGCAACAAGAGTTTGTCAGATGCACTCAGAAGAAGAAAGCATTCATCGAGTGTAGGGCTGGGATGATGGTGGAGCATATTCCCTGGAAGAGTGTGGATGAAAGCCCAGAGATTCAGCAGCCCAGGACATAGCAGAACCAAATCTATTGGCACCCTTCTTCCAACAAAAAATGATCAACCACCATTTCCTGTTAAAATAACATGCACCCACCATTGGTGCTCCAATTCATCATTGCTTTCATGTTCATACAAACTGTAATGTGAATCTCAGAGCAACTAAAGAGAAAAGATGTACTACTTAAAACAACTAGTAGTGAATGATATTGTTAGGATTCCATGCACCCATTTTGAATTTTTTATGCTGTTTTGACCTCCCCCAAGGGCTGTTCTTTGGCCTCTTGGGCTTCTGCTGCACTGGGCCAAATGTTCTCTGAGTTACAGTCAAAGTGAGTTTGTACTGGCACGAGCCAAGTCTGTTGGCGATTATCTGGGAATATATTTATTTTAAAAGTGCATCCCTACTTGTGATTATGCGTGTATGTGTTCAAACCCCTCTACCAGTGATCCAAATCCAAGAGAATGATACTCATTCTTCCTCCATTTTCTCAACCTGCAAATTGAGATAGAGTTTGAAGTTTATTGGGACAAATGTCCATAAAACATGCTCAAACAATACAGCAAAATAAAACCATAAAACCACAACCCGTAAAAATCACCCTCAGTCTTCCTAAAATGCAACTAATTAAAAATGTGTGCTTCCATCTCATTATTTTTAGAACTGAGTAAAAAGCATGCAAGTCCTATGGCTACATCAAAAAGTTAATATTTGACAAAAGCGCTATACCTTCCTGCCTGGACCAGGTCTTATGTTAAATAAACAGCGGTTTTAAAATTTTAATACGAGTCAATTTAAAAAACAAACAACCTATCAAGAAATGGCAAATTGTCCACTTTTTTTTTTTTAAAGAACATCGACACACCCCATTGTGCGCTAACCAATATTGATACTGCTTTAGCTTTTACTGGGCCCAACTATCTTGAACTAATGTTACATCTATGTATATCTTTAACCTCTCGCTACCTATTACACTCTCTTACTCCTCCAATGGATCTTGCTCTGTGCTGAAAGGGACTGGATATTCAGAGGATGCACAATTACCCATTGAGGACCAGGAATAGGATAATTGTTATCTTCAAACTTAATTTTATTACAGTCAAAAAAATACTCCCAGATAACTATAAGTTAGTTGAAACCAAATGATTTACCCTCAAGGAATGATGAGACAGAATCAGTAGAATCAGTTAATATTCAAAGTTTAGTTATTCATTTATAGGTAAAGAACATTAGCATGAAACTAACACGTCGGTCGGGGGGAGAAGATGGCGACCGGCTGAAGAGCTCGTCGGGAGCTCTGAGCTCCCCATGCAAAAGACTGCGACAGACATGAACGAATTTCAAAGTAAGCACCCACTAAACAACACAAGAGGAAGAATTAAATGAGGCAGAGGCGCTCACGAGGGATAGGACGCGGCGAGCAGAGCAGCAGCTACGAGCAAGGTAGACGAGGCGGCAGCAGGGCTCTGCATCGATCAGGCGGCCCGCCTGGAGTGTGGGCGGAAGCGGCGCAGCTTGCCGCAGCAACCTGAGGACTGCCGCAAGGATCCCCTTCCAGGGCAGGGCGACGGCTGCAGGCGCACTAGGCCGAGAAGCACCAAGGCTCCCAGAAATGTGGAAAGACAGTGCAGAGGTCGGTGTGGCAGCAGGGGGGCAGCGAAATTACCACATGAGCAGGGTAAGTGAAGTGGAGGGGGGCACGGCGCTACCATGATCTCCCCAGGGCACAGGCATACCTGAAATTAAACAAAGACAGCGGGGGAGAAAAAGTGAATCTAAACCCAACCTGCCCTGCCAAAACAAGTGAGCCAGTCTGGGCTCTCAACAGGGGAAACAGTTACTGCCTGAGGAGTAGGCACCTAGTAGTCAACACCCCCCAGGATCCACCAAAGGGGGGAAGTAACATAGCTCCAGTGAGCATTAGAAAAAAGGGGAAAGCACATATCCCAGTACAATCACTAGCTCCTCTGTCCAAGACACAGCAAAGTAAGTTAGCAGGAGCCAAAATAAAAATTACCCTATCCCTGAGGTCCTTCTTTAAAGTGCAGGAAAAGCAAGGCACCCCCAATCCTGAATATACAGAACGGAGGGAAAACCCAAAGAGTAAAGGAAAAGGGGAGAGAATCACAGGAAATATGGACAGGAACAGGTTCCAGGTCCTTAGGACAGAAGACACTGCGGAGGAGGCAAATGTGGAGAGTCCTCCCCGACAGACCCAAATGGCCACCCCTTGCAGCCGCTGCGGGAAGGAAAAATGACCCAGGGATCGCAAGCTAGTACTGAGAAACTAATGGAAGCCATGATATCGGAAATTAGGTCGAACTTCGCTACCTCTGAAAAGAACCAATTAAAAATACAAGGGACCTGTGAAGCTCTGGACACCAAAATAAATGCATTGATGGAGCGAGTAACCACAGTAGAAACCTCAGTAGAAGTCCTAAGTAAGGAAGTAGAGGCAAATCAAAAAGAAATCAAATTGCTAAAGTCAAGTGAAGGAGACCTCAGGGATAAAATCGAATCCCTTGAAAACCATGCTAGAAGAAATAATCTAAGAGTCCTAAATGAACCCGAAGGCTTGGAAGGAGACGATATCAAAAGATTTAGGATCACCTTACTAGAAGAAAGCTTCCCCTGGCTGAGATCAATTGCCTTATCTGAGGACATACAAAGGATACATCGAGATCCATTCGGGAAGGGGAAAGTGAGGAAGAACCCGAGGAAAATACTGATAAACTTCAAAAGTTATGTTCTCAAGGGAAAAATCCTGAATGAAGCCCTCAAGGCTGGTACTTACACCAAGGATGATTGGATATTTAGAATCCAGTCAGACATTTCTAAGGCGACCCAAGAAAGGCAGAGGGAGCTAGGCCAGTTGATGCAACAACTAAGGTCCCTTGGAGCAACTGTTCAGATGCGCTTCCCTGCATCGCTAAAAATCATATGGAGGACCAAAATGTACAGCATAAGGGAACCCAAAGAAGTGGAGTGCTTCATCGAGCAAATGAAATCGCAACAAAGTGAGCACAGCTGAAGCCTGGGGAGCAAAGAGCTCAAAAGGGCGGAATGTACCCCCCAGAGAAGATAAAAGGGAGGCTTCTCCCAGGAGGGGTGAGGAGAGGAAGGAGGAGATGTAGTTCGCAAATAAAACCGCAAAAAAAAGTACACTGGGTGGGCGAGCATAATGGGGGAAAAAAAACAAAAAATAGTCCTAGTAGCGTAAAATTGAGGAGGTAGGGACCCAGGGAGTGGCAGGGAATGCCGAGGCCCATGCCAAAAGAACGTAATGCTAGTTAATATCTAAAGATAAATGCAATCCTCAGCACACATCTGCAAGGTAAACACAATAGTAATGCATAATAGTGTGCACAAATTAGAAACACAGTATTCAATAATCTTTTTATCTTCTTTTTATTCTTTTTCTTCTGTTATTTCACAAAGTTCTTTGTCAGCCAACACGTGTTTCGTCGCAAACATTGGGAATTTGTCCTGCGACTTTCTCAAGGCTGAGTAAAACAAAAATGAAAATTGGCCATTGTGACACCATACAGAAAACTGGTGTACAGAAATCCTTAAAGGTCTCCCCGTGACTTGAAGTTGCTCCACTTACAGATTGGAGACATAAATACAAGCATGCACAGAGTGGATCCCTAAAACCTTATTTCTAAGAGTTCACCAATTATTCAGTAAGAGAAAGTCTCATAATCAGGATGTGAGAAGGGGAACCCATAGTCCCAGCATCTAGGTGATGGAGAAAACACATATGCGTGAATAAAATCCCATTGTTGCATAGACTCATATATCTCTCCGATATGTGTCAAAGCGGAAACTGAAAACCGGAAGGTGCAGAAAAACAACCTATCCAAACCAAACTTATTACCGATGTGGGAAAGGCCGCATATCTCTAATAAGTGTCAACAGTGGCGAAAAGAGGACGAGAAAGTGAAATGAACACCAACCAATAGTAAATCAAACCTCATGCATAAATAAGAATTGCTCAAATACCTCCAATATTTCCGGTAGAAATCTGTGCAACGAGAGACACAGAGGTATAATCAGAACGACCACGTCATACACGGGTCTACTCTTCTCAGTTACAGCCTATACATCAGTTCTAATCACATTATCACCTACTTTTCATGTGGTGATAATTCCATCCCACAGTAAACAATAGACGATATCCGCTGGGAGAATCAAATATTTCAGCTCCAGGCTTGTATGGGATCTTATTATGATCAAAATAGGCAAACTCTGTAATTCAAAAGAGATGCCTCAATGTATCCGGCTTTTTAATATAGGTCACGGTAAGTATATAGCCACATATCACCATAACAGTCAAACTCATACTGAATCTTGCCAATTTAACTATTCTAGTATGTAAAGTGAATTACAAAACCTATTTCTAGCGTGTACAAATACACTCTACCTTGATTAGATATGCTCACTCTAATGGGCATGTAATGCCTGCCCATGTCATCCAAAACGCTGCATTTAGACCAAATCGGTTTCCCAAATGCGTAAGGCAACACGCATCCGCAAACTTCAATGTCTTACCGCTAAGCGAACTGATCAGTCTTTCAAACAGCCAGCCGTGTCTTCGAGTACGAGACACGGACATAAACTTTTCCCCAATTAAATACCTCCCATGTCCTACTAGCGATAGTCATGGAAAGAGGACAATGCACTCTGTCCTTTCACCTTGAGTGCCATCTTTAAGTATGCACCAATAATTTTAAATATCATGTATCAGACTTCCTAATGTACATTATCATGCACTGGCTATTAAGTACACATGACAGATTCTATTTGTGCACGACAGGACTATTTAAACCTCAATGTCACGCATCTCTATTGCAACGATGGAAAAATCTCTCCGCAGGCGCCATCTTGGAATATGTCAAGGAAAGTGATAGTCTCCCGGTATCTAGGACGGAGTGGGAGCACAATATATCTCACAATCCTCAGTGTTTGTTACATGATATGTATAAATCCAGCAGAAAACAGACAGTCCTATAGGTCAATTATTGTGACCCTATACTAACACAAAGGGGCCGATTCCGATCTCGGTTGGAGGCGCACCCAATACCATTCGGTCGGGAAAAAAGCCATGCGAAAGCCTGTTTCCCGACCGATCCGTACAGTACACCGAACGAGCAAGTACGATGCGAAATCGCCGACCGACTCGTCCGGGCGTCCCGACCGCTCCGACCGACTCGCTCCCGGCTCAAACCGCACCGACCGACTCGCTCGGACTCGACTCGCACCGCGCAATGGAGACGTTCCCCGGCCGGGTAAGTACGATGCGCGCCGCGAGCAGTCCGACCGAGCCGCGCACTCCGGCTCAAAAGAGCTGTCGGAGCCGTACTTTGGGGTCCGTGTCGGACCCCTGTACGCGTGAGCCGCGCGAGTCGCACACAGGGGGACCCATGGGTCCCCCTACCTGTGCGTGTACGGCGCGACTCGCTCGCCGCGCACCCGCTGTAGGGGGCGCACTTGTCCGCATCGCACCCATTGAGTCAATGGGAGCCCGCGTACGCGTTGTACGACAGGCTCCCATTGACTTCAATGGGAGTCCGACCGACTTGTGTCCGATGGCATACGTGCGCATCGTACTCGTTCGGTCGGACTGCACGGGTCCGATTCGGTCGGAAATCTCTCCGGGTCCGGCTCGGTCGGAGAGATTTCCGGCCAGAATCGGAATCGACCCCAAAGTGTACACCAGTTTTCTGTATGGTGTCACAATGGCCAATTTTCATTTTTGTTTTACTCAGCCTTGAGAAAGTTGCGGGACAAATTCCCAATGTTTGCGACGAAACACGTGTTGGCTGACAAAGAACTTTGTGAAATAACAGAATAAAAAGAAGATAAAAAGATTTTTGAATACTGTGTTTCTAATTTGTGCACACTATTATGCATTACTATTGTGTTTACCTTGCAGACGTGTGCTGAGGATTGCATTTATCTGTTGTGTTGGCCTCGGCCACAATTATTGTGGGGAGGTTGGTGGTTCTCCTCACCGTACAGCACTGTCGTTCGATTTTTGTTTATGATCAATATATGTGTGATGTCTCCTAAGTGGCGCCATTATACCTAGTATTATACCACTGATCATTAGATTCTTTCATATCCATTGGTGGCAGCCCGGGTGGCACAATGACATCGTTTAATAATGAGAGGATGACAGGGACAGAGAGGCAGAAGATCTGTTTAATGATCTATCTGGTAATAATGCAACTACTTCGATTGCACAGGGTGGATACCCACAGAGACCAGAAGGTCTCAGAGAGAAATTCATCAGATTAGAGAGGTTGAGGAAGAGTGAAATGTCCAAGTGGTGGGATGGTGCCACTTTGAGAAAATATATCAGGGTAAAAAGAATTCCCAGAGGCTTAAGATCACAGATAATACCAACATATGATGATCTTGATGAAGACCTACTGGTCGCCTGGGAAAAGGAATTAACGGACAATTCAAACAGATTGATGGGTATTCTTATTGAAAACTGTGACAGGAAGGCTACTAAATTGCAGAAAGAAGTAGATATATTAGAATTGGAAATCAAACAACTTAACCTGACAGAGGCAACCGAAAAGAGCTATGCCATTTTGAATGATGTGATGCAACGATATCTATCTGAAATTAAACAAAGAAAAACTAGGAAATTGAGAAGAGATGAGTACGATTATATGAATTGCAGAATTTTCACGTTTGCCAAAAAATATGATCACTTAATACCTAAAGATAGCCAGACAAGACCGAAAGAGACAATCCATCAGCTCAAGCTCTACTTCTTTGGATACTCCTTTGACCAGTGGCAGCGAGTCAGATAGGGGAGAGGGTCCTAGTAATGCTCTAACCAGTGAAAATCGTTTTTTACAGGAAGTACAAAGAATAAAAAAGGGCAACAGAGAGCAGAACAGACTGCCCCGTACCTGGGGCAAGACAAGGAGGGGAAAGAGAGGGGGTGCAGGTAGAGGAACGACCAGGAGTGAGAACCAGGTCTTGGAATCAGAAGAAATAGGGGATGTTAATGTTGTGAATTTGACTGAAAAATCTTTCTCTAATGATGCTTTGTCTGTTTTGACTAAGGGTATGAGTTTCTGTCCAAGCACTGTTGGTGATGTATGTGATTTAAAAGTAGATTTGTATAAATTCGTAAGACGAATGAAGATTAAAAAGCATTTTCAACTGACAAATTCGGATAATAAAAACATTCAACAATGCCATGGGATATTTTCCTCTAGTGAACTTTCCATTCAGGATGTGATAGACACAAAGTTACTACTTTCATTAACAGACTGTGAGGATGAGTTGGTTACTTCTGATATGGTCTTGAGAGATCTTTGTATAGTCAGTGACTATTCGATCACTAGTGGCTTAAAGGAAAGGTCGAAATGGACACCTACACTGCATACAGGAAACAACATAGACATTTTCCATAAACTGGTACTTTCTGACTTGGACAAACATATGGACAAGAAGAGACAGACTACGAGCATAAGAGATAATTTGACATATAAGGAACGAGGAGCTCTAAGGAATTTGATGAGGGATGACAGTATCACAATTCGTGAAGCAGACAAAGGTGGAAACATAGTAATAATGCAGAGTACAGACTATGAACGAGACATCTTTTCCCAACTCAATGATCAGTAATGTTATGAGCTGCTTCCTACCAACCCGATTTGGACACTTACAGATCACATAAATAGACATTTAAAACAATGGTATGGGTTGGGTCTACTAGATGAGGATGAGTTCACTTACTTACGGGTTGACCGTCCCAGGTACCTGTGCATATACACGCTGCCAAAGATCCACAAGAATCTCCCCTTTCCGCCCGGAAGACTCATCATATCTGGGAATGGTGGGCCTACCGAGAGAATATCGGAATACTTGGATATTTTCTTGAAACCAATGGTAAGCAATCTACAATCATATATCCGTGACACAAAGCACATCTTGGGGATATTAACGGACTTGAATTGGGAGGAAAACATGACCTTAGTTACCTTAAATGTCACAGCACTTTACACCAGCATCAAGAGAGAAATTGGGTTGCATGCTATTAGAAAGATTCTGAACACCAGATCAGCTCGCGCATGGAATCACACTGAAATGCTGATTAACATGATCGAGCTTATCTTGGACAATAATGTTTTTTTGTTTAAAGAGAAGTGGAACAGACAAAAACAAGGGGTTGCCATGGGCTCCAGATTCTCTCCCTCGTATGCCAACCTTGTCATGGGTTGGTTCGAGGAGATGAGGATCTGGGGCCCTATGGGCACCGACTGGAATGACTCCATCCTTTATTGGGGGAGGTATATCGATGATTGCCTGATGATCTGGACGGGCACCACGAATAAACTATTGGGGTTTTTTGAATACCTAAACAGCAATGAATACAACATCAAATTTACTTTTGAATTCAGTACGAGTAAAATCAATTTCCTGGATGTGGAACTATATATCAGAGAGAATAAGATTTACAGTAGACTGTTTCATAAAAACTGCTTGTAACGCATTGCTACATGCATCTAGCGCACATCCTGCACACCAGATTAGAGCCATCCCTTTGGAGAACTAATTCGAGCAAGACGCAATTGTAGTCATGATCCCGAATTCGAGGAATGCACAAAAGTAATGATGGCCCGCTTCCAGAGAAGGAGTTATGATAAAAACACACTCACTAGAGCTGAACAGAGAATACACAAAATAAAGAGACAAGATACATTGAGAGAGCATACTAAGGCTGGCAAACGAGATGAGAAAATACGTATGGTGATGAATTACAACACTTGGTCGGGGGTACTAGTGCGTAGTTTGAACAGGCATTGGCATATCTTGAAGGCAGATAAATCCCTTTGTGGTTACATTACAGACAGACCTCACATCACCTATCAAAGAGGGTTATCCCTTAGAAATTTTCCTGAGCCCGAGTTACCCTAGGATGAGAAAGACTGAGAGTTGGTTGACTCCGCGCACAATAGGATTTTATAGATGTGGACATTGTAATGTATGCAAGTGGGCATGCAATAAGAAGTCCCATTTCAATGGCCCTGGTGACAAAACGTATAGGATTATGTCCAATATCAATTGTTACACGAAATGTGTTGTACACATCGAGTGTAAATGCAGTAAGAGGTATGTGGGCAGCACCATAAGGAGCTTGCGTGAAAGAATTGGGGAACATATGAGAGCTGTCAAACAGGGGGATATCAGATATCCCATTGCAGCACATATAGCGCAATGCCCTTCACAGACCAGAAATAGAGATTTTGAATTCTATGGCAATTGACCAAACCCTGAGGCACCTTAGAATGGGCAACAGGGAACTGACTCTACGCAGACGTGAAGCCTTTGGATTCTCAGACTACGCAGCACTGAAACAGGGCTCAATCTGGATCAGGAGCTTCATTACTTTCTGGGAAGATAAAATTTCTGCTTGGATGGTATGCAATTTTAAAGGTTAGAACTTTGATACACCAGGGATGCTGTGTCGATTACCATTACTGTCCTACTTACTGATGAATATTAGTACTAGTATTGCGCCAAAGATACAAATTTGGGTTTGCCTTTGTCTCATTAAGAAGTTCAAGGAGATCTGACAATATGGACGTTAGTTTCATCATATTTTTCTATATACTGCTTTCTTATCTTTACAGATTTGATTCCTATTTAATCTGAGTATAAGCATTTGAGGGGATGGAGAAGTCCAGTATATGTGAACTACAATCAGCATTGGGTCTGTTGATGGATAGATTCTAACAATGTTAGGGATGTACCTATGTCAAAAAAACGTATTATAATGATTAAGATTGGTACTATAGCCACATGTTTCTTTTGAGCACTTTGTGTTAGTATAGGGTCACAATAATTGACCTATAGGACTGTCTGTTTTCTGCTGGATTTATACATATCATGTAACAAACACTGAGGATTGTTCGATATATTGTGCTCCCACTCCGTCCTAGATACCGGGAGACTATCACTTTCCTTGACATATTCCAAGATGGCGCCAGCGGAGAGGTTTTTCTATCGTTTCACATCGGTAATAAGTTTGGTTTGGATTGGTTGTTTTTCTGCACCTTCCGGTTTTCAGTTTCCGCTTTGACACATATCGGAGAGATATATGAGTCTATGCAACAATGGGATTTTATTCACGCATATGTGTTTTCTCCATCACCCAGATGCTGGGACTATAGGGTCCCCTTCTCACATCCTGATTATGAGACTTTCTCTTACTGAATAATTGGTGAACTCTTAGAAATAAGGTTTTAGGGATCCACTCTGTGCATGCTTGTATTTATGTCTCCAATCTGTAAGTGGAGCAACATCAAGTCACGGGGAGCCCTTTAAAGATTTCTGTACACCAGTTTTCTGTATTGTGTCACAATGGCCAATTTTCATTTTTGTTTTACTCAGCCTTGAGAAAGTCGCGGGACAAATTCCCAATGTTTGCGATGAAACACGTGTTGGCTGACAAAGAACTTTGTGAAATAACAGAAGAAAAAGAAGATAAAAAGATTATTGAATACTGTGTTTCTAATTTGTGCACACTATTATGCATTACTATTGCGTTTACCTTGCAGACGTGTGCTGAGGGTTGCATTTATGTGTTGTGTTGGCCTCGGCCACAATTATTTTGGGGAGGTTGGTGATTCTCCTCACCTTACAGCACCGTCCTTCGATTTTTGTTTATGATCAATATATGTGTGACTTCTCCTAAGTGGCGCCATTATACCTAGTATTATACCACTGATCATTAGAGTCTTGCTAGTTAATATCCTCTCATGGAATGTTAATGGCCTCAGAATCAAAAGCCGCAGACAGAAAATTATGGATACCTAAAAACAGTAGACGGCGAAATAATAATATTACAGGAAACACACCTCTTAGTATTAAATCTGTTTTTATTGACAGAACACCAAGTGAGTAATTAGCTCATTCGCCTACAACCCATCGGGCCGGCGTCAGAAGCTCAAATATGCAGGCCAGTCAATGTCAGCAATACAACTGTAAGTCGAAGCTTTAACACACAGCAAGCCGCCTACAACCCCTCAGGGCCGGCCGCGTCATAAGGCAGGCGGTAGTTAGAGTATCTGTTAGCTAGCAGCCTGCTCGTTGGTCAGTAAGAAAGATGCCCCCCAAGCCAATGGATGGCCCGTGGAAGCTGCCACGCCACCTGGTATTCCGTGATTAAACACTGGCCTAGGCCAGAAAAACCCCTAACACGAAAAAACGAAGAAAATTAGCACAACCCCCCCCCCTCCCTCCGTCCCCACCCCCCGATGAGCCAAGCGAAAGAGAAAGGTGTAGGAAGATGCGCGCTCCAATTAAGCCTAAGTGCCCATCCTCTAGGTACCTAGTGTAGGCTGTGGGCCTGCAGGTTTAAGGTAGTGCTGAGGTATCCTCCGGGATCAATTTAAGGATGCGGAGGTATTGCGGGCAAGTGAGTTCGCGGAATTCAGTGGAGAGGAGCTGTATAAAAGGGGCCCATACCTTAGCATAGTCTGCCATCTTCCCCGCAGCTGCCATAGAGAGTTTCTCCATTGCTAATAGGTTCCAAAGTTGGTGTATCCAATGGATATGTTCGGGAGCCTTATCCGACTTCCATCTCGCCACTATAACCCTATGTGCTGCATTTAACGCTAGCGCCATTTGCCGCCCCCGAAGTGAACGCAAAGGAAAGGTGAGCGCATTGGGAAGCCCCAGGATAGTGTATGCGGGTAGCCGGGGTATAAAGGTGTTAAAAGCCTTATCGATGTCATCGAGGATCTGCTCCCAGTAGCGGGTTAGTTTGGGGCAATGCCAGAGAAGATGTATCAGGGTCCCGGGACTGCCGCACCCCCTCTAGCAAAGGCCATCACACTGGTCCTGCCATTTGGAAATCCTAGCAGGGGTATAGTACCAATACGTCGCTAGTTTATAGGCCGTCTCGGAATGGCTTGATGAGTATGTGGTGTGGTGTGCGCGATAAAAAATATCCTCCCACTCTTTGTTGGATAAGGTGCACCCTAGTTCCGCGTCCCAACGTTTCTGTCCGGCCGTGCGTGCCCTTGGTAGAGCAAAGGTAAGAAAAGAGTAGATCTCCGAGATAAGGTGCTTGTCATCGGCTTTGCGAACCACCCACTTTTCAAAGGGTAACATTGGCCGGTATGCCCGGGAGCGTGAGTCAGGCTCAGATAGCCAGTGTGTCATCTGAGAGTGTAAGTACTGATCTGTCAACAATAGCTGGAAGTCCGCTTGGAGCTCCTTGAAAGGGATATAACCCCCAAGGTCGAAGAGGTGCCCCAATCGCTTACAACCTCCCCCAATCCAGCGAGCGGCCACTCCCTTATTCATCCCAGGTTGGAAAGCAGGGTTCATGAAAAGCGTTGTCAAAGGGGAGGGAAATGTGGTCAGGTGAGCCCTTCGGGCGACTCTGTCCCAGGCAATCATCGTGGGGCGCGTGACAGGGGATGAGTAAAGACCCCAAGCCCTGGCCGATCTCGGTAACCATGCGTCACGCCAGATATGATGTCCTGCTACCGTCTGGTCCATAAATACCCAATGTTTCTCGGTCATAGGGCGGTTCCATTCCACCAGAAACCGGAGGAGGGAGGCGTGATAGTAGCGAGTGAAATTAGGAAATGCTATCCCCCGTGTTTTTGGAGCGCTGAAGCTGTGTCTTCGCCAAACGTGACGCCGTAGGTCCCCTCACAAACCCCTCCACGGCCGCCTGAATCTGCCCCAGGGCCCGGGGAGGAGGCTCCAGTGGCAAAGTCTGAAATAGATATAGGGCGCGTGGCAGAACGTTCATCTTCACCGCTGACAGTCTACCGAACCACGTCAGGGGCAGTCGCCGCCACCTCTGTAAGTCAGTGCGAATGCGCTTTATTAAGGTTGAATAGTTCACCTCTGCAGTTTGTGCAAGGCTTCTATGTAGGACCAACCCCAGGTATGGTATGCCGCTCGTCACCCATTTGAAGGCAAAGTCAGCTCCCAGCTTCGTTACTGTCGTAGGGGTAGCGGAGAGATTAAGGACCTGTGACTTCTGCATGTTGATTTTGAAGCCAGAATATTGACTAAACACTTGCAGATCGTCAACCACCGCCGGCAGGGTAGACAGAGGCTGTGCCAGTGAGAAAATGAGGTCGTTCGCATGTAAGCTAATAAGATGCCGATCCAAACCGAATGGTATGCCACGCGCAAGGGGATTGTCTCAGAGTCTCTGAGCCATTGGCTCCATATATAACGCAAACAGTAGGGGAGACAGAGGGCAGCCTTGCCTCGTTCCCCTTCCCACAGCAAAGTAATCAGAAAGCACCCCGTTAACCCGGACCGCCGCCTGCGGCGCGCTATAAATGCTCGCAACCCAGTGTCGGAACCGTGGGCCTAGTCCGAAGCGCTCAAGGGTTGCAAAGAGGTAAGGCCAGTTTACACGGTCAAAGGCCTTCTCCGCGTCAACAGCTAAGAGGAGGGCCTCCTCCTTTGACCGGTGAACTTTATCAATGAGGTGGCAGAGGCGTTTTGTGTTGTCCCCACATTGCCGCCCCGGAATAAACCCAGACTGGTCGGGATCGACGAGTCCCGGCATATGAGGGTTCAATCTATGAGCCAGTATGCTAGAGAATAATTTAGCGTCCACATTCAGTAGGGATATCGGCCTGTAAGAGCCGCACAGCTCCGGATCTTTGCCCGGCTTAAGAATAACGGTGATGGATGCCTGCAACATGGAGGGGGAGAGGGAGCCTGTCTCTGCAAAGGAGTTTAATAACCGGGTCAGTAAAGGGGCGAGCTCAGCACAAAAAGTTTTGTAGAAAAGGGCGCCAAATCCATCGGGCCCCGGAGCCTTCTGCAACTGCAGTCTTGCAATTGCGGATATTACTTCGGCTACTTGGATGGGCGCCTCTAGGGCCTCCATGTCTCCTACCGGCAAGGGCGTCACCCTCGCTTCCTGAAGGTAGCTGAAGGGGTCAGCGTGCAAAGAAGAATCAGCCATGTAGAGTGAATTATAGAAAGATCGGAAAGTAGAGACCATAGACGCATCGTCAGTGCGGAGTTGGTCCGTCGCATCCCGGAGTACAGACACTGAGTGGGCCTCTTGTTGGCTGCGCAAACAGTATGCCAACATTCGGCCTCCTTTGCTGGAACCTACAAAATATTTATGTTTTAGACGAAGCACTGCGTGTTCTGCGCGATCCAGGTCCAGTCGGCGAAGCTGGAGACGCTCTGTCTCCAGCTGGCGCCAGATCCGGGGGGCACCCGTGCGCTTGTGTATGGCTTCAAGTTCTCGAACCGCTGCCTCCAGATCAGCCCGTTTCGACCGCCGTATCTTGTTCTCATAGGCTGCCTTAGCGATTAGGGCACCGCGTACGACCAATTTGAGCGCTTCCCAGACCGAGGCTAGTGGTGTGTCATCTCTAGTGTTTGTGGCTATGTATTCCGTAATGCAGCACCGTATATCTGAAACATTCTCTGGAGACCCAAGAAGGGAGTCGCGCATACGCCAGCGCATGTTGGACGCAACCCGCTCCGAAGGGAGGCGCATAGATAAAGTAATGTGTGCATGGTCCGAGAGACTCCGCGCCTCGATAGTGGAATCCGCCACCAGGGCCCAAGCGGCTGAGGAGACTAAAAAATGGTCAAGACGCGCATACGTCTTATGTGCAGCCGAGAAGTAACAATAATCCCTTTCACTCGGATGTATCCCTCGCCAGGCATCCCTGATGCCCGCTTCGCGCAGCCAGTCCTTACCCGTGTCAGTCAGAGCGCCCGTTTATCCATAACGGGAGCCCGAGCGATCTTGCTCCCCATCCCTTACCAAATTGAGATCCCCTCCCACTACCACTACTGGATCAGGAGACTACAGGACATCTGCACATGCCTCAAGCAGGAATTTCTCTGGGCGTTCGTTAGGTGAGTAGATGGAGGCTATAGTGCAGTGCGATGAACCCAGCTGGAAGCGTAGTGCTAGCAAGCGCCCCTTAATCTCCGAGATGGACCCAAGGACTTTACCCTTAAACTTTTTAGCAACCAGAATGGCTACCCCTCCCCGCTTGTTATTGGTGGAGGACCAGTACTGGAGAGGGAAGTGCGGGTTGCGTAGGCGGTGGGTATCAGACAGTAGCAAGTGTGTTTCCTGAATAAGGCAAATATCCCCCCCTGAGTTTTCTAAAAGGGACAGCACCGCCTTCCGTTTAACCGGATTGTTGAGACCCCTAGCGTTGAGACTAACTATTTTTAGATCCAGGTGGGAATTTGAAAAGCAGGTATAGCTTTAGCGAAGGCCCAGAACCCCCTAAAGGAGAAAGTGGGGGCACGAACATAGTGGCAGCACGCGGGAGGGGGAAGGAAGAAGGGGGCCCATGCGTGCAGGCTACAGATGGCGCAGCAACGAAAAGGCTCATCGAGGAGGAGACCCACCCCAACCCAACAGACCCAAATAGAAAAGACAAAAATAAAGGAAGAACATGACAAAAGTCTGTCAAAGTGTAACAGTGGGAACATGACCAAGGTCTAACCCAGATGAGGCAGGAGACTGATGTCCAACTCGTGTCCAGAATCGGGGGGGGGGAGCGTGAACCGGAGAAAGACCTTCCCGTTCGTGGTGACGGCCGGTCCACGGACCGCAGGTGAAGGTCACGGGAGTCTGAAGAGGTGGTTCACTCCTGTGCTCCCCCGGCCGTCTGGCATTGCTGCCGTCCATGCAGTGAGGGAGGTGTAACAGCCTCACGGGGTATCCGGGCATTCTTGTGCTTGGTACAAGGTCGTGAGCACTGCCTCGCGCTCTTTAGCCATTTCCGGGGCTGGTTTCTTGGAGGCCGACGGCTTGCCCATGGTCTGCCATCGAGGAGGCGATCGCCTGACGGGGGCCGCGGGGTCACCTCGAGAGTTCGGGGTCCCCTCTGCTTCCAGACCCAACAGGTGCAAGGTGTCTTCGAGGGATCGCATCTGTCTCAACTTCCCCTGGTACTTAAAGATAATACGAAAAGGATGGCCCCATGAGTATGGAATCCCCTTGTCTCGTAGGTACGACGTGGCTGCTCTGAATTCTCTCCTTTTGGCCAGGGTTGACGCTGCTAAATCTTGAAAGAGGGCCAGTGTATGTCCACGAAAGAGGATCGGCTGGGCCGACCGGGCCTTGCGCAAGATTAGTTCTTTGAGCTGGAAATCATGCACACAGACCAGCACGTCTGGCGGGGGGGCCCTCCCTTCTCTGTGCAGGCCAACCCGATGGACGCGGTCCAGTTGTATTTCCTGCGGACTATCATCCCCCAAAATCTGTCGGAAGAGGGATGAGACATACTCCCGGAGGTCGTCCCCCTCAGCCTTCCAAGGGACTGCACGGATGCGGATGTTATTCCTCCGGGAGCGATTCTCCAGATCCTCCGCATGGGCCTGGAGGTTGAGATTCTGGTCCCTCAAGCGGATGACCTCCTGCTGCAGCTGGTGTAAGTCGTCCTCCCGTGCCAGTTCATGCTCCTCAAGGGCTGCCACCCTTTCCCCCACCTCGTCAACATCACGCCGCACCTCTCGAAGATCCGATGCAAGCTGGCCCTTCAGCTCAAGAATGTCTGCTTTGATGGCCGTGAACAATTCCAGCATGAAGGCGTTCGTCGCTGGTTCATCCGCTCCATCGACCGCAGCGGCGTTCCCCCGGTCCCCAGATGCCCCCTGGGAGGTCTCTGTGTCTCCAGTCGGTGCACGCATGAGTTCTTTAAGGGACTTTTCCCTTCGTGCACGGGCAGAAGTCATGTCGGCACTCGGACGTGCTGATGGAAGGTGGAGAACCAGCTCCAGTTCCGGGGTGTCGCCTCAATCACCACCTCTCTCCGGTACTTCTCTGTGGAGCAGGTCTCAATGCGGGGCACAGTGACACTGGGCGTGCGGGGGTTGACAGGTTGCGCCGCTCCACCATGAATTTGATCGCACCTCGCGAGGCAATCAATGCAGCAGCCCTCCAGTCCAGGGAGTTCACAGTGCCCAGGCGTGCGCGAGACAAGGGGGGCAAAGTGCAAGCAGCCGCAGTCGGCGGGTCCCCCCGTGGCTCCCTCCGGCGGACGACGTGCAGGCGCAGCACCCCCAGGGGAGTAGGCGAGGCTCCCAATGCTCGGGTCACTCTTTCAAAGAGAGAGCGCCACGGCCCTCACGGCACTCTCCCCGCCACTCCACCCGGCCCCGGGGCCCACAGCGCTGGCGTCACCACGATGCGGCCCAGGCTCCGTTGCACCACTGTGCGCCACTCACCGGTAAGTCTCAGGCCGCCGTTCCTCTCATCAGGCACCCAAAGCCACCGGAAGGCCAAGCCACGTCCTCCAACTCTGATGACCCCCTCAGTGTGCAGAGCGGGCTGTAGACTGCACTTCTTGGGCCTCGCCGCCCGTCGTAGGGTCAGGGTCAAAATGGCGGCTGGAAAGCTTTATTCCGCCAGACCCCAATACCGCCTGCTCCCAGAGTGCGGGACACTATCAACGGATCTCCCACCGCCGCAGCTCCTATCGGCAGGAGCCCGGTCTCCAGGCGTGCAGCGGAGGTCTCCAGGCTAGGCCCCTCCTGTGTCCGTTCGGGCCGAGGCAGCGAGATCTACAAAATGGCGGGCGCAATCCGGCCCGAGATCCAAGTCGGGTCTTCGACTCCCCCAGCGCGGCTGCCGCCTCGCACAAACACCCCCACCGGGGCGCAGGCCTCCTCAGGTCCGCTGCAGAATGCCCACCTCAGTCCGGGGCCCCGCCCCGGACCCGCGATCGGGGGATCCGTCGATGCGGTCTCCGGCGACCCGCCCCTCGCCGTCACAGTCCCAACGCGGGCTTCAGTCAGTGCTTAACAGTGCCCGCACTCGGTCACCGCTGCACTCCTCCTTGCGCCGGAACCTCCGGGAAGCACCCACCTCAGGCAG
Source organism: Calotriton arnoldi (assembly GCA_963921515.1). Lineage (NCBI taxonomy): Eukaryota > Metazoa > Chordata > Amphibia > Caudata > Salamandridae > Calotriton > Calotriton arnoldi. The sequence goes on from CAWUFW010001226.1 coordinate 93,288, forward strand.
CTGCAATTTGCTGGCCGGTGGACAGGGCAAATTACAAAGCTAATTTTCGGCGAGCCGGAGGCGCTGAGAGACGCGTCCTACCGTGCCGCCATCTTGGCCACGCCCCGAAACACACCTCTTAAAGGACGATTGAGTTGACATTATCAAAAAAACAAAGATGGGTGGATACTTGTGTGTGCACGAGTCAAGACTGCTGCATCAAGGGGGTGGCATTTCTCTTCAAAAAAATCACTTAAAGTAAGGATAGAAGCAATAGACGCGAACACAAAAGGGAGATGGGCAATAGCGAAAGCCAGAATACACAATAAACTATACATAATAGTGGGGTAATATGGCCCCAATGTAGACGATCCCGCACCACTACAGAAGGTTTACTCACAGCTACTGGAAGTCTCGGGCCCCTATAATTATGGGAGGGGACTTCAATGTAATTATAAACCCTAGAGAGGACAGACTCCCCATTAGAAAGACATCTAATCTGCCTAGATTGAGGGAATGGATTAGGTTTTATATCAAGGACTTGGGGATAGCTGACATCTGGAAGGAGAACGAAGACAAGGCTCACCGTTACACATTTCAAAATAAAAAACACGGACATACCTCCAGAATAGACTTTTTTTTTATAGGAGCTTGATCAAGAATACACAGAAGGTAGGGCACCTACCGGCGCACCAGTCTGACCACTCTGCAGTGCTGTTACAAATCCAGTTATGGTTTGCCCCAGTATCCCCAAGATGGACAGTAGATTATACCACAGTCACGGATCCACAAAACATAGAGGCACTCATGAAAGAGATGGAACAATTCTTTCTATTAAATAGGGAGGGGACCTCCAGACAACTGGCATGGGACGCATATAATGCGGTCATCAGAGGGAAAATACTAAGTCTTACGGCATATAAGCACAAGAATACAAAGAGCAAAATCAGTCAACTAGAAAAAGAAATAAAAACTTTAGAAACGGAAATAGGGAAAGGGGTGTACCCACAAGGAGCAGCTAGGTTGGAGGAGGAAAAGAAAGTAAAGAAAGAGGCTCTATCAGACACCCTAGAGGCCATAATAAAATGCAAATGGGAAGCAAGTAGATTGTCCCACTACGAATATGGAGAAGGCTGTGGTAAAATGCTCACCTGGAAAACAAAAATGGATCGAACTCGGTACAAGATAATAAGCATTCAGGTCGAGAACCAACCTGCACCCAATTCGGAAGATTACGTGATTCAGAAAGCCTTTATGAACTTCTTTGAAAATCTTTATACTGAGGATATAGCCTCAACAATGGACCAAGTTAACAGTTATTTAGAGAAGATAGCCCTCCCAACCCTAACACAGGAACAAAGAGATGATCTCAATAGAGAAATCACAATAGATGAGGTGGCCGAGACAAGCGGAAGTCTAAAAAAGGGGAAAGCCGCAGGCCCCGACGCACTCTCCAACGAGTTATACACCACATTAAGGGAAGTCTTGGTCCTCCCTCTGACAGAGCTATTAAATGACATTTTCCTAGCAAGACAGGACCTCCCAGACTCATGGAATGAAGCGATTATTAGTATATTGCTATAACCCGGGAAAGACCCAGGAAAATGTGACTCGTACAGACCCATATCACTTTTAAAATAGCGATTACAAGATTTACACACAAATCATGGCCAAAAGATTGGGACGGGTAGCCGGGCACTTAGTACACATAAACCAGAAAGGCTTCATCAGAGGGAGACAAATTCAAGAGTTGACACACAAGTTGATCGGTGCGATTGATGTAGCAATGCACAAGAATCTCCCCCTCCCACTTATCACCTTCGACGCAGCCAAAGCGTTCGATAGAGTTAGCTGGCCATTTCTGAACGCAGAATTAGGAAAATATAATCTAGGAGTAACCTTCCAGGGCGCCATAAAATCACTATTCAAAAAACCAACAGCCAGGGTCCTGGTCAATGGCAGTCTCACTGAGAAGATAATAATCAAGAGAGGAACTAGGCAGGGCTGTCCTCTTTCTCCCCTGCTCATTAATTTATATATTGAATCAGTGGCGAGCAGGTTTAGGAGTAACCAAGAGATTGCCCCCTTTGACTACCAAGGGTGGGAGAAAAAAGTGGCCCCTTACGCGGATGATTTAATGATATTCACCAATAACCTGATAGGGTTACTCCCGGCAATAGAGGATACTCTTGATCAATTTGGGAAGGTCTCAGGCTATCTGGTCAACCAATCAAAGTCTGAAATCATGGAGTGGAATAGTCACAGCAGTAACCCACTAGTAAAAGAAAAAATACGGTATCTGGGCGTGGAAATAGTAAATGATATTAATAAAACAGTTCATATAAATTTCAACAAAGTACTGGGTGAGGTCAGGAAACTCCTTAAGGTCTGGGGGTGCCTCCCTCTAACCTTCATGGGGCGCTCAAACATGCGGAAAATGACAATCCTACCCAAATTGTCGTATATATTTAGCTCCATACCACTGGAATTTAAAAAGGAGTGGATAAAAAAGTTGCAAGGGGAGCTGAGCAGTTTTATATGGGCCTCGAAGGGGACAAGGATAGCCTGGAGGAAACCTAGGAGAAATGAGCAAGGAGGGATAGCAAGCCCGGATATATTAGAATAATGTAGAGCATTTAAATTTAAGAATATGAGGGTACTGTTAAATGAATTTGAGACCTATCCCACATATTTATAAGCAATGGTTCACATTGAAGGTAGTCATTTTTTGTATAAATTGGGACATACAAAGTACTTTAAAAAGGTAAAACTGAAAATTCTATGGTCAGCTTCCAGATTATGGTATCAAATAAGAATATCCTTAAAAATACCTTATTATAGTGAATTTGCCCCAATATGGGAGTCCCCAGGAACTCCAGAATGTCTGAAGGACAGGCTAGCCATCCCGCTGAGGAAAGAAGGCATAACCAAATGAGGCCAACTTATAGAGGAAAACACCCTAATAGATTGGGGCCAACTCGCAATCCAGACCAACGGTACTTTATCAAAGTTTAAATATTACCAGTTATTGAGCTGGGTCAAGAGCCTCGGGGAAGACGAACCAGGAACTAGAGAAATAGAGAAGAAATTTCAGGTGGGCGTGACAGTAAAAAAAGAAGTTTCATGCTGGTATTGAGCCCTTATATCGACCGGATAGGAGGAGTTTACATTACCCGTCATGACCTAGGGGAAAGAGCTGCAGACGCTGGATGTGCAGAACAGATGGCAAGTATCTATGGCTATATGTTGGTATATTGTAAGATCTGCCTCTTTAAGAAAAAAACATTTGTTTACCATACATAGAGCGTACTGGTCTCCGAAGAGGCTGTCTAAGCTAAGTAAACAGAAGGTGAAAAGCTGCCCAAAATGTGGAGAAGAGAGGGCGGACGACTTACATATGTTTCGGCAGTGCCCCCAGCTCAAGAAATTTTGGAATGATGTCGGTAAGGTTTTCACGAATCTACTGGGCAAACCAAAAGAGGTAAGCACAGATCTCGTCACTTTTTGGGGTTGGACACCATATCGAAGGCCATCCCAAATTAAGTAAAAAACTGGAAAACCTCCTTTTCCTGTTAATTTTACTGGCCAGAAAGGAAATCTGTATTAAATGGATAATGCCCAATCCTCCAACTCAGTGGGAATGGCTGGCGTCAATTCGGAGGGTAAATAAATTAGATCGAAGCGGGAGGCAAAGCAAGAGGTATAGCTTTTGGGATATCTGGGAACAGAGATAATCCGAATATACGAGAAATGCTGAATGGTCTTTGGATGTCCAATGATTATGCAATAGCAATAACCAGCAAGCAAAGGGCTTGTACGAGTAGCCAAAATGGCTAGCTCCCCTCCACAACAGGTATACGGAAGTGGAAACAAGGGAGCCCTGTCGGTCAGAAAGGAAAGATCTCCCCCAACCCACACGTTTCCGCAAGGGGCTGACCTAAGTCGGAATAGCGAAGCCAGGGGCCCCCGATATCTCCTACTCCAACTTATTGCACAATGAATACTAAAAACAAACAAAAACATTAGCATTAAAAGAAGATAGTATACAGCCCTGAATATTTAAATAGTAAAAGGATTTAATGAAATATACAAAGCCTCTGTGATTCAAGGAGAATATGATGGATGATCAGGGAAAATCTTCCTCAGCCGAGGCAGATTTGGACTCTTACAGCGTATGTGTCGATAGGAGATATGAAACTAGGTGAGCCTTGTAAAGACCATCAGCAAAGTTCCAAGTAGCGAGTTCCAATTCATCAAGACAGCAAACTGTCTCAATCTGTCTCTGTAGCAACAAAGTCACGTGAACCCTTCAGCAGAAAGTTTCAATCAGCGTTAGCACACCGGTTGGCAGTAATTTGCAGCGTCGCATCACAAGTAGCTTTTGTCCTCTGTTGCTGCAAGCGAGCCCTGTCCTTTACTTTACCAAGATTTGAGCAATTAACTCCATACACTTCTGGGGTGACACCCTCTGGCATCACCAAAAAATGTCAGACCACTCAGTTCCATTGGACAGTCCAAAGTAAGATGAGGGTGATGTAGCAGAAAAGAAGTTACAGTCCGGAAAAATTAAGTAAATCGATTATATAGCTTCCTTAAGTCAAGTAGGCAAAGGACACGTTGAACAATGTGACTTTTAGAAAGGAAACTTTAAAGTTTACCAGGGCCACTTTCTCAAGCAGCTGTTCAACGGTGTAGCTAAAATTGCTGCAATATACTATTCAGTCCAAAGGATGTCAAAGGAACAGTTGTCATTTCAATACAACTTGCTAGTACTATGAATATTCCCATGCGCTTCGGAATATTCAGTCACTTGGAAAGGAGAGTAAAAATGAGGCCTACATGAAAGGTGGCTAATACACAACAAGATTATGTTAAATTGTAAATCACACGTTAATAGGGAAGCTAGCATATTAACTCTGCTCATAATTAATTTATGTAATTATAGGGTATTCATAATGTTTTTTGTAAATGTCAACTTTACACAAATAAGAAAATGCATATTAATCTTATCGTTTGAATGTTATTCAATAATTAAATATATGAAACGTACGTTAAAAGAAGTTTCACAAAGGCACCTTTAAGCATACTCGTGTAGCACCTACTTTTCTTTTCTTATTTTCGTTGCACACGTTATTAAATGAAAATAATAATTTCGTACTTTTCACATGAAAATCGATCTACTACACTTATTTTCTTTAGCCTTTTTAATATCACATTCATAATCATAAGAATTATACCCATTAGTACTTCTTTAATAATCACATCTATTGAAATTTAGCACATATGTCTCAAACTATCTTACCATCTGCATGCTTTTTCTATGCAGTATCTGAATTATAATTGTATGTCATTTTCAAAAACGTGGAACTTAACACACGTTGGTCATCATTTGTGTAAGTGTGGTCATAATCATCTCTTTTGTCATTAAAATCATTAGATGAAATCTCTACTCTATCAATTCCCCCTTTGATGGCAAATCAAGCCATCACACCTTTATCTTTTATCTTATCTGATGTCAAGAATATAGTGCTGATATTCTCAAAAGTTTAAGTCTAGATTGTTCCAGAGCTTTTAGTTCATCATAATATCCACATTGTCTTTCCTTTAGTTCTATTTCTGTGTCCTTTCTTTTCACACCCCTCATTTCTTTCTTTGCTTTTATGTGTTTGTAAACTTTAATAAAAGAATTAGTATTAGTATGCAGATAGCAATGGTTCGTATTGGTTTTAATATTTTTCCCACTAAACTACCTCTCAGGTTGTTTAACCATTTCCCACAGAAGTTAAACCCTTCCCAATTGATTCCCACGCAGCATCAGCTTTAAGTCTACTTAAATCCTTTCACAGGTGTGTCACCCTTTATAAGTTCCGTTTCCCTGTGTGCTCGAGGTGGAATTTTTGAATGTCCTTCAGCCTTTTTCTTTATTTCTCATCTGTCTTCCACAGAATTAATAAAATATTTTTTTACATTATGTAAGAGGCATGTTAAAATTGTGTCTGTTCATAAACAGAGTCTGTACTTTGTGTAGGTTGGAAAAATTCACCCATCATTTCAGCAGTTTGTGTGTCTGGCACAATATTCATATTTTTTCTAATAGGCACTTCAGAAAAAACTAAATCATAGTTAGAGTAATAGTATTGAAAGTGTCCTTTGCAATAAGACAAACTTGTTATTACACTACAAGAAATTCCATAGGGAACAGGCAGGTGATGGTATGTCACCACCTCTGAAACAGAAGTGGGTTATTGCATACATACATAGCAGTTTCGATCATCCATTGTATCCACATACTCATAAAGAAATTTAGTAAAGACATTTAAAGAAAAATCACTGATAGATTTATCTACATGTAGAGTTTTGTCAGTTAACATGTCAGATTCAGCCTCATTATTTTTCCCTTTCAATGACTTAGTAACAGACATAGGTTTAATATTTTCTACATAAACAGGATGAGGAAGTTTTAAGATAATGAGCAACACAACAATGACTATAGTAAAAGCAGCAAGTAAGGAATTCTCCACTTTGCCAGAACTTGACTTCATGACTCTCGTTAAAATTTGTAGAAGATATTAATATAGCCTTATAGCCCGCTGTAGCGGGCTATACCGACCATTAACGCTTCAGCTCGGCCTTTAACAAGGGAGCGGGACTTTAATGGCCGATATAGCCCAGCTACGAAGGGCTATAAGGCTATTAGAACATACTGCCACTAAAGGGCAGAATCTTCTAACAAATAAAACAAAGGCCTCTCGAAGCCCGAGGGGGTTTAAATCCCCTCGGGCTCCGAGAGACCTTTGTTGTGAACAAAAGCAACATTGGAATGTTGCTCTGCTGGCGTTTACCGGCCTGTAGAAGCACGGAGCACTCCATTGTATTCAAGGGAGTGCTCCACATTCCAATGTTCTAATATAGCATAGTGCAGCAATTATTTATTAATAAGCTTTTAAGTGGTTCTTTATTTCTTTATCACAGTTCACAGGTTTCACAGCCTCCGATTTAATCCATTTATGGCATAGATCAGTGCAGTTTTGTCTCTTTAAATTTTGATGAACTTTCTTTTTCTTTTGCTTTGATGTCTTCAATCAGTTATAACAGTTCCTCAAGGTGGTTTATGTGAGCTTGTGTCTTTGAAGCAAACAGCGTGATATGCTATCTCCCAGTCGTTGGTTGCTGCCAAGTAATACCATTCGGGTGCAGCGTACTTTCGATTTGGTACCTTGGCTCTTTTTGACCTCCTTACTGACAGTCCATCATCATCAGTGTCGCTCTGTTCAGATTGACTTGAGACTTCGATAACAGTTGGGGGGTACTCTGCCTTCTGTCAGAATTTGTCACAATCTGTCTGTTCTTTTGGGCCAACGATCTCCACTTACTACTTGCGTTTCAGTTTCACTGTTTGCATCGACTGGGTCAGTAACTCGCCTAGTCAGCTCTTCCTCTCTGCGACCCTCAGTACCTTCAAGAGCTGACACTTTCGGACCCTTGCTAAAATCAGTGCTTCGACACCCAGTAGCTGGAGCCCCCCTCTACTGTTTGACTGACCTGAGTCGGTTGTCTCACTGTAACCACCAGCACATCCGCAACAGGTACTGCATCTTCAGGGGGAGTATGGGCGAGTATGGGCAGAGTGCACCTAATTATGGAGACCAGCACATTTGACAGCAGTTGTGGTTACCAATATCACTTGGAATGGCCCACGCCAGCGAGGTTTCAAACACGACTTGCATTGTTGTTTCTTCACCAGGACCCAGTCACCGAGACTAACGTCGTGGCACTGCTCCTGTTGAGGCGAAGATGCAGCTTCTCCAACCTGCTGAGACACAGAACATACCACATCAGACAATCCCTTACAGTAATCGAGTACCCAATCCTTAACAATGTTCACCAACTGATTAGCAGGAACTGCAAGCTGTCTCATAGCCTCCCCATAATAATTTTGGGTGGGGACAGTCCAGTTCTTCTGTCTGGGATACTTCTCAAACTCATCAACACCAAGGTCAAAGCATCAGGCCATTTTAGAGACGTTGACGTACACATTTTCACCCATCTGGATTTTAACGTTCCGTTAACCTGTTCAACCACTCCTGATGCTTCTGGTCGATAAACACAGTGTAGCTTTTGCTCAATTTGTAATGCTGCGCACAGCATCTTCAAGACCTCATTATTAAAATGAGTCCCTCTATCCGATTCCAAAGAAGTCGGAAATCCAAAACGTGGTATGAGTTCTCGAAGAAGTAGTTTTGCTGCAGTTAAACTGTCATTTTGCCTAGATGAGTATGCCTCTACCCAATGAGAAAACAAACACACAATTACCAGAACTTATTCCAAACCATTACAAGGAGGCATCTCGATAAAATCGAGCTGCATTCAGTTAAATAGTCCTGCAGATCTTCCTACATGACTTCTGGTACCCAATGTTTTCTTTACCACATTTTGTTGCTGACACACCATACATCTTTGACACAACACTTCTGCAATTGTCCTAAATCGGGGATTAAGCCATGTTTGATGAAAAATACGCATCATGGCATCTCTTCCAACGTGTGCAGGGCCATGATAATGCCTCACCATAGGTGATAACAAGCTATCTGGCAAAACTGGTCTTCCATCTGTGTATACCCATACCTCATCTTCCTGTCTCTGTGTACACCCTGCTTTGATCCAGCCCTGTCTTTCAGTATCTGATACCTCATCTTGCAAGGCTTTTATTTCTTCCCATGTTTCTACAGTTGACAAGATCAGCCTACATTCTGTGACATCAGTTTTCTCTTTCAAGAGATCTCCATTGAAGATGTATGAATTTAGAGCGCAATACCGCGCAGTCTCATGTGCATAGCAGTAATCATTTTCCTGTCAGTGGGCAGTACACTTGACCACCGCAATTTGGACAGGCAGTTGTATTGACAGCAATAGATTTTTCACGGTCTCTGTCCCAATGCTGGTGCTCAACAAAGACTCTCTCGCAGTTCGTTAAAAGAGCACATGCATTCATCATTCCATGGACCTGGATCTGACACATTTTTATGTGTAAGCCTTTGAAGTGGTTTGGCTATCAATGAAAAGTTTGGAATCCACTGTTGACAATAGGCAACCATTTCCAGGAATATTCAAACTTCCTTTGGTGTGCTTGGTTGATTCATCTGCAATATTGCAGTAATCCGATCCAGTGACACTTTTCTGGCTCCCTTTTCAAGGTGATGCCCTAAATAGAGGTCTTCTTTCCTGCAAAATTGTAACTTAGCTGGTAACACTTTATGTCCATTTCCTGCCAAATGATTTAAGAGTGTGATGGTGTTGCGTATGCAAGCTTCTTGAGTACCGGATGCTACCAACAAGTCGTCTATGTAATGAACCAACACAGAGTGATTTGGCATCACTAATGAGTCTAGATACTTCTTCAAAATCTAATTGAAGCTAGAAGGGCTTTCCATATACCCTTGTGGAACTCAGCACCATGCCAAGACATGATTTCCAAACAGGAAAGCAAATAAAAATTGCCTATCCGGGTACAAAGGAATGGAAATGGAAGCTTTACACAAATCAATGACGGAAAACCATTCAGCTTTGCATGGGATCTGGTATAGTATCACAGCTGGATTTGGCACAATCGGACAATTTGGGATTACAATCTGGTTAATCCTACCCAAATACTGCACAATCCAATACTTTCCATTCGGTTTCTGAATTCCCATATTAGGTGAATTACATGGACTCCCCATGATCTCTTTCAAGATTCCTTGTTCGATGAATGACTCAATTAATGGTATTGTACCTGCAATTGTCTCTAAGCTCAATTTGTATGGAGGGATTCGAGGGAATTCTACATTTGGTTTCAAAGGAATGTGGATTGGAGCAACCCATTTGATTAATCCAATATCTTTTCCCGTAAAATCCCAAACTTCAGGTAACATAGTGTCTCTTAACTCCAAGGGCAAGTCATCACTTGTCGGCAATGGGAATAGACCTTCTGCTTCATATTTTTGTTTTGCCATTTTAAATATAACATCTTCATCGTTCGTATAGAATTCAATTCCCTTCACGTACAACAAATAGAACAATTGAGCTTGCACAACAAATCTCGCCCCAACAAGTTTACTGGACTAGAATCACATATTATAAACTTGTGAAAATCTTAAAATGACCCAATTTGTACATTGACAGGTTTAGTTACAGGACTTGACATTAGTCGATTTGAAACTCCTACAACTTGGATTCTTTCTCCCGAGAGGGGTAGGTTGGGAACTTACGCTGTTCTTGCAGTGAAACAGGTAGCTCCATTGTCAACAAGGAATGAAACAGGATCTCTATTTACCTTGCCATCCACATAGCGACCACTCTGGTCTACCTCTATGGATGCACCAAGCACGCGTTCCTCCTCCCCTCTCAGGGCCCGTCATTGTGACAAATCAGACTCGCTGTCATCAACCTGAATTAAGAAATCCTTTGTTTACATTATATTTTTGAACCTGACCATTCATGTGAGGCATTGGGGCTAAGTGGCATATCCAAATTTAAATTTTTCTGTCTTTGAGTCTGCTGACCATGCATCATATCATCCACTTCAGGCTGTACATTCCCACCCTGTGGTACCTGTCCATTCATTTATTTAAATGGATTAAATCCACACTTGCGCTTCCAATGCCCAAACTTGCCAAAAATGTGACACAGATTAGTCTTTCTCAAACTTTCTATAGATACACCTCTACCTTGAGTCGGTGCACCCTGTTGTTGTCCACCTGCTACTCCTCACATTCCCAAATTCACTTGACCATTTCCCTGGACTACAATTGCACAATCTCCACCAGCGCTCATGTACCCTTTCTTTGCTGCCCTCATTTGAGCTAACCTCAACGTTTCTTTCAATCTCTTATGCTTGGAGTCCAGTTCATCTCCACAGTACTTGGCATACTGGAGAATTTCATCTATCAGATTACTCTGCCAACAAATCAAATGTTGTTGTATCATAGCATTTATTTCAGGTCTTAATTCGTACACAACATTTCCCATATCCTTTCCACACACACATTTTCCATTCCACTGTACTGTTTGAATGCCTGCAAAAGCTGTTCATAAGATGCATGCACTGTCAAATATGTAATAGCTTGATTATATATTTTCATTACCTCAGGTGACGATGCACCAGTTTGTGGATCCCTAGCAGGTTCCGTCTCAGGCCAATTTATAGCAATTTTGTATTTGGTCCATAAATCACTTGGGACTACAGTATCAAATAATGTATCCAAATCCTTCTACAAAACGTTTGAAATCTTGACAAATCTCTCTACTTGCTTGTATCACTGGACAGGTTTAGAAATGACAATATGTCTGGCCTTGGCTATGGAACATGAACATCACCTTCTCCAGGCACCTTTCTCATACGAAGTATTTTTCTTCCTGATTTTTCTTCCTCTTCCTTAAACATGGGATACATTGGTATAAACATTCACTTTGTTTCCTTCTTTTTAGTCCATCTGCCTTCCCATTTTTCCAACTCACCCCATTTTCTGAGTGTAGTCAACAATTCCTTAATCTGTAATCTTTTTCCCTGAAGGCTTCCTGTTCTCAAGGTCTCTGTCACTAAAATCTAATCATTAAGTTTTCTGTAGTGACTTTGATTTTTGTATATCTACCCTATATTTCTGTGCTAATTTATCTTGGTTATTTCTATTTTGTCGAGTAATATCCTGACACACAAATAACAATTTGTTGTCCCGATAGTGAATAATTCTGCCAGGACTGATAGAACTCAAGATCGTTTCCTCCAACTCCACTTTAAGATTGGCTACATGAAGTGATTTTTCATTTCTGTTTCTCTGAACAGTGGTTCCTTGAACATCTGTACCTTTATCAGATGTAGATGGGGCTATCTCTCTACTCCAATCACCAAGTTCTTGTGGGATAGGAACTGTTTTTCCAACATATTTCCTTGCGACCCTCCACTTGCTCCCTCTAAACACGATGTATTGTTTTTATTATATATCAACAGCCGGGACACCTGCTGGAGTGAAAATGGAGCTGGTCTGCCTAGGGTTAAGTCTAGTAGGGTCCCGTCCTTGCTATACGCCGACGACGCCGTGTTGATGGCTCAGACGGCTAACGGGCTAAAAATCCTGATCGGTTTGTGATGTTCATGGACGACATGGATTTGGACACTAACATCTCCAAGACACACTATATGGTCTGTGGGAGGAGGTCAGCTAAGATGAGGCCCATTGGCATTAAAGGGCAACACATCACTAGGGTCTCCACTTTTCCCTATCTGGGGATTTCATTCGACCACCAGAGCAACTGGCTTCCTTGTATCTCCAGCTGCTGTTTTAAATTTACCCAAGACTGTTGCGCCCTATTTAGATTTTCACTGTCAGTAGGTAACAAGCCAGTTCTGCCTATGTTACAAATATACAAAATGAAGTGTCTCCCAGTTTTGACGTACGGAGCAGCGATTTGGGGGTACCGAAAGTCCAAGGGAATCCAGCTGGAAGAGGACCATTTTTGCAGGAAACTCTTGGGGGTGGGTCCAAACAGTCCCTCATTTGTCACCCATGATGAATTGGGTTAAACTGGCTCCATTGTTACTATGGATCTCTGTCTGGGCGAATGAGAGCCTGTGGTTTAACAGGAGTGTGATTGAGGACTGTATGGAATGCACGTATGGCCAGAAGATTCCGTGGATACACTACATAAAATCGGTTGCCCGCTCCCTCAATCGCATGGATATTTTCGATAGGCCAAACTCCCTCAAAAAGGGCGACCACAGGCTCCTAACGGAAACTTTTTAAAATAAGGCCAAAGAGGAAAGGGAAACTTGGGCGCTGATGAAAAATTCTATCAGATCTTACCTGTTGCTGAAATCTGTTAAAGGCCCTGAAAATTATCTCATTGCAGTTAAGCACCCGAGGGACAGATCCTTACTTTCTAAATTCCGACTGGGTACTATCCGTACGATGATTTGCTTCCCTCCGAGTCAGTTTGATCCCCATGCCCTTTTAATTTGTCCTTGTGATGACTGTTCCCCCCCAGACCCTAATACACCTGGTCTTATTTTGTAAATATTATGAATTTCTCCGCAGAAGATACCTTTTACCACTTTTTAAAGAGAGGGGTTTTACTCAATTTTGACCTGCTTTTCTATTCTTACAGTTATTATAGGATCAGGCGGTGACGACAGGAGTCATCGGCTATTTGAAGGGCGCCTTACACTGGAATAAAATAATGTGTGCTTAGTAACAATGATGTACATGATAGGCCGGGGATTTGCTCTTAAATGGATTTTATATGTTCATTCATTTTTTAATTGGTTGAATTGATCTGGCTAGTGTTTAATAACGGTTTTTAATGTTTTATGTGTTCCTTTTTAACATGTGTTTTTATCTTTTCTGATTATCATGTATAATCGAATAAAGATTAATATCAATATCAACATGATGTAGTATGTGTCTGAGTCTCGTACCCCCATTTGCAAGGTTTTCCGTGTCATACATTGAGCTTTTCTATGAGGGGTTTCCATATTTATTTCAGCTAAATCTGATGATGGGGTTGGTTATGTGATATACTCGGCTGATCTGTATCTACACTAGATCCTAATCCATTTCCTCAAAGGGAATTGTCAGAATTTGAAATTATTGCCATTGGATTAATTTGTTCCATACTCAGGCTCCTAGGAACAGTATTTGTTCCTCCTATCCCAGTGGGGATAGTCAATGAATATACATGTGGTCCTCCATCACCTGATTGATAAAGTGAGACTACAGGTCCTATGGTCACTGGAACTGAAATAGCATCAGGAGCATTCGGGGTCATAGGATTATTAGATTCTGCTCCTCTGGGTGTCTCTACTCCGGTTAAGAAAGGGTAATGTGAGTTTGAATTTGTGTGCGTCTGGTAAAATTCTTATAAAAGGAGTTGGCCTAACTTGAGGTTGATCCTCATTATATGGTGGAGAACGATTTAGAAATAATTCTTTTAAAAATTCGTCATCTTTCTCATTTTCACTTTCATCAGTCAATTCCAATGTCTGCGAGTCCTCAAGAGGTTTTTTCTTCTCCTAACATTTCTCTCCTTCACCTTTCTCTACAACTAATACAGGATGCATTTGTGTTCCCTCAGCAATGTCTTTTCTCCATGCTTTCTGTTGGGCATCCCATCTAGCTTCAACATATCTATTTAAGGTGTTTTTATACCTTGCTTGATATCTCTGTTTTTCCTTCTAATGGGCAGCATGTTCCGATTCTCCAAAAGCTTCAAATTGCATAGGTCTCTGTGGTGGTTTAATATCATATAACTGTCTCTCCAAAGATTCAAGAATTCGAATATTAAAAACTCCATATTGTGGGAAAGCCAAAGGTCCATCCTTTTCTGTATACTTCATTCAATTCTCTAATCATGATAGCCTCTCTCTTGTGTCATATACAAGGCAGGCGTACCTCTCAGGTGGTATAGGTACCTCTTCTCTTGTGGGCACGGGCACATCTACCTGTATTAATGTTTTTATATTTTTCAGAATTTTCATTGTTCTTAATATTTCAATTGTCTTTTACAAATACTTCTCTCAGTAATTCTAGGAAATTACTTCCTTGTTTTTGTCCAAATATCCAATACCAGCTCGGCTTTCTATGACGCTGTCGAACTATCCGAGCGCGTTTTCACACCAACCAACCAATTACAGCGTGGCACTCAATGATATAATTTAACTCCCTGTAGTAGCTGCCCCTCCTTTACAAATCAGCTCGCACTTCTCCTACAAGCGCTATTGAAGAAAAAAGTTTTCCTCCAAAATTCTTTCTCAAATAAACTTGTCTGCTCTACTAAAAGGAAATTATAGACTTTCACTCACTCAAGAATATCATTTAATCACACACTCCAAGTGAAATCTTGACCAGCGCGACCTCACTTAAATCCTTATGATTATTCTCCGTGCACTGAGAAAAACCTAATGATTGTAACTTCTCAATATCACAAAAGTTCCTTTCTCTGGTGGTTCTGCTGATGACGTCTCACGTACAGCACCTTCAAACCACAGCAGACAAACGTACTCAGCGTATACGACACTGAGACCACCCTTAGGTATATATCCTGAGATCTTAGGCCTCTTCTGACCTGATAACAACTTCAACTCAGCAACAAGAAAAAGATTTACTCCAGCATAAGCACTAAGAAACATTGCTCAATCTGTTTCAGTAAATTACACTTTAAGCAACTCCACCGTGCAAACCCTATTAGTACTCACACCACTGCTTCGTCTTCTCATCGTTTTCTTCAGGACTGGAACTTGGTCAGTCTTTGCTGAACTTGGGTTTTGGGTAAATCTATAGTGACCTCAATATTCATCTCCTTATATCCTTGTTTTGTCAGACAATGCTAAATCTAAGTATATCTTTAACCTCTTGCTACCTATTACACTCTCTTGCTCCTCCGATGGATCTTTTTCTGTGCTGAAAGGGACTGGATATTCGGAGGATGCACAGTTATCCAGTGAGGACCAGGAATAGGATAATTGTTCTCTTCAAACTCAATTTTATTACAGTAAAAGCAAATACTCCCAGATAACTATAAATGACTCAGAACCAAATCATTTACCCACATAGAATGATGAGGCAGACTCAACAGAATCAGTTAAAATTCAAGGTTTTGTTATTCATTTATAGGTAAAGAACATTAGCATTAAAATAAGATAGCATACAGCCCTGAAAATTTATTTTGATAAGTAAAAGGATTTAATAAAATATACTAAGCCACTGTGATTCAGGGAGAATAAGATGGATAATCAGGGAAAAACTTCCTCAGCTGAGGCAGAGTTGGACTCATACAGCGTATGTGTTGATAGGAGAAATGAAACCAGGTAGGCCTTGTAAAGACCCTCAGTAAAGTTCAGCAAAGTTCCAAGTAGCCAGTTCCAGTTCGTCAAGACAGTAAATTGTCTCAGTCTGTCTCTGTAACAACAAAGTCACAGCAACATGACGTGAACCCTTCAGCCAAAAGGTTTAATCTGCATTAGCACACCGGTCGGCAGCAATTCGCAACATCGCATAACAAGTAGCTTTTGTCCTCTGCTGCTGCAAGCAAGCCCTGTCCTTTACTTTTCCAAGATTTGAGCAATTATACTCCATAGGTTTCCGGGGTGACACCCGCTGGCATCACCAAAAATGGCAGACCAATAAGTTCCATTGGTCAGTCAAAAAAGGGAGGTGAGGGTGATGTAGCAGGAAAGAAGATAACACCCGGAAAAAGTAAGTACATTGATTATATAGCTTCCTTAAGTTGTGTAGGCATAGGATATGTCGAACAATGGTATATTTAGAAAGGAAACTTTATAGTTCACCGGTGCCACTTTCCCAAGCAGCTGTTCAAGGGTGTAGCTAAAATTGTTGCAATCATACTATTTAGTCCAAAGCATGTCAAAGGAAATAGTTATCATTTCAGTACAACTTGCTAGTTCTCTGAATATTCCCATGCTCTTAGGAATATTCAGTTTATGACTTCACTCGGAAAAGAGAGTAAAACGAGGCCTACATGAAATGTGGCTCATACACGACACGATTATGTTAAATTGTAAATCACATGTTAATAGGGACGCTAACATATTAACTTCAAAACACATCAATAAACATTTCAATCTGCTCATGATTAATTCATGTAAGTATAGGGTACTCATTTTTTTTTTATTATAAATGTCAATGTTACACATGAATACTAATCTTATCGTTTGAATATTATTCAATAATTACATGAGTCATACGTTAAAAGAAGTTTCACGAAGGCACCTTTAAGCATGCTCGTGTAGCACCTACTTTTCTTATTTTCGTTGCACACATTATAAAATGAAAATAATAATTTCGTACTTTTCACATGAAAATTGATCTACTACACATTTATTTTCTTTAGTCTTATTAATATCACATTATAATCATAAGAATTATACCAATTAGTACTTGTTTAATAATCACATCTATTGAAATTTAACACATAATATGTCTCAAACTATTGTTTGATCTTCATGCTTTTACGATGCAGCTACTGAATTATAATTGTATGTCATTTTCAAAAACGTGGAACTTAAAACACGTTGGTCATCATTTGTGTAAGTGTTGTCATAATCATCTATTTTGTCATTAAAATCGTTAGATTAAATCTCTGCTCTATCAATACCATTCTTGTCGAGAGAAAATCGTATTACAGCTAATCCAGATTTTTAACAATTCAAAACGATAATTGTTATCTGACGATATAAACACTTTTTGAAAAAGGTCACCATGCCCTAAGGTTTTATATGTGAAACAGATGGAGGATTTCTTTGATAAATGGGTATCATCATGACTAGCAGATACTTGAAATTCTGTATTCTTCAGTAGCTGATTAGAAGGGAATGGGTCCCATTTTAAAATTAGACCCTGAGAGGTGGACATTAATTGCAACTCAACCCTACTATCCACACTTCTGGCCCTTTCCCGTTCGCTCACATAAATTTCTTCCCAACACAACATTGAAATTTTCGCCGGCTGTACCTCCTGGACTTTCCAACTGAAGTATCTTAAGAGGCAGGAGCCAGCCATAACATGCTATGAAGTCAGATCAAAATCCTGTTGAGTACCTTGTACCATTGAACCCTTCTGTAAATGCAGTAACCTTTTTAGGGTGGATTCTTCAAGGGCATCCCATGGGTGCCTTTGATCTAAACAGAAAACCTCAGCCCCATTCAGGGCTAATGGGGGAATTTTACCGCAATTGACCTTCATAAGAGGAGCCAACAAAACCCTCCATAGGTTTTATTAAATTTGCCTAAGGACCCTGTTTGTAACGGGAGCCTCATTTTTAAATAATCCATATGGGACTCACACCTTAAATTACTCGAGAAAGTGAGCCCTAAATATTTATATTGACTTCCAAATTCTTGTCTGGTTCCCATCCAGATACCATTAACCCTACTGTCCACACTTCTGGCCCATTCCCTTTCACTCACACAAAATTCTTCCCAATACAACTTCAAAATTTTTGCTGGCTGTACCTCCTGGACTAACCAACTGAAGTAGTTTAAGAGGCGGGAGCCGGCAATAATGTGCACTGAAGTCAGATTAAATTCCCGTCGGGTACCTTGTACCATTTAACCCTTCTGTAAATGCAATAACCTTTTTAGGGAAGCTCCTTCAAGGGCATCCCAGGGGTACCTTTGATCTAAAAAGATAACCTCAGCCCCATTCAGGGCTAACAGGGGAATTTTGCCACAATAGGGCTTCATAAGAGGAGCCAACGAAACTCTCCATAAGTTTTATTAAATTTCCCTAAGTACTCTGTAACGGGAACCTAGTTTATAAAGAATCCCTATGGGACTTCCACCTTAGATTACTCGAGAAAGTGAGCCCTAAATATTTTTATTGACTTATCATTTCTATCTGGTTCCCAACCAGGTACCATTTAAAGTTCTTAACTTTCGTCCCGAAGGTCAATATTGTTGTTTTCTTCTAAATGAATCAATAATATATTATCCTTGCAATAAAAACCTAGAGCATCAAGCTCCCTTTGTAGATCAATGGCTGTTTAATCTAGGACAATCAGGTCATCGGCATACAATAAACCAGGTATATGGGACTACCCAAATTGGGGAAGAGTGATTTGGTAACCGTCAATGCTAAAGGCAAATCTGCCACATACAAGCTTAAGTAAGTAAAATATATTTATAAAGCGCTCGATTGCCGCGGCGTCTTGGCGCTGAGGAGGTGCGAGGGCAGCTGCTCAGTTCGGACGTGAACTTAGTTGGAGGGAAACAACCAGGTTTTGAGCATTTTCCTGAAATGCTGTCTGTTTGATTGTAGCCTCATGGCAGCCGGCAGCTTGTTCGACAATTTGGCTGCACAATGGGATAGACTTCTGCCTCCCCATCTTGCTCTGCGTATTTTAGGAATCTGAACCAGACCCATGTTGGTGGATCTGAGATTTCTAGTGGGCGAATACCAGAGAAACAGTTTCTGCATATCCAGGGCGCCCCCCTTCCGTACAAAACCTTGTGGACCAGACAGAGGGCCTTGAATTCCACTCGTCGTTGAGTTGGCAGCCAGTGTAGTAGCCTGATACTAGCGGAAGTGGGATGTCCTTTAGGAATGTTTAGTAATAGTCGCGCAGCAGCGTTTTGTAAAGATTGGAATTTGGCCATCTGCGCCTTGTCAATGCCCAAGAATAGTGCATTGCAATAGTCTATTTTGGAAAGGATGAGAGCCACTACGACAGTTTTCCTGAGTTCCTGTGGAATAAAAGGCAGGATCTTGCGTAAGATCTTCAATAAAAAGAAACAGGAGAACGTCAGGCGATTGATTTGGCCTGCAAAGTTTAGCTGATTGTCAAGAATCACTCCTAGATTCCTAGCCTTAGTTGTCGGGCAGAGACACTCGCCCGCCTCTATTGGCCACCATGTTTGATTCCATAGGGTTGGGCCCTTACCGAACTCCATAACCTCCATTTTATTGGTGTTAATTTTAAGAAAGTTTTGATTCATCCAACTCATGATGTCAGTCAGGCAGTTATGGAAGCTGATGGCTGTAACCTCCGGTTTTTGTGATATGGATATGACAATCTGAGAGTCGTCCGCGTACGAGACCAGAGTGAAACCATGCTCTCTGACGAGTCTGGCCAACGGGGTAACATAGATGTTGAATAGGGTCGGTGACAAAGCCGATCCCTGCGGTACCCCGCAAGGAAGATGGAAAATGTCTGATTGAAGATTGTCCCAGTGTATCCTCTGCTCTCTAAATGCTAGAAAGGAGGAGAGGAGGGTCAGAGCCGTCTCTTTAATCCTCACGGCCTCCAGCTGCCGCACTAACACTTCATGGTTCACGGTGTCAAATGCTGCTGATAGGTCTAGTAGGACAAGGACGGCTCTGCCCCCCCCCATCCATCTGTCTGCGAATCTCCTCCGTGGCCATTATCAGGGCAGACTCAGTAGAATGGCGTGGTCGAAAGCCATGCTGGCTAGGATCTAGATGATTGTTAGAATCAAGTTGTTGGATTAGCTCGCTGTTTAATGATTTTTCAAGACTTTTAGCTACTATTGGCAGGCACGATATCGGTCGGTAGTTTTTGACCTCAGTCGGATCCAGGGCGGGCTTTTTCAGAATCAGCCTGATACAAGCCTTCTTCTAGGATTGAGGGAAAATCCCTGACTTTATTACTTCTCTTAGGAGTGGAGCTAGATGGGAACTAATCTTTTCTGAGACTAGGTGTAGAGTGGCGGGGGTCAGGGCAAGGACACATCCTTGCCGTAGATCCTTCCTAATTGTAATTTTGCTCAATAGTCTCCCTGTCTTGTCCATTTCCACTTGAGCCCAATTGGACAAGTGACGTTCCTTTAATGCAGAAAGCAGTTCACCCGGGACCTTCCAATCACCCTCTTTCTACAGTATCAAAGGTTGTGTGGAAATCAATAAAGCAGCAGCACAGCCTTTGATTAATGACTATAGATTTCTTAGCAATCACCCACAAGGCGAAACAGTGGTCCGCTGTGAAAATTCCTCTGTTCAAGCGGGAGGAGGTTGTTAACTCTGACCCATTCCTCAAATAGAGACAATTGGGTTTTCGAGAAGACCTTCTCCGAAATATCTAGGAGACTGATTCATCTATAAATGGAAGGACACCTTTCATTAAGATTGACTTTATAGTTGACTCTTTCCAAGAATCGGGGTACTTCCCTGTCCTAGCTATCCATTGAAACAAACAAAGAAAGATTTTGGCCCACCAATCACTATTTCATTTAATGACAACCGCTGGTATATCATTGGGACTGGCGACTCGGTTAAGCTTCTGTGCATCAATGGTGGACATAATATCTTTAGGCAAAAACCAGTCTATCATCTTGGAATTTACTTGTTCTGGCTGAGACACTTTAGGCAGACTGGGGATGAACTATCAGTGAACTTGGCCTGAGTAACTTCTTGCAAAACCAATTTGCCATATACGTTTTCCAAATGAGTTACCCATGCATCTTCTTCAATTGAGCATTGGAGGACTCCTGGGTAGCAGATATTTGATTGCAATATCCGTCACCAAAATTTCTTTTGGTCTCCAGACACTATCAACTCTGACATTTCTTCTAATCTTCTATTATAAAATTTGCTTTTCTTTTCATTGATAAACTGCCTGTATTGAGCTGTTAAATATGCTACCTCTTATTTGGTTGTGCCTGTGGGCCCATGCCTAAACTTTTTAACAGCCTTCCGTACCCGGATTTTGTATTTCTGCCATGTTTAATCAAGCCATGTATTATTTACAGGATTTGTAAAACCTTTTACCTTACCCCTACAATATTTTAGATTCACACATAAACAAGAGAGGACGTTTTCCGTCAAAGCCTTATACCAGCCTAATATATCCTCTTCATTACCAGGGTCGATATCAATATTTTCTGCTGTTTGCAAATTGACTAAATGATGGAGATCTTGGGGATCCAGGTGGTTAGTTAAGTGCTGAGGATAACTTATGGTTATGAGTAGGACTTTATCAGAGGCAGATTCTTCCTCCTAATAAATAGTGACTACTAATGCCCAATGATCGCTTGCCATACACCTTAAGACATTAAAGGACTCAAATACCCCAAAGTGCCATACAAATACAAAGATGCAGTCTGTTGGGCAGCCATGGCGGCCACCATGAAATGACTGAGCTGCGAGGATAGTCCATTCCAGGCACCCATTCGGCAGATTAGACCAACCTTCTCCAGCTAGTTACTCATCAAGCCATTGCTTTTTGAAGATTCCCCTGCTGGAAAAACAGCTGCCAGAGCATTAAATTGGTCTGATAAATCATGCAGAACACAGTTGGTTCGTTCGGTAAACAGTCTTGCTGTGAAATCCCCAGTCATAATCATAATTAAATCTGGATATTTCAATAAACCTTATTTAAAGCGATTTCCAATTCAAGTGATCCAATTGTGAAACCTCTCTTTGTGAATGACCATATTAACTAATGTTACAGTTTTCCTTCTTGTATTTTTTACATGTACTTCAACTATGGTAATTTGAAAACGTTTTGTAGAAATAAGGGTCATTAGTCCATCCCAACAGTCTACCTCTACTGCAGTCATACCACGGGCTATTAATTGTAATGAAGTCCATAACATTTTCGTTCTCCCGCAACCAAGTTTCTTGTAAAAACACAATTTCATCAAAATGGCCACTTTCTTTATTCTTTTGAATCCATGTATATTCCAGCTAACAAATGTAAGTTTGCAGGAGAAACTTGTGTTCTAAGCTTCAGCCTCTCAGTTGCTCCAATCGTGACTGCCCCTATCGCTCATCAGGGGGGCATAGGGATTGGAGAATTTCTTTCCTTGGACCGAACTAAAACACTCGGGAGGGCATAATATTTGGAATAGCAATTATTACACTGTTGTTGTGGTGCTGGGTTATATTCCCAAACAACTGATAAGGCTTTTGGTAGCTTCTCTCCCCAACTGAGTAGAATAAAATAGCCTCCTTCTGTCTGAGAGACTGGCCTTATGGTAATGCATTGCTGACCTAACCACTTGCTCCCTTATTACAGATGATTCTTATGATACATCCAATTTATCTGCAAACCAGAGGCCATGACCTGACAGATCGCCCTCTGTCCTACACAATACTAGATATATGGGGGGATGTAAAGCGTACCTGGGTCAGCTCTCTACTCCCCTCCCCCCTTAAAACCTATATAGGCTAAATCCGCTGTAGATATTTCTTGAAGGGCATAACGTTTTTGCTTTCTCCCCCTTCTGAGTGATATCAAATAAAAGGGAATGACATATTTGGGAGATACCGCCCAGCAAGAAGATACAACAGTGGGGTGGATCACCTCTCCCCGGGTATTGGGATTTGCTTTCAACACTGGAAAGGGAGCCTTAAACTTACTTTTTGGTATGCTGGTGGCTATGGGTTGAAACGTCCCAGGATCCCCCAACGTACCATCTTAACCTGCGTCTTTTCATTTTAGAAAATCCTTATACTGTTTTTTTTGCCGATTGACTAAGGACCACACATTATGTAAGATGCATCTCTGATGTCCATAGTTAAGTTAGCTTTTTCTAATTAGCACTTTGTTACCTAAATATGTACTCAGTGTGACATGATGTTTTACATACAGCCTCTTTACCCTCATCAACTATGAGAAGGCGGTGGACAGAGAGATCCTTTGGAAACTCCTCAGCCACTAATAACTCGTAAGAATCATCAGGAACTCTGATGAGGTAATGACCTGCAAGGTAGTCCATGTAGGACAACTCACAGATGCCTTCCAAGTGAGGATGAGACTATGCCAGGGTTGTTTGCTCACCTCTTCTCTTCCTGCTGGCCATAGACTGAATCATGAAGACATCCACAGCAAGGGGAAGGAATAGGATCCAGTAGACACCTTTGACACAGCTCAGTGACCTGGACTTTGCAGACAAGCTGGCCCAACTCTCCCATACCCATCTGCAGATACAAAAGAAGACCGACAAAGTGGCAGCCAAATCAGCACAACTTGGCCTCAACATCCACAGGGAAAAAACCAAGATCCTGAATGCTAACACTTCACCGCAACTGCAGTCACTCTTGCAGGTGATGCACTGAAAGAGGTTGAGGCCTTCACCTACCTGGGCAGTGTCATAGACACGCAGAGTGGAACAGACCCTGACGTCAAGGCAAGAATCGACAAGGCAAGGGCTGCCTTTATTCAGCTAAAGAAGACCTGGAGCTCCAAGGACCGAACGCTGCAAACCAAGATCAGGCTTTTTACCACAAACGTAAAATCAGAGTATAACAGTGACTGCCACCAACAAAGTCTAGACTGAGGAAAATCCTCTAAATCCGCTAGCCAAACCCCACCAGCAACAATTACCTATGGCAGAAGACTTTCCAGCTCCCTGCTCATGAATAAATCATAAAAAGATACTGGAGCTAGATATGTCACACCCTGCTCAAGCCTGCATCAACACCACCAGGCAAGCCCTGACTTGGAACCCTCAAGGGAAAAGGAAAAGAGGAAGGCCAAGAAACACCCGGCACTAAGGCCTTGAGGCTGACTTCAAGGAGATGGGTTACTCTTAAGTCAGATTGAAAGACAAACCATGGACAGAGATGGTTGGAGAGTCCTGGTTGATGGGCAAAACCCCAGGAGGGGTAGTAGTCATAAGTAAGTAGCCTTTACCCGGAGAACTGGGTGAAGGTTGATGTCTTTGCATACATAATTCCTCACTCTACTGTTTTCTGGACTTCTCAGTAATTGAAGTTTCCGCAACGGGTCTAATTAGTGTTGGTAAACATATATTCGCTTTATGTAGTTCAGAACTAACATATTTCAAGTAGTTTGTGAGAGCTGGTTAGTATTGATGATAATAACTAAAGATTCCAAGATCCCTTGTAAAGTCCTTTGCATGAGCAAAACAACATCCAGTAACGATGAAGATGATGACAGGTAGAAAGCCAAGGGATTGGCTAATAAGACTTGGGACTGTTCAACTACTTCAACCTGGGGAGTATTAGGTGAACTGACAGACACTGACCCTAGTGCCCCCTCCAGGGGCAAATCTAAATTAGATAAGTCTGCTGAGGCACCAGAGGAGCCCAAGGCTAGGGAGCTGATGGATTAAGCTGACTGATAAAGACAGGGAGAAGACGAAAGTCTAGGGCCCCTCCTCTATTAGTGAAGAAAAGATCCCCAAAGGAAGTGTCCCATAATTCTTGCTCATAGACAGTGTCCGAGGCCCCTTACCTTTCCTTTGATACTTGATTATCTGTCTGTTCCTTAGCCGGTTAATCTGCCTTGTGTTTCAAATGCTTTGAGACAAGGTTCCAGATTGAGGTGGACAGTGGAGAAACATTCTTGTTTTTATGCACTGCTCTTATCCTCATGACTTTTGTCTTGACCTTTCCCTTTTTTTGGTTAGGTTATTTTCGCTTCCTTAAGACACCACTGTTGGATTAATTGGGGCATGCTTTTTAGATCCCAAGGAGGAGGGAGTAATGGACCGAGGCTACCATTTGTCTGCTGCCCCTATAGCTTCAGAAGCCAAAATCCTTATAGAGTAAAGGTTGTGGGCAGGGCACAGTGAAAGGAGGTTACCAGCTACGAGTTCACCCAACAGAGAGACAACAGACATCCCACCCTCCCAGGACCTCTGCGATAGACTCAGCGCCTTCTTCCATCACAAAATCAAGACCATTGTTGACAACTCCGACGACAACCTACACGCGGAACCCACACCCACCGTTCCTCATACCACACAGCCAACGCTTGACAGCTGGACTGTCCTCACCATTGAAGACACCCTGAAGACTATGAAGTCCACCCACTCTGGGGCACCCAAGGACCCCTGTCCCCACCACATCTACCACAGGGCCACAGACATCATCGCCCCTGAACTTCGACGAATCATCAACCGCTCCTTCTAGACCGCCTCTTTCCCCGATGACTGGAAACACACCTAGATCAACCCTCGCCTGAAAAAACCCTCGGCGGACCCCACCGACCTCAAGGACTTCAGACCGATCTCCTTACTCTGAACCCGGCTAAAGTCATCGAAAAAGCCACCAACAGCCAGCTCGCCTCCTTCAGAGGCGACAACGGCACCCTTGACTCCTCCCAATCAGGCTTCAGAAAAAACCACTGCACTGAAACCGCCCTCCTCGCCGCGACAGACGACATCCACTCCCTCCTCGACAGAGGAGAGACTGTGGCCCTCATCCTCCTAGACCTCTCTGCAGCTTTGACACTGTCTCACACCGCACCCTAGCCCGCAGACTCCATGATGCAAGGATCCGGAACAAGGCCCTCGACTGGATCCACTCATTCCTCTCCAGCAGAACACAGCTGGTCAGACTCCCACCCTTCCTCTCGGATCCCACCATGACCCCCTGCGGAGTCCTCCAAGGATCCTCCATCAGCCCCACCCTGTTCAACGTCTACGTGGCCCGCTCGCACCCATTGTCAGATCCCACGGACTCAACATTGCATCGTATGCAGATGACACCAAACTCATCCTCTCCCTATCCAATGAACCCAACTTCTCCGAACACCACTTTCAGGAAGAAATGGAAGCAGTCGCCATGTGGATGAAGAACAGCTGCCTACAACTAAACACCAACAAGACTGAAGTACTTATCATGGGCTCACACCCCAAACGCTTGGAACAACACCGGGTGACCCCTGCCCTCGGGAACCCACCCACCCCCATGGACCAAGCACGCAACCTCGGAATCACCCTGAACTCAAAATGGACCGACAAGTCAAGGCTGTCACTTCCTCCTGTTTCCACACCCTCCGTCTCCTACGGAAGACCTTCAACTGGATTCCCCTCGAACACAGGAAAACAGTCACCCACGCCCTCATCAGCAGCAGACTGGACTACGGCAATGCACTCTACGCCGGGATCAACAAGTACCACACCTGCAGGCTCCAGAATGTCCAGAACGCCTCCGCCAGACTAGTCCTCAACCTACCATGCCACTGCCACATCACCCATCACCCAAAACCTGCAGACACTACTCTGGCTTCCCGTAGAGAAGAGAATCACCTTCAAACTTCGCACCCACAAAGCCCTCCACAACACCGGACCTGCCTACATGAAGCACCACCTCTCATTCCATGCACCCCATAGATCACTCCACTCAGCCCAGCTCTCCCTTGCTACAGTTCCATGCATCAAGAAGACCAGAACAGGAGGGCATTCCTTCTCCTTCCTTGCGGCCAAGGCATGGAACACCCTCCCTCTCCACCTGTGACAGACTTCAGCACTCCCCAAGTTCCTGAAAGACCTCAAGTTCTGGCTCTTTGACGAATCACCATAAACATCCAGGAGCTGCGCCCCCCCTCAGCACCTTGAGACCCTTTCGGGTGAGTAGTTGCGCTTGACAAACCCTGATTGATTGATTGATCCAAATGACCCCCCTTAATCCCCTACTCAGTAGCTTGACCTTAATTATTTTTTTTTTTAAAAAACACTTTCACAGTTTAAACTCTCCAAAGTGAGAGGGTTTGAACTTCCAGTCCAAATTAATTCACACTTGCAATGTCACTTACCTCCCCTCCGCAGCTTCCCTTCACCTCCTAATGCTGCCGCCACCACCACCCTAGCTTTCCAGTCATTAACTTAGGCACCTCATTTGTCCTTAACACAAACTGCAACTTTCCGGCATGTCCACCTGTGGCGCTTGATGCAAACGCCACACAATATAGGTCCATGAAGTATAGCTTCACAGAATCAAGGTCCTTCGACTCTGATTCAACCTCTGAGGACCACAATGGGGGCACCCACCTGCAACGCCCTGCTGCACGCCCTACCTACCTGGCTCCCCAGGAAGGTGGGCACACTGGCACAGGTAGACAACTTCAATCCTGCCTGGCCAGAGAATAGAAAGAAAGGTAATACTGGTAAAGCGTCAATTGGGATCCTGCGGCTTTCAAAGGCCTTTTGAGGATGTAGCTCTCTGCTGAAAGGACAATATGGACTCCAGTAACCCAAGGGGGTTAGGATACCTGACCGGGCCGACAGCAGAGGACCAGCAAAGGTCTGATGGGAGTAAAATCAAATTTAAAAAAATAAAGTAGCTTTGCGGCTGGAAGCTCGCAGCACTGTATCGTCTGTGAAATCAATGTGAGATGTGGTCTTTCGCATTTCAGGCATTCCCACATCGAGGGTGGGAACGAGCAAAGTCATTGAAACAAGGGAGAGACTGCGGCAGAGGGAGCTGTTGCTCCAAGAGTGTCCAACCTGCAATTTGTGTGCAGGCTGATAACTCACGGTTCTTACTAGGACAATCATGTGCTTAAACCTATAGCTGTTATACAATTTTTCTTTAATATATTTGTACTGGAAGCTCCAGTGTTTACTAACCCTGGGCGGAGTTCGCGTAGTCGCGCTACGCAGAATTCCGCAAAGTCGCAAAAAACTCTGCGAGCTACGCGGAGTTCCGCAAGCACGCAAAGATGCTTGTTCCGCCCGTTCGCAATGCGTTTTTCATGTTCAGGAACGCGTATTGCATGTTTGGGGACGCTTTTTGCGTGCTCGGAGGGGGGGAATATCGCGCAAACTTCACCACGCGGTTGCCAATGGGCGCGGCCATCTTGTTTTTTCACTTTTTGTTATGGTTCTGGGCCTGTTTTTCTATCCTCCCTATACCTTTTCAATCCTTTGTTTCTAGAAACTTTATTTTGATCTTTTTTTATTTATTATCTATCCCTCTCTATTGCTGATTGTATATTTTGCATTTTTTCCTACTTTTTGTGTTTTTTAGTGCGTTTTTCACTCTTTTTCTATTACTTGCTTTTTTCATTTCTTTTACTTACTTTCTTACTTCCTACCTTTTCTTTTCCGAACCCCGCCTACCCAGAACCATGGCAAAGAGCCTTAAGAAAACCAAGGGCCAGGGGAAGAGGAATGAGAGCCGCGACCTCCTTCCTTGCGGAAGGGTGCACCCACAAGGGGTGCAGCCACGGGCCTTATTCAGTGAGGCGGAGGTGGCCGCACTGTTTTTTTTTTGTCCAGCGCCACCTCCCCTTAAGCCTGGCAGCAGGTGGCAGGCCTGGGTCCGGGTACGGGCTCCGGGAGCATCACCGGCGTTGTGAGAGGGTGTGCCGGGCAGTGTTTCGCTGCTCTGGGGTCGGGCGCACCCGTAACCAATTGACACACCGGAGGTCTGACATCGTGGACCGGGAGTAGGACCTGCTGGACCTGCTAGGTGTTGAGGTCCCGGGGCTTGGTGAGTAGCTAATTATATTACTACTATGTTCTGTGTTATTGCGAATATATTTTTTTTCGCAAATAGCTAACATGCTGCTGCTGCTTACATGCAGGTAACTTATGTTTAAAAATCATATTATTATGTGATTGTTACTTCTAGACAGGTGCTCATGCTTGGCGCTAATAACTAATCGTACTTATTTGCAACTTTGCGCTCTCTTGGGCTGGTTATGTAAAATAGGTTAGAGAATTTAAGTTAGGTAATGCATATAGGAAAGACTCCAGTCTTTTCCTTTGTCCTGTCAGGCTGTCCTGTCGCCTGTCACTAAGATAGTGGTAGTAGTTAGTATTATTTGGTAATTTAGCAGCCTGCATGACACGTCCTCCACATGACTTGAGTCCTAGTAGAACCTTTTGTAGTTCTTTCGTATAGTGAGTGAATAGAATAGCAACCAACCAATGGTGTATGCAATATGCATGCGTCCATCTATGAATTAAGAAGAATAAAAATGCAGACTTAGTAATTGGTCCGTCAAACGGGGTTTGAGTTAGAGACAGAGATGTTTGGGAATGAGATCGGAACTTAGTAGAAGCAAATATTTTTTTGCAATTCATTCCAAAGTCTGGAATAGGCGGGCTAGGTATGTTTAGGATTCAGGAACCGGAATTGAACTGTGGAATAATAATGATCGGATGGTACTCGACTGTGATACATACTAGTCGACTACTACTAGTCGAATAAGTCGATCTTTAGGATAGGTCAATGTTATTGCAATTGCCGTTTCCTCTCTAAAAATAATAAATAATAAATAAAAATAATTTTAGAGCAATTATATTTATTATTTAACACATCATTTTTTGTCTCTTTAATTATGTCTTACATGATCAGCATCCAGGGGCAAGAAGAAGACTGGGTCATCTGGCAGTGCAGCGGGTGCGGGAGCTGAAGGGGCCTCCCAGGAGCAGTAGGAAGCGGCCTCAGGCGCATATGGCTCTGCTGATGGCCCCAGTAAGTCCTCCTCCTGGTGTTGTTATATATTAATATTTCCCTAACTTTTACCGCTCTATTATTTTCATTTCCTAATTTTAATTTTTCCAAAATCCTCTTCAATCTATCTGTTTCTAAATTCTTGTTTTTTTTGCTCCATTACCTACTACTAAGTACTAGTACTAACATTGTTTCTAGTGTCTGTTTTTTTTTTTTTATATCAAATCAAACTGCATCGGACTAATCTCTGCTCTGACTCTGTATTAGTCTGTCTGTAGCTTGCTTTCTTCTGGGTTTCACTCACCTTTCCCTCTCCCCTTATTATATGTGGATTGCCTAGTAGTAGTAGTACTGTAAGACTCCGAGAACCCATTGGTCCTAGGCTACTTCTAGTACGAGTAAGGACTCTCTACTACTACTAGTACTAGTAGCACTAATCTGCTGTGCAGATTGCATGCCCAAGTAAGGTGTTCTCCGCAGGTTTGTGAGATGAGAAGGCTTTAGTTCCTTTTACTGTCTCATCATGCTCAATCAGTAATGGTGGTCACTCAAGTTGGACAGGACACCCCAAAGTGGTGTATTTTACTTTTTCGAATCCAGGCCTAACACTTTTTTTAGTAGCAGCAGTTGATGGTGAACACTGAACAACTGATTACCGTGCACCATGGCTGGAAAGAAGTATGAGGAGTAGGAGGACATCACCATTATTTTCCAACTAAGAGAGACCTCATGTCCGCCCGGTTGGCCACTCTTTCTTCTTTTAAAAAAATGAGATGCACTAATAGCTCTAGTCACTGAGTCCAGTCCTTTGGGTTGTCCTCTTCTTGAGAGGCTTTTCAAAAATTGCCACCAACAAAATGCCCAACCGGATATTGTTATTTGATAGGACATATTGTCTACTCTACTCTCCGAATTGTAGATAGTGATGTGTGTGGGGTATGTATTATTAATTATGTATTTTCAATCTTGCTAATGAAAAACATAAATAGGGGAGGCGTATATGGCATCTACAAAAATGTGAAATGTTTTTTCCAGGCGTACCGACCACCAGTGCCGGGGCCAACGGTGAGGGCCATGCCACTCCGGAGGGAGCAGAGGATGCGGCAGCTGCAGGGGGTGAGCCAGCAGCAGTGGCGGGCGGTGGTAAGTCATATTCCTTACTTATTGAGAATGATGAATACACTCGCTGCAAGGGTGTACTAGTACACTGTACTTCTGCTGAGAGTAAGTTGTTGTGAACACTGAACAGTTGAAGAAGACACCCTTTACTTAACATTAGCATTAGCGGCGGGGGTTGAGTAACTAATGGCCTGTTCTATCTTCAACTCAGCAGAGACAGTTTTATGACGAAGACAAAGAGTCAGACGAGTCGACGACATGTATGACTGGCAGAGAAGGATGCGTGGGTGAAGGAAGGGGCCCCGGGATGCATATAGGTGGCGGATGAAGATTAGATGATAGGATGCATGGGTAGTTGAAGGATGGGTGTAAGGTGAAAGAGAAAGCAGAAAGGATGCCTGTCTGGGTGGGTGAAACTGAATGGGTGAAAGGAATCCTCCAGGGGGTTTGAGTGGTCAAACTCTAAGGCAAGCAAGGACGCATGGGTGGTGGTTGGTTATATCTATGACTAATGTATGTTGTCGGTGAAAGCCAGTTTATGATAGCCATGTTTGGATGGATGGATACCTGGATGGTATCATAGATAGGTGAAAACAGAGTCAGACTGGATGAATAGAATGTAAAAGAAATTTAAACCGTGCCAGAGTACCAAAGCCAAGGGTGAATAAAATTAAGAATAAAATAATAATAATGCTAGAAGAGCAATGCACTGATAAATGAAAAAAGCCCTGGGAAGAACAAGGACTGTTTTTTTGCAAGCACAACATATATATTGTGCATGACTATTATTTACCCTACCCACCCATCATTAATCGCCTCCCTCTCTGACTCCGAGGCCCACTTCCGCTCGAGTCCCTACCCATGTTATTTTTGAGTGTGTCAGCCATGTGTGGCCTATCGGCTGCATGGTAACTAGTACTTACAAATCACTCAGTATGTCATCATCATCTTCATCACGTGAGTGACATGATGTTGTGCAGCCGTATATCATCATTCATAAGCATGTCATCATTAACCATCATCATGTGCCTTATTGCAGTAGTCAGGGTGAAAGTGAAATTGTCTGAGCATTTGACATTGATTTAACAGAGTATGGCCGTAATGGAAAAATATATAAATGTGTAGTACAGCTGCCCCACATGCAGACAGTAGTAAAGTAACATGAGTCTGTGGCACGAGTATGTCTGTCTAGTGCACAAGTTGACTGAGCTGGCATGCCTACAAGATTAATTGTGCTAAACAAGAGACAGAAGAAGAATACTTCTACTCTACTCCATAGTGCCTGAAAGTCTAATCATCACATCCAAATCTTAGGGGCAGAGGGAGTGAGAAGGATAATAGTACCACAACTGCTAGTGCTACTGTGCCACTATAATTTTTATGTGTGTAATTTTGTGTTACTGTTTTGCTAAGAGTATTGGTTACAATTGTCTTTTTTTTCTTTCTTGATATAGGTACTCCTTCCCAACCCACCAGGCAGGAGTTAGCAGCCAGGGCACGGCAAAGGAAGCTGGAGGCCATCCGGGATGAATATCGCCGGCTGGTTGTCCTGGCGGAGGAGGCGGCAGCTGCAGCTTCCTCCAATGCCCCAGGCCCCAGCCAGGCCCCACGTGCCTCCAGTGGTACGGCGCCATACTCTGGCAGCCGCCCATCAACTTCATCATCTACTGCTGTCCCCCACCCCTGTTGTTCCTGCAGGAACCTTCGGTGCTGCATGCTCCTCAGGATGGCGCGCCTGGAGGCCAAGCTGGAAGTGGTCCTGGAGCGAACTAGCCGCCACCGGCACCCCCGCTGCTAGACGTCACCTCAGTCTTTGACCCTTGCCCCTTTTTTAATCTTTTTTTGGTAGGTGAGATGTTGGGAGTTGGGGAAACGAAACTTGGGGTTTACTTTTTTTTCTTCTACTTCAACGTGGACGGACATTTATTTAATTTACTGGACATTGGTTGGGGTTAGGGAGAGGGCATTTGATACCGTGGACCATAAGCTTCTGGTCGGACGCCTAAAATCCATAGGGATAGGAGGAAGGGCCCTCTGCCTTTTAACTTCATTCCTTTCGGATCGAACTCAATCTGTGCAATTGGGTAATTTTAAATCTGCACCTTTCATCTTGCCATGTGGGGTGCCTCAGGGGTCCTCTTAAGCCCTACGCTTTTTAATATTTATGTTTCCGAATTAGCTTCTTTGATTAGAAGCTTTGATTTAATCCCCACCTCTTATGCCGACGACACTCAGTTGGTTATCTCAGCAGTGGACAAGGACATCAACTACTCCATCAAACTTCATGACTGTATGGTCACTCTGAGCAACTGGATGGGTAGGCACTGCTTGAAGTTGAATTCAGGAAAAACTGAGGTAGTGTTATTTGGAACCCTTTCCCCTCAGTGGTCTCCAGCTTGGTGGCCAGATACACTGAGCCCTACTCCTATACCAGTAGCCATGGCAAAGAATTTGGGGGTCATCATAGATGAAAAACTCAACATGAAGTCCCAAGTTTCTAAGGTGGTCTCCTCCTCCTTCCTCACTATCAGAATTGTACATAAAAGTCTGCTTTTTATTCCCATAAATACTAGAAAAACAGTACTGACCTCCCTTGTCTTATCCAAATTGGATTACTGTAATGGACTGTATATTAACTTACAATCCAATCTACTTAGAAGGTTGCAAGCAGTACAAAATGCCGCGGCTAGACTGGTCCTAGATGTTCCTAAATACCAGTCTATCAGAGCAGGCATTCAGGAATTGCACTGGCTACCAGTTGGTCAGCCGATCAAATTTAAGGCTCTATGCACTGCGTATAAGGCACTGCATAGAGAAGGACCACGGTTTCTTTTGGACCTTTTTAGCTGGTATTCTCCCAACAGAGCGCTTCGTTCAGCTAACGCCTACCTGATGCTCACCCCTAGAATCAATAAGACTAATTGGGGGGGAAGGAGTTTCAGCTACAACACCATAAAGGAATGGAACGCTCTTCCACTCTCCCTTAGGAAGACTTCATCCCTGCTTGAGTTCAGGAAACTGCTCAAAACATGGCTTTTTAGAAATTAGCTTTCCGGACACAGCATGGCAGACCGTGAGCGCCTAGACACCTCCGGGTAGTAGTGCGCGTGATAAATTGTTATAACATAACATAACAGGGGTGGGTCAGGTGTTGTGGGTTTTTCTTCTAGTTTATATTTGTTAGGGTAATAAATTATTTATAGTTTTCCAGTACATATGATGCAAATCTTTTCTGGGGGGGTTACTCTTTTACGTCACCTTGTTTGTTTCCTCTTTTTGCTGCAGGGCCGCAGCCAGTTTTTGAAATCTGCCAATAGTGTAACACACCGACAGATAGATGCAGTACCCTCACTTGTCCTACTACTGTCAGTCTCTCCTCCTAGTCTTTGCATTCTGCAACTAAAACCCCTTTGTAGTATGTACTCGGAAGGATGTGGGTGTGTGAAAGAATTAATTAATTTCCATAGTATATACATTATTGACTCCCCCACACTTCTTCTCTTACCTGTGATTGATATTTAGGCGAAGCGATGGCTGCATGGTGATGGTTTGGTTTCCTAATAAAGATATTGCCACTTTTTAACCCTTTATTTATATCTATTGATTAAAAGTGATGTGTTACATATTGTGTTTCATTTTTTAAATGTTTTGTATAAATATCATTTGTTTAGACAATATGAGAAGAAATTATTAAAATGGTAACAACTTGGAACATATTTTTTCTGTCTTCCTTGGTTTTCTTAATGTTATAGATACTGTGTATATTGTGTGCTTTATTGACATTGCCTAGGAGTTTTTGTTACTACCATTGGTTTCCTAAGGTGCCATGGTGGGTGGTGGTAGCAGTAGTTTGCAGTTGCCAAAAAAGAAAATGAGACAGCCAGTCACCTGAGGGAGACTATGGAACTAGTACTTAGTAGAAGTACAGTAAGTAGTAAGTACAAAAGAAGACTGCAAACAAGAAGAAAGTGATGATAAATTATATTGATAAGCAATGCTAAAGTAAAATAAAACAGGGATAGCCTAGTACAAGTTACAACAAACTGAAGTTGACTCGACCTATGAAGTGGACAAGGGTAACCTTTAGTGCTGGAAGGATGATAAATCGATGCCGGCAATTAATAATTAATAATGGGTTAATAATTATGTTCCTCTGGAAAAAAAAGAGAATAGCGAATACTACTGAGCATCGGTGGGCAATGGGCAATCTAATCTGTTGCCAGTGTGGCCGATATATATATATATATATACTTAGAGTAAGGGTGGGATTAGTTGGCGGAGTACCACTACGTGGAATTCTGCATAATTGAACAAAAACTCTGTGAACTCAACTCCGTTCCGTCTCATCCCAATTAATAAAACAGAAACCTCACATACCCTTGATTAAACAACAAGTAACTCCATCTTTACATGCAAAAATGCATATACTCATCTCACAAAAGTGAAAATGAAAATACAGCAAGCAGTGAGAGAGGTGATGATTTTGGTGTCCTCCCTAACCTAGGGAGAGAACCAAGCAGATGCATTGAACACAAAGAGCACATCATGCTGAACGATTCGGTGGTGGTCCCATCCTCCTAGGACCACCCCAAGCACAGTTATGGGCAAAAATACAATCCCAACCAAAGGCCCTGCCCAGCATTATGGGACGATATTCTATGAGAGAGACCCAGATTACATACATTTTATGTTCTGTTGTACCGGGCTTCCTTTTAAAGCTAGCTAAGAAAATTAAAAAATAGCTGTAGGGGTCAAATTAAGCAAAGAACAAACATAATAAACAATAACACACACAGTGGTAATGATTGAAGAGAAAAAATGAATTAAATTAATTAAAAGATGATGAATGATGCTAAGTTACTATGTTATGGTCAAATTGGGGAGTTGCATCTCGGCATGCCTCTTGGTCCTTCCTTCCATGGACGCTCGGCCCGTCAATCTTGGGAGTCACTGCCTGCCTGGCGGATGCAGATTGGTAAGGTAAGTGTGAGTTATTTTTCCCAGTATAGCACAGGGTAAAGGCCGGCCTGTAAGTGTAGATGGAAAAACAAAAGGGATATTGAAAACTCAAGGAGAAAAGTAAAGTTAAAATGCATAAATTACGGAGGAGTGCAACAAGAACACTTTCAGAGGCGGCATGGCTAAATCATGTCTACTGTTTCCAGCATTACCGTACAACAACAGCAGGACAGAGCAGGCCCGCGGCGCCCACCCAACCTCCACTTAGCTTAGATTTTGAGCCAGACAGGGCACACATATATAGCAACATAGCATTTTCCAAATTAAGTAACTAAATCAATGCACCACTGTCAGTCATACCACTACACTCGCCTTCACTACCACACAGACATGTAGGTCTGCTGTGGTTGTTGTTGACTTGTTTACCTTTTAGGCCACTTCATGAAATGCCCTGAGTTATTCCATCAATCATCTCTGAACCTACTGACTGACTGCGACGAGTATAGTATGGTCATCATGGTGTCCAACTTTGTAGTGTACCGAGTGTGTCCAGATTCCATATTTAAAAATGCAATGGATCGGCCTGCAGTAGAAGTACAATTTTGTTATTAAACAACAAGAAGGGAAACATTTACTTGAGTCACTTTTTTGTGTGTAGAATAGATGAAATACTAGTACACTTCATGCACAACAACACAAACACCAATCACTCAGAGTCAGCGTCCAATGCATGCCATCATCATTACCTGTTCTTAAGGGGCAGTCCCTCTCGGCTCGGAAAGGGGGATAGCTATAGTCAATTAGTCATGTTCTTAGGAGGGACTCGACGAGGCAGGCACAAATTTCTTGTACTATTCTCCATCCAATGTCTGGCTTGAGGGAAATTGATTTAGGGCGAGTCAGGACTGGAGGAGTGGACTGGAGCAGGACTCGGAGGAGTGGACTAACTTCTTTATTGACTGCACACAGTTGCAACTCCAATCCGGCATTAAAAGAGTAAGACGGTGGTGATGGATTTGTTGTGATTCGAACCAGAAAGACAGAGACACACACAAATAATAAAAGTAAATAAGGAAGAAAGAAAAAGTAACAAGTTGAAAGCCTCGTTGTCAGGGAAGTAGAGCTCGTCCTCAAACTCTGGTGGTTCACCCAGAAGTAGGTCATCTAACACACTACTTCCATGACCTAAGTCGCTGTTATCATCTTCCTGCTGTGCTATTTCAGGTATGGTGTAATCAGGGTGGTATAAAGTGCTGATTCATTTTGATCATGGTTAACCTCTCCACATTTTGGGGCGAGAGACTGGTCCTTTTCACTGTTACAATGGCACCAGCAGCACTGAAAACACGCTCAGAAGAGACACTTGCGACAGGGCAAGCCAGATAGCTTATCGCCAGCCTGCTGAGCACTGGCCATTGGCCCCTTTTCCCAAACCAATACACCAAAGGGTTTTGATCAATGTAGACCTCTGTTGGGTCATCCAGATAGGCCTGGACCATCCGCTCAATGCTCAGGGGTGCTCCACTTTGCTCTGCCTCTTTTGCCTTTGCCTCAGCACTGGCCCTAACAAGCCCTTGCCGTACATACCATTCCTGTGCCGATTTTACTGAGGCTGATGATCCTGTTCTTGCTGTTGTTGATGTTGTTCTTGGTGGTGTTGGTGGTTTTGACTGCTGTGAGCCAACTGCACTGCCCTCAGGCTCTGAAGTTGAACTTGACGCCGGCTGCCCTGCACTACTTGTTGTGGGCTGGAGTTGCAGGCCTCTAATTCCCAGCCATTCTTTTTCTAAGCGACTAGCTTCCGCAGCTATCCAAGTTTTGTACTTGGCAACATCCACTTCTGAAAAAGGAATCAACGTGTTAGTGTTCAGTACTGCTTTGTACCGTGGATCCAGAATTGTGTCACAAATGTAATGGTTGGATGACACAATGCTTGTTTGCACCCACCAACTCATATGCTTCTTTTTTTTCTCCACACCTGCATACATTGCAGATACCCCCTTCAGCTGTTCCTGTAGCATGTGCAACAATGGGATAGCTTGGCCCATAGTACAGTCCTCCTTGCTGACTTCACGTGTGAAGAGCTCGAAAGGAAGTAGCATCTCTGTTAGGCATTTAACTAGGCCCCATTGGTCCATCTCAACGGTCATGCCTTTCACAGTATCATCCCCTCTTTGCATGACATATTAATTGATTGGTCTGTGCTGCTCAAACAGACGTTCAAGCATGTAATAAGTTGAATTCCAACGTGTTGGCACCTCCTGGATGAGTGCTTTAACTGGCACTCGATGCTCACATTGAATGATCCTCAGCTGTTTCCGGGCTTTAAAAGAATGGCTGAAATGTTTGCAGATTCTTCTGCAGGTGGTCAGTAAGTTGCTGACTCGGTTTTCTTTTTTCAGAAAGTCTTGAACAATGATGTTAATGCAGTGCACTAAACACAGGACCCTGAAATAACCCCCATTGGCCATGGCCTTAACTATATTACTGCCATTGTCCGTGGCAACAAAACCAATGCTAAGCCCTCTTGGGTGCAGCCATTCAAAGACCTTGCTGTTAAACTCTTCCAAAATGTTTGCAGCAGTATGAGATTTCTCCATGGCGAACATGGCTACAGTTGCATGTTTCCGAGTGGCATTAAAAATCTCAGCAGTGTCAACACCTGCAGATATCTTTTCTCGAACCCCCACAAAAGAGATCCAGTGTGCAATGATGCACATGTAATCAGTGGCTTGGCAACTGGTCCACATGTCTGTTGTCAGGTGGATAGTGTGAACAGCACTCTGCTGCAAAGCTTGTCCAAGCAATTCCAGCACGTCGTGATGTAGTGCTGGAACAGCAACTCTGGCAAAATAGGACCGGCTGGGAACCTTCCATTTTGGGCAGATGCTTGTCACAAATTCAAGAAAACCCACCCTTTCCACAAAAGAAAAAGGGAGGAGGTCCAGCGCTAACATTTTATCCAGTTTCGCATTGTACAAACGTGCCGTTGGGTGGTTGCGTTCGTACTGCCCCTCCGACCTAAACATGCTGACAATGGTAGCCTGGATTTTTTTCTTTTCTGGTGCCACTGATGCAGGTGACATCTTCTTGATGCCAGATGTTGTTAGGCTCAACACACGTTTCGTTGCAGTACTCTCTTGCCTGGGACCCGTTGGTGTCTCAGCCTGACTCTTACTCTTGTGCCACTGCTTTGTTGCTGATGTGGATCTGGCCGGTACCACTTGACTGCTGGGGACAGGGCTCATTTGTGTACCAGAGAAAATGTCTCCTCTTGTTCACCTTCCACCGTGATCGGATCTTCTACTCCTTCATCCCCACCAACAACAATGGGTGCAAATTTTTGACCGCTAAGGTGCGCCTCCCACTGGATCATGTGGTGTTTTTTCAGAGGGGTTGTTTGGCCTCCGGTACCATAGTTTGTACCAAGCTTACCCCGACTAACACCATGTCCACAAATGGAGCATATCGCAGTGTTCACCTCCTTCCTGCTAACGGAAAAGAAGTCCCAAACTGGGGAGCTGAACTTTCTGGAGCTGCTGGTGCCACTTCCAATGCCGGATGAACTGGTAGGTGGGTGTGGAATTTGACTCTCTGCAGTACCTACTTCTACTGCGGTGGTTGTGCTGGATGTAGGTCGCTGCCGGGCCTTTGAAAATGCAAATATGGAAGCTGGAGGTGGAGTTGATGTTATCTGTGTTAGTGGTATCCGTGCCACATCCCTCACAGCAATTTGAGATGGGGTAATGTTGATCTCCACTGGGGCAGGTCTAATGTCCATGATGACTGGCTCGTCATCATCATCCTCCTCCTCCTCTTCTACATCTACCTCAATAACTCTAAGGCTTTCTGGAACCTTCCTTTGCCTAGCCTAGTCTCGTGGCGTGTCTCACTCTCAGACTGAGGTGGTGGGATCCAAGTGGCGTCTTGATCATCAGAAGGGGGGCTTGCAGAAGAACTCAATGGACTAACCCTCCTTTTCCTTGCTGGGGATCTGGAAGACAATGGATTTTCTGAAAGAGTGGCTTGCTCTTCTTCTTCCTCTGCAGGAAGCTCAATTTCCTGAACTGCCCCTACTTCAGGAGGAACAACCACTATTGTGGGCGGTGGTTGCGGCTGTTGTTGTCCACTTATCTGAGTTTCCTGCGTTGATTGGGTACTACTTTGCGATAACGATAAGTCAATTTCAACATCACTGCTCGTTGGCGTTGTCGTGATTAGACTGGCTGCTTCTGTGACAGACATGGGCTTGGGCCTAGGTTGGTGGGGTGCGTCCACTGATGCTGGGGTGCTGCTCCCAGCTTGCTCCCCGGACACCACTGCTGCAGGCGCAATTTTTTGTTTCCCAAAAAAGATCTTGGGCGGCACACCAGTCTTGGTAAGTGGCAGTTCCTTCTTCTCACTGGCAACTTTCTTGGTACTGGAGGATCTGGTAGCTTCCTTTGGGGCTATCTTCTTCAGATGTCAGCAGCACGCAGTGGCACAAGTTGAAGAGATGTCTGTGGTCACACGTCACGTGACATCGGGCGCAGTAGGACTTCTGTCTGGCAGAACAATGGGTGATGACGCCTCCTCCTCTTTTGTACACCTAAAAGCAAAGAAACAAGAAGAACATCACTGAAACGTGGCATTTATTGTTGTGGTTCAATTACTACTAGTACAAACAAACAAATATAATATATAACTTAGTGTGTGGTCACACTTGTTAGTGTTAATTTTTTATATTATTACATTTTATTAGCTCAGTTATTAAACAAACATAACAACAGTGTAGCCATTTGTGAGACTTTGACAACAAGGGATTTCATTGTGTACTGTGTACACTCAGGAAGGATAGGAAAGAAGAACAAAAATACAAATGTAATGGATGAAACCGGTTTGGCATTGTGCATCACGTGGGATGCAGCATTCAGGGAGCTGCAGCTGGCAATGGGGATGGAAGCAGTAGGCCAAGAGGAACAAAGGAAAGACATGCAGGCCTATGGGCTGGCAAAAGCAGCACACTAACTACCACCACAAAATGGCCACCAGCCACATGGTCACTCACAACAAGCAGGAGGCCTGGAAAACAATGAACTCAAGCAGGCCATATGGCCAGACAAAGGAGGCATGCTAAACAACACAGCTTTAATGCAACAATGCAAAAACGAAAATCCACAGGGCTAAAAGAGGTTTGCAAGTTACACAACAACCACACCACACACATCCAACAAAGGCATTTATTTAACACACACGAAAAAAGTGAAATACCCCAAAAAAACACATTTTCCAATTCAATCCAATGCCATCCATGACCTAAATGATGTTTAAATTCGACAGACACCACAAAAACAGTTGCTTCATGCACCCTAATGAGTAGCTCTGGGCCTATTGGTTGGAAAACCCATTGGCAGACTAGGCCACATAGTGAATCAATTCAAATCAATAATATTGCAAATGTATTAGAAAATGTAGTGAACTGTGCTGCATTTTTTGCTGGGTAAAAGAAGAAACAATTGCATGCAAATCAACAACAAAGCATGGGCACCACAAAGAAGGCTTGCAGGCCTAATGCAGAAGCACACTGGCTGCCTTCACAAAATGGCCACCAGTCACCTGGCAGGCCAGGCCACCACAACCACAAGAAAGGGAAGACAGTCAATGCAGGCCTATGGCAAAAGCACGCTGACTGCCTTCACAAAATGGCCGGCAGCCACATGGCCAGGCCACCACAAGTTCCAACAACAAGAAAGGGAAGACAGACAATGCAGGCCTATGGCAAAAGCACACTGGCTGCCTTCACAAAATGGCTGACAGCCACATGGCCAGGCCACAACAACAAGAAGAAGTAAGCCAAGAGGAACAAAGGAAAGACTTGCAGGCCTATGGCAAAAGCAGCACGCTAACTATTACCACAAAATGGCCACCAGCCACATGGTCACTCACAACAAGCATGAGGCCTGGAAAACAATGAACTCAAGCTGGCCATATGGCCAGACAAAGGAGGCATGCTAAACAACACAGCTTTAATGCAACAATACAAAAACGAAAATCCACTGGGCGAAAAAAGGTTTGCAAGTTACACAACAACCACACCACACACATCCAACAAAGGCATTTATTTAACACACACGAAAAAAGTGAAATACCCCCCAAAAAACATTTTGCAATTCAATCCAATGCCATCCATGCCCTAAATGATGTTTAAATTCAACAGACACCACAGAAACCGTTGTTTCATGCACCCATGAGTAGCTCTGGGCCTACTGGCTGAAAGGCCTATAGTATTGGCAGACTACTGGGCTAGTGAATTAAATAAATATTGCAAATTAATTCATTTCAAAAGTTGGAAAAAATGCAGTGAACTGTGCAACATGTTTCCTTTATAAAAGATGAAAAAGTACTTACAAAGAAACAACTAGGCTCCTACTGAACTACAGGCCACCCACCACAATACATTTTTTTTAAAAAGAGGAAAAGTAGAAAAAAAATGTAGGTGCAATGCCCCAATCAAACAAACAACACCAATTTTCCAACTTACTTGTGAAATCTTAGATTCAAAAGTCCTCAAATCCAATGATATATGATGCAGCAGCCACAAAGAGCGATCCTTCCAGCTCCAAATCCAAATGAAAAGTGAACAGGAGATGGACAAAGCACTGGGAGGAGCCAGCTGGACAGGAACAGGAAGTTGGAGACTCTGGAGCACTTCCTTCCTCTTAAAAAAAAAAAAGTAAAAAAAGATAAAGGACTCCTTGCACAAAAAGTACAGCCAAATGTCAATCTGAGGAGTTTTTTTAATCCAAATCACCATTTCGAGAAGGTTTTGATGCTGCTCGAGAGAGATTCTTCTCCAGATTGCAAATTCTGCGTGTTCGGGATCACGAGCTCCGCAAAACTTCCGCCGGAAGTCCGATGGCGCGCCCGAATGACGTGTTCGCGATCGCACACTCTCGCGGGAACGTGCGGCCGGCCACAAATTCACAGATGGGAAATCTCGTCGCGATCGCAGGCATCCCGGTAAGTCGCTCCCGCGCACGCGAAAACGCATTTTGAGAGCGCGAACACAAAAAGAATTCCGCTCCGCTGTGGAGAGCGGAGTTTTCTGTAACTCCGCGTTCTACGCAGAACGAGGAGTTGCCAAAAATCCGCAAACTCCGCGAGCAGAGCGGATTTTACGCCCAGGGTTAGTGTTTACCTTTGTGGAAGGTCAAAAGATACATATAACCTATACATTTGAAGTTACTTTTTCATATTGTCTCCCAAATGTGTGTGTAAAAGGTTAAAAATCATTTCTTAGTGTCCAATCAATCTGAATCTGCTTACACACTAGCAAAATGCATGCAGATTGGCAAAGATATCTGCCTAGGCACACAAAAAAGCACAAAAACAAACAAATCTGATTATGTGAAGGTGTTAACAGCTGCAGATTGCATTGCTTGTTGTTGGTGGTGGAAGTAGCAACAGGTCACTAAATTCAGGCTTGGATAGATGTCCCACTACCTTCATCTGACTGACTATTACTTGTGCATTTCGTGTTGCAGACTATAAGTAAAAAGACCTTCACTGGAAGTAAAGTAAAGCTGGATTTGATTTCTCAAAGTGTTCCTGTGGGAGCTTAACAACTCGAAAAGCAATTTCCTTGAA
Organism: Calotriton arnoldi; assembly: GCA_963921515.1. Taxonomy (NCBI): domain Eukaryota; kingdom Metazoa; phylum Chordata; class Amphibia; order Caudata; family Salamandridae; genus Calotriton; species Calotriton arnoldi. The sequence continues at coordinate 136,631 of CAWUFW010001226.1, forward strand.
GTTTTGGGAATGCCACAGTACTCATAATGGGGGTGTAGGTCTGCCTAGGCAAAGGTTGGTGACTTCAGTCTTGAAAAATACACCACCAGGCATACAGTGATTGCCAATAAATATGCCAAACTTGTCGTAAAACGTTGTGACCCCTTTGAAGATATAAGAATCCCCGACACCATAGCTAAGAAACATACAAGCAGTTATCATTTGCACCAGTGTTCTCAATATGACTGAATTTGCCTATCAGAAATTAGGAAGTCAGTATCTGACCTTACCCCATGCCTACTTTTTCTTCCTTGCCTGCAAGCGATTGAGTGTGAGCAAGTAGGACTACAAAGGTGGCTATTCCTTGCTCATACCTGTCCCTTCGCTGGGTACAGAAACTGTGAAAAATTTTGGAGCACATAAGTTAGCCGTCCCGAAGATTTTTATCAAGACTGCAGTGAGCAGTATTTATAGTTACCCAGTACTGCAGAATGTGAAACTATGAGGATTACCGCAAAGTAAGTGGATGAACCTTCTGAGAGCTATATTTTAATGTGTTGGGCTGTACAACGAGGAGTGTCTGAATAAATATTCTTCCTCACACCTTATATTTTCTGTTGATGTTTTAAAACAGAAAATGTTTAACAGAACAGGCTTTCTGTGTTGAAATAACCATCTTGGCCTGTGATAAAATGAAAACTTTTTTGTGTGGCTCCTACGTTGTTTTTAAAAAAGATTATTTAAAAACTCCTTTTATTGGTTTTTAATTTAAACAGAACATACCTTCAAAACTAGTACCATATGTCTTGCTGTAGTCTTCGACATACAAGCCATTCAATATACATTATATAAGCAACTATATAATATAGAGCCACACCTTCATCACCCCCCCCATAATGCTGCATCATTCAGCAGCCCCCAGTTGCCCCACATCGCCATGGTACGACTCTAGGGAGACCATATTTTGAAGTATTTATTTACTCTGCAGTCCTTGTAGATCAGTTCTTCAAGTGTGGCGCAGTCATTCATTCCATTTGTCCATTCATAAACTGTGGATGGCGCACCAGTGATGAGCTAGATCTAATTTGGCCACCAGATAGCTCAAGGCCACCAATGTTTGGGTGCTTCTGGGACCACCAAGGTTGGCTGTTGCACCCACTAAGACTAAGTTGGGATCAAGTTCCAACTGTTTAACCGCCACATCACTCAGAAGCCCATTAACAGCCCTCCACTAATGGCGGCTCACAGGGCATTCCCAGACAGAGTGAAAGAAGGTGTCCGGTGAGGTGTCGGGTGAGGAAGTGAATCTAAGACAGTTTGGCCTGGCAGCTCGCCCCATCCACCAAAGTCTAAGTGCAGGGAAATAGAATTTGTGAAAATATTTACATTGAATAAGATAAAAACACGTTGATATTGCCAGAAGATGAGGTACCATATTGGCCTCTACCCACTCGTCATCATTTAGTGTTCTTCAATCTGCCTCCCACTGTGCCCTAAGTGAAGGCAGGGGCTCAGGAGAATTATTCACTAGTGATCTATAATGTCTGAAGAGGCCCCATTTCCCAAGTGTATCAAATATTAGAGATCTTTCCAAGGGGTTTCAGTCAGGGACAGCTGTAAATTTGTCACATTAAGCATCTAAGGCGTGTCTAAGCTGCAAATAGCGGTACAATTGCGAGTTATGGAGATGAAAGTCCACCACCTTGTCTTGGAATGATTTGATAGCGCTGCCCCTCCACACATCTATAAGATTGGAGATGCCTATTAGGTCCCATCCAGTAAAGCCAGAGAGCTTTGCAGTTTTGGAGGACCCGGAGCCTTGCCACAACAGTGTTGTTGCTGTTAACTTGCCATGCCATTAAATATATTTCAATACAGCGTGTCAGCAGAAGATGTGGAGGCGTATGACGGTGGGCAATAAGTGGGGGGAAACTCCACCATATAACAAGTGTAATGTTCCATGTGGGAAAATGAACTCGAGTTCCAGTCTGTTAGCGGGGTCGTTTCTATCTCCATACATTCAGACCTTGATAGGCACCATATAGAATGCCCAGTAGTACAGTTTAACATCCAGGCAGCCCAGCAACGCGTCAAATGGTGGCATGCAACATTTTGCAAACGACACTAAAGGGGCCTTACTCACCCACAGAAAGGAACACGAAGCTTTGCAAAAAATATGGGGAGCAGAATACTTGGTTAGTGTTGGAGAACATGGAGAAATTGAGGGAGTGAGATCATCTTGAATAGTGCTCTACGGTCTGCCATAGTACGTTGCAGCAGCGCCCACACCTTGAAGTCTCGCTGCTTGTTTTGTAATAACTGTAGTACATTAAGTTTCTAATATCGCTGCTGGGTAAAGGCTATTGTCATGCGCAGTGAACAAAAGCTGTCTCCCACCAATCAGATCAACAAGGGGGGGAATAGAAGTGTAGGTCTTCTTATCTGTAACATAATATTCTCAATCAAAAGGGAGTGAATTCTTCCAATCTGGGAGGACCTGGGCGTTATCAATCTTTTTCCCGAAACATTCAGCCAAACTTAGCCATTAGTGGCATGTATTAATCACCTCTGTGGTATTATCGTTAGGCGGCATCATCACTGGGTTTCGCACCTATGTACTCACTTCCCTTGGTGAGTACCGCCTCCACTCGAGGGAAAGTACTGGTGGGATCCATCTGATAGTGTCTAAAAAACTTCCTGTATCTCCAAGAATACCTTTAATATGGGTGGAAGATTCAGAGGTAAGACTAAAAGAACAGTGATGTTCTAGGAAGTGCTAATTAACCGTAACATCATTCATGGGTGGTCAAGATGTTTCGGCTGTGATGCCCTACTGGGTCTGTGCCTTTGTCAGGACCTAATATTCGTTATACGGGTCCCATTGTTTATTTGAAGACCATTCTTCTTGTTCTCTTATCTTGACTCGCAAGTTCTTTACTCGCGTGTCTGCCATCCGAGTGTCGGACAAATATTCCTGGCTTCTTTGAGCCTAGGTACTTTACAGGAAAGAAAAAAGACATTTTAGAATTTATATATGGGCGCCCTTTGGGTGCGTCCAAAAATCTTATACCATTGGTGTGGCTAGCCTAACACAAATCTTCAACAAGGTTATCACTTTGAGTCCATGTGATTACTTTGTATCTTTTCTATACCACGCTACTCATTCTCAGAATGTCTATGTGAAGTAAAATCAGTCAACTGTGTTCTCTGTTATAGTATCATTTGATGTGATTATAAGAAATGTCGGAAATGAAACAGAAGACAGTGTGCGCAATAACAAATTTAAAACATCAAAAATTAGGATAAAGAAAGCAATCAACCTTATGCTTTAATTGTGCATGCCTCATGGGAAACAGGCTAGTCGGGGTGCTCCTTGTCTGGCCACATGGAGGGGGGACCCATAAGTGGCTTGACAAGGAGCACCCCGCCTAACATAAAGCAGATTGATTTCTTTATCCTAATTTTTGATGTTTTTCATTTATCGCACACTCTATCTGTTTCCTTTTCGGTCCAGATGTGCTGAGGAGCCGGTCACCTTGGCCAACTGGGTCACCACTATTTTGGTAAGTATTTTAGATTCTATGTTTATAACTGATATGGAGCAGTAGGAGGCACACTCCTCAGGGGGATAGCCAGATTTGACGATGATCGTTATGGTCACCCCTCTTTAGTCATGGGAGAGCTTGCGTCTCCCGAATGCATCATCAAACATCGCCAGTAAATGTGGGGGCGAGCAGGGAGGAGAACTTTCTTAAGAATTCCAGGGGAGGGGGGGTCTTGACCGAGGGTATCCAGGTAATGGCTTGCTGCACCTCCTCCACAGTAATTGGAAGATCCAGTTTAGCTCTCTTTTTATTGGGAAGTTGTGTACTATTGGGTGGTCCTTTCGAGGGAGGTGGTGGTAGGCATACAGGGCACCATGAAGCAAACTGTGCACCTATGGGTAGCGCTGCATGGATTACATCTGTGCTGGGGGTACGAAGTTCCGGAACAATCCCACAACCACTGTGTGTATTTGCAAGCCAATATAGAAGGTTCTCTGATTTGTCTTCCATTTTGCACACACTCTCCTGGGAGTGAAACCAACTCAAATGGGCAGAATCCAAAAGCTTTTCTTGGAAGGCTAGCCGGCCTTGGTCTAGAGTCACAGTGGTATGCCACCTCAGTACGTTTTAGGTGATCAATGTCTTGTTCAAGCCACAGTAACAAATCTTCATGACCCCAGGTTTTACCGTGGATATGTGCTAAAGCTTCCTCCGTAACGACCGTCTTACAGGCCTCCCATAGTTTAGTCGGGGAGGACACTGAACGACTGTTAGGGTCAAAATACTCTGTGATGAAGTTGTGAAGATGTTTGCTAAATGAGTCATCTGATAACCAACACACATTCAGTCGAGGTGGGCCCCTCTCTCCCCAGCTGTTCTGCCAATCTTCAGCATCATGGGAGAATAGTCCAAGATATCCTCTAGGCAGTATGCATATTCAAGAGAGATTATTGCTATCAGCCGCAGAGATTAAAATATAGTCAATACGAGAGAATGTGCCATGTGGATGGGAGTAGTATGTGTATTGTCTAGTATCATGATGGTGTAGCCGCAAGACATCGATGAGTCCTAGCGAATTTGTCGAGAATGCATTAACACATTAAAGTCACTGCCAATAAGGGTGAAACCTGGGGAAGAAGTAGCCAAAAGATATGAATTGGCCTTTAGCATAGGTTCCAATAGATGGGGAGGAGAATAGATGCTAAGTAGTGTCTGCACAATGCCATTGAGGAGCCCTGAGAGTAGGACATAATGGCCCAGGGGCTCCGTGGACACTTTTGGACTACAACAGGGATAGTTTTCCTCAGCAGAATGGCCACCCTTCAGAATCCCCGTGTATCCTGGTGTAACCATGTCTGTCTATGGAACAGCAGTTTGTACCAAGTAGGTGTGTTTCTTAATTCAACAGGACAGCGGGTTGGAGCCGCTTGACATAGAGCATAACCACTCCCCTTCTGAATTTGTCATTCAAAATATTAACATTCCAAGACAGTATGGTGTAACCCTTGGAGGTCTCAGTAGTGAATTCAGTGATCATCCAGGGCAGGTGTAGCGTGAGAGAGATGGCCTGGATAGGCTCCTGGAGCCTGGCACTACAACATAAAACAAGTATAAAAAAGCACCACCTAAAATATATAAACCCTTGATCAATAGGATGCAGAAATTCTCACCCCTACTCTACACTTCGCCCAGAAGCATCTGTTGCCCTAACAAGAAAATCAATTAGAAGGACCCAACAAACTAAATAAACATTACCAACTGAAGAGGAGGCAATAACCACCCATGGATGCAGTAATATGGAAAACTCAGCACATAAACAAAAAAGCAGTGAATCTGAGCAGACAAACCGTGCCCCCACCACATTAGGTAACCCTAGTCGCATCTTCGGAGGGTGCTCCGGTTGGCACAAGACACTGGTGCTTCAAAGCATGGGAGATTGAATCGTCAAATGATGTCTACTCCTATTCCGCCTCGTTCAGCGTGGTAACTGACTCCACATACCATATTAAACCCCCTCCCATGGCCACTGGGCTCTGTGGGGGGTGAGGAACGATGGTGAATAAAGTCAGGGCACTCCTCGACCCAGCACCATGCACCCTCAGCTGTGACATAGAAGAGTGCCTGGTCTTTATAGATTACTTTAAGATGCACCCGGAACTGCAGCATATACTATTTTTGCATAGCTCTAAGCTTTTTCTTAACAACAAGTGTTGCACCTTGAGGGTGTAGTCTGGGAAAAGCATAACAGAGGCCAAGCCACAGTGGAGTTTCCCTATCCTGGAAGCCTTGCGGAGGATAGCTTCCCGGTCTACATAGTTTAAGCGCCTGGCAATAATCAGCTGCGGAGTGGGGGCCCAGGGTTGGATAGCCTGCCTATGATCAATGCACCATTCCTCTACAAAGCTGGGTGAGAGCACCTTAGCCTGGAACCACAACATAAACCTCTCTTTATTATACTGTTTGGGGCAGTCGTCTTCGCCCCCTCTGGGACCCCAGGACTCTAGCCACTAGTATGCAAATGCAGGCCTGTTGCTGCCAGGGCGTTGTTCTATCCTCAACCTGTGGGCAGGCGAATATATAAGTCTCCGGGAGGGCAGAGGCCCACCCCAGCAGGTCAGAAAGCCAAGTCCAGCCACTTAGGGGAGTGCAGCCCAGGCTGAACTCACCAGGGGCAGGCCCCAGGGGACAACGACCACTGATGGCAGGTGCCCCCCCCCCCCAAGGCCCAGACGCCCCAAGACAAGCAGGCAGACCTCCAAAACCCAGACAGGGACACTCACTACCCAACTTTACCAGTCCAAAATGCCAAGGCGGTTTTCTTCTTCCACAGGTCCTTGGGCCCCTCCGAACTCGGCACGTTCCACATGGCAGCCAAGGACAGGCAGCACAGTCTCACTGCCAAGAGTATTCAGAAGGAGGGGGCCATTCTCGGGTGAGGTCAAATCCAAAGGCCTTTGGGCCAACGCTCCAATTGCTACCTCTGGGCTCTCTCCGTGCTTCCTCGGTGCTGGGCAGACCGCAGCAGGTGGCCTGTGCAGGCAGGCAACTAGGCTGCAGCGTTGCTTCAGTCTAGGGATGGGGCACCTGGGAATCTGCCACTTGCTGACCCCGGGGAGACTGGATGCAGGCAGCACCGTCTCCACCCTCGGAGAAAATGTGTCAGTGCTGTTAGCCGGATCTGGACAGATGGCACAGGGCAAGCAGCGGAGCACACAAATGAACATCCACTATCTTCGGCTGATGACCATGCCCCCCTGGCTGCTACATTGTTATTCAGCATGGGGTTAGAATGGTGTCATGGCACCAATTAGGTTCAGAATCTGTGGACAGTGGGAACATCGTAAAGCACTTCATTTACACCAAGGTTAACTGGCACAGTTAGTTTGGATCAGAGCAATGATATTACAGCTTTTGGTACCTCAGCTAGCTGAAATTAGAGTTTAGTCCAATCCTAACAAATTCCACCCATGTCTGTGAGTATCATTAGAATATTAGAGAACCCAGATTCATTTTTAAATCATTTCCGTTATTATATATGAGATAATCATAACCTATTTGAAATTCACTTTCTTGTATATTTTAACAGTGTATGAGTAAAAATCTGTACAGATTCATATTTGACTGTGCTCATTATATAACTCCTATATTGGACTAGGTTATTGAAATAAGTCTTTCAAAATAACTGAGAATTATTTATACATATGTCATTTTATTACCCCACTAGGTACTGGAAGAATCAAAATTCTTAGTGCGGAGTTTCTTGAAGTCAATGCTTGAAGATGTAAATGAGAAAGAGTGCCAGATGTTAAAACAGCTGTGGAGCTCATCTAAAGGACTGGATTCATTGTTCAGCTATTTGCAAGACAAAATTTATGAAGTATGAACTGTCCATCCGTTATGTTATTTAAAAAAAAAACTGGTTTCAAGATGTAAACATCAGTTCTTATCTGTCAACTTGTTGTTATACTTGAAAACGTGAGCCAGGCGTCTTTGAATTGGAGTAGTGGCAAAGCGCCCAACTATCAACTGCTTGCTACTGAGCTGTTCACCGAAGACAAAGTAACACTTTCATCTGGTTGGATCTCCTTTTTTGTAAGGATGGAGATAAAGTTCCTCAGCAATTACATCTACAACTCAATCAAATGAAAAGTGCGCACTACATTCCAGGTGCTAAAGAGCACTAACAAGAGGTATGCCAACGATATAATAATTGTTGTTGCAGAATAATGAAATGTGAAGTTTCATGTTAGGACAGAAAACTTTAGTGAAAGTAATAATCAGCAGACTTTGAAATTGCACTTTGAAATATCTTCTGTTTATTTTAATATTATGATTTTATAATTGTGTTTCAGACTGCCTGATAATTTATTTGTATAATTTGTAAAGCCAGTTTTATGAAAGCACTAGAATTGTTTCTGTAAATTAAACTCATTTATTTATTTGAATTTGGAGGTATGTAATTCACATAGATATTATTTTCTTACTTCTCATTACTGATATAACTATTCCATGATTTTAAAAAGAAAATGAGCCACAATCACAAATAGCAAAGAGAAACAATTGTAAGCTTTTATGAGCCGTCTGAGTACTGTAAGACCATTTTACATTTTCATTTGTATTAAGTAGTGTATTCAATTATACGCTAGGACTAGCTTATTCTATAGAATAATAAAAAGAATAGTCTGAAACTTGAAATTCTTAATGGCACAAAATATATGTTTTCTTACTTTATGCTTGAGGGCAATGGTAGCCATGGCTTTTGTAGAGTCCTCATTCTTGGTCAGTGTTTGGCCCATATATCACAATTATGTCAAAATGCACAATTTCCTGTGACATGTTGAAATTAAATGTGAATGAGTCATAGGAGAGAGTCATTCATATTTAGGCTGATTCATTTCTTTAATGAGTAAGGGCTTATTTATAGCACTGTGATGTCAATTAATTGGCATCTTGAGAATGTTGACCTTTATTTCAGTACTACATAGAACCTACCCCTTACTCACAGTGAGTTTACTTTTCATGCTATTAATTTTAGGTAAGGAATGCATTCACTGAAACTTTGCATGTAGTCTTCTTTGTTTTGAGATGTTAATCCACTCTGCAAAAAAATAAGAAGTCTTGTAAAGTTTCAGTTAAATGTATGCCCACATTTTTAAGTTGTCTTAAAAGTTTACACTCAGAGCTTCCGCATATCGATAAATCTGGTATTTTGTTCTATTTAAAATGTAAACATTTATTCTGATATATGGAAATCATTTTATAGTTTGTTTAATTGATGTAAATATATTTCAAAATTATCCTATGCATGACAGCATGGATTGCTTTGTTTATTTTCCTTTGCAGTATGTTTTATTACATAAGGCAATGACCTGCTGGCTATTACCATTTACCCATATATTTTGCCTTTAAGGTGGACGACTTTCTGTCCATCAGTTTCAGTTATTTTATTACAGTTGGACAGTTGAGGACCTAATTTGTCTAAGAGAAAAAATGGTACACAAATCAGATCCAAATACAATGCTCAAAAATACCAACATGACATAGGAAATATTAGCTTGACAGTGTCTTTACAAACAATTAACCAAACATTCCACAGGCAGTGCTGCAGTTGTTTTTAATTGAAACAGGGATTGTGGTGTGCCTTAAAGACTTCAAGTCATCTTCTTGATTCATCTGCATAATTAAATGTGTGAATCTTCTTTAAAAGATTTGTTTTGAAGCAAAATTTGAAAATCATTGAAGATTCTCAGGCATTGTCCTCTTGTACACAACCATCCCAAGGCTTTCCTTCCTAATCTTGTGCCGCTGTGTACACAATCAGCACATGAACTCAGGGAGTTCAACAACTTCAGCTCATATCTGGGAAATGTGATGAGCAGCTTGCTTGCACAAGATTTCCACTAAAGTAATCATATTTCATTGTACCGTTGTCTATTTTACTAGTGATAACGTACATACTGTAAAACTTTGAGCCACTCATAACTGCGGCACAAGCTAACAACTGTTAATTAAAATGCTTAGAGGGACATATGATAATCACACAGTGTGGTTGTCACACTTGGTACAGACCTTGACAAATAATTTCTTAGCTGAACCTACAGTATCTATGAAATACCACTAAAGAAGATGTTAGTTTTGTTGTTGAGGTTTTAGTAGTAACTACATTTTTATTGGCATATAAACGCAGATGAGTAACTTAGCTTCCTCATGACAACTTACTTAGGATTGCCAAGAAATAACTCAGTCTCTCTCATGCAATTTGAATAACTGTTACTGTAATTCTTGTTATGCATCTCTGTAATATTATGTTATAGTTCTGCCACAAGAATAACTTCCAGTGGAAATGTACTCCTTTTGTTTTCTCTAACACAAATATGTCTGCACTACCGTGTCGCTGCATTGCATTTTAATTTTCTGTACAAAGAATCACTGATTTTGAGTCTTTGAAAGTCCTACTCTTGCATTGACTTCTTTCAAGTTTTTCAGAAGCAAATTGTGATTTTTATAACTGATAGATTCTATAATAACACCTCATTTTATCTACACATATGGAATTATGGCGTATGAGAAGTATATGCCAACAGTTTGGAGTACAAAAATACTAGTTCATAAATTACTCTTTTTTTTTTTAATGATTGTTGATTTGAAATTGCTCCCAATTTGCTTTACATATTGCATTCTTTTATTTACTTTAAAGATAAGCAAACAGGTAATAGAAATCGTTAAGGATTTCTCTTTCAACACACCCTAGTGAGTGGCACATTTTAAAAATAAATCACGTTTATATATATATATTTATATATATTCCCTTTTCTCGATATGTTGATGTTTCATATGAATTCAATGCAAAGTTTGGGTCGCCTTTAGCTTAACTGTATTGAACAGGGTACAGGTAACTCCCTTAGAAATATGTTGTGCAATGAATAACATTTACAGAAGTCTGGTTTAAGCTCTGCATTCTAGGCCAGATGGTGGTGGCACTAACACTGTGTTGCTGTTTTCACAATGAACCTTCCTGCAACATATATTACATGACACTTTTAATAATGCACATAATGGAACATTCAGTAGTCTGGCACTTCATCTAGTCTTGTGTTGTGTCACAACCTTAAGTTGAAGGCACTTTACAATCTCCATTACTTCCCCTTTTGTGTTGAGATGTCCTCTGTTCATTGGCATCAAGGAGGATGATAAGGTCATCTGTTTTTAATTCTCCATGTATGTGTATACACAATGAGGCAACAGTTGTTGAAATTGATCAATTATCAGTTCAAAAAAAGTTGTGTGCTTGATATTTCTTCTGCTCTAAAGTACAATAGGTAGAACTATTATCAATACGATGATTTGAGAGATTTGATCTTGAGTACCCTGAATCTGATTGGCATCATTAAAAAAAAATTCTGAAGAGTTCTCATTCAAGTTTCCACATTATTTTGTATTGATGTTCTTAGTGAATATGAATGCCTGTATCTAGGCAACATTATAGTTCACAGTATTTCAACATATACAAGCAGTTTGCTACTAATTGTTACCTGTTGCTATATGCTGTATTAGATTTGTAAAAACTACAAAAATGTTTGGACTTATATATGTACATATTCAGAGAAGAAATATTTTTGTTGCCCCGCATGTACCTTTTATTTGGTGAAGATGATGCAAAGTGTGGTGAGGTTTACCACTTCAGTACATGCCAGGGAAAGGAGTTAAGTTGAAAACTTTGATACCGTATATATTTTCTGAATATAAAGTTTTATATTGAAATGGTGGGTTGGAAGATTCTGCATTTTAGGCAATCTCTTCCATAAATGTTATTTTTTTTATTATGGAGTGTATTATATGTTGTTGCGTACCAATACTCGTTGACCAGGCTACACAGACAGACACATTTTATTTGTGAAGCTTGCATATAGCTATTTTAGAAGTCATTTTTGTGTATTGTGTTTTGAGAATAGATATTACCTCTAGCACCATTCCTGTTTTTCAAATCTTTATGGTGTTGAATCATATGCAATTGTATGACAGAGTCCATACAACCTATTCAACACTTGAACATTGCCGAAGTGCTTCCTCCTTGGACTGCAAAAAAAAACTCATCATGGGTGCTTGCTAATAATATCATTTGGATTGCCATTCACAGTTTGTTTCAGATAAATAATATTACATTTATTGTGTTGTGGATTTGACAATGTTGTCTGAGCAAAACTATATTGATGGAAGCCGAACATGAAGGCCAAAAGAGTTGGATATATTTAATGGCACCACATGGTAACTCCAATACTGCACCATGCAGACGTTACCCTAGGATAAAATTACCACCATATTCTGAGTTTTAGAGATCGAAATAATGGATAAAGCATTAAGTCTGAGTTTATGCAATTGATTACTGCATATTACCTTTCTTTCTGACCTCTTTTGTGTAAATTTGATCAAGTATTACCTGGCAAAAAATACACTTAGGAAAAAATCTCAGGTGTTGGGCAAAGTTATTCAGCTTGTAATGTCGCATCTAGTGCAAAAACCTGAGGCCCTTCTAACAAGGATCTCAGTACTTTACTAATGTACAGACAGTCCTATTCATTAATCATTAACTAAAATTGTTTAACAGTTTCCACTCTAACTAAAATTCAACAATTCCGAACTATTACATTAAAATGTTTTTACTATGGCATTATGTTTGATGAAATTGAGGTACCCTTGTATTTGAAAATATCAATAAAACAACAAGGCTAAATAGTTTCTTATAAGAAAATCATGACCTTGCAGAATAAGTAATTACAATGTATGTTATTACACATAGGATACTCTTTTTGAATATAACAAACAAAAAGTGCGTAAATGTGTAAAAAAGTAAAAGAAAATCCTAACTGCTACAAACAAAATAAATTCCTAGTGAAGATTTGCATTAAAAGAAGTGAACAAATCCTGGCATTTAAACAATTCTATCTAAACAAATTTATTATTTCCATTGCCTAAAATCTAAGACTCACAATATCAAAATGTTGTGTCCTAAAGTGGTACCATTTGTCTGCCTAACACAACAAACAATATGTTAATGTGATTGCGTTATAGTGCAACAGACTGTCAACAAATAAATCCTGTTCTAACAACGGTGGCAAAAGAAGAAAGAGATGTCTCGTATTACCTCACCAACAAAGGATGCCCATTAGTCAAGTCACACACATTTACTTATTGAAAAGGGAATAACTTCAGAAAATAATGGTTGCCTCGCAGGAGTTTTTAAAATACCTTAAACACTGTAGTGCATATGGAAAGGGAGGAAGTTGAAAGTAAATTGGAAAAATATTTCATTATTTGCTTTTGCCTCCGTTGCTGCAGTATAGTTTAAGTAAACTACTGTGCAAATTTGACTTACAATTATGAAAGGCTAATGCTTTTCAAGTGATTCCAAATAAGTAAAATACCAATGATGATATTAAGTGTGATTGAAATAAAACAATCCCATCTACTGGTAAAGCTTATTATCTATCAGTTGTAAATTGAAGCAAAGTACCAAAAACGTCTATGTAACGATTTTAAGTGATAATGGCTTTGAAAGTAGTATCAACATAGTGCTTTGTACGTTTGACCCGGTACTATTTTGCTAGAGTGGTAATGAAAGAGACTTGAAATAGTTTCTGATATTTGTATTAAGTACCAACTTTACAATTACAAGGCTACTGGTGCCCTTTTATCATGGTATTGTAAATATTCATAGAGTACTGAGGATCGTGTATCTTTTGAAATATAAAATATTGTGTAGAGCGAAATGTACACAGTTTACTTGTGAATGGTCCTGTAAGTAGAATTTGGACACATTACTGGGTGCCTTAGAAGTTGTATTTTTAATGCGTGTGAATATGCAGTATTTATACATTGTGAGAAACTGCTTTGAATAAAACATTTCAAATTCACATGGATGTGATTTATTTCAGTTATTTGAGCTATTGTGGATTTTTTGTTCAATGTTTTGCTTTTTTAATGCAAATGCTTTTAATTAATTTCAAAGGATACAAGATATGTTGTCAATTATCGAAGCAAGCAAGTAAATCTAATTATGAAAACTCACATTGAAAACTCAAATGAGCATTAATTGTTTGCTTACTTCTGTATTTGTATTAGCTCTGTACTGTGCTTACACTGTGAACCATGCATGCCATATTAAGCACACATTTATATATTTGACAGATTATGAATAAATATATGTACAGCTGGTATGTCTGGGGTAGCAAGGGTGCCATAGGCTCGAAAACAAGCCATGAAAATGCCCTTCTCTGGACGTAAAAAACTGTTATCATTGGGGTGCAGGTGACCCTGTTGCCACTGTACCTGCTGCACTATTGATTTGTACTCCCTGGTGCAGATCTATATTTCCCTACACTATTGGCAGGATGAGCTACTCTCAGAATAGAAACTTTGGTATAAATCCTTTCCAAGACCCATACATTATAACTCTACCTTCTAATAACCAAGTTGCTGCTTTTAGAGCCTGGAAATCTGTGTTCACCCTCAGCATCTGATCAGACATTGTGTTATTTAGGGTACATCAATCAGCTTCTGCCCTAATTTGTATGTGTATTATAAAATATGTGTAAAGTGAATATGCAAAAGCCCTCTCTAATTGCCTCTCAGTCCCCTTAAATGGGCAGTGCCAAGTTGCCCCTAAGCTACGTTTACACTATTTATACAGCAGTAACTCCATGGATCCATACATTTTCTTTGTTTCAATCACTGTGGCCTTGATCCTATTATCTTTATCTAAGTGTAATGATTTATGGTGAATATAGAGTAACAAATTACTAGCTCGGGATTTCTGCCTCCTATCATCCAAGTTTCTATGTTGTAAATATGCCTAATTCCACATATATTGAAAGACTGACCTAAAGGTAATATATTTCCTACACCAGGGCATTATGTCATGAAGGCAGTACTTTAAAATCACTTTGCATTACATCTGTTTATACTAATATTACTTTCCATGGTAAGCATAAACCTAAACCAGCACTGCCCAGGTGAGGACAATTCACTAGTCACCTTTCCTAGGTCATGTTGCAGAGTCCTTTTACAGTGGTGTCACTGGCCCTATCACTCTGTGTTGGAACTCCTGGGATATGAGAATTTGACTGACTGACTTCTCATATGACCCAGAGTCAGGCACCTTGAATAAATGTGAGGACCACGATATAGTTTGCACTCAGAAACAAAAACATTCCTCAACAAAATATGACACCAGGTCCAACTTCCAACATGTGTAACACACAGGTGTATGCTGCCACCTAGGATGGTAAAAGGAAATAAATGCGTTTTGTCATGACTTACAATAAGGAACTGTGGATCCAATTAGCTTAGTGAAACAAAAAATCTCTTTACAAAATAGTGCTAGACTGATATACAGCATCAGAAGCACTGCACCAGTGACTGAGTACACCAGAGGAACAACTTAATGAATTGGTAAATGGCAATGTAGTTGTGAAGCAGAGACCTTTACGAAAGTACCAATCACTGCTACAAATCTTTTTGACCAAGAAGCACACCACCTCCACATTTGTTGCATCCCATCAGGCCAAGGGCTTTCCTGCAAAGTGAACCGCTTTGTAAATAATGGTTGCAAGTTTACTAAGGAGGAGAAGAAGGATGACTTGCACATAGATTATCATGATCTCCCAGTACATATTGAGAAGGTCAGCAGTGCATGTCCCGATTCTTGTTTACCAGGAGACTGTGACCAGCTGCGGAATTATTAAAGTAGTTCAGAAAAACATGATGAACCCCACTAAATCTTAGGATGCACACTAAGCTCTAAATAGTGTTCAGTGAGAAGAGTCCCAAAAAGCCTAGATTGTATGGTAAGCTTCCGTTGTTGAGACAGTATCTGTGAAGACAGTGGTTGGAAGGCATTGACGATGGTGGCTTTAAAACATTAACCTCCACACCTTGCCTCTTTTCACATGATTATTTGCTAAACTAAGCCTCCAGCCTTTAGATTACTTAAATGATTCCTGAATGCCTTCAAATAGATAATGACCGCACCCCAACTCCATTGTGGCAGACATTTAACATAGTAATAAGCATGTTATATAATAGGGTAGGATGTACGTGCCAAACTAGCTCAATAAATGCTTACTAGGTCTTGTGGTACTGTTGGGGCTCTACTCGGGCAGACAATTCTACCCAGGTGTTTCTACAGTTTGTGAGTTTAGAGAAATTTGTAGGCACTCTCCTTTTAGTTGTGAGGAATACATTCCTGAGTCTTCTGAGGTCAATTTATATTTGTTTCATTGTATTTTATATGTTCGAGTGATCATGTCCTGACTCCAGGCAAATAAGTATTGGTGATGAAAGGCAATGTGTTTTGTTTGGGGGCTTTAACCCATGTGATTTACCAAGGTGTTTATAAATTGTATAATGATAAAGTCAGTTGTTCTCATGGTTGGTATCTATTGTAAAATGCTGCAATGAGCCACATCTCTTTAAGTTGGGTAACATCGTCCGCATGGTCTTGAAAAGCCCAAGCTCATGCTGACAACATCACAGTACTCTGAAGATGTTGTCTTGTGTCCAGTTTTTTAGGTGGAATTAAACACCTTGTTGCTTAATATGTTTATATCCTGGCCGTCTCCTCTTATTAACGTTTGGGAACACGATCACTTATGGGCAAGACTAAAAACGGCTTCTAAAACTGTAAAAAGTGAATCCTGGCACATTTAGTACCAAGCAAATATATTCACCAGGACACATCTATACCTCATTCTCCTCTACAGGTGCACCTTCTGTCCTTGCTAGTTCCGGTGAGTGTGGGACGGATACCTAAACTTCCAGTAAGCATTTTACTAGCTCTGAATGGATATAATCAAGTCCAGCTTCCTTGCCATTCTTTTGCCTCCTTATTGCACTCTCAGTCTCTTGTGCAGGAAAAGGATATAAGAAGGGCATACTATATGTTGCACCTGGCACACCAACATCTATATCCGCTTCTTTATATTTCCAATCGCCTTATTTCTCTTTATAAAGGGGCACAAAATATGTGTCCAAGTCACTATTAGCACAAACCTCCTGCTGAATGAATCCTTTTGCAACACACCTCCAAAAAGTCCTAGGTCATTCCTGCATACAATCTATAATCCTTCCCATTGTTTTCTCTCTGTGCTCCCTCACCTTACTTTTTATTACTTGTTTATATTCGCATCACAAGCTTTTTTTTGTTGTTCATTATCAACCCCTTCAGATTTTATAACATCTTTATAACATCAAGCAATTTAGTCTTTGTTTCTGGAGCCTTTATCAAACCACAGTTCAGCAGCTTCTGATCTTTGATATTTTTCCTTTATATAATGCCTATGATAGAATGTCTTTAAGGCTCTCTTCTATCCCTTCATCCTCTCTCAGTACCGACACGCTCTTACTTGTTTACTGTTGTTTTTCATCAAACTCTTTTGCAATGTAGGGAGTGCTTTCTTCACCAATGCAGGGATAAATGTGTCCTTGTTATGTTTTACCATTTTATACCTTTCTTATTATTTGCTACCATGAACAGTAGTTTCTCTTTCCTTTCTATGTGAGTAAATAAGACCATAATTTCTTCCTTAACTTTACAGACCACTGGATCCTGATCACTTTCAGCTTTATGAATCACCACAAAGACTGTTCTCAACTGCCATATCTTAACATTTAAGATAATGTAATTAATAAACCTACACCGTCTTAAACCGTAGAATATAAACTGCACAGGTGTATCTCCAAGAAATTGCCATTCATAGTTATTTGTCCATATTCAATCATTAAACTATTAGGGTATGCCTTTATTGATCAATTGTTATATCCTGGCCATGGAAATTCATACTCTAAATCACTTCTTTTAACAATAAATCCTCCTCGCTGTCTAGTGATATTCCGTATGCAATTTTAACATTAAAAGCACCCAATGTAATAAACAACTTGAGTACTCATTATCATTATTATCACCCCTCTGAATAATACTTAAGAATTTTCATTTATCTCCAATACTAAATAATAATATTTCCTTTCCTCTAAGAACCCCGCTATTGCAGAACTTAGTTTTGGAATTCACATTGGTTTCCTTTCATTCTTCACCCACGTCTTTAAATATTCATATTAAACCTGCAAGTGGTCTTCCTTTTTCTCCTTTATCAGCATTTTTTTAAAAACTTTAATTATCCTGTTCTGTAAATTGACCCCATCTAGTAGATATAATTATGTATATGAAATATATTCAAAGCAACCTCCCAAACAGCCTCCATTGGAAGTTTACTTTTATGTTCAGACTAAAAGAGTTTTTTTGTTTTTTTTAGTTCAAAAACTTTTTATTGAATTTTGCAGTACAATACAGGATAACAGCACATAGGTAAGAATTACAGTGGTAAAATAAATAAATGTACAGGCGGGGGAATGTAGCAGAGATACAGATAATAGTCATAGTAGGATTTGGGATTGACTTGAATACATAGAAGACCTTCTGAGTCTAGATACTCACATAGCGGACGGGTTATACATTTTGTTCAAACCCATTGGATCGTCATATACATTATGAAAAGCAAGATACCTATTAAATTGTCCATTAAGTTGTACCATGATGAATCTGTTATCATAGATGGAGTTAGCCATTGCAGGTAAGTATTATGAACGAAGTAATTTATTGGAACTATAAAACTAGCCATTGTAGTAGAATGATATGATCAAGTAACAGTGTGAGGTTCGTACTGGAGTTGGTTGAAACCTTTAGTATCAAAGGATACCAGTTACATAGAGGTAACAGTTGAGCAAGCGCTGCTAGCAAACTGACTGAGGTGAGATGATAGTTTGAGTGACAAAAACTGGGTAAATGTAGGTTCCTAGAGAGCTGAATAGAAAGGATGAACATCCTACAGGACCGAATAAAAAATAGGAGAGAGAATAGAGAGTGGGGCCCAATATTCGCTGAGAATAAATCGGGAGGAAGTGTGAGTTACAACGCTGGCTGCTAGTGGGACAGAACCTTAGGTATGAGAAATGGTGCACTCTGAAACGAGAGTTTACGGAGGCTTGTAGCTGAGAAGTTTGGAGTCCAAAGAGTCCCATATAGGTCTATGGTTGGAACGCCAAGGAGAGAGTTGAAGTGACACATTATCAGCACCTCTGAGGAAGGCTATCCATTCTCGCCACATTTGGAAGGAGATGGCCTTGAAATTCTTCCAATTTTGTAGAATCAGCTTGCAGGCTAGGGTAAGCATTAGGTCTATTAGTTGGCGATCCCCATCGGATTTCAGCTGGGGGTCTAATGGGCCAAGGAGAATATATGAGAACTCACATGAGGGTGTGATGTCGAAGGTGTGTCCAATGCAGTCCATTATTTTGTTCCAGAAGGTTGTTAAGATGGGGCAATCAAAAAGCATGTGGCCTAAATTGCCTTCACTTCCTTACCAGTTCCAGCAGTTTGGACTTTGAATTAGTCCTAATTTAAAGAGTCTGGAGGGTGTCCAGTATGTTCTGTTGATGATCATGTATTTGGTTTGTGACAGAGTTGGTGATATCTTATTAGAGAAGGGAGATTTGTTAATGTGTGCCCAGTTAAAAACCATGTTTCTAGAGTTAGGTTCCGATTCCCATTTTACCTGGTTGCTTATGTGGGTTTTATTTATGTTTGGGGATAGTAGTTTATATATGCTCGAAACCATATGTCCAACCTTAAATATATTACCTAATAGATTGGGAAGGGAAGGGGCTATCGCTTTGAGGGATTTTTTAGAGATCTGAGCTTTAAGTTGTAGGAATTTGTAGAAGTCCAAGTTTGACAGCTGGTATTTATTCTGCAGTGCAGAGAATGGTAGCGGTTTGGAGTCTAAAAATAAATCTTCCAGTAGATTAATTCCTTTGTTCGACCAGTTTAACCAGAAGATTGCGGAGCCATCAATTTTAATACTGGGATTGTTCCACAGGGATGTGAGGCTGGAGTTTTTGAGTTTCACAGCTGATTGCGAGTCTAAGCGGAGGAGGGCATTTTTTGTGTTTTGTATGATATTCTTCGAGTGTGGTAGAAGAGTGGCATCCATGGAAGTCATAGCAGCGAGGGGGCATTTTTAATGAGCGATTTTTCAATGTTCAGCCAAGAGGGCTCATAAATAGGATTGTTGATATGCCAGATGGAGCCCTGTCTGCATAGGAACACGACTTGATAATTTCTAAAATTCGGCAGTCCGAGACCACCCTTGGTTTTTGGTAATTTAAGTTTCTTCAACGAAATACGGGGTTTTTTCCCTTGCCATAGAAAATTGTTAAATGATTGGGGGGATAATGGATTAATGGTTAGTGGTAAGTGCACCCACTAGTAAGTGCTTCCACTAGTTGAAGTACCCTGCGCAACAGGATAACCGTCTAGGCTGTTAAACTTAAGCTGTTTTATATTGCAATATTGTGAAAATCGCGAAAACTGACTTAAATTGCAATTGCCTACTTTTCAAAAATCCAGGAGAGCCAGACAGATTGATGTCTTGATACCCTGATTCACAGGCTCTCCCTGCGTCAAGGAGGGTTGGGCAACTCACAAGATTAGCGAGTGGGACAACTTAGCCCCCTACCTGCAAAAATAAAGGGGGAGTATTAATTGGAGTCGACTAACAGAATAAGAGCTATCAAAGCGACGGATAAAGAGGCCAGTAGTCCGCCCGGCTCGATTCAATCCAGCCAAGCCAAGCCTTCAGCAATGCAATCAGGCAGGGCGAGGAAGGCATTGGGAGATAAAGCAGTCATAAAAAAGGGAATTGCCAAAGGGAAAAAAGGCGACAAAGCGGAAAAAGGTGGAACAACCGCAACAAAGAGCCCTTTAATCTCTCCTATTGCGTCTCTGTTTGAAAAGTCAATATTAAATAAAAAACAGATGCAAAACTCATGACTTCAATTTCTCAAGGATCCTAGTTCATCTCTATGCGCCATATTTGGCGAAACGTCAGGGCTCATGACCCCTTTGGCCCCCCAAAAGACAGCACAATGGATATACCAAAGGAGGGAAGGTCCAAATCAAGAATCCATCTTAAGGAAACCAACTGAAATCTTCAACCAAAACACCATTGAGGTAAAGGAGTCGAGAAATCTAATAACAGAAATAGAGAATCAAGACAAGGAAAATCCAGTTGGGACACTTCCTTCATGTAATATCATTGTAAGTACAGCAGTGGTACATGCAAAGGGAAATGACAGTGGCGCTAGGGTGGATCATCAACACATCATTCCACGACTAGCCTCAGGTATAAGTCATGGCGAAAGTAACAGGGAAAGCACGCCCTACAGCGTAGCAACAACGTGTAAAACCGGTTTCCCAGTAAGAACAAATAAATATTCCACAAACACCGCTGAGCAAGGACATGAATTTAGTCATTATGACTCGGACTCAAACATGGAAGACCAAGTACATCTTTGGTCAGACAACGGACTACCATCCACTAATTTGAAGGTCTCATGCGCGAGTATACATGCGGAAGCTATATCGGAGTCAACAGCGGACGTGGATGTAGATGAAAACGATGGCGCAGAGTTGACCATCTCACGGATGAGTAAACCCTCGGAAGATTTACAAGCGGGAACTGGAGAGGACGAGGGACGGGAAGAGGGAAATAAATATATGCAAAGATCTAACCACGTGGACGAAAAATATAAATCCCCTGTCCACAGAATCAAAACTCAATCGATTTTAACGGATAAGTCTGGAGATATACCAGAACAAGGGACAATTAATCTTGAAAATAATAAAAATGGGCAAACAGAATTAACTTCATCAATATTGCAGGCTCTGCAAATGTCGACAGCAACACTGATAATGCAGTCGGATAAACTGGACATACAGATTGATTTAATGAATATTATTGCATCATACATAGCAGGAATAAACACAAAACTTGAAGATTTAACAAAGTTAATAAAAAGAGTACAATCAGTCTACTCACCACAGGAATCAACTTGTACATGTGGTCCTATACTAGACAAATTGGGTTTTTTACCGACAATAATGGAACAGATACTCAGTTTAAATAAGCGTTTGGTTTCACCGGCTGTGAATCTTGAGTCCGCAATTATATCAAAAACAGATGAAGATACAACTCAAAATAAAGTGCAGGTGCCCAAGAAAATGAACCAGGAGCAAAAGCCAGAACCTCAAGATCCCTCTAAAGAGAGGGTGGAACTAAAACAAATAAATCAGAGTATTATCTTTGAGCAACTTGTAAAACCGAGGCCTCAATCTAGAAGGCAGAAAAAGAAGGAACGAAAGGCGAGAAACAGGTCAAACGATCTAAAACCCCACGAAAACATAAAATTATATCCAATTTTTATTACACCAGCGGAAGAGGAACACGAAAATTCATTACAAGATTGTGTCTCAAGTAATAGAAATACCGCTACTAAGGAAACCAAAGTTATAAATACGGAAAAATCGGAAGACCCCAGTGGTTATATAAAAAAGATAAACACAAAGGAAATCAAGGAATGCTCGCAAGAATCCTCCACATGCCCCACTAAAACTGGGCCAGAGACACAACACATAGTAGGAGCAGCAAAACAAGAAGACAGCAAAAGTTTACACAAAAAGGTAAATATTACAATTAACAGCAATGAGCATGGAAATTATGATCAATCACGACTGTCAGGGCTTCATAAAAAAGACACAGGGGAGGAGTCACATAAGGAGAAGGACGACTACGAGGACAATTCAAGTACATTTAAACGCTGCGTGACAGTTAAACAATGCGCGCAGCTAAGAGATCAAGATCAGAGGGCGGATCTAATGGTATCTAGTAAACCTTACGATAGTAAGGCTTGGAAACCCGTTGTAAGAACAATTACATATGCAGACAAAGTAAATACGACTTCCTCAACTTGTCATCAAGAAAAAGAAGAGGGAGCCCAATGTCCTCTAGTATCACCTTTAGAGGCAATACAAACTAATCAGCAACATCCCCATAACTATAATTATCAACTAAGCATCTGCATTCCCACCCAAGCCAATATTCAGAGTTTGGAAATGGAGAACGAAGAGATAGGAAAGGGAATGTCAATCTGCACCTCGGAAAATTATCAGCTAATATGGTACCCAGAGTATGAAACACAAGGATATTGTGATATTTTAAATAGGGGCAATATTCTGAAACTCTTGGCTGAAATTGAGGAACTTAAACACATAAAATCCTCTGATCTTGTAGGAGTCCAATTTCTCCCGGGAGAAAACAACACAACTAAAGAACGAACTTTAACAACATGGCAGACACCGGAGCTAGCAAAGTTGATACGAAACAGCTCAGAACAATTTTCTTTCTGGGGTATACAATTAAAAGAACCAGTAAGACCACGTTACCCATTCCCCTTGAAAGTAAATGAGAAGCTCATCACGAACAGGATAATAAATCGTAAGATCCCTCCTGCACATGTATATTCAATTTTACATAATGCAAAAGGAAGGAGTGATGTTGTCCATACTGAGATTAGATCAGCAAACAGAATAGAAGGGGTTTCCGAACAAAGTCAAGGTCAGTGGAACTGGTTACCCAGTATCCTGAGCAACCAAAATGGAGTCTGACATAAGAGAACCATGGCCTCTACACTCGGATTAAAAGCAATACACATGCTATCTTGGAATATAGCAGGAGCTAAGCGACTGCTTGACGAAGGCCTCCCACTTAAGGAATGGGAAGATTGTGAAATTATAGCCCTGCAGGAAACTTGGTCGATTGAAGAAATACCGATAGAAGGTTTTATCCATTATACAGTACCTGCGGAAAAGTGCAAGTATTATGGAAGGGCAGTAGGAGGATTGATTGTATATGTTTCGACAGCTTTAAAAATAATCACGGAACAGTTAGAATCACCAGATCCCAGTATACAAATTGTAAAATTCTCCGATCAACATTCAAGTACAGGTAATACTATTTTACCAATCAATTATTACACTCAACCGAAGGCGCAAATAAAAAAGGAGAAACACGCCCTTTTAATAAAAATAATATCTAAGCTTCGCTGCAGTGAGCCGAGCTGGAACTTAATAATAACAGGAGATTTTAACTCAAATTTGATATTCACACCGGATGAGGATGATATTTTAACAGCAGATAACTCATCTTGGTGTGTACCACAATATCATATAGGGACTCATCGTACGGACCGTATTGGTCAGCAACTAGTCATAGAATTTGAATTCCTAGGTATGCGGGTCCTTAACGGGAGAAACGATGAAGATCGCCCTCCGAATAAAACGTACCACGGCCCAAAGGCACATTCTACGCTAGATTTCACACTTATAACCCTTCCTTTGTTTCAATCTTTGGCTCGCTTTACATAAAGTTTACCACCTTGAGTGATCACTCAATACAGCATGTCATATTTAACCTGAATACATCAAGACATCAGCTCATTAACGCCCCAGAGGGTGAAATTACCTCAAATAATTTAAAACGTCTGAAATGGTCAAACACAAACAAGGCAGATTTGTTTTTAACAATAAAGAGTCTCTTGGCAGAAGAAATAACGGAAAGTACTAACCAAATACAAGCTTGGTCGCGATTTCTAAATAATTTAGCAGAAACAATGAAAGCTTCAAATAATAGGGAAAAATATATGGACAGACAAATAATATACCGAGAGACCTGCATAAGCTAAAGAAAGCTCTGAGGAAAGCCCAAAGGAAACTGCGAACAGATAAATCCAAGGGGTTAAGCTGGAAATCATTCCAACAACTCAGGAAACAATTTAAAAAAGGAGTTTGGGAATTTAAAAAATTGAAGGCAGAGAGTTTTTGGCTCAAAATGATCTATAACGTGAGACATTCCAACCTCTCCAAATTTTGGCAGACAATAAACAAGATGATAAGACCTCGAAATGCGATAATCTCGTACATACAAGAACAGGAATGGGTCAACTTCCTTGGGGATAAATTTAAGGAGGACAATCTGCAAGACATAGAAAATTGCCAATTGCAGAATGTGAAGCAGATTTCCGAAAGCGAATTGAAGTCACAGATCAAACAATTGACGTATACAACTGAAGAAATAACAAATGTAATTAAGAAAGGGAAAAATGATGGCGCTCCTGGTCCGAACGGCATTCCCCAAGCGACCTTCAAACATGATCCCGAATACTGGAGCTCGATCTTAGGTAAACTTTATATCGACGTTGAACTTCACAACCAGATCCCGGATAGTTGGCAGGGTTCAATCATTACCCCCATTTATAAAGGAGGCGACCGATCCAGTCCAAAAAACTACCGGTTAATCGCCATACAGGATGTTGAAGCCAAATACTTTGCCACATTAGTCCTTAAAGAGCTAGAGGATTGGTCTAGAGAATGTAACTTAATACCGAAAAATCAAACTGGATTCAGGAAGGGCATTGGAACCATTACAAACATTCTGTGCATTTCGCTGGTCGCAGAAAGATGCAAAAGCAGAAAACAGGATCTTCATTTGTGCTACATTGATCTTAAAGCTGCGTTTGACAGCATAGACCGGAAACTTTTGTGGTCTAAATTAAAATCCAGGGGTATACCAGATAAACTATTGAAGGGTTTACTGCTGTTTTATACAGATACTTGGGTGCGCGTGAAGCTCGGAAATGGAGAAAGAATATCCAGGAAAGTGTATACCAGCACAGGACTGAAACAGGGGTGCGTATTGGCACTGCATCTATTTAATCTATTCATTTCAGACCTCTCAGGAAAGCTCGATGGAATCAACTCACACTCCCCCAAACTGGGTAATCAGCAACTATCGCATCTCGCCTACGTAGATTATATCGTCCTTTTAAGACTCTCCAAGGTAGGTCTGACAAGACTACTTAATGAACTTTCCGAATTCTTGTCGATAAATAACTTGGAACTAAACCTTTCAAAAACCAAATCCATGCTTATTACTAATCGAGCAGCCTCGACTCACCACATTAGAGTAAAAGGCACTTTATTGGAGAGAGAATCATGTTACAAATACCTGGGATTCTATATCGATGATAAATTATCTTTTCGAGATCAGATAACATATATGACGCAGCGAGCGGGAGCTTTAACATTTGCCCTTAAAACACTTGTAAAGAAACTGGAGGGTCCATCTTTGAAACCCATATTGACAATAATCTCAGCTAAAGCACTACCTTCACTATCGTATGCCAGTGCCGCAATGCATGGGAAGGACGCAGAAATCTTAAACAGACTGATAACGAGCATTTACAAAAAAGTTCTCAAACTCCCGAAGATGGCCTCTCCAGCACAGATGCGCCTGGAGTTTGGGCTAAAAAACGAAACACTGGGTAGACTCTACTCATATATAAAAGTATGGTACCAAATAAAGCAAAATGTAGAGGTCAACAGCCTTAATGACTCCCTATGGCAGGAAATGGAGCAGGACAAACACTCGCCAGCCCACAAGTTCCTGGAACATGCATTAAGGATTACCTGCACAAACGATTTGTGGAATAAGCAAATGCCCTATCAAACATTCAAATTAACATTAAATAAGGCTGCAAAGTTCCATTCGCTGCTGATTGATTTTCGACAAGATCTCATCCGTGGACAGTGATTAACTCGTATAAAACTATGAAACAAGCGGCCTACTTGGACTCCACTTTCTCGATCTATGTGAAAAGAAAATTAAATACATTAAGGTTTGGGCATTTCCCTACTCTTGCAGAAGCTCCTCATTGGGTACAAAGGGAACACGAAAATTGCTGGCACTGCGGCTACAAAAAGGAAGATCTGATTCATCTTTTATGCCACTGTAAGATACTGCAACCAGCACGAACTACAATCTTACGGCGAGCATTTCTGGATAGAGGCATAAAGTCTTGCAGAATGGCTATTATAAGAGGACTAGATTCCACCGACCCCCAAATGAACTGTAAATTGGTTACATTTTTATGTTTCCATGACCGAAGACTGAAAGCCAAATTCGAGTAATGGATAAATTATGAACTATATTTTAATAACTATATAAATTTTACGATGTTTTTTTTTTGGAGATGCGTAACTTTTATGCAGTTTGCTCCTTTTTCATTTTTAAATAGTGTTTTGTAATATTGTTATGGTTTTAACTAACTGAACAATAAATAAATAATCAATCAATCATTGTTAAATTATTTATCCAGCTTGCTTAAAAAGTCATCTGAAAGCATCATTGGAAGCATACTACTTAGATAATTTACTAAGGGGGTGACCATCATTTTTAGGGTTTCTGCCCTACCCCACCAAGAGAGGAATTTAGGAGACCATGAGTCGAGAAGAGAGTTAATCTTTTTAAGTGTAGTTTTCTCATTGGTATGTAGAGAGGTTAGTAAATCATTGGAGAACTCTATCCCTAAATATTTAATGCAACCTTGCTGCCAAGCTAGACCTGAAGAGCCAAGGACGTCCCTGTTGCCACAGTGGTTGATAAGTTTAACTTCTGATTTGTCTTTATTAAGAGTGTATCCAGAGACCTCTGAGAATATTTGAATAGACTTCATTAAGGCGGGGATAGAAGAGGAGGCGTTATCTGTGACAATAAGCACATCGTCGGCGTACGCCGCCAGTTTAATCGTAGTTTGACCCCTGTAATGTCCTTATTTTCTCTAATATGCTGGAGGAAAGGCTCGAATGCGAGGAGAAAAAGTGGAGGAGATTTGGGGCAGCCCTGTCTGGTGCCTTGTTTCAAGTAGAAGGAGGATGAGAGGACACCACCAGCTCTTACTCTTGCACTTGGTTTGTGATATAAAGCCATAATCATTCTTATTAGGTTGTCCCCTAGATTAAATTTCTCTAATGTTGCACGCAGATATTTCCAATCCACCTTATCGAACGCTTTTTCAGCGTCTAGTGTGATTGCAACGGTAGGTGTGTTTATTAGTTTTGCTTTTTCGATAACGTGGCATAGTAACCTAGTGTTGTCGTTAGATAATCTATGCTTTAAAAAACCGACTTGAGAGTTGTGAATTAGTTTTGAAATGTATTTTTGTACACGTTTAGAAAGGATTGATGCATAAATCTTGCAGTCCAAGTTGATCAGCGAGATCGGCCTGTAGTTCTTCGGAAACTGTGGATCTGTCCCTTCCTTAGGGAGCACAGTTATGATGGCGTCAGCCGGGGTCCCGGAGACCTGGCCATGGACAGAAAAGTGCTTATATAGTTTAGCAAGAGGAGCAATTAGGGATAAAGAAAATGTTTTAAAGAATTTCGCATTAAACCCGTCTGGGCCTGGGGCTTTACCCGTTTTAAGTTCTCTAATGGCATCCAGAATTTCTTTGTCTGTGATTGGACCATTTATGGATGTTTTTTCCTCCTCTGTGAGAGATGGTAATTTGACACTATTTAGAAAGGTATTGGTCAAAGAGTGGTTAATATCAAGGTTTTCCTTGTATAAGTCTAAGTAGAAATCTCTGAAGATTTCATATATGCTGTAAGGATAGGTAGTGATCTTGACATCTTTGTCTTTCAGGGAGTTAATGGAGATTTTTTGAAGTTTAAATTTTAGATATGATGCCAATGTTTTGCCCGCCCTACTTGATTCGCAGAGCTTGATGCTTTTCTGTTTATTGATCCAGATTCCAGCCCGAGTACTAATGATTTTGTTGTATTCATACTTCTTATTAAGGATTGTGTTGAGGATATTACTATCTCTGCTATTGATGTGATTTTTCTCCAGCTCAGCAATATCTTTCTCTAATTGGATTAGTTTGGAATTGGCCTCTTTGTTCATGTTGGACCTTATTTTAATGATGTCCCCTCTTATTGTGGTCTTTAAAGCTTCCCATTGAGTGAGATCGGAGGTTTCTTCTTCATTATTGTCTATGAGGAAGTTATGAATAGAGTCCGAGATGAGTTTAATATTATTTGGAGAAGCAACAATTTCGTCATTAAACCTCCAAATTGGTTGTTTTTTACTCATCAATAGATCAGTGATGGATAGAGTGATGCAGGAGTGATCTGAAATCACTCTAGGTTCTATAGTGGTTTGTTCGATCGTACTCAGTGCATTACCCGAAATTAAGATATAGTCTATTCTTGAGTAGGATTTATGAGGGAAAGAATAAAATGTATAGTCCCTTTCTGAGGGATTCTGGATTCTCCACGCATCAATAAGGTTGAATTTTGCGCAGATTTTTTAAAGTATTTTGTGAGATTTGTTCGGGTGGAATGGGAATTGTGAGTTTTTATCCAGGTAAGGGTCTAAGGGGAGGTTGAAGTCGCCAGCCAGTACAATGGTGGCTGAATCTGGAATTTTCCCTAATTGGGTGTAGATATCCTCCCAGAAATCAGGGTCGTCTTTGGTAGGTGCGTAAATATTAACCACATAAAGTTCATTATTACTCTTAACTACCTTTGTTATGCACCATCTGCCCTCAGAATCTGAGATGGCTGAGCTTAGAGAGAATTCGGACTTTCTACTTAATAATGTTATCACCCCACTTTTTTTACCTTTCGCGGCTGAGCAAGCGACGTCTGGGAATTGATAGCTTTTGAGTTTCAGAGCCAGGGCTTCGTCGAGTTTAGATTCTTGTAAAAGGACGATATCACCTTTTTGTTTGATGAGATAGTCTAGGATTTTCCTTCTCTTGCCCGGGTGGTTTATCCCTTTTACATTGAGGGATATTATTTTAATGGACGAGTGTGAAACTGCCATTGAGACATATTTTTGAGGGTGATGAGCATGATCATCAGTATAGCATGCAAAACGGAGTGCAGAGAAGCGAAATGGATACCCAAAGTGAGCGATTTTATTGAAGCGACGGGCCTTGTTGTGACTATCTTTCCTCCAGAGAGAGAAAACAGAGGAAAAAAAGGACAGCATGAAGGGAAAAGAATGCAGGAGAGCATAAGGAAGATGTGCTGCAACCCTAGAGAACCCCCACACAAGCCCCAACCCCCAACCCACCCCACCCCAACCCCATCACCCACCCCTCTCCCCAAAAACAGCTTACGAGCATGGTGATTAGAGGAAGAACAGCTCCTCCTGGGGTGCATAACATTAACGGAATTAAGACATTAACAGTAATCAAGCTGAAATAGACATACAAACTGAGTGGTCACACTGGTTATGATTAAAATGCCATTGAATATCACCTAATGCATACTAGGTAACATGCATCAATGATAAGTGCTAGGCAACAAATACGCACCCGGATGTCACCCACATTGACATTACAAAACAATTACAGTGATATCAGCACTTACATCTATGGCACAGTATTACCATGTGGATTCAATATGGCATTTAAGATCCATTTTTGTCACATGACAACAAGACCTATCGTTATCGTTATAATCTGGAAACAGGAAAACAAGTAAACAAGCTCGAAGGCCAGCCGGACAAAACCAACTGATCATATTTTTGGAACATTATATATTTTGCAAATGTGACCATTTTATGACCATTTATGACATTCAAGAATACTTAAGGGCCTAAGATCATTTAGAGCCATGAGTGGTATCAGAGGCACCAAATACGCCCCTGGGTCAGATATACCCCCAAACACCGGCCACAGTGACACATATTCAACCGAAACCAAACATTGGTCGCATTGGTCGCATCACTGTCATCTATAACACAGTGGTAACATAGTGGTAAATTGTAGTTATAGATATACAAATTTGAGATGTTCAAGCACAAGGCCAAGGATCAACTGAGCAAGATCGAGCATACTTTGTATGCTGGGTATGCTGTATTGCTGGGTATGCTGGATATGCTGGAGTGCTGGATTGCTGGATTGCTATGTAACCGGTAAATGCATACACTGGATTGCTGTATATCCGGTAAATGCATACACTTTAGGACTGTTGAGGTATTGGGACCACTTAGGACTGTTGAGGACTGACACCATTTAAGACTGTTGAGGACTGAGACCACCTAGAGGCAAAGGGGGCATTTGGTGGGTATCATTCGGCATCCTGAGGCATCTTATAGACATCGATCATATCATTGGATATGGATATCAGTTAGCTGGAGACAGGTCTTGATGCGCCAGAAGCGCCAGATGTTTCCATCTGGGAGTCCACTCTTTCATCCAGAAATTTCTTGAGCGTGTTGGGGTCATTGAAACATGTGTATTGCCTTGATCTGAGATTCGGCATTTTGCAGGGCCAGAGAATGATCCTTGGATGTTCATGCTTTTCATTTTTGTACGAAGAGCAAGAAAGCCTTTGCGGGTTTCTACCGTAGCCTTGGAGTAGTCTTGGGATATGTAGATTCTATTGTTCTTCCATAGGATGTGGTTATTCTTCCTCATGTATGCAATAATTGTTTCAACATGTTGATATCTTAGAGGCTTGCATACAATGGGTCGTGGCGATTTTTGGTGTTGCAGTATTCTTGTGGGGACTCTATGAGCCCTGTCGAATTCCAGTGGTTTCTCAAATTTGATGTTGGTTACTTGTGGAAGCCATTGTTCTAAGAATTGGATACAGGATTTAGAAGCTGATTCCTCTCTCTCCGGCACGCCAAAGATGCGTAAGTTCCCTCGACGGTTTCTATCCTCCAAATCAGCGAGATCTTTGGCAAATGACCTGGCGGAAGTAGTGAGAGATAGGATGGATTTTTTAACAATGCTTTCATTATCCTCAAGGCTGCTGATCCTGTTCTCCGATTCCGCAAGCCTACTGTTGGCTTCTCTTAGATCGTGGCGAATGGCTGCAATATCGCCTTGCATAATGTCTGTATTGGCTTTGGTTGATTTTGCTAAATCATGGACTTTAGCCAGTTTTTTTAATAGAGAATCCATAGTAGAGTTGATGTCGTGTTTAGGTTTCGTCGGTGAGTCAGGATTTGGGTAATCTGCTTTCACCCTCTTGAGTGACTGCTTGCTTTTCTTCTCCGCCATTTTTAAGATGACAGGTACGCAATCAATCAATCAATCAAGTCACTAAATAAAGCGCACTACATACCCGCGAGGGTCTCAAGGTGCTGGGGGAAGAGGGGGGTGGTGCTGCTACTGATCGAAGAGCCAGGTCTTGAGGAGTCTTCTGAAGGCCAGTAGGTCTTGGGTCTGTCGGAGGTTGGTGGGGAGGGTGTTCCAGGTCTTGGCGGCGAGGTGGGAGAAGGATCTGCCGCCGGCGGTCGTTTTCCGGATGCGGGGGACTGTGGCGAGGGCGAGGCTGGTCGAGCGGAGCTGGCGGGTGGGGGTGTAGAAGCTGAGTCGTCTGTTGAGGTAGGCAGAAAATGGATGGTGATTAAGTTGAAGTGAAAGGTAGAAGTGAACCTTCTGTTGAAATGGAGCAGCCGTATCTATGTGGCTGAATTACGCAAGTCGCGTAGACAGAGGGTGGCGAAAGGCACACTGAGTCGAAGATTTACTCTTGTGGAGCTCCTGAGCTGCTTGTCGCGCTGATGGCGCAGATGGCAAATTATGGCAAATCAATTTGAGTTATGGGTGACTCCACCTTTTTAGTCGGATCCGGTCGAATTGATATGGTTAATTAGCTTAGATACCACTGACAGTGCGAGCAAATTAGGATGTGGTGAAGTAGTACGGGGAAAGCAGTGTTGAAAGCGATGTCACAACATGTGGTCATAGCTTGAAGTGAAGACTGTTCCCTTGTTGAGTGAGATCACCATGAAATGGTATCTTATTCCTTCTTCCCAGTTTAAACGTAATCACAGATCAAGAACAGCCGCAAGAATCGCCACGAAACCTGAGTATATTTCAGACAGAAGATCTCGACAGAAGATCTCGAAGTTAGGTTACAGGCTGTAGTACATCGGTGTCGTCCTTAGCATCGGCAGGAAGCATCAATAAGAAGACATCGATACCAATGACATGTCAATCTCATACCCAGGTGAATGAATCCTTGATTCTTGGATTCCCAGAATCGGTATTTTAGATCAATTGCATGCGTTCAAACAAATCGCTCCGTATAGGATTGAAGAGATTGATTCCTTATTCCTTTATACCCTGAGTCGACATATTAGATCAAATGCATGTGAACAGACAAGATGCTCCGTATAAGATCGCTAAGGATCACTCCCAAACTGATTCATAAAGTTTAAAAGCGCTTACAACGGTTCACAACGAAGTCGCCATTTTGTGTGAGCCCATTAGGTCAGGCAGATCAGGCAGGTTATATTCCATGCATAGAAAGTTGCATCCCATAGCATTCTGCGTCAGACGGCATGAAAAAGAAAGCCAGACCCGAATACCATGTAGTCAGCGAAGCCGGAATGTGGGGACCCTGAGGATACGTGGAGAAACAGCAATTATCGGAGCTGCGATGCCGCCATTTTAGATAAGCACCACATGGCCGGATAGGCAGGTCAGGCAAGTCAGGCAGACGGCAATAATCCGTGAATGTATAGAGAAGGAATAGAAACTGACTACCTCTCCAATGACGATTTTGAACTTAGAAGTCCTGATGTGTCACGGAAACAGGAGACGACGTTGCAGGGACGGTGTTCTCTGTCCGGCGCTGTTGCTCCTGCTCATCACGCAGCGAGGATCTCTCCCGACCGTACTGCACAGGTAACACACAGTACAGCATACATGCGTCCCACTGTAGCAATGTTGGAAGCGATCGGACCCTCGGGGTGACACAAGCCAGAATTTATTATTTCCAGCTTACATTCCTTCTTGGAGTGCAGATAAATATGAAAGAATGCACCGCCGATACGGAGCTGAGAGCTTACGCCGCCATCTTCCTCTCTCTCCAAGCCACAAAAGAGTTTTTAATCTTAAGTAAAAATTATTGTCATTTAAGAACTCAATTTCCATGAAAAATTGGGAAAAGAAACCAGTAACAGCTGGTCAATTCAGGATACAAGACGAAGTGATCCAGAAGTGCAACAGAGGTTGATTTTGTGATTAATTTTATTTTCGCAGGTAATGATTATAACTTGGCAAAATCATATTAACATGAATATTGTTGTTGCATTGTCTTATGTCCAAAAATAATTAATCTGTTTGTTTTCGTTTGCTGTTTCAGATCTCCCCCCACAGTTCCTTCCATAACACCCTTTCCCCTCGCCTGGCCCCTCTGACTCCCTGTGCTGGAAAATACAGTGATTCCAGGGATTCAGTGTTACATGGAGGTGGACTCCATTAAGCATTGGTTCACTCCTGAAGTGATGTGACTACAGACTCCACAACAGGTGTATAAAAATTATAAAAATGTCTAGTTGGCCCAAGTATATTTTCTTCTTTGAAACAACCCCTCTTCATATAAAAAATGTAACTATATCTAAAATCTAGAGCTTAATCAACAATTTTATATGATTATCAAAAGTCGCAGGTCACTGGGGAAAAAACAGCCAATCTGTTACTAGGAAGAGCCTTGCCCATCGAGATTTGCATCTTTTTTTGGGCAACAACTAAAAAAAAATGTTAATGGTATCTGGTGTCTCAATGGTATCTGGTGTCTCAATGGAACATCTAAACATCTTTTCTGTTATGGTGTCTGTGTTAGTCAAAGTTTTTTTGATTTGCTGCTCTGCTGTACTTTAAAAGTGTGATTAAGACCTAGCTGTGTACAGTTAAGTCATGAGAGTAAGCATTTAGTAGGTATACATTATTTTGTTCGAGCCCAACACCACTGATATTCATCAGGAACTCCAAGATGTTTGGCAGATGGCCTGAGCCTAAACTTGAAAACGACGGGTCTCCCGAAGCTGTGTGACCTTATGGATGTAGAGAATCGTTGCTCTTTGCAATACATTTCTGATGCAATTGAAAATGTGTCATCCATGTTGAAATGCTTGAAGCTTACATTCTGCCTCTCATTAAAAGCCTTCCACAGGACACTTTTGACACAAAGTCCGCAAGGTCATTTTGGATCATTCCTTAGTTTTGTTTTATTTTGTAATGAACACTTTATTCTTTTTTCCTTGTTTTTTAGCAACTGTTCAAGCTGTCAATTTTAAGTTGTTTGGAAAATGCAAACAAAGTGTTACTTCACACTGTCAATCAGAAATAAGTAATTCTTTCACATTTTTACTGAGAAAACTCACTTCAAATGATTCTGTTTTCATTTAAATTTTTAGTTATTTGTTATTCGGCTAACACTGACGAGTGTTAATTAGCATGTAGTAGGTAAATGAGAATTACACTTCACATGCCTTAAATTTTCCAGCAGAGTTTGAAGTCTAAAGTTAGTTAAGTAGTTGTGGAGGTCAGACAGTATCCATCCTAATTTGATTTATGAAGAGTTTATTAGAGTGTGCTACTTTTTTGTGGGCCCTCTTACTTTAAATCCTAGAATAGTTATTGGGTTTTAGGAAAGACATATCTGTAGATTAAGTCTCATTCAAGAGAACAACTTTAAGCTTCCTTTTAGAGAGTGACTGAGTGGCTTTCTCATTTCGTTGAATATTATATCTAGATAACCAGGACAATTCTCATCTGAAATAAACAGAACGCATTTTTTCATGATTTTATGGCTTTGATAGCACTATGCTAGCATTTTTTTGAAATTCATGTTGTTGAAAGTTCCAATACATTTGTTGTCATAGCGAGTGGTTTGGTTAAAGTACACCTTCATATGACATCACTTTTACCAAGTTATGGGCTGGCCGATTGCTCAAATATTATATGTTTGAAAGGTATGTCTTCAATTAACAGCCATTATTGGTGGTCAATTGATGTCATATCTCGTTTTACTTTAATACCTAAATGTCTCAACATCCATGGTTGTTAACAGCACTCAAATATTTTTAACTTAGTTTAGTAAAATATCTTTCTCTGTGAAGCATTATTACCTGGCCATATTGTTGCCAAAAGTTTTCCTTGATTTGTTGTCCTAAAGAAATATGGAATCGGTTGCAGAATCAGTTAGCACTGTGCCAAATTTGTCATTTGTTGGCTCTCATTACAGTACTGGGTTTGCACAGCATATATGATGCCCCCTGGGACAATTCTTTGTTCTCTTCTGGTAATACTAATATGACAATTAGTGCCAGAAGAATTTACATCAATAACATTTTGTTTTAAAGGGCAAGCAGTTCACATCCAAAATCACAAATCAAGGCCATTACCTACAGGGAAATGGTGAGAGTAAGAAGGAAATGCAGTAATGATATGGAATTTTATGAAAATGTTGACGATATGAAATCTAGATTTCAGGCCAGATTCTATAGACAGACAGCATTAGAAGCAGGTAGTGACAAGCTCATTATACTAAACAATAACTCAACATTGATCCATAAGCAGATCCCACATGATCTATTCCTAGAATTTTTGCTACAAATATTCGGGGCCTACTCAAGGATGTGCATAAATTGGCAAAAATCATTGGGATTTCTCCTTAAAAACTGAAGGCCACCCACGGTCTGGGAATGTCCGATACAGTGGACATGCACCGAGTTCCATTACCTTGTAATGTACGTCACTGGTGACAGGACAGAATTCATGTAACAGAACTTGTTCAGAATTCTCAATAAATACCGGATGTCGAATACTCCCTTTGTCGATACACGGGCGGGCTGCACTCTACAAATGATCACTCTCCCCAAATTTCTATACTTGTTACAGAACACACCATTCGAGGTACAGGACAGTTTCTTCTCAGAGGTGGGCACAACCACCAGAACACTCCATTGGGATAGAGTACCACCTAAAATAGCACTCAAAACGCTTACCTGTAGTCCCTACGAGGGGGTATTGCACTACCAGATCTGTGGCTACTGGGCATCACAGTTGATCAAAATAAATGATTGAGTTATCACCTCCCAATAAGAGCCATCAGTAATGCCAGACAAGAGAACTCATGCACCAAGGAGTTATGCTAAGGCATTAAACAGTGGCCGCAACAAGACCTAGAGGGATTCCCCTACAAACCTTTGGGTTGGTGGTGCAAAGTCACACTAGAAATGCTCTTGTGCAGCATCCGCATGGTGGGTAGACTAGCAGGCTTTCAAGGGTGAGATAGGATTGGCATCTCCAAATTGGGGGACATATGGGACCAAGAAGTCCTTATGTATTTTTAAAATATGCAGTCCCAATATGACCTCGTTGACTCCCAATATTTTAAACACATACAGCTGAAACATGCATTGGCTGGCTACCAAGCTAAAGCCGAGTAAATAAGCTGAGGAGTTCTCTGAATACAGGGTGTGGATGCCCCTCCCTACATAGTCATGCGAAAATGCAGGTCTTCCGTACAATTCTCAACAATTGGGAGCAGTCCCTAATGAAACTCAGGCAATGATATGAACATGATTTGGGAAAAATGGATGATACCAAGAGGGCAGACATCTGTGAATATACCCAAAGAAGGCAGCTATTAGATAGGGGTTTCGGTCGGTGCATCTAAAAATCCTACACAGAACATACTATACTAGAACCAGACTGGGAAAAATGTGGAAAACAAATAATGACAGGTGCTTAGGGGGGGATGCAATCTCCCAGGAAGACTGTTTAATACTGTTTGGGCATGTCCATGTCTCACACCGTTTTGAGACACTATATAACATAAACTGGGAACTCTTATGAAGATGGAGATAAAATTGGATGCCTGGGTGGTATTATTGGAACTCTGGAGTGAAAAATCAATACCAAAATACCTGTTGCTATTCTGCCATTCGGCCCTAGTGGTGGCCAAGAGGGACATTGTGAAATGATGGGGTTCAGTTACCCTGCCATTAGAGGAAGAATGGTCCCACAACATGGAATGGTGCATGTGTGCAGAGGAGGTGGTCTACAAGCTCCGTGGCTGTCTGTGAAACCACAACAAGATTTGGGGCCCATGGCAGGAGGCCCAGACCATTGCCCACAATTTACTACGGCACACTTCTGTACCAGTTGCCTTCTGGAGGGGAGGGAATGTAGGATCACCCACCCGGACTGCCACCCTGCCGCCCTTGCAAATACTGTTTTATTTATTTATTTATTTATTTATAGCACAAACATTACCCAAAGGTGTTGGAGCGCTACACAATAAAACAGGATTCATTACAAGAGATAAAAACAGGTACAAGTTACAGTAATTACAAATGACGCAAGGGGGCAGGTAGAAAACAAAGGGATATTTGCTAGTTTTGGTTGTAAAAAGGCATGTATAATGTATAGATTATAGGAGGAGGTAGTTGGTGAAGGCAGTAGCAGTGAGGTGAGACAGGAGAACTGCAGTTGGATTCAGTCTTGGGTACATTATCCTGGGGGAGGTTGGCTAAGGGAACAGGTGACCTAAAATATCTTTGTAGGAAAAAGGCTTTCACCTCCTATTTGAAGAGCAGCAATGAAGTGGTGGTGCATAGTTTCGGGGTTTCATATTCTAGTTTCACTACCCAAGAAGGATTGTACCATGAGTCATTCCTTTGTAAAGGTCGGGGCTCCAACAACAAAACTTCTGCATTTTGTGATTGTCTGGTGCCTCCTGAAAGCTTCAGTTTGTTCACTAGGTAGTGAGGAATGGGTGAATACAAGTCCTTGTGGGTGATACAGGCAGTCTTGTAAATCACCCTAGCTTCAATAGGGAGCCAGTGAATGCTGACAAGCATTGGTCAGCTATGGTTATTTCTTTTCTCCCCATAGATGAAGCATGCTGCTGAGAGTAAAACTGATTTCAGAGGGGTGATGTCAAAAGAGGTTTACAATAATCAATTATGGAGAGAACTAGTGATTGAGCAAGAGATTTCAGGCCTTGTTCAGGAATGTAGAGGTGGATTTCACAAAGAAGGTGTCGTGGATATCGCACATTCCTAGCTATGGTGCTGGTTTGGGTTTGAAGATTGAGCCTTTTATCCAGACTGACTTCTAGAGATTTGCCACTGTCAACGATGCGAGTGTGCTGTTGAATGTGTCCATCCTGGATTGTACCGGCTTTGGTGAATTCAAAGAGGAGATGAGGAGGAATTCAGTTTTGAATTGGTTCTGTTTAAGGTTGTGAGAGGTCACCCAGTCTTGAATGGAGTTTAAGGTGTTGGGAAGATGGGAGGTGCCATTTGTGAAAGAGACCATTAGGTAGAGATGGGTGTCATCTGCATACTGATTGTATAGGATCACAGCCTTTCTTAGTAGGACTCCCGGAGGTTTGATATCAAGGTTGAACAGGGAGGAGCAAGGATACAACCCTGTGGTACTCCTTGATCAACGGCTGTCAGTAAAAATAGACAGTTGTAATTTTTTATTCCCTGTGATCTGCCCATGAGGAAGAATTAAAACCATGTTAGGATCTCGCCATTAATGCCCATCCGATTTTGTAGTGTATCTAGAAGCCTATGGTGATTTACTGTATCAAAAGCTGATGACAAGTAAAGGAGAATAAGGAGGCAGGAGCTGCCTGAGTCTAGGACTTGAAGAGCATCATTGACAACCTGAAGCAGTGCTGTTTCTGTACTGCATACTATTTCTAATAATATGTACTGTATTGTGACTGTTGTTCTGCCACCACAAGTTCTTTATTATACAAAGCCAAGTAAAAAGAGTTCAACAAAATTGACTGATAAGAAGAAAATGACCAAGCATGCCATGACACAAGAAGTCATGAGATTTATTACTTCATGTGGCCCAGATGTAGAGGGATTTATTAGGATCTTGAATATACATTGGCATATAATGGCAAATGATGAGACTACCAGTACGTTCATCATTAAATATCCAAGTTTTACCTATTGTGAGGCAATACCATTAGGTACATAATAGGTCATAGTTATTCTACACCAAACACACCCACAGAGCTGTGAACAATATTTATAAAAAGTTCTCTAAGTGTTGACATTGTAGCATGTGCAGATTGGTCATGGATTAAAAAAAAGACTTTTGGCTACAAAGGCAGGCCTGAATGTACAAATATTAACTGAAATTTGAAGTATGTTGTTTATCTACTTATATGTACATGAGGTAAAATCTATGTAGGTAACACCATAAGGGCATTGAGAGACAGAATGACTGAGCATTTCAGGGCCATTAAACAATGGGATATGAAATACCCTAATGCTACCCATGTTGTTGACTGTTAAGCAAGAGGTATACCCTTAGAATTCCAGTTTCCTGGTATCCAAGTGAAGGAAAGTGCTTTTTGTATGGTCACACCCCCGCTTATTGCTCCAAATGCTGATGGTTATGAATCTGACACTGCACTGGAGTCTGCTGCCTAGACTCTAATGCCTGTGCTCTCTCCCAGAACTGTTATATTCGATTTGGTAATCCCAAATTGGCAAAGACTTTACCCCGTATAAGTCCCTAGTATGTGGCATATGGGGTACCCAGGGCATAGGTGGTAAAGGGGTATTCAGGGCTGCAGCATGGTTTTGTGCCACCCTGAGTAACCCAGGTAAACTACTGACAGCAGGCCTGCAATTGCAGACTGCAGGAGACGTGCAAACTGCTCGAACTCAACTGTGCCCACACCATCAGTGGCACAGTCAATACACTATTTTGAATATATGTCAGGTACCCATAAGGAATCCTCCTGAGCCCAGGAGGCAGGATACAATATATTGAAGGTGAGGACATATAAGTGAAAGCCAATATATCCCTATAGTGGCATTCTACATTGGAAACTACTATAAGTGTTAGTGGTCCATAGGATAACATAGGCTGCCACCCAGGCATTCTCAAGGTTGGCAGGTCGGTTATGGTACTGCCGAAATATGTCATATTTGGTATCAAACAACATGCCTTCTTACCCCTCATACAAATCTCATGTCGAGGGCGATGTGGCATGCACCCAGGTGGCTACCTTAGAGGTTGCCCACCTGGTTTCCCCAGCTACTCTGTGCTCTGGTTGGTCAGCCCACACTTCCAGCATTTACTGCCACCAATACAGGATTCTGACCTCCTGCTAGGCAGTGTGATCACTCCCAGGAGTCAGGAACAAAGGCTTAGGCAGGAAAGGAGGTCACACCTCCCTCCTCCCAAGCAGGGTAGTGAAGTGGCACATCAAGGCGGTGAGCTTCAAAGGTTGCACCGCCTCTGATATGCATCAGGGCTAACTCCCAGTGGGGGAAACAACCCTCCCCCTGCTACAGGCACAGTTGTACCCGGACAGGCGGGAAATTAGTATCTCAATGAGGTGTATACTCCCAGAAGGCTAGCCACAACTCCGGGGTGAGCAGCCTGGTCTGTACACTAAAATTGGAATTCTGGCATCTTTAGAAGTGGCAGAATAAAGTGTTCTGGGTAGAAACGGTAACCCACACTCCGGATGTGGTCACCTCAAGGGCAGACCAGATGTATGGACTAGCTGCCCATTGGCTACTAGCTACCACACCCCTAACTCCCCTAAAAGTGCATCTAATACCCTAAAAGGGTGTCCTGACGCTATTCGTTAAATCCAAAAGTCTTCTGCCCTGTCTTTACTGAGATGAGCCCACAGATTGTTCAAATAGACACATTTTAAGGCCCGTTCCAAAAACTGCAAGGGTTAGATTCAGCCAACTATACAAAGGGAGGGACGATAACAAACTTTAGAGACAAGAATTAAAAAAGCTCTCCCTCCTGTATGTGTAAACTTTATATGAGGCACGCAGAGAATGTATGCTTTGTCCAAGCTCAACGATCAACAAAGCTTATAAGCTACAAGTTTCTCAGTTAAAACCTTAGGTCCTTCATTGTT
The DNA here is from genome assembly GCA_963921515.1 of Calotriton arnoldi. Lineage (NCBI taxonomy): Eukaryota > Metazoa > Chordata > Amphibia > Caudata > Salamandridae > Calotriton > Calotriton arnoldi. The sequence continues at coordinate 177,623 of CAWUFW010001226.1, forward strand.
GAAGGCCACATGGGCTAAACAGGCTGTTTTAAACATAAATATCTTGTTTACCTTCAGCCAATGTAAAGATTTTAAGACTGTAAACACTGCATTGTAACAATTCCAGTTAAAAGCCTGGCTACCCAATTTTGGACTTGTTGCCCTGCTGCTAAGGGACTCACAGTACCAGGGAGACCTGCGCCTGTAGACACCAATGCGAGGCCAGGGGGAGGAGCCTACATACCCCCATCAAGCGCTATAAAGCGTGTTGCGGGCTCCCGCTCCTCAGGACGCAGCCCCAATTTTGGACCTGTTGCCCTGCTGCTAAGGGACTCACATCCCCAGGGAGACCTGAGCCTGGAGGGGCCAACGTGAGGCCAGGAGGAGGTGCCTACATACCCCCATCAAGCTAAATAAGCGCGTTGCGGGCTCCCGCTGCGTGGGATGTGTGCGGGCAAAGCCCAGGCCAAGGGCAGGCCTGTCCACGCCCGGACGAGGCTGGGCTGAGCTGGGTTAGGCCACTTGTATTTTACACCTTTGTCCATACTTGTCCTTCTCCTCTTTCATCACATGCAATGCCTCTAGAATGTTACAGTGTGATGATGCTCAGTGGAATGTTGGGTGTCTCTCAAGAAAGGCACAGTTGAGATGGGCTGAGCTGCCTGCTGGCTGCTCCTGGTGGGGCTTGTACATTATTACTTCTGGACTCAACTACTTATCTTCAATAAACCAACCTGAAACTTCTCAACGTGTCCGGCTTCATTACTACATTTTATTGGCGACGAGGATGTTTTATGGAGAAGGGAGGATGAGTTTGGTGGTTTCCTGAGTACTTATTTATGTGTTCGTACCCTTCGGTGGTTTCCTCCCACTCTTTTTCCTTCTTGTTCCTTCCATTTTCTTTTTCGTTGTTTTATGGAGAAGGGAGGATGAGTTTGGTGGTTTCCTGAGTACTTATTTATGTGTTCGTACCCTTCGGTGGTTTCCTCTCACTCTTTTTCCTTTGCTCAAAGTGCTCAATTTCAAATGCAATTTTTTTTTTGCTCGTGGATGGTTTGTCCAGTGCTGGTTTTATTCAAAAACGGCAGTTTAGCATTTGCACATCTCAATGCATGTCAATTTGGGATCGCTGTCAGCGCTCCAACGCTATGTCAATTAAGTTTCCAAGGGTCATGCTGTTCTATCTCAATGTCATTCTGGTGTTTATCCAAGCCAGTGGTCACACGTATTTACATGAGTGCAACTTCCACGTTCTGGAGGTACTTTTCTATTGTGCTCACCATACGGTATCTTTCTAACGTTATGCGAGCCAAAGTACAATCTAAGTGATATGTAGGCGAATGCAAATGTTTATGTTACTGTTTTTTTTAACAATGTTTTCTTCACAGGATTCTACATTGTGTTATTTCTATTCAACTCAATTCTATTGCTCTTTTGTCTCTATGTTCTTGCTTGCATGCAGTTTTCTCTTGTTGGGATTGCCTAATTCCATTTAAATGCATTCACTTACTCTCAATAATTCAACTTAAACATTCTCTATTATTCAACTTCTCATTTATTTCAATGTACATGGATGTGTACAATTACTCAATAATCTCAGAGTTCATGCTGTCCTGCAGTATTCCCTAGTTGTGATTATATACACTCTCAACATTTCTAGTGCTCTATTATGTCTAGCATTTCTGTGTGCATGCGTGGGAATCCTAGCTGGGATTGCACACCTCTATTCTCGTTCATTCTACTAGTATTCTCAAGTTGAGATTACAATGGTCAAATCTATCCTCGAATGTTATGTTTCTCATGTTTCTAGCGCTGCTTTCCTGCATTTGTTTTTCCAGCCATGCTGTTTCTCACCTTTGCTATTTCTCACCTTTGCTATTCCTTCTTTCCATTCCAATCTCTTTTTAGTTCAAAATGCTCAATTTCAAATGCTATTTTTTTTGTTTGTGCGTGTTTTCTCCAGTGGTGTTTTGTTCTCAAAAATGGAAAGTCAAGGTTAACCTTTACATAAGGTTGTTCTCAAATGTCCGCTGTGTGATATGTATATAGTTGAATTTTAGTTCAATGGTGTATATACATGTATATGACCGTACTTACATGCTCTCAAGATTTCAATTACTCAATTTTCTCTATTTGTCGATTGTCAATGTACATGAATGTGTTCAGTTACTTTATTACCTCAATGTACGTGCATGTCTGCAGTATTCCACGTTCGAGATTGCACATCTCAATTTGTATACATTCCAGTAATATTTCCTAGTTGGAATTATATTGTTTTGTACTTTCCACGGTACTACTCTACATGCATGCGTGCAGTATTCCTTAGAGCGATTGCCTCCTGTCGCACCTGTCTGTCTATGCTGCCACGCTTTAGCTACATCTATTTTACGTTCCAATGTTTCACTGCGTGCAGGATTCCTTAGAGCGAATGCGTTTATCAGTTCATTTTATCAATTTGCATGCATTCCAGTTGTATTCCCTAGTTGGGAGTACATTGTGTTGTATCTACCATGATACTCATGGTTCAAATGGTCACCTTCAACAGATTTTTTCAATGTGTGACTTTTATGAGGTTGTCAATTTGTGTTGCTGCCTCTCAACATTTCAATGTTTTTTTTCAATGTTTGACCTTTTACGAGGTTGTTCATCCCTCTCAATTCTTCAATGTTTCTTCAATATAACCTTCACTAGGTTGTGGAGTTATTCTCTTCAATTTTGAATGTTTTCAAATGGTCTCCTTCAACAGTTCAATTACTCGTTTTTTTTCCAATGTTTTTTCAATGTGTGACTTTTATGAGGTTGTAAATTTGTGTTGCTGCCGGTCAACATTTCAATGTTTTTTTCAATGTTTGACCTTTTGAGGTTGTTGATATGGCGGTTCATCCCTCTCAATTTTTCAATGTTTCTTCAATATAACCTTCACTAGGTTGTGGGGTTATTCTCCTCAATTTTTCAATGTGTGACCCTTTACGAAGTTGTCTCGATTTGGGTTTTCCAAAGTTGTCTACATTATATTTTATTGCTGTTTTTACAGGGTAGTATGAAGGATCTTTTGATGTTCTTTCTTCTGCTTCTCTGTTTGCTATTTCCTTTTACTCAATGCCTGTCTCCTTTCTTGCCTTTCCTGCCAGTGGGTGTGTCTGGAGTAGTTCTTGTTTTTTTTTCTCCATTTTCTTTCTTGTTGTTTTATGGAGAAGGGAGGATGAGTTTGGTGCTTTCCTGAGTACTTATTTATGTGTTCGTACCCTTCGGTGGTTTCCTCCCACTCTTTTTCCTTCTTGTTCCTTCCATTTTCTTTCTCGTTGTTTTATGGAGAAGGGAGGATGAGTACTTATTTATGTGTTCGTACCCTTCGGTGGTTTCAGGGTCACTGAGGGTAAGCATGACTCAATGTGCCCTCTCACAAATCCACTGAGCCTTCCTCTCAGCCCATCTCAACTGTGCCTTTCTTGAGAGACACCCAACATTCCACTGAGCATCATCACACTGTAACATTCTAGAGGCATTGCATGTGATGAAAGAGGAGAAGGACAAGTATGGACAAAGGTGTAAAATACTACACCACTCCCATTGGTTCTGCATTCTGAGGTACTGTGAAGTTCTTATTAAGCTCACCATTTGGTTGCGCCCCTGAATCCATCTCCTCAGTCATACTGTAGCCATCCCATTAGTAAGACCTTATCGTTATTATCTGTTGTTTACTGAGTGGTCCGTTGTTTGGCGCACTGGGCGGCCAACGGTGGTAAAGCGCAAGTTAGGGTTGAACTTGGAAGAGGCCATAGCCAAGATAATCTGCACATTCAATGGATAAATAGAAAAGGCGGTGGGTGTATTTGCTAAGGGAATCCTCCTTGCGGAGAAGCATTTCTCAACCATCTTGTCGCAATCCGACCCAGACGCACGTTACCTCCATGGGGCCGGTTAGCGAGGATAGATCTCCTGCTCTAAACTTGTCTCGCTCCCCTTTGTCCATCCATCCGCTCAACCCTCGTCTCCATTGGTGAAGCGGAAAAAAGATCCTACTCCCAAAAAGTCCCTCAAGACTCTTAAGGTCCCTAAAACCACTACGCCTGCTCCTCTGGACCTGATAAAACCTAGCACCCATCTGTTAAGGACTTGCTTAGGAAACTGGGCAAAGAAATTACAGATGTCATTTGTTGTAAAATGTCTGGGTTGCTCGACTGCCTGGGGTGAATTGAGGCCAAATTAACTGCCATGGACTACAGATGGGATGGTAGCAGGGATGAAGGGAACGGGAGGGGTGGATGTGTAAATATTGTTGCGCCCTTAGTTCTGCTCCCCTCAGTTACGCTCAAGACTTGCGGGCAGCACGATCCTTGCCTGGGGAGAGGGGTCAGTTTCCGGCAAATGTGTTCAGTAAGGCTTCCCAGTCTGACTTAACTGCTTCTCTCTCAATGGGCTTAAGGGAAGTTGCACCATTGAATACACCAGCACAGAATACATTGGTGCCGGGCTCCCACTCAACAGGAAGCCCTTCCAACCCAGTCGAGGTAGTAGGGTTATCCCATGATGGCTCCTCCAGATGTGATCTCCCTTCAGCCACCTCTCCCTACGTGGGCATATTAGCTGATGTCCCCAAACTGCACCCTAAAGCAAGCGAGTCCACTTTCAAATTAATAAAGCAGCCCACTGGATTAAGGAGATCTCTAGGCTCCAAGGCTGTTTATTGTCTGCAATACTTTTGGCCAGAAGGGTGGGTTGGGAAAAATGTAAAAGGTTTTTGAGGAAGATTGTGTTATCACTTTCAAAAATTCCATGATGCCCAGGCACTTGATTGAGCACCCAGGGCCAGCTATCACCCACCGAAGTAAGACCTGGATCCTGCCCCTGAGTATCTTTTATAGGACCTGGCCAGAAGGCCATATCTTATTCCCCCACAGATACCTCATTTTGCCCTACCTGTTTTTAATCATTTCTCCCCTCTGGGTGACCTGTTTTAAAATGATTGACTTAGTCCCCTCAGCGTGCCAAAACCTTTCCCCACCAAGGAGCCCAGGGCCCTTTCCACTGCCCTACTTACCTTGGACCGCATCAACATCCACAAGAATCAAGAGGGTATCATGTCATCTATCAAGCTCACCCAAACTCGTGATGGCAACCCAAAGAATGGTATGAACATCCTTTTTTGGAATGTTGCGGGCTTGGCCAGAAAATTGGTCTCTGAAGATTGGTGGCTCTATATACGTAGGCATGACATTAACCTATTCCAAGAGACTTGGGCTACTGAGGAAATTGTTTTGAATGGTTACCATTCGTATTAGGTACCCGCAGCTCGCTTTTTGCAGGGCAGCCTTAACATCTTGGTTCAAGGTCACACTGGAATGCACCGTCACACCAATCACTTCTTATAGTCTCTTAATTCAAGCCTATTTAACTACTTGCCCACATGGTATGAGTTTTGTCCTAATTAATTTCTATAATGGCTATTTTGACTTAAACCATATTGCCATCCTTAAAGAGGTGTCAGACTTTATTTTAGGTCTTGAGGAACTGTTAACATCTTTGCGCAATGGCTTTAATATTATCATAGGGGATGATTTCAATGTTAAATTAGGGCCCACCCAAGTGGAGAATGCACAACTATGATTGATAGCATTACTATTGGGAGTGACAGACTACCCAGGGATAAGGGGAATCAGGCCTTTTACTGAACTGTTTAATCTCCTGAACGTCACTGAAGTATATGATCCTCTGTACTCAATCAAAGTAACATTTGAGAGGGGGACTGCTCCTCTGTGATAGACTAATTTTTTGCAAATCAGGGCTTTGTGCTTGGCTCGGGGGGGCCAAAATTGATCAAAGACCACATAGCGACCATAACCCCATGTGGCTGGAATTGTGCATCCTGATGAGGGGGCAGGTCAAATGTTCCTGACCTCACAATCCCTAGAAACCAAGATGCAAGGACAGTGTTTGGTTTCGAGAAATGTGGTTATGGCCCTCTGTGAGAAGGAGCCGGACTCTATCATGACCGACACTTCAGCATACATCAGAAAAGAGGAGAGCGTTCTAGATGCCCCAGAGAATAGCGGGTGTGGATGGCCACTCCCCCTTCGTGAAGAGAGAGAACGTGCGCTGCGCAAGAGAGAAGAGAGAGGCAAGGATGGCATCGGGCGTGGTGCCGAGCTGGAAGAAGATGCGAGGACGGAGAAGGTGGCGAGGAGAACGGAGGATTGCCCGGGAGACCCGCCCCAAGCGGAAAGTACGCCTGTGGAGGAGTCCGAGCCCCTAGAGAAAATCGGAGCAGAAGACCTCAAGGAGAAGCTGGCCTCCGGCGTAAACTGCAGTTTCAGTGATCCCGACGCTATAGTTCCTACCACCACGACCCAGGAGACGGGTCGTGGTCAAAGGCAAGTACCGCAGTACAAACGGTGCTTTTGGAGGGGTTGATGGGGCACCAGAGAATAGGGAGCACGCTGGTGATAGGTGGCATACCAGACTGGTGCATGAAGGTCGGGGCACACAGTTCAAACCATCCACCACGAATCCCTTCCTGTGCACGAACAACCCTGCCTGTTGACGGTGACACATATGTGAAGCACTCCTTCGCGATTTGACCCATTCTAATTATTTCTTTTGGATTCTTCTTTTTTTTTTTTGTTTGTCTGACCACGACGTGCAAGGACTGAAAACTTTCCTGAAGGAGAAGGGATCCCCCTCCCCCCTCAACGCCCCGGTGATCCTGAGAGACTACTTGGGACTTGGTCCTTACTTTCAATGTTTCTTTGACTGCTTTGTTTTCCTCAATAAACAAAAGAATAGTTACACTCTTCAAGACCCTGACTACTTGTGTCCCTGCTTTGCCCCGTACCACACCCTCCTTCTAGAGAAATATGCTCCAACCATCTCCCCTTGGTACTTGCCTGTCTCAAATCACCTGAATGTTTTCATGCAGTGTCTACCCAGTTTGTAGAATTTGGTTTAGTGGTCTGCTGATGGAACCCAGCAGACCAAGGCCGGATGGATCTAAATGGTTCATCCAGGAATGTAGACAGACAGGCTTCAAAGTATCTGCATGAGGCCCTAAAGGCTAAACCAAGGGATGTGCTGAAAGTGCGCCAATGCAGACAGGTTTACAGGGATGTGCAAAGGGTTATGCAGAAGAAATTACAAGAGAAGTCCTGGAGAGAGTAGTGAAGGCCTGTAGACTGAAAGACACCAGAGCTTTCTGGACGGCAATAAGAAACACTAAGTGAGTGGGGGTAAAATCGAACACGATTATCACCACTATAAGCCAGGAGGCCTGGGTCACACAATTTAAAACATTTACGGCTCCTAAAGCAATTTTGGGGCTGTTAAGGAGGAGGTAGAATTTCCCTTATCATTGGAATTCTCTGTAGAAGAAGAAAGGGAGGCGATCAACAAAAGTCCATGTAGGAAGGCTCCAGGCCCAGATGGGGTGCCAGTGGACTTGTACAAAACCGCTCCGGACCTTTGGGCCCCTTTACTTTGTAATTGCTTTACTGCCCTCTGCAAGACAGGCCGACCACAATCCTGGTGCAGCCGTTATTGTTCCCGTTTTTAAAAAGGGTAATCCCCTGAATGCTATGGCCCAATTTTGTTATTGGACTCCGCTGTCAAGTTGGAGGGTAGAATGGTTCTGGCCCGCCATTTGGACTGGGTTGGGGTCACCGATATCCTCTCAGTGGTAAAGTATGAATTCTGTGAGGGACTTGGCACAATGAAGCAATGTTTAAACCTGTATCTGCTGATAAGCAAATATACCATTGCAAAGCAGGGCTCAGTTTGTCTGGCCTTCATGGATCTGTCCTGCGCCTTCGACGGTGTGGTGAGGTCCAAGCTTTGGGAGATACTGATTGATATGGGGATCGATGGGGACCTGGTCCTGTTTCTGAGAGCCCTACATTATGACTTCTCTGCCTCACTCTGGTTTGACCCCTCAGGCGAGAGGACAGAGGGATTTAAGATTGGATGTGGGGTACACTAGGGGTGCTTTTTAGCCCCCCTGCTGTTCCTGTTATACATAAACGGCCTGGGTTCTTCCCTGTCTGCTAAAGTCTCCGATGCTCCCATCATAGGTGGCAAAAGGTCCCTGTATTACTATACACAGAATTCGCCATTTTGCTGTCTAGAACTCCCACTGGCCTAAAGATATTATTCCATGAATTTGTTTCCTTTATGGGTTCCTTGGTTTTAGCCACAATCACTTCAAAACTTTTATAATGATGTGTAACTTAAAGCAAACTAGGATGCGGGGTATCATGTTGCAAGGTCAACCAGTGGCTCTTACTCAGGATTTCTCCTACCTGGGCGGAGTTTTGATTCGAAGGGGAATTGGGTCCCTGTATCTCTGCAGTACGCCGTACATTTTCAGGATCAGTCGAGTATGTTTTCAACCTGGCCAGACGCATTGGGGAAAAAAAACCTGTGGTCCCCTTACTGGAGCTATACAGGAGAAAATGGCTTCTCATTTTAATGTACGGTGCAGGCATATGGGGTTACATCAATTCTAAGTCACTCCAGGGGGTAAAAAATACAGTATTGAGGAGACTCCTGAGTGTCCCACCAACTTGGTCCACCTACATTTTGCACCAGGAGCAAACGGAGGACTCCATTAATGTAGGCCCACAGTTGTGGTGCTCAATATGGATTAATCTGCATGCTGCCTTCAACAGGGAAATAGTCCTAGACTGCTTGTCGTGTGATAGAGGGCTGAATATACCCTGTATTTACTATGTGAAGTTTGTGTTGTGGGATTTGGGGGACTGGCAGCTTTTCCACCATCCTGAAATTTTGTCCAGGAAAGATATGGCTCGTGGAAAAAATCACTGATTAAAACAAATAGACATAACCTCAGAGAAGTGAATGAGTCCTCTAAAATTACTGTAGGAGAGCATACCGCTCTGCACATCACTTTGGGTATGGTAGTGAATGGCACCATACCTGGGGTGCAGAGACTCCTCTTGGGATGTCGTGTAGTTCCTATAAAACCTATACAGGATCTGCACGTTTGGACAACATACACTGCAGGATTGGTGTCGGACTGATTCTAGACACCCCCACCGGGTATGTTGGCCTGTGTACCAGCTAGCTCACAGTGCCACTAGAAACTCCTCTTACTAAGGAGAGAATAGTTCTTGGCAACCATCGAACATGACAACCCTGATCCCTCAGGACCGTGGAAACAATGTACTACTTTTCGCTCAGTCACTTGTGCTCACTAAGTCTCAGAGAGATACACAGCATAAACAGTAGGGACGTTTTCAATAAGTATTTATTGAACAGTCGTTATTCTAGTGTAAAATAGGTGTGCTGAAACAATCATGAGACAGTAACAGATATAGATGATTAGAAGCACTAGGAATGTAAAAGGATGGTAGAGTTCTACAATCTTGCTATAACCATGAATACAGGCAAGTATATAAAATACATGATAATAAAATGTGTACTCCTACGATGCTACCCTAACTAGATGTACCTAAGTGTACCTAGCATGTATGTAGGTGTTAAGCCAAGAATCCCTCTAGGATGAAGTCAACCCCTATTACCTGAAGTGAGAAACTGTGGGACCCCATTCTGGTTTCGGGTTGGACACCCAGCAAGGGATGTCAGACCACTGCGAGCTGGAGCATCTGCATGCAGGGGCTTCAGCGGCTCATGTCAGTGTATCGGCATGGAAGTCTTGATCTCCTCTGTCTATCTCAGCAAGATGTGATGTTTATATACCCAAAGGTATCCCCAGGGGTTCTACCTTGCTGTGCCACTGTCAGACTAAGGATGACGTCGGGAATGAACCTTGTACATCGTTATTATGCAGGAGATGGTAGCCCTGCTGAGATTCCAAGAATCCAAGGATCCTCATGCATAATATATGAGGCTATTTGGTCAGGGAAAACCCCACGTTCTGTAAGCAGTACCGTAACTAAGTAAAGGGTCAGTCCTAGCAGCCCGTTCTGTATGTAGTGTAGGGATGCATATAGGTGAAAGGTTGGGATGTTACCCGAGCCTATATTGGGGTACCTATATGGACTATAACCCCCACTCCTCATCCGACTGGATGACTTAATCTAATTCTAATGTACTACCTGTCTAGGTACTGGTACGCAAACATATTTAGTAAAAACCGTAGTTCCCCTAAAAAATGTTAAAATGTTTTTTAAAACTCTAAAAGCTGCTAAACAGAAAAATTGTCACTCAAGCCATATCTCTAATATGTCCGTATATATAGTTCGAACAACTACAAGCATCGAAAAGCCATGCAGGTCATAAAAGTGTCAATTTGTTTTTGGTGTTCCAAATTTAGTTCTTGTTTTAAAAAAACAATTTTTTTTCCCAGCACATAATGAGCCAAATGTTTGTGTCCCGGCTTTTAGATGCAACATTGCTGATGCCTGCCACCTCAGACAAAGATCCCTGTAACACCTCGCAGAGTACATCAATCGAGCACAGATGATCTTCCGTACTGCCTGCAGCCGATGCTGGGGCAGCCTGTTCGCCATCCAAGGCCTTGGTGTCCGTGGAGGAGCCGGTATCCATTTCTACAGGAGCAGAAATCTCCTGTGGAGGCTCTAAGAATGCCATCATCAACATTGGAATACGCTGGGGACACTGCAGAACATGGGCCGTTATCGGGTCCAGTAGTGCATCTACGTCCGGTTGTGCAATTGATGGAAGTATCAGACAGAGATCAAACACGCATTCTTCTCCGCAGAACAGGCATCGGATAACAGGTAAGATGCAGTCCATCCAGACTGGTCTAAATGACAGGAACCAAGAGGCGCTCAGTTCCCGTAGGCAAGGTGTGCCCAGATGTTGTACCATGCGATCACGGTATTTGCCCTCCAGGAGCACTGTTTCCATCCCCTTGGTGACTGGGATGTCCGTTGCGTAGCAGAAAAATTACAATCAGGATACCTGCTATTAGAAACAGGATCCGCAGAAGTCCTCCAAAAATGTTTCAGAATACGGAGTGTATAAAGTTTGGTATAACTCTGAGGACCGTCTGGAAGGTGCGTAACAGTCCTGAACCTATGGTCTTAAATAGGTGTACTATACCCGTCGTATCAGACATGTTAAAGATATGATTTACCATTTCTGCAAAATGGAAGGGGCAGTTCGTACGTATGAGTGCCTGTATCTCGGCCGAGGACCTTGCGATCTGGCGATCTACAGTCTCCCGGGTGGAGGTTAAGGGCCCGGTTTTCTGTAAAAGCATGGCTTTCATTCTGCTTAGAGTATCTAACCGTATAAGAGAAACATTTAGTGAAGGCCATAACGGCGCCTCCCTGACTGCATGTGTCGGTGGAAACAATACTTGCATACAGCAAGTATCCCTGGAGCTCACAGTGACTAGATATGCGATGCCCAGAAGCATCCCACAACAACCTTGATCATTCAGCATCAAGTAACTCCCATTTGAAAGTAGCCTGAATACTGGAGTAATCACGGCTGCCGGGGTACCCCTCGAGTGACAGGCCAGGTTTGCTACCGAACCATTGCAGGCCCTGCGCAATATAATATCCTGGCATATGAGAGATCCAATCAAAGCGCTCTCGCAGTATGTACCGCTTAGAAACACTTCTCGATCCCCACTCCTGCATCAAAATCTGTACGGTAATTCCCAAGATTCCCTGATGAATTCCCTACTCATTTCTTCTAATCTGCCTGCTTGTTGTTGTTCTAGGCAATACTAAAACTGGAAAGTTGTGACCGGTAAAGTTATATGGCCATGGATTAACCACTTTGTGGACGGTGATTCTGCCACAGTAAAAAGTAGTCTGTCCAGTTTTTCAATACGCAGCATTGTATATTTTGCTCCCCTCTGTGCTATTTTTATCTGTTTTTCCGTTAGATTGTATGCAGAAAATAGTGACGTACTGTTGATAAAACGCCAAGGCACATAACCTGCGCAATGATTGCAGCGTCCAGCTCAATAACATAATAGAACGTAATTGTGACTCTCTGTGCTGTAGTATGGACAAATCTTGTTCTGGAATATCAATAGCAGAAGATACAATGTTGCCCAGTGAATAAATCCTGGAAGTTAATGTAGTCATGCCATTGTCAACTACGGCTAACGCCTTTTCTAAATTGACCCTATCTATTTCTCGTAGTCTCTCCGCTGCTTCTTGTTGGGAGATTTTCCAAATTTCATTATAGACAGCATAATAGAAACGTTTCTGACGTGGCTTTCTGGGACCTAGTAAAAAATCCCTCAGGTCCACATCGTCTGTTAGTAAGGATAAGTGTTGTTTCACCTGTGTTAGTGTTGAGGTTCTTAGCCAATCGAGCCATAACTTCCCAACACTGTATGATGTCACCACCCCTGGATGTTCTCTTTGTACATAGCGTGGGTCTGGCCTATGGATACTGAACCCTTCGGTTGTACCCCTGAATCTTTCTTGACATCTGTTAGTGTCTGTGGGCCAAACCAACCATCCCTTCCAATTGGGGTCCGATCTAGTGCACTGTAAGATGTCATCTAATGTAGCCCCTTTTTGTGATGTAATGTTCCCCTCGGCCTGTGATGGTGTTGGAGTTCGAGGTGTATTTAAATCCTTGTTCGTGGCTATTCCAAGGCAGGAAGTCTGTTGCACAGTCTCATTTAGAAATATAATCTGCTGTGGAATGAGGCATGCTCTAAATAGCGCTTCTGTTCCCTGGACTTGCCAATCTCTAGAACCTCAGACTGATTTTAAGTCTATAGTGTCTTTCCATAAGTCGAAACCCTGTTCAGACAGTTGGGTAATGAAGGAAGCAGAGTAAATCTGTTTTGTGTTAGTCAACATATTTTTCTGTGCAGGTGTAGGTGCAACCTTATAGTAATATGAGGTCGGGTCTGAATTAAACCCTGAAAAATATGAATTTTTTTGTGCAAAAGTTTTCGAACTACTTTTCGGCAATGTTGGGCAATGTTCCCATTGGTGATATGTGAAAACATTTCTAGGGTAACTTGATTTGTGTAGAAAATTACCAAAATGTTGATAACAATACATTGTGTTAAAGTCTGATGTGTCTTCTAACATTTCATTGCTAGAAAATGCAGCAGATTGTTCTAAATCAGACAACATATTATTCACAGTTTCAAAATCCCAATCATCGGAAAATGTACTGGAGGTAATGATCTCATTCAAGAAATTTTAAATAAATGTGCTATTTTTAAAAGTTATGTTGGTCCGAATATATCATAATCAACCTTGTCCCATACTATACCATCCGGTATAGGAACTGCTGTAATGTTCACTGATGACAAGTCTCTCTGTTCACAATGTGATGAAACATGAGGTTTTAGGAGTAAGTTCACTTTTGATGCTGCAGAGCTTTGGCAGAGGGAAGTTCCATTAACAAGTAAGCAGAAGACTGCTATTAAGCCTATCCAGAAGAGAAAGAAAAGTATCCCGGTGCTTATCCAAAGTTCTATCCAAGGTGACACCAGGTAAATCTTTTTAAGAAAAATGTAGAAGTCTTTGATTTGTTGTTTATGAGAAATTGGGGTTGGCGTTGTTTCAGGTTCACTTGGATCCAAAGAAAAGGTATCAAAGTCGATGAAATAGCCAGATGCAGTTCGATCTATTTTAGGTAGCTCAGCAGGTTTTGTTGAACTTGTAGATGGCTCTTGTTGAGGCATGTTTATGTAGACATCAGTGTTAGGTCGAATTGAAATTTGTCTTTCATTTTGATTTTGTATTCCTTGTTCAAGGGAAACGAGTTCCATGGCATTGTTGCTTAGTCCATCATTCCGTATGGACGGCTCTTCGAAGGTGATGAGCCTTTCTGTTTGAACTTCCTGTATGGTAGCGAGAGGAAGGCGCCGGCTACCCAGGACCCCACGAGGCCTACTATTCAGTATCGGCCACATAGTGTAGTTTTATCAGATCAATGGAGAAAAATCTTTTCTCCTTTTTCCCGGCAAGAGGCGGCAGAAGTACAGTGCTTGTTCCTTCGACGGCCAGGACAGGTACAGGCTTTCTGTATGATGGCCCAAATTCTTTTTTGTCCGTTATTTTCTCTCTGACTAGATCCCCAACCTTAGGGACCCAGACAGGTCTTGCCGTTACTGACTTGACTTCCCCAATGGCGAACCTTTTCACTTGGACGTTGCTCTTTAGAGCCTGTGATTCATTCAGTTCCTGTAAAACAGCCAAACGTTTATTGATGTCAAAAGGTTTTTCATCCGCCACTGTGCCTTCACAATCAAGATCAGGTTCCCACATTCTTGTCCCAAATAGGACCTCATAAGGAGTGACACCCCCTAGAGAGCTTCTTTGCATGTTATTTAAGGCCCTCTGAACCCCATATAAGTGATTGACCCAACTACCACACGTGCCTAATACTCTAGCTGTTAATGTTTGCTTTAAGTCCTGGTTCTTCCTCTCCACGACGGAATTTCCCTCGGGATGGTATGGAGAGGAGTACCGCAATGTTACACCCAAACCTCCCATGGCCTCCTTGTAAGCCCTAGAGCTAAACGCGGGGCCACGGTCAGAATGTAATGTGCCAACTGCGTCTGTCCCTATAAAGACTCGCAAATCTTTGATAACAGTTCGAGCGTCAGCCGAGCGCTGAGGCCAAACCCATAGGAATCTCGAGCAGGAATCCACTGCAACCATTATGTACTTGTAGGCCCCATCAGATTGTAAGGGGCCGCAGTGGTCCAAATAGACACACGCGAGAGGTCTGTCCGATATTCGCAATGGTGTCTGCGCTGGACGTGTTATGGTGGAACCCTTCATCTGTTGACAGATGTCGCACTTCAAGACATAGTCTTTGGTCTGCTTTGTTAACCTTGGCCACCAATAGTGTTGTTTCAACAGAAAAACAGTCGCCGTAACTCCTGCGTGTGCAGAACCCAAACCCTCGTGTGCAGCTAATATTAAGCCTAATCTGCGATCCATGTTTGGTATTACTCTATCCCCCACTCCAGGAATCTGAGCAAATGGAACGTTGTTTGCATCTAACTTGTAGGAGTACTTGAGTGGAAAACCTTTTGGAAGTGCTTTGTTGTCTTTGCGTGAAGCAATGACAGCTACCATTATCTGCCCGTCTATTCTCATTTTTGAACGAGTGATTGCAGCTACGGACGCAGTTCGTACTGCCCCTTCGCGGCTTCATCAGCCAATGAATTCCCTTCAACGTGAACACCATCACGTTGATGACTCAGCGTGTGTATTACGTGTGCTCTTGGTAGTTCGTTTTTCAACTCAGCTACCTGTTCCCATAGCAGTTTGTGCTTAATTGTGCCTCCTTTTGAGTTTTTAAACCCATTTTGCCCCCAATAATGAAGATATTCATTGTATGACTGGACACAGTAAAAAGAATCGCACACTATTAGTGTGGGGAATCCTCGATCCGTATTTACCAGTGCCAATAAAAAATCTTTCAGTTCTGTTAACTGAACCGTGCAGTCTCCTAGAGACTGAGTTTTTGTACAGCTTGGATGGAATTTACCATCTCGCATACGACCTTTAACAATCTCACACACGGCGCTGTATTGTTGTATACTTCCTATGGCCGGTTGTGCAGATCCATCAGTGTAAATTATGTATTCATACTGATCTAGAGGTATTATTTAATTTGGGAGAGGATGTTCTTGTTCATATTGCAGAAATGCTTGTGTTTTCAGATTTGGCTCATATCTGTATTCTACATCTGATGCAGTGAGAGAATTAGCTCATTGTATTAATCTCAGATGTAACGCTTTATTGTTAGGAACGCTTGCCTTTGTCGCAGCCTCTAAGGCCGGTACTGGAGTCACGACAATTATTCGTTTCCCCTGAGCCAGTGCTCTTTCTCTCACTACAGCAGTCTGTACTGCTGTCAGAATTTTTTCGGTGGCTGCGAAACGCATCTCAGCATTTGTGTACAAGTGTGATTTGTAAGCAATGGGTACTGTTTCGCCTTCATTATATGTGAGGTATGTGTACCCTGATTGACCCGCAACTATACGGATCACCAGGTTGCGGACATTTACGCGTGTCTGTAAGTGTTTAGACGCTATCATGTCAGCCTGGAGTGTACGAAGTGTATCTGTATGTTCTTGTGTCCATTGCCTAACTGAAAAATCAGGTCTTATGAAGTCGTAGAAAGGTTTAACCCTTTCCGCGTAATCCAAAATGTATGTTCTGCCGAAATTTAGAAATCCCAGTTTGGATTGTAAATTTTTCAGGGATTTTGGAGGTTGGAGCAGCGCACATTTTTCTAAAAAGTTAGCTGCCAGGCTTTTCTCTTCACTTGAAAGCTCATATCCCAATAAATAGGATGCTGAGGTGGGCTATTTTTGATTTTTTGAAGTTAAATTTGTAACCCTCTGAGACGAATCCCAAAATTATGGTGCTCACCCTCGTCAAGTGTTCCTCCAGGTCATCATCCGTCCGATAAATATCATCTACATAGGAAAATGCCTCCTCATCCAGATTTTGAAGTAATTCAGTTACTCTGGCGGAAAACAGCCCCGGGCTGTTTTTATATCCCTGGGCTAGTCGACAAAATTGTCGCTGGGACCCTAGCGCTGAGAATGCCGTGAATTATCTGCTCTCAGGTGCTATATTCTGGCAGAAAAATCCATTTGAGATATCTAGTGTTGTTTTGTATTTTTTCCGCACAATGTTATTCATTAATGCGGCACTGTGTGCATTTTGTACTGCAAATGTTTTTGTGCATGAATTTAGATGTCTGTAATCCAAAACTAGACGATATGTATTGTCAGGTTTCATTACGGGAAACAAAGAGTTATTCATTGAAGAGGTGCAAGTTTCAATCCCCCCTGGTATTCAAGTTGATCTAAGATCTCCCTGACCTGTTTTTTAGCTTCTTGCTTTATGGGATATTAACTCTGCGGAGTTGGAGTAGATTTTAATGGTATCACGTGCTGGGTTGACTCTTCATCCCATCCAACATGGTTTCGATATAGTGCAGGAGCAAGGGCTACTGCCCACTCCCGTGCCTATGTATGTTTTAAATATTGGGGAACGAGGTCGGAAAAAGCTGGCATAATTACCGTTTCTCCTTTTGGGCAATCCATAACAATAGCAGGTGGCCAATCTTTTTCAGCTAATAAAATGTCATAGCCAAAAGTTAGGTTCTCCCAAAAGAGACCTTTAATTTTCCTGGGTTTGTCCCCCTCCATCCGGAATGTTATTTCATGTAACCTATGTGGCTGTTTCCACCGTGATATACTCACTCAACTCCGCTGTCACCAGAAATTACATCAGGTTCTGGCGAGCTATAGTTACTTCTGCTGCGCTGTCTAGCATCGTCAGAGTCCATTCCCCGTTCAGTAGTTGAGTCCTCAGAATTCTGGGCATGTCTGATCTTGAGACCTACTACTTTCTTCTTTTTGAATTGAGGTTTAGGTTTTTGTTTTTCTTCTTTCTTAGGTGTGTAGTCCGCAGCTTGTTGCATGTCTCTGGACTTTGTACGCTCCTCCTGTCTGTGTTCCGACCATCCTTCTCTCTCTGAGTTTTTCGAAGAGCCCTGAAAGGAACGAGAGGAACGTGTATCAGTGTCCTGATACCTGTCAGGTTTTCTAATGTTGTCCCTATTTCTAAGGTTATATCTCCTGTTGAATGTCTCCTGTTGAGGAGATCTAACTCTGTATTGAGATCTATTGTGTTTATTCTTTTGTTGTTTGTTATTGCCCCATTTCTTCTTTGAAGAAACTGGTGTTTGATTTGTCTGTTCTTTATCTGGACCCCCCGTTAGTTGAGGTTTTACTGGTCTAGCTCCCAAACTATCCCTGCCTAATTCTGCATATGCAGTTACAATAATTGTAGGTAATTCTGTCTCCTGTTGTAAAGGAGTGAAATCTCTCAGGCGTTGGCGTATTGCCACTGATGCTGCTTCCCCTTTAATGTTTGCTAATATTATAGCTGATACCTGGGCGAAGTTATTTAATAACTTCATCCCTAAGTTCAGAGCAGGTTCTGCTCCATACTCGTTCTGTATTTGTCTCAATACATCTGGTATCACTGATAATGAAGGGATACCATGAGTTCTAGTATATATTGCAGCGAAGACCGTACCCCAAGAAGTACAATCCTCTATCGGGGGAGCTATTCCCATTGGCAAGCAGATTGTTAGCATTCTATGCTTTTCATGTGGGCTGGTGTTTGGAAATACCTCCTCTAGCTGTGTTATTTTTTGAGCCACCCAAAATGGCATTTGTTCACGTTTAGTGGGCAATTTACCCATCACTGCGTGTAATGTTTGTGGTGTTATTTTAGTTGTAGAAGTTTGGACTGGTCCTGGTTGTGTAGGCGATGTCGGCTGAAGCGGAGTGTTCTCATCACAAACTGTGTCATGTTTCTGTAAAGTTTTATTAATTCTTTATGCTGTGTAAGTAAGTCTCCTCCTGGCATTGTGTCAATGTCAGGGTGTGTTGTGTAGGCCGCTAGTACTGGCCATGTTGCTCCGTCTCTTCCGAGCGGACCGAGTCTTACTCTATTTCTTGTATGGGGTAGGGCGCCTTTAAACCAGTATAAATGTTCGTGGTAAGTGAGTGGAATTTCAATGTCCTCATATGGACAATATTCGTTTGGTATTTCATCTTCTGTATAGTAATGAAATGTCTTTGTTAATGCATTCGCTTGTGGGAATGTAACCCATAAATAGAATACCTCTGTTCGAAATGATTTGTGTGCCTCAATCACGAATGTTACCTGCCCACCCCTTTATGTTAAACCGTATGCGGCTAGTTTTAAGGTGATGGCAGTTCTAAAATTTTCTGAAATGTGTATTGCATCTGCATCTTCTTCTTCCTGGACTGATATATTCAGTTCACGCGCAGTGTCTCCCTGTTCAGTCATTGTTTTTAATAAGAAGAGCTTTTCAAGGGAACTGAGATAAGGTGTTATGCACAATAGGAACAATGTTTCCTTCAAGCTTGATTAAACCAACAGCCAATACATAGGATTTTGCCTACTCAGCTGTGGCAGATTTTTTGTTCCCTCCCACTCCAGACGTCTCTGGGGAAAATGTGAGTAGGGGTCTCTGAGAATAGCACGACTGAACTACTCAGATTTGACCGTTATATAAGTACCCAACCAACGTTGGCGGTGCCATGTCGTGTAGTTCCTATAAAACCTATACAGGATCTGCGCGTTTGGACAACATAAACTGCAGGATTGGTGTCGGACGGATTCTAGACACCCCCACTGGGTATCTTGGCCTGTGTACCAGCTAGCTCACAGTGCCACTAGAAACTCCTCTTACTAAGGAGAGAATAGTTCTTGGGAACCCTCGAACATGACAACCCTGATCCCTCAGGACCATGGAAAACAGTGTACTACTTTTCGCTCAGTCACTCGTGCTCACTTAGTCTCAGAGAGATACACAGAATAAACAGTAGGGACGTTTTCAATAAGTATTTATTGAACAGTCGTTATTCTAGTGTAAAATAGGTGTGCTGAAACAATCATTAGACAGTAACAGATATAGAATATTAGAAGCACTAGGAAAGTAAAAGGATGGTAGAGTTCTACAATCTTGCTATAACCATGAATACAGGCAAGTATATAAAATACATGATAATAAAATGCGTACTCCTACGATGCTACCCTAACTAGATGTACCTAAGTGTACCTAGCATGTATGTAGGTGTTAAGCCAAGAATCCCTCTAGGATGAAGTCAACCCCCATTATCTGAAGTGAGAAACTGTGGGACCCCGTCCTGGTTTCGGGTTGGACACCCAGCAAGGGATGTCAGACCACTGCGAGCTGGCGCGTCTGCATGCAGGGGCTTCAGCGGCTCGCGTCAGTGTGTCGGCATGGAAGTCCTGATCTCCTCTGTATATCTCAGCAAGATGTGATGTTTATATACCCGAAGGTATCCCCAGGGGTTCTACCTTGCTGTGCCACTGTCGGACTAAGGATGACGTCGAGAATGAACCTTGTACATAGTTATTATGCAGGAGATGGTAGCCCTGCTGAGATTCCAAGAATCCAAGGATCCTCATGCATAATGTATGAGGCTATTTGGTCAGGGAAAACCCCACGTTCTGTAAGCAGTACCGTAACTAGGTAAAGGGTCAGTCCTAGCAGCCCATTATGTATGTAGTGTAGGGATGAATATAGGTGAAATGTTGGGATGTTACCCAAGCCTATATTGGGGTACCTATATCGAAAATATCAGGGAGAGAATGTTACTTAAGCGTTTTCACCTAGGTTTTGTGAGTTTCCATTTGGGGCAGTATGATGTCTCCAGTATTGTGATATGCCCATGTGATGAAGTTTCACTGCAAAGTTTAATGCCTTTCATTTGTTTTTGTATATTTTACCAGGATTTTAGCAAAATGTACTTACTTCCCATTATTAAGAAGCGGGGCATTCGATCTTCCCTGGCAGTCCTGGAGTATCTTCAAACCTGGAGTCCCCAACAAACTGTGTCAAAATATGCTCCTTTTTAAGATGTGCTAATAAACGGGAGGTACTCAATGTTGTTTAATTTGTTGTTTCTGTATAAGAGTAGTTTTTAAGTACAGATAGCAATGTTACGACATTACTTATTTATTCTGCAATGAATTGGCACTTGCACTTTATCTGGCTATCCAGGCAGGCATCTATCAAATGGGGTGACCCCCTGTTTATACATGAATTGCTGCTAATACCCCAATATTCTACTTAGGAATTATATTTTCTGGCCTGGGAGTCCATGATGTATGCTCTTTAATGTAATCAAGGCCAATGAAAGTTTTTAATTTTGTGATGCACTTTTTACTTGCTATGCAATGTACTCTTCTCTTGAATTGTAATGTAATTTTATCTGCTGCACTTTTATGACTGTTTATGGTCAAAATAAAGGTTTTATCCTTAAACATAAAAATAAATCTCGAGTTTACCTTCAGCCAATGTAAACATCATAAGACTGTTGACACTGCATTGTAACAACTCGTTCGAGTTAAAACCGTGGCTACCCAATTTTGGACTTGTTGCAGTATCATGATAGCATTGGCTGGCAGCCCCAAAGAAAATAGTCCAGTCAAGACAGAATTGTGGCTGAGACCAGTGACTTATGTGTTCTTTCCGGCAGTAGAGGTAGAACCTTTCTTAGGTAGAGAAGGCGGGAGCCTGAGACCGTGTTAATTTGTTTATGTGAACTTAATTTCATTATCTACCATTAAACCCAGATTCCTTGCTGTCAAACATAGTGTTGGTGGTTCCCCCAAATTTTGGTGACTAATAAAGCACCAACTCATAAGATGTCCATTTTACACTCATTTAGTTTCTGTACACCCAGTGGGCCACTGCTTGCATGCAGTCATGAAAATCTGAAGCCACTGGTTTTTTTGTCTCCAATTGACAGGATAATGTGAGTGTCATCTGCGATGGACATTAATGATAGTCCAAATTTCAAGATCAATCTGGCCAATTGGGAGATGTATATATTAAATAGGTAGGGCTCAAAATGAAGCACTTAGGAACTCCAAAACTCAGCGATCTATTTTTCAGTGGAAAGGAGAACATTCTGACTGTTAGTGTGCAGTTTGGGAGAATCTATGTAAATTAATCTAGCGCCCTACCCTGGACCCCAATTGAGTTAAGTCCATTGACCAGAATAGGGTGTGCAACAGTGTCAAACGCAGCACTGAGATCTAACAATACCACTGCTGTGCTGCAGCCTGTGTCCAGAAGCAAGCACAAGAATCAAGAACTCTTACTAAAGCACTGGAATGAAATGGCCTGAAACTCGCCTGAGTTTCATCAAGTACGTCACTGATATCTAGAAGTGACTTTAGCTGTCTGTTGATTTCTCTCTCTAAGATTTTTGCTAGGAAAGGTAACCAAGAGATGGGTCTCTAATTTGATAATTGCTGGGGATCAGCAGAAGGCCTTTTTAAGATGGGAAGAATCTGAGCCTCTTTTCACAATTGTAGGCAGGTTGCAGATTCGATCGACAAATTGCACAATCTAGTAATCCCTGATGCTAAGGTGCTTCCACCAAGATTGAAGCAAGAGGCCGTGCAAGGGTCTAGAACAGACCACGATTTTATTGTAATCATAGATTTTAATAAGTGATCTGATGACAGTGCTTCAAATGAAGATAAGGTTGTTGTTGGACTAGTCTGATATTGAGGATTCCATGGATTCTAACGAATTCTAATTTCACAGATAATAGTATATAAGTCATTAGTGTCTTTTATTTTAGCCATTGCTGTGTTACTTTAGTAATGGGAAAATCTTCTGCCAACAAAAAAGATTGGTGACTCTTGTGCATATGTGGGCAAGAGACTGTAAAGTTGTTATACAGCACGTTACTGATGGTCTGCATTACATCCAATTACAACTTTGATGACCTCTACCATTTTATCACAGTGCTTAATTTGTAAACAAAAATATAAGTGAGTGCCAGGGCCCTTCTCGAGGGGCCACTGCAAACTGCACCACCCTTGCCAGCACTGCCAATAGCAATACCAATCGAACTACTAACCATGGCACTCCTACAAGTGTGAAAATTCAGCCTATTCTAGGCAATCCAAAGCTGTAATAATTGTGTGAGTGGCAGGTAATGTTCTTCTTTAACGGATATTAACTTACTAAACTCTGTTGCTGGGCTCATCTCAAAATTAGGCAGACAACGCCACCATGTGGTGGACTGTCACAAGAGCCGGTGCTGACAATTGAGTGCTGGTGTCGAGCACTGGAAACCACCGGCTCAAATCAAGCACGTATACCTAAGGGCACAAACGTGACAGCATCAAATAAATATACAATTTAAATTCTAGGTAAGATACTCTATATAATGTGTACCATAATATTCTCACCACTTAGGATAAACCAACTTGTCGAATATATTATGCTGGAACTTGAGTTGCTCTTCTCATTAGTAGATACAGACTGCAGATTTACTATGCTTTAATCTAACCTGTAGCGCACATTGACCTGTTCCAGCAGATGATATTGATCGTAGATGCCATTCGCTTGCCACTGCCTCCCTCATCCCCTACACCATCCCCCTACTTCCTCTGTTTCACATGCTGTTAGCCATGACTTGGTGTGGCTATATTGCCGAATGACATACCGACATGATTATAATCAATTATTTTGAATTATTCCACACATAACATTGTCTTTATCATATCAAGATGGCGGACTCATTATACTTGAGTAGGCTACGGCCTTACACATTAGTCTGCTCTCAATATTTATTCACCTGGATTTAAACATGACAGTGGCGCACATGGAGCATGCTATGATACACAGTACTTCAGAACTGCGTCGTTGTACTTGCTTACCACAAATATGTGCAAATCCTTGGCTTTGCTGTATACTTTGCCAGACTATTGGGCTCTTAAGGCTCCTTTTCTACCTTATTATCAAGCACAAATTATGCACCTCTTTTTCTAAAACTCACCCTATATATGGTCTTGAACGAAAATTTGTAAACTTACTGTTGTGTCACACGAGGTGCAGAGGGTTACAACACTTATTGTAGCATATACTATGATTTTGAGAAATATTTTTTTTGTAATGGTGATGTGCACTTTACCTGAATTAGGAGTGCCTCTTAGTAAAATTGTTCGCATTGTTGATGAACACGAATGGAATGACCTATAAGCATTTGGACTGATTATAAAATATGATTTCTAGGTCTGAGGAAGTCATTGGCGATTACAGATGGAAAAAGGTGTTGGCTGGCTAGAACCGAGTTTATGACAAGCCCAATAAAGAAGACACTGAGTGCACACAAAAAGTAAGACTTCATTGTGCTTTATGGCAGTGCTCGAAGGAGCAATTGATGTTCTTACTTCTCAGCTTCAAAAGTCTTCCATGTTTTTTGTAAGAAATCTGCCTAATGGACTTTTGCAACAGTGCTATACACAGAGGTCAACAAGTTCTGGCTCATTGGCTTTGCTAGGTCAGTGAAAAGATTTAGACAGGCCAAAATATATGTGGCATGGTTTGTTACCTTTTAATAACTCCTCTGATTAAGTGTTTTCAGAGTCAGAACACTTCAAGGCAATTTAACCAGTCTGTGACACTCTTGCACCCCATAACCATCCCTGCGTTCTCTGTCCTTCTATACAACCCACAGATCAGTGTGGTATTCTTCCAGGATAGGCAGACTCCTTCTACCTTCAGAGAGATCATGTAATGATCATGTTACTTCTTTTTTCATTTGCAGGAAACGTGTTATAAAGCAAAGAGCTATTTTTCTCTTGCAGGCACTTCCCCCCGACCTCTCACCGCCAACCTCAGCCATGTTGTAATGTCTTCTTTGGTAATTGTGGGTTTGACTACACCTTGTTCATTAGCTGTAGCTGTCAAGTTCTAGGACTGGTGATTTTGAATGTACTCCCATGATTATGAGCTTTCATTTCAGAAGTAAATCATTATTATTTTTTTATTGTCAGATGTTTAATGTGTACTGTGGAGCAGCTTGCTGGATGGACAATCTGGGCTGCAGAGGGAGAGAAAGTCGCTGAATGCAGTTTTCATGAAAAATGAGAAATACATCAAACGCATACCACTGCAAAGTAAAAATCAGAATCCAGAAATTCTGATGCTCTGACCTCTTTGCTTGTCAATGTAAGAAAATCCATATATTTTGTGTGTTTCCATTTTTTGTTCTCCCTGGAAATCTGGATTTCTGACCTATCCTGAGGGCTGTGGCCTGTCAAATAGAGTCCAACCCCAAGCAGTCTTTAAAAATTGAAAGCTTCTTTCCCCTTGATACAGCTCGAACTACTGTTGGCTTGTTTTAACTCTAACACATCGATAGGTCATGAGTGGGACGTTACAAAATATTAATTATGAACTCCTTGGTGGCTTGGGTTCTGTGGGAGTTGGCTCTTTGAAGCAGTGGGTCCGTGCCAGGTCGAGGCTAATGCCTATTTTTCAGCCACCCTTGCAATTCCATAAGGAGGGAAAAGATTAATTGAAGGGTAGCTGTTTGGGATATTAGCCCGGGGCATGAATGCAAGCTCAAATGGTTTATTTTTCTGAAATTCCTCCCTTGTTGCATTGCTTAGGTCCCTCTCACAACAGCGGCTGCCAGTTTGGCATTTGTTTTTTAGGTTTCGCCTGCACAGCGCTTGAAAAATATATTGTTTTTAATATAAACTTAAAAGGGACTTGCATCCCACCCCCTCTCTTTCCTGGCTTTTCATTGGTTCCTGTGCTTGCCACTTACATTTCCTCCATTTCTATTTGCTGTAGCACATTTTCCTGCATTTACCAATGCGTGTTTCCCCTGTTGCTTCTCTAATCAGTTTCCCATCGGCAAAGTACTGTATCCATCCACTTTTAGCAAACTATTTTCTTATGGTTTTGCATGCACAGCACTTGTTTGGCTTTGACTTGCGCTGTGTTCTACAATTTGTCTCCGTCCCTCATGTTGCTCCTCCACCCCACCCCTTTTTCCTCCTCCCACGCACCACTTCAACAACCATTTCGACACATCCCCGTATGGGCCCTTGTTACACTGCCACCATCTTGGAGTCAGGTAAAACTTGTGTCGTTTGCACATCTACATAACCTTGCGCACATCTACATAATCATAGTGCACTTGAGACTTTCTTTGGGTGGACGTCAATTAACTCACCACCTCACACAATATCTATGACGTAGTCCCCTATTTTATGCTATAGCATACTTCTTACACATGGCAGACGTACTTTTGGCAGGACAACTACGGAAGTCCTTCCTCTATGTTTACAGCATCGACCACACTGAACACGGACTATTGGAATCCGTACTCGGATATTCTTTTGAAGTGTGACACTTTCAGACTTATGGCACGGATTGTTTTACGTTTTCTGTTGTATTCTACTTCAGCATGCAACACGTTTTAAGTTCTGTTGGTCAAATTTTTCACTTAATCCTTTCACTTAATTTCTTCACTTAATTCTGTCTAGTCAGAGTCTCAGTTACCACATTTGGTTACTGGGATTAAGGGTTTTACATTTTCAGTTTGCATGCACAAGAATCATATTATCAATATAATCAAGATTCACTCGAACATTTACATACGTTTGAAATTGTTTATTTGGAACATTCAGTACATAATAATCATTGTTATTATTTATTTGTTTAGTTATGCATTTTTAAAAATATATGGCATGTTTAGGTTTGGGTCAACTGCATGTCACGGTGCAGCACAATGTTTTACGTATTTTGTTTATTTTTGTTTTTTCACTCGGGTCACATGGTTTGATCTAACTAGTCAGCACAGTTTAAAAGCGCACGTCATCCTTAGTTGCAATTCATTGAATATCGCCGAACGATGGACAAGCGTCGGCTTACCCGATCTCGGTAGGTTGGTAAAAGGTTGGTGATTTGGTTGGAATTTGTTAATAATATTCATGCTACATGGAGCACATTTTGGGATTTTGGATGTATATTGTTTCTTTTGAAGTGTGACACTTTTTATACTTATGGCACGGAGTGTGTTAAGTTTTCTTGTGTATTATACTGCAGCATGCAACACTTTTTAAGTTCTGTTGGTCACATTTTGCACTTAATCGCTTCACTTAATTTCTTCACTTAATTCTATCTAGCCGGAGTCTCTGTTACACATTTGGTTACTTGGATTAAGGTTTTTACATTTTCAGTTTGCATGCACACAATTCATATTATGAATATAATTTGGATAAGTGTTTCAAGATGACTCATGTTGTCGAGTGTTTTTTTTTTTTATAGTTAAATGTAAACAATCAAAAAGAACAGGCTCACGAAATTCTGCATCCAAAACACCAAGGAACGGATACAGTTTTGGAAAAGATATGTTGACGATATCTTGATGATCTGGGAAGGACAAGAAGACACTCTCGACCCTTTCTTAGCATGGCTGAATAATCGTGATAAGAACCTGAGATTCACACACTCTGTTGGGGAAAAAACGATTCCTTTCTTGGACATTACTATTGTGGCCAATGAAGGAAGACTAAAAAACAAAACCTACTATAAGCCGACAGCAAAAAACACTCTATTGAAATTTGATAGTTTCCACCCCAGGGCACTTAAAGAAAATTTGCCATATGGACAGTTTCTTCAATTGAGAAGAACCTGTAGCCAAGTGGACGACTATCATGTTAATTCAAAGGCCCTGTCAGAGAAGTTAAGAGACCGAGATTACCCAGAGAAAATTATCAAAGCTTCTCAAAAAAGAGCACGTAATCAAAATAGAAATTCCCTACTAGATGAAAATCTGCGGACAAGTGCATTGACACCGCTCACTTGTGTTACAAAATACACCATCTCAAACAAAATGACAAAAATCATCAACCCGACACTTTTTAATTGTATAATATTCTTATATAGCGCATACTGTCACCCTGCGGGTATCCTGGCGCTGTTACTTATCAGATAATCTTATCGGCCAACGGGCCTTGTTAACAGAAGGTAGCAGTGCTGTCGTTCCTAGGGAATAGCCATGTTTTCAGGCTTTTCCTGAAGCATAGCAAGGTGTCTGCCTGTCTGATCCTCAGGGGGAGATCATTCCAGAGGCGGGAGGCTACAGTGCCGAAAGCCCTGCCGCCCATTCTCGTTTTTTTAAATCTGGTAGTTGTAGCCAGGTTAGCACTAATGTCTATGTTTCCTCATTGGCACCCCTAATCAAATCGTTTGGGTTTACTTTAACTTCTTACGCTGACGACACCCAAATTGTGGTGACTCTACAGCCAGAAGGCCCTCGGGAAACCGCGTTGAGGTTGCAGAACTGCATGAGCGCCGTGGGGGGATGGATGGCCCAAAACTGCTTGAAACTCAACTCAGGCAAGACGGAGGTCGTGTTGTTTGGAAACAACCCACACTTCTGGACGCCGGATTGTTGGCCGGAAGCTTCAGGTCCGCTCCCCACCCCGGTTAGGAAAGTGAAGAATCTGGGAGTATGGATAGATGATAAACTGACTTTCAGGGACCAGATGAACAAAGTGGCCTCATCGACGTCATACATTCTTAAATAATGTAGGAAAATAATGCCACTACTTCCCAAAGATGCGCAACAAACTGTTGTCACTGCATTGATAATGCCCAGATTAGACTATTGCAATAGTCTATATCTGAAGGTTCATGAAGGAGTCATGAATAAATTACAGATTCTGCAGAACGCAGCGGCCAGACTCCTCACAGGCACACCGAAGAATGAATCAATTTCAGCCAAAATCAAAACTCTTCATTGCTTGCCAGTGAGGATGCGTATTCAATTCAAGGCCCTGTGTTTGGTTTTTAAAGCTCTACACGGAACCGGGCCCGAATTTTTAAAACAACGATTCCATTGGTATACCCCAAAAAGGACACTGCGGTCATCTGATGCAAAATTTGTGACTGTTCCCAGGGTGAAAAAGGCCAATTGAGGTGGCAGAAGTTTTATAGTCAATGCAGCCAGAACTTGGAATGCTCTTCCTCTATCTCTAAGAAGTACGACCAATCGTTTGGCCTTTAGGAAGACTTTAAAAACATGGCTGTTCTCTAACTGATTGTACTTATCTCTCTCTCTGTCCAACTCCTTTTTTTTTTTTACTTTTCTTTATTGATTTTTTGTATATAAAACCAAGAGAACAATACAATCTGAGGGGATAATTCCATCATCAATAACCATTAAGCATATTGGCATGGGAACGAAAATAAGACAAGGAGTAAGCGACATTACTTCAATAATGAGCACAGTACATACATTGCGTTTCTCTGACTCTTGATACAGCTTATACATTGTACACAGCTGACCCAGCTCATACAGACATCATCTGGCCTCTTATATCTCCAGCAACAGGTACTCCTGAAATAAAATTCTGCTGGGCACGTGCAAAAGTCCAAATCACAGACACCTCCTTAATAAGCGCGCCATCAGGAAAAACAAACAAGCCTTAGTGGTGCATTTTCCCCATCTTACATCCCTGCCGGGATCCTTCCCATTCGCCAGGCGCTGGTTGGACCATGCCTCAACAGCTGCATCGCAATATTGCCATGATCTCTGCTCTACGATACTTCAGGCCCTTTCGGCGGGGTTCTAGCCGCTCGGGCGAGCAAGTAAGACTGCAGTGGGCTCCAGATGTCCCTCGGTCTCGAGGCGCTAGGCAGCTGTTCCGCATAGGTACTCGTTTGGTCCTGGCAGTAGATCAACTCCTCCAGCCACTCCTTGAACTTCGGTGCCCGCCCTCGTCTCCACCTACAGGCCACTCTACGTTTCGCTAACAGTAGCGCTGTATCCAGAAACTTTCGATAAGCTTTCGGGACGTGTTTCGTATATCCCAGAAGAGCAATCAAAGGCGTATCCTCTAGCGGAAATGGCACCATCTGCCGCAGTGCGGTAAAGACTTGTGTCCAGTAGTCACCCACTCTGGGACATCCCCAGGCCAAATGTAAAAAATCAGCTCCAGGACTTCCACATCTATCACATTTGTCTGTTGCTCTCAATGCAAGCTTGGCTAGTTTTGCGGGAGTGTAATACAAGCGCTGTAAGAATTTATAATGCGCTATTCGCAATCTGGCGCTAGCTGAGGCCTGTTTCGTTTGTAAACAGCAGTATTGCCACTGGTCGTCTGTTAATACTTCTCCCAGCTCTCCATCCCACTTAGCGCGGGAAGAATTAGGTATCTCTGACGTGTGACCCCGCACCATATTATATAACAGCGAGACCAAGTGACTCGGCGCCTTAGCACTTAGTAGCATATGCAATGGAGCGCAAGTGGGGGGCTCCCGCGGGAACTCCGGGGTAATCGAGCGGAGGCCCTGTCGCAACCGAACATAAAGAGATCTAGGGTAGAGGGCTGGAGTCCCTGGAACAGACTGTCAGAAGAGCGAAAGGTCCCATGAGATACAGATCTCCCCACGTAAATAGTGACGCGCGCTCACGCAGCTTATGAAATCCCCGTTCCTGTAATAATGGCATACGCGGGTGATAGGTGAGCGGGAGCTTCGGAGAGTACAACACTGCCCCCTGGAGGAGCTCTAGTATATGATGCCAGGCATCCACTGTGCAGGTGATCATTGTGGGCTCTGTACCCCTGCTGCGAGGGGGGGTGTATAGTAGGCCCTCCAAAGGTAGCGGGTCCGCCATCCAGTGCTCTGCTGCTATCTGTGGCATGTATCGAGGGGGATGAAACCAGTAAAATGCGTAATGTGCCTGAGCACATGTGTAGTACAATTCAAAATCAGGCACGTCAAAGCCACCCCGGGCATAAGGTAGTGTGAGGGTTTTCCACTGCAGTCTAGGTTGCTTGCCCCCCCAGACCAGCCTTATCATTTTGGACCTGAGCATTGCAAAAAAAGCGCGGCCTGGATGATAGGGGATATTTAAAAATAGGTATAAGACCTGTGGCAGTATCACCATCTTTACCAGCGCAGCTCTGCCTGCCAAAGTCAAGGGGAGGGATATCCACTGCGCGACCTTCTCTTTAATTCGCTGCAGTGCTGTTCCATAATTGAGCCTCATCAGAGCATCCCTGTCTCTAGAGATAATAATCCCAAGGTAACGCAGGTCAGTGTCGCACCATTCTAGTGGGTAATCGAGGGGGAACCTAGTGGCTGCTTCCGTCAATGGTAGTAGCTGGGACTTTCCCCAATTGATATGAATCCCAGAAAGTTAACCAAAAACTATAAACTCCCGTAATAGTGGATTCAAATTCACCTGGGGATCACGCACATATAGCGTTATATCATCCGCATACATGGAAATGAGGATAGGACGTAGGTTACACCGCAGGGCTTTATCCTGATGATGTTGGCGCAATTTTGCCGCCAGCGGCTCTATCGCGATTGCAAATAATAGTGGAGACAGCGGGCAACCCTGCCTCGTGCCCCTTGATATGGGGAAAGCCACAGAGGTGTGCCCGTTAATTCGCACCTTCGCTGCAGGTTTGTGGTACAGCAGCTTAATCCATGCCAAAAACAGGGGGGGGGAACCCATGCGTTGTGGTATACCTAGCAAATAATCCCATTCGACAGAATCAAATGCCTTGGTGGCATCTAGAAAGACTGCCGCCAATGGCATCTCGGGAGAGACTGTTGGTAAAATAGCAAACAAGGTGCGGAGATTATGAGTGGTGGCTCTGCCCGGAACAAAGCCGGCTTGATCAGGAAGAACTAATTTGTCCAATAGTAAGGCTAGCCTATCTGCGATGACTTTCGCTAGTATTTTAGCATCACAGTTGATAAGGGACAATGGGCGATACGAGTCACATTGTTCTGGTGACTTTCCGGGCTTTAACAGAGATGTAATGAGTGCTTCCCTCATGGACGGAGGTAATATTCCTGCCTCCAGTGTTGCTTCAAATAACTCCTTTAAAATCGGGGCCATCAGGTCTATGAATGTTTTGTAGAACTCTATTGGCAGCCCATCCGATCCAGGGGATTTACCAGACTGCATTTGCATGATGGCTTCCCTTATTTCATCTTTCTCAAATGGTGCTGACAGGAATTCCCGTTGCGAGTCTCCTAGCCAACCTAACGCTACCTCCCCTAAGAACTTTTCCAAGTCTAGTGGGCCTCTCCTCTTTGTAGTGTATAGCGATGAGTAATGTGTTACAAAGGTGTTCAATATATCCTCAGTGTCTCTGCATAACATCTCACCTGGCCTTTAATCTCCAAAACACAATTGGCATGTCGTGGGAGACGAATTATTTCAGCCAGGATTTTACCTGGTCGCTCGCCTTCCCCATATTTCCTGGCTATCCAGTATTTCCCCCTGAATTTCGTTTTGCGCTCCGCCTCCGCTGTGTACTCAGTCAGCATCTCCCGAAATGTATGACGGATAGTGTGATCCCCACTATGTCTCATCTGCGCCTCAAGTGTGTGAAGTTTAGTTTCTAGTTTCTTAATTGTTTCTTGTATGGACCTCAGCACTCCCGCACCTTTAGCTATGCAAATCCCTCGGACAGTCACCTTGAATGCCTCCCAAACAGTCTCTACATCATCTACGGAGCCTTTATTCCTTTGAAAAAAATCCTGTATCTCCTCCTCAAGCTCACTCTTGAATACCGTATCCAGTAGGGTCAGGGGTTGCAACCTCCACATACTCCTCGGCCTGTTATATCCCGGTGGGGCCAGAGTCAATACCACCGGAGAGTGGTCCGAATATGTTCTGGGTAGATGTACGACCTCCCGTATAAAGGGGCCCATCCCCCGAGACACCAACCAATAATCTAGTCTGGCCCAGGTGGCTGCATGTGCCGTGAAGTGCGTGCCTTCTCGCGCCAGAGGATGGAGGTATCTCCATGCGTCTAATAGCCCTTCATCTGTACTTATACCCTGCAGCACTCGGCAAGATCGGTTATTGTGCTGCGGCAGGGGGTTGGATCTATCCTCTGTTGGGTTTAGGGCTACATTAAAATCCCCTCCCCAGAGTATGTGTGGAGCCAATACCCAGTATTTTCCCCCATAGCATCGTGAAGAATTCCGGGCTATCCACATTGGGACCATAACAGCTGACTATGGTTACAGAATCAGCTCCCAGACTCCCCCATGCAATTGTGTATCTCCCGTTTGGGTCAATAGCTGTGCCCACCAGTGTGAATGGTGTTTGCTTTTTTACTATAATTGCCATGCCCCTAGCGTAGGACGAATACGAAGCAAAGAGCCGGTGATCGGCCCATTTCGCTGCAAAGGTAGATGGATAGTGCGGGTGTATGTGTGTCTCCTGGATCAGTGCAATGTGTATCCCATGCCGATCTAGGTACGCTAATAATTGTCGCCGTGTTCTCGGGTCCCCCAGCCCCCGCACGTTCCAAGTAGCTACCCGCAAGAGCCCAGGGTCAGTCGGTGCACCCATGTGTACCTAATGTATGCAGTAATTGTTGGTGTAGTGCTCGTCTGTCTCGTTGTGATGTCGTCCCCATACCTGCCGCGTGTACAATGAGATCCCTTAATAGCAAAAAGAGTAACCATGAACAGTATCCCCCCCTTGTCCCACCCTCCCACAGCGGCACCCCAATCGTCCCGGAATGACATTGCCCTCCCACTCCCCAACAGTATACCAACAGAGTGCATCTAGGAAACCTAGATCCATAGAGCAACTGCTCCGATAGGGGGATCACCCAATGTGGGGGGATCGCAGAGTGTCACTATTCCCTCCCCGCTCCTCCCAGCCCTGCTTCCGCCCTTACAGCGATCAGCAGAACACAGGTACGAGCGTTGGGAGGGTGCTCGGCATCAATCCCCGAGATAAACATGACTGTTTTCAGCTCTGTCTATTGCAACCCTTATTACCATTTGTGGCCATGAATGTAGTACCCCCTGTACTTATCTAATCCTTTGCATCGGCCTGTTCGAGTCCGCCCAATCAGGCGTATATCACCCCCACAGCTGGTGCATGATGTCGTATCCAACCGGTGTGGCCCTCAAGTCTTTTCCCACAGTCTGGGGCCTCTCCGTTTGAAAGTCCTCCCTCCGCAATGCCATGTCCTACATGGAGGCCTGTTCTTGTCTTGGAGATCTCGACCCCACCTCATCTTCTTCCGAATTCCGACGTGCCGCAATGCGAGTCAAGCGTCTGTATAATTCTTCGGCTTGCTGCGGGTTGGAACATATGGTCTGATGCCCCTGATGCGTGACTCTCAACCTCGCCGGATATAGCAGCGCAAAGTCTATCTGCGCCTTTCGGAATTTCTGTTTCACCGGCAGGAACTTGCGGCGTGCCTCCTGTACTGCAGTCGTGAAATCTGGATAAAGTGCAAAGTCCATCCCCTCATAGGTCAGTTTTTTCTTCTCCCGGGCCAGCCGGAGCGCAGTGTCCCGGTCCCGGTAGTTGAGAATCCGGGCAATGATAGGCCGGGGAGTGCCCCCCACCGGCGGACGTGGCCCAAGAGATCTGTGCGCACGTTCCACTATCACATGGGGGGAAAAGACATTCGCTCCGAAGGTGTCACAGAGAAGCCTCTCGACATATTCTTCCATTCTGCCCGTGTTTGTAGTTTCAGCAATTCCCATGATTCTGATGTTGTTCCTCCGACTTCGGGCCTCCAAATCTTCATTCTTAGAGGCGATTACTTTCAGGATCTTGTCCATGTGGGTCAACTGTTGTTGCATCTGTGAAGTCGTGTCTTCTGTATCTGAAATTCTACGCTCAGCTTCTTTTATCTGTTCGTCATGTTTGTCGACTTTGAGTACTAAAAAGTCTAACCTGCCGTTCATTGTGTCCATCTTACCAGACAAAGATGTGAGGCTTTTCTGCATCGCCAGTAATAGGGTTTTCACCTCATCATCTGAGGTAGATGGCTGCGACTGGGCAGTCTCCTCAGCATTCTGTACCTGTTCTTCCGTCGCAGAGCGAGTGGCTGTTCTCTTCGCCTCGAACACCAACTTCGGTTGTCTGCCGTCTGTTTTTCCCATGTTTGGATCCTCTGATGTGTCTGTGACAGCCTTTAAAGAAATTGGTTACGCTCTAGTGCTCCGTGCTGCCCTCCAATGCAGTGAGAGAGACACCCCAGGGCACTCCACTGTACATTTCCTTTTGCCTTTTATGCACTGTACTCCATCAGCCAGGCTCCAGAGCCGTCAATCCCAGGGGCACTGACTCCGAAATGGCAGCAACACGGCTCAACCCAGCCCAGCCGCAGATCTCTCCCGCCACACACCTTAATTCGTTGTGGGTCCGTGCCGTTTCTCATGGATGGCAGATCTTCGCCCCTATCCCCACAATGGAGCTCCTTGCTCCCTCAAATGTCACAAGGATATCGGAAGGGATCAGGGACCTCCTGCGTCGACCGTCCGCCGCTCCCAGACGCGTCCCATCCGAAGTCAGGCAACCCAGCACATGTCTCCGAGTTAGCTCCTCGACCGGGGGTAATTACTGCCCTCCAAGTTCGGGGCACTATCTGTCAGAGTCGTCTTCTGGGACTGCGCTACGGCACGGGTGCGGAAGATGGCGGACTCCGTCTATATCTCATGCAGCGGCGCTTCCCCCAATTGTTTCCAGCCAGCGCCGCTCTCCAGTGCTTCCCCCGCAACTGTGGCAGCCACTCTCGCACCCAGGACAGCCCCCGGTATGGTCACGCCACAGTGCCCATCGGTTTCTCACGCATCGCAGGTCGGGGGGGCAGCGAGGATCATTTGTCTCACCCCCTCACTCTCCAATGTTCATGCGCGACGGTTGTTGCTGACAGTGCGCTTACAGGCGGCGTAAATCCTGCTCCGGCTGTTTCTGCGTGCAAAAACTGCCGTTCGACGTATTGTTCAGTGGCTCCGACTTCACCGCCAGCCAGTGACGAACAGCCGAGAGCCCCACCGCATCAGCTGCGGCCTCGTGCCTCGTGGAAAGCCGGGGCCTCTCTTTGTCACTGCCGCCGCCTGTGGGCTCCGCTCTGTTCGTCTGCGCGTCCCGCTGCCACTGATAACTCCGATCATGCGGGTTCCCAGTGCCTAATCCGGCCAAATTTCTCACCGGAGACACTCCTGAGCCAGATCTATTGGTTGCCTTAGTTTGATGCACGTTATCTCAGGTTAAGGAGGATAAATTATGAATTTATTTGCCGAGCGACCGGAGCCTCACCGCAGTGCGACCATTCCGGCAGTGCGCCACCTAGCGCCCCCCTCTCTGTCCAACTCCTCAGTAGGCCTTTACTCAGCGCCAGGACACCCTTGGGTAACAGTTGCGCTTTATAAATATCCTTAACATTAACATTAACATCAATAAGTACTGGGGCATCCTACAAACAGGAAAACTCAGGTGGGAAAAACCACTATTTTCTTTCAGAAAGGCCAGAAGCCTGAAGGACCGTCTAGTGTCAACACGCCCCAGAAAACCGACTGTTCACTCGGATAAGACCATACTCAATGCCTGCGGCTTACCAAATGTAAGAGGACACTATCCCTGTGGCAATTGTAGTGTGTGCCATCTGACTGCCATTACTAAAACCCTACAACTGGAACCGGATAAAACCTGGTATCTAAGATGACACACCAACTGCAATTCAATGAATGTTATTTATCTGATTACGTGCCCATGCGGTCTACAATATATCGGAATGACCAGCAGAAAAATCAAGGTGAGGATTTGCAAACATCAGAATAACATACGATGTAATCGCAATACTACCAAAATGACAGATTTTTTACAAACTGTACCTACCACTAATGATTTGAAATGGCTCATCATCGAGTAAATAGAACATGCCCTAGAAAACTTCCAAAACCGACTACTTGAAAAAGAACAACATTGGATCTACCGTTTATCCACTCATAAAAATAGATTAAATGATAATATCTCTTTGAATGCTATCAATAATGGGTAAAATTTGCCCTGTTTTTCATCCTTCATATATAGAGCTTTCCTATGAAACAGACTAATGGGCACAAGCTTATTTGTAGGCATTGTCAGCATGTTAAAATTATCACTAAGAGAACAACCAGAAACTCAGTTTTTAACATACTTACCCTCAAAATGACTTATGCGGGTAACTAACTTCTACCACATAATCGCACTTGAATAATTGTTTTCACCGCAAATTATGTGGACAGACTGACAGTTAGCAGAGATACCCACTTATAACATTGGTTATGAACACACACACATACAACGGATTAAGTCCGTCTTCTTACATATTTGTTTCCCTCTTTTCCAATTTCAAGGGCACTGCAATGCATAAAGCCAGGCCCCCTTTAATCAACCGGGCAGTTCATGCCGTTTCGTGAAAACGCTAACGTGAACATGAGCATGTGACATCGAACCGCATTACAGAAAGGCAGGTCCCCTTTAATCAACTGGGTGGCTCATGCCCTCTGGTCAACACGCGAACGTGAGTGTGTGACATCTAATGTGTGCGCCCTGACGCACCCGTCCCACTTCAGATTTACTTGAAAAGCCAACAATGCCAGATCGCTGACGTCTTCGGGATCCCGTGTGAAGACCAGAATAGGTACCACACATGGGCAGTGGACCTTGACAAAGTAAGCGGGTTACGAGGGTAGTGAAAAGCTGTGCCACTAATTTAAATAGTTATTGCATTACTTTGACCGGCTGATACATTCCTTGTAGAGTGTGACTACCGGGATCCATGTCGCCTAATCCCAGAGCGACATAGGTAAGACTTTGTTTACCTATGTTTGGTTGCCTATACCTCACCAATCGATTTCGGCCATTTTTTACTTACTTAACCCCTGTTTTCTCTGCCATATGGATCTTTTAATTGTGACAGCCATTGACTAAAGCACAATTAAAACTTTACTTACTGTGTTAAATTTGGTGCATAGTTTGGAATTGTGACAATTCACTCACATTCGGGATTGTTCGCTATCTCACATTTTGGAAATTAAGGCACACCAAATAAATAGATATGGTATCCCCCAGCAAAAACACATATCAATATGTGGGATATAAGCGGATGCATGGAGAAATTTGACCGTTGCATGCTATGACGGATGATTTAGATTACATTGCACTGTGTTAAGTACTTCATCAAAAATGTTTGTGTCCATCCTACAGATAATTTTCCTGCTTTTACCTTTCAGATACATAGAGTTAGGTGAAAAGCGTAAGTTACATTTTCACAAGGAGAAAATGACTCCTACACTTAGCACACCTTAGTGTGTGTGCGCCCATGTATTGTAGACTAAACAAATCCGTTTGGTCTGAAGAAAGTTATGTATTAAAAACCTGTTTAGACTGAAACATGTAGACCATTTATAGGATATAAGAGACCAATTAAATCTCCAAAATATCCGCATTTCCTTCTTTTTTAATCCTACCACAGGGCCCCAGTATTAAAGCACTCCTGCTCAGGAGGGGGACCCTGTCGGCAGTTTTAACTCACTACCACCACAAACTGTCACTAAAAAACACCAGCTCTGCTGTAATCGGGCATCGAAGCACACCTAGGATGCACTCGGCATCCTTGGTGGGAACACTATGATGAAGCATGCCACCAATTAGGTTGGTGGGTGAAGGTTCTTTTTACAAACCTATTGGTTTCTTGCACACTTTTTTGGATGCAGAATTAATTTCGTGAGCCAGTTCTTTTTGATTGTTTACATTTACATAGGGGAAAGGAACGAACCACTCCTATTTCCTCGCTCTCTTTTTGATCAATTATCTTTTTATAGGACATGCTTTGCCCAAAATTTATGGAGAATTTTAATTTTCAAGACACTGCTTCTAAATCATTATTATTAATCACATAGGCGAAACCAATGCATTACCACTGCTTCTTTACTAAGCTCCTCTCCTTGCGTATTTATAAGATATGAACTTACAATGTTTTTTTGAAACCTGGAAATTATTATTTTCTTTGTTCCTCTGATATTTTCTCACTCTTTTTAAAGATGCTCTGTTTTTTTGGCACAGAATTTGTTACATGAAACATTGAATGATCTGGCTTATTCTGTCATCTTTTTCTTCATGGACTTGAAGCATTACATTCTTTCACTATTTTATTTAAGTATAAATGCCTATGCTGTTCTTTCACAATACCCTAAATGTATGTTGCGCGTGAGATTTGCGATTGGCTAACTTATATTCTCTTTGGAATATCTTGCGCAGTCAAAATATTTCAGCCTCTAATTGTTGGGATTATTGTTCTCAAATGTATTTTCATGGGCAAAACAAGGAAATTAAAACTGTCAAACACATCCTTGTCATCTTGTCTCGTGACTGACCAGGCAGTTGATGACACTAACTTTTTCTTTGTGGAAGATACTCCCTCCACTAAACAAGACAGTGTGCCTTCTGAAATGATATCTCAAAGCTCAGGATTTTCTAATAAAAGACTCAAACAACATGTGCCCTCTCCAAGAAATTCCCATTTTCAATCTTGATTAAGGCTCTTCTAGGCTTAACCAGAAAACTAAGTTCTTATCTTGGAGTGACCAATAAAATACTTCAATTTCTAGATGATAATCAATAAGAGTATCTTTGAGTTTGGGCGGAGAGACAGTGAAATTCAAGATACTATGGATAACATTGATTCTTTACAGAAGGAGACAGAGAGACAATCCAGAGATTTGGAAAATAGGGATAGACGAAATAACCTCAGAATGTATATTCTACTAAAGAATATTGAAGGCAAAAATTTGATTTACATTTTTACTTCCCTGTTGCCCAAGGTTTTGGACATGCAAATGGGCAAGTGTTTAATGTAAACACGAAATAATATAGTTTATAATGAATGTGTAATATTAACGTGTAAGCTTAAATGCAAGAAAATGTGTTTAAAACTTGACAAAACTCTACACAGCAGCCTTATTTGCATGTACCATTCCTCAAAGGTCTAAAGTAGTGCTGCTAAAAGTCTGACTTGCTTAGAAATGCTTAACCACAAGACATTTTTTTTCCTGAGCAGGAGCTGAAATCATACAAGAATGTGGATATTTATGACCTCTACATAGAAATGCATTTCATAATGAAGTTAATGTCTTTATAAAGTTTCACATATTTCTGCAGAATGTTTCTTCTTAAACAAAGCTTACTGTTATACACAATTAGAATTTAGTCTTTTTAAATGAAAAACTATGCAACCATACATGTAGAATCAGCATTTAAACTCTATCTTGATCCCTTTTAACTAACTTGTATTTCCTTTTCAGTGAATGTGTGCTGCAAGATGTTTTCTTTCGTTATAAGAAATGTTACAACTTTTACTTAGCCCATTGTGTAAGTTTTATATTCAAAAGGTTAGAAGTGTACAAGTATGCGTGGGAAAGTGATGGTGAATTAGAAGCTGAACCATGTTCAACATTAGTCAATACAAAACTGTCCTAGTGACTCAAAGGACTATTGTTCTCCAAGTGATATGATGAGGAGTGATCCTGTTCCCAGAAAAACATCGGACGCTGATTGGATGGAAGAAGACGAGACATGAAACAGTTGCCGACTTTCATAAAATGTGTTGTTTATATAAGTGTGTGTTCCTAGAGTAGGTTAACTCATTATTGCCAAACATTTGGCCAGACCTCACTGGCTATTGCAATTTCCCATTTGGCTGGACCCTATGCCACATTGCTCAGAGACTCTACTGAGTTTCTTGAACTTCCCATTATGGGATGTTCTGCTTAGATTTTTGACTTTTGAGCTGAATTTGCTGAAGCTTTATGCTTACTCCCATTCTGCTGATATAGAATCCTTTATGGGTTCTGACTGACTCCTTTTTCCCCATTCTTAGAATAGGTATTCTTTTCTTTATGAAATATGCTTAATTGTTTTTTTTTGTTGCAAATTTGTATAGCGCGAACTCGACCAGGAGGTTTTGGAGCGCTTTACATGAGCACCAGTTACGTTACACAAGGATACAATGCATTTATTAATACTTTGTGTACTGATTAGATATTATTAGGATTCTAACAAATACTTTTTTGATGAATTGTTTGATGACCTAATAACGATGATCTACTAAAAGACTTCAAATTACTAAAACCCTTAAAATTCACTCCTACATCTATTTATTGACTCACAAATAAAATTGATAACTGTGATGATAATTTACTTAATGGATTAATCTTCTCTTCTCAAAACAACAGCCAAAATCATTCGGCCTCACAGAGCAGGAATTAGCCCAGAAGACGGTACACCAGAAACTTCAATATAAACCTGATTTTTCTCCACAAAACTTGGTAGCAGAGATATGGTTTACATTGGGAAGATAAATTATAAATATTTATCCTGCGTTAGATAAATGCTCGTGTCCCATTGCCCAAAGCCCAGAATCTGGAGACTGACAAGGTGTGGTTTTCGAAGGTGATTGCTTGATTGGAGGTGTGAGTATCAATAGGGTTATGCGTCGTGATAGATAATTGTTGTGTTTATTTATGAGACATTGGTGAGACATTGATGTACATGTGTTGAGTGAATAGGTGATGTTTATGTGCTTATTGTGTAGAAGTTGAAAAGGTTAGCGGGCTTGATGTAGCCTAAGATCCCGGGATAGATAAAATAGATATTCAGAAGTGTACAATTCACTGTATGGTTTTTGTTGTCTGGTAGAGATTTGTGGTGTAGGTCGTGAGGTACTGTTGACTACACAATTGAGATAGGTACTTTAACAATTTATTGTGACTGTACAAATATTGATTGATGTTAGTGGAAGTTACCTGTGCAAAGGTGAAGCTGCATTGATTAGGGTGACTGCCCACTGGTTGAGATGTCATTCATGTATGTGGTAATTGTTTTTGTGTGACAAAGTCAGAGGGTGTTAAAACCTTAACATTCTAATTGTTGAATTGTATTCATTTCTTTAATGGCGCATACAAGGGTTTGTTTATTTTGCATTTGCTTAAAGTTGTGTGTACGAGAGAAACTGTAAAGGAGGATTAACTGCTGTGAGGAGTGAGATCATACATCATAGTGTGCCACCCTGCGATTGGTGCGGTTAGTGTACTGTTGTGCTGTTATTGATTAATGACAAAACAGAGTACTGCGCTTTTATAGGTCATTTGCTGTGTAAGTGTTACATTGAGATTGGTTAGAGAGTCTCCAATTATTAAACCTTTGACAGGATTGGAGAAAAGAAATCTGACGTTTACAGAAAAGAATCAAATCATTTGGTTTTTGAATCTCGTTGTTTGCTATTTTGCTAAATATTCTGAAATTATGAATTGTTTAAAAAGTATATCAAATTTTGTGAATGGTGATGAGGCAATTCCAGTACAGAAATGTGAAGATGCACCTCCTAAGGGTATGCCTGCACATTATATGACCATGAATGTGGATTTACACACATGATTATGGCTTTGTAATGGTGCAAAATATCTGAAAATGAGGGTCCTTTCAGTTTTCCAAAATATGGGAAATTTGATATGAAGGTTATTGAGAGATTGAGGGAGAAAGCAATATGAAATGAAGCCCCCCCTAGGCCTAAACAATATGAAGCATTACATTTTTGAGAGAAAACAGCACATGCTAGAGAGAGAAAAAAATCAGAATAAGACTAGAAAGGCAGTGCGTAATTATGCAGATGCTCGATGGGATGAGCAACAACAGAGATTTAGGAAAGCTATAGTCGAAGGGACTAGGCTGTATCCAGCCATTACTACTGACAAACCTGAGAAATCGAAAAAGGATATGAAATAGAATAAGGATGATGAGGAAGCTGCAAAGAAATCGGATACTGAGAGTGATTCAGGGGGATGAAAGTTTTAATGCATTGTTATCTGTGCATCCACCACCGTATGTGGCCCCTGTAACTAATGCTGAGGGAGCTTCGACAGTCACTACAGCCCCTGTTGACCCGACTATGTTTCCAATTGAAAGACCACTAGAAAAGACACAGCCGTTTGTACATCCTGTTATAACAAGTATTGTGCCTGCACAAATTAAGACTGCTCCTACAGTGATGCCTTCAGGTGTTACTGCTCAAATCAGAACTATGCCAGCACACATGACTAGGGTTGTAACAGTACAACCATTAGAGGTTTGCACACTGACTTCTCCTAATAATGTTATTCCCGATACTGTAGCTCAGGGAGCTGTTGGAGGAGCACCTGTGACAGGGTTAATCGAAACATCACAAAATTCACAAATTGTTACTTGGACACCACCGCAAACAGTTCATTCATTAAGAGAAGAGAGAAGGATGTACCTTACAGCACCAATGAAACCAGGTGAGATCAATTTATTCAAGGATTGGATTTTTCCTCCATGGTTTGAAGAGATGGCTGGGGATAAAAAACAGAAAGTCAGATTGTCATTACACAACAGACGGAGGAGAAACCACTGAAAGACCAGACCCAAGATTAAAAATAGAATTAGAAGAAATAGTCAAGGTTGCTTAGAACTCAATCAATTGAACCAGTACCAAGAGAAAGAATTGATATACTTGGTGTAAAGAAATTACCAGACATGCAGCAGTCACACATGATAGATTTAAAGATGTGGCCAGAAAATATGATGTTGATATTTGAAAAAGTGTTTCATTTCAGAAACGCTTAAGGATACAATTAGATGATGAGTCTATTGAGACAATGTGTTCTTCAGGAATGTGATTACACATCTCTGCATTACTAAAATGCATTCGTAGAGGGAGTGATTTTGAGAAATTGGAAAACAAATGGGCAAAAAAGACTGAAAAGAAAATGAAGCAATCAGGGGTAGATGAAGCAAGCAATAACTCACAGGTTCCATGGATGAAGAAGCTTCAGCTTGGAGCATAGGAGATCTTGCAGCTTTTATGAATAATTTACCGTATCCAGCTACCATACTTTTCCAAATTCCATGTACTGCAGAGTGGTTCACGGTAGTGAATCTGTGTCCAGCTTTCTTTTCTGTTACATTGCATGAGGACAGCCAGTACCTTTTCTCCTTTGTGTTCAGAGAGAGAGTTTTGTCAAAAGAACAGATGATGGATGGAATGCTGAACAATGCAAACATTCACCCCCAGTCCACAGATCTGGGTTTATTCCATCGTTTTTTGCCCACTACGCCTCCCCAGTTTGGACCCAGCCATATGCAACACAGTTTTGACCCTGCTCCTCCTGGGAACAGCCAAACTGTCAAGCCAGGTCCTCCCTGGACTGGAAACAAGCATCCTGGTATCGGTTTCTGGGTATCACCCATCATCTGCCAGGCTAGCTTGAATCCAGTGGAGCATTGAGCACCGGACCCACGTCCGGGCATACCCTTCCCACTTAGGACGACAAATGAAAAAAGAACAGATGATGGATGGAATGCTGAACAATGCAAACTTCCATCCCCAGTCGACAGATCTGGGTTTAATTCATTGTTTTTTTGCCTACCACGCCACCCCAGTTTGGGCACAGCCATCTGCAAATCAGGCTTGACCCTGCTCCTCATGGTAACAGTCCGGCCCAAACTGCTAAGCCAGTTTCTCCCTGGACTGGAAACAACCATCCTGGACCAGTTTTGAGAGAAAACCACTCATCAGCCAGGCTAGCTTGAATCCAGTGGCGCAGTGAGCAAGGGACCCATGTCTGGGCATACCCTTCCCACTTAGGGTGACAAATGCAAAAAGAAAAGATGATGGACGGAATGCTGAACAATGCAAACATTCACCCCCAGTCAATAGATCTGGGTTTAATCCATCATTTCTTTGCCCACCACGCCACCCCAGAGAGAGAGTTTTGGCATGGTGACGAATTCCACAGGGGTATACAGAGAGCCCATCCATTTTCAACCAGATATTGAAAAAGAAACTGGAGTCCCTGCAGACGCCCTACAGATCAGTTCTTGTGCAGTACATTGATGACCTACTGTGGCATCAAGGACACGAGAAGCTTGCAGACAGGATACAATTGCCCTTTTAAATGACCTGGCAGAAAACTGACATAAAGTGTCCCCAGATAAACTGCAATATTTTCAAAAAGAAGTCCAATACTTGTAACATATTATTGAGAAAGGAGCAGGAAAAGGGTCACCAGAGAGAGTGGAGGCCATTTTACAAATTAGCCCACCCAAAAAACAC
Organism: Calotriton arnoldi; assembly: GCA_963921515.1. Taxonomy (NCBI): domain Eukaryota; kingdom Metazoa; phylum Chordata; class Amphibia; order Caudata; family Salamandridae; genus Calotriton; species Calotriton arnoldi. Next base: position 221,857 of record CAWUFW010001226.1, read on the forward strand.
TGAGATGTCAGAATGTTCCTGGAAATGGTTGGCTACAGTAGACAGTGGATTCCAAACTTTTCCCTAATGGCTAAGCCTTTACTGATGCTGACACACAAAGAGGTGCCTGATTCCCTTCCATGGGACAATGAGTGCTTAAAAACTTTCCTAGAGCTGAGAGAGTCTCTATCGTGCCCCGGCACTAGGAATGCCTGATTACAGTAAGACATTTACATTGTTTTGCAGTGAGAGTCAGGGCTGCGCACTCTCAGTACTTACTCAGATGCATGGAGATTCCCAAAGAACTGTGGCTTATTTTTCATCCACCTTTGACCCTGTACCCACAGGACTGCCTAGCTGCCTTAAAGTGGTCACATCAGTGGGGGTCAGTCTTGAGAGATATGAAAGCATAGTGATGGGACTTCTTTTAACTTTTATGGTCCCTGACTCTGTAGAAATCTTGCTTACCAGATCAAAAACCCAATACATGACAAATACCAGCCTCACTAGATATGAGCAACAGTTGCTCCCTAAAGAAAATGTAGTAGTAAAATGTGGACAGATACTCAATACTTCAACCCTAATGACTGTAAATTTCAATGATGATGTTGATCATGATTGTCTAGATGTCATGGACTTATGCACCAAGCCGAGGGCCGACATAAAAGATAAACCCTTAATTGAGCCTGATTATGTAACTTTTGTCAATGGCTCATGTTGGAGAAACAATGAAGGTCCCCTGAGAGCAGTTTATGCTGTCTGCACAATTCAAGAAATTGTAGAAGCTTCATGGCTTTGAAATGTTACCTCCGCACAAGTTGCAGAACTGATTGTCCTTACAAGAGCCTGCAGTCTAACAGCCCAATTGAAAGTGACTATATTTGCAGATAATCAGTGTGGCTTTGGTGTGGTTCATGATTTTGGGCAGTTATGGTCCCACAGGGGTTTCATGACCTCTCTGGGGAAACCTGATTACAAACAGGGTGCATGTAAGAAATTAGCTTGAAGCACTACAGCTGCTAGCAGAAGTGGCAGTAGTTAAATGTGCAGCTCGCAGGAATGGCAATTTATATGTCAGAGTGGGAAACAGATATGCTTACAAAGTTGCACAATATTGTGCACTTGTGGCTTTCAAATATAATGAGACTTACACAAAAGAGTCGGAAGAAGATGTTGCTTTATTAATGTTGTTGACAGTAGCTGATACCTGGAAAGAATGAAAAGAATTGCAGGAGAATGTTTCAGAAGCAGAACAATCGGGTTGGATCACAACAGGATGTGCGAAAAATGCACATGACATCTGGATATCAGCAGATGGAAGACCAATATTGCCAGACAGTTTACTATTCCCCATTACACAACATTGCCATGGTGCAGCACACATAGGGAGGGATGCAATGTTGAGGCTGTTCAGACAGAATTGGATTAATGCCACATTTAGAATGTTTGCAGGGGAATTGTGCCAAAGATGTGTAACATATCAGCAGATGAACATAGGGAAAAAGACACCAGTGACACTGAGCCATGTAGGGAGATCAGGTGGTCCCTTCAACAGGATGAAAATGGACTTTATTGAGATGCCTGTTTGAAACAGGTTGAAATATATCCTGGTTATAGTGTGCATTTTCTCTCAATGGGTGGAAGCCTACCCAACACGGAGCAATGATAGTCTCACTGTAGCTCAACTGTTGTTGCGTGAGCTAATACCAGGGTACGGGCTACCGGTTTATCTGGAATAAGATCGGGGAACTCATTTCAATAATGAGATCCTGAGAATCGTATGCACAGCATTACAGATTGAGCAGAGATTACGCTGTAGCTATCGACCAGAGGCTTCTGTAATAGCAGAATAGCAGTGGAACCGAAAAGACCCGATTAGCGAAGGTTTGTGCATCCACTTCAAAGAAATGGCCTGATGCTTTGCCTTTGGTGTTGATGAGTCTCTGAAATATTCCTGACTAGAAGACGGAATTATCGCTGCATGAAATCCTCATGGGGCGTGTGATGAGACTGCCTGCAGTGCCTGCAAATTCACTTTTGAACATTACAGATGACATGAGACTTGACTGCTGGAAAGGATTGGCTAATGTGGTGTATTCTGTTTCTCACCAGGTTGAAGCTGCCACTTTAAATCCACATCAGGAGCAGTGCCACAACCTCTGACCCAGCGACTGGGTGGTGGTAAAGAAACACGTCCGGAAGTCTTGTCTGGAACTGAAATAGAAAGGCCCCTATCAGATCATCTTAACACGAACACTGTTGTTAAGTGTGGCAGGATGCCAAATTGGGTGCATACCTCACACACCAGGACAGTAAGAATCCATATGAAGAAGTAGTGTTCTATGAGCCAGAACAGAGCACACTAGTGACAGAACTGTCACAAGAGGTACCCGCTCAACGAGTGATACAGCAAGAGAGAAAACAGCAAAGAGAAGATTGGGGTGAAGAACAAGCGGTCACACCAATATAGGTTCCTGTAATCACAAAAAGTGGCATCAATGTCTTTAAAGAAGAATACGCAGAGCTCAACCTGAAGAAGCAGTTGAGACAGCAACAGAACAAGAAGAAGATCTGGGTGAAGGAACAAGTGCTGGAACAAGAAGAGTCACCCGCAGAGCTCAATGGCCAAGAAACTATAGTCGGAGAAAACTGAGGTCAAGTGTGTTAGATGACTGCATACCGTAAACAATTGCTACGGAGACAGATTCAAGCGGTGTAAGAGATACTGAAGAAGATCAACAATTACTAAGGAGATCAAAAAGAGCACAAGCGCCTTATAAAAGGTAATCTTCACCAGAATGGACTTACTACGTGAATCAAGTGATGAACACACCCATATCAGATTTGGGTGACCTGAGTTCAGAATTGTATGAGCCCCCATGGCATCACACTAAAAGACAATTGGAAAAAAAGCTGTTTGAAAAAGATTTCTGAAAAGAATTGAAATGATTGAGAGACATTGTTAAAGAGTAAGATTTATAAAAAAGACTGACATAAAAATATTTTTGTGTTTTAAGAAACTTTCCCTAGGTATAAGGCTGCTGAAAAAGAGTAGGGATAACATTTAGAAGAAGACGGAGTAGGTCTAAAAATGACTATACAAAGATTGCTGTAATTATAGAGCTAAAAGAACTAATTGCTTAAGAAAGACTGTTTTGAAAACTAATCGCAAAAAAGAAACTGCTCGAAATAATCTGAACTGAATTGTTGACTTATTGGTGCTGTGCTTTGCTAAATGATCTGATTACAGACAAACATGTGTTGCCTAAATAGAAATAGATGCAAGAATATTATGGGTATCACATTTTTAGTAACAGTATTAGTGATCATAATAGTATTAGTAGGATTATTTTATATCGGATCTGGAGATTTGTTCAAAAATTGTTCCTGGGACAGCTTCGCACAGAAACAGATGAGGCAAAGTTAAAAGCATCATTCGTGAATTACAAAGCAGAAGATTATTCTGCAAATGTTTATTATAGATTAGATCCAGAATACACACAAGCAATAGGCATAAAGGCTTGCTGCGTATGAACTCATTTACCTTCAACAGCTGCAGAAAAGGTGACTTACCACCACCTTCCTTTATCCTACACAATATCATGTAGTAGTTTGCTTACATTAGTATACAGGTGAGAACACTTTGAATACTTTTACTCAAACTATGATCTAGTTCTTTCAAGAGTGCCATTAGAGAGAAGTATGAATTTACACCCACAAGCAAAAGACATGGACACAGCTTGGTATTATTGTAGACCTTCTATGCCTATAGATAGTGTAATGTTATACAATAATGGGGTAAACCCAAACAGTCACTGGGACCTGGTTGAAATGCGGTACAATATGGGGGGGTGGGCCCAGTGGAAACAAAACAATTGTATCAAAATCAACATCACTTAATACATTAATTATAGACAATATTTAAGCATATTCAGAGTATTTTAATCATACTGAACATATAATGCATCATGTTCTCAGCACAGTTTGTCCTTATACATCACCCAATGTATTAAAGTCCACTCCTAAATCATTTGTAGGTGCCCCCCTGGTCCTGATGAAGACCTGCCTGTAAGGGGCAGAATTTCCCTACACCCATATTGGGTCGAAACATCGACAATCTTTTGTGTTTTGTACTGAATGCAGACAACAGTGATTCTTTCACTGTGTCCTCCTCGTTTACCATTCGGTTTTTGTAAATAATTGAGCATTAGTTAAGGCTGGATAGGCCTTTTATGTTGTTTGATGCACGCACTACCCACTGCCCTCCTTCCATCACTCACTTTCACTTCTGCACCTTGATGCACCAAACCCCTTTTGCCCTCTTCCCCCATTTTTCTGGGGCACCTACTCACTAAATTGTTTTGACTAATGTACTGTGCTGAGAACATGATGCATTATATGTTCAGTATGATTAAAATGCTCTGAATATGCTTAAATATTGTCTAGAATTAATTTATTAGGTGATGTTGATTTTGATACAATTGTTTTGTTTCCACTGGGTCCCCCCCCATATTGTACCGTATAGATAGTGTAATGGCTTACATAAACCATTTAACATGCTTAATGAGACTCTTGGAGAAAGTATTTATCATGACGTTTGGGGAAATAAGCACAAACAATTCATATAATAAAAATAGAAAGGAGGAAGTTTTGAAAAATGTTTGGAAGAAGAAAGAAGATGAGTTTAAGAAGAAAATGAACACACATTCGATGTTTGGGATCGCTATTTGGGAATCGTAATCTAGAATGTACATGCCCTGCGATTTCCTAATGATAATTCCTACCAATTCGTTATCAGGAGATCGCAATTTAGGAAATCGCAAAATTGTGATTTCCTAATAGGAAATCACAATTTTGGAAACAGAGCTTCTTGAAGCAGAATGATGATGTCAGAGCCCATGTGGAGCATAATTACAGGGTGTGACCCCCAGCCAGGGCCTAAAACACCTTCTGGGATCAAGGAGTTCCCCTGCATCACTGCTGCCAGTACTACAAACAACTATCAAACAACACCTTATCTGCTGAAGAAGGGAAGGACTCTGGGAGCAGCAGGAAGCGCAAGGTGAAGCTCTCGGAGAAGGAGCTTGAAGTCTTCACAGAGGAATGTGCTGCCAACATGGACCAGCTGTTTGGGAAGGACTGCTTCTCAGTGCCTGAGGCACAGAAAACCGGGATTGGGAATGGAATCCTTGAGAAGGTGAACTCCCTAGGAGTAACGCATAGGACCATCCTGGAGACCAGAAAGAGGTGGTACGACCTGTGGTCCTGTACCAAGGAGAGGCTGGACAGCAGGATAGCAGAGGGACGTGAGGCTACTGGGAAAAATTCACAGTTTGCGACGCCGCGTATGCCTTTCGTACATAGTGAAAGGCAATCTTGCATTTCGTAATGGCCCGAAATAGTGATTCGTTCCGTTAAGAAATGCAAAATTGTTTCGTACATATGGGCCAAGATGCCTACTTTCAAATACCTGCTAATTGGGAGGGCATTTGCTATTTAGCTATATTCTTCCCAAAAATGTAACATGTATATCGCATAGATGCTTTACCAATGACACCTGCACACAGACATGCACACAGTATACATATTGGAAATCAATTAGTTGGAGACATTTTTGAAGCAAAAATTCCACCAGTAGGAGCTTTTTTAAATGAAGAAAAAATCAGAAAACTTTCAACTGTTATTGACGATCTGGAAACTGGTAGTTCTGGACCTTTATTAGTTGTAAACACAGAATTAGTGGCAATTAGGTCAATGGTTTCACAAAATTGATTAGCATTAGAAAATGTAATCGCAGAAAAAGGCGGAGATTGCAAGATGCTGAAATCTCAGCATTGCTGCTCATACATACCAGATGGAAGTAAGAAAATCCTTCAATTTGCAAAGAACATTTCTGACCTGAAACCTGAATTAGAACCACTTGAAACACTTTGGGGCCGATTCTGATGCGGGTTGGAAAAGCTTCCCGACCGAATCGGTTGGGAAATGGTGTCCGACCCACTCGGATCGGGAAAGTCCGACCGGCGGAGTAGGATGCATCCGGATGCTTCCAGATACGATTTGGTTGAACTCCCATTGACTTCAATGGGAACATTTGTTCCTAACCGCATCAGAATTGGGCCCTCGGTCGGGAAGACACGTTCCCGATCTGATTTGGAAGGAGCAAATGCCGTTAGGAGGCCTTCCTAACCGCATCAGAATCAGGCCCTCTGTCGGGAAGCTTTTCCAACCCGCATCAGAATCGGGCCCCCAGTGTTTTAGAAAATTTTGGAAAAGGGAATCTCAACAATTACAAATTGGTTTGCTACTGTTGGAGGAGGAACCCTGAAGGCCTGCCAGTACTAATATTATGATGTTGCTTGTTGCTATCATTTGCTCTTTTCAAAGGCTGTAGCTAATGCATTAACAGAGGAAAAAGCAGGTAAATGGGTAAAAGAATAGAAAGGGAATTAAAATTACATGAGCACATTAATCAAGATTACAGAAAAGCCAAACAATATGAGAGTTTGAATAGAAAGAGAAAGGACTGAAGATGTGTAAAGTAGTCTCTAAACGACTTGTGTATAAGAAATTGTAATAGTTAGAAAACCATTCAACGGGGGAATTGGGATAGCGTTTCATGTAAACACAAAATAATATAGTTTATATGAATGTGTAGTATTAACGTGTAAGCTTAAATTAAAGAACATGCGTTTAAAATTTGACAAAAATGTACACAGCTACCATATTTACACGTACTTGGCCTCAAATGTCTAAAGTAGCACTGCTAAAAGTTTAACTTGCTTATAAATGCTTAAACACATGAAATGTTATTTCCTGAGCAGGAGCTGAAATCATATACGAATGTGGATATACCAAAATTGTTTAATTCTTGACCTCTGCATAGAAATACTTTTCATAATGATTTTAATGTCTTTATAAAGTTTTACATAGTTCTGCAGAATGTTTCTACTTAAACAGAGCTTACTGTCACAAACAATTACATTTTGTCTTTTTAAATGAAAAAACTATGCAACTAAACATGTAGAATCATCATTTAAACTCGATCTTGACCACTTTCAAATAACTTGTATTTACTTTTCAGTGAATGTTTTCTGCAAAATGTTTTCTTTCATTATAAGATGTGTTAGAACTTTTAAATAGCCTTTTGGGTACGTTTTAGATTCAAAAGATTAGAAGTGTACAAGTATACGTGGGAAAGCGATAGTGAATGAGTAGCTGAACCATGTTCAACATTAGTTGATACAAAACTATTTTAGTGACTCGAAGGACTATTGTTCTCCAAGTGATATGATGAGCTGTGATCCTGTTCCCTGGAAAACATCGGATACTGTTTGAATTGAAGAAGATGAGACATGAAACAGTTGCAGACTTTGTTAAAATGTGTTGTTTATATAAGTGCGTATTCCTAGAGTAGGTTACCTCATTATTGCTAAACCTTTTTCCAGACTTCGCTGGCTATTGCAATTTCCCATTTGACCCGACCCTGTGCCACATTGCTCTGCGACTCTACTGAGTTTCTTGAACCTCCGTTTATGGGGTGTTCTGCTTTGACATTTGGCTTTGAGCTAAATTTGCTGAAGCTTTATTCTTACTTTAACTCTCTCTCCTTATAGAATTTGTTATGGATTCTGACTGACTCCTTTCTCCGCATTCTTAGAATAGGGATTCTTTCCTTTATGGAATGTGCTTAATGCATTTATTAATACTTTGTATATGGATTTGATGTTAATAAGATTTTACTAAATACTTTTTTGATTAATTTATTGATGAGCTAATAAAGATGATCTACTAAAAGATTTCAAATTAATAAAAGCCTTAAAAACTCACTCCTACCTCTTTTTATTGACTAACAAATAAAATTGATACTTGTGATGATAATTTACTTAATGCTTGATCTTCTCTTCTCAAAACAGCTGCCAAGATCTTTCGGCCTCACAGAGCGTCAACTAACCCGGATGATGGTAACCAAAAACTTTCATTTAAACCTGATTCTCGCTTCAGCACTAGCATCCACAATTTTGAATATCCAAAGGGTGCATAGACTTGGGCATAAACTCCTCTCAAGTTTCTTCACACACAAACCTCGACGAGTCATCACCATTTTCCTTGAGTCCATGGACCTTATCAAAGTTCTCATCGCAGCTAAAGTGTGGCCTTAAGATTAGATCCTTTTTAAAAATACGACATGAAAAGTGAGGCATTATAAAGGTCTGAATGTCATTTGTTATTTCCAGACTACTTTAAAATATTTTAGGTAAATCCCATAATCTCAAATACCCTTTGGCTGCAGTAGCTGTAGATGCAGGAAAACCTTTTGACAGATTTGATTGGAAGTTTGTTTAATTCCCTGAGGTGGCACGGCTCTGGATCTAGAATAATGTCACTAATTTTGTGCCTTTGTGCTAGTAAATGGCAAATCTTCCAAATATTTTTCCCTTAGTAGAGGAGTGAGAAAGGTTGCCTGTTATTCGATTTATTGTGTATTCTGACTCTTTAATGCAGAAATGTTTGGTTTGGCAGCTATTTTTGGGGACAAACAATTGAAGCTGTCACCATGTGCAGACAATATACTTCTTTTTGTTTCTAGCACAGAGCAGTCTCTTCCAGCCATCTGCTGAAAGATTGCTTAATTTTTATTAGTTTCTGGATGCAAAGAATACCTTGACAAAACAAAAATCTTTCCTTAAATAAATGTTGTACTAAAAAATGTTTGAAGCTTCAGGTTTACCTGGAATTCTCCAAAGATAGAATACCTTGGTATTTGGTTTACCAACTCCATCAAGCAGCTAATTAATATTAATCTTAAAGATATACTGCTTAAGGTTGATTCTTTAATTTCTAAATGGAATCCTTTCCTGTTTAGATATCACTGTGGGCCGTTTATATCCCATTAAGATGAGGATAGCTCCCATAAACCTATATACTATTTCCATGATTTCTGTTTACATTCCTTCCTCACAGTTAAAGAAAATTGACTCTCTTAGCCGATTCTTATGAAAGAAACAAAAGTTGAGGATTTCCCTCTCTAAGCATAAAATAATCTAACAAGAAAGGGGAGTCAACTTCCTTGAATTTGGAAGATATCATAGACCGTTTCGGTTTACACAGGCCTCTTTCTGATTGTTAAGAACGTAACTCCTTTTCTTCATTTGTGATTCGAAAATGGGAGGATAACTATACACCACTTTTGCTTTCATGATTTTATTTTCCTCAATACTCTCTTCCTTATCCCTCCCAATGTTAAAATGTACCTCTAAATTGCTTGCACCTCATTTTCCTTCAGGTAAACCCCAGCGAGAACAGTCTCTCCACTCATCTTTATGATATAACAAAAACATCATTTCATAATCAATCAATTTTCTGGGGATCCTGGATGGAAAGAGGCATAATGTGAGTGCACAACCTTTTTGATGACTTAGCTCGTATTTCTTGCCGTTATTTTTAGTTAAAATGTAACTCTCTGTTCTTTTGACTCTAAATGTATTTCTATTATGAATCTTGTTTTGGGTTCTTTTATGAAGTTAGAAGATAAGTGTTCCCACTCCTAATTGTATTGTTCTTCTACAAATGTTGTCTTCTATCCCTAAAACGTCAATGATTTACAAATGTTTATCTTATTCTAATATCCTTAGGATTAAATCTGGAGTCGACATATTATGAGAAAATTATTCTTGGTCTATCCCCTTATTAAATAAGATTTGGCAAAAAAATTCATAAGACATCAACAGCTGCTAATACCAATCAGACACTATTCTTTGTTTATAACAGGCTTCATGTATCTCCATATGTTCTTTCAAACACTTCTAGACACAGTACGATTAAATGCTAATTTTGTGATTGTACTCATAGTGACCTAATGCACAGGTTATTCCTAATACAGTGGTTCTTAACCTGTTGTTCTGAGACCCCTGAAGGTTCCTGAAGTCTGTGACTGCTCAGAAAAATAATTTATATTTACAGATGAATAGAGTGTATATAAATAAATAAGCAAACATAAAATTGAAACGTTTTAAATGTTTTGTAAATCTGAAGGAATTTTAAAGTGGAGGGTAAAAAGTAAGTTGGTATCCTCATATTCATTCATTCATGGGAGCAGTCCATACAAATTCACAAAACAGCATATTATATGGAAAATAAGTGGCTTCAGTTGAATTCAGAAAAGCTCCAAGATTCCCCCTTAAAATTAAAATGTGTATTTTTTTCATATTTGTTTGTGAATTAAATGAAATATTTAATTGTTTGTGTATTTGTTTGATGAATGCTTGTGTCTGTATTTTATGTATTGTTTTACAGTTCATCATCGAAATTGCTTATGACAGGGTCCTCGGTTTCCAGTAATGACTCAGTGGGTGTCCCCAGATTCCAATCATGATTCAGTGTGGGTCCCCAGACCCTAGTAATTATCAAGTGTGGGTCTGTAGAAGTAAAAAAGGTTAAGAGCCACTGGCCTAATACACTTCATTTTTGGCACAAGGTTTAGAGGCAAATTTATATAATTTTTCAAGTTTACATTCGCTTTAAGGGGTAGTTTAGCTGATGACTGGTCCGCTGTGTTTTCCAGCAGTAGATCAGTGGACCTTTTATTAGCTCTCATATGCCAACAAATACCTGTTTACTGGAAATGTACCTCAAATATTTCTTTCAAATCATGGTGGTTTAGAGTTTGCTCTAATCATAGATTAGTTGGGGTATTTGCTTCCTCTCCACATATACCTTCCATTAAAGAATTGTTATGGTTGCCAATTACAGTGAATTTGAATATCATTAGTAACAAAAATGCAAGTAAATATGATATGTTTTTGAGGAACTTAAAGCCTCCTTGAAGGAAATGATTCTCTGTCAATTTTAATATTATTAGACCTGTTGATTTTGTTATGTTGGTATCATTCAATTGTATTAACTTATTTAAGTGATCTGCAAAAATCCACATTACTTAGTTAATTTCACATCTATGATGTCAATAAAATTAATTAAAATGATCTTGTCTTACATTTGCCCTCTCATCCCCTCTTTTTACAAATAGTTAAAAAGCCTTTAAGTTTATAAATAAGTTATGGGTTAGGGTTCTTTAAATCAAATAATTATTTTCTATTTTCCTTTATGTATTCAGACTTATTTATTATTGTATTTTACTTCTAATTATTAATTTCAATTTTACATGCATGTTCTCATGTCTTTCTGGTTAAATTTTGTATAACTAAGTTATTACTAAGTAAAGCTTTTAAGCTTTAAAAACACACTACTTTTAAAACAGAAATGTTGGTTGCGGGATAGACTTGTCTGCCCTGACGATAGGTCAGGTATCATACTTGCTGCACAGTACATAATCCTCATAGTCTCTCACTTGGTAATCAATCTGCAAGCAAGAGTGACACTGGTAGAGTGCATACCCAATATGTCAATTAAAGAAAATGTTAACTCACTATTAAATTAAATCTCAGTTTTGGTAATGTGGTCCAAAATAAATTGAATACTGAATGCCATTTAGCTTGGATTTCCAGTATCTGTAATCGAACTTCAGCTATCTATTTTAGTTTTGTGATTTCCCTTATTTATAGTGTTTTGAAGGTGGAGTTCATGATAAGTACTTATCTGTGTCAATCGTAGCATATGGAGACTCTGTGTATGTATATCAATAACACTGCTAAAACACTATAAATATGGGTACAGTTCCATACATTCAGAAATGTATACCCCATTTTTAGTTGTGTTGTGCCAACAAATCATTCTACCATTTAGCAAGCATCAACATGTTATTATTGCAACAAATATTATCTTACTATGCATTTGATTGTCCACCCAGGATGACTTTGAATTGCAATTATATCGATGAACAAGGGGGACTGAGATAGACCTTCCTGTAAAATATATTATAGAAGACATTTCCACGTAAGGGAGGAAACACCTATTGGCTGTTGCTGTTGTATTTGTGAACACTAACGAATCTGACCTAATTCAACCAATGACATTTTCTCATTTGTACTAAAGAAGAACAATTTTTAAAAAAGCCATCAGATACTACACTTAGGTCTACAATCCATACTATTATTTCCTATATATGTTGCCTATGTAGACAATATAAATAGTGTATCACAAACCCCATCTTATATTACTCTGTTTACTGGACTGTAGGGTAGCCAAACAGGTCACTTTGTTATAATGGCCCTTCCTGGAATAATATATTGTGGTGTTTTAAGGCGGAAGACTGGCTGTTGAAGACTTAGACCCTGATTACATGTGGCCCAGAAACTGGCCTGCATTCTCCCTACTTTTGACATTACCAATACTGGATATTATTGGTAATTCCAGAGGTGGGGAAAATCCAAGCCATTACAAGAGATCTCCTTATGAGGAATTACTAAGGTATTAAAACATTCTGGGACTGATTCCCCTTGGTTATTCCTCATTTCCCCCAACCCCAGGTTTTCACACAGATGTTTCTGCAGATTGGTGTGGCCAGATCTTTTGATGTATCAGCAGTGTGGGAGCCCCAGTAGCAGTAGTTGTGAGCAGCGCAAGTGAGCGAGGAGAGGCAGCAGTGTTGCGGTGCGGAAGCCGAAAACCCACTGGGCTATCAATGAACTGCTCAGAGCGGAGAGGAAAGTCAACCGCACCTGCTGAAACCCACTGAAAACTGGCGTGCACGCCAAACCCGCACCGGTAGCTTTGAGAGTCCAGAGAACTATATGATATTAGTTGATATAATTTATAAGGTAAAAGAGCCTCTGGAAGCAATCTCTGCAGATAGGGATCACATAAATTCTGATACCCTATTTAAATTTGGTTATTATATTAAGACATTTGTAGTAAAAGGCAAACCTCCTACTAGGGCTCCTAGACGTAGACCAATTTTCCTAACACTCACCTACTTAAATAAGGAGATAAATAATCTAATAAGAAGACAATTTTCACCTTCTCCGCTGAACGAGGGTAACAAAATGGAACTTTGAAACGGAGAAGAGGGAGATTTAAAACTAGACTAAATGGGACAGTACACGGTTTGCCCTAAGAGAGGCAGCTTTGAGTAAAGACATGAGGACATTTTGGGAGCTCATTGTAGAGGGTTTTGGGAGCAGAAGGAGAGCACATCTCATATCAATTAGGGCACAGCAATGTATACATTTGTTACTGAGCTATATGCAGAGAACCAGAAAGTGGAATATTTTACTTCTTTATTGTACGAGTACGGTCCTCCCTTGGTGGAACAGATTGAGGGTTACATCCAAGTGAAGAGATCCTCTGGAGCAATGGGACCAGATGAAATCCCCATCTCAGTAATAAAAGGGGAGTTCAACCTCTGGTCAAGATTTTTAGTGCCTGTATTGGAGTACTGTTATCAACATCATGTATTTCCCTTGTCTTGGGCTGGGAGAATGATAGTTCCTCTATAAAAATGGGTTCTCATAATCTGCCCAACAACTACAGACAAATTGCTGTTTTAGATTCAGTTGGTAAAATCTTTATGAAAAGCATTCTGGAACATCTGCATTCTTGGGTGGAAGAGGCAAAGATTATCCCTGTAGAACAAGTTGGGTTTGGGAAGAATCTTTTCCCAATGGATAACATTGCAATGCTCCAATTAATTACGGAAAAGTACATCAGCACACAAAGACCTCAGGCATATGCAACATTCATAGACTTTTCTAGGGCTTTAGACTTAGTCGATCGTCCGTCTTTATGAAATAAACCTCAGAGACTTGGTATGGCAGAGAATCTTTTAAACCTAATTGTTGTATTACACTCTTCAACTTGGTGCCAGGGTCTTTTAGGAGGAGATCAGGGGCTGTCTTAAGTAATTTCTACCAAAAACGGCTACTTGCTTGTTCCAATCTTATTTTCTGTATATAGTTTGGATTTACCCTTTCATTTAGGAAGTAGGAAGGGAGATCTCCCGAGGACTGTGGGCATCCTCTGTTGTGTCTGCTTTATGCAGATGATATCGTCATTTTTGATCTTACACTGAAGGGTCTGAATAGACATCCGTCATCTCTCCAGCAGTTCATTGCCTCCCAATTTTTTAAAAGGAATGTGTCCAAAAGTCCTAATTTTTAAGGGGGAAAAAACAACAGAAATATGGAAACTACAGCGGGTTCATAGGTAAGAAGAAATTGGAGGTAGTAAAGTCTTGCCCATATTTGCGAAAAATTTTGTCTAGTAAACTGAATGATAACTTTCACATATCCCATAGCTCCAGTAAAGCCCGTTTTTGGTTGTTATTGCGTTTCAATATTATTCCAATAAAATCTCTAACCGGCAGTTGGACAAAGTCATTGAAGAAAGATAATATTTGTAATCATGGTGTACAGGTTTTTAACAGTGACAACTCCTCCTGTAAGACGCAGGAGCGCCGTCCCACTGCTATTTGAGCAGTGAAAAAAGAAAAGAAAATGATCAGAACAAGACGTTATCATTTTATTTTTCTCTGCAGGACTGGAGCCAGGTAGGGGCATTGTGAGGAGTGGTTTGCACTCCGTAAGTGCGCATGACTGTTTGGCCTCTTGGGCCAGAGAAACAGTCATGTGCACTTAGTATTTTCTCCACCTGGCTGTGTTGCACAGCCCGATGGAGAACATGCCCAGGCTCCCAGGCCCTCCCTGAGTGGCCAAACAGGCCGCTCAGACCGATTGTGACGCTGCTCATGCAGCGTCCTGATTGGCTGGGAGAGTCTGCTTCCAGTGCTGCAATTGCAGACGAAGAGGACAGAGGAGAGAGGCACACGTCGGCTGCGAAAGGAAGGTAAGTTTATTTATTTAATTTTTTGTATCCATCCCACCACCCCCGTTCCAAGGCAGCCACCACTGGTTTTTAATCATGTAGTATTTATATGCCTAGCAACACTGACTTACCGTCATCAGGTGCTCAGACCCATGCTTTCAAAATTGAATGTTAGGATGGCCATATGAAGCGTTTTGTCAAAAATATTTTATTGTATTAATTGTTATTTCTTTTGTACCTCGTCGGAGATCCAAATCTTGAATTAAAATTGAACTGAAAATAAACCGATCCTCTGGATCATTATGATGGGGCCAGCATCTGCTGTTATGGGCTCCATGGCAATTAAGAAGCCACTTGTAATGAGTGCTGTTCTGCCTGGAAAAGGGGGACAAGGGGGTTGTTAGACAGAGAGGAGTATGTGGTGTATTTGCAGACCATCTTTTGTTTCTTTTTGGGTCTCAATACAATATAGAATCTTGCCAGAGCAGATGCATATGCCACGGACAGGACCTCTCATGCTAAACCGAGTCAGAGAGACTAAAACGAATATTCTTTGGGAAACTTCAAACTGAGGAATGTGATCTGGTTGCAAATAGGTCCTAATAATAATGTTCATCCCCTGCTTTGAAAAGATTCCTGAATGATGTTGAACGACACGGTACGAGTGTCTTTAGATCATACAAACTCAACACACACATGCGCTGTCTCTCTCTTTCTCTCACTGAACTCCTCAGTACCTACCATGCATTTGCTTTCGTACTCAAAACCTGAAGGACAAATTGCAGTTGGATTTCTTTGAACAAGTAATAGCTCTCATGCTCTGTGATTCTGAACAATGAAATGATCTGGCCCAATAAAGAATCTAACTGATGCTCTGATAAGGAATTAAGTGGATTGCACACGATTTTATTGCACGATTTTATTTTTTTATAGTAAAAAGTTTTTGATTTATGTACAGAATTTGAAATATGGCAGATGATTAACTTAGTTTGCAAATGCAGATAGTGGAATATTTTACTTGAGGATTAAAAATCCAGTCTTTTTGTGAAATACTATTCTGTATTACTTCAGCAACTTGTAATAGGCAAGCATTTCTGGCATTTTTTGTAAATGAAAATATTCCTAGGTGACTCGAAAACCCGAGAAGAAAAGCTCCCCAGTCAACATGATGACATCAGCATGCGCACAGGAAACCAACGCCATTATGGCTTCCAGCACTATCAACGAGAGAATGTGATTTAGGTAAGTCCTCTGCTCAGGGGTAGGATCGGTCAGGCAGAGAGACACCGGGAGAAAGGAAAGAGTTTCTTTTTCCCCCATGCGTCTCTTGAATGCATTCCTGCTGCAGGATTGCAGATGGGACCGCGATCACACAGCAAGAATGCAACCACTGGACTACCAGGGACAGGGCCGGTCCTAGAACTTCTGGGACCCCGGGCGAAAGGGAAGATGTGAGGCCCCTCTAATTTGCATGTAACATCCAGTCGCGGCCGGCATGACTCGCGGGTGGAGGGTCTCGCGGGGATTCGCGCGCGGGGGGGTTAATTTAAAAATAAAATAAACTTACCTTCCCGGGCCTCGCGTCGTCTCTGCTCCTGACCTGCTCTCCTGCAGGAACAGGAAGCAGGCAGCCTCCCTCCCCTAAGCCAATCACAATGCTGCAATGGCAGCATTGTGATTGGTCGGGACGCCGACCAGCCAGGCGCCTATGGGGAGGCCATTTTCTCCATGTAGGCTGCATTGCAGCCTACATGGAGAAAGGCCAGAGTGCGCATGACTGGTTTGGTCGGCCCCGGAGGACCGACCAAACAGTCAGCGCCCTTAGCAGTGGGCAAGGCACTCCTCCCCTGCCCTAAAGCAGACCCGCCCGCCCCAACCAAACACTTCTGCTTTCTCGCAGTGCGAGAAGCAGAAACATAAAATGGTAGTTTTAGCATTTTGTGTTTCTGCTTCTCGCACTGCGTAGCAAAGCAGTGGGGTGACGCTCCTCCGCCCTAGTGGAGGAGCCGCCCTTGGTAACATCACAAGAAGTGACATCACAAGAAGTGACATCGCAGGACTATTGATCTTATTTGGCATCACTGAAGAGACCTAACGTGACTATCAGTAACATGGACAAAAATATGAATATACAAATGAAATAAGTCCATATATTTTAAAACTGTATTAAATGGATTACATTTGTCACATTGGATGGAAAAGCTAGGTGCAGGTCTCACAAAGATGTATATTATTTACTCCTCGTTAACTGATTGTTTCCAGATGAGTGCATGATACAATTTCCAGTTCTGCCTCATAAAGGGGGAGATCCTGTTGAGGTAATGAGGGGCGGATCATTCAAAATATAAAATGACACAAGAGAAAACCTCTCACACCATGGATATAATTGCAAATTTCAAAAGGCTCCCTTATCTTTCTGTGCCATTATTGTGCTACCTTAGGATTACATTAATACTTTGCAATTTGTTTTAACGTAAATCCTCTCACCAGTATCCCACACGCACATGCTAAGAGACGTAGGACAATCTTTTTGTGTGTGGGCTCTTTACTCGGCAGAATTATGTTAAGTGCAAAAACACAACACATATAGTACAAAAATACAAGACACCATTGCAAACAAATAAAGATTGTACATAAATAAAAAAAGACTTAGAACAACCGAGACCACTGCTAAATCATACATTGACTTGAAGGTATGCTTCAGATTCAAGGGGTTTTCAAATCAACGTTTTTGATTTGGTGTTAGAACTGTAGGAAGTAGAAGTGGCCGCCTTTAGCGCTGGTGGAGCCCTGTGCGACAATGTTGGTGCCCACCAATGACTCGCTCTGCCACGGATTCCCTCACTACCACCCTTTAACAGTGCTCCTCAAGTCTCCATAACCACATTCTCGCTCAGATGCATTTAATTTGATTTACAGCGCCACTGATACCAGTGTAGGGTGTCAGAGAACTTTATATCACACATTACACAGAGACAATCAATCATACGTGTGTAAATCACAAGAGGTAATGTTACATAAGACAAAGGACTAGGAGTCACATGACAATCATACTAGTAGGCAGTATAGTTTAATAGTGATTGATCTGGAGAAACACAAACTCTGAATTTAGAACGTAATACCATGGTTGGGGGTTCTCTTTAATAACCAGAATTGATTTCTGTCCAAATGAACCCTTTTTGCAACTTTAGGATAATTAAAGACTGGGAAAAAACCATAATGCTGTAATTTATACCTTGCAGTTTGCATGCAGCTCTTAGATGACAATTAATAGCTCATTGTTCTATGTTAGGATTTTGACTTATAAACTGCAAGTAACAATAGGATCTCTCTGACAAAAGCAGTAACCCACTGGCCTTTTTACATTATGTGGACTTAGTGATGTGCATGGTACATGTTCTTTGCAGCAGGCACATTAACCCTCTGTGCTACCTTTCCACAAGTCAACACTTCCACTTGACAAAACTCCATCTCTCTCTAGGAAGAATATTAATCACCGGAGTTATCATGACATTTTTATTGTTGCCGATAATTGCTGGAGGCCAGGAAGGAGGCAGCAAGGGATTTTAGAAACATAATATACTTACAAACATGACGCCCCCACCCGAAGTCAGCGCCTCAGTGCGATCTCATCGGTCGCACCGCCCTAGAGCCTTTCTCCTCAATGGTCCTGTGACCTCAATGACAGAGTCACTGTTGCTCTAGGGTGTGCTGCTTCGTAGGCCTGCCCAAAAGACTCGAGGTGAGCTTCAATAGGGGTTGTAGTGGACAGGCCTTCAAGGTTAACCCACACTTGCCACCGCTATGGTCCACCTGCTGGTGCTCAGACACCACTCTTCTAAGGTCTTTCGGGGCCTTCTAAGGTCTAGTATGGAAATGTGCTCTCTCAGGAGAGTGGCCTGGTGGACTGGTCATGAAGGCTGAACCTGGTTCCCCAGTTCCAAATTCGGCAGCTCTGACCATCGTGCCACATCCTCTCCCCCACTGGACACCATACTGCCCCACTGAGAGAAACTCGCACTGCCTTCAACTACAACCCATTTGCACCCCGCTATAAACACCTGGAGGCGACTCAATTCAAATTATGCACTAGACAAGAGCAATATGCTGCCTAAAAAAAAAAGTGACAACATCCTGGAAAAAACAAACACTCATAAGGAATGCAAGATTAAGTAAAAGCATGTGAAATGTAAGCAGGAACAACATAGTTACCTTAACGCTTTTTATTCAGAAATCAATGAGTGCTTTTGCATGAAAAGTTAAGGCCATGACTATAGGGCCGGAAGGGACCAGTTTCAATGTCCATTGCTTATCTCCTTACAAAACGTAAGCAGTATGGTTTAAAAAGACCACATTTGTGAATACAGAGCCGCAGTATGCATTTTGTTTTCGAATCCGCCCATCAAGCAGGTATTGCAGTACATCCAGGAATGGTGCACTTCCCCACCCGGGGAAAACAAAAAAGTAGCGCTTCACTGGCAAACTCTGTAAAGTGGCGCTAATGTGTTTTGGGTGTGAATAAAATCAGTCTGGCCACTTTTCGACCCACTCTGTCTTGCTTTAGTTATTTTTTACATTTTGAACCTTTTATTTCTCTCCATCCCAAGGCTGCACTTTGGAAGTGAAAAATGTCAGAAAAAGATGACCTTTCCAGCAAAAGCGTTTTTATATTTTGGATTAATTTCACAGGGGAACAAATAAAGGAAAGAAAAGAGGGAGTACTGGCTACCAGGCCCAGGGAAGGGGGCCCCCACACCTGGACCTCGCAGCTTGCTCTAGTGCTTAGAGGCCCAGGGAAAGGGGGCCCCTCCCTGGGCCTTCGAGCAGTAACGAGGCATTTTGTAAAACACTGCCCTAGCACCGGCAGTACTACATACATTTTAAATACACATTCCCATAAAAAAAATGGGTGATGTAAAAGTTAACAAAAGCCAGTTGATCTGGCTACTCCCTCCTCCCCTCATCCACCTCGCCTTACCTGTGTCTGGCTGGTCCTGGAAACAAAGGGGCCTTCTGTCACCTAGCAACAAAATGCAGAAAGGGAATGGCCGGTACTTAACAGAGGTGCTGCCCCTCCCTGACACTGTGAGCCATAATTGCTGGCCTGGCTGCTGTCTGTGCCTTCCCCACTCTGTTTGTACCTCCCCCCACCCCTGCACCCCCAGGAATGCCACGACGACGCCATGACCAGCAAGGTCGATTCAAGATGTGTATTGTGATATTGTGGGGCAGGAGGCCTCGTAGGAGCAGGTGGGCTAACTGTGAAAGTGTGGCCTTTCACACGGAAGCGGGGCCCCCTGTCTTTAAGCTGAGCGCGAGGCCCTGGGCAGCTGCCCACACTGCCCATGCCTAGCGCCGGCCCTGACCAGGGATATTCTTTGTTGGTTGGGGAACGGGCTTTTGGACAAAGGTCACTCTCCCATTTAGTCCTAAACATGTCCTTTGTCTCCTGACCCCCTGGGTCAGATTGGTGTTTTTTAGGCTGATCTGGGCTCCGGGGGGTTGGAAACCTACTGGCAACCAGGATTTCTTGTTTATTGTGTATGTATAGGAGCAGCTCCTTGGGCAAGGGTCACTCCCTTCAAAGGAGCATTTGCAGTTTTGTTATCTGAGTCCTCGGGGGCAGATCAGCTGTTTTTTAGGCTGATCTGCCCCCTGGGGAGAGTAGAAAGTCACTAAATGCCAGTGATTATCATGCTATATAAGTAGGGAAGTTGCTCTTGTTTCCCATCCACCCAGGAGCATATTGTTTTTTAGGCTAATATGCCAGGGGGGAGGCAGAAATCAATAAGACACCAGGGATTTATATTTGTCTGTGGGAGGAATGGCGCCTTGAGTAAGGGTGGCTCCCCCTAAATGGCTCGCATATTTTCTTTGTTTTTGGCCCACTCTGGGGCAGATTGGCCATTGTTTAGGCCACTCTACACCAGGTTGTATTATAATATATGCTTGTAGGGGAGCTGCCTCTGGGGTATGGGTATGCTAAACGTTTTGCATTTGCTTTTTGCCCCCCTTGGGGCAGATCGCTATTTCGATGCCGATTGACTCCCCTCCGCACCCTGGGCAGACGTGATTGTGCTTTATGTTAACTGTTTTATATCTTATCATCATGTGCATCTGTGAAATTAATGATTTCTTTTTTCCTTGATATTGTTGTGCAAAGCTTTTGGTTTTCTTACTGGCTAATCCTGTTTCAGTTTCTACATTGGTAACTCTGCAGTCTGTGAAGTTGAATGTGTTTAGTAATTTAACGTTCTTTGTAATGCTTTCATCAAATGAGTATTGTTGCCCTGCTTGAATGTTTTTTGTTAAACTGATGTAATAATGTTAACATATTTAGCCTATGTTTTACTGTCTTTCATGTTCACATTTGGATGTGTGCAAAATGCTAATGTATTACACATTGTCATGTGTGTAATGGTGCTTTTTGTTTTTCCTTTCTAGTGGGATTTTTGGTGCTTGCTGTATCTGTGCAGAGTAGCTGCGGTTGTAACTCAGTGTAACTGCCCATAGCAAGTAAGACATATCTAGGTGTCTTTTGTAGTAAAATGTTCATTGCCTGGTTTGTATTGATAGTTTCTTTTCAGAGCTTTATATTTCAATAGTTATATGTACTGTTTGATACAAGCACAGTTTGTTCAGTTCTAATTTGGCACAGTGTTGTCTATTGTTGTCTGTTTTTTTGTGATAGTTTTATTAGTAAGCATTATGGCTGACCACCCAGCAGGTCATTGGTTTGCTTTTTGAATTTGCTTCTGAAGATGGCTCTGAGGCTGACTCTGTGTCTGTGGCAGAGGAACCAGTGAAAGACTCTGACAGTCAATTTTCTGTCCAAGAGGAATCATCTGTTGATAAATCCACTCTTAGCAGTCATGAAGTGCCTAATTTAGAGGAGGACATTGATATGTCTGTAGTGCAGCATGAGCAAGTTGGATTGGAGCCAGGATCTAGAAAGGCTTCCCTTTGAAAGAGCTGAACCCTGGGTTGTCCCTAACATGGTGCAGCCTGTTTTGCTTGTCTTTAGTGGTGTTGCAAGATGTAGAGTTATTGCAGAGAACCTTTTGCCAATCAATTTCTTCCAAATGTTTATTGATGATGTGCTTTTGGATGTTATTGTTGAGCAGACCAATTTGTGCTGAACAGTTTTTGAGGGATAACAGTGCCACACATAAGATCGACTCTAGAGCTACCACAAATCTGCATGAAATGAGGCAGTCCTTGGTTTAACTTTTTGATTGGATTACTAAGGAAGCCATCATTGTCTTTATCACCCTGATTGCTGCAGTCTCTTGCAGATTTGGCTAGTGCTTGACCATTTAGCTGATTGTTGCTCATAGATCTATGTTTCAGATCAAGATATGGCTGTGAACGAGTCTCTGCTCCTGTTCAAGGACCGTTTGGTTTTCAGACAGTACATACCTAGCAGGACAGCATGTTATAGTATTATGCTGCATATGTTGTGTGGAAGTGCCACTGGATATGTGAATAATTTCAGGGTGCATACTATTAGGTATTGTTCAATAAACTTCCCTGGTTGACCCCACCTTTGGAGTCAGTGTAAAAACTGTGTGGAAACTTGCTAGAACACATTTTCACAATGGTCACCCTTTTATACATTGATAGTTTCTACACAGGATGTTTAACAGTGTCTCGTTCAGGACTGCCCTGACTGATTGGGAGTTCTGAGCAACTGGGCGCTGATGGCTCGTGCTGCAGTGACCATGGCCAGGACCCCTCCTCCTGCCCGACTGAAATCGCCCCCAGGTAGACCTCCCCTGTTGTCCTTTTACAGACTTAACGACACTCCCCAGGACTGTAGTTTAAGTTAGAATATGATTTAGTTACATTTTTGGGGGGGATTTTTCCTTTGTTTGCTTTCACATACTGGCATTACTGTCACGTCCCTGAACTTCACGAGGGTGCACCATGATAGGAAACTGCACCCAGAGAACCCAGCTACACTTGAAGGTTATTGCATCTCGTTCCCACGATGTGCATTATCGGGCCTCATTGACCAGGTCTGCCTCACTCATGGTAATACACAATCTGGGGTGGCCAGTATTTGACTTAAGAGCACTGCAAGTGCTAATAGGGGACAAGGACATGGAAGAACAACCATTCTGGCGATGAGGAGAATGAAAACTACACGAAAATGTAATAATGATATTGGATTATCGTATGTTTATCACATGATTTCTCAATGTATATTGTGTCATACATTTCTGAAAACTTGCCAATAAAAAATAAGTTCTAAGAAAGACAATTCCTACACAGGAGTGCATTTATTTAAAGAATTGCTCAAAGTGGGCACTGTAGCATGTGCCACAATCCGCTCTAACCGTAAAGGTTACCCTAAAGAGCTTGTGTGTAAGAAACATCAAAGGGGGCAGAGCCGTATCTTGTATAGCAATTAACTTCTTGCTGTGAAATTTTCAGACAGAAGAGATGTGCACATGCTCACAACTGCTCACGATGAAAGCACTTCACGTGAGACTGTTTGGGGTCAAGTAGCAGAAGTATTACAAACCAGTGTGCATTGTAGACTCAAACAAACACAAGGGAGGCTAGATAGAGTAGATCAAATTAAGGAGCTTTACAACGCTGCTTGAAAGTCATGCATCTGGTACAGGAAGCTGGCTATTTATTGTTTCATTTGGCACCCTTTCTTCACTTTTGTTGTTTTCAAAGATAGTTTTTGAGATTCCAAGATGGCTTTTGTCTAGTTCAGCCATCTATAATAGGCAGCCTTTTTGCAGCAGAGCAAGCAAGTGTTTCCAGAATCGAAGTTGAGGATGTCACTTTCCTGAATGCATGCCTCCAACTCCCAAAAAAGGCTTTCCTTTTCGGAAATTTACAGTCTGCGTCTGAAGAGAAGTGTGAAAGAAGAGTCTATGTACTGCCCCAAATTTCCTTTAAATCCTGGCCTATGTGTGCTCACAAGTTTTTAACTACACCATACACAACTCAACTATTGGGAGCAACCATGAGAGTAAAATGTAACTGAAACTATGCTCTGTATTGCTAGATATTTTCTGTTTTGACACTAGGTTGACAATTGTTTGATGTGTTTAGTAATACCTGTTGTGCATGCAAATATAGTTGGTTTTTGAGCTTCTACCAATAGGTGGGTTATTTTAAATTTGAAAAAAACCTGAAATTAATGTGCCGTCTTCAATAGAATGTTTAATTTGTTTCTGTATCTGCTTTATGTGTGTAATCTGTTGATTCTATGAGCGTTTCAGAAATAAGTGGCATGGAGCTTCATGGTGATATCTGGGTGGCGGTTGGTTGGTGGTGTGTGTTTGTGTGTGTGTGATGGTGGTGGCTGGCTGGCTGGCAGTGCATATACTAGTGGTTGTTTGGCAGTGTGTGAGTAGTGGCGGTTGATTTATGGTGAGTGTTTAGTGGCGGTTGACTGTCAATGTGTGTAGTGGTAGTTAACTTCTTTTGGTAACTTCAGGATATTAAGTTCTAAAACTACTTTCCTGTGATAGTTATAATAAATCTGACCTTGCCAATTTGTTGTATTTATTGTAACCATTTTTTTGATATTTTGAATAATATGTCTGGCTAGCTCCAAGCAAAAGTTAAACTTTATTAAGTGTTAATAAAGGCTTCCCATGTTAGACTATGGGGTAAGCAGCACTATTTATTTATTTAGGACATTTGTAGAGCGCAACTGTCACCTAAAAGATATCCTGATGCTGAATCCAAACAACCAGAATTCAAATAGCAACACTGAAAAGTAATGTAATAAATCAGTGGGGAAAGAGCCAGGTTTTCAAAGTCCTTCTGAAGCATAGGAGATCTGTTGTGCGTCTAATAAAAGAAGGGAGCTGATTCCAAAGCTGGGGCAGCTTTGACCAGGAAGGCACGTGCACCCTGTCTAGACTTCTTAAAGTTGGCAATACAGACAGGATTGGGTGATGACAAGTGGAGACATCTCCCCGGTGCATATTTCCGGAAACTGTTCTGGAAGTGCATAGGAGCATGCCCCTGGAGGGCCTTAAACACAATGCAAAGGGCTTTAAAAACTATCCTTTGCCTAATCAGAAGCCAATTGAGTTCCTTCAGTGCTTCTGAAGAGGATGATCTTATAGGCCTATACAGAGCCAGCTTGGCTGCTACAACCTGGACTCGAAGTAGTCTTTGCAATAAGAAGTCAGGGACTCCTAAAAGGATCGCGTTGAAATAGTCGAACCTGCTCAGGATCACACTACGTACGACCAGAGGTTTGGCAGATGGAGGTAGTAAAGGGAGGAGTTTTTTGAAAACCCCAACAAACAAGTCCCAGCTACTTTAGTAATATGGGCTTCCAGGGATAGTTTGCTGTCAAAGGTCACCCCTAGATTACAGACAGAGTCTGAGGGGGAGGGCTCTTCCTGTGTGGGTAGAGGCTGAAATTTGGTTGGGAGACTAAAAGGAACTTTCTTGGCTGAGCAGCATAAAAGCTCAGTTTTGTCTCTGTTAAATTTCAAAGAATTGGTGTTTAGCAGAGCAACAATGTATTTCACGCAATTGTGAAAGATCATGGTCTCTGTCTGTGGGTCACTATCTAATGACAAAATTAGTTAGGTGTCATCAGCATAATTAACTACGCAGATGTTGTTGGTTTTAATAAGGATCACCAGGGGTCTCGTATAGATGTTGAACTAAATGGGGCTAAGAGCCGAACCCTTGAGCCGAACACCATATTTAACATCCTTGAAGGCAGACCGGTAGGGAGGGGAAGCAATGGCCTGGCAATGCTCCAACAAATAGGTTTGCATCCAATTCTGTACAACACCTCTTATTCCGGCTGAGGTGAGTCTTTCTAGAAGGATACTGTGGTTTACCATGCCAAAAGCGACAGAAAGATCTAATAAGATCAAAATAGCTGATCTGCCGCCGTCGACTAGCATTCGAAGCTCATCCATGGCCGTAAGGAGGGCTGATTCGGTTCCATGTCCAATTCTAAAGCCGAACCAGTGGCGTAGCAGGGGGTGGCGGGAGTTTGCGAGTTAAGAGGGGCGGAGGCAGCCTCCACCCGCTCTTCCATGCGGCTGCCGCGGGGCAGCAAAGGCAAGAACTGTCACCGGCGGCAAAGTGTGTAGCTACGCCACTGTGCCGAACTGTTCCACATTGAGTAGAATGTTATGTTCAAGATGGTGAGACAGAATTATACTAGTATGGTATTCCAGTAATTTGATTGGAAAAGGCAGCAAAGAAATTGGCCTGTAGTTGCCAGGGATAGCTGGGTCTAGAAAAGGTTTTTTAAAACTAGGGGAGACAATAGCTTTTTACCAAGTTTGTGGGACTGTGCCAGTATCCAGGGATTGGTTAAAATTTGACGTAGTAACGGGAAAGATTCTTCTGCCAGATCTTTCCAGATCCTATTAGGGAAACAAATGAGGGGAGACCCTGAAGATATAGAATTGGCCAGGGAGTAGAAGTAGTCAGCAGAGTTGGTTTAGAATTTCTTCACTACAATAGGGACACACGACTTTGGCAGTTTTTCCTTACCAGGGCATATGAAACATATTTTATATTGTACCTGCTTTTTATAAGAATAAACCCTGCCCTGGGGTGACTTACAAATTATAAAAAGTTAGTTTTAAACTTTGGAAGTACTTTTATTTCCAAAGTCAAATCTGGACATACATTTATTTTAAAGCCAGTCTGCAAGGCAGGCCTGGCTTTAAAATGACACCAGACTCCACAGCGTTGCATACTTAAGTGCATCAAGTTCACTGGGTCTCTAAACCTACGTGCCACACCATATATTAGGGACTTACAGGTAGGTTGTCTTTGCCAATTAAAATTATACCAACTACCATATACCTTTAGAGGAAAGTACACTTACCCGAGCCTGGTTAGCAGAGCCCAGACTACTTTCAGAGTCAGTTTAACAGCCAGCATCAGACAGTCCAAAAATAAGGGTGATCAGGGCATAAAGGATGACTTTCCTACACCCCCCCCCAGACAAAAGGTGATGGGGCAACTAACCTACACCCTTGTAGTCTTCATCATCTAAGTGGAAAACCTAGAAAATCTATCTGCATTGGCATGGGCAGTGCCAGCTCTGTGTTCCACTGTGTAGTCTATTCCCTGTAGGGAAATGGACAGCATCAACAAATATGGGTTTTCCCCCTCATATGCATGAGCCATCTGAGAGGTCTGTGATCAGTTTGAATACAGAAATGAGTAACAAACAGGTATGGTCTCTGCTTCTTCAGGAACCATACAGAGGAATGTATGACGTTACTACGCAAGCAAATACCACGCGGTAGGTTACAACACGGTCATTACACCGACCGCGTTGTTACCACGCGTGGCTTTACATCGCAAGTCGTTTCTACGACTTGCGCTAGATGGCACGCTGGACTTAGGAATAGTATAAATTACTATTCCTACTCCAGTTAGCGCAACAGCAGGGAATGTGTTGGACTTAAAATCCAACACATTCCTTGGTGTTGCACGCCACCTAGCGCAAGTCGTAGAAACGACTTGCGATGTAAAGCCACGCGTGGTAACAACGTGGTTGTTGTAACGACCGCGTTGTTACCTACCTGCGTGGTAACAGCAGCGTTGTAAACGCTGTTTCCCATACAGAGCAATGGCTTCCCTCTCAATGGCACTTCATGTTTGCTCTCTGGGAAGTAGTTGCCTGCTAATGAAGGGAACTGGTTGATTTTTGCTCTCTTAATTTACTTGTGCCAGTACTGTGCCAATCCCTTGCTCTGAAGCATCTGTCTGAACAATAAACTCCTCTGTGTAGTCAGGGGACAGTAGGACTGGTGCTGAACAGATAGTCCCCTTTAGCGTGTCAAAGGTCTGCTGACACTCTGGGGCCCAAATTACCTTCTTGGGCTGCTTATTTGTGGTAGGTTCTGTCAGGGGAGCCACAACTGCCCCCTAGTTTCTCACAAACCTTCTGTAGTACCCAGTCAAGCCAAGAAAGGCCCTGACCTGTGTCTGGGTCTTTAAGAGCTCACCAATCCAGGGTGGTCTGGATCTTGGGTTGAAGAGGTTGTACATGGCCTCTACCTACAAGGTGGCCCTGGCTCATTACTGAACCTTGCCCTATCTGGCATTTGCTTGCCTTGATAGTCAGGCCTACCTGCTGCAAGGCCTGAATCACTCCCCTCAGGTGAACCAGGGACTCCTCTGAGGTAGAATTGGATACAGCTATATCATCCAGCACTGAAAGTTTCCGAACAAGATAGGACTGTGTTTGCAAACCTTTGGAAGGTGACAGGAGCATTCTTCAAGCCAAAGTGCTTCACTTTGAACTGAAAGTGGCTGTCTGGGGTTGAAAATACTGACCTCTCCTGCACTCCTGGACGTAGGGCAATCTGCCAGTAACCTGAGTTCAAATCAAGGTACTTTGGAGCCCCCAACATGTCAATCAGCTCATCAGCTCTAGGTATGGGGTGAACGTCAGTCTTGGTGACTGCATTCAAACCTCTGTAGTCCACATAAAGCCTCAATTCTTTCTTTCTTCCTGGGGATTAGGCTTTCACACCAGTACCACTGGACTGGCCCATGGACAGTCAGAGAGCTCAATTACCCCAATACTCCAGCATCTTGGCTACCTCAACCTTAATGCAGGCTGCGACCTGGTCAGACAGCTTGAACAACTTGTTTTTGACAGGTGGGCTGTCACCAGTGTCAATTTCATGAACACACCGAGTGGTGAGTCCAGAAGTCAGGAAGAACCACCCAGCAAATTGTTCCAAAACTTGTCTGCAGTCTTTCTGCTGGTGGTCTGTCAACTTAGGAGAGAGTACTACTCCCTCCAGTGACCCATCTTGTGCATTGGTGGAGAGGAGATCTGGCAGAGGCTCACTCTCCTACTCCCCACCTTCATCTGTGACCATTAGCATGATCATATCTGCCCTGTCTTGGTGGGGTTTCAATCTGTCAACATGGAGTATACCCGGAGGGGACTCCTAGGGATGCCAAGGTCTACAAAGTAGGTGACCTCACCCTTTTTCTCCAGACTGGGGTAGAGCCCAGTCCATTTGTCCTGGAGGGCCCTGGGAGTCACAAGCTCTAACACCCACACCAACTGTCCCGGATGGTACTCAGGCAAAGTAGCCTTCGGGTCATACTAGCACTTAATAAGCTCTTGGCTGGCCTCCAGGTTGCTGCTGGCTCTCTTCATGTACTCTGCTATGTGGGACCGCAGGCCAGCACATAATCCAGCACATCTTGTTTTGGCTCCTTGAGAGGTTTCTCCCAAGCTTCTCTAACAACCAAGCTCAATGGCCCTCTTATAGGGTAGCCAAACAGCAACTCAAAGGGGCTAAAACCGACCCCTTTCTGTGGCACCTCTCTGGAAGCAAACAACAGGCATGGGAGGAGAACATCCCATCACATCCTGAGCTTGCCAGATAAGCCCATGATCATGCCCTTCAAGGTCCTATTGAATCTTTCCACCAAACCACTGATCTGGGGATGATATGGAGTGGTGACCATGTAGGTAACACCACATTCAGCCCATATCACCTTCAGGTAGGCGGACATACAATTAGTCCCCCTGTCTGAGACCACCTCCTTGGGAAAGCCCACTCTGGTGAAGATGGCAAGTAGGGCTCTGATCACTGTGGGAGAAGTGACCGTCTTGAGGGGTATTGCTTCTAGGTGTCCGGTGGCATGGTCCACTACCACCAAGATATATATGTTCCCAGAGGCAGTTGGTGGGTCTAGGGGACCAATAATGTCAGTCCCTACCCTTTCAAAGGGAGTTCCAACCACTGGTAGCTTTATAAAGAGAGCATTTGGCTTGTCCCCTATCTTGCCACTCTCTTGACAGGTGACACAGGAACTTCAAAACTCCTTTACCTTTTCAGACATAAGGGGCCAATAGAAATGGTTGCCCAGCCTGTTCCAGGTCTTGGTCTGTCTCAAATGTCCGGTTAAGGGAATGTCATGAGCCAATGTGAGGAGAAACTCTATATTTCTGGGGGACCACCACTCTCCTGTTTGCCCCTGGTTTGGGGTGCCTGGCATCAGTATAGAGGACTCCATCCTCCCAATAGACTGTGTGGAAACCACTGACATCACCCTTCTCTTGCCTGGAGGCTGTCTACCTCAGGCCCTCAAGAATGGGACATTCCTTTTGTCCCTGGCACAGCTCCTCTCTGGAGGGCCCACCTGCTCCATACAATTTTGCCAAATCGGACAGGTCTTGCAGAGCTGGAGTCCCTCCTTCTGAGGTCAGATTCTCACCTCAGGATTGGATTCCTCCTGGACATCTTGCTCTGTTTGGGCTGGCTCACCAGACCTTTTGCCCTTTCCTTGCTCTTGGAGGCTTGTCTCATTGTTCCAGGGTCCAAGTGTCCAATACTCCCCTGATGTGCAGCCTGTGTCCTCATCACAGCACAAACTCAATCAAGGAGGTACATCATCTGAGCATGAACCTGCCTTTCCACCCCTGAACATTCAGAAGTTTCAAGAATATTTCCCAGTAGACACTTGTAGGAAAGTGCCCTTTTTGTATGGTCACCCCCCCCCACCTTTTGCTCCAGTGCTGATGGTTATGACTCTGAAAGAGCACTGGAGCCTGCTGCCCAGTGCCAATGCTCTCTCCCTAAAACTGTTATGTGTAAATTGGCATTCCCAATTGACAAGGACTTCACACCCCTCATAAGTCCCTAGTATATGGTACCAGTGGTACCCAGGGCATGGGGGTAAATGGGTCCCCAGAGCTTGCAGCACTGTGTGTGCCACTCTGAGTGACATAAGTAAACTACTGACAGCAGGCTTGCCATTGCAGACTGCAGGAACAGTGTAAACTGCTACATTTTGACTTCGCCCTCACCATGTGTGGCAAAGTTAATGCACTGCTTTTTTTTTTGCATTCAACATCTTTTATTTTTTATAAGACAATGCAGATAAGAGCACCAAAAAAGGTTCTTACAAGATTACTAAATAGCATTAATATGATAAAAGTACCTATTTAATGACAGTTGTAATATTATATGAACAAATAAATAAAGATAAATTAATAGAAAAGGGAGGGAATACCGATATATCTTAATAGAGCTAAACACTTTAACTTCAAATTCCTTACATATTAAACAATTATATAACCTAATGGCAACACTTATTATAAATATAATGCTATATGATCATCAATCGGCTTCCAAAGCAAGTGATAAGTAGATGTACTGTGAACTATACTGTTAGACCTGGCATCCTTGGCGTGGTTTTCCCTGACTTTTTGCCTCTACCTCCTGTGTTTTTGATGCTGTGCTGGATTTCGTTTTTGCTGGCTTAGATGCTTTGGGCACTTTGCCACGGCTGATCAGTGTCAAAGAGCAAGTGCTCCCTGTGTAAATTGATATTCTGATTGGTTCTCCCTGATTGGCATATTTGTTTTACCAGTAGGTCCCTAGTAAAGTGCACTGAGTGTGCCAGAGCTGGTGAATCAAATGCTACTAGTGGGCTTGCAGCACTGATTGTGCCACCCTCATGAGTAGCCCTGAAAAGAGGTCTCAGGCCTCCCACCGCAGTGCCTGTGTTCAGTTTGTTAACTGCCATGTCGACTTGGCAATACCACCCACTTGCCAGACCATACCCTTCACTTTTCTTACACATAAGACACTCCTATAGTAGGCCCAAGGTACCCCCCTGGGGAGGGTGCAGTGTATGTGAAAGGTAGGACATGTACTGGTGTGTGTAACATGTCCTGATAGTGAAATACTGCCAATTTAGTTTTTACTATTGAAAGGCTATCTTGCCCCTTAGGACAGAATGGGGAAAGCTTTGTAACATTTTACAAGCATATCGTCCCATAGGGATAAGATAGAAAAATGGAGTTTGGTATCCCTGAACTCAGGATTTAATAACACATCTTTTAGTAAAGATGGTTTTTAAATTGTGTGTTTGAAAATACCACTTTTAGAAAGTGGCTATTTTCTTCATCAACCATCCTGTGAGCCTCTGCCTGTTTGTGGATTGACTGTCTGGCTTTGGAGTGACAGGGGCTGTGGAGGTGCAGTGGCTCCAGGAGTCTGGATGAGTCAGCACTAGGCTGAATAGGCCTGATCTGCATTTGGAGTGGTGGGGAGGAGTAGCACCTGTACCTGAATAGGGCTGTGCCTGCCTTCCACAATGCTGGCTCCGCCCCCCTGTGGTGTGTCTGGAGCCAAGGATCACACTGACAATGGACGTTGTTGTACACTTGCAGAGTGCCCCCTAGAACTGGTTTGAACTGGGCTCAGAGCCCCCTGCACAAAGAGAACAAAGACATTTTGGGGTATAAGTATTAGACCCAAAACCCCTGAACTGGCCTGAAGTTGCTGTTTCTGCCAAGGAAAGGAGAAGGACTTTGCTGTGTGCTGTGTCCCCTGCTTGAAGGAGATCTCCAAGGGCCTGAAGTGAGCTGGCCTCCTGTTCAGAAGTCTCAGGGACACAAAGACTTCACCCCCAGCTCCCCATAACTCTGCTGCTGTGAGTTCTAGCCTGCCAAGAGGTGCTTGTGCCAGTTTTGGGCCTCTGGAGGTTTTTGCTGCTGTTTGGGAGCTGGAAGAAAGAAGAAACATGAAGAACTGATAAAATCGACTCATTCAGGGATCGCGGCTGAGGAGGACCGACACAGCACCGCTCGACGCTACTGCATCGATTGCCTACGCATCCCGGATTTTCACGCATCGTACCTGTGCGGCAAGTTCTTCCGACGCATCACCCGCGGACTGGAACCGTCACGAAGAATCGACTCATCACTCCCCGTGCAGACCGGATTCGACGCAACCCTTCCTCTGCGTGCAGCGGAACTGTCGCATTGCCTCCTCAAGGTCTCCGGAGTGTCGCATCTCTTTGTTTTCTGATGCTGCGGCTGCTTGGCTTGTGAACTTTGACGCATCTGCAGGTACTTTGGTGAAAAGTCATGCATCCATAGTTTTCTATGGTACAAGTTCTTGAAACCTTTTGAAAGTCATATTTTTAACTGTGTATGTTGGATTTTTTTCGTTTTGGTCTTGTTTAGTTTAGATAAAGGTATTTTTATTTTTCTAAACTGGTGTGGTGTCCGTTTGTGGTGTTTTCACTGTTACTGTGATTGTTGGTACAAATACTTTACACATTGCCTTTGGGTTAAGCCTGTCTGCTCGTGCCAAGCTACCAAGGGGGTGAGCAGGGGTTATCTAAAGTGTGTATCCCCCTGACCCTGACTAAAAGCATGGGTCCCTATTTGGACAAAGGTACCTACCTCTGCCGACTCCTCAAGACCTGGCTCTTCGAGCAGTAGCAGCACTCCTCCCCCCCCCCCCCAGCGCCTTGAGACCCTCACGGGTATGTAGTGCGCTCTACAAATGCTATGATTGATTGATTGATTGATTGATTGAACTAGAGACCCCCATTTCTAATATATACCAACAGAGTCAGATTGGCACCTCTTCTAGTAAATATCCGCGACTACCATGCATGTATTGATAATAATGAAGCATTTTTCCAATTGGTAGTAATTGATTTTAAAGTAGCATAGACTAGAATATCTAGAAGTTTATTATTTGAATCAGACAAGTTTGTAGAAAGTGAAACAGATTTACAAATCAGCATGAAATATGAAAGATTATCTGAGATCTTAAATATTTTTGTAAAGACATCCCAAACCTCCTTCAAAAACTTATAAACAATATTATATTAATAAAGTATATGTCTTAATGAACCTGTGTTCAAACTACAGTGCCAACACTTAGGAGAGTTTAAAAGTTTTGCATTGCATAAAGGAGTCAATAGACAATTAAATAATATGAAAGAATTGGTTTGGTAATAAGACACAGGCAGCCATCCAGAGATATTATTCAACCATATTTTCTTCCATATGCCCTGAGAAACAGATATACCCAGTTATTTATTCCAATAAGTAGAGAGAGAGTGGGATGAATGGGGAGTGAGCTACACGTTTACTACAAGATCACTACCACTATCACCCCCAGACAAATGGTTTGGTTGAAAGGTTCATCAAAACCATGAAAGGCATGATAATGGGCCTCCCTGAAAAACTCAGAAAGGCAAGGGATTTCCTTTTACCATGCTGCTGTTTGCCTACAGAGAGGTGCCACAAAAGGAGGTTGGAGTCAGCCCTTTTGAACTTTTGTTTGGCCATCCTATAAGGGGTCCCCTGAGTCTAGTGAGGGAAGGATGGGAGAAACCTCTCAAAAAGCCCAAACAAGACATAGTGGACTATGTTCCGGGCCTTCATTCATGTATGGCTGAGTATATGAAAAAGCAAATAAGCAACCAAAGGCCAGCCAGGAGCTTACCAAGCACTGATATGACCAGAGGTCAGCACTGGTTGAGTACCAACCATGTCCGCTGGTGTGGGTGCTGGAACTTTTGGTACCCAGGGCCCTCCAGGGTGATTGAACACTCTGTCAGTCTGTAGAATAGCCCAGAGATACTGGAGCCCATGCCTCATTCAAAAGGTGGGAAACCTGAAATGAAGCTCTGTGTGGATTACAGAGGTTTACATGCAGTCACTAAAACTTATGCACACCCCATCCCAAGAGCAGATGAATTAATTTACAAGATGAATGCAGCCAAATTATTAAGGTACTGGCAGATTGGACTCACTCAGAGAGCAAAGGAGAGGTCAGCATTTTTGACCCCAGAGGTCCACTTCCAATTTAAAGTGATGCCTTTAGGGCTGAAAAATGTACTTGGCACCTTCCAGAGGTTGGTGAATCGAGTTCTCTCAGGCCTGGATAAACTTTAGTGCAGCATATCTAGATGATATAGCTGACTTTAGTTCCACCTGGGAGAATCACCTTGTTTTATTTATTTTATTTTAGGAGTTTTATATAGCGCTGGCACGACCCAAGGGGTATCCGAGCGCTTTACAGTAAAAACATATACAACATAGTCTTGAGTAGATTAAAAGTACATTAGTAATAAGAGATACTAGATAGAATCCAATTCAGTATCATGAGATGAAGGCTTCCGTTCGGTCAGAGTGCAGGAATTCGGTTGAGGAGACGAGGTAACATAGAGCGGCTATTGTTCCGGGGGGGTAGAGATGGCGGTTGGGGAGAAATTCTTTTAGTAGTCTCTTGAAACTAGTGAAGGAGGGGTTGGTTCTGATATGTATAGGGAGAGAGTTCCATATTCTAGGGCTATTGCCTGAGAAAGAGCGTGAGAGGGTTTTTTGTTTGTGTCTTTTGGGGGGATCAATCAATCAATCACAGAATTTGTAGAGCGCACTACATACCCGCGAGGGTCTCAAGGCGCTGGGGAGAGGGAAGGGGGGGGATGCTGCTACTGGTCGAACAGTAGCCTCCTGAAGGTCAGCAGGTCTTGGGTCTGTCGTAGGCTTAGTGGAAGGGTGTTCCAGGTCTTGGCGGCGAGGTGTGAGAAGGATCTGCCGCCGGTGGTTGTTCTTCGAATGCGAGGGACGGTGGCGAGGGAGAGGTCGGCGGAGCGGAGCTGGCGGTTGGGGACGTAGAAGAAGAGTCGTCTGTTGAGGTAGGCTGGGCCAGTTTTGTGGAGTGCCTTGTGTGCGTGGATGAGGAGTTTGAAGGTGATCCTCCTGTCGACGGGGAGCCAGTGCAGGTTCCTCAAGTGGGGGGTGACGTGGCTGTGGCGTGGTACGTCGAGGATCAGGCGTGCGGAGGCGTTTTGTATGCGTTGCAGTCGCTTGATGAGCTTGGCCGGAGCTCCCGCGTAGAGGGCGTTCCCATAGTCCAGTCTGCTACTGACGAGGGCCTGGGTGACTGTTCTTCTTGTGTCTGTCGGGATCCACCTGTAGATCTTGCGAAGCATGCGGAGGGTGTTGAAGCAGGAGGAGGAGACTGCGTTGACTTGCTTGGCCATGGAGAGCGTTGAGTCGAGGATGACTCCCAGGTTGCGTGCGTGGTCGGTGGGTGTCGGGGCTGCTCCCAGCGTCGTTGGCCACCAGGAGTCGTCCCAGGCTGAGGGGTTGGAGCCGAGGATGAGGACCTCCATTTTGTCCGTGTTCAGCTTTAGTCGGCTGATCTTCATCCAATCGGCGACGGCCTTCATTCCTTCATGGAGATTGGCTTTGGCGGCGAGGGGTCCTTGGTGAGGGAAAGGATCAGTTGAGTGTCGTCGGCGTAGGAGATAATGTTGAGGTCGTGTTGTCTGGCGATGCGTGCGAGCGGGCCATGTAGATGTTGAACAGTGTTGGGCTGAGGGACGATCCCTGGGGTACGCCGCAGATGATCTCGGAGGCTTCGGATCGGAAAGGTGGGAGGCGGACTCTCTGGGTTCTGCCGTCGAGGAAGGAGGTGGTCCATTCCAGGGCCTTGTCTCGGATCCCTGCGTCGTGGAGGCGTGCGCGTAGAGTGCGGTGGCAGACAGTGTTGAAGGCGGCGGAGAGGTCCAGCAGGATGAGGGCTGCGGTCTCACCATTGTCCAGCAGGATCCTGATGTCGTCGGTGGCGGCGATGAGGGCAGTCTCAGTGCTGTGGTTGCTGCGGAACCCTGATTGGGATGGGTCCAGGATGCTGTTTTCTTCGAGGTATCGGGTTAGCTGTTTGTTGACGATCTTCTCGATGACCTTGGCTGGGAACGGAAGCAGAGAGATGGGCCGGAAGTTCTTGAGGTCTCTCGGGTCCGCCTTGGGTTTTTTGAGTAGGGCGTTGATCTCTGCGTGTTTCCAGCTCTCTGGGAAGGTCGCAGTCTCGAAGGAGAGATTGATGATGTTGCACAGGTGGGGTGCGATGGAGCTGCTGGCTTTGTTGAAGATGTGGTGCGGGAAAGGGTCTGACGGGGAGCCGGAGTGTATTGTGCTCATGGTCTTGATGGTGTCCTCGATGTTCACGCTGGCCCAGGCTGGCAGGGGGTCGTGGTCGATGGTGTGTGGCGGGTCTGGTGCATCGATCTTAGTTGGGGCTGTCTGGGTGTTGAAGCTGTCGTGGATGTCGGCGATCTTGCGGTGAAAGAAGGTGGCGAGGGAATCGCACAGGGGTTGCGACGGCGGGATGTCGTTGTTGGAGCTGGGATTGGAGAGTTCCTTCACGATGTTGAAAAGCTCCTTGCTGTTGTGTGCGTTGTTGTCGAGGCGGTCTTTGAAGGAGATTCTCTTGGCGGACCTGATGAGGTGGTGGTGGTTACGGATGGCGTCTTTGTGGGCTGTGTGGCTGTCCGGTGTCTTATCACTGTGCCATTTCTTCTCTAGTTTCCGGCAGGTACGCTTGGAAGCTAGGAGTTCCGAGGTGAACCAGCTGGCTCTTTTGGTGGTGTCGCTGTAGGTGAGCTTTTTCAGCGGGGCGAGGGTGTTGGCACAGTCGTCCATCCATCGTCTGAGGTTGCAGGCAGCGTCGTCGGTGTTGGATGGGTCGGAGGGAGGGCTGAGAGCGAGGGTTGCCCGGAGTTGGTCTTCGGTGACTTTGCTCCAGCAGCGGCGTGGGATCTGTTGGGTGCGGTGGTGTGTGGTGGGTTTCTGGAAGGTGAAATGGATGCAGCGGTGGTCGGTCCAGAGGAGTTCCGTGGTGTGGCTGAAGGAGACGTGGGAGCTTGAGGAGAAGATGGGGTCAAGCGTGTGGCCGGCGGAGTGGGTCGGTGTTGTGACGAGCTGGCTCAGGCCGAGGTTGGCGAGGCTGTCGATCAGGGTGGTGGAGTTGCTGTCGTTGTTGTTCTCCAGGTGAAAGTTCAGGTCTCAGAGGGATGAGAAGGAGCTTATTGGAACTTCTTAGGTTTCTTGATTGACCTGCTTTAGTGAGTTTGGCTGCAAGGTAGTCTGGTTTGCCAGTGTGTAGAGCTTTGTGGATAAGACAGGCTGTTTTGAAACAACATCGTGCTTCAAATGGGAGCCACTTTAAGTTTTGTAGCGTGGGGTGATGTGGTCATGTTTTGTAGCTCCTGTGACCATTCGTGCTGCTGCATTGAGGGCGGCTCTCATGGGGGCTATGTGTGCTTTGGGTGCTCCAGCGAGTGTGGCATTACCATAGTCTATTCTGGATAAAACCAGCTTGTGTTGCTGTTTTTAGGTCATTGGGTGGAAGGAAAGGCTTGATTTTGTTCAGAAGTTTTAGGCTGTAGAAGGCGCTCTTTGCAGTGGAGCTTATGTGGGATCTCATGTTTAGCTTAGAGTCCAGAGAGATCCCCAGAGATTTAGCTGAGTCGGATAGAGTAAGCTTGCAGTTTAGGGAGTCCAGGTTGTTTATCCATTCTTGGATCTGTGTGTGGTGGTTCAGATTAGAGAAGGCCATAATTTCAGTTTTTTCTTTGTTGAGTTTGAGGTAGTTGAGCGATAGCCAGCTTTGAACTTTTGAGAGTATGGAGTTAAGTCGTTGAATGTCAGTAAGAGAGGATATTTCTAGGTAAAGCTGGGTGTCGTCAGCAAACAAGTGGTACGAGATATTTGCTTGTTTTAGAATGGTGGTGAGGGGTTCCATGTAAATGTTGAAGAGTGTGGGAGAGAGGACCGAGCCTTGTGCACCCCTTGGGTTAAGGGCGAGATGTCAGACATGGAGTTGTTGATTTTGACGAGTTGCGAACAGTTAAGTAGAAATGAAGAAAACCAATTCAGAACAGTACCATCAGCTCCAATACGTTTTTGAAGGACATCTAGAAGTAGCTTGTGATCAACTGTGTCGAAAGCCACCGAGAGGTCAAGGAGGACAAGCAGGCAGCAACTGTTTGAGTCAAGGGAGCTGTGTATGTCATCTGTTATGCTCAGTATGGCTGTTTCAGTGCTGCATCCCTTCCTGAAACTGGACTGGTGTGAGTCGAGTAGGTTGTTGGTGTCTAGGTGTTGGTTGAGTTGGGAGAGAACACATTTCTCGAGGATTTTTGCTAGGAAAGGAAGGTTGGTGATGGGTCAAATGTTCTTGGGCTCGTTCTGGTCTGGATCAGGTTTTTTTTAGCAGGGGGGTGACTTGGCCTTGTTTGAGGCAGTCGGGTATCAGCCCGTTGCTTAAGGAGCTGTTAATGATCTTGGTCCATAGAGGGGTTAGGATACGATAGAGGTTTTTAGCCAGAGTGGCAGGTAGTGGATCTGCGAAGTGGGGTGAGGGTTTGGAATTGGCAATCACCATGGAGATGTCTTCTTCTGTGAGTGGTTTGAGACCCTCAACCTCTTGAGTCTGGAGGATGGACTTTGGTATTGGGTTTGTCTGGTTGTTAAGGGGGAGGAGTCTCAGTTTTGGGGATAATGGAGTGAGCTAGAGTTGGAGTTATTTCCGTTTTGGGCAAAGAGTCGCTGGGTTGGGTGTGTGTGTGATGGTCTAAGGAGGGTTCAATTTTGTTGATTTTCTCATTGAAGAATTTGGCTAGATAGTCACATTGTAGTTTAGAGGCAGGGGGATTTTCTTTGGGAGGTTTGTAGGTTTGATTTCGGATGATGTTGAAGAGCTCTTTGGGGTGCTTTTTGGCTTTGTCTAGGGTGTTTTGGAAGGTGGCGGTTTTTTCTTTGAGGATGTGCTTTTTGTAGCTCCTGCATTCTTTTCTGAGTTGGAGGAGGTTGGTTGAGGATGGGTTTGCTCTCCAGAGTCTTTCAGCGGCTCTGAGTTGTCTTCTTTCAGAGTTGAGGTCTTTGTTGAACCAGGCTCTTGACGGGGTATCTCTGACCTTTTTGAGTTTCAGGGGGGCTAGTTGGTCGAGGGCGGTTTTTATCGTTGCGTTGTATAGGGTAGTGAGCTCGTCAGTATTGATGTTGTCCGTGTTTGGAGGGAGTAGGGATGATATTTTTTCTTCCAAGTCAGGGAGAGGGATAGGATTGAGGTTTCTGCGCCATTGATGGGTAGATCGGGCTCGGTTTGGTTGCGCTGTAGCTTGGTTAGTGTTGAATAGAATGATGTAGTGATCTGACCAGTCAATTGGGATAATGTTGTTGATGCTTATTATTTCGTTTTTGGCTATGATAGCATCTAGCGTGGAGCCTCTGTTGTGGGCTTGTCCCTTGCAGTGTTGGGTGAGATCTTTCCTGAGTAGAAGTTCATTTAGAGACTGTATTAGTGTGTCCTTTTTGTTGTTCCAGTGGAGATTGAAGTCACCTAGGGTAATGTTGTCGGAGTTGGAGAGGGAGCAATGTGTTAGTAGGTCATATAGTTGTTCCCCAAATGTGGAGGAGTTTTCTGGTGGGTGGTATAACAGATGGCATTTCGTTACTGGGTTGTCTTTTAGTGTTAGGTTGGTGCTGAAGTATTCGAATGTTGAGTAGGAGTCGGTTTTTATTTCAGTTATGTTGATGCTATTTTTATGAATGATGGCTATGCCACCACCGTGATGGTCTAACCTGTCCTTCTTGATGATAGAGAATCTGGGGGGACTAGGAGGTCAAGGATCGGATAGGATGATTTGTTGAGCCAGGTTTCGGTGACAAACGCAATGTTGATGTCATAGTTCAGTATGGCCTCAGCCAACTCTGTTGCGTGTTTGGTTGCTGACCTACAGTTTATTAGCATGCAGTTTACCTTGCAGCTGGTGGTGTGATTTTAGGAGGGTGGAGCCAAAGGTATAGCCGTGAGTTGTGATGGGGGTCTTACAGTCCTGGGTGGCTTGATGTCTCTGCCGGTTGCAGTGATCACCTGAATGTTGGAGGAGGGGGGGGGTTGGGGCTATCCTGAGGTCGTATGACTTGGCAAGATCCATGGCCTCTCTCAAGGGCATCCTAGGGCTCATTCTTCTCGGTCTGTTATGTTGGTTGCTGAGCGGGGTGGTGCACCAGCTAATTGTATTGGATTTGGGAGGCTAAGAGGGTTCACTGATGTTTAAGTGGGAGGGGATATGTGGGTGTTGGGTGGGGATAGGGGAGGTTTTGGTGTTGGTAAGGATTTTGTTAATGCCCTGAATGATTACATTGAGTTGTCTTTGAGGAGGGTTAGGTTTTAGTTAAGGATGTAGTGGGCATACGGTTCTGTGATAGGAGGGATTTGAGTTGTTTTTCCGTGCGTGTAATGCGTTCGGTAAATTTGGCTGCAGATACTGGGTTCAGGGTGGAGAGGGGAGGGGAATTGAGGGGCCGGTAAGTTTAGAGGTGTTGGTTGGGGCTGGGGTGTTCTGGGGTGGATGGACTGTGGGTAGTGGTGGGCCAGGTGTCTACCCCTCAGCGGTTTGAGGGGAGTGAGTTTAGTGAGAGTCCTAAAGGTTTTTTGGTTGTGGTTTGGGTGGTGGTATGACGAGTGTTGGAGTTGTTAGTGGTAGGTAGAATGGGTTTAGTGTATTAAGTGGGGTGCGGGGTGAATGATGGGGTAGTTTCTGGAGAAAAAGGGGGTTTGGGAGGGATGGAGTAGAGGGTGGGGGGGCGTATGGCATATGGGTGGAGTGTAGGAGTATAGAGTGCAGTGGGTGTGAGTTTATGGTAGGTTTAGTGAGTGTAATTCTTTGTGAAGAGTTCTGGGTGGTGGGTTGGGTAGAGGTTGGGTAGTTGGAGGGACTAGCAATGGGACTGTGTAGTCTGGGGAAGATTAGTTCAAATTGGCGTGGGTTAAAGTCATTGGCATGGACCATGACTATGCCGTTTCTGTATAGGGTTATAGTGGCATTGCCTTTCAAGGCAGGTGAGTTGGCGATCAGTAATGTTTGGTTATGTGGGATGTTAGTGGCATTAGTGACTTGGAGGTGGCTTGTTATGTTCTTTCTCCACTTAGCCTTGTCAGTGGTGTAAAAAATGAGATTTGTTTTAGTTTTTCCTTTGGAGGTGTTGTGATACAGGTCTGCTATGAGTGTATCAGGGAGTTGCTTAGTAATCTGTGCTTAAAGAGTTTGTTGGCGTTGGCTGAAAGGTTGGGGGGTAGGTGATGGAGAAAGAGTGTGGTCTGTGGAATTTCAGGTTGTTGTGATTTGTAGGGGTGGAGGGATTAGTGGGGGTCTGGCAGCGTTGCCGTGTATTTCTAGATATCTTTCTCAGTAGGGGGGTTGTGTGGAGACAGACTATCAGTAGAGATACTCGAAAGACGGGAGTCTAGAGGGATTTTTTTAATTTTAATTTTTTATCTGGATTGAGGAAGTGATAGGAGGGGAGAGGGGGATAGCTTAGGGTTCTGTCCGTGAGGGGCATCATTTGTGAAGGTTTTGAGGGGGGTCCTGCAGATTGGACCATATCAGGATGGGTCAGGTGTCTCATGCAAATTCAGAGTAGAGGGGAGCGGTAGCCAATGTAAGGGGCGGGTTGATTGCCTACAAATTCAGTTCGGGGAGAAAGTGGAAAACAGGATTAGAGGCTTCTGAGAATATAGTGAGGGATGATGCAGGGGTGTCTGCTCCCTTTTTCAGGATTAGGGGATTTCTTAAGGCCATTCAAAGATGGCTGTTCCATTCTTGGATCTAGGTTCTTGAGGCAGGGCCATAGTCCTTCTTTAATTACGTCTGATTCAATATGGAAGTAGAGCCATAGTCCTTCTTTAGTTTCAGTTGACTTTACATGGGATTAGGTCTTTTGTTTGTTTTCTAGCTCTGGAGTGGCGCCATCTTGTGAAGGTTAATCAAGTGGTGAGCTAGGAGGTAGGTGGAAGGTGGTGGGAAAGACCCACAAAATGGTGGAAGGGCCTTCCAGATTCCTGAGAAGAGAGGTCCAGGGTCTGCAGCGCCTCCAGAACTGTGAATTCAGAGATTGGTGGGGAGTTAAAATGTCTTTCACGTCACTCTTCCAGTGCGTGCAGTGCTCTCCGTTTGGGCTGGGGCGCCAAACCAAGGTCTTCGGTACAGAGCTGTGGATCATTCTCAACCCGCCACCTGGGGAGAACAATGATGTTGAGGGGGATTGTGTTGGATTTACCCGCCGCTAAACAGCGGACAGGTTGGCGTGGGCGGTGGAGAGCGGCCTATGCTGGAGAGGCAGATCGGCACAGGTGGTGGCCCGTCAATGCTGATCCTCAGGTGCTGTGAATCCGGAGTGGGGACAGCCAACCGGAATCCAGCTGGGCTCCAGCAATGTTGTTCTGCACTGGAGGCAGACAGAGGCAGAGGGAGACCACCAGAGCAGTCGTCGGGTAGGGTAAAAGCAGGGAGCAGAGGCACCTACCGGGCTTCCAGGGTGTTGTGCTTCTCTCCCGAGCCGATTCTTCCATGGCTCCACTGACCCCAGGTAAGGGGAGGGGGGTCGATTGAGTTCTGGCAAGTATGAGGGAGCAGGCAGCTGCGCCGCTCAGGCGGGGTGCGGGTCCAGCAGGCGCCCAAAGTAGGGGAGTGGCGCAAAGGCTGGGAGCGGAGTCACTCACCGGGCTCCCGAGGAGTTGTGCTTCTCTCCTGGAGCCATTGTTCCGCAGCTCTACCGATCCCAGGTAGGGAGAGGGGGGTCGATCGATTTACAGAAAGGCAATTTCCAGCAGGTGTCCTGGTCAGATAGCAGGTGGATGGCGGGGCCAAGAAACCGGGGATATGCACCAATAGGTTATCCCCAACCCAGGAGCAGCCGACAAGAGCTCCTACTCGGTGGCCATCTTAGATTTGATCTTGTCAACCTGAAGGAAGTGTTACAGTCCCTGCATCAGGCAGGCCTAACTATCAAGGATAGTAGGTGCCATATAGGGCAGAGTTATGTTGTGTACTTAAGCCACATTGCAGGTGTAGGCCAAGTTCAACCACTCCAACACAAGGTTCAGACTATTCTGGAGTCGGAGGCTCCCAAAACCCATACACAAGTCTGTGCCTTCCTTAGCTTGACTGGATACTACAGGAGGTTTTGAAGCGGTTATGGGACCATTGTGGCCTCACTCACTGAACTTACCTCCAAGAAACATACTCCTCCCTAGAGAGCAGCGTTGGAGTGCCATTGAGAGGGTAGACTTTGCTGTGGTTTGGTCCCTGAAGAAGCTGAGAACCTCCTGTTATGGACTCACTTCAACATCCAAACCGACCACAGGCCTCTCAGATGGCTGATGCAACTGAGAGGTGAAAACCCCAAACTGTTGCGGTGGTCCATTTCCCTACAGGGTATGGACTTCACAGTGGAACACAGACCAGGGGCTTACCATGCCAATACAGATGGCCTTTCCAGGTTTTTCCACTTAGACGATCAGAACTACCAGTGGATAGCTTAGTTGCTCTTCACCTTTTGTCTGGGGTGGGGGTCATGTAGGAAAGTTCCCTGGTTGGATGGTCACCCCCTACACTTTTTGCTCCAATGCAGATGGTTATGAATTTGAAAGTACACTGGAGCCAGCTGCCCAGGCCCCAGTGCCAGTGCTCTCTCACTAAAACGGATATGAGTAAAGTAGCATCCCTAATTGACAAGGAATTTACCCCCCTCATATGTCCCTAGTATATGGTGCCAGTGGTACCCAGGGGACGGGTGATAAAGGGGTCCCCATGGCTTGCAGCACTGTTTGTGCCACCCTGAGTGACCCAAGTAAACTATTCAAGGCAGGCGTGCCATTGCAGACTGCAGGAACAATGTAAACTGCTCCATTTTGGCTTTGCCCTCACCATGTGTGGCAAAGTTAATGCACTGCTTTTAATATATGTCAGGCACCCCATAAGGAAGGCCTCCTGAGCCCAGGAGGCAGGGTACATTATATTAAAGATGTGGGCATGTAAGTGCAAGCTTATATGTACTTACAGTGGCCTTTACCATTAAAGTACACTATGAGAGATAGACGGTAAATAGGATAACATGGGCTGACACTTGGGCAAACCCGAGGTTGACAGCTCCATTACGGTTCTGCCTAAACATGTCACATTTGGTATCAATGTGACTTCTCATCCCTGACATGAATCTCCTGTCAAGGGTGAACTGGCATACACCCAGGTGACTACTTAGAGGTTGCCCCAGCTTCCCTGGGCTCTTGCTGACGCCAAGACAGGATTATGACCTTCTGCTAGGCAGTATGATTACTCCCAGGAGTCAGGAACAAAGGCATGGGCAGGAAGGAGGTCACACCTTCTCCCTCCCAGGAAAGCTAGTGAAGTGGTAAATCAAGGAAGTGAGCTTC
This sequence comes from Calotriton arnoldi, assembly GCA_963921515.1. Taxonomy (NCBI): domain Eukaryota; kingdom Metazoa; phylum Chordata; class Amphibia; order Caudata; family Salamandridae; genus Calotriton; species Calotriton arnoldi. The sequence goes on from CAWUFW010001226.1 coordinate 266,376, forward strand.
AAAGGCTACACCACCTCTGGTATGCATCAGATCTTACTCCCAGAGGAGGACACAGCCCTTCCCCTGCCCCAGGCACATTTGCACCCGGGCAGGTTGGAAATTAGGTATGTAGGATGTGTACACCCCCAGAAGGCTAGCCACTCCTCTAGGGTGGGCTGCCTGGTCTATTCAGCTAAGGAAGGCTTCTGCCATTTTTAAAAGTGGTAGAAATAGTGGGTTCTGGGTTGAAAAGGTGACCTACACCCCCGGATGTGGTCACTTCAGGGGTGGATTAGCTGCAGGGGCAAGCAACCCAAATGCCACTTGAACCCACACCCCTAACACCCATAAAGTTAGGATTTAAGGGCTACCCTGGACACCAGAACCTCAGTTCTGGACAACTGGCATCAAAGAGTTCAACATAGAGATCCATGTCTGCGACAACAGGGTTAGCACAAAGCAAAAGAGGGATACTCTGTCCCTGTGGCAACGCTCCTGGAGCTGCCTGATTGAGGCTTACCTGAGGCTAACTCTCGGTTCCCCCACAAAGATGGACCCCTGTGAGAGCCTGAAGCACCCCCAGACTGGCAGCTTCCCACCATTTGGTAGCACAAAAGCCCAGTTCTCTCCACCCATTCTATTTGCCCACAACACTAAAAAATCTGGTTCTCTATGTGCTATGTTGCCCGCTATTATGAGAATATTTTGAACGAAATCGAATCAGTAGAATTGGCTCTATGGCCACTTGCAGAGATCGAAGAGAACAGCGCAACCGAAGAATAGATGAGATTTTCACGTCACGAGCACCTGCACAACCAATCAGACCAAATCCCAACTCTGCGAAGTCCACCTTTCAAGCCTTGGAGAAAGCCCTAAAGAAGGAAACTACCAAATGGTGAGAAGCTGCCACTCTCAAAAAGTATCTAGAAGCCGAGAGAATACCTAGAGGACTTCGGATACTGATCTTTCCTCCTGTAGAGACAACCAAACCAGATCAGATTGTTAGATGGGAGGAGAATCTGAGGGAGGCCTCCAATAACATGATACGCCAACTAATAGACATAGCAGAGGAAGAACACATTAAACACAAAAAAGAGGTAGACGATTTCACAAACACAATAGAAGAATCTGGCTGTTTCTTCACTACCCTTATTCCTGCTCCATGTATGGAAGCATAAATAAATACTACGCACTTGAAAAATACCGAAGGATGTTTGAAATGTATTCAACATAAACACATGTAATTCAAGAAGGCACAATCTTCCACATTTCTTCAGACTTATCCTGTTATGGCTCTTGGGTGTAGCCATTTGTGAGGACTGTGCCACCACAGATAATTGGGCCCTGACAACTGTAGCACAAAAGCCCAGTTCTCTCCACCCATTCTATTTGCCCACAATACTTATCATCCATGTTGGCACTCTAAAATGCTTAACACATGTTCCTCTAGTTAAACCTGACTCCTCTTTCCCACACTACCAGGACTGAGATAAGGATTTATTAATGTGAATCCAAGCCTCATCTTTGGGGTCTGTGAGAGTATTAAATGGTAAAGCTTAATCAGCATCACCACATAATATTCCACCTTCTACAACACTCCCCTTGGAGGGCAGGAGACACAACTACTTTCTTAGGGCCAGTCACCCCTCCCCATTCCAAGCTCACCATTGCCATGGGATGGAACTTGGCTCTGTTGTCTGCATAGGTAACCTGGTGGAATACACTAGGTAGGACCTGCTTTGGAGAAACCAATTTATCCAACACTATGGCCACAGAGGCTCCTCTATCCCTCATGAGCCTCAACCTCAGTCCTGTTGATATCAGGCCTCTGCCTGTACTTCTCCATGCTTGAAGGGAAGGCTGCCAGGGGTGCAACTTCCACCCTATCCAGGGAACGTAAGGTCACCTCTGCATACCCTTTCCTATCTCTGGACAAACTTATACCACCACACCTACGCTAGCAATCCCCTTGGACTGCCCACTGGTAGGGGACTTCTTTGTGCAGACTGCATCTCCCCTCTTGTGTTGAAGCTGCAAGCAGTCACAGCACAACCCAGCCTTTGTAGGGTCATAATGTCTTCCCTGATAGCCTTTCCCCTTGGAAGTGGATTGGCTCTGGGAACTCCGCCCTTGGGGACTGGTGTTTGGGGACCTTTTCAGGACTCTTTCTGTTTTTTATTTTGGTTACCCAGAGCTTTCCCCGGGGAGGGTACCTGTCCTCCTTTCTTCTGATCACCTCCCTGGTCCTTCTCCATCACCCTGGTGTTACCACTCATTTGCTGTCTCATCCAGTTCTTGGGACTAGACACCTTATAGTCAACTAGATTCTGGTGTAACTTCCCTGTGGGGCAATTGGTCAATATGTGATTTTTCATTATCAAATTGTACAGCCCCTTATAGGTACTTACCTTGTTATCCTGTATCCAGCCCTCTAGTGCCTTGACAGATATGTCTACTGAGTCAACCCAGAATTGCATAATAACTTGGTTGTCCCTAAACTTTATTATGTACTGTTCATAAGCTAGACCAAACCTTCTGATCAAGATCTGCTTCATGTGGGGATATGTTTCAGCCTCCTCTCCCTCTAAGGTCAGAGCTTATCTTTCCCTACCACTGTTCTACACAGGAGCGAACTTCAGTACTGAGAACTCACCCGTCTCATCTTGAGAGCCCTGTCAAAAGCTGTCAGCCATTTGTCAATGTCATCCCCCTTTTCGTACTTAGGGACAATCCCCTTGGGTAGTCCTGGATCAAACCCACCACCCCTGGACACTTCTGTCTCTTCTTCCCTGCCACCATCTTCCTCTCTACCAACCCTTGTGATTCTCTTATGGTCACGCGCCCAGTTCTTTTTGGCCAGGGCCAACTTTTCTTCTAGGGCTATATAAGCCAGCTGTACCTCAAGCTCTCTTTCCCTAAGGGACAGCCCTGGCTCTCCTTTGGTGGAACTTCTTCCCACACTTGCTCTAGGCAGGGCCCTGGTCACTTTGTGTGTGGAGAGTTGCTCAACTTCCGCAACACTGAGGTCTAGGGGTCTTCTCCCCCTGTTCTTTCATCTCTGGAGCCTCTTCTATATCTGAGGCCTGATCCCCTAGCTGGGCCTCTGCCCAGGCCGTAAGGGCCTTTATCAGAACTGCCTTCCTGAAATTGGAGGGTGCTAGTAATCCCCTAGCACGACACTGATTGCTAAGCTCTGCTACTGAGAGAGCGGGTAGGCTAGTTAGATCAAGCTCTATGTTATACCTTAGTTTTGGGTCACAAAAACTTTTACAAAAATTGAAGTCACGTTAATTTAGAAAAATTGAAAATGTACCAGTTAATATTAGTCCAAATTACAAATCAAAACAATTTTTACACTAGGTCAATTTAGGAGAATTGTTAATTGTCCAACCTAGATACTGAATGGTGTTACTAAACACAAGTACTGGATCCCACCACTGCCCACCAAATGTAGGAAAGTGGGTTATTAGTAGGTGGGGATATTCACCCTCACCTAGTAATAATAACACAATCACTAATAGGTCCAGTCAAGTGTCAGTAAAATAATCCCTGCTCATCCCTTGGTAGCTTAGCAAACACGCAGTCAAGCTTAACGTAGGAGACAGCTATGTGTAAAGAATGTAATCCCACCAAAACAGTAAATAAGTAAAAGACACAGCACAATAAAAATCCAACACTAGTTTATAAAAAGATGATATTGTTATCTGTAAAATGACACCGAAACGATAAAAATCCAATGTAGAGAACCAGGGATATGATTTTTTTAAGAGTACATCAAAAATTGTGCATTCTAACACCAAAAAGCTTAAAGCGCCACTCGCGGCTATCTGGTTGTGCTGGACCCAAACAAAGTCTGTTTTACGCTGGCTGTGATGTAGCGCAGGTCAGATAGGTTGAGGGCTAGATCCCTATCAAAAGTTTACCTCCGGACTTAGTCTTTTTCTTAGAGCTTTTCTCTTGTCGACGAGAGACCCGGAGTTCGAATTGACGACGGAGGCCTGCTGCAGCGTGATGCCTCAGTAAGCCTCTGGAAGTCTTTGTCCTCAACGGCAAGGAGCTCTGGGGCTTTCAGTGGGACAAATCAACACGGTCAGGTCGATTCGCAAGTCGATGACGGTGGCTTGACTCTCGACGTCGAGCCGTTCTCCTCCAGTAGCTTTTCTGCAAAGCTTTGCATGAAAGTTTCCAAACTGAGTTCTTGCAGTTTCTTGGTTTCTTCAAGGAAAACAAGGGTCCAGTAGCACTAGCCAAGGGTTCATAGACTTTGGATTACCTCTTGGGTGCTAGGACTCAATTTCCCCCAATGCACCTGCAAAGTCCAGGAAAAATCAAGTTGCAACTGGCCAGCTTGGGTGATCCTCTTTTTGGCTTGGCAGGTGACTTCTTCCAGCTCTGCTGTACCTGGTGTGGAGCAGGGAATCCACTCTTTTCCCTCTGAACCAGACACAGTCCTTTCTTTGTGGAGCCTTGTGGGTACAGCAGGTGCAGTCCTTCTAAGTGCAAGCCTTCTGTGGTGTAGACCAAGGGTCCAACAGGGTAGTCCTTCTACTGATGTTCCAGGCAGTGATCTGAGGAGCTCCTGCAGCGCTCCCATATTAATCCTCCAATCTGGGTTGGAAGGAGGGGGTCCCTCCCAAACAATAGGGGTAAAGCTACCTTGCCCCGCGCTATGACCACTTCCTGCAAAGTGTGGCATATGTTTGACCCAGAATGCACTGTTCTCCCAAAAACTACTATGTCTATGTACCCCAACACAGAGGTGTGGCTAACATCTGACTACACTCCCCTTCCAGCTCCTTTCCTAATCTAATTAGGGGAGCTCCCATCTGACTGGGGATCAAGTGGGGACTGGCCTGGGTCCTTTCACATCTGTTTTCTTGCCTTTAAAGTCCAGCTTATCTCTCCAGCCCCTTTCCTCTCCTTGGCTTTTCCTGGAATCAACTCTCTGCCCATCAAATGGCTGTATTGTTGCAGCCCCAGGCATCTTCACAGCTACTCAGATAGCAGCTTGGCTCAGGCTGTAAAAGGCTGACCAACCAGAAGAGGCTGCTACAGGGCTGCTTTAGGTAACTTCAGGCTAGGAAGTTCTAAAACTACTTTCCTGTAATAGTTATAATAAATCCGACCCTGGCAAGTTGGATTTATTGTAACCACTATTTTGATACTATGAATGATATGTCTAGCTAGCTCAAATCAAAAGTTAGACTTTATTAAGTTGTAATAAAGTCTTCCCATGTTAGCCTATGGGGCTAGCAGCACCACAATAGGAAAAAAAGTTTTTCCTTACCAGGGCTTATAAAACATATTTTATATTGTCCCTGCTTTTTATAACAAGACACCCTGCCCTGGGTCACCTCAAGCAGACCTTATGGGTGGTTTACAAGTTATAAAAAGGTAATCTGAACTTTGGAATCTGTACATAGTTTTATTTTAAAACCAGCCTGCAAGGCAGGCCTGACTTTAAAATGACACCAGACATCACAGCAGTGCACACTTAAGTGCATCAAGTCCACTGGGGTCTCTAAACCTACATGCCCTACCATATACTAGGGACGTACAGATAGGTTGTCTTTGCCAATTAAAATTATACTAATTACTAACCATATACCTTTAGATGACAGAGCACTGGCCCTGGGCAGCAGAGCCCAGACCACTTTCATAGTCAGCAACCACCAGCATCAGTCAAAAAATGAGGTGAACACGTCAAAAAGGGTGACTTTCCTATAGACACTGCATCTTCCGAGTGCAAGTTGTGGGCATAAAAATGTCACTAGTGGCACCCATACCTCAGATCACATTTGCACCGGAGAGAGGACCGAAGAAGGTCTGCCCTGTTGTTCCCCAGACCTGGCAGAGAAGTTGTACCAAAGACTGGATTGCACCTTCTGCTCCTGGCACTTGGGTTGGCAAAGAGAGGACCTTTGGTGTCTGACTTGAGAAAAAGTCACCCCGAACCACAGACAGAAGAGCTGAACTCCAAGAGTCAGTTGGCTGACTTCCTGTGCCAACACCAGGACCACAAAAGCTAAGGATACTGCGTTGACAGAGTTGGTAGCCGTAACTGTTCACCGCTACCCACCAAACCGCGGCCTGGGAGACCAAACTCTAATGTCCAAAAGTTGCAGCCGAGACTGTTGGACCAAGGAGAGTCGTCAAAGTGCAGTTTGGTTGCCCAAGACAGCTACTAGACACAGTTAAACGGAACTGCTGATTTTGCTGTGACCTGAGACTAGTAGACCAGTGGCAACTGAGTTATGTTATGTTAACATCATTTGGTATAGCACAACTAATCATACTCGTAGGAGCATCTCAGTGCTTAGCTGACTCAGGATCAGTGAACTACCTAAAACAACCATATCTTTAAAAGCTTTTTAAAATTACCAAGCTCAGTACATGAGTGTATTTGCAGGGGAAGTTTGTTCCAGTAGAAGGGGGCAAGGTAAAAAAAAAGACCTCCCGCCAAATCTCAAAGTATGGATTTGAGGAATCCAAAGTAAGGCTTTGTCTTTCAATCTAAGCAATCTAGCAGGGCAGTAGTATCTAAGCCTGCTTTGCTAGTAAAATGGGTCTTTTCCAGTCAGTGACTTACGTGTGAGGCAACATAGCTTAAAAACCACACGTTTTCTGGTTGGCAGCCAGTGCAAGGAATTAAAGATAGGAGCAGAAGGAGAGCCAGATGGAAGGTTACATACTAGTCTGCCCGGTGTGTCTTTTACAACCTGAAGTTTAGACAACAGTGTCTCATTGGCTTCTACTAGCAGAGCATTTCCATAGTCCAAGTGACTAACGATCAATGCTTACAATAAAGTTTTCCTAGAAGCTGGCAGAAGCTACAGAAATGTTTTTTTTCAGTAAGCGCATAGTGGCAAAGCAATTTCCACAGATAGTTGAGACATGTTCCTTCATGGACAGAGTGAGAACTTATTTTACCAAAAATGTTTTACTACTTGCTTCGGGGAAAGAACTGGCCCAAGTTCAGATGGCTACCTGTCTTTGGCCCAAAGCTGCTGAGCTTTACCGAACAACAGTATCTCAGTTTTCTCCTCGTTTAGTTGCAGGCTGTTGTTGGACATCCAGAGAGCAATTTTCATCATATAATCAGAATAACAGGATTTTACCCCATCAAAATCCTGTCTGATAGAGATGACTAATTGAGTGTCAATGTTATGAGATACCATCTCGAAGCCTCATGCTTTGACATTTTGTGCCTAGGGGGCAACTTAGATGTTGAATAAAGTGGGACTCAACGAGGAGCCCTGAGGAACCCGCTTGTCAACGAGCATGGTGCGGGACTTAAAACAATCCAAAGAGTTTGTTTGAGTACCATTTTTCAGAAAGTCAACAAACCACTGAAGCGCTTTGCCATGAATACCAATGTCATACAGCCTGTGAATTAGGATATCATGGGAGACTGTGTCGAAAGTTGCTGACAAATCCAATAGCACAAGCATCAAGGTACAGTCTGATGGTGTCCATGGCTGTGACTAACGTGGTCTCAGTGCAATGGGATGCTCTGAATCCAGATTGTGAAGGATCCGGTAGCCAGTGATCTCCAAGAAGGCAGAAAGCTGCTTGTTTATAATGTTCTCCAAGATTTTGCTTAAGAGATGGGGCAATAGTTTGAGGGGGTTTCCTTGGTCTGTGTTAGGTTTGTAAAAGATTGGAGAGACTCTAGCTGCTTTCCAGGCAATAGGAACTGAGGCTAAATCCATGGAGAGGTTGAAGAGGGACAAGATGGAAGGAGCAATAAAACTAGATCGACTAGCCATAAAACTGGGGGGGGGGGGGCACAAGTCCAGAGAGAGAGCCCAATTTGGCTAATTCTAACAGCCCCTGGATCTGCTCCAAGGTGCAATGTTGAAATCTTTCCAGATGAAAGGAAGCCTTAGGAAAGGACAGGTTAAAATTAGGTGGATCCTCAGCAGCCTCCGACGAACAGGAAAGTTTGAATACATTTTTTTGATTTTCTCCGTAGAAAAGCTAGCTAGAGAATCACATAACTGTTGTGATGCTGAATTGGCACTAGTACAGGCTCAATGTTTGATAAAATCATTGAGTACATTTAAGAGTACTATCAAGGAAATGCTTGCTTGCTCAATTTTATTTGTTATGAAATTTCTCTGGGCCTTTTTAATTTTCTTGTGGTAGCTTTTGAGCATCAATTTAAGTTCATCTTTGTCCAAAGAGGATTTGGACTTTCTTCTTCACCTTTCTAGCCTTTTGCACTTGGTTTTCTCCAGTTTTAATTCAGCCGAATACCAAGAAGCATTGCATCTAATGGAGATGGCAGGTGCATGTTTAACCCGTTCGATGCGTCGGACGGCCCCCGGCCGTCCGACGTCACGGTGGGCGTGTGCGGAGGACGGCCGGGGGCCGTCCGAGATACGCTCACTCATTATTTAACCCGCACCGCGGCGGAATTCGGGCCGCGGTCAAGGTGTTAATGGGGGGCAATTTGATCAAGCGCCTGATAGAAAGAGCTATGGAAATTATCCAGAGCTACGTTCAAGTCAGAGTTAACTAGTAGGCTCTGAAGGAAGATAAGCCCTGGAAAAGGAGTCAGGTGAGACTAGTTTCCATTGCCTAGTAGTCTGCCTTAAAACACTTTTAGATCTTTTGAACTTGTTCGCTTTCGGGATCCAAAACTTAATCAGTTAGTTATCAGACCAAAGGAGAGGTAATGGGGTTTCAATCCTTAGTTCAGGGGAGTTAGTGAAGATCAAGTCTGAGGTGTGAGCGACAGAACCACTGTCTGTTTGAGACCTAAAATTTCCATTTCTGCCAAAAGTATGTGCAACACTGTAGCATCATGTGGTTCAACGATCACGGTTGGCTTGCATGTTTTAGAACCAGAAGAGTAAAAAATACACATGGTTTTTGTACGTGGGTTGCACTGGTGATTCTCTTGGCATGTCTTGAGATACACAAATAACTTATGGTTTTGTCTGCATGTGGAAATGGATAATATTGGTTATTTTGTAACTATGTAAGCTGTTCCTGACTGTGGTTTACGAGAGTAAAAACAAAACATTTACATTCATGTGTTGTTTCACAGTTCCCTAACGAAGGGTTTGGAAAAACCCGAAATGCATTGGGAAACCGCAGAAGCCAAGAAAAAGTATTTTTATTGGACTATGTGTATCATTGAAAATGTAATGTAACATTAATGTATATCGTGGACATTAGAATACATTAAAAAATAGTGTTAAAAAATGAGGATTTGCAAGTATATGTGGCTGGTCACCATAAATTAATTTTTCTTAAAAACTACGTACTGTACACAATGCTATATAATTGTGTTTGAACCCTAGTGGTCTATGAGTACTGCGCTCTGTGAAAAGTGTACTGGCTATGTACATCCATATTGGTTATTGTTCACACGGACATGAGTAGGTCCTGTCTCAGAGCAGCACATAATTGATTACATTTGAAAAAGTTAGTTAAATTGGAAAAATATTGAGTAATTTGGAGTGCAGGTTGAACTCTTCTAATTTCTACCAAGACAACGCCCATCTGGATGATCTAACCCCTTTGTCTGGTGGGTAAGAGTGTATGACCCCGTCTTGGTCACAAACTGGACACCCCTCACGGAGATGTCAGTCAGCTGCTGGGCGAAAGCTTCAACATGCAGGGACCCCTCGAGATCAGCAGAAGTGTCTCCTTGGATTATGTTAGGAAACAAAAGGCTATATATTGAAAATGTCATCCTTCCCCTGGGTCGAGAGTGTAATCGGGCAACCATTGTTTGTGTTCTACAAATAGCTGTGTCGCCATATGGATGTAATGATAAAACACATTTGTATCACGCTTGTGAGAGGCCTTGCACCAAATGCCAAGGCAGTGTGATAGGATTCTAATGAAGTTTTCTGTATCAGCAAGGTCGGAGTTTTTGCTAAACCAATCCAAGTGTCACAAATGCAAATTGTGTCATAGGTTAATGTGGCAAAGAGAATGCAACTTTAGGAAAAAGGATTATTGTGTATGCAAAATGATACTAAGTCCTATCGGGCCTAACTCAGGCACATGACAGTATCTCGGTGCACAGTCAACCGAAAGAAACTGAACGTAAAATCTAAAACAGTGTTATTCTTAATGCTTTCCTAAATTTGCTGTAGTCAGGGCACGTTTAGACAAAAAATGGCAATTTATTCCAGAAGGTGGGAGCCAAGTAAGAAAAGGCTCTTCCACCACATTTGGATCGTCGAGTGCGTGGGACCACCAGAAACTCCTTATCACTGGAACGCAAATTCCTAGTGGATTGATAGCGCTTAAGCCTCTGACAAAGGTGCTGAGAACCTTTCACCTGCAGTGCTTTATAGGTTAAGCAGCGTATTTTAAAAACTATCTTGTTCTTTACTGGCAGCCAGTATAGAGATTGTAAAAGAGGAGTAGAGGCCGTTCTAGGAGGCCGGTTAAAGATCAGCCTTGCAGCCGTGTTTTGCACTACCTGTAATTTAGTCAGTATTGACTCCTTGGAGGAAGCCAGTAATGCATTTCCATAATCCAGCGACTTACAACAAGAGCCTGTAACAAGGTCTTTCTGGCTGTCAGAGGAAGGATCGTCAGGCCTTTCTTTAGTAGACCTAACAAGTAAAAACAGGTACCTGTTGTGGATAGCACTTGTTCTTTCATATTATGCTCCTGGTCTACCTTGACTCCAAGGTTTTTTACTACCTTATTTGGTGTGGGGGCCTTGCCTAGCTCCGGCGGCCACCAATCCGGAGTCCACGGATCTTAGGCTTTCCCAAACAGAATAGTCTCTGTTTCCCTGGATTCAGCTAGCGAAAGTAATCCAGCATCCACCCTTCAATATCCTTCATTTCGGCGAACAAGCGGTCCTTCACATTGTCGATATCCTCATCGAAGGACATGACCAGCTGTGTGTCATCTGCATATGACAAGATATCAAACCCATATTGTGAGAAGTTGGCCTGGTATATGAGGTCCACTAATTAAAGTGGGCACCTTGCACCAGTCCAAACAACCCTTATGGTGATTTAAGAGGTTAAAGATAACCTTAGAAAGCTATCCAAGTGGTAGCTGTGGAGAGCAGCCTTCAGGCTTAGTCTTGAAGGAATGTTAAGCAGCTTGTTTTACCAGAATGCAACCTTATTGTATTGGTTAAATGAAAGGAGAACCACACAGTAGTTATAAAAATATGTATTTATTGTTATAACACACCTTAAATACCTCACAGTGTCTGCTACATGCAGATCAACACAAAGCACACAATATTGTAGCACAGAAACAATCTTAAGTAGCACTTATGCACAGTGGGCTCCAGGGGGAGACCAAACCATATACTAAAATAGTGGTATAAGAACCACGACTCGAGTCAAGACAGTGTATAGAGGATGTAGAATCCCTGGAACCCCAAGGAACCACCCAAGGTGAGTAAGGAGGGATCCCACGGAGGATGGGTGCAGTGTGAGAACACGACTGCGTGCTACGTACAATTCAATGGGAGAGTTGCGGTTGCAGTTTTAAAGTTTAAGGACCCGTCCCAGTGGATTACGAAGAAACTCTTTGGAACCTAGAAGGTTGGAGAGCCACCCCACCTGCGTATACCAGATACCAGAGTTACCTGTCCCAGGGAAGCCGGGTGCATAGGGCTGAAGTGGCGTCGGAAACCGCCATCGTTCTCATTGGGAGTCTTCAAAGAAATGCCACTTCTGGAAAGAAGAAGAGTGTCCGGTGGAACCCACAAGTGGATTCTTGAAGGAAGGAACCTGAAAGCAGAGGGGACAGAGTCTGGGTCACTCAGGAGTGACCAGGGGCTCTGTAGACAAATGCCCACCGATGTCGGGTGCTTCAGGTGTGGAGATGGAGACCTTGACTCTACAGCTGCAGGGACCAGGAGACGTCGAGGATGACCAGGAGCTGGATACGAGCTGTTCCACAAAGGATGTCGAGTGCTGAGGGGTCGGTGTATGGCGGGAGCACCAACAAGCCTTGGCAGTGGCAACCCACGAAGTAGGTCGAAGAATGTTACGGTCTGGTGCAGCAAGGACCAGGGCACTCACCACAGCAACGGGAGTCAGGGCAGGCCTGCAGCAACCAGGGGAACCCAAAAAAACAGTGTTGTCCCTCAAATGGACCCACAGGCCGAAGGCATAGGAGTCGCGAGGGGACCTCTAGCAGCTTCACAAAGTAACAGCTTGCAGGGCACAGCATATGAGGAGGCTGAAGTCCTTTGTACGAAATGTGCGCAGAGGTTGGGGCTATCGATAGCCCAATGCACTTAGTTGGGGAACGGCAACAAGCATATGCACTTGCAAAAGTACGTGGTGCATAGGAGTTCGGGTTATGCGGTCCCCACAAGGGATACTGGCCTCAGACTTGTTGAGAGGGCAGCTTGACCTCATTGAACTTTAGAACCCACCTCCTGTGTTGCTGGAGCCTTCGGAGTCCAGAGGAGCTCAGGATCAGCTGCCCAGTCAGTTGCATTATGGTGCCTGCGAATGCAGGGGAGTGACTCCTTCACCCCAAGGGAGATAACTTCAGTTGCCCTTGATGCTCCACAGGTCTTGCACAGAGCCTGTATGGTGCACGGGCACAGACGATGCTTTGGATGGAGAGGGACACGAAGTCGGGCCCAGTTGAAGTCCAGAGTGTCCAGACGGTCGAAGGTCAGTGGTTTCTTGTTCAGAATCTTGTCCACATCGAATGTAGGGTCCTACAGCCAGGTAAGCCCTTAAGTACCCATGGGAGAGGGTTGGACAGATTCACGGGACCATTCCAGGGGAGGGTCAGGACAGTGGGGAGGTTACTCCCATGTCCTTTGTCCAGTTTCGCGCCAGTGCAGGAGCCAACGGCTCCCAGGACTGGTTTGAACTGGACTATGCACAGGGACACCAAATGTGCCCCTCGTGCAGACTTTCAGGCACTTTGGAAGTGCACCCACCCAGCCCCAATACACCTAATCCTGTCTGGGAGGTGGTTACACCTCCCTGTGACAGGATGCCTATTTTCCTGCCTTCCCCTGCCCGAGCTTGGCTCAGCAGCAGGAGGGCAGAAATATGTCTCTGATCAGCAGCAACCATTTTGTGCTGCCCGGGTCGAGAAGGCTGGTACCGGGAAGACCAGCGACCCCATGAAGCTCGCTTCTGAAGGGTGGAATCATTCCTCCCTTACCAGTTACCGGTGTGGAGGTATGATTCCAAGGTGTTTGATACCAAAGACAACATGGTTTGATGCAGTCGTTTTCAAGATAGCATTTTACGTGAGCATATAGTGCACCTCTACCTATATGTCTGGCTGCGTCACCGACAACCCGGGAGAATGGTCTCCGAAGACTGCAGGGGTGCTCTGCTCATGCAGGGGCACCCTCTCACGTAAAACCCAGCACCCTGCCTTCAGGATTGTCAAGGCCTGCTAGAGGGGTGACTGATAGGTTTTAAGTGTAGTGACCTATAGATATAGTAAACCTATATCTAAAGTTAGTGGTGCATACACCATCTTACACAGGCTGCAATGGCAGGCCTGTAGTTCCATTTTGCATGGCCTCTCATGGGTGGCATAATACATGCTTCAGCCCATGGGAGGCCTCTGGGGTACCTATGCCCTGGGTACATGTGTACCATATGCTAGGGACTTTCAAGGGTACCCCAGTATCCAATCTAGAGTGTACCCAAGTGCATGGCATAACATTTTAGGGAGAAAGCAGATAGACTGGGGTCCTGATTAGCAGGATCCCAGTCAGACTAGTCAAAAACAGTGTAACATCAAGCAAAAAGGGGGGGGTAACCACAAGAAGCAGATCCTACTTTCCTATACAACACCCCCCAAACGTAAGGAGATGAGACTAAACTTGCCCAGTTGAGTCTTCATTTTCTAAGTGGAAATATCTTGAGAGTCCACCTGCATTGGCATGGTTACTCCCAGGTCTATGTTCCACTGTATAGTCCATCCCCTGTAGGGAAATGGACCACCTCAAAAGTTTGGGGTTTTCACCCTTCATCTGTTTTAGCCATCGGAGGGGCTTATGGTCTGTCTGAACAATGAAGTGAGTGCCAAACAAGTATGGCCTCAGCTTCTTCAGAGCCCAAACCACAGCAAAGGCTTCCCTCTCAATGGCTGACCAACGTTTCTCTCTGGGGGTCAACCTTCTGCTAATGAAAGCTACTGGTTGATCCCGACCCTCTGCATTAAGTTGTGACAACACAGCCCCTACCCCCAACTCAGATGCATCTGTTTGGACAATCAGGTGTTTGGAATAGTCAGGACTCTGCAGAATGGGAGCAGCGCGCATGGCCTGCTTGAGATCATCAAATGCCTTCTGACAGCTAACTGTCCACTGAACTTTCTTGGGCATTCTTTTTGAAGTAAGATCATTCAAGGGAGTCACTATAGACCCATATCCTTTCACAAATCTTCTGTTGTACCCAGTCAGGCCCAAGAGAGCTCTGACCTGAGTCTGGGTAGTGGGAGCAACCCAGTCCATGATGGTCTGGATTTTGCTCTGCAATGGTTGAACCTGGCCTCCACCCACAAGGTCGCCCAGGTACACAACCTTACTCTGCCCTTTCTGGCACTTGGTGGCCTTGATAGTGAGGCCTGTTTTCTACAGAGCCTCCAAAACATTCTTCAGGTGGACCAGGTGATCCTCCCAGGTGGAACTGAAGACAGCTGTATCATCAAGATATGCTGCACTATAGGCTTCCAGGCCTGTAAGGACTTTGTTCACCAAACTTTGGAATGTGGCAGGTGCATTCTTCAAACCAAAAGCATTACAATAAATTGATAATGCCCACTAGGGGTTGAGAATGCTGTTTTTGGTTTGGCATCCTCAGCTAGTCCGATTTGCCAATATCCAGCAGTGAGGTCAAATGTGCTCAAGAACTTGGCTGAGGCCAAAGTGTCAATGAGTTCATCTGCCCAAGTAATAGGGTGAGCATCAGTCCTAGTGACTGCATTGAGCCCCCTGTAGTCCACACAAAACCTCATTTCTCTCTTACCCTGGGTATGAGGTTTGGGTACCAGTACTAGCCCAAGGGCTATCTGAGGGTTTAATCACTCCCAATTCTAGCATCTTCTGGACCTCAGTCCTGATGCAATCTCTGACATGGTCAGGCTGCCTGTAAATCTTATTTTTAACATGTAGACTCTCACCTGTGTCCACTTCATGGGTACACCAAGTGGTCTGACTAGGAGTCAAAGAAAACATATGTCTGTATTTATTGAGGACCTTCCTGCAATCAATCTGCTGTTGCTCAGTGAGGCTGCCTGCCAAGGCCACACCATCAACTGAGCCATCATCAGGGTTCTGTAAGAGGAGGCCAGGAAGTGGGTCACTCTCTTCCTCCTGTCCCTCATCAGTAGCCATGAGCAAGCCCATGTCTGCCCTGTCCACATAGGGTTTGAACCTGTTTACATGGAGCACCCTATGGGGGCTCCTGGGAGTCCCAAGGTCCACCAGGTAGGTGACCTCTCCCTTCTGCTCAAGAATAGTATGGGGCCCGCTCCACTTGTCTTGGAGAGCTGCTGGGGCCACAGGCTCCAACACCCATACTCTCTGTCCTGGGTGGTAAACAGTCAGTACAGCCTTTTGGTCATGCCAAGCTTTTTGCAATTCTTGACTTGCCTCAAGGTTGTTGCTGGCCTTCTTCATGTACCCAGCCATCCTGGAGCGGAGACCAAGTACATAGTCCACTATGTCTTGTTTGGGAGGTTTCAGAGGTAAATCCCATCCCTCCTTCACCAAACACAAGGGACCCCTAACTGGATGCCCAAACAAAAGTTCAAAAGGGCTGTAGCCAACCCCCTTTTGTGGGACCTCTGTATAGGCAAAGAGAAGGCAGGGCAACAGGACATCCCATTTTCGCCTAAGCTTTTTTGGGAGGCCCATGATCATGCCCTTTAGGGTTTTGTTGAATCTTTCAACCAACCCATTGCATTGTGGGTGATAGGGTGTGGTGAACTTCTAGTTCACTCCACACTCTTTCCACATTGCAGTGATATAACTGGACATGAAGTTTGTACCTCTGTCAGTTAAGACCTCCTTAGGGAAACCCACTCTGGAAAAAAATCCCAGGAGGGCCCTGGCCAACACAGGAGCTGTGGTGGTTCTAAGGGGTATTGCTTCTGGATACCTAGTGGCATGGTCCACCACCACTAGTATGTAACTGTGCCCAGATGCAGTATGAGGGTTCATGGGACCAATGATATCAATCCCAACCCTCTCAAAGGGAACCCCCACCACAGGTAGTGGTATAGGGGGGGCCTTTGTGGTACTACCTGCCTTACCACTGGCTTGACAGGTAGTACAGGAGCGACAAAACTCCTTGGTGTCCTCTGATATGTGAGGCCAGTGAAAGTGTGGGACAAGCCTGTCCCAAGTCTTACTTTGGCCTAGGTGTCCTGCTAAGGGAATGTCATGTGCCAAGGTGAGTAGGAAGCCCCTAAACTTCAGAGGTATGACCAACCTCCTGGTGGCACCAGGCTTGGGGTCTCTACCCTCTGAGTAAAGGAGTCCCTCATCCAAATAGATCCTGTGGGACCCACTGATACTCCCAGCAGCTTGCTGTCTGAGGGGTTCAAGAGAGGGGCAGGTTTGCTGCTCCTGACTCAGATCTGCCCTAGAAGGGCCCCCTGTCCCCAAGAACTCAACCTGATCAGGTTCCAGTTCATCTGAGACAGTTCCTTCACAGGGATTGACATCATCTACCTCAAGAGACTGATCCTCTCTCTGAGCCTGGGGGGAGACACAGCCTTACCCCTCCTGCTCCTTCTCTTGGAAGGCACCTGGTCCATTGTTTCAGAATCCAGGGCCTGTTCAGTAGAAGTCAGTTTGGCCCGTGACTTGGTCACAGCAAAAACATCTGCAGAGATGCCCAGCATTGCTGCATGAGTCCTAAGTTCCCCCTCAGCCCAGGCTGAGGTCTCCAAATCATTGCCCAACAAGCATTCCACTGGAAGGTCTGAGCTAACCACAGCTTTCTTAGGGCCAGTTACCCCTCCCTAGCTGAAATTAACAACTGCCAAGGAATGATCAGTCCTGACATTGTTAGCATTGGTCACTTGGTACATCTCACCAAGTATGATCTGGTCAGGGTCCACAAGATCTTTTGTCACCATAGTGACACTTCCACCTGTGTCCCTGTATGCAATGGCCTCCTTACCATTAATCAAAGTCTGCTGCCTGTATTTGCCCAGGTTACTGGGACTGACAAATAAGGTGGCAATATCCATGCCACCATCACAGACAAGTACAGCCTGAGCTGGAGTTCTGACTAAGCCAGAACCCATCCCAGAGCCCAAGGTTAACCCTACTAATCCCTTGTTCCCTGTACCACCACTTGAAACTGTACTAGGGGGAGCAGTTGCCTTAGGGGCAGTGGTGGTTGGAGTTGAATTCTTGGCCTTTGGACAATTGGCATCTTTTGTCCAATGGGTCTTTTCTTTACATAAGTAACACCAAGGTTTCTTTTTTGCCATTTCCCTTGTTGGATTGTGACTCCAACCCCCCCCATGCATATTTTTTTGGGCCCTGATGAAGGCTTGTCATCTTTACCCTTGTCCCCACCCTTATCTGAGGTTTTAGCATCTTGCTTCTTTTGGTCACCACCATGGTTCTGGTTTCTCTGCTTCACCCTGGTTCTGACCCACCTATCTGCCTTCTTGTCCAATTCTTGGGGAGAAGTCAGATCAGAGTCAACCAGCTATTGATGCAACAACTGATTTTGGCAATTATTAAGGATCTGCTCCCTCATAATCAAATTGTACAGTCCCTTGAAATAATTCACTCTGCTGCCAAGTAACCAGCCTTCCAGATTCTTAATGGCACTATCCACAAAGTCTACCCAGTCCTGATTCTTTGCCTTCTGGGTGTCTCTGAACTTAATCCTGTACTGTTCAGTGGTTAAGCCAAACCCATCAATGAGAGCACTCCTCAGGACTGAATAATTGTCAGCATCCTCTTCTCTAACAGTGAGGAGCTTATCTCTACCTTTGTCAGCAAAGGAGAGCCACAAGATAGCTGCCCACTACTCTTGAGGGACCCTCTGAACTTTACAAGCCCTCTCTAAAGCAGTTATCCATTTATGGATGTCATCCCCAACATGGTAGGGAGGGACAATCTTGCTCAGGTTCCTATTATCAAAGGAATGTTCCTTAATTCTAGGGACACTGTTGCTGCCACCATGGGACTCTAGTCCCAATTTCTTTCTAGCTCTCTGGACTTCTAGGATCTCTTTGTCCAGGGCCAATTGCTGTAGCCTGAGCCTAAGCTTAGCTTTCTCAAGTTCCAGAAATTGGTACTCCCTGTCATAAGAGTGGTCCCTCTTGCTAGATACAGAGGTCCCTACAGACTGTCCTGAGTGATCAGACTCTGCAGAGGGAGATCTAGAGCTCCTTGGTAAACTCTGCACTCTTCCAGGGGGGGTGAAGAGGGGGCCATCTTGGCCTTCTTCAGCATCTCCTGGAAGATCTGAGTTGTCCAGGTGGGAACCATCTTGTTCCTCCTGGCCAGGGTTTGAGTCTAGGTCATAAAAGGTGTCACCTCCTGACCTTTCCTCATTCCCTGCCCCACCCACTTTCTCCTGTTCATCTGACCCAGGGGTTCTTCCTAAGGTCATCAAGAAGTAAGGTCTCTATGAGACGTTGAGTGTTGGCACTTCTCCCTGTCTTCAGCTTTCTAGAGGCACACAGGGCTTTCAATTCTTGGAATGAAAGCTCACTGTATCTAGAGGGCAGAGAGCCCCTGACATCTCCTTTAGAAGACATACTAAGTGTGATGAGGTGTTGCACCTACCTAACCTAGTGGGAACTAAACTCTCTCAGGTTGGAGAAAGGGTGTGCTAGACCCTTGACTTACCCAACCCTAAGTTCAGTAGGACTTACTTATTCTAGGCTAGTATTATATGTACCTAGTACTTAGTGGTTTTCAGTTAATCAATACAAAGATTTATCTGGTAAAATAATGCAGGCTTGAATCCCAACCGCTGCACACCAATGTGAGAATTTGTCTGGTATATGATATCCACTAATTAAAGTGGGCACCTTGCACCAGTCCAAACAACCCTTATGATGATTTAAGAGGTCAAAGATAACCTTAGAAAGCTATCCAAGTGGTAGCTGTGGCGAGCAGCCATTAGGCTTAGTCTTGAAGGAATGTTGAGCAGCTTATTTTACCAGAATGCAACCTTATTGTATTGGTTAAATGAAAGGAGAACCACACAGTAGTTATAAAAATATGTATTTATTGTTATAACACACTTTAAATACCTCACAGTGTCTGCTACACGCAGATCAACACAAAGCACACAATACTGTAGCACAGAAACAATCGTAAGTAGCACTAATACACAGTGGGCTCCAGGGGGAGACCAAACCATATACTAAAATAGTGGTATAAGAACCACGACTCGAGTCAAGACAGTGTATAGAGGATGTAGAATCGCTGGGACCCCAAGGAACCACCCAAGGTGAGTAAGGAGGGACCCCACGGAGGACAGGTGCAGTGTGAGAACACGACCGCGTGCTACGTACAATTCAATGGGAGAATCGCGGTTGCAGTTTTAAAGTTTAAGGACCCTTCCCAGTGGAATACGAAGAAACCCTTTGGAACTCAGAAGGTTGGAGAGCCACCCCACCTGTGGATACCAAAGTACCAGAGTTACCTGTCTCAGGGAAGCCGGGTGCATAGGGCTGAAGTGGCGTCGGAAACCGCTGTCGTTCTCGATGGGAGTCTTCAAAGAAATGCCACTGCTGGAAAGAAGAAGAGTGTCCGGTGGAACCCACAAGTGGATTCTTGAAGGAAGGAACCTGAAAGCAGAGGGGACAGAGTCTGGGTCACTCAGGAGTGACCAGGGGCTCGGTAGACGAATGCCCACCGATGTCGGGTGCTTCAGGTGTGGTGATGGAGACCTTGACTCTACAGCTGCAGGGACCAGGAGATGTCGAGGATGACCAGGAGCCGGATACGAGCTGTCCCACGAAGTATGTCAAGTGCTTAGGGGTCGGTGTCCGGCGGGAGCACCAACAAGCCTTGGCAGCGGCAACCCACGAAGAAGGTCAAAGAAGGTTACGGTCTGACCCAGCAAGGACCAGGGGACTCACCACAGCAAGGGGAGTCAGGGCAGGCCTGGAGCAACCAGGGGAGCCCAAGAAAAGCAGTGTTGTTTCTCAAATGGACCCACAGGCCGAAGGCACAGGAGTCGCGAGGGGACCTCTAGCAGTTTCACAAAGTAACAGCTTGCAGGGCACAGATTGCAAGGAATCTGAAGTCCTTTGTACAAAATGTGCGCAGAGGTTGAGGCTATTGATAGCCCAATGCACTTAGTTGGGGAGCACCAACAAGCATATGCACTTGCAAAAGTACACAGTGCACAGGGGTTCTGGTTATGCAGTTCTCACGAGGGATACTGGCCTCAGACTTGGCGAGAGGACAGCTCGACCTCAAGGAACGTAGGAACCCACCTCCTGTGTTGCTGGAGCCTTTGGAGTCTGCAGGAGCTCCGGATCAGCAGACTGCTCAGTTGCATTATGGTGCCTACGAATGCAGGGGAGTGACTCCTTCACCCGAAGGGAGATAACTTCAGTTGTCCTTGATGTTTCCCAGGTCCTGCATGGAGCCTGTATGGTGTACAGGCACAGATGATACTTTGGAGAGAGAGGGAGATGAAGTCGGGCCCAGTCAAAGTCCAGTGAAGTCCAGAGTGTCCAGACGGTCGAAGGTCAGTGGTTTCTTGTTCAGAATCTTGTCCATGTCGAATCTAGGGTCCTACATCCAGGTAAGCCCTTAAGTACCCACGGGAGAGGGTTTGACAGATTCAGGGGACCCCAGGGGAGGGTCAGGACAGTGGGGAGGTTACTCCCATGTCCTTTGTTCAGTTTTGTGCCAGAGCAGGAGCCAACGGCTCCCAGGACTGGTTTGAACTGGACTATGCACAGGGACACCAAATGTGCCCCTGGTGCAGACTTTCAGGCACTTTGAAAGTGCACCCACCCAGCCCCAATACACTAAATCCTGTCTGGGAGGTGGTCACACCTTCCTGTGACAGGATGCCTATTGTCCTGCCTTCCCCTGCCCGAGCTTGGCTCAGCAGCAGGAGGGCAGAAATGTGTCTGTGGTCGGCAGCAACAATTTTGTGCTGCCTAGGTTGAGATGGCTGGAACCGGGAAGACCAGGGATCCCACAAAGCTCGCTTCTGAAGGGTGGAATCATACCTCCCACACCCGTTACCGGTGTGGAGGTATGATTCCAAGGTGTTTGATACCAAACACGACATGGTTTGTAGCAGCCGTTTTCGAGATAGCATTTTACGTGAGCATATAATGCACCTCTACCTATATGTCTGGCTGCGTCACCGACAACCCGGGAGAATGGTCTCCGAAGGCTGCAGGAGTGCTCTGCTCATGCAGGGGCACCCTCTCACGTAAAACCCAGCACCCTGCCTTCAGGATTGTCAAGGCCTGCTAGAGGGGTGACTGATAGGTTTTAAGTGTAGTGACCTATAGATATAGTAAACCTATATCTAAAGTAAGTGGTGCATACATCATCTTACACAGGCTGCAATGGCAGGCCTGTAGTTCCATTTTGCATGGCCTCTCATGGGTGGCATAATACATGCTTCAGCCCATGGGAGGCCTCTGGGGTACCTATGCCCTGGGTACATGTGTACCATATACTAGGGACTGACAAGGGTACCCCAGTATCCAATCTGGAGTGTACCTAAGTACATGGCATAACATTTTAGGGAGAAAGCAGATAGACTGGGGTCCTGATTAGCAGGATCCCAGTCAGACTAGTCAAAAACAGTGTAACATCAAGCAAAAAGTGGGGGTAACCATAAGAAGCAGATCCTACTTTCCTACACATATGCTCTGATGACTTTGGCCAAGGGTGCCACATAAATATTGAATAATGTAGAGCTCAAACATGATTTTTGGGGTACCCCTTTGTCGACCCACCTGGGCATGGATTTGAAAGCTCCCAGTGAGATGCTCTGCATTCTGTCTCTATCAATAAGTTGAATAGAGATCTTACTGCAGGGGCAATCGGGCTAGCCAATGGGGCTATAATCCTGGGCGGGCAAGGGTCTGTTGGGGGAACTGGATTGTGCTCTTTGAAGTGCATGCTGAATTTGTTCTAGTGTTAAAGTTTGGAAATTATCCAGTGTAGTCCCTGGAATTAGGAAAAAGGCTGTTGTTAAACTCAGCAATGGATTGGGGGATTTTACTTGTGAAGTTTTGATAGGTAAAACTGATCTTATCTTCAAAGTAATCAACAAGAGAATCGCATAATTACTGCGTAGCTATAAGTTGCTGTGTACAGGCAGGGGGATGGGTACATTCCTTAAGGTTTTTAAACAATTCTTTAGAGGAATTGACCACCTGATCAATTTGCTTGCTAATATACATTTGGCACGCCTTTTTGATATTTCTGTGATATACAGAATGCCGCCTTGAAAGCAACTTTATCATCTAAATCATAGATTCTACGCTAATGTCTTTTTAACTTCTTGCAGAGTGCTTTTCCAGCATCCCCATCATATCCTGTGTGATATAAATACGTTCAACTTAAAACAAAATTAAATTTGTGATGTGCATTATTTATAAAACATAAACATAATTAAAATTTAAAAAAATAGTTAAAGTACAGTTACGGTTACCAATTAAAAACAAACAAACACAGAAGTTCTCCATGTATGATGTGCTCCACAACAGCCATGTAAAACATAACCTACACACCAGCTGCAAGTAAGGGGTGCCAAAAACGTGCTTATTGTAAGTTGAAAATTCAAAGACCACGCTGAATTGTAGTAAAAGCAGTGCACTTATTTTAGTTGGAAACCTTTGGCATTCACCATTTTTGGTGCAACCGGTGCTATGTATCTCTAGAGACGTTTCAGGATAATTTTCTTTTTCAGAGTAACAGCTTAAATTTGGGAGTGCTAGCAATGCTGCTCAGGTTTCTACATCACTCCTGGAGCATAGGTGTTTCCCAGAGCTTGTCAGCTGAACATCTTAACAAGGAGATAATCACACAAAAATGTGGCATACCAGCACACAATTCACCCAGATGAATTGTTTTAAATGCAATTCAAGATAACACTCACTTAGTTGAAGGTACTTAGTATTCACAATTGTCAGTGAAGCCAGTGCTGTCTATCTCTAAAAACGGTTTTCTAGATATGTGTCCTTCAGTAGAGAGAAACAACTTAAATGTATAGTCTTCCAGGTTTCTGTATCACTGCCAAAGTGCAGGTGCATCCCAAAGCTAGTCAGCTCAACAAGGAGCCAATCACAAAAGAGGGGATAGAACACACTTTCTGGTGCACCAGCACAAAATTCGCCCAGATCATTGTTGTAATACAGTTCAAGATAACATTCACTTTAGTGAAAGCCAAAAGTATTCACCATTGTTTTTTTATGACAGTATTTTCTTAGCCAGCGCCTCCCAGCTCACACGGCCGCAGGAGGAGGAGGTGGGATGACTTCCCCCCACATTTCTCAGCATGGCAGAGCGGGCCCCGCTGCCACCTCTTCGGCATGCAGCCCTCTGTGGGGCGCCAACAGATACTCCGGGTCTCCTCCTTGGTCTCACTGCCCCTTCGCCAGGCTGTTGGCGTTTCGGAGCCTCCTGTCCCTGTCATAATGGTGGATTGAAGCAGAGCAACTGCGGAGTTAAAAAAAGACACCTCGTTGAAGGTATTTAGTATTCACTATTGTTGATGCAGCCCGTGCTCTCTATCTCTAGACACATGTTTCAGGATATAGGAGGTAACAACTTAAATTTGGAGGTGTTGGCAATGTTGTTCTTAGTCTTCTCAGGGTTCTCTACCACTCCCAGAGCACAAGCACTCTGCCAGAGCTCTAATAATCATGTGAAATTATTTCACTGAATTTTATCTCTCTTTTTCTACATCTCTTATCCACCTCATTCTCACTCTCTCTCAGTCACTCCCTCTCTCTTATATCGCTCTAACTCCAACTCCCTCGGTTACTCTTTATGCTTCAAGATCTTTTCTGGTCCTTATAATCATACTTGCCCCTGTATTTAGTTCTCTTTGTTTCTTAATCCAATCACACTCGTTCTGCATACTGCATTTAGCCAGACACCCCTTGCTAGTCCAACTTTCTGCTGCCATCCTCTGTGATGTGAACTGCAGGAAAGTGCCTCTTTTTTTGGATGGTCATCCACACTTTTTGCTCCAAATGCTGATGGTTATGACTGCTGCACAGACCCCAGTGCCTGTGCTGTCTCCTAAACCTGTTATGTTCAACTTGGTAATCCCAAATTGGCAAAAGCTTCTATAGGTCCCTAGTATATGTTATCAGGTGTACCCAGGGCATTGGCGGTAAAGGGGTCCCCAGAGCTGTAACACAAGTTTGTACCAACTTGGGCAACCCATGCAACCTATTGACACGCAGCCTGCCATTGCAGACTACAGGAGCAGTGCAAACTGCTCAAACTCGACTGTGCCGTCACCATGTGTGGCACAGTCACATACACTGCCTTTAATGTATGTTAGTCACATCCTAAGGATGGCCTCCTCAGCCCAGGAGGCAGGGGCATTATATTTAAGGTGAGGACATGTAAGTGCAAGCCTCAATGTCCCTATATTGGTGTTCTCCATTGGACACAACTGTATGTGTTAGCGGCCCCTAGGAAAACATGGGCTACCAACCAGGTTCCCTCGAGATTGGCCGCTCCGTGATGGTAGTACTAAAATGCATCATGTATGGTATCAAACGTGCCTTCTCACCCCTGACCTGATTCTCGTGCCCTGGGTGATCTGGCATGCACCCAGAGGGCACCTTAGCGGTTACCCCCGGTTGCCCCTAGCTTTAGTGTGTCCTAGCTGACCAGCCTGCATTTTCCCATGCCTGCTGCCGCCAATACAAGATTCTGACCTCCTGCCAGGCTGTGTGATCAGTCCCAGGAGTCCGAGACAAAGGCTTGACTGGAAGGAGGTCACACCTCCCAACTCCTCAGATGGCTAGTGAATTGGCACATCAGAGTGGTGAGCTTCAAAGGCTGGGCTGTCCGGGGAAAAGCACAAAATTAGCTGTGCAGGAGGTGTACACCCCCAGGTAGGCTGGCCGCACCTCTAAGGTGGGCAGCCTGGTCTGTACACCTTAAATTGAATTCAACTATCTTTTGGAGGGCAGAAATAGTGGGTTCTGGGTAGAAAAGGTGACTTTATCCACCGGATGTGGTCACCTCAGGAGTGGACTAGCTAGAGAGACTAGCTGCTTATTGGCTACTAGCTCCCACACCGCATAAATCTAGGATTTAAGGGACCCCCCTGACACCAGAACCTCAGATCTGAACCACTTACGTGAAGGAAGGACCAAGAAGAGACCTGTGTTGCTGACAACAGGACTTTGCCCACCAGCCCAAAGCAAAAGAGGGATAATTTGTCTCTGAGGCAACAGATTTGGAACTGTTTGAACAACCCTCATCCTTGGCCAAAGCTCGACACTCCCAAAGAGAGGAACCTTGTGGAAGCCAGAAGCACCCTCGGTCTCCGGTTTACTAGTGGCACTTGTCCCCTGCAAATCATCGCTCATCGGATTTTAAGAATCGCTGGCCATAGGTCCCTCCATGGGATGGCCCAAATCCACATGGTCCAATGCATTGTGGGAGTTGTAGTCTTGCCTGCCCCAAAGTCTCAGGCAGCTACGTTGATCCCCCTGACCCAGTGAAGTTCCCAAAGCTTTTTGTTGTGCTTACCGCTGACCAGACTTGTTGGTCACTAGTCCGGTAACCAACGCCCTCACTCGATGCTGGAGCTACAGAGATCATCGTGCAACCATCATCTGACATCAGCAACTGTGTACCTGTTGTGTTTTTGCATTTTGTTTCTTGCAGCACAGTGTAAGTGGTAAAAACAGCATCACACATGGCTCTCGTTCAGCATCAAGGACAGTCAAAACAACTCTGCACCCGGACTCCATGTGCTAGGTAAAATTGATCTGACTGTTGTGGCCTTGTCCTGTGGTCCGCATGACCTTACCTCTATAAGGGTTCCAAGTAACTCGACCTGCAAGTGACCGATTGCAATTAGTGGATTTTGTCTATGTATTTTGCTACAATTATTTAATATTGCTTCAAATATCTATAACTCCAGTTATATATGTGATATCCCGTTTGTTGTCATGATTCTGCCACGTCAGTTTCCTGGTGCACCTTGTCTGGCACCTGTTTACTGTTTTCTATTGTTTTTTCCAATGCTTGTTGATTCTGCCACGTCAGTTCCCTGGTGCACCTTGTCTGGCACCTGTTTACTGTTTCTATTATTTTACCAATGCTTGTTGTGACTTTGCCATTTGTCTGTGCCAATGCTTGTTGCAGACTATGATGTTATCAAGGCCTATTGTCCCTTCTCAGCTCCAGTAGTTTACCTGTGAGCTGGAATCTGGAAGCTTCTTCCTGAGCCCTTTAAATAGGGGCCACACCCTGTTCTCATTGCTGGTTATTGAGAACCCTGAGCTTGAGCAGCAGCTGTTCCTGTTCTCCGGTTGCTGAAAGAAGATTCCGGTTGCAGCAAGGAGACTTCTGTTTTCTTTTCCCAGGTTGTAGATCCTCTCTCAGCTACAATCAGGTAGGATCGTTCCTTTCTTAACCAACAGCATCGTGAAAGGAACTACGTGCTGTTTTTGTTATTTGCTGTTTTTGTTATTTTGCATTTTGAAAGAAAGTTGCATATCGCGCTGAAGCACTCTTTGAGCATTTACATGTTTGGTAATTTTGGCACTTTGTACATTGCGCTGAAGCGCTCATTGGTCATTTACATGTTTGGTGATTTTGGCACTTTGTACATCGCGCTGAAGCGCTCTTTGGTCATTTACATGTTTGGTGATTTTGGCACTGTTGTACATCGCGCTGAAGCGCTCTTTGGTCATTTACATGTTTGGTGATTTTGGCATTTTGTATATCGGGCTGAAGGACTCTTTGCTCATTTTCATGTTTGGTGATTTTGGCATTTTGGGCACATCGCGCTGAAGCGCTCTTTGGGCATTTACATATTGATGACTCTGGCATTTTGGGCACATCGCGCTGAAGCGCTCTTGTAGGGATTTGCATACCTGATGACTTTGGCATTGTGTCACATCGCGCTGAAGCGCTCTTTGAACATTTGCATATTTGGACTCCGTGTATCGTGCTGATGCGCTTCCTGGACATTTGCATATTTGAACTCTGATACATAGTGCTGAAGCGCTCCCTTGGGTATTTGAATATTAATCTGCCTTATTAGCATATGTAATGTGTTGTGTATTGCAAAAAGGTTGTTGGAAGTACCACTGTGATATT
Organism: Calotriton arnoldi; assembly: GCA_963921515.1. Lineage (NCBI taxonomy): Eukaryota > Metazoa > Chordata > Amphibia > Caudata > Salamandridae > Calotriton > Calotriton arnoldi. The sequence continues at coordinate 293,617 of CAWUFW010001226.1, forward strand.
TAAAAGTGGTTAAAGCACATAATTACGGAAACATTGTGTCTAAAGCCATGTGGCTCTATATATGAATGTGTGCTTCGTTTTGAAGCATGGTTGTTTAGCCATAACATTGTATCCTTAAGAATTATAGGAACAGAAAATGCCAGTGAAGCCTGAGAAGACGTACACAACGACTATTCTATGCATAACCTGCTTTTCTTTTACAGGTATATTGTCATTGTTTAACCCATGTTAAATATAGTCAGAGTTTACTAAGCACGAAAGGAAAGCTAATCAAGGACAACGTCTCGTTCCTGGTCTCCCTCCCCGCAGTACCCTCCCTAATTCCCTTCCCCCCGTCTAGCCACTTTGATGCTCAGTGCAGTTAAGCTTGAGTCAAGGCTGCTGGAAGGTGGGCTTTTTGAGAGTACTGCTCCTGAGGAACCCAACGGAATTTTACCAGTTCTGACAGAATAACCAGCCCACGAAATTGGTTTCTCCTGAGCAGTATCTTTGGGATGGCCACCTTGGAAGAATTGTGTTCTGTGTTGGGAAACATGTAGAAAGAACTGTCAGCTGCTAGGCAGGAAACTGCGGTGTTAGCTAATAGGGTCACTCAATTATAGACACAACTAGCGCCGTCTCGTCCTCCTGAGGTAGCTGCTGCCAGTAGCTCAAATCCATCTACAGTATCGGTAACGGTTCCAATGACTGTTCCTTTGGCACCTCCGGAAAGGTTTGCAGGTGAACCCCACAAATTTCAAACCTTTTTAACTCAGGTGCAGTTACACTTTATGGTTAAACCCACATCCTTCCCCGATGCTCAATCGCGAATCGCCTTCTTGATCTCTTATTTGAGTGGAGACGCTGCCATGTGGGCAGTCCCTCTGGTGCAATCGGATGACCCATTGTTTTATAGTTGGTCTCGCTTCAAAACGGAATTTGAAAAGGTCTTCGACCGAAGAACAATAACAGGATCAGCTGATCGAGAGTTATTAGAACTCAAACAGGGAAATAAAGACCTGGTCCATTATCTAACCCAATTAAATCGCTTAATAGCAGAAACAAATTGTCCAGAGGACAAAAGGGCTGCCTTATATTATCAAGGCCTAAGAGACGAATTAAAAGATTTGATAGCTCCGATAGACCCTCAACCGAGAACATGTGAAGGCCTAATAGCTTTAAGTCTTCGGTTAGACCACAGAGTTTCGGATCGTAAAGGAGACAAGAAACGGTTGGAGTTCAGACTTTCCATTCGACCTAAAGAAAAACCACACTTTGTATCACAGGATACTAGTGAACCAATGGAGATCGGAGGTATACGAAAACCCTTAACCTCCGAAGAAAAGGAGTCTCGCCGGAAAAAGGTCTATGTCTATATTGCGGCAAAAAGGACATTTTGTCAAAGACTGCTTAGCAAAGCCAAATACAACTGCGACCAAAGTGGGAAACTAGAATACTCGGGGAACAGCCAGGAGACTTCCTCGAGTACTAAATCTTTGCCTCCTGATCAATCTGTTGCCAACACATTGCAAATCTCCATTCCCCATCTAGTATTAAACGTACAATTCACCATTTCTTAGCAAGAGCCTAAAACTGCGGTGGTCATGGTGGATTCTGGAGCCACCGGCAACTTTATCGTTGCCGCTTTCGCAACAAAATTAGAAATACCTACCTTAGTATAAACAAAACCAGAAATGGTTCATGCGGTAGATGGCAAACAATTAACATCTGGACTGATTACTCATTCTACTATTAAAGTAACCATGACATGTTTTACTCAGGATCAAACGCACGTGGAGGAAATATCCTTTGATATCATTGATGCTCCCCAATTTGGTGTCATCCTCGGGATGCCTTGGTTGACCGACCACAATCCCACAATAGACTGGTCTAAGAGAAGTGTTACTTTTCAGTCAGAGTGGTGTCAACAGGAATGTTTACACCCACAAGAAAATATGTCCAAACTCTTAGTTCAAGACCATCCCAAGTCTACTGCTCATTATATCTCTACAGCTGCGGAGCAGGACATAGAATTGCCTGCAGTGTATGAAGAGTTCCGAGATGTATTCTGTGAGAAAAGTGCTGAGATCCTTCCCCCTCACAGAACATACGACTGTGAAATAGACCTTGTACCTGGTGCCAAGATTCCCTGTAGCAGGATCTATGCACTTACTGAACAAGAGAACCAACATCTTAGAGACTGCCTAGACACATTTTTGAAGAATAGTTTCATTCGCCCTTCCAAGTCTCCGGCCACATCCCCTCTGTTTTTTGTGCCCAAAAGTAATGGGGAATTACGCATGTGCATAGACTATCGCGCTTTAAACAACATCACGATTAAAAAACGATATCCTTTGCCACTTATCCCCGTTCTCTTGGACCAGGTAAGATCAGCAACTATTTACACCAAGTTGGATCTGAGAGGGGCATACCATCTCGTACGTGTCCGAGCCAGAGACGAGTGGAAGACCGCTTTTCGAACTCGTTTTGGCTTGGTCGAATACTGCTTAATATCCCATTGGCTTATGCAACGCCCCTGCGGCATTTCAATTTTTCATAAATTATGTCTTACGAGATTTTCTTGACAGGTTCGCTCATCGCTTACATCGATGATTTGTTGATCTATTCACAGTCTGTCTCGGAACATGAGAAACATGTAAAACTGGTATTAAACACCCTGCGCCAACATGGCCTGTTCTGTAAACTATCTAAGTGCGAATTCCACACCTACAAGGTGGAATTCTTGGGTTTCATATTGTCACCTCAAGGAATCACAATGGCACCCAGAAAAGTTCAGGCAATATTAGACTGGCCAGAACCAACCTCAGTGAAAGATATCCAGCGATTTCTAGGATTCGCGAATTTTTATCATTGTTTCATCAAGCAGTTTTCCAGCAAAGCAAGTCCTTTAACGAAATTGCTAAGGAAACATGTTCCGTTCCAAGGACGCCAGAAACCAAATCTGCCTTTCAAACCCTTAAAACTGCATTTACAACAGCCCCCGTTTTAAATCATCCAGACATCGATCAGCCTTTCATAATTGAAGCGGATGCTTCAGATACTGCAATTGGGGCAGTTCTATCTCAAAAGGATGAACGAACTAACCAATTACATCCCATTGCATTCCTATCCCAAAATTTTTTACCGGCTGAGATGAACTATACAGTGGCAGAAAAAGAACTGTTGGCTATTCGTCTCGCCTTTAAAGAATGGCGCCATTATCTTCTAGGTGCAAAACATACGGTGACTGTCTATACAGACCATCGTAACCTCCAATTTTTACGATGTGCTCGAGCTTTGACACCTCAACAGTTACGTTGTACCTTATTCTTTGCAGAATTTAATTTTGTAATAACGTTCAGACCTGGCAAAATAAATAACAAAGCAGATGCTTTATCTCGATGCGAAACATCAGAAGAAAAAACAAAAAAGGCAATTACACCTCCATCCATAATTCCAAAAGAACAAATTATCAGAGTTACCATGTCTGAACAATTTTTCCAAGACATAAGAAAAAGTATGCCGTTAAAACAGATCTTAATTTGGCAACAAAAAGACAAAGATAGAACTATTAGTCAAGGATTACCGTTTCAAAAAACACTCCTATACATTCCATCAAAATCATTACAAAAACAAGTCTTACAATGGTGTCACACAAAACCATTAGCTGGACATCCAGGAGTAGCAAAAACCCAAGAGCTTGTCCAAAGACATTTCTGGTGGCCTACCTGGAGACAAGATGTTATCCAATATATAACTCAATGTGACGTTTGTGCTCAAGCTAAAGGAGATCATAGCACCAAAAAAGGATTATTGCAGCCCCTTCCTACTCCAACGTGGCTCTGGGAAGATATATCCATGGACTTTATTAGGGACTTACCCAAGGATCAAGGGAAAACCACCATTTTAGTGGTTGTCGACAGACTGTCAAAGATGGCTCACTTTATTGCTTGTGAGAAAATGCCAACGGCAACTCAGTAACCTTACTGGTTCAAAACATAGTAATATTACATGGCTTGCCTCGCACTATTAATTCCGATTGAGGGGCACAATTTACGTCAAAAGTATGGAAAGCTTGGTGCGACACTTTACAGATAAAAAGAAACTTGTCCACAAGTTTCCATCCGGAATCGGATGGCCAAACAGAGTGAGTGAACCAGGTATTAAAACAATATCTACGATGCTATTTATTTAAACAACAAGGCTCATGGGTGAATCTCCTCTGGGAAGCTGAATTCGCCTACAATAATTGAAAGCATGCTTCCATGGACATGTCACCATTCTTCGCGAATCATGGCTGTCATCCACATTACGCTCCATTGCTGTTAGCACAACCTCAAACTAATATACCATCTTTGGACTCTAGATTACAAGGAATGACTGCTATTATAAAACATTTGCAAAGAAACGAACAGAAAGCAAAAACAAACTATAAAAGATTAGCTGATAGAAAAATAAAAATAGGACCAAAGTACAAGACTGGTGACTTCGTCTGGCTCTCTACAAGAAATTTTCAGTTCAAAAAGAAATATAAATTCCATCCACGATTTATTGGACCGTTTGAGATCATAAAATGTATAAATCCAGTAGCATTTAAATTAAAATTACCAAGCTCCATGAAAATCTATCCTGTGTTTCACACTTCGTTGTTAAAACCAGCAAAGACCAAACAACAAGCTGGTCCACCAACTCTCCTCGTTGGAGATCATGAAGAATATGAAGTACACGGTATAAAGGGTAGTAAATGCATACAAGGAAAATTGTGGTATTTGGTTTAATGGAAAGGCTATGGTCCAGATGAAGACTCATGGGAACCAAGTGATGCTATTCACGCACCACGTTTGATACGTAAATTTCACAGACAGCATCCACAGGCTCCCACATGACTGGCAGCGTGAGCACTTTTGATGGGGTGGACTGTCATGATTCTGCCACGTCAGTTTCGTGGTGCACCTTGTCTGGCACCTGTTTACTGTTTTCTATTGTTTTTACCAATGCTTGTTGATTCTGCCACGTCCGCTTCCTGGTGCACCTTGTCTGGCACCTGTTTACTGTTTTCTATTGTTTTTACCAATGCTTGTTGTGACTTTGCCATTTGTCTGTGCCAATGCTTGTTGCAGACTATGATGTTATCAAGGCCTATTGTCCCTTCTCAGCTCCAGTAGTTTACCTGTGAGCTGGAATCTGAAGCTTCTTCCTGAGCCCTTTAAATAGGGGCCACACCCTGTTCTCATTGCTGGTTATTGAGAACCCTGAGCTTGAGCAGCAGCTGTTCCTGTTCTCCGGTTGCTGAAAGAAGATTCCGGTTGCAGCAAGGAGACTTCTGTTTTCTTTTCCCAGGTTGTAGATCCTCTCTCAGCTACAATCAGGTAGGATCATTCCTTTCTTAACCAACAGCATCGTGAAAGGAACTACGTGCTGTTTTTGTTATTTGCTGTTTTTGTTATTTTGCATTTTGAAAGAAAGTTGCATATCGCGCTGAAGCGCCCTTTGAGCATTTACATGTTTGGTAATTTTGGCACTTTGTACATAGCGCTGAAGCGCACTTTGGTCATTTACATGTTTGGTGATTTTGGCACTTTGTACATCGCGCTGAAGCGCTCTTTGGTCATTTACATGTTTGGTGATTTTGACACTGTTGTACATCGCGCTGAAGCGCTCTTTGGTCATTTACATGTTTGGTGATTTTGGCATTTTGTATATTGGGCTGAAGTGCTCTTTGGTCATTTTCATGTTTGGTGATTTTGCCAACTTGGCACATCGCGCTGAAGCGCTCTTTGGGCGTTTACATATTGATGACTCTGGCATTTTGGGCACATCGCGCTGAAGCGCTCTTGTGTGGATTTGCATACCTGATGACTTTGGCATTGTGGCTGAAGCGCTCTTTGAACATTCGCATATTTGGACTCAGTGTATCGCGCTGATGTGCTTCCTGGACATTTGCATATTTGAACTCTGATACATAGCGCTGAAGCGCTCCCTTGGGCATTTGAATATTAATCTGCCTCATTAGCATATGTAATGTGTTGTGTATTGCCAAAAGGTTGTTGTAAGTACCACTGTGATATTTAACAGTGGTTAAAGCACATCATTACGGAAACATTGTGTCTAAAGCCAAGTGGCTCTTTATATGAATGTGTGCTTCATTTTGAAACATGGTTGTTTAGCCATAACATTGTATCCTTGAGAATTATAGGAACAGAAATTGCCAGTGAAGCTTGAGAAGACGTACACAACGACTGTTTTATGCATAACCTACTTTTCTTTTACAGGTATGTCATTGTTTAACCCATGTTAAATATAGTCAAAGAGTTTACTAAGCACGAAAGGAAAGCTAATCAAGGACAACGTCTCGTTCCAGGTCTCTCCCCGCAGTACCCTCCCTAATTCCCTTCCCCCGTCTAGCCACTTTGATACTCAATGCAGTTAAGCTTGAGTCAAGGCTGCTGGAAGGTGGGCTTCTTGAGGGTACTGCTCCTGAGGAACCCAATGGAATTTTACCAGTTCTGACATTTGGTTTGGTGTCTACATTATGATAAAATTACACTCTACTTTTATAAATTGGTGTTGGATTTCTCTTGATTTGTGTCAATTACTTATCGTCAATGTTGGTACTCTGAAATGCTCAACACATGTTCCTCTAGTAAAGACTGACTGCTCAGGATTTATTAGTATGAATCAAAGGGCCATCTTTAGGTTATTTTGATAATATTACATGGTAATTCCCCCTAGCCTTACCACATAAAATTCCACCTTCCTACATGAACTGTCCCTATAAATTGGTGGAAAACGGAAATGTGACCTTCCAAATTCAAAAGAGTGGTTGGTATTGAATTAAACTTTTTGAGCAAACTTGCCCCATGTGAGATGAGAGGAGAAAGTACACTACATGGCATGCTGTAAAACAAATTTGTGTTTTATCTAAACATGTTCCAAATATTTTGTGCTCCTATGTTCACTTTTCTCTCTCTTTTTCTCTCTGATTCCCTTTCGTTCACTTAGTCACCTCCCTCACTTCCTTTTTTTACATTTTTCTCTCTAATCTTGGGGGCAAGCATCTTTTGGTGATGCACAGCAGGTTCTGTGTGCAGACCCTGGTCAAAGGCTAGGGCCATGCACCAAAGGCCTGGGGTCATGGTGTTCCTTTCAGCCACATTCTGCACTGAGCCGCTGTTGCTTCCAAACCAGCTGCACACCACCAAAAGTAGTGCACAGTTGCTTCTGTGGGTAATGGAGCTTTGACTTTGATCTCACTTGACAGAGAGGCACAGAACGTAACATAATAAAACGGGACTAAATGTGCTAAACATTTGCCGAATTTTGTTTTCATTAGTCAAAGAGCTCCAAATGTATTAGCAAATCAAATCTATTTTGACCCCATCCTTTTGTTTTTTAACTCTGAGCCTACTTGACATATCTTTGCAACCCTGATATCCCACTACTAGCCTTAATATGCTTTCCTGTTGAGTGTGTGCTAAATAGTGTGCAGATCCATCAATAAGTGCCAGACTTAAAAGCAAATAAACTAACATCTTTTCAATGAAAACTGCAAGATAATTATAACATTTGCAAATTTAAAACTAATTCACAATGCAAAATTCAATTTAAAAATTGAAATTTTTGCATCTGACCCTCTCTGTTTTTCCTGGCAAAGTGCGATTTGTCCCCTCTTGTAAGCACTGCCTACATGTCCCTCAACTTAAATAAAACCCATCATGCCTCCTGCTGGTTCCAGAGACTTGTTTTTACACCACACCAAAATCATGACTTTTGCCCAAAATCTTTATTTAAAGATGCCTAGAAAATAAAACCTGAAACCTTAACCAGCTAATGACATTTCTCAAAAATTCAAATGAGATTGACAGAAACTGCATTTGCAAAATTGTTGTACCAACTGTCAAGATATCTAATTTTTTATACCTCGTTTGAGCTCTACCTTTTTTTTTTACCTTCTTTGCAAAAACCAGTGTAGAGATTTTCATGATCATGAGCTAGGCAGGCAGTTTTAACTCTTCAAAGTTTCTTGAAAATGTTTCTAGCGGTTTTTAGTGTGAGTGTTTTATCCCTGTGGGAATTAACATGTTATTAAGTACTTTTAGGTTCCCAATAGGACTCCCCCCCCACCCAGTCATATTGTGGAAGGGCACAAAATGTATTGAAGAGTAAAAATTTAATTTCCTAGGGCGAATGTGATGTAACTGTGATTACATTGTCACAATAACTCACACTATAATACATATCTTCATGACCCATTGAGTTTTTAATCTCTGATGGTTTCATTTATTCCCTCTATTGTTAAGCAGGTTTCTGACTTTGATAAATAATGCTCTTGGTTAGCCACCTAAAGTCTTTCCTCCGTCGGTAAGTTAAGACTACAGGGTCATATCCCTACCCTTACCTTTAGCAGGTTCTGGGAAACCATACTTTTCATGTGGGCCTTTGACTAACAGCTACTCATGTATGGGTTCTCCCTTGCATCATCACCCTATTTACTGAGGGAACAGTTCCTCTTAAACCACATTCACATAACGTTTAATTATAAATGGAACACACCTAAGGAATCTGACATAAAGTTTCCCAGTCAACTAATATGGTTTCTACCCTTTATAGATGGCTTGACACTATATACAACACAGGCCTACTGAAATGCACCTAATCTGGCAACCATCAGGCATACATTTATAAAATGAGAAATATATACAAAATTGCAGTTGGCAAGACAATATACAAGTCACTAAATAACCTGTGCTTAACCCTCTAGTAGCTTGCCCCAAAAGCAGTCAGGCTTAACTTTGAGGTAAAGTGTAAAGTATTTATGCAGTACCTTAACAGTAATAAAGTAAAAACACAACACAAAACAAATCACACAATAAAAGTACATTTTAACAAATTATTTAACATCAAAATGACAAAATTCCACTCAGCAGAACTGGAGCTATGAATTTTTTTAAGTTTAAAGTGAAAAATAGTGCCTAAAATATCAAAGCACCAACATCAGATATCTAGTCGCACAAGACCAGGGCAGAGTCAAATGTTATGCTGGCCACAATGAAGCGCGGTTCGGGTACACAAGAAGATTGGGCCCGGTCTCCGCTTACCTTCGGACATAGAAGAATTCATAAAGATAAATGTCTGAGAAGGTAAAGTTCAGTGAGGAAAGGCAGCTGGAGGTGTCCGAGGACAAGGTGTCATTGTCGGTGAGCCACTGGACAAAGTCACGGTGAAGATTTCTATTTTTGATTTAGTCTCTTTTTGGAAGTCGAAAATCTCCAGCGGTACGAAGTCACAGGTTGTAGCAGACAAGGGCTACACAGGGCTGCATACCCCTTCTACGAGGAGCCGCTGAAGAGGATTTGCTGCTTCAGAGAATAAAGTAGCGTGAGCTGCCACAAAGTCAGACTAACCGGCATTGCACCTTGGGCGGATCGACAAGCAAGTAGGTCCCAGTCTCCTCTCGGTTGTCAGAGCACTAAGTTCTGAATTTGTGCAATCTGGGTACCTTTAGCACCACTTCCAAGGGTCCAGGACTGGAGGAGCACCACTTGGAGAGTCTGGGCTCACTCAGGCTGGGTCCAGGTGCGTGGTCAAGCTGATTGGAGCCTTTTCTGGCCTGGAGGCTCTGATCAGATGGCCAGCCAAGTAGCCATTGGAGTCACTCTGCAAGTCTGGGGTTCAAGCAGGAAAGCAGGTCCCACTCAGCAGGGCAGTCCTCTGAGGGCACAGGGCAGACTCCAGGAAGCAGGGCAGTCCTCTTGGTGCAGCAGGGTAATCTTCTGAAGTACACAGCAGGCCCCAGGTAGTGGGGGAAGTCCTCTGACTGTCCTTCCCTTCCGCATGTGCAGAAGTAAACTGAAGAGTGGGTCTGAGAGCCCTATTTTTATACCTGGTGCCCAGTTTGAAATGAAAAAAACTTCTGGAGTTTCCCCCCTACAGAAATGTCTGGAATTTCCTGCCTCCCTGCCCTGGTACCAGTCTGCCTGCAGACACAATAGGCTAGTGCAAATTTTTTTCTGTGTGAGCTGAGGCAATGTCTTTGAAGTGCAAGTAAGGCTGTGTATAGCTCCATCCCCCATCCTGCATTGGATGGCCCATCCTGCCATCACCCAGTCTCTTTATTGTCTGGCTGTCTGGAAGGAACATATTATGGCCAACCACACCTAGTCATCTGACCCAGGAAACAGCCTGCAGACACCAAATGATTGCGACAAGGAATGCCAAAATTCTAAAAGTGGCAGTTATAGAATTCTGACTTAAAACCCAACTTTACCATTAAAAAAGATTTTAAATTATAATATCTTAGATACCAACTATGACATTTCTTACTGCTCCCAAAGAAAAGTTATCACTTATTAAATGTAATAAGGTAACCCAATGTTATCCTATGGAAGGGGTTAACCTCACAGTAGTGAAAAATGAATTTGTGAGTTTTCCACTACCAGGACATGTAAAACTTGAAAGTACATGTCCAGCTTTCTAAATACAGTGTGTCCTGCCCTATGGGCTGTTTAGGGCCTACCCTAGGGGTGACATAAAGGTATTACAAATAGAGTTTTAGGTTTGGCAAAAGGTTTATTTTGCCAAGTTGATTTGGCAGTTTAAAACTGCATACAGGCTGCAATGGCATGCCTGAGACATGTAAAAATATAGTTGTATATAGCTTGTAAAACAATTTGATAGCAACTAATAATTAAAAGCTTACTGGCTTCAACAAATGTTTACAAAGTTAAGCGAGACCAACTGCCTCTGTCATAACATTTCCTAATAAGCTGACTAGACCTATGGCAATGGACCTACTGTTTCTGAGTGCACGAATCAGGCCTATTGCTTGTCACCATAACCAACTCAGGCCTACAGTTTTGAGTGTAAGCATTTCCACAAATCAGTTTACAAATGTAAAGTATCTTGGTTTACCATCAAAGGGGCTAATTCCCGCTCTGGTTGTCTGCCTCTGGTCATATGGATCTTTGCCGTTGTAGAGAAGAAGAAAGCAATACATAAGATAAATTATCATCATAATCATTAGTCTAAATGTAGTCAATAAAGAGAGTTGGTATGAGTCTATAGGGATTTATTAATCAAAATCTTTTATTGCAAATCACAAGTAAATTCAGATTAATCTCATCAGTTAATATATGACAGAAATATAAAATCAATATTGGTTAATCAAATTATATAAGATATGCATTAAAGCACGTTCCATGAAGGAAAGGGTCCCTATTCTAAGAATTGAGTGAAAAGGGATTTAGTCAGAACCCATAAAGAGTTCTAGTCCAAGAGAGTGAGAGAAAAGCATAAAGCTTTAGCATTTAAATCAGCTCAAAAAGATCAAAATATCAAAGCAGAACTTCCCATAAAGAGATTTTCGAGAAACTCAGTAGAGTCTCCAAGCAATGTGACATATGTGTGTAAATACCATATAGGTGTGGGTAAAATGGCATGGAAAAATAACCCGGAAAGTGGGCACATTTCTCAATAGCAAAAAGTGGTAACCTACTATGGGAACACGCACTATTATAGACATCACATTTTGAGAAGCTTTGCAACATGTTACTCTTCTCATCTCCCAACAGCCAATCAGCGTCTGATGCTCTCCTGGGACCAGGATCACACCTTATCTTCTCACACAAATACAATAGTCCACAGGCAGCAATATTATGTTTGCATTTGCAACTAAATTATTATGATTGTGTGCTCACGTGGGGTTTGCCTCATTCAGGCCTACTTTCCCACGTATTCGCTACATTTTAACCATCTAATATTAAGTTTCTAAACAATATTCTATGTAGAAGTCAAAACATCTGTATTAATGAAAAAGAAAGTATTTTGCAGAATCACCATTCATTGAGACAAGCAAGTAATTTAGAAAGTCAGGTTCACTTTTTAAACTCTGCATTTCAATGTGTGAACTCTTCGTAACCCCATCAAACGGCAAAAATTAATCATGTGTCCACATTGGTCTTTGTGTATATAGAAACATTTTACGGAAATACTTGAAACTATATAAGTAACTTATTTATTATTATGAAACAGCATGTTCATAGGTAGGTCAAGAATCAAATGTTTTATCCGTATTTAGCATTTTCTATTTAAGCTTGTTTTTCAAGCAGTGTTGCTTTAGCCATTTGAGGCCTTTTACAATTAAATATGATAACTTACAGTTTTATGCATTCTAAATACATTATTTTCAACAAAGCTTGTACAGTTTGTTATAAACAGTGTTATTTTCTTGTTAATTTTTAAAATCTCTTTTTCAATCCCTTATCAGATAGTTATTTTAACCATCACATTTTCATCATAAATGATTCTTTAAAGTTCTCTCTCATGTTCAGTTAAGTCTTTGCTTTTACTTTTCAAGCTCTCATATTATTTTGCCTTTCTGTATTTAACACAAATATGATCATTTATTGCAAATCCTTACAATTAATATTGTCACAAATATTGCCCTAATAATCCTTTTTCCAGCTGTTGTTTTTGATTGTGAACCAATTTCCAATAACAGAAAACCCATTCACAAAGTTTACTTAAACACTAGGGGGCCGATTCCGATCTCGGCCGGTAGGGCTCCGAATCGGATTCGGATTTACCGGATCCGATTCGGAGCCCTGTTTCCCGACCGAATCGTACGCGGGTCCGGCCAAGCGAGTACGATGCAGGCACCCGCGAAACTCCGACCGACTCGAACGCGGCTTCAACACGCTCCGACCGACTCGCATGGACACGACTCGCACCGCGCTATGGAGACGTTTCCCGGCCGGGTAAGTACGATGCGCGCCGCGAGCAGTCCGATCGACTCGCGCCGTCCGGCTCGAAAAAGCTGTCGGAGCCGGACTTTGGGGGTCCGCGTCGGACCCCCTGTTCGCGTAGGCGCGCGAGTCGCACACAGGGGGGACCCATGGGTCCCCCCTACATGTGAGTGTACGGCGCAAATCGCTTCGCCGCGTACACGCTGTAGGGGGCGCCCTTGTCCGCCTCGCACCCATTGAGTCAATGGGAGCCCGCGTACGCGTTGTACGACAGGCTCCCATTGACTTCAATGGGAGTCCGACCGACTCGAGTCCGATGGCATGCGTGCGCATCGTACTCGATCGGTCGGATCTGCCTGAGTCCGATTCCGGTCGGAAATCTCTCCGGGTCCGGCTCGGTCGGAGAGATTTCCGGCCCGAATCGGAATCGGCCCCTAGGTGTCTCTAATGGTTCTAATTCAGGTTTCAGGTCAGAAATGTTCTTTGTGAATTCTAATTTTTTTTAACTTTCATCAGGCATTTATGTGCAGCATGCTGACCTTTTAGCATCTTGCAGATGCCACCTTTCTCTGCAAGTTAAATGTCTAATGCTAGGCGATTTTGTAAAATCATGAATCTAATAGCCCCTAATTCTGTTTTTACAACCAATAAAGTTCCAGAAGTACTGGTTGCCAATTTGTCAACAACTGTTGAAAGCTTTCAAATTTTCTCATCAGTTAAAACGACTCGTACTGGTGGTATGATTGTGCCAACAATGTCTCCAACCAGTTGTGTTCCAACATCTATACTACGTGTATGTCTATGTGATGGTTATATTATCACAAGGACAACCCCTTCTATGCCCACAGGGATCAGGGTCAGTACTATTTATATGCAAACAGTGTCCACCGTGGGACTCTTTTCAGAAAAATTATAAGCAACCCTCTCCCATCCGTTTGGGAAAGCCCCCATTCAATGTATTATTCATAAACCCCAAGTGGTACCTACACACTTTGGTAGTCTTTCATACAAACATGAGTGCAATAAATCGATCAAAAATTGCTGACAATGGTTTTGGTCGTCATTTTTGTATTATTTTCAAAAAGATAATGCAGATAATATAGTAAACAACATAAGTGCAGGCGATGGAGTGCTCAAGTGTGAGAAATAAATACAAAATACACACATAAGAAGCAAGATTTAAAGGTTCACTGGTTCTATGCATTTACAGAGAAAGGCACATGTGTATAGCTCATCATAACATGTGAAACAATTGCTGATCAAAGCAAGCAAGTGAAACAATTGTCAACGTTTCGACCCCAATTGAATCTCAGGGTCACCTCAGGACAATAATCGTCTGACCATAACTAGGAAGCAACTATCCACTGGCCCAGGTATTGTCCAGTCTAGGGAATCAGGTAAATGTCAAGCTTAAAGCTTCCCGGGTAAATAATACTTGTTGGTAGTAATTCCAATGTCACCATAAAATCCGTTGGGCATGTCTCAATCTGCCTGTGTGTGGTTCCGCACTCTTAGGTCCTGGCTTTGTGGACCCTGGACGAGTGTCTTTTAAGATCAATTAGAATAAATGAGAACGCGATGTATCAAACTCCATCTCTGTTCCCCATCGGAGAAGAACTGTTAGGCCTGAAAAGAGTCCCATGGTGGACACTGGTTGTATATATCTATGTGATGGTGTCATGGTTAATGCGCCTATACTATATACATGATACATTTTAAGAAACAGCAAAGCTAAGTAGCAAATACTCCCTCAATCAGCTGGCAATTGAAAATATGCTTCTTGTCTACAAACAAAATAAACTCCAGGAATTACTGTTTCTTCTCCTTGGAAAATTTGCTATGTACCTCGCATAATTTCAAATGTGTGTTCACAGCTACTAATTTCTACATATTTACTTCTACTTCGGGTTCTTCTTTTGTAAACACACATTTTCCATTTTTATCTTCTGTCTAATTTCAATTTTGGATAGAAGATTTTCTTTTTAAATTCATTTTCCCCGTTCTTTCAAGTATTTTTCAAAACATCTTCCTCTCTGTTTTTACTGTGTGGAATGTTGGTGTTTCTTCCCTCTAATGTCATAATGAATACCTTTTCTAAGGGTCTCATTAAGCAAGTCAAATTGTTTTTGTATGCCTTACCACTATCTATAGGCATGGATAATCTAAAGTAATACCATTTATTTTGCTTGTGAGTGTAAATTCATGTTCTTCACTAATGGAACTCTAGAAACAACCAAATCATAATTAGAGTAAAAGTATTCAAAGTGTTCTTGCCTATATACTAAGGTAAGCAAAATACTACATGGTATTGCATATGACAAAGGTTTCTGGTGATAACTCACCTCCTCTGCAGCTGATGAAGGAAAGTTGGCACAGACGTAGTATTCCTTTGCGTTTAGTGCCTGTGTATATTCTTGCACTAATCTTCTTGTTTGCAACTCACGAACAAAGCCTTTAATTTTGTCTCATCTAGTGCGTGTGTTGATGTTGTAATTTCAGGATTAGACATAGACTTCTTTGTCTCTGGTGTCAAATAAAACTCTATTAATGTTGTAATAATTACTGTTACTAAAAATGTAATACCCATAATGATCTTGCATCTAGCTCTTTTTAGAAAACACATATTTGTCTGCAATCAGATCATTTAGCAAAAATAGCAGCAATATTTCACAGTTATTTTCAGATTATATTAAAGCAGTTTCCTGAAAGAAAATGTTTTCTTTTGCAGTTAGTTTCTTTGAACAGTCCCTTTTCTTAAAGCAATTAGTTATTTCAGTCTTTATACAACGATCTTGGTATGGTCATCACTAAACCCAACTCCGTCTTCTTCTAAATATGTTATCCCTACTCTTCTTCAGCAGCCTTAGGCCTAGGGAATCTTCTTTAAAATAAAAAATATTTCAGTCTTTTGCACATTCTCAGTTAATAAAGTCTTTTAGAAATCTTTTCAAACAGCTTTTTCTCCAAATTTATTTTCAATATGATGTCATGGGGTTCTAATAGTTCTGGTCTCACAGGAGGCAAGTTTTCCACTGGTTCATTTAACACTTGATTAGTGTAATAGGTACGTTCAAGTGCAGAATAACGCCGACAAGGCACTCTTGCTCTTTTCAACCTTTTTGGTTTTTGCTGATTTTCTTCTGTGTCACTTATACCGCTTGACTCTGTTTCTTCAGCAATTGTTGGTGGTATGCGATCAACTGACACACTTGATCTTAATTTCCTTTGACCATAATGCTGTGGCCATTCAGCAGTGCTGGTGTCTCTTCTCATTCGAGTACTTGTTCCTTCACACAGATCGTCCGCTTGTATTGGTGCTATCTCAACTGATCTCTCAGGTTGAGATCTTATCTCTTCTTCTTCTTCAGAGACTTCAATGGCACTTTGAGAAATCACAGGAACCTGGATTGGTGCAACTATTTGTCCTTCTTTACCCCTTTCTCTCTTGCTGTTATGCCTCTTGCTATATTGCTCCTTGCAGTTGTCCAACTCGTGACGGTTCTGTCACTAGTGCTCTTCGTTCTGGCTCATAAAACACTATTTCTTCATATGGATTTCTTACTTTCTGGGTATGCGGCACATGCACCCAGTTTGGTATTTCAGCACACTTAACAGCAGTATTCAGGATGTGGATCACCTGGTAGAGGCCTTTCCACCTCAGTTTCAGGCAAGACTTCCGAACATGCTTCTTGACCAACACTCTGTCACCGGGACTTAGTTTGTGGCACTTTTTCGATGCACATTTAAGATGACCGCTTCAGCCTGGTGGGAGACAAAATGCACCACATCAGCCAATCCTTTGCAGTAGTCGAGTATCATATCTGTGATATTCAAAAGTGCATTTGCCAGTACAGCAGGCAGTCTCATTGCATGCTCCATAAAACTTTTATGAGGGGACAACCCAGTCTTCCTGTCTGGAATGTTTTGGAGACTTTTTTTTTTATTTATAAAATATTTAATTGGTCATAGAGTAAACAATTAATTGCAATTCATACAGGATACACTTATCGGAAAGAAGTCCAAATAGTCACAATTATAATTAACAAATGCATACATGGATTGGCAAAACATTCAAAAATAATTTAAAGACTGACTAAGATTGGATTATATAACATTACAGGAATATAAACATATTTAAGACCATTTCACCGTCCAATCAATCATTATCGACATAAAAAAAATCCCGCCAAAGCGAGCTCCAATTCAAATATTTGATAAATAAGGGTATGCCACTCAATAGAGTCAATAGGAGCACTCCCTGAGATCCATGCCCTAGCAATACAGAGTCGGGCGGATGCCAACATAATTGTAATACATTTCTGAGAGCCCCCCACAAATTCATACTTAATACCCATCATTTTCTCCTTAACAGATAAATTTACAGGCGAGCCCAAGATTAGTGATATATAATTCGTCACCCCCTCCCAGAAGTTTTGCCAACAGGAGCAGAGTGCAAACATGTGTAGGACATCAGCCGCAAAGAGATTGCACTTAGGACATCTAGTTCCATCTGTTCTACCTGTCGGAGCAGTTACTCCCCATTTTACAATAACATCTGGGGTATAGTATAAAAGACACAACATGTGCCATTGTTGTAACTTAAGGTGAACAAAGTGTACCGAACAATCTAGCAGGTCTAAGGCCATCTGAATTACTTCAGACGATAAACGTCTGCTCCATTTTGATGCTAATAATGGAGTGTCTTCCACAACAAACTGCAGAAATGCAGGATACATCATGCTTGTAGTGGGTTTGATACCAGGCTTAAAATAGTATGAAGAAAGATCAGACCTATTGATGTTCTGTGCTTGCTCGATGCTCGTCCGCATGTAATCCCTCAGTTGAAGATATTTGAAGAAAGAATGGCATGGTAGTCCAAAAGCATTGTGTAAATCGGAAAAGGCTCTAAAGCCATCTGGATAAAATAATTGACCCATTATTGTAATTCTACAATTTGCCCAGACTCTACAAGTTGAGTCCCGAGAAAAAATGGGAAAGGCATGGTTGTCTCATATGGGAGTGTCTTTGTTAATAAAACCAATAGAGTATTTCTTACAGATCCCCTTCCAAATGGAGATATCTTTATTATCTAAAAGCACACCCTTTTATAGTAGTTAGGATAATTCAATCGATAGAAAAATAGACTAGCATCTGCACCAAGAGCAAGCTGGTTGCAGAATGATGCAGAGTCCAGCTGCCCATAAATCAATAAACTGCGCAATCGTCTAGTAAAAGCGGCCCAAAAATAAAGCTTAAAATCTGGAAGTGAGAGCCCTCCTCTCTTATAGGAAGATTTCAAAAGTCGGATAGCATGCCTTACACACCTGTAACCCCAAATAAAGCTACCAATCGCACCTTCCAGTCTCTTGAAGATAGAATCCAAAACCCTCAGCGGAATTGCCCTAAAACAATTAAGAAATGTGGGTAGAATATTCATTTTAATAATACTTATTCATCCTAATATAGTAAGTGGTAGCTTACCCCATGATTTAAATTTAGCACTAGTTGCAGCTAATAAAGGTTCAAAATTTAATTTAACTATATTAGTAACCACAGAGCAAAGCCTAACTCCTAGATATACCACTGAGGTAGTGGTCCCTAGAATTGGAGCATCAGGAGTAAAATTCAGAAGAACCTGAGTTTTAGATAGATTCAACTTATAGGCAGAAAAGTGGCCTCAAGAGCAATCTGAGTAATTGCTACAGCTGAGTTAGAAGAGAAAATTGCCACATCATCGGCATATGCAATTAATTTCAATTGTTGGCCCTCGAGAGCCCATGGTTGGATATCTGTATTCCTAAAGAGGGATTGTAGATGGGGCTCCATATACAAAGCAAAAAGAAGGAGGGAGAGTGGACACCTCTGCCTTGTCCCGCGATAAATCCCCAAAAATCCAGAGTAGCTCCCAGCATGTGCCCCCCGAGCACGTGGAGTCTTATAAAGTGCCTGAATCATTTTAATAAAATCTTCCCCTATACCGAAAGCAGACAACGTGACCTATAGGCATTCCCATGCAACACGGTCAAATGCCTTCTCAGCATCGAGTAATATCATGCCCATGTTCATATTGCACTTCTCAGCGATGTCAAATGCCACAATTGCTGTATTGATATGAGCAATAGTATCTCTCCCTGGGACAAATCTGTGTTGCTGTGGGGATACTAAAGCTGGGATTACTGAAGTGAGGTGAGAGGCCAAGATTTTAGCAAACCATTTAGCATTAGTATTAATGAGTGAAATGGGCCAATATGATCCCAGCTCCTCGGCCGGTTTCACCTTTTTTAAAAAGACCACAATATTAGTTATGTGCCAGCTTGCTGGGACTGGCCCTCCTGTCTGAATAAATTGAATAACAAAGGCAAATTCCAAGCTTAATATATCTCTGAATATCTTAGAGCAACAAGTCTTCCCCTGCCACCTTACCCGAAGGCAGGGCCATTAATGCAGCCTCAATTTCCAGCCTTGAAATATCGGACTGCAGGTCCCCTACCTGGTTCTTTGCGAGAGACGGGAGATTGCAGTGTTGAATATATTCTATATATTTACATCGATCGAACTCTTGTGACTAGCTGTATAGCTTTTCATAAAACAGAGAGAATTGCTCCAGGATGAGTGTAGTATTTGTATAGAGCTTCCTATCTAGTCCCTTGATGGCCAGAATTTTACCCTTATTTGGTTTTCTGTGATTTGAGATACTAATACACTGCCAACCCTTTCCCCATAGTCATACTGAAGACTCTTATATTTTACAAATCTGGCAGCTATCTGCTCCCTCAGTCGACGTCTAACACGGGCCCGCATCTCTAGAAGTTGAGTAAATATTTGACATGCATCAGTAGCACCCTGTGTAATTTTAAGTGCATGAAGTAATTCGAGGTGGCGAACTGTTTGATGTAGAGAATTAACTTCTTTTGTAGTGGCTCTATTTTGTTTGACTACGTATTGAAGCGTGATATCACGGACATATGCCTTCATAGTGTCCCATATTATTGAGGGCAAAGCTGACCCTCTATTAGCAGTAAAAAATTCCATAAGAGAACCCGAGGTAAGATTGATGAATTCGCTATTAGTCAATAAATGACAAGGGAAAGTAATCCTAGGAGTATTGGGCCCGTCCCAATTTAAATGCAGGGAAAATTGGAAGTAGATCGGATTGTGATCTGAGACTACCCTAGGACATGCTGACATTTCCATAGTTTCAAGCCACATACACTTAATAAAGACCATGCCTATTCTTGAGTGATGCTTATGAGGGTGGTAATAATATGTATAGCCACGATCTGTTGGATATAAAGTCCGCCAGGCATCGCAAATGCCATATCTTTTGATTAAATCACTCAGGGAAGTCCTAGTTCTAGGTTTGCGAACAGTGGCCCTCCGATTAGTGGAGTCAATACCGTAATTCATTACATAGTTGAAGTCCCCCATTAAAATCAATTCACCCGCCCAGCTCAATAATTCCAGGGAAAGTGTATCAAATATTTCGGGGTCATCAGTATTTGGTCCATTGACAACACAAAATACAAATTTAACGGAATATAAGAGCAACTGTACCAAAACCCATCTCCCCCTAGAGTCAGCCGCAGTCTTTAATACCTGGCCCTGAAGTTTTTTAGAGGAGAGCACCGCCACCCCCGAATTGCTATAGTCTGTGTTGTACAGGCAACTATATTGTACCCTAGATCTTTAAGTAGGGCCCTGTCTTTGTATGCCAAGGGAGTCTCTGTCAAGGCCATCAAATGGGGTTTATAATATCCGATCTCTTCCCGTACCAATTGCCGCTTGGACCGTGCATTAATCCCTGACACATTCCAACACAAACATTTAATCTTACCCATCTAAACAAAATGAAAAAATCTGAATTCCCATGTTTGGATATTCCAATGTAAACTTTACATATCCATTAAAAGTCATAGTATAAATCCTGTGTGAATTCACTCTATTGTGACCAATTTCCCCCCCCACCCTCTGCATGTTGGCCGATTAGCCTGAGTAGCCTGAGTTAGGCCATCAGTAACTTTGATTTTAAAGCTGGTACCCACTGCAACCCCCACCCCTCACACAGCCACCCACCCCCTAGTGCCCTAAGGAAAGAATCACCCCGCTCTGGAGCCGTTGTTGGAAAACAGCCCAAGAGAGCCCTCAACCCATCCACCCCGGAACCCCCACCCACCGAGTAATGAGAATATAGAAATTTGAAGAGAAACATAACAGAACAGCAGAAACCAAAATAAAGTAAGTAAGGTAAAAAGAAAGAAAAAAGGGAGGGGAAAGAGGAAAAGGGAGAAGAATAAGCAAAGGTATAGATCATATATCATTTGACTGTAGAGTATGATTGTTCGCCCCTCTAACCCAAGCCAAGGCCTGGGCCGCATCTTCTTCAGAGAAGCACATCCGAGAACGACCATCCTTCATAATTTTGAGACGGGCAGGTTCCTGCAGGAAAGCTTGAGCATCCGCTGCTTTTAATGGATCGATAAACTGCTGAAGCTTCCATCCCCGGTCCTTGTGGTCAACATAAATCTGAACATGTAACAATCGACAATTTGTCAACTAAGACTGGTGATGTTGGTCGAGCTATAAGAGAGATTGCTTGTCTAAGGAGGAAGTTCCTTATATATATAGCAACATAGGTTGGGGTTGTGTTGCCTTAATACCAGAGGCATTATGATTAAAGGGAAGCCGATGAGCACGTTGTATTTGCGAGTCCCAGTCGCTTAAATCAGGGAACGCCTTCATGCACAATTGAACCATGTATTGCCTGGAGTCAGAGCCTTCTTTGCCTTCCAGTATCCCAAAAATCCTCAAATTGTTCCTCCTGTGTCGATTTTCAATGTCCTCAATCTTAACTTGGAGTGATTTCAGTAGGCCCTCATGATTCTCTGTAGAATTAGCTGTTGTCCGCGCTTGGTCCTCATTATGGGAAACCCTTTCCTACAGGTTTGCCACATCGGATGCAAGGTTACTGATCTGCCCGGAGACCTCTTCCAGTGATTTTTGCTTCTGTAAATTATCTGCTCTTGCCTGGGTGTAATAGGCTTGTGCCTCAGCCTGTTGGATCTGAAGAACCGACATAATTGACCTTAAAGATGGCTCTTGTAGACCCTCCTCCATATGCCCCCTCTTGGTCATAAGTAAAAGAAATTGATTGGATAGATTCTCTGAAGCTATGTCTGAGGGAGAGCCAGGATTCGGAGTGTAGCATGTATGCTGAGAGTATTGAGCCTGTTGTGCTTGCTGTTGAGGGCACTGTGTTTTCCCTTCTGACCCTGGGAGCGTAGCAGATAGTTGAGATATAATGGATTTAATTTCTCCCTTGGAGGTTACCCATTTCCTCAGCGGGCTGCTCTTGGCGACCTGATCACCTGGCTTGCGATGCTGGTGCTGTCTCACAGGCTTAAATAGTTGGTGTACCGTGGCAGTGACCTGATCTGTAGGTTTTTTCTACCTATATTGCCTTAACTTATCCTGATCTGTAAGCAGCGACCCCCTTTGAGCCGAAGTCGCCTCTCCTTGTACGATAGACGGAACACTATCAACAGGCTGTGCAGGTTGCGCAGTAGTGACCTCAGAACTCCAGTGAGTAAATAAGTGGTCTCTTGCAGCCAAATCATTTAAAATCACCCCTGGCTTGGAGTCGCTACTCAACACTCCCAAGTTGCTTTCAGCTGATGAATCTTTGTCTAACACCTCTCTGCGAGCATAACATGGCAAATCAAGCATCATCACTTCTCCTACCAGACAGATGTGACATATCAAGGGCAGTACTTACATTTTTAGGCTCTGGAGTGTCCTGCACAACCTCTGATAAACCGTCTAGAATAGTTGGTGCAGTGCTACCCCCAGGTAAATCACCAGCTTGAGTCGGGGTTGGGATTGGTGGAACCAAGTCGCAAAGTGGTAAGACCTCCAGCATCCACTCAGTAGTGCAGGGGGCTTGATCGTGACCCTGACACTGGTCCTGCATCCGGGGCAGTGAGGGAGGAGATGTAGTTAGCGCTGTAGTTGTAGCTGCTGCCGCCATCAAAGCTTCTGCCAACTGGGATTCTTCCACTGGTACCAATTCCTGGGATACAGCTTCCATGAGATCTCGAGCTGCGCCGATCCTTAGCAGCTTCAGGATAGGACCTCCCACTTGTGAAGCTGTTGTACCCGAAGGTGCAGGTGCCCCAACTGTGGCGCATCTGCCTCTGGTCTGTGTTCTTCAGCGCGTGACTTTGCTGCCCCTCGGGTTTCTCGTGCTCCTCGTGAGGCACTAGTTTTTGGAGGAGCCATTACAGAGTTCTGGCAAATAAGGTTTGGCCAAAATACTCGCTACAGCATTAGAAAGGCAAATACCACGATGTTAACTCCCGCTAGCTGCACCAAGAAAAGCTCCAAAAAGCAGCAGGAGGCAGCGGTACAAAAGTTCGGCGTTCAGCGTTCTGCCGCTTAGCTTGCTGCCGAGAAACAGTGGCCGCGAGGCATCGGTGAGTGGGAAAACATGGGGTGGAGTGGAGCGCTTGGCGAAATCAACCCGCCATCTTCCTTCTGTCCGCTTAGTGGGTCACGTACTCGGAGACTAATCAACACCAAGGGTAAAGCATCTGGCCATTTTATTGGTGTAGAAGCACAAACAGGACTTAATGCTTCCGTTGAGCCATTCAACAATTCCAGAAGTTTCAGGCTGATAACTACAGTGTAATCTCTGCTCAATCTGTAATGCTGCACAAATCATTCTCACGACCTCATTAACAAAATGTGTTCCACGATTTGACCCCAGAGAAACCAGTAATCTATGCCTTGGTATCAACTCCCTCAACAAAAGTTTAGCTACAGTGAGACGGTTATTTCCACTAATCAAGAGAAAATGCACACTATAACCAGGACGTATCTCAACCCGTTACAAACAGGCATCTCGATAAGGTCCATTTGCATCCTATTGAAGGGTTCACCTGATATCCCTATGTGACTTACAGTTACTGGTGTTCTTTTCCCCACATTCATCTGTTGACATGTCACACATTGATGGCACAATTCTTTGGCAAGCATCCTAAATTTGGGATTAAACCAATTCTGTCTGAATATTCTTACCATTGCATCTCTTCCTAAATGTGTTGAACCATGGAAGTATTATGTCATTGGAAACAACAAACTGGAAATACTGGTTTTCCATCTGCTGACATCCAAATGTCATTTGCACTTTCCTCACATCTTGCTCTGCTTCAACCCTGCTGTTCTGCTTCTGAGATATCTTCCTGCAATCTTTTCAGCTCTTCCACTGACGACAACATTGAGAAAACAGTGTCCTCTTCAGATTTATTTGAGTAAGCCCCATTAAATATACAAGCCACAAGTGCACAATACTGTGCAACTTTGTCAGCAAATTGTTTCCAACAGTGACATAGCCACACTCATATGAGCTGCACATTTGACAACTGCAATTTGTTAGTTTCTGCAGTGCTCCCAATAATTTTATCGCATGTTCCTCATTTCGTATTGGGGGTTTGAGATGAAGTCAAGAAACCTCTGTGTGACAATAACTGTCCAAAATCATGGACAACACCAAACCATATTGACTATCTGTAAATATAGTCACTCTGAATTGGGCTGTTAACCTGCAAGCTCTTTCAGGGCAATTAGTTCTACAACTTGTGCTGAACTCACATCTCAAAGCCAGGAAGCTTCTACAACTTCTCTAATTGTACAGACAGCGTAACCTGCTCTCAAAGTACCTTCATTGTTTCTTAGGCATGAGCCATCAATAAACATTACATAATCAGGCTCATTCAAAGGTTTATATCTGTCCTTGGCTTGGTGTATAAGTCCATGCCATCTAGACCATCATGCTCAACATCATCTCCATTGCAATCTTCATTCACAAGCAGTAGGGTTGATGGATTTAGAATTTGGCAAACAATTGAATATGACATTTTCTCCTGCCAATATCTGTTGTTCGTACTTGGTAAGCCTACTGTTAGTCATGTACTGGGTTTTTGTTCTGATGAACAAAATTTCAACAGAGTGAGGGACCATAACAGTTAAAGGGTATCCCATCACTATTTTCTCACTCCTCTCGATACTAACTCCAACCGCTGCTACCAATTTAAATGAGCCAGGCAATCAAGAGTAGTGGAAAAATACGCCATAGGTCTTCTTGCATGTTCATGCATCTGAGTAAATTGTGTGAGAGAGCAGCCCTCCCTCCCACTGCAAAACAACGTAAACATCTTACTGTAATCAGGCATTCCTAGTGCTGGTGCACAACGGAGGTTTTCTCTCAGCTCTAGGAAAGCTTTTAAGCACTTGTTGTCCTATGGAAGCAGATCAGGCACATCTTTGTGTATCAGCCTCAGTAAAGGCTTAGCCATTAGGAAAAAGTTCGATATCCACTGTCTACAGTAGGCAACCATTTCCAAAAACATTCTGACTACTCTCTGTGTTCTGGCCAGGTTCATTTGTAAGATGGTCTCAACTTTCTCGGGTGACACTTTTCTTGCTCCTTTCTCAATGATATGTCCCAAGTACTGGAACTCTTTCTGGCAGTATTGCAGCTTACTTGGAGACACCTTGTGTCCGTTCTCAGCCAGGTGATTTAAAAGTGCAATTGTGTCATGTTTACAAGCTCCTCTTTTATCTGATGCCGCAAGCAGGTCATCAATATATTGCATAAGAACTGAACTGTAGGGCATCTGAAGAGATTTAAGATTTTTTTCAAGATCTGATTGAAAATGGACGTGCTCTATTTATACCTCTGTGGAACTCTGCACCATGTCAAAACTCCCTCTCTGAACACGAAGGAGAACAAGAACCAGCTGTCCTCATGCAGTGGAACAGAGATGAAAGCCGACAAAAGTCCACAACAGTGAACTATTCTGTGGAGCACGGAATTTGGAAAAGTATGGTGGCTGGATTCTGTGCCACGGGTCAACATGGAACAACAATGCTGTTAATCTTTCAGAGATTCTGTACAAGCCGATATTTACCATTGGGCTTCTGTAAACCTATGATCGGAGAGTTGCAAAGGCTTCCAACAATTTCTCCTAAAATCCCATTCCTCAACATGTCTTCGATTACTGGTGCTATTCCTGCAATTGTTTCTGGGCTCAAGTTGCATGGTGGTGTTCTAGGATACACGACATTAGGTTTCACTGTAACTCAGACAGGTACTACACTTTTAATCAGTCGAACATCTTTTCCTGTAAAATCTAACACATCTGGGTGCACAGTCTCTTTCAAATCTGAAGGCAATTCTTCAATTGTTCTAACTGGATACAATTCTATGGCTGTTTCTTGTAGGGCCATTTTGAACTGTACATCCTCCTTGTGTGTTTGAAACTCAACACCATCCGGTGTACATTAAATAGTGCAACTTAACTTACAATAAATCTCTCCCCTAACAGGTTTACAGAACTAGAATCACAGACAACAAACTGATGATTTTCTTCAATTGAACCTATTTACAGGGACTTTTACTGAAAGTGGGTTGGTAATCTGTTTATTGAATCTCCTACAACTTGAATCATCTTTTCCGAGAGGGGTAGATCTGGGACTTTTACTGTTCTAACAGCGGATCGAGTAGCACAGGTGTCGATTAAAAATGACACTTAGTGGTCATTAACTTCTCCTTCCACAAATGTGCCACTCTGGTCTACTGCTAAGACTGCGCCCAGCACACAACCTTCCTTCCCCCTCAGGCACCGTCATTGGGAATTGGCGGAGCCAAAACTGTAATTGTCTAACATTGGGAACTGTTTAAATGGGTTGTGATTCTGAAATGGATTTGAATTTGCTTTGGGCATCTGATTAATATTAAATCTAGGCTTTCCCATATTCTGGGGGACCATCTGGGCTTGCAGAACCTGCATCATTGGAACCTGTTTCTGCGTTGGCACTTGCATCTGCTGAACCGGTACATTCTGCATCTGATGTCCTCCTTGCATTTCATGATTTCCACTCATTCTATCTGGTCAAAGTCTATACTCCCTCTTCTAATGCCCGATTTTATTACAAAGGTGACAAGGGTCATTTTCTTCAGCGTTGCAACATCTACACCAGAATTACGATCAACTGAAACAACTTTACCTCTACCCTGTTAAACATCAAATCCTCCTTGAACATTTTGAGTCTGCATTCCAACACTTTGCATTCCTCCCTGATTTCCAGTAAACGACTGACTGTGAAAACCTTTCTGAGCAAACTTTGTCTGGGCCAAAATAAATTTCTCCTTAAGCTTTATCTACTTCATCTCTTGGTCATTGCTGCCATACTTTGCATACCTCAGGATCTCATCTAATCATTTTGTCTGCCAGCAAATCACACAGTATATGCATACCAATCTCTGGTCTCAAACTAATAACAAACTGAGACACAAAAAGTCCCATATCACTCGGCTCAGTATATTCCCTTCCACTGTCTTGTTGAAACACTTGAAGCAACCACTCATAGTAATCATGCACTGATTCTTTTGGCTCTTATGAAGTTCTTGTAATGTTTACCCAATCAGTATTCTTTGGAGGAGCCTTGCCTTTCAGAAATGTAATCACTGCTTCATATTTCTCCATGACTACAGGAGATGATGCATTAGTGCGAGCATCTCTTGTTGTGTGTGCACACGGCCATTATACAGGAACTTTATACTCAACTCACAAATCATTTGGCACTACAATTTCAAAGAATGTATTAAAATCAACCCACAGAACTTTTGAAATCTGTCAACTTGTATGTACTATTGCACAGGCTTGTCTCTCAATTTTGGAAAATTGTTCATGAATGCTGCAAGATCTCCCCTGCTCTACGGTACATGAACATGTGCTCCTACTGATATTTCTCTCAACGAATAAGCCAAAGTATCTCCTTCATCTGGGGGACCTGTTGGTGGTTTATTATTTGTTTTTTCTGCCTCTGACTGTTTTTTTGATTTTCATTCTTCTTTGCCCATTTGCTCCATTTACGAACGTATTTTACTAATTCAGTAATGTGTAATCGCATCCCTGAAGAACGCATTATCTCAATAGCTTCATCATCCAATTGCACTCTAAAGCTTTTCTGAAATGGGACACTTTTTGAGAGATCAACTTTATATTTTCTGGCTAAATCTGTCAATTTATCATGAGTAACTGCTGCACGTCTGGCAATTTCTTTACACAAATATGTCAGCTCCTTTCTTGGTATTGATTCACATGCTTAAGATCTAAACATCCTCTGATAATTTCTAATAATTCTATGTTTAATCTATGGACATTTAATGTTCTCTCCTTCTCTAGCTGCTGTGTAGTGGGAATCTGGTTCTTGTTCTTTTTATTCTCTGCCATTTCTTCAAACAATGGAGCGAAAATTCCAACCTAAAATAGTGTAGTCTCACCCTGTGTTGTTAGTGTCATAAAGACAATCCTTCTCCCTTCTCTCAATGATTGAACTGTTTGCGGTGGTGTCTAAGCAACAATCTGTGAATTCAGTGATGTTGGGGGAACACTGCCACAGGTGCTCCTCCAAAAGCTCCTTGAGCTACTGTATTTGTAACGATAATAATCTGAGCAGTCGTGCGAATCTCTAAGCTACTGTCACAACCCTAGTAACAGATGCTAGTACAGCTACAATTGAACCAGTAACACCTGGAAGCATCACTGTAGTGGCATTCTCAATTTGTGCAGGTACAACATTTGATATAACAGGTTAAACAACAGACTGTCATCTGTAATGATCTTTCAATTTGAATTATATTCAGGTCAACAGGGGCTGTAGCCACTGTTACATTAGATGTCAAAGTACCCTCAGCATATATTAAAGGGGCCACATAAGGTGGTGGACACACGACTAACAATGCATTCAAAATTTCATCCTCTGAATCATTCTCAGAATCCGATTTCTTCACAGCTCCCTCATCATCTTTTCCTTGTGTCTTATTCTTTTGTGGTTTCTCAGGCTTGTCAGTAGCAATGGCTGGACACAGTCTAGACCCTTTGACAATAACTTTTCTCCATCTTTGTTGTTCATATTCCCATCGAACATCTGCATAATTATGCACTGCTCTTTTAGTTTTATTCTTGTGTTTCTGTTTCTCTTTAGCATGTGCAGTTTTCTCCCAAATGTTTAATGCTTCATATTGTGTGGGTATAGGTGGTGGCTTCCTCTCATATAACGTTTCTCCCAACCTTTCAATTACTCTCAGTTCAAATGTATCATATCTTGGAAAGCTCAAAGGACCTTCCTTTTTAGTGATCTTGCACCATTGATCAATCAATCAATCAGGGAATTGTAAGTGCGCTACTCACCTGTGAGGGTCTCAAGGCACTGGGGGGGGGGGCAGCATTGCTGTTCAGCCGAAGAGCCAGGTCTTGAGAGTCTTCCTGAAGGTGTTCAGGGAGGGGGCGCGTCTGATGTCTGTCGGGAGCTCGTTCCAGGTCTTGGCCGCGATGTAGGAGCAGGATCTTCCTCCTGCTTTGGCTCTGTGGATGTGCGGGGTTTTGGCGAGGACGAGGTTGGCTGTTCAGAGGTTTCTTTTGGGTATGTGGAGGGTGACTCTGTCGTTGAGGTATTTGGGTCCGCTGTTGTGTAGGCATTTGTAGGGGTGGGTGAGGATCATGAAAGTGACTCTCTTCTCCACGGGGAGCCAGTGGAGCTTTCATAGGTGTTGGCCGATGTGCTCTTGTCGGGGGATGCCGAGGAGGAGTCTGGCGGCGGTGTTCTGTATAGTCTGGAGTTTGCGGAGTAGGGACTTCTTTATGACGGCGTAGAGTGCGTTTCCATAGTCCAGCCTGCTGGTGATGAGTGCGTGGGTGACTGTCTTCCTTGATTCGGGGGGATCCATTTGAACGTCTTACGGAGGATGTGGAGGGTGTTGAAGCAGCTGGATGCGACGGCGTTGACCTGTTGGTTTATGGAGAAGGATGAGTCGAGTACGATGCCGAGGTTTCTGGCATGTTCCGTTGGGGTCGGTGGGCTGCCGAGAGCGGTGGGCCACCAGGTGTCGTCCCATGCTGAAGGGGAGGTTCCGAGAACGAGGACTTCTGTCTTTTCGGAGTTGAGTTTGAGGCAGCTGTTGGTCATCCAGGCTGCGACATCCTGCATTCCCTTCTGGAAATTGAGTCTGGCGGTGGTGGGGTCCTTGGTGAGGGAGAGGATGAGCTGGGTGTCGTAGGCGTAGGATACAATGTTGAGGCCGTGTTGTCAGACAGTGGCGGCGAGGGGGGCCATATAGATGTTGAAGAGGGTCGGGCTGAGTGATGACCCCTGTGGGACTCTGCAGGTGATTTCCCTGGGGTTGGAGAGGAAAGGCGGCAGTCTGATCCTTTGGCATCTGCCGGTGAGGAAAGATCGGATCCAGTCAAGGGCGGTTCCTTGTATGCCGGCGTCGTGTTGTCTGGCTGCAAGTGTGCGATGTGAGACGGTGTCGAACGCTGCTGATAGGTCGAGTAGAATCAGGGCTGCGGTGTGGTTTTAGTCAAGGAGGGTGCGGATGTCGTCTGTGGCGGCGAGTAAGGCGGTCTCAGTGCTGTCGTTGCTTCGGAGACTGGATTGAGACGGGTCGAGGACGGCGTTGTCCTTGATGAATCTCGTCAGTTCCGCGTTGACTGTTTTCTCCGCAACTTTGGCAGCAAAGGAGAGAAGTGAGATGGGCCGGTAGTTCTTTAGGCCCATGGGATCAGCTGAGGGCTTCTTGAGCAGGGGCCTGACCTCTGCGCGTTTCCAGTCATCTGAGAAGGTGCCGGTTTCAAAGGTGGTGTTGATGGTGTGCTGTAGTTGGGGGGCGATGGCGGTGGCAGCTCTGTGGTAGATGTGTGGAGGGCAGGGGTCGGTGGGGGCCCCTGAGTGGATGCCTTTCATGGTTGAGGCGGTCTCATCATTGTGATCGGTGTCCAGGAGGAGATGGTGGGCTGGTTGGTAAGGCTGGAGGGCGGGCCGGCTGCGGAGTCGGGCGTATGATCGACGAAATTGTCGTAGAGGTTTTTGATCTTCAGGTGGAAGTAGGATCCCAGCTTGTCGCAGAGGTCTTGGGATGGGGTGATGTCCGTGGCTTCGCTGCGGGGGTTGGTAAATTCCCGGATGACACTGAAAAGTTCCTTGCAGTTGCTGGAGTTGGCGAGGATTTTGTTTTGGATGAAGGTCCTCTTGGTTGTTCTGATTCGTTGGTGGTAGTCCGTCATGGCGTCCTTGTAGGTGGTGTAGTTTCCAGGTGTCTTACTGTTTCTCCAGTTCTTCTCCAGGCATCTGCAGGTGCGTCTGGCTTCTTGGAGCTCGGTGGTGAACCAGGCGGCTTTGCTGGGGCGCTGTTTGTCGGGGTTACGTAGCAGGCGAGCTTGTCTGCGCAGTTGGAGATCCAAGTGTGGAATTCCCTGGCTCCGAGGTTGGCGTTGAGTGCTGCGGTGTGGTTGTCTCGGGTGAGGGTGGAGTTGAGTTGCTCATCAGTGACTTTGCTCCAGATCCTTTGCGGTGGGCGTGGGGTTGGTTTGGGTGCCTTGGGTTTGTTGACGATGAAGTGTATGCAGTGGTGGTTGGTCCATGGGGGTTGTGTTGTGTGGCTGAAGTGGACGCTGTTTCCTCCTGCGAAGATAGGGTTGAGGGTGTTTCCTGCCCTGTGAGTTGGTGTGGTGACGAGTTGTTTAAGTCCAATGTTGGCGAGGTTGTCACGGAGGGTGGTGGCGTTGGGGTCGCTGGGGTTGTCGAGGTGGAAGTTCAGGTCTCCAATTAGTATGTAGCTCATCGAGGCGATGACGTGGGGTGCGATGAGGTCGGTGATGGTGGTGGCGAAAGGGGCCCAGGTAGTCTATAGGTGAGGATTCCGCGGAGTGTGGAGTTGGGGGTGGTCTGGATCTGGAAGTGCAGGTGTTCGGTGGCGGGGAAGGTTTCGCTGGAGGTGGTGATCCGTAGGGTGTTCTTGTGAACGATGGCGAGGCCCCCTCCCGGGTGGTTGGGGCACTCCTCCCTCTGGATCTTGCATCCGTCCGGGATGGCGGTGTTGATGTCGGGGGGTGGGGGGAGGCGTTGGTCCAGGTTTCTGTGAAAAAAGTGATGTCGGGCGAGAGAGAGTCGAGTAGGTTCCAGATCTCCACGGCGTGTCTGTGTAAGGAGCGCACGTTGAGGATGCATCTTAGGGTGCCGTCAGTGTTGGCGTCGGCGGTGTTGGCGGCCGGGGTGGTGGTGAAGGTCTGACGGCAGTGGCGGCAGGAGAACTGGCCGTGGGTCATGTTTGGCGTGGCCTGTTGGCCACAAACATGTATGTAACCCCACATTCCTTGTCATATAATGTGCTGGTGTACCTTCGGGAGGCACCTCTTCTCCTTCCAGTACTGGAATTGTTACATCTCCTCTCAAAACATTTCATGCTCTCGGATTATTCAACAATTTACAAACAACATAATTCAACTTCACAAATGTTTTGATTCTATTTTGTAAACGTCAGAATGTGTTTCTCCAATCCCATATAAGCTTTCATACTTGAAGGCTCGTTAACCAGTCTCAATGCAGCACTTACACAACAATTGACCTATAGCAGCGGGGCACTCTTTGTCATCATCAACCAATAGCAGCGTGACAGTACACCATTTAACCAATCACAGCATGGCACACTATGTAGTATGAGCTCACTCTTTGAAATGGCTCACCCTCCTTTACAATTAATTTCTCTTGTACACACAATTTCTACAATTTTAAGCGAACACAAATAAACAGTCTTTGTCTTTTCTACTAAAGAAAACCAAAAGTAATTCAACAATTGGAATATTAAGGTTTTTACACCCCCAACTTTTCACACAAAAAGAATTTGACACACACAAATGAAATCTCAACCAGCGGGAAAATCACCCTAATCAATGTAGCTTCACCTTTTGCACAATTTGGTTCTGCCAACACCAATCAATATTAGTACATTCACAACAGTTTGTTATAAATCCTATCTCAATTGTGTAGTCAACAGTTCCTCATGACCCACACCACAAATCTCTAGCAGACAAGAAAACGATATAAAGTGTCTTCTACACTTATCTCAATATCCCAGGAACTTAGGCTACATCTCGCCCAATAACCTCTTGACCTTCCTCACAATAAGCACATAAACATCAATAATTCATCTAACTGCAGCACGCAACAATATCATCAACAACAATTACAACTGCAATCGCATAACCCTATTAATACTCACACCTCCAATACAGAAACCGCCTTTCAAACCACACCTTTTTCGGTCTTCAGATTCTGGGCTTTGGGCTATGGGACTCGAGCATTACTCTAACTCAGGGCAATTATTTATAGCTCTCCTTTTCATAATGTAAACCGTCCTCCTGCTACCAAATGTGTTGGAGCGGGAATCAGTTCACAAATTTAAAGTATCTTGGTTTACCATTAAATGGGCTAATTTCCACTCTGTTTGTTTGCCTCTGGTCATAAGGATCTTTGTCATTGTTTTGGAGAAGAAGAAAGCAATTCATCAGATAAATTATGATCACAATCATTAGTCTAATTTTAGTTAATAAAGAAAGTTGGTATAAGTTTAAAGGGTTGTATTAATCAAAAACTTTTAGTCGATCATCTTTATTGCAAATTCACAAGTTAAATTCTGATTCATCTCAATAGTCAATATATGAGCAAAATATAAAATCAATATTGGTTAATCAAATCATATAAGAAATGCGTTACATAAAGGACAGAGTCCCTATTCTAAGAATCGGGTGAAAATTAGTTAATCAGAACCCAAGAAGAGTTTTAGTCCGGGAGAGTGAGAGAAAGTATAACACTTTAGCATTTAAATCAGCTCAGAAAGTTCAAAAAACTCAGCAGAGTCTTCAATCAATGTGACATATAGTCTAGGTCTGGATAAAAAGGCATGGAAAATGGTCTGGAAAGTGGGAAAAGTCTCAATAGCAAGAAGTGGTAACCTACTCTAGGAGCACACACTATTATAGACATCACATTTTGCAAAGCTTTGCAACATGTTGCTCTTTTCGTCTCACGACAGCCAATCAGCGTCTGGTGCTCTCCTGGGAACAGGATCACTCCTCTCCTCTCACACGAATACAATAGACCACAGATGGCAATGGTGCGTTTGTAACTAAATGATTGCGATTATGTGCTCACGTCAGGTTTGCCTTATTCAGGCCTAGTTTCCCACATATTCATTACATCTTAAACCTTCTAGTATCAACTTTCTAACAATAGTCTATGTAGAAGTCAAAACATCTGTATTAATGGAAAAGAAAACATTTTGCAGAATTACCATTGATTGAGAAAAACACATAGGTTAATGTGTTAGAAAGTCGAGTTCACATTTTAAACTCTGCATTTCAATGTATGAATTCTTCATTACCCCATTAAACAACAAAAATGAATCATGTGCCAACAGTGGTCTTTGTGTAAATAGAAACATTTTGGGGAAATACTTGAAACTATATTTGTAACTTATTATTATGAAAAAACACGTTCATGGAGAGGTCAAGAATCAAATATTTTATGCGTATTTATCATTTTCTATTCAAGCTTGTTTTTCAAGCAGCGTTGTTTTAGCCATTTGAGGCCTAGTACTAGTAACTAGAATACCATTACAGTTTTATGCATTCTAAACAAATTATTTTCATTGAAGCTTGCATGTTTATTCTGCACATTTTTTATAACCAGTGTTATTTTCTTGTTAATTTTTAAAATCTCTTTAATGGTAATGATTGAATGGGAGGGTGCTGGGACTACAATACATTCCTTATGACTGCCCTCCTCCCACCTGTGCTTCTGCCAGAAGAAAACATTGTAAATTATGTAAAACACTTGAACAGCATGACAAAGGTGAGCGCCCCTGGCAGTTCAAGCTAAA
Organism: Calotriton arnoldi; assembly: GCA_963921515.1. Lineage (NCBI taxonomy): Eukaryota > Metazoa > Chordata > Amphibia > Caudata > Salamandridae > Calotriton > Calotriton arnoldi. Next base: position 328,117 of record CAWUFW010001226.1, read on the forward strand.
GGAACTGGATGAAAAAAAACATTATTTCAAATGCTATAGGTCTCGCATTTAAATGCGAGACCTATGGCATTGTAAACAAATGGCAGCCATTGTCCCGGCTGCGCCGAAAGTGAAAGCGGGCGTGTCCCGCTCAATGTAAGCGAAGCACGAGCTAGGAGAAACTAAATAAAGAAAATAGAACACATGAGGTGTAACAATCAAGTAAAGGGGCCAGTAGCCGTGGGAGGTTACAAATGACGACATGGCCCTACTAAGGAGGGACTAACAAGCCTCATAATGAATCAGAAGACAGCATTTACAAAGGACAAAGACACAGGCCAATGAAAACTATGGGCGATGGAGTGGGAGGGGCTTTACTCGAGCACTGAACTACCCCAGATCTTCGCCAGGGCAGCGCTTGCGCGCTGACTCTAGGCTCGACCTTACAAACAAAATAATCGCAGCTGTGTGGAATGGAAGCACTTTTTTCTGTGGAAGCACTACTTGGATGGAGCAAAGCCCCTTTCTGTAGTGCTTCTGAAACCATTTTTAGGTTGATCATAATACGTCTGGCGACAGCTGGGCTCTCAAGCCAGACCTAACAATGAATTAATTCTGTCTCTTAAAGAAGTAAAAACACAATATGTATGAAAAGGTGCGTAGTGTTTTTCACAAGCCCTGCAATACGTTGGTAAATAGGTAAGACGCCCTAAGCATCATTCACATGTTCCCTTCCACAACATTCTGCTGAAATTTGGCTTGAAGGAGATGCACTGTACCGGCGATCATTAAAACCTCCTTTTAACACACTGTCTGCTAACAAATCTGTTTACATTCAATAATGGAACCTAGCAACCGTTTTACAATTCTTTTAAAATAACCAACAGATATGTCACTTTTACAAATTCACGCAATGCGTGTAAGAAATGTATAATACTTCATAGAAAATAAAACGATGTTAAGGCTGGTAGTGTCTATCGTCCAATTATTAATTCTATTGTTTTTCGTATTCTTTGTTTGTCACATAGAGGCCCTGTGGTATGACGTGGGAGTGCTGGCTCAAGCCACGTTCCCGCTTTTTGTTTCCATTTGTGAAGAGCTGCTCTGTGGGGGAGGAGAGGGTGGGTTCAGGCTAGGCCGATTTCAGATATCGGGTTGCAGTTCTTTGCACAGCTGTTGCTGCCTGTTGGAGGCCTGGGGGACTTCGAAGATGTCTCACCTTGAAGTCCTTGCTGCTAACTTTTTTGTAATTACAGAGGTGACACACATATTGAAGAAATATCAATCGCAGTACTACCGCGGCATAGAATTTACTGGTTGACTAAAGAATGCATTGCTGTCTGCTCACTGGAAGGTGTTATGTGGTCCGTCGGCTCGATTGCCGACTTTGGTGCTGGAAACCAAGGTTGGAGCCTCGGGGTCGCGTCAACATCCTGTGATTCTGGGCAAATCACTTAATCTCCCCGTGCCTGAATGTGTAACGTAACCGGTGCTCATGTAAAGCGCTCCAATACCTTCGGGTCGAGTTCGCGCTATATAAATCTGCATTAAAATAAAAAATAAAAAATCAGTAGCTCCAAAGGCAGTACGCAAACGTCACATGACTCATACCTGCAGTGACAACCATTAGGCATCTGCACAGAGAAATACATATAGATGCAAATGTGTGCTTTGTAAAATATGGATTTTTGTAATGTAGAAAAAAGACCGGAAACTACCAAATAGCGACGCGTTCATCTCATAAAACAATCAGATATCTCATTCTCCATTCTGTCTCATCATCGTATAAACTTTATTCGATTTTTTTTATAAAAAACATAAAATAATAAAAATACTTTATTAAGAAGTTCAACATAAATTCAAATGCACATACAATAAATACGATTAATTAAAAAAAAATCCCAAAGGAGAATAGCAGCATATCAAGTACATTCAAGGAGCATTTCATAAGAAAAAAACATCCTTCAGAAACAAAATGCATTCGGTACATATGCAAAAAGGCATCCCCTATCCCAGTCTGAAAACACATGTTTATAAAGGAGCTCCATCAGAGAATAGCAGATGTGATTATGTACAGTGTGTCAAAGGACCACATACAAACAAGAGTCTTATTAACGCAAACTCGACACTCCTGAAAAAAACCATGTCACATAAAAACATATTTTAGGTGTTGATAAAAGCTGCAAGAATAAGAGCGCTGGTCTCACCTTTCTGAAATTCATAGACTGCAAGAGGGGCCTTATGTATTTGTAGCGGAGAGTATTAAGTCTGGGGCAAATAAAAACAATGTGCAAAGTTCACAAATTGAAATATTGTCACACACGCAAACAGGTAGATTAGGTTCTTTAAACCATCCTTCATTTGGGAACATCATCTGGTGAAACATGCCAGGTCTAAAGTAGGCCAGCAACCGACGGTGGTAACTAGGCATCTCTATGTGTAGGTAAGGTTCCATCCCGCTTACCAACTTCACCAAGATATACTGATGCATGGAACACTTGGTTAAGGCAGAAGCCTCATGCCCTGATGCCACCCTGAGAGAAAAGGCCTGCTTCAACCAAACAAACTCTTCTTTGACAATTCGAACAGGATCAAAGAAGAGCTCTGGTCTCCCCAATTCTTTCAGGTTGGACATGATGTAATACAGCCATGGAAAATGTAGTATGTTGTCCAGACCCATACATGAATAATTAGCTTATTTAGCTTTAGCTCCTCCTTCGACCAGACTAAAAGCCAAAGTAAGAGGGGACGAAGGGATATAAGGTCTGATATGTACCCAATCCCCAACTCTTCATGTACAATCTCAGAAGAGATGCCTTGTGTTACACTTAAAAGACCCTCATGAACATGTTTTCCGCTACCTGGATCAGTGCGGTGAAAACATAGCCCAAAATTTCACAACCAACTCTAGCTATAGCAATGCATTTGGCTTTAAGATGTCTAGCAGTATCTTGATTGGCTTATGTCCAAATCGTCGCAAAAAATCTCTTATGGTGAAGATGGCCCTCTTAAGGCTCACTGTGTTATTCTTTATCAGAGGCTGCCAGCTAAGACTCGAATCAAGTAAAATGCCAAGGTAAGAAAAATGTACCACCCTGCTTTTCTGTTGGCCTTTTCCCTCAAATGCTTGCATTTTAGTGTTTTTGGGGCCCCCACCATGACATGGAATTTTTAAAAATTAGTTGTCAGATCAAGTCTGTCCATAAAATTGATCAAACATTTTTAAAGGCACTGGAGACCCCTTGTTGTACGTGAAACTAAGAAGGCATCATCTGCCTATAAGAGGGTGGGGAGTGGTCTACCTCCCACCCTCGGGACATCCAGCCCATGTTCAGATAGAACCTGCTCAAGGTGATTAATGTACAGAATTAAAATAAAAGGGGCCAGAATACAACCTTTGCACACTCCCCTCTTCAGATTAAAATGCTGTGTACATTCCCCCTTGGGACCATACCTTACAGATGCCTTAAGGTCATTGTGTAAGTCTTGTTAGAGGGCAACAAGAGTGGAATCAACCCCCATGGACCACAACTCGGCCCAGAGCTTAGCTCTATTTACCCCGTCAAGCGCCAGGCTGAGGTCCATGAAGGCCAGGTGCTTAGAGCCCCCTTTTTCTCTTGTATATTTGGATATTAACAAATGCAGATTAAGGTTTTTCTCCACCATGCCACAACCTGGTCTAAACCCCTACTGAATGTCGGATAGGATATCATGCTCATTTGCCCAAAGAGTGAGTAATTCCAAGATCACCCGACCTATGATCTTAACCTCAAAGTCCACTTAAGGAATTGGTCTAAAACAAGGAGGATCCGATCCGTCCCCCTTTTTAAATACTGGGACTATGGCAGAGTGACGCCACTCAGAGGGTAAAGAGCTACGAATGGCTGCATTTATGTGTTGAGTCAAGATAGATGCCCATAGATTAACTAAATACTTAAACAGATCACAGGGAACCCCCATAGTGTCCAGGTGCCTTCCCTGTGGACAAAGACAGAATAGCTTTCATGTCTTCTTCCTACTATACCCTTATCCTTGCATCTGTCTGGACACTCGCAATAGGATGTTTGGCACCTTCGAAGTCATATAGGGCTGAGACGTGATCAAGCCAAACCTGAGCCAGGACTGTTAGTATCTGATCTGAAGCCTGTTCTGAACTAAACAGAGGGTGATTATCAACCCACCAAAAGGCAGCGCCGTTCCACAATACACAAGTCGTCTGTAGGTTCTCCCATATCTCCTTTTTAAGATTACTCTTTCTGTCCCTCACTGCCAAACAGTATGAAGCCCTGGCCTTTTTCACATAGTTTCTATAATGGGGCTTCTTTTTTAAAGTAACCAGCAGCTCTTTATGAACCCTTGAACAATTTTTGTCGTACCACCTGTGCAGAGGTGGTGGTGGAGCCACCCCCGATTTAGTGAGGGCAGACTTGATATGCCCGCACAGAGACTCCAACGCTGTCAAAACACAAACATCAGAGGCATCATCATCCAAACAGATCTGGAATTCAGATTAGCAAATAGACAACCATTTCGAGTTGAAAACCTCAGGGGTCCATTTTGCTTTGAAATTTATCAATGAAGAAAATAGACCAGCTGAAACAAAAATATAGTTGATTATGGACTTGGCCTCCGCACCTCAAAAGGTAGGCATTCTCTCGTCCGAATTAGCTTCTCCCTTTTAAGGAGGTTAATAAAATTATGATCTAAAATCACATTGTTTAACAAATCCCCCTGTTCAGTGTGCTTGAGGTGTACTTGTTCACTGATTACACTCTCATTATCGGTCACGCCATAGAAGAAACAATCCAGACAGGTAGGCAATTTAATATCACCCATCAGTATCACCGCTGTCTATTTAGAAGTGCAAGAGAAAAAATCATTTAAATACTTACTAAGGTCCCTAAGTACATCATGTCTCTCCTTCCCAAAAAGTGAGCTGTAAACATTAGCAGACAGGATCCTGTACTTATTTGCAAAGGACATGAGAATGCCAAGTATAAAGGGTGAGTTGGATAGCATGATCTCCAGTTTACAATTCAAATCCAGTTCTATTAACAGCGCTAATCCTCCTCTTGCTCGCCCACAGGTAGAGGAAATAACTTTGGAGGTAAATGTGGCATACCCGTCTAGATGTATGACCCCCTCTGTGTCTAAAGTCTCCTGAAAACTAATGATATCATAGGAGTTAATTATCTTGACCCATCCTTCAACATACATTTTGCCAGGAACCCCAGCAATATTCCAGCTTATCACTTTCAGATCTCTTAGTGAGCTAGGAACTCCTGCGTTACCTAGATTATCAGTCTCAGGGGCCAGTCAATCATGATCATCTAGCCCACTCAGTGGTTCAAAACAATTGCTCAAGGTGAGGTTAGATATCTGATCCTGAGAGTTCTGGTGGCCAGGTCATTCCCCAATACCAAAATTCACCCCCACCATGTAGCCCCCAAGTTCATAGGCTTTTAGAAAACCCAAGGGGGAACACTGTAATTCTGCTGATGGAAGCTGTGTTAGATGTGAGATTGTTCAGTATAAAGCCTATCCTTCCAGCATTACAAAACTTCACTACGATGCAGTCTCCTTGACGAGTTTTGGGGGGATTCCCTATCCAACCCACTCTCCTAATCATTATAATCTCTTCGAAAAGATACTGGCTAAGATTAAAATTGACCCCATCAGACAGCCAGTTTACAACTTTCTTTTTAAGTTGCTGGTAATTTTCATTTTCTTATGTTTTTTTTTGGGGGGGTGACTAGTATTATATCATAGGAAGTAAAAGCAGGAGGGAATTAAATGACCACATCACAGGGTGTATCTACTGGGGGGGAGACTTGCCTGAAATATGCAGTGCCCTACCTGGTCGTCTTCTGTGTGTGGCCCGGGGTGTTGAACATAAGCCCTCCCTTCTAGAGCCCTTGAAGTGGCTCCCTTTGGTATTGAATGAACACTGTGCAGTGTTGGGGATATACTGGGACACAACGTCCCTGCTGTTGGAGTACCTGCACTGCAGGAAGAACAGCTCAGCTATATAGCGTTTGGTCCCTCCTCTTCCTGGCCCCTCCTCACAGCCGTCACTCCTAGGACATGGCCTTGCCCCTCCTCACAGCTTCTACTCCTGGAACACAAAGTCCCTTCTGATGGCGTACCCACACGGCGGGAAGAGCATCTGTGCTATATAGTGCTTGGGCCCTCCTCCAGGCCCCTCCTCACAGATGTCACTCCTGGGACATGAATTCCATTCTGAAGGCGTCCCGCGTGATGGGAAGAACATCTGTGCTATATAGCGCTTGGAATCTCCTCCTCTTGGCCCTTCCTCACAGTGGTCACTCCTGGGACACAAATATCCTTCTGATGGCGTCCTGCACAGTGGGAAGAAAAGCTGTGCTATATAGTGCTTGGGCCCTTATCCTCCTAGCCCCTCCTCAAAGCGGTCACTCCTGGGACATGGCCTGGCCCCTCCTCACAGTGGTCACTCCTGGGACACTAAGTCCCTTCTGATGGTGTCCTATGCGGCAGGAAGAACATCTGAGCTATATAGTGCTTGGGCCCTCCTCCTCCCGGCCACTCATCACAGAGGTCACTCCTGAGATACGAAGACCCTTCTGATGGAGTCCCCTGTGGTGGAAAGAACAGCTGCGCTATATAGTTCTTTGGCCTTCCTCCTCTTTGCCCCTCCTCACAGCGGTCACTTCTCAACCAATCAATCAATCAGGGATTTGTGAAGTGCACTACTCACCCGTGAGGGTCTCAAGGCGCTGGGGGGGGAGGGTGGGTTTGCGCAGCTCCGTCTCATCTGAAGAGCCAGGTCTTGAGGTTCTCCCTGAATGCTTGCAGTGTGGGGGTTCTTCTGATGCTGAGTTGGAGTTCGTTCCAGGTCTTGGCTGCGATGTAGGAGAAGGATCGCCCCCCTGCTCTGGCTCTGTTGATGCATGGGATTACGGACAGGGCAAGATCGGCGTATCGGAGGCTTCTCTTAGGTGCGTTGAAGGAGATTCTTTCGTTGAGTGTTAGAAATGGGATCTCTAGTTGGCAAGGGCTTGCACCTTTGTCCAAGTAGGGACCCTTCTTCCTAGTCAGGGTAAGGGTTGTTACACTCGTGAAGTAACCCCTGCTCACCCTCGTGGTAGCTTGGCACGAGCAGTCAGGCTTAATTCAGAGGCAGTGCGTAAAGCATTTGCACATAACCAATAGTAATACAGTGTAAGCACTACAAACGGACACCACACCAGTTTAGAAAAATAACCAATATTTTATATACTCAAGACAAGACCAATTACGACAAAAATCCACAATACTGTACTTTACGAATGAATACTTGATACGTTAACTTCTTCTTTGCGGGAATAGCACAAAAGCAAAGTTCAAATGCAGTCGGTAGCTCCATCCGAGCCTACCGTGATGCTGAAAACCACAGAGTCTAACAGTTCCAGCCGACCGCGTCGATACGGGCCAGCAGAGTCGTGAACAGACTCGGTTACAGTACCTTTCTCGTTGTGGCTGGTACGGAGTGTACGAGCCGGTCGGCGTTCGTCGCGGTTGCGGTGCAAGACGGAGCGATGCAAGGTGCGGTGTCCCTCGATGCGGTGCAGGCAGCGGCTCGATGAGCGTCGTGCAGACGGAGTCGGTGAGTCCAAGGCGTGCGATGCAGGGTGAGACGATGCTCGATGCGGTGCTGACAGGTTGCAATGCAGGCGACCTAGCCGGAGTGCGGGAGCTGGCGTCGGACAGCGGTGCGAGTCGGAGCGGTGCGAGCGGTGCCCCAAATGCGGTGCCCCAAATGCGGTGCGGTCTCGACTCTTGAGCCAGTTGCAGCGACAGTGTCGGTCTGGTCCGGCTGGCCCAGTGAAGCGATGCGATGCGAACTGCGGTGCCCACAGGTCACGGTGCAAGCAGCGGCTCGATGTTGGCGGCGTCGGACGTCGCCCACGGTGAGACCAGGGTTGCGATGCGAAGCGGGGCGATGCGGTCTGCGGTGCAAACAGGTCACCGGCCAGGGATGGATTCGGTTGACGGAGTCGGTTGCAGTTCCCTTCCTCTGTGGCAACTGAAACAGCGTTCCAGAAGCGGTACCCAGAGGCTTGTGAAGTCTTTGCCGTCCCTGAGACTTCTTAACAGGAGGCCAGCTCGGTTCCTGGCCCTTGGAGATACTCAGCACAAGTTTGTAGAAAGTTCAGTCCAGTCCTTTCACTGCCCAAGGCAGAAGCAGCAGCTGCAGGCCAGCCCAACAAAGCAACAACACAGCAAAGGGGCAGTACTCCTCCTGGCAGCTCTTCCAGCTCTTCGTCTTGGCAGGTTCCTTGATTCCAGCGAGATCCAAATTCATGGGGTCAGGGCCCCAATATTTATATCCCAAATTTCTTTGTTCTCTGAAGGCAGAGAGGCCTTTGCCTAGTCCAAACCAGTTCTGGAGCACTTTGTTGACAAGTCTCCGTCCCTTCTTTCAGTGAGTAGGCCAGGGACATCAGACGCACCACAGGAGGTGGAGCCAGCATTGTGGAGGGAAGGCACTGTCCTATTCAGGGCCCAGGTGCGACCCCTCCCACCCATCTACAGGTCGATCTGGCTATTCAGCCCTGCGCTGACTCACCCTGTCTCCTGGCATCCCCCAGCCCCTGTCACTCACATTCCAGACACGGAATACACAACCTCGCAGAGGCAGGCTTGGATGGTTAGACAAGAAAATACCCACTTTCTAAAAGTGGTATTTTCAAACACAGAATGCTAAAACCAACTTCACTAAAAGATGCATTTTATCATTCTGAGTCCAGGCATACTAAACTCGAATTTCTACCATGTTCCCGGGGTCAGTTAGGATTATATACTGTAATAATCAAAACCGCCCGTTCTGGCCTAGGGGAACAGGTAGCCTTGCAATAGTGAAAAACGAACTAGGCTGTAATTCACTATCAGGACATGCCGCACACACCCGGGCATGTCCTACCTTTCGCATACACCGCACCCTGCCCACAGGGGTACCTTGGGCCTACCTTAGGGGTGACTAACATGCAGCAAAGGGAAGGTTTAGGGACTTGCAAGTGTGTGCACTTGCCAAGTCGACATGGCAGCCCCAGGCTGCGCACAGGCTCTGCGGTGGCAGGCCCGAGTTACACTTTACGGGCTGTTTGCGGGGTGGCACAATCTAGTGCTGCAGCCCACCAACAGCATTTGGTCTATAGGCCCTGGCACTCGTAGTGCACTTTACAAGGGACTGACACATAAACCAAATAGGCCAATCATGGAAACACCAATCCATAACACATTTTATACAGGAGCACTTGCACTTTCCCACTGGACCGCAGTGAGGAAAGTGCGCAGAATCATCACACCAGCAAAAACAGAGTCAAAACCGGGAGGTCAGAAAGCAAAAAGTCAGGGGAAACACGCCAAAAGATGCCAAGTCTAACATTGAGGTATTGGGGTCCGATGTTGTGGAGGGATTTGTAGGCGTGAATGAGGAGCTTGAAGGTCACTCTCTTTTTGACGGGGAGCCAGTGGAGTTCTAGTAGGTGTTGGGTGATGTGGTGTTGTCGTGGGATGCCGAGGACAAGTCTAGCTGCAGCGTTCTGGATTGTCTGGAGTTTGAGGAGTAGAGATTTGTTTATTCCAGCATAGAGAGCATTCCCGTAGTCCAGTCTGCTGGTTATGAGTGCGTGGGCGACGGTCTTTCTGCAGTCTGGGGGGATCCATTTGAAGGTCTTGTTGAAGCATGTGGAGGATACAGCGTTGATTTTTCAGTTCATGGTGAGGGAGGAGTTGAGTATGATGCTGAGGTTGCGAGCGTGGTCTGTGGGTGTGAGAGTTTTGCCTAGGTTGGTGGGCCACCAGGTGTTGTCCCATGCGGAGGGGGTGGATCCGAGGATGAGGACTTCCGTTTTCTCTGAGTTGAGTTTTAGGCAGCTGTTGCTCATCCAGGAGGCGACGTCTTTCATATCTTCCTGGAAGCTGTGTCTGGTGATGTGAGGTGCATTGGTGAGGGAGAGGATGAGCTGGGTGTCGTCGGTGTAAGATACTATGCTGAGTCCGTGTTTTCTGACGATGGTGGCGAGAGGGGCTATGTAGATATTGAAGAGCATGGGGCTGAGTGAGGATCCTTGGGACCTGGGACACAAAGACCCTTCTGACGGTGTCCTGTATGGCTTGAACAACAGCTGTGCTATATAGTGCTTGGCCTCCTCCTCTAAGCCCTGCCTCACCGCGGTTACTCCTGGAACATGAAGTCCCTTATGATGGCTTCCCGTGGGAAGAAAAGCTGCACTATATAGTGCTTGGGCCCTCTTCCTCCTGGCCCCTCCTCACAGCGGTCACTTCCTGGGACACGAAGTCCCTTCTGATGTTGTCTCATGCGGCAGAAAGAACAGCTGTGCTATATAGCGCTTTGGCCCTCCTCCTCCTGGCGCCTCCTCACAGTAATCACTCCTGGGCCATGAAGTCCCTTCTCATGATGTCCCGCTCGGTGGGAAGAACAGGTGTGCTTCATAGCGCTTGGGCCCTCCTCCTGGCCCCTCCTCACAGCAGTCACTGACTTTTTTGTCTACTAAATTTTGTCAAGAGCTAAATTGTGTACTTTTATTAGTCAATCGTTTTTAGCATATGTTGTATTATTGATGATTTGCACTAGTGCCTCAAAACTGGTAGTCTCAGTCTCTAGGTGCTTTCTCTTCAGAAGTGTAATATAAGATATAAAGTATCTTTATTATATGGTCATGGAACCCGAGGTTACTTGCAGTATCCTTAAAATGTCCCACAGAGGGTGCTTTATTTGTTATAATACATTATCACACTATCACCCTACCTGCAAACCACTAAGTTCTTGGTGTCTTGCTCTTTCATGTAAAAGAGATAGTGTGGTTTCACACATGAAGAAATAAAATGTAAAATTAAACACATCAAAAGGCAGTTACCAATTTATTGCAAAAAGATATTTGAATCATTTCAATATGTCAGCTTAAAAAAGTGCCAATGCTCAGAAAGTGTAGAAAAATGTAGAGGGATTCTTTTTTTGCCATAACGAACTTTAGAGTGGAAAAAATAAAAATGTTGATGTATAAATATCGCCTTTCTGCTCAGCACTGTTTCTTTAAAAAAAACTCACCATAAGAATGAAAACACAGATTTCGATTTCGATTTTGTTGCATTAAACTGCTGCTGCAATAATGCTCTGCCTCTAGCCTTTAACCTTTCACCTCAGCTGCTGCCTCTGACAGCAGGCATTAAGGCATCACAACCCGACTGTAATAACTTTTTACTGTTGAGCAGATACGTAATTTCGTTATTACGGGTGACCAGAGATGTCACATGTCTCCTGCAATAAGGAAATTAGAGAGATTTTATACAGTCACTGCAGGCCCCCATGTATTATAGAATACTAATAGCACAGACATAATAGTTAACGTTGGTGAAGTAGGCAATGTTTAAACAGGGGACAGTTGTACAGAGATATCACAAGCCCACATCCTTAAAATACATGGCAAGTGCTGCTTGTAATTAGGGATCAATAATCTCCAAAGGACTGCTGTAGAACAAATGTAGTAAGTCTTAATTCCATGTGCCTCAGAGAACAGGTGCCATTTATTGCACCTTTTAAATAACAATATCCTAGGGTCTGGAATTTAATAATTATGTTATAATATCTTTGTATTTATAGCACACTTATCACCTGTGAGGGTATAGGTCTTCAGCTTCTTGCAGAAGTCAAGAAGAGAGGAGGGGGCTATAATGTGTTGTGGGAGGTTATTCCAGGCATGTGGAGGCAGGTATGAGAAGTCATGACCCCGTGCTCTGCTTTTGTGTATGCATGGTGTGTGTGCTAGTGAGAGTCTGGCAGAGCGGAGGCATCTGGAAGGTTGGAGGAAATAAGTATGGCTATTAAGGTAGGCAAGGCTTGTATTGTGGAGTCCTTTATGGGCGTGGGTATGGCGTTTGAAGTGTGTGCGTTTGTTTATCAGGAGCCAGTGAAGTTCCCTAATGTGTGGTGTGATATGGGCTTGGCATGGGAGGTTAAGGACTAGTCTGACTGTGCAGCATTTTGGACAGTTTTGTTGGGAGCTGGTTGGTTATCATTGTTTATAGGGTGTTCTCATAGTATAGTCTGCTGCGGATGAGGACTTGGGTGATCGTTTTCCTGGTGTTGCCACTTGAAGATTTTCTTCAGCATCCTTAGCGTATTGAAGCAGGATGGGGCTATTGATTTGACTTTTTCAGCCATGTCCAGTTTGCTGTCTATGATGGTGCCGAGATTTCTTGCTAGCTGGGCGTGGTGGTGGATCTGAGGTCTGTGGGCCACCAGGTAGAGCACCATGGCAAGGCATCTTTCTTGAAGACCACCACTTCAGTTATGTGCGAGTTGAGTTTAAGACAGTAGGGTTTCATCCAGGTGGTCACTTCGGACATGCATGTGGTTAACTTGTTTCTGGTGTTGGGTGTTTTGTCTGAGAGGTACAATATCAATTGCGTGTCATCGGCGTATGTGAGGATGTTTATGTAGTGAGTGCGTAATACTTCAGCCAGTGGAGTGATGTAGATGTTGAAGAGTGTCGGGCTGAGAGAGGAGCCTTGCGGGACTCCGCGGATGAGTTGCCATGCTTCAGAGGAGTAGGTGGGCATGGTGATGGTTTGAGTTCTTCCGGTGATGAAGGAGCATTTCCACTCAAAGAAGTGTCCCTGGATGCCTGCTTCATGAAGGTGTCGGATCAGAATGTGAGGGGAGATGGTGTGGAAGGATGCTGATAGGTCTAGCAGGATGAGAGCTGTGGTGTCCCCATCTGATGAGGATTATCCGGATTGCCTGTTGCTGATATGAGGGCGGTTTCCGTCCTGTGGTTGGGTCTAAATCTGATGGTAAGGATTTGAGAAACTGGTGATTGGCCAGGTAGTCAGAGAGGAGCCTGTTGATGTTTTTTCCAGGAGCTTAGCTGGGTAAGGGAGGAAGGATATTGGTTGGTAATTGGCAAGTTTGGTCTGGTTGGCTGAGGGTTTCTCTATGCGGGCGTTGACAGATGCATGTTTCCATGGTTCCGGACAGGTGGCTCTGCTAATGTAGGTGTTTAGGATGGGGTTGAGGGGCTCACTGATGTGGATCGCTCCTTTGTCGTGATGAAGCAAGGATCTGCTGTGGTCCTGGAGTGTGGTTTTCATGATTGCTGTTGTTTCCTCTGTGTTGATGGTGCCCCAAGTGTTGAGTTTGCTGTGTTTGTTCGTCACTGGGAGACTTCTGGTGAGAGTCTGGGGGCCCAGTTGTGGGGCAAATTTGCTGTTGATGGTTGTAATCTTGCTGTAAAATAAGTTTGAAAGATCGTTGCAGAGATCTTGAGTTGGGCTGATGTTGCCGTTGGTAGCTGTGGGTGTGGTGAAATCCTTGACAATTGCAAAGATTTCTTTGCTGCTGTTGGAGCTGGTGTTTATTCGTACAGCTAGGGCCTTCCTCTTAGTTTCTCAGATTGCTGGTGGTACCTACTCTGGCGGCTTTGAAAGCATCGTTTTCCACTTCCTCTTGGCTGTTTCTCCATTCACATTCCAGTTGTTTGCAGCATCACTTAGTCACTCTGAGGGCTTCTGTGTACCAAATGGTTTGTTTTCTGATTTTTGCTGCATGGCTTCGTGTCTTGGGGGCGCAGTTGGTGATCCCCTTGTTGGAGTTTTTAATGTTACATACTAGGAGGCCTCTTGGTTCTGGCTATTTTACGTGAGGGGTGAATGTCCAATCTGCTTCTGCAAGGTTGTTCCAGTGCCGTCATGCTGGACCCACTGTGGGGGTCCTTCTCCACTGATGGATGTTGAATATGAAACTGACTATGGCATGTTCGGTCCAGGTTATGGTACTGGGTGTATTGATTGTGATGTTAGTGAAAGATATGAAGACAGGATTTAGAATGTGTCTGTAACACGTTGTATTAGTCCCAGGTTTCCAAGGCTGTCAAGAGGGGTGGCTGAGTTGGGGTCAATCTGGTCTTAAAGCTGAGGTGGATGAATGCGCTGGAGTTGAGGACTAATAGGTGGATGAAGTCCGTAATGTTGCTATCGAAGCTGGCTCATTTCCTGTGGTGTGGTAGACCAGGGTTCCATCCAGTGTGAAGCTAGCTGTGATTTGTATTTTAAAGTTGAGGTATTCCATGTAGTTTGGTCTGGCTTTTGTGGAGGTGCTGCATTGGAAGGTGTCCTTGTAAATTAGGGCAATTCCTCCCCTTGGACTGTTTAGGCGTTCTTACCTGGTGATCTTGTATCTGGCGGGAATGGCAGCAGCAATGTCCTTCATTGAAGCTGTGGTTAGCCATGTTTCCTTGAGGAAGAGGAAGGAGGCCCGGGGTTGCGTTATCCAGCAAAACCCAGATCTCCATGGTATGCTTGCGGAGTGCGAAGGTGCTGTTGAGCAGCATGCACGAGATAGGTGTGTGAGGGATGCAAATGTGTCTGTTGTTAGGTGTTTGAGTGTGTGTGGGGTTGGGTGTGATGAGTATCTTCTTAGTGGATGTTGGAGTTGCAGGAGCAGTGTGCAAGTGAAGAGGCAGAGGGAGCAGGTGAAAGCTCCCTTCGTGCTGAGTAGTGTGGTGCGCCAGCAGAGGGTAGTGTGAAGTCGGGTGTTCAGGGTGCAGAGGGGTAGCAGTGAGTCAGAGGCGGACCAGGATCAGTTGTGATTAAAAGCACCTATTACAAGTTCTCCCACAGGGGAATAACAGGTGGATTTTGGTGTTTCCATCCAGTAAATATCAGTGGTTTGACCTGCCAATCACCTGTGGAAATATCCACAGCTGGAAAACTCCAACCCACTCGTAGTTGCCCCTCCTGTACTAACAGGGGTTGGCACATTTGTTGCAATTTAATGAGGCACTTGTAATTGATACTGTGGATGTAAAATGTGTGCAAACCACTCCAGATTAAAGTTCTTGAGGTGAACTAATTAATCTTAAACAAAATTAATATAAAAAATTGATTGAGTGAGAAAACATTATAGATAATCCTATTTCTCAAAAATCACTAATCTGTTCAGAATTTCTATTTTTGTAAAGTTGCCATAACTGTTTGACCAAGAAAGGGAAAACATCTTTAATTCACATTGATTTAATAAAATATATTTAAATTTGTGGGTTTAAAAGGCATTGCACCAGCACACGTCTACTTGTGTGTTTACAAGGCATTGCGTTCACATATGGAAAATTCACTTATGTTTCAAAGAAATGTGCAGCATGTACATGAGGGTGAGTAACACAACTTGCTAGAAGCTGTAAGTGAAGCCCCATAGCCAAATGACAAGGAAGAACTGTAATAACATTTAGGTCTGGTCTAATATGTATAATGGTGAGAGTTTTGGCATAGAGAGGAATACAACTGAGAATGCACATAAAAACGGATATCGTGCTGCTGGGATGGAGAAAGTAATTTGGCATTTAAGGGGGTGAAAAGAGAAATTTGCATGCATGGCCCTGCCTTTGAGAAATTTAAAATGTCATTTCAAAACAACATTGATAACCAACAAAAGCCCAAATAGTTTGAGAGCTACTTTAGCCTAAAAATATATGGTAAACATATAGTTGCAATAATGTGATCACAGGAAAGTGCTTAACTCACCCCACCAAAGGCAATAAAATAAAACTACAACACTCAAGCACATGCAATACTAAGAACATTGTATACGCTCTAAATTGTCCTTGTGGCAAATTATACATTGGTAAAAACCGAGCGTAAAATCAAAATTCGCATCTCTGAACACAAAAGTAACATTCGCAACCAAAACAAAAATTCCACAGTAGGAATGTATTGGCTCCAAGCTAGTCACAGCATAGCCCAACTCCTTTTCATGATTTTGGAAGCAATAAGTATTAGACCAGATATGGCTACACATAAACAATTGGCAAGGACTGAATTATTTTGGATTAAGAAAATGGAAACCATGCAGCCTTCAGGGATGAATGACAGATTAGAATATTTTTGCTTCTTATAAGGTTAATTACAATATTACCACATTTCATACACCAGACTAATCATCCTGTTTCACTTTCATTGGGACGTATCATGTTGACTGTGTGTTCCTCATGCAATGGTGGTATTTAATGTTGGTATGTGCTGATTCCATCACTATATGCCATCGCCAACATTTAAAAATTCTAAGCATGGTATAGACTCTCGCTCTCACAAGCAACCATCGGGGACTAACACAATCATTTACATGAAATACACCTTTAGGAGGGTGGTACTAACACATGCTGCGTGAGGACGCAGCTCACGCCAGATGCACACATAAACACGGATTCAGCTGATCACCGAATAGAAGAGAAGTCACCTTTGTGTACTAACGGCTCAGGTTTTGCGAGTCGGCGGCAATTCACTGAATGAACGGTTAAGTTAGAACAAACTAGCATGCTGTGACACTGGGTGCAAGTTTGATTACACTGCGTGCACAATGTAGCCAGAGGGCTCCTTAGTGGAGCATCCAGTACCTATGCATTTGTGCACCACAGAGTACGACCGCACGGTCATGGTGATATAGGAACATGATGGGTCTTTCTTAGATTTATTGAACTTCGTCGGTGCTGTGCGTTCTTTGCCAGATTACAGTGAAAGCATTGTTTCACATTAAAAAAACACACCAGGCTTCATACGGAAAGGTGTTTCAATTGGCAAATAGTCACATCTCAATTAACAATTTGGTAATGTATTATAGTGTGCACATTGAGTCTTTGACAGACGAGAAAATTGCATTGTACTTTTGCATGCACATTGGCTCACCAGAATGTGAAAGGGCTGTCTTGAGCTTACATTTATATTAATTGTTTTATTTGGATTTTCAATTCAGATGCCCCTGAAGAAGGGTCTATGACCCAAAATGCATTGGGCAAGGTTTTTGAACAGGAGAAGTTTTGTTACAATGGATTTTTTAAATTGTAAAATTGTAAATTTCTAAAAATTTAAAGTCTCTAATGAGAGCATCAAAGGAGTACGAATGGTTAATGAAAAATCGTGTGAATAAACACTGATATGTGAATAAAACTACAGAATAAAGGGATTTCATTACAAAAACAAGGTGAACAAAACCGCTGGGTTTTGAAAGCTACGTGCAACCGGAGTCAGGAGGTGGGGATCCACCTACGACATATTCTTCATTCTTGCAACAGTGCAACAGGAGACATTGCACTTTGCACTGTAACGCACACAGGAGAAAACCACAAAAAGTGAACTGAAACGACTGATGAAAAGAAACAGTTTACTACTGGAGTGTACTGCAGGAACATAGCATAGATAAACATATAGTTGCAACACAAGGTCTGAAAAGGGGACAGGTTTTTGAGGTTCAGATGGCACATGGGATGCGAGGTAAGCATTATAGTACTCAAACAACTCATTCCCCTCCGCGGTCTTCTTATCCACACCTGGCAGCCCCAGGTTGTCATATGCTTGTTCCACAAACTCAATACCCTCCCTTTTTGTATATAGCAACTCGTGGACTAGCATATGCGCATGTAAACACTGTGCAAATGTAGGTGACTATTCTTCATATATCGCCTGTCCTGACTAATTGCACCCACCACTACATCAATTGTTTTTCACCATTTAACTGACAAATGTAAAGCTTCATTTTTGCAAATTCTTGGATTTATTTGTAGGTATTCGACATAGGCAGCAACCAGTTTCTCCCTGGTCACCTACAAGACCATAATTTCACTGAACATTTTAGGAATGGCAGTGACACTTACTTGCTTTGCCTTTTGCCTTTTGAAGACCTCCATCAAGCAAACATTCTTCTGGAGCACAATCAGATATATGTCATAATGTTCCTGATGGGTTCTACCATGGCTTCTACCAATGCCATTCACCTGGCACTGCCAGCTGATCACAGTCTTATAACATGGAGCTGATTCATCTCACCACCTGCTCCATGCCTTTCCAGAGCTTTCTTCTAACACAAACAAAGATCTGTCAAGGACAGCCAAAATATAGGGGGACATCTATTGGGGACAGCTGTGAGATGGGACATAAACACCACAGGGGTCTTTGTGGAAGAGAAGTAGGTTTTATTGAAGACACCCCAGCCACAGCCCAGAGGGACCTACCGGCAACTGTTGTCAGCTGCTCGTCCTGACAACTGTCACATCACAACATTCCATAGTACCCTCAGTCAGAGTGTTCCATTAAACAGTGAGGAGAGGGGATCATTAGTTGGAGAACCACACACCCCCTTTCTTCAAAATAAGATTGGAGCATAGCGAGAGGCAATAAGGGAACAAGATGTGTGAAAGAGAACAAGGATCATGTTAAAGCAAACAGTGTATGAGCAACTTGAGATTGATTAAATACGTTTAAGTGAATTGCTATCATGTATACATGCAGTTATAATACTTACAATCCAGTTTAAATGAATAAAACAAAAGTGAGGTAGGGAGAAAAAGAACTGAACTCAAGTATGCAATGGCGACGTATAAGATATTAAGTTAAGATGACACCATAATAAGATTAACTGTCAACCTTCCCCTACTTAGTGACCTAATCCTGTAAATACATAGGCGGTTTCACAAGACGGAGTACCATCCTTAGGACTTGCATCTGTCTTCCTGCCCTGGTCTCGGTTATCTACCACTGCAGCCCTACTAGTTCAATTTACCTGTGTTTTGTTTGTATTGTCCTTGATCACAGAGTGGTTCAGCTTTGCTACTCTTCCTCAGTTCCATCCTCAGTCTTAATTGCAATGCAAAACAATTTTGTTATCTTCTGGGCTTTTCAAAATCTCGACCAATTGTCACATCCCACCGGGCATTTGATCTTTACTCAGTACCCAACCTTCACATTAATCACTTTGTTGTGATTGTCTTGGTCATACTTCATTTTCCTCAACTCTTGGAGTTTCTTTTCGGGCTGTCTCCAAGGTTGTTCATTGTGAACATCAGTCCAGGTGGGCCAGTTTTGAGCTAGGCTCCATACCCTTCAGTAGTTCAAAAGGGGTCATCTGGGTGGTTTGATGTGGTGCTAGTTGGAAAGCATCTACCCTTCTAAAAACTTAATCCCTCCAACAAATATTGTAAACTTTCGGTAGGTGGATCCCTTCCTGTGGAGTTTTGGTAAGTCGTTCCACACCCCATTAGTCTCAGGGTGGTACAATGCTGAACGGAGGTGTTTAATGCTGTTGTCTTCTAGAAATTCTTGCATTTCTTTTGAGCACAGTTTCACCCCATTATCGGATAGAATTGTTGAAGGCAAACCTCATTCAAAGATTTATGTTAGGAATTTTATGATGCTTTTTGAAGTGATAACAGATAACATTTTTACCTTGGGCCAACGGGAGTAAAGATCGATTAGATCTACAATGTACGAAGTGGATACTTCTCTGGGCAATAGACCAATTATGTCAAGGGCCAAATCATTCCATGGCTTTTCTGGCAGGAGGCGCACATGCAGTGGTGACCCAGGAGGGGGAGAGGCCAATCACCTTTGTGCTGATCATGCAGCGCGGGACACAACTTGAACTGACCAAGGGGTCTTTGGTCCCCACAGACTCCTTAAACCTCAGGCGATTCCATCCCCCAGTGCAACATGCGTCTGGAGGCGTGCATGCAAAGGCGACCCAGGAGGGGGCGTGCCCAATCACAGACATGCTGAAAGTGCTTCCAGCAATCCCACAGCACGGAATGCACGCGGGCCATGCCCAGGCCAAGGACGGGCTCATCCATGCCCATCAAAGGCTGGACTGGGCCAACCCCCTGGGGTTTCTACAATCAAGTTACGTGCTTCTCTTCCTTCGTCACCATCCCCCAATTTACTCTTTGGTAGTAATCTGCATATGACAAGTTTGTGAGAAACCTAAACAAAAATGGGGAAGAGAAAAGCGGTAGAAGGCCAAAGCAGCGCTACGCCCCCAGCTATACCCACTTCTATCGATAGGATAATACAACGTGCCATAAGTGTCATAAGTAACGAGATTGACCTCACAGAACATAGACTTTCTCTCAGCTCTTCCAGCACAATGGCCACTAAAAGCAAATCCCCAGATCCCTCTTTATCATCTGCTTTCCCTCTGAGCACGCCAGGACAGACATTACTGACGTCTCCTATGCAAAACTCAGGTCCTGTCCACTCCACTGTGACCTCTTGTACATTGGTTATCCCATACCCTCCTGCAGTAGTTAAGCGCATAAAGCGGTCGAACAAGCCCCGTCTAGTGGAAATGGCTTTTCAGATCAACCTACTTTACCATGTTGCACCGCAGTCTCAGTCACAGCTCAGCATATCTCACTGCCAGTGGAGGATATGCCAGGGGACCTTTTTGACTCCTCAGGGGAAAGGAGTCTAATTGACGGCTGCTTAGACAAGGTAAAGGAACTCCTGCGGTGGAACTAACCCCAGTCCTAACACGGTTGGATGCTATTGAGTGGATGTTGATAAACCTTAAGCATTCGCTGGATGTATCTGCTCAGGGACCCTACATGTCTCCTGCGGTAAATACCGGTGAGAAGACAGGTCAAGGAGCCCATAAATGCAATTCCATCAGGCATCCTCCCCATTTAACGGTGACTTTGAACTCAAAACCTGTCCTTGACCCCCCCCATGCTTGGGTCCTGATACCTTGAATCCTAAGCGGAAAAGTCAAGCCTAACCAGAGGCACACTCTATTGATACTGCTCAGGAATTGGGAACTGCAGGTTATTGTGGTCATGTACAGTCGGCAATGCAACCAGTGACAAACTTACCTCCAGCCTCCTGTCTCTGTGTGGCAATCGTTTCTGGAGAATTATTGTGTTTGGACCAAAGGGAGTCCCAGGATGAACTGTTCAACAAGACTCTGAACTGGTTGGGGTGCTATAGAAATTTTCCACTTTCTACAGCAAATATTATCCTGCTGACAAGGCGGGTGGGATGGGTAGGTGCAGGGTCTGTGGACTGGCAAGAAGATTGTGTTATTGTTAATTTTAGATCTCCTTTCTTGGTCTAGAGTTTACTTTTTGGGCATATGAGTAAACAGTTAAATAATAGTAACATCGCATTACTGCCTTTGGGAGATTTTTATAAACCAGGCCCTCGCGCCATACGGAACAGCAATTAGAAACAGAGAGGGGCTCCCCTGGCATCAGTTCCGAGCATATGTAATGCCATCGCAAGCGGAATCTCAACCCATAACTGTTTTGATGCCTTGGCAAATGTAGATTGACTTGATAGGGGTTGGATCTGGCTCCCAACGAGATACTGATAGTGAGTGTGGACGCTTGGACCAGGTTCGCTTCTCCCCAATTGTCAAACTGATATCTTGGAATGTAGCAGGGCTCTCGTCCAAGTTATCCTGCCCAGAGTGGTGCTCTTTTTTTCTCCAGATTTTATTGGGTTTTTGCCATCAATATGACCCATAAGGTTTGCACACACACACTGTATACTGCAGAATAAATTGTGTTGCTATACACAGAGAAAATGGAACAAAAAAACATGAAAAATATAAACGAATGCACATTAAGCCCCAGTCACCTCCCCTGCTCCCCGACATACAGTCTAAGACCCTATGCAGTTGTGGTCCCATAGGTCTTTGTATCAGCATATGTAACCTGGCCATATTGTCTAATTTCGGCATCTGTTTGTTGTTCGGCAGTGTGTACAGGCTCTAGAATCAATCCCTGGTAATCCGCCCACCTCTGCCAAACCGTGGGGTGCTTTTAAGGACATCCCATAGCCTGTAATACAGCAACTTCAAGCCCCAAGAACAAGTCCATCCCTTGATTCCAAATCCCCAAGAGCAGCAGTTCATCTGCCTTCCATCTTCGCGCAATGGCTCGTTTTGCTAATATAAGACAGAGGAATAATAGGTGGCGCTTATAGTGGTTTCCGCCTATGCCGTCGGTGCTATGAAGAAGGACCAGCTTCAGGGTAAAGGGGACATCCCACGGCGACACCTCCACCAAACATTCACCACCCCCGCCAGAAACTGGTCAGCCTACTGCATTCCCACACTGTGTGGGGGAATTTGCCCTCTGTAGCCCTGCACCACAGACACATGGGAGAACTTATGAGGCCTATACGCCATAGACAGCTTCTCGTGAAGTATGCTCTGTGAAGATATTTGAATTGAATTAACCTCAATCAGGAAGATATCACCGCACTACAAGAAGACTCACGAGCTTCCGCCCAGTCATTGTTGTCGATATCACCTAAATCTGGCTGCCACACAGTCCGGAGGGTGGAGAGCGTATTGGAACTTTTAGTGACTAGAGTCTGATAGATCTGGGAGGTCTTGTGATTGTTTAAGTCCACCATCAGGAGCTTACCCTCCAATGGGTTGAAGTCTGGAAGGTCAGTGAGGGTGCGGAGGGACGGGGACACTGCATGATGTAAATGTAAACATTTATAGAATTGACTCCGATGCATTTTGTATTCAGACTGGAGTTCTTCGAATGTTTTAAGTACAAGGCCCCGCATGATGTCACCCAAGGTGGAGATCCCTATAAGATCCCACTCCTGAAACCCCTGCGACCCTGCCACCTGTGGGAGGAAGGTTCCCTTCCACAGCGGCGTCTCTTTTGTCATGTGCTGCCACCAGCCCATTTTTTGAAGGGTCTGTCACCACACCTGTACCACAGTTTGAGTTGCAGGGGGGAGAGCGCTAATATTTGATTTGCTATATAGTAGGTCAGGTATGGACATCTCTCCCATCACCCACCGCTCCACAGCATAGGTGGGGTCATCTCGAGAACTGTACCACCAGTCGTTGAGTATCTGCAGATGAGATGCGGCATAGTAGGATTGAATGTCTGCGGCGACGATGCCACAACAGTAAATCGACTGGAAGCAGGTTCGGAGGGCCACACGGCAGGCCCCTCGACCCCATAGGAACTGACTCAATCAATAATGCATTAATCTTTATGAACTATGCAAGAGGAACACGGTATGGGCAATTCTAGGTAACTGATACAAGAAACAGGGAAGCAAGACCATCTTAAAAATTGCTGATCTGCCAAATAGGGACAAAGGTAACTGCTACCAGGACTTGACATCCATCTTAACCCACTCAAGCACTGGGGCCAGATTGCAATCCCATGAGACAGCTGGGACAGGTGCCAAGAACCCCCCCCGAGGTATTTAAACCTGTTGACCGCGTTGAAAGCCTGGCCGCCCCCAAGCCACATCAGCCGGCGATCCACCAAGAGGCAGCAGAGTGGACTTGCCCACGTTCATGTATAGCCCAGAAGTCTAGCCAAATATTTGCATAATGCGCAAGATACGGTATCCCGAGGCAGCTGGGTTGTCATAAAAAACAGGACATTGTCCGCGTATAGAGTTATTCTGTCTGACAACCCGAGGGACCTCTCGAAGCCCCTTACCTGACTGCCCACCCGGACCCATGCAGCCTATGGCTCCACTGCCAAGGCGAACAACAGGGTTGACAGCGGGCAGCCCTGTCTGGTACCACGCCTAATAGAGAACGGGGCAGAAACCACCCCTGCCACACGAACTGAAGCCGTCAGTTCTGTATATAGAAACTAGACATAGGAAAGAATTCTGGGCCCCAGGTTGAGGCGCTGGAGGAGGGCGAACAGATATTTCCAGCTTACAGAATCAAAGGATTATTGATGTCCACTAACAAAAACACCGCAGGTCGGCCCAAACGATCCATGAGGGCCATGGCATTGTGTGTGCAACGTATGTTATGACGGGTGGTGCGGTGAGGCTTAAATTCTGCCTGATCTGGGTGTTTCAAATCTAGCATATGCGCTATCAATCTGTTTGCTAGGGCCTTCGTGAGGAGTTTGACACCAATGTTTATGAGAGAGTTCAGGTGGTAAGAAGAATGAGACTCCTGTGGATGCCCCAGCTTGGGAAACATGACAATCTCAGCGTGTCACCAGTCGGGGCATACGCAATTCTTTGAGTGCAACCTGAATTGCCTTTATCAAGTGTGATCCAATTTGTGCCATAAAAGCTCTTAAAAATTCACAAGAGAACCCATTGGGTACAGGGCCTTTCCCAGGGTGTAAGGCCAGGGCCGCAGTTAATTCTTCTACTGTGAGAGGCCCGTCCAGCTGCTCCCTGGCCGAAGCAGAAAGGGATATGGGGGCAGGGCAGTTATGAAGTCATCAATTTGGGCTGCTGTCATGACCTTGCTCTCAGCATAGAGAGCTTCATAGTACTCTGCAAAGCTATGAGCCACCTCCGCAGGGCCAGATAATAGACTGCTGCATCAATCGCAAATAATTGGAACCAGAGAAATCACCAGGGATGTCTGGCAGAGCCTGTGTAACATTTTGCTGGATTTGTCAACCCACTGGAATATATAGCTTTGGGACGTCTGCCATGCACATTTACCTTCCTCCAGAAGCACCTGCTGATAGTTTTGTTGAGCCAAACCTAGCTGTCTATGTGCTACTGCCCCCCGCGCCACAGCTACGCTCTTCAAGATCGAGCAGC
Source organism: Calotriton arnoldi (assembly GCA_963921515.1). NCBI lineage: Eukaryota > Metazoa > Chordata > Amphibia > Caudata > Salamandridae > Calotriton > Calotriton arnoldi. The sequence continues at coordinate 352,462 of CAWUFW010001226.1, forward strand.
TGTGCCTCCAGCCGGGACAGCTCCTGGGTTCTGTGCCAACACTCAGCAGTACAGAAGCTGATATCTGCGCCTCTAAGGGTGGGTTTCAATGCTTCCCATAACACGATCCGGGAGGAGGCGGACTCAAGGTTGAGAGAGAGGTACTCAACCACTGCGCAATGCATGTGTGTCTTATATAGTGGGTTTCTCAATCACCTGGGTAACATTCGCCACCTGAAAGAGGGATGCTGTGGACCCATGTGAAGCTACAATGCCACCGGAGAATGACCCGATAACCCTCTTGGCAATATGTCTACCCCTCATACTCTATACATGAAACCAGCAGGCACAAGCAGGTTGTCTAGCTGGGAAAAGGAACCATATGCCGCAGAGTAATAGGTATATCCGGCTTCCACAGGATGATATGCCCTCCATGTGTCTGTCCACCACACCGCCCCCACTAATGACCGCAAACCTAGACTCTTGTGCGTCCACACCACCCCTGTCTGCCCGTCATCTATTTTTCTCTGGGTGCATTACGTCATTCCAGTCACCTCTAATTACGGCCAAGCCATCTGGCAATTTTCCCCAGAGGCCTATGATGCAGTCTACAAATGACTGGCCGAGTGGTGGGGGAGTGTACACACTACCAACAACCAGGGGCTCTCCATAAACTGCCCCAGTCACAAAAACATAGCTACTGTGTGTATCAACCCAATTTTTGAGAGACTGAAAGGGTACCATGCGGTGGATGAGAATGGCCATACCTCGTGATCCCCTGTGAGGAAGAAGCCGGAGCCCCACCCCTTACCTTGTATGACCCCGTTCTCCTGCGAGGAAACGCAGACACAGTCTCGGGGCTGGAAGAAGAAAGAAGAAAAAAAGGTTAAACAATTCCCCCCCGGACTCCCCTACAGGAAGAAGGCGGATCCACCCGACAGAGGAACCAACCAGGGGCTCAACACGGAGGAGAAAAGGACGTCAGAGACGGAAGAGAGCGAACAGGAAATCGAAGTGCAAGGCTGAAGAGAGCCGGAGGATGCCGCAGAAGGAAGCCCGGGAGAAACGCTGACCGATGGAGACGAGTAGTCAAAGGAAGACACAGAGCTCGGAGAGGAGATGCCCGAGGATTGGAGCAAGGACTGATGGACTCCCCCAGGAGAGGCCCAATTGCTGCTGCAACTTAGGAGAGTTGGGGCACTGGTGGTGAGTGACGCAAACAGGGGAAAAGGCAGGCGGGAGTTTTAAAAGGGAAAGGGACAAAACTGTGTGGGGAGCAGGGTGAAGAGACACTGTGGTTCTTTATCATGCTGCATTAGTTTCCTTGGTTGTGGTTGCGCAGGGTCACAACGGAAGGGTTTTATACCCTTTGTGTTAAACGTGTTCTTTTTTCTACATTACTGACTGTTTGGCACCTTGGGATACGGACGCGGGAACATGGGGTGGGTTTAGACAACACTGAAGATCAGTGTTACTTGAATAGAAAAGTGTTGTAAAGTAAGCTGTTTTTGTATCATTCCTTGAGATACGATGGGAATCCGAGTATAAATGGAATGCTCTCCTCAGAGGCATGTTTTCTTGTTGGAATAGTACTGGCCCCGCTATTTTTCTTAGTTCTTATGAGATGATTTCTCCTATTTCACACTGAAAGAAGGTGTGTGTATTAAAAGGGGAAAGAGAGTATTTACCCCCTACCAGTAATCTTTTACCCCTCACATATTCCTGTACCCAAAGGTTTGTGAACCCTACCTCTTCCTATTCACTCCGGGTGTGGTGAAGGATGCTGTCTCAGCTCCAGCTCACTAAAAATACAAACCCAAAAGATACTCACCGCTGTTTTCTCTCTCTTGGGGACCTCCACCCGGAGAAGACCATCCTGAAAGAAAGAAGAAAAGGAAAAGTCGTGATTCAGCACAGAAAACCAGGAGTGCAGAACACTACATTTTCCCATGTACATCGGACTCGACCAATAAATACGCAAAAATTGAGAAACCTATCAAGCCTCCTAGATTCTGTTTCTGCCCATCCCTCCCACATCCCTTTCCAAAACCGGTATGGAATACCTATGTGAACCCAAATTGAGCCAAACATGGGACCCTGGACCTCAGAAGGTGTGTCTCCTGCAAGAGGAGAATGCCAGCTTACGGTCTTTTGGCCTGCCGGAGCAACGCCCCACCTTAACCTTGCCTAATACCCCGCGGACCTTCCATGTTATAACACAAAGCTGCCCAGCGTGATTGGTGAGTTCTGCATCAGCCATCTGTGCCTGCGGTAAACTTATCAATGTCAACCATGGACGGCGTCATGGGAAGGTGTGTGCTGGTCCTGTGCATTACAAACATTAACAAAATCTTTAAACATACTCCCTTTCCCAATACCTCACAATGGTAGAAGTATATGTCGCGGGGGCAAGAGTGGGCTTCGTCCAATGGATTCCCCATGTCCCCAAACACTTAGCGTCTGCTCTTGGAAGGGTTTAGTCCAGGGCAAGCCAAATGTGCAGCCTCACATCTCATAGAAAAGTACAAGGAGACCACCATCGAGGGAAGCGGTGGCCGCAAGCCCCACGGCCAGGCCAGGATCGGGCCTCCAGGCCACGGAGTTCTCTCAGTGTCCATCTCCCTGTTGCTTTGATCACCAAGATGAGCATGACCTGTTTCTGCGTTTCTCCTTGGGTTTGGCCTGCTGCGAACTTCCTAACATATAAATTGAAAGAAGAAATTCTTGCGAAGGCTTAAAAATTGAAATCCCTTAAGGTCGAAGGAATAAATTTCGAGATAAGGTCAGACATCTCCCAGATTACTGCTAACAGGCAATGGGAATTAGGGAAGATGTTGGAACCCCTGAGACAGCTACGTGCTACGGCGCAATTAAACTTCCCAGCCTCACTACAAGTAATGTATAAAAACAAAATGCAGAATTTTAGGAAGGTTGAGGAAGTGGAGGAATTTATGAAATCTATCTCTGGAGCAGAGGCCATGTAAGGAGGTCAGGGGATGTCCCAGGTGTGCCCCCCCCCATATTGGGTATCCCCATAGTACCCCCCAAAACAAAAAAAGTAATCTAGAAATTAAGTATATAGGACAGTCTTTTGTTTGTATAGGCACATTGATTTACTTTTAGGGAGTAGGCAGTAGGACCCGGTTATATGTCCCTCAATCTTCTCAGTATAGGTAGTCCCGACGTAGTGGCCCCACAGGCTGAGGCCATGAAGAAGAAAGGAGGGTTCTCCAGGGTAAGGGGAGGAGGGAGAGGGAGTTTTAGGGGTAGGTTCACTGGGTGGGGAGCATATAAGGGAAAAAAAAATCTTGTCCTCATTTACTAGAAAATGGACTAGGGAGTTTCCGCCTTGGGCAAAAGTCTGAACAAGGAAATAGTAAGAGATCGGGGAGTTAGAGTGGAATTACTGTCTTGGAATGTCAATGGCTTAAGAGTGAAACTAAGGAGAGAGAAAATCTGCAGTATTTGAAAGATGTTCCAGCTCAGATCATTATCTTACAAGAAACACATCTAATAGAGGAGGAAATGAAAGAGGTTTTTAAAGCTAGGGGTTGGCTGCAGAAGGTGGTGTGTACTACCCAGCAGTTAATGATAAGGGGGGTAGCAATTTTGGTAAAGAACAGTCCATATATTTTGGTAGACAAGAAAGCTACAATGGTTCCGTCGGGTATGAAAAATTGCTTACATATTACAGAGTGAATCATTCAAATAATTTAAATTGCAACATTTGCACAAAAGAGTAGGCTGGAACACACAGAGAGACAACGATATATGCGAAGTCATAAGAATTTACTCTTTATCAAAATAATTTTTAAAATTTTTCATGTGGCTGTCTACAATTCAATTAAAACAGAGTAGCAATATGTTCAAGTGACAAAGGTTCTCAAGTGACATGGGTGACTGAGTGTTATATACATATAGGTGAAGACAGAACAAAATTCTATGTACAAAATATACAAAGGAAGCAATTCTTTGATGCGGACAGTATGTTGGTCAATGAAGTGTCTCTGTAAGGGTATGAGTATATTTCACAGTTTCAACCCAGAGACCCGGTGGGACTGGACCTATATAGATCGTCGACGTTTTGACCCTGAAGTAAGCGCGACTAGTAAAGCGTCATGGCGGGTCTTCCTCAGGACAGGAAATAACCAGGCAGCCGAACAAGTCGTCAATCAATGGACCAAAAGAGGACGCAACGTGGCTATAGTCAACGTCAAACGCCTAAATGACTTGGGGTATAGGAGGACGGCTGGTGGCACCAAAAGGTTGCCTTCAAAATCTGAAACTGAATAACAGTGGATCGTTGCAGCGAAGATTCTGCAAACTGGGGCGGAACTCTATTTATTTCACGGAGCATTCACTCGCCCGGTGGAGACGCTTTGTCATTGTCCCTGATTAGAACGAACCACTGTTATTCAGGTTCAGATTTTTATTATTGATGATAAGAGGCCATTTGGGGGGCTGGTGACAGAATTACTGTCGCAATAGTAAAAACAGCCCCTCTTCCAACATGGTCGTCAAGTAAAATAATCCCGATCTTCAAAAAGGGAGATAAGAACAATGCCAAAAACTATCGTCCGATTTCCCTGCTGGACACAACAGCAAAGTTAATGGGGCGTTTATTGTTACACAGACTGGAAGAGTGGGCTAAAAACAAAAACATACTGATGGAAGCTCAATATGGGTTCCAAGAAGGGAAAGGCACCATTGATCAGTGCCTTAACCTGAGCTTGACAATTGATAAGTACACCAGAGCTAAGGGGAGTCAAATTTATTTGGCATTTATTGGCCTTAGTTCTGCATTTGATTCCATGTCCCACAGTAAATTGTGGGACCTTATGGATATCATGGGGATCGATGCTGTAATAATAACCTTTATCCGCCAACTACACGACAGTGCTAACGCATTAGTTCGGTTCGGCAAAAATGGAGAATGCACTCGCCCCTTCAAGATCAGCAGGGGAGTTAGACAAGGGCGCGTTCTCACCCCCTTCCTATTTTCTATTTACACCAATGGGGTTGGGGAAGCACTCAGGGGGTCTACCCCAGATGTACCCGTCTTTGGCGGCCGCAGCGTTCCTATACTGGTATATACGGTCGACGCCTTCCTGATTGCCAGAACAGGTTTGGCCCTCCAGCATTTAATTAGAGATTACGTAGCCTTTATGGCCTCAGTGGATTTGCAGGTAAATGAGTCAAAATCCTTCATTCTTGTGCCGAGATTGTCGGTGGGGAAAAAAACACCTTCCTTTCACTGCGGCACTCGAATTTTGGAGGAGGTAGACTCATTTCCCTACCTTTGGGTTGTTTTTGACAAGTCTCTGTGCTGGGCTAAAATGGTTGACAGTAGGGCTCTAGTGATGAAGAGGAGTGTAGGGGCAATCTCAGCCTTTGCTAAAAGACTGGGACTAAAACCTTTTGAAACCATCAAAACAATCTACCAAGCTAAAACAGTTTCTGCAGCCTCTTACGGGGCAGGCGTTTGGGGAATGGCAGCTGTCACCTCTCTTCAAAGCCTGGAAGATAGCTTCGTCAAAGGTTTAGCCTCCCTCCCTAAGTCCTCTACAAACTATACATGTCATTTAGAGCTTAGCGTGCCCTACCTAACTGATAGCAGTAAAATGGCGCCAATCATGTTATGGCATTCAGTATGGCGCAGAGATACGGTGAGCCTTACACAACGGATCATAAAAGATTTCCTTAGACTAGATAACTGGCACAAAATAGCGTGGCTACATTACGTGGAAAAGACCCTTATTGATATCGGGTCCAAGATACTGTTTGAGGAGCCCAGTGATTGCAAGAAAATTTCAAAGCGTGATCTTAAGACATCTTACTTGAAAAAAGGCCGCCTTTGATCGTTATGAATCGAATCGTCTAAAGAAACTGGTGATTTTATACCAACAAACACCCCCAATCATTGAGGGAGGTTATTCTTATTTAGGAATTACAAATAATTCCCAGCATAGATTCATTCTAATCAGATTCCGAATTAACTTAATTCCATTGATGTTGGGCTTTCCTGCTAATAAGTATACCTATTCCGACCTATCACCTTGCCCCTGTGATATGATATCGAAGCAGTCTGATCTTCATATTGTTTTATTTTGCACTTTTTATAAATTGGCTCGAGCAAAGTATATTTTCCCAATTTTAAAAAGCCGTAATTTTAGACAATCTCGAGTAGCATTATATTTCTTAAAATCTCTCCCAAACCCTTTTATATGCTGCTTAGTTGCTGCGTTTTTATCGGCCTGCAGGAGCATTAGGAAGACCCTGCACTTTAGTATAGTCAGACAGTGGCATGGCCCTCAGGTTCAAGAGCGTTTACCTGGCCTTGCCTCTCCACACTTTTAGGCTCTGTTAAAATGCTGAGGTCTTTTTATCTTTTATCCTTGTCCTATTCACTTAAATGAATTTCTGCTTGTACTTTGCACGATTATTTGTACAAAATGGACTTGGGCTCTTTATGTGTTTTTATCCGGAACTGTATATTTTATAAAATCTTTATGTAAATGCATGTTGATGGCTGTAAAGCAAGCTGTCTTTTTTTCTTGTGCTTTTATGGATTTATGTGTAAATCCGACTAAAGTTTATGACTGACTGACAGAATTACTGAATTTTACTGATCCCGTCATTTTGTCTGGCGACTTTAATGTGTTCTTGGATGATTCGTTGGATCGTTCTGTTAACAGCCGGTCAGTTATAAACAACAAGATGCGATCATTAATTAAAATCACTATGGTACAAATGGGTTTGTGTGATATCTGGAGAGAAAGGATGGGGGTCAGGAAGGGCTTCACATATAACAACAAGAAATATAGACATCAATCAAGAATTGATTTCTTCTTAGTCGACCAAGGGTTAAGAGATCATGTAGAAAAAGCTGCACATGTAGGGGTCCACTTTTCGGATCATTCGGCAGTTTCGTTGGTCCTATCATTGTCTGCCGGACTAACTATAAGAAGGTGGACTATGGATCGTACCCTGTTGGCAGATGAGGCAATGATAGAAACACTCAGATTGGAGTCGGAGGAATCGTTTGCAGTAAATATGGGTAGCGCGCCAGCAGGCATAGTATGGGACACATACAAGGCTTTTTTGAGGGAAAGAATTACTAGCCTTCAGACAATGAGAAGGAAAGAATTTATTGCTGCTATTGTAAGTCTGCTAGAAAGTCGTATTCAACAGCAGGAGCAAGAGCTTTCGGAGGTGATGGGGGAAAGTGAGAAATTGACTCTACAAGATTCCCTACAGACTGTAAAAGAGGAGCTGTCTAGCTTAGTGGAAGATAGACTAAGGAAGAAATGGAAGGCAAGTAAAATCACTCACATTGACTAAGGAGAGGGCTGTGGGAAGCTTTTAGCATGGAAAACGAAGGTAGACCAAGCAAGATCTTTTATTAAAGAAGTTCAGTGCGAGATGACGGGTAGGACTCTTACTGAAAGTAAAGAAATCGAGGAAACCTTCCAAAATAATTTTGGAGAGTTATATCAAGAGGACTTGGTAGTCACTGAGGGAGAAATCAAGACATGGCTGGGGCAGGATATCCCCCAAGGTATTTCTGGAACCAGCAGCGCAGTGATAAATAGCAAGATAGCGGCTATAGAGATAAAAAATGCAATAAGGGCAAGTCAGCAGGACCGATGGGTTGCCCTTAGAATTATATAAAATGCTAGAGGAGGTCCTTTTGCCACACTTGACAGAGCTGTTTGCCAAATTTTTAAAAAAGGGAGCAGAGTTGCCAGCATCCTGGGATGAGGCCACTGTTACGCTAATTCCAAAGCCAGGGAAAGCTTTAAATCTGTGTGACTCCTATAGGCCAATTTCTTTAATAAATTGCAATTATAAGATCTTTGCAAAGACCCTGGCAGAGAGGCTTAATGGGGTGGTAGGGGGCCTCCTCACTCAGATCAGAAAGGGTTTGTCAGAGGTAGAAGGATTCAGGAACTGACTTTCAGCTTAATAGGTGCAGTTGATATAGCTTCCACCTACAAACTTCCCTTAGCAGTTACTACATTGGATGCTACTAAAGCTTTTGACCGGGTAAACTAGGCATACCTGTAGGTGATGTTAAAACTTTATAATCTGGGTGGGAATTTTGGCAGGACTCTGGCTAGATATACAGGAAACCGCGGGCAAGAGTTCTGATAAATGGTAATCTTTCCATGCCCTTTAATATTTCAAGAGGGACAAGACAGGGATGCCCATTATCCCCTCTCCTTTTTAATTTATATATTGAACCATTGGCAACCAAGATTAGGAAGGAGAGTCACATAATCCCTTTTAGATACAACGAGTGTGAAAACAAGGTGGCTCTATATGCCGACGATTTGCTGGTATTTACATCAGATTTGGAGACCACGATCCCCTTACTAAATGACTTAACGTCACAATTTGCATTGCTGGGTACACAGTAAATAGGGCAAAAACAGAGGTTATGGCTTGGAACTTGGAGTCAACTTTGAATATTTGCAAGAAGGAGATGAGATACCTAGGTATAAAGATTACTCAGAATATTAAAGATCTTCCAGAAATAAATTTTCTCAATGTAATGAAAGAAGCCAGGAATCTGATGCTAAGCTGGGCTCATCTTCCTTTGACGATCATAGGGAGAATTAATCTGGTGAAGATGATAATTCTTTCGAAGGTCACATTCCTTTTACAGATGATTCCTTTTTTATTCAAGGCGGAATGGTTGAAGAAACTACAGGGTAAAATCAATAGCTTTATATGGGACTGAAAAGGCCACCGAATAGCTTGGAAAAAACTACGTAGAAGGAAAGAAAATGGGGGCTTATGTCTACCATATCTAACCTACTATGCTTGAGCCTTTCTCCTAAGGCATGGAAAGATGCTACTAACGCAACCAGACAACTCGGACATTGGTAAAATGTTTAAGTACATGTTATCAGATATTGAAGGAGGGATGCAAGGTTTTATGTATAAGTTCGGCGACCCTAAATACTTCAAGAGAGTGCGCCTCAAAACTTAACGGGAATGGCTGAACTTTGGTTCAAGATTAGAAAGGAGGTAAAACTTACATATTTTAATAGGGGGGCTGCAATATTTAATGCCCAGTATCACCAGAATGGACAAGGGATTCGCTGGCAAATCCACTTAAGGAGGCAGGGATGTTAAGATGGGGGGAGGTGGTGGAAGATGGAGAGTTGGTATCCTGGGCCAAGTTGGTTGTGGTGTCTACGAATAAAGTCTCTAAATTTAAATACTTTCAAATGAGGGGCTGGTTTCAGTCATCTGAAGAGGAGATAGGTTTGTCATATGATTTGGAAGATGACTTAATGAGAGAGGCACTGAAGAAGAAGGAAGTGGCGAGATGGTATTGGCTGATGGTGGAGCTATCAGAGGGTGTCTTCAAACTTCCGACCGATCTGTGGGGGAAGAGCTTGCCGGAGACCCAGTTGGAAGACTTATGTCAAGTATCTTTTAACTTCCTTTACTCTACAGTACACCCCGCCAATTTAAGAAGGAACCATATCTTCTGTCTCCATAGAGGGTATTGGACGCCATACAGATTATCAAAGTTGGGGAAGGGAAGAAGACGACATCCATATGTTCCTGGAGTGTCCAGTGATTATGAAATTTTGGGAAGATGTGAGTAGAGATATCTCAGACATACTGGTCACAGAACTCCAGGTAAGCTTACCTCTTGTTTTCTTTGGGATGTCACCTGAGCATACTGATCTCACTAATGAGGGGAATTTTTTATTTTTTATTTGATTCTCTTGGCGCAAAGAGAAATATGTAAGATATGGATTAGTAATGTGTTGCCAACTAAAATAGAGTGGATAAAAGTGTTATAAGTCTGGATAGAGTTGTGAAAAAAAAGGAACACATTTTGGTTTCCTACTCTAAAGTGGTTAGAGCTTCACGATAAGAGGAGTCAAGGGAAGGGTTTGGTCCAATGATTATGCCTTCTTTTTATGGTCTCCAAATTCTCCTGGAAGATCTGCATGTCGGCTGGTTCCCGGTCAGGGCAGAGAAACACGGGAGAACCATAGGAGACATTAAGATCCTTGGTATAAAGATATAGCTCTGGAAGGTGCTGGATCAGGGGGGCCCCAAGGTAAATGAGGACTAAAAAAAAAAAAAGAACTTCATTTGGGAGCATGCCTTAAATTGTATTTTATATCTCGAAACTCCTTTTCACATGTGTCATTCCAAACAAAGACTGCCCCGGCTTTCATCGGAGTCCTCATCTGAAAGGTTATGCTTGCAAATTTTTTAAACATTTGCCCGTAGAACTCAATCAGTCCAAAAAATGACTTGAGTTCTTCTTTACTCTTGGGAGAAGCACATTTTATAATGGAACTTACTAACTCCCAATGGTTCAATGCCCTTACCACTGACTTTGTGCACTAGGTAAGTGATCTCTTCACCCGCAAATTTACATTTTTCAGGCCTCACTGTCAACTCATATTCCTTAAATTTTTCCAACACCATGCTAACTCTCTCCTTGTGTTCTGCCTTGTGGGTGCCACACACTAATACATCATCCTGATAGTAAAAGACCCCAGGTATGTTGCTTAGTAAAGTTGTCATGGGTTTCTGAAACACAGATGCTACAGACACTTGCCTGTGGCCTCTAGTTCCAGCTTGTTCAAGACTGATCCAGTGACACTGCAGCTGCCAGGGTTTTCCCGCTGGGGTTTTCCCAGCCAGGTTTTCCCCCTCACTGTTTTTTTCACCAATAGAAGCCCCACCCACGCCAGGACCTACTTATTGCAGGCCGCAGCAGATGCACGCTGTGGGCACGCACTACAAAGTCAAGCCCGTCTACGCTAATCTGTGCCTGTACCACGCCCAGCGCCCCGACCCCTGGCCCTCCCATTCCCCGAAGATACACCATCACTGAGCTCTACAGCCCGGATGCGACAACAAACACTGCCACCGAGATGACCCACGCTCCACAGTAAGACCTTTCATCTGCACCCACTGCCACTGCACAGACACCAGCCCACTGACCGGCCCCACCCTAAACACACCAACTGAACAAAAACCCCAACTCGCATGCACCCTTCTCAACACACGCTCACTATACAAGCGGTCCACTGAATTATGGGACCTCATTACCACCCTCGCACCTCACATTGTCTTCCTCACTGAGACCTGGCTCAACCCCACATCGGCCCCAGACATTGCCACAGTGATCCCCTAAAGGATATAAAATCACTCACCAGGACGGCACCAACAAGGCTGGAGGCGGAACAGTCATCATCCACAAAGAGTCCATGTTGTGTACCACTAACAATACCACCCCCCCCAATGGAACACCTCAACTTGAAGCTCCACACGGACAACAAGACAATGATCAGAGGCACCCTTGCATACTGCCCCCAGGCCCACGCTACAGCTTCTGCAACACCATTTCAGACTTAATTGCGCCCCTAGACTCCAAAGACTGCATCTTCCTTGGTGACCTACAGTTCCACATCAACAAACCCAATGACAAAAACACTGCACACATCCTCAAAATTATGAGCAGCCTCAGATTGACCCAGATCGTCCATGACCCTACACACACTGCAGGACACATGCTGGACCCAATGTTCACCTCCAGCAACAGCGCAAATACAGCCATGTCACAGAACTCACATGGACCAATCACTCCATCGTCCATTTCAACATCTCCAGTCCCTGCACCACCACTCCCAAGATGACTGTTAGAACCGGGGTCACCGATTCCGACACAGTAGCTTGGCGCGAGGTAGGAAGGCACCCGAAGGCAATGTGTTAAGCACTTGTGCAGCACACACTCACACTGACTCAGTAATGCGCAACAATAAAGGAGACACCACACCAGGCTTTTGTATAAAAACAAGATTCTTTATCTAATTTTAGATCAGCAATAGATGAGGCAGATAATCTTAGGCAACATTTCAATTCATTTAGTCTCTCAAAACCAGTGCGTAAATTCATTCAAGCACATTATAACAGTAAACCGTTACGCCATTAAAAGGCAGTAGCATTAACCTCATTGACAAGTAGGTAACACTGTAGGTCATAGGTTGCAGGTCAAAACATAGGCTTCAAATGCATTTAGCGACATTCAATTAGCAAGAATTTAGATGCACATAACACTGTGGATGAGGAGGAACCTGTATCAACCTAGGCGCAACCACATTCAGTACAGTGGGTGTCGCAAATCAGATAGGCCTACAACATAAGAACACTTTAACTCTTGGCAGGTGAACACAGGCTCAATTCATATAGGTACATTCAATTCATTGAAGGCCATAAGGTAGATAAACCACACTACATTGGAAACAATTAAACCTTCGACATCACAGTCCTGGCGAACTTAGCTGCTGCATGTAATCATTAGGGTAACCTGCGCTTATTGCACAACATCCCTTGTGGGGGGCACTACTGGTGACATTTCCTGGGCCCCTGGGCAGGGCCAGGCATACCTTACTGGCAGGCTTCTAATGCGGACAACCCTTCTCGAGGGCCCAGTCCCTATGGCCAACATTTATTGAACAGCCCTCTCCCACGAGGCCTCCGCTCCGAGCGCGACGCTCGCTGTAGTACAGGTAGCCCTGCACATGGGGACACCCCTGTTCCAATCCAGCCACGTGCTGGTCGAGGGCCCCTACGTTCTGGGCAGTGTCAACGCCGGTGATGACAGGGGCCCCTACGCAAGCGTGGGCCCCGGCCTCCCGGACTCACCAGTCACTCCGCACCGGAGGGGGGCAACCAATCCTAGGTGCAGCGCCGGCCTCCGCCTCCCTCGTCAGCCCACTCTCTCTCCCACTCGCAGGGCCTTTACCTGGGGAGGCGCCGCGACCGGCGGTAGACTTCCTCCGCACCTGGGGGAACCGGACCGGCAGGCTCAGAGCTCCTCTTCTCCGAGGTCGGGTGGGCTCCGGCCTCTTCTTCAGCTCCGGGAGCCAATCGATGTGCGGCTTTTCGGGGGCGCGGCCTCTGACGCGGCCGTTGCTCTCGTTGCTGGGCAACGCCTCCCACCCTCCTCTTAGGCCCAGCGCGGCCTTCGCTTCGCCTCAGCGCCCGGGTGGCGGCGGTGATCCTGGGCCCAGGGCCCCATTCGGACAGCACGGGGGGCCCACGGAGAGGATTTACGGGCCTCCGCTGCTTCTCCCGACAGCGCGGGTAGCGGCGGTGATCGGGGCAGCCGCAATTACTTCTCCTGTCACAGCGAAGGTGGGCGCAGCGGGGGTCGGGGGATGCCGCGTTTCTTCCCTCACGGCGCCGGGGCCGCAGCGATGATCTCAGCGGAGAGCGCTTCTTTAGGGCGAGACCCTAGGAGGTAGCAGAGTCTAAAAGTATAGCGCTAAGGGGGGGAGCACACAGCGCTCGTGAGCAGACGCGAAGGGGTGAAGGTCCAGCGCTTAGAGGCACGGCGCTTTACCTGGTGATCCCCCAGGGGTCTTCACAGGTTGTAATAGCGTGGTTACAGGTTGGTTGGTTGACGTAGTTTCTTGGTCGCAATACCTGGATGCAGTTACTTGGATTGCGGTTACTTGAAGGCAGTTACATGGGGGGAAAGGGGGGGTTGAGTTGGTGGGCACTAGAGGCGAGTAGGTACCCTTCAGGCACACTGGAGGTGGTTCCCTGGGTCCCCTCACGCTGGGCCAGGTCAGTAGGTGGAAGGTGTTCTTCAGCTAGCTTAGCACAGCAGCGCCTAAGCCCAGTCAGTACCAGTAGTGTAGGTCTCCCCCCTAGGCCCGACAGCCTGTACTCCGGCAGAGGTTCCCCCAGGTCCAGTGGTGCCCCAACTGACTAACTAGGTTTCCCTCCAAACCTCTTATACTCCTAGGTCAGGTGACCCTCCTGAAGGCGGCAAAACATAACTCCTCCCCGAGCTGGAAGGTTCTAGAAGCTTCCCTCATGTCTGGCTATGAGGCCCAGAGGCGGGAACGGCATGGATACTGTATCATTATGTCCCAGCCTGATCCTGACTACTAGTATGTGCGTGCGCAATGGCCACTCCGCAGTAGCAGGGGCCTGTGGCAGCCATCTTATTAGGAGAGAGCACCTGCACCTCAGCACTGTTTGGCAGTGGTAAGGCGCCCAGAGACCTAGGTCCAACAAAAAGGTAGTGGCAAAAATGAGGCGCAAAGAGAAAAAAAACGGGGTAAGACCACCCCAGGGCTGACAGGTCTAACAATGACCAACACCCCCCACCAGAGGTGGAACAAAATCTCAGAAACCAGCTGGGAAAATGCCCTCAACACCTTCAACCCTGCTGCCACCAACCTCGAACAGGGAGTGAAAAACGTCAATGCCTGGATCACCAATTGTGCCGACAGCATTATCTCCATCAAGAGCAACATCCAGAGAAAATCCTCAAAAAGGCCAGCTGGTACACCCAAGAACTCAGAACAGTGAAACAGGACAGCAAACGGTTGGAGAGGAGATGGTGTGCCAGCAAGGACACCTCCAACAGGGCAGCCTTCAAGACCTCCCTCAACCTCTACTACCGCCTGCTGAGGGCAACAAAGAAGACAGCCCTTGCCGCATGCATCAAAACCTACACCAACAACACCAAGGAACTTTTCAACATCGTTAAGGAATTTTCCAACCCGGCTGCCAGCGAAAACAACATCATACCCTCACAGAAGCTGTGCGACAACCTTGCCACTTCTTCAACAACAAGATCGCAACCATGTACAGAAACTTTGAACCCCAAACCACACCTATGGACTACCTCGACAGATATGCCACCACCATACCCGACACAAACCACACACTGAGCACCTGGAACATCCTCTCCACCCAGGACACCACCTCCATTATGAAATCCATCCACTTGGGAGCTCCCACAGACCCATGCCCGCACCACATCTTCAACCTCAGAAACCTAAGGATCGGGCAGGAATTCACCACCCTACTCAATACCTCTATCACCACCGCAAGATTTCCCAACACCTGCAAACATGCCAAAGTCAGACCACTACTAAAGAACCCTCCTCCAACCCCAGTGAACTCAAAAACTACCGACCAATCTCCCTGCTCTCATTCCCAGTGAAGGTACTGGAAAAGATCATCAACAATCAACTCATGACACACCTGGAGCAGAACCAGCTACTCGACGCCTCCCAATACGGCTTCCACAGTAGTCACAGCACTGAAAACGCTCTGATCGCAGCCACCGGCGACATCTGAACCCTCCTCGACTGAGGAGAAACAGGAGCTTTGATCCTTCTCGACCTTTCCGCAGCCTTCGAAACCGTATCCCTCCACACGCTGATCAAAGACTCAACCATGTCGGCATCCAAGGGTACGTGCTTAGAAAACTCACCTCCTTCCTCACCGGAGGAACCCAGAGGATCCACCTCCCACCTTTCACCTCTGAATCCAAGACCCCGCTGGCCAACATCGTCAGATCCCACAGTCTCAACATAAATTCCTATGCAGCCGACACCCAACTCATCCTCTCACTCACCGACGATACCACCAGAACCAACTTCCATAGATGCATGACAAACATCGCCGACAGAAGAAATTACAATTTAAGCTGCTGACCCACTTACACAAGGCTCTACACAACCAAGGACCTGCATATATTAACCACTACCTGAACTTCCACCAACTGTCGAGAAGACTATGCTCCGCCTCCCTTTCACTTGCCCATATTCGCTGCATCGCCCGAAGAAGAAGTGGAGGACGCTCCTTCTCCTACATTGCAGCAAAGACCTAGAACACCCTCCCCACGCACCCCACGGACCATCACCTCACTTCGGGAATTCCAAACGGCCCTCAAGTCTCTGCTGTTTGAATAAGCCTCCAGGACTTGCAAGCACCTGGATACCCTATCAGGTGATTAGCCACGCTTTATAAATCCTGATTGATTGATTGAACTTGAGCCTGGTATGAAATTGTTCCCCAATTGAATGGGTGGTTGAAAAACAAGGTGGGTTCACCATGATGAAGTAAGTGAGCGTATCAAAAACCATCAAATGGAGTACAAAAAAGGTACGATTGGAAGCATGGAGTGGATGTTGGAAGATGGAAGGTAGGGGACCGGGATGTAGTCAAGTCACCTGTTGGTCTAGCAAACAGAAACAGTTTTTTCTAAACCGATCAAAATAAGTAACGTCAGTACCAATGTAGTGACATTGGAGGATGGAAGGGTGTGGAGTATGGGCAGAATTACGAAATGTAAGGAGGCTACCATGGGAGAAAACTGTATCATCGAGGACAACTCTTCATATGGTCATGAGCAATGTTCAAAGACTCGTGATGTCTGTCACCACTACCCTCCGGTGTGGCACAAAGATTATGTTTCCCATTAAAATGTTATGGGATGGAGATGTGTTGTATTTATATCTTATCTTTTCTGCTATGCACAATTTAGTTATGTGATCTTTTCACATTTGATGTGTATTCATGAATGTATTGGCCTGTAGTATAATGTATTGTTATATTGGTTTATTCCGTGTCCTCTTCCCTTTATCTATTATGGAATGTACTTGTTTGGAATGTTTGAGCTTGGTGACAGTTATTGGAGAGTCAGCTGAGGTGACTTGAGGTTGTGACTGGAAATAAACTAATATCCAACATTACTACGTTTGGAGTTTATTTGTAACAGTCAGCCTACAATTTTACTTTAGGTCAATAAACAACTCAAGAGTGGGGGGCATATTTACTATTTTATTATGTAACGCAGGGCAGCAACCAGTTTGCAGCACTGCGTTGCACACAGGGCTGGACTGGGAACAGAGAGCAGCCCTGGCAAATTTAGCCAGACCAGCCCCCTCCGGCGCGCAGCGAGCGAGCCTGACTACTACTAGGGGGGCTTGGGGGGATTTCCCCCCAAGAAAATGTTGGAAAAAGAAAGGCCAAAACGGTGCATTTTACAGCACATTTTTCATTACATATTTAATTGTATTAACTTTCAAAGCACAGTAAATAGTTGATGATTGACCTTAAAGAGTCACCCAGTCATATTTACCCATAGACATTCTTACAGAGAGCACCAAAAATAGACACAAGAGTAGTGAATCAGAGAGAAAAGGGAGACCAGCCCCATATGGTGTGTAGTGAGCGAGCGCAGTGAGAGAGCCTGACCACTACTAGGGAGGGTTTGGGGGGTTCTCCCCCAAGGAAATGTTTGAGACAGAAAGGCCAAAACAATGCATTTTTCAACACTTTTTCATTACATATTTAATTGTATTAACTTTTAAAGCATAGTAAATGATGACCTTATGGTGCACCAGGATACCCAGTCATAAACCACAGACATGCCTACTGAGAACACCAAAATAAAATGAAATGTCAAGCACGAAACATGAATTTAAATATAACAGATTTATTCTTAATATAAAATAGTATAAAGAGATTTAAAATGTACTTAACCTCAAACAATTGTGCAAAGTTTGGAGGAAAAAATGTACAAGACAAACAACACCCTTCTGGCCACTCATGTCTTTTCAGCCAAAAGTGCTCTGCGTTTTAGGCTCTTTTTGAGACTGTCTCAATGCCATAACTTTACAGCATAAGAACTACATTCTGATATTCTTTTTTGTATTTTCAATACATTTTCACTCACATTGTCACACATTAAGCACTGAAATGTCACACATGAGCACCCAGGCCAGTAAGCATGGGAATGTCACACATAAGCACCCAGGCCACTGAGGCCAGAAACTGTGGAAATGTCACACATGAGCACCCAGGCCAGTAAGCATGGGAATGTCACACATAAGCACCCAGGCCACTGAGGCCTGAAACTGTGGAAATGTCACACATAAGCACCTGATAAGCACCCAGGCCACTGAGGCCAGTACCTATGGAAACGTCACACCAGGCCAGAAAGCATGGAAACCTCACACAAGCACCCAGGCCAGTAAGCATGGAAATGTCACACATGAGCACCCAGGTCACTGAGGCCAGAAACTGTGGAAATGTCACACATAAGCACCCAGGCCACTGAGGCCTGAAACTGTGGAAATGTCACACATAAGCACCTGATAAGCACCCAGGCCACTGAGGCCAGTACCTATGGAAACGTCACACCAGGCCAGAAAGCATGGAAACCTCACACAAGCACCCAGGCCAGTAAGCATGGAAATGTCACACATAAGCACCCAGGCCACTGAGGCCAGAAACTATGGCAATATCACACATAAGCACCCAGGCCGGAAAGCATGGAAACGTCACACAGAAGCACCTAGGCAGACAGAAAGCATGGAAATGTCATACATAAGCACACAGGCCAGAAAGCATGGAAATGTCACACATAAGCCCTGATAAGCACCCTGGAAGGCAGAAAGCATGGAAATGTCACACAAAGGCACCTAGGCCAGTGGCGCTGGAACACTTTTCAGAGTGTGGGTGCTGCCATCAATGTTACATCACTGAAGTCATGGGATTGTGATAAATTCAAGAATCACACAAAGAACAAGGGTAGCAAATGAGCCAATCCTATTCCGGCGGAGGTGGTGAGGGTGTGGTTCAGAGTTGAAAAGGTCAAAATTTCGTCTCAGCACATGACATCCATTCAGAACAGATCAGATAGTTTGACAGATTCACCATCTGTGGGGGTGTCATGGAAGCTGAAGACCCTTCTTTAGCAGATATGAGCATTCCCACACACACCCATTCAACACCACTAAAAGCGAGATCATAACATTTATCAAATGACACTGTAGATGCCACTCTACCCGACAGACACATTTTAGACTTCATATCGCAGGCACAGCATGTGTAGTCTTAGCATTGTCAGATTAAGGACCAGAAACTGCAAGAATGAGAACCAGAAGACAGGCCTTCCGCATCATGCATTTTAATTAAAACAGCACCCTTTAGAAGACCTGACTACATGACTTTAAGTGGGCCGGGTCCTGCCGGTGCCCGGCAGTTCTAAAAAGCAGCTGCTGAGATGAGTCCCTATCGGGCTCTCCATTTTTGCCCTCACACTCAGGCCAGGTGAAAAAAAAATCTTAACTCTGCAGGAGTACCACCCTTCACTGACTTTGATGTAACTTCAAAGAGACTCGGTATAGTTCTTTCACAGTCTCATCATTTCAGAACTGAAGGATTTTTCAATATTATATACAATGAAGCAGTAGTCGCTGTTTTTTTCTTATGCAACTAACAACCATTGACAAAGCCAATAACCCTGGCTTTTTGTTGTAGGTATAATGTTACGTGTTGCACTATATAGCTGGATACAATGACAGAAACAGCAAAATACCAGTTGGGTGGCACACTATGTTAAGCACAGATTTTTTGCTGTCGTGTTTTTAAGCCACGTCCTT
The DNA here is from genome assembly GCA_963921515.1 of Calotriton arnoldi. NCBI lineage: Eukaryota > Metazoa > Chordata > Amphibia > Caudata > Salamandridae > Calotriton > Calotriton arnoldi. The sequence continues at coordinate 371,685 of CAWUFW010001226.1, forward strand.
CATTCCATTGGCCACGCCCTTTTGAGAGACCCCTTTTTTTCATCCCACTTAAAGCCCTGCCTGACAAGCACCATAACTATGACTCTTTGCTTGTCCCTGAACCAGAGAGTGGCAGAAGATATTTCCTCCTCAAACCAGTCCCTCTAGCTGATATCTTGTACTTTTAAATGCAGTTATGTAATTTTGGAGCAATGTAATACTAAAAAATCCTTTTTCACGTGTGAAGCACTTCCCATATTTGCATCATATATGTATAAAAATCAGTACCTCTCATACCTTCTCATATGCCCACCGTCCCAGCTGACATGATCCAACCCATCCAGTGTGGGTGCTTTCTGAGAAACTACACTTTAACCACTGATGAAAAGGATATTTGTGGTACCATCATTTATGGCAACATCCAATATTTTCGAGATCTGCTGGGGAAATGTACAGGCGTCATGCATTCATCCTTACAGCAAAATGCTTTCTATGACTCCCATTTTGGTTTTCCCCTCCAGAAAAGACTACATCAGGCCGGACTGAAAACCTAAAAGGCAAATCCCTGCCAGCTCAGAGGGAATGTCTCTTCTGGCAAAATTGCTGGGTGTTGTATTCCGAGTCTGAGACATGGTAGCCAAACAAATTGAAAAGCACGTGTGCTCGCCTCGTAATGCCCTTAGCTCGTGGTTAGGATGTGGGCCTGTTAGCATGTGGCCATGGGACTCCACTCCTGAGGATACGTTTCAAGTCGTTTGGTTTCAGTGGTAGCAGTCCAACAAACCCAAAGGCAATTCGTTTTTGAACCCGGAACCGTTCAGGCTGATTTTCAGCTGTAGAGGTCAAGGATGTTTGCGAAACCGTAGCCTAGATATGAAAATAGCTGTAGCTGCACTGTGAAGATGGAGCCATTACTTTTGAGAATCAGCTTAATTATAGGCTGCGTAAGTATAAAGGACAGACATTTCTGTCTCACGTTTCAGAACATTCAAAAGAGTCTGAAACTCATGCAGGGACAGTGGGTAGTGTAAGCTGCAATAAAAGGTATATATTGAGACCTGGCACGTATATATATTTTTTATTATTATGTATTTTCTTAAAAAAGGAACACTGCGTTCACACGTGTGGCACAGCAGTCCGGCTGCCTGTGTAGTGCAAGGCAAGGAAATGAAACCTGGAGGTGCCTGCGGTATGTTGAGAAGAATTTGAAAGTGGAGGAAAATGCGTGAATACTCTGCCTTCTGCGCATCCCATGCTCCCACGAAGCTTGTGCTTGGTAATCCACACTCGGAGCGAACAAACGGGCAGGGAAAAAGAAAACAGCAGCATGACGCCTGCCAGCCTGTATTCAAATATTGTGAAGAAACCTCGTCCGAGGAAACGGCGGCGCAGAGAAGGAGGTTACCCACTCACCTAGGCAAGACTGGAAATATGAAATTCTGGCGCTACGTGCACTCACTGCCTACATGAAGGCGGGTCACGGGCACCTGGCAGGGTGGATGGTGGCACCGAAAGCGTAGGCGTTGTGCACTCTGTGCACACGACGCACTACTAAATTCAACCAACACGACAACAGTGCACTCCGACCTCTGTGTGGGTAAAAAGCACCACTGCCCTTCGTGAGATGAGGTCACCTCACCAATGGCAGTGGTGCTTTTTCCCCGCACAGAGGTCAGAGTGCAGAGAGTGTGTCACGGACCGGTGGCCTTATGATTTTGCTACTGGGGGTCGATTTTGTTAAAAAATCGGCCCCCAGTAACAAAACCGGTACCTGTCACAAAACCGGCCCCTACCCCTTCCGGCCTACCGAGGGATTGCCCGGTGCCCGGCATCACCAGTCCAGCCCTGGTTGCACATGGGGGAAACACCGATTGGCATGCTGTTACTCTGATCCCGTGCATTGGTGCTTGAATTAAGCTGCCTTCTATGACGCACAGCCTTGCACCATGCTACAGAGCTGAGTGCGCCGTGTCTAGCTTAGGACTTGTACTGGAAGTACAAATCCCCATCCAGAACCAATTCCTGTGTCTATACCCATTTCGGAAGACATGCAATGCACAGGGGTTTCTGAGAAATGAAAATATTTCCCATTATTAATACCCATATCAAAGATGCATTTTTTTAATGCAAACTTAGCAGGTCAGGCTTTGCGGGTGTTTGTCCTGATACACCCAAATAAAAGCACCTTGATGCAAAGCAGCACAAATCAATATTTGTGAGGAGAAAAGGGCACCTTTCCAGTACAAAATATAAATGCGCATCTTTGCGTCACTATGTGACAGTGCAAATCCTTAGTAAATATCGGCCCGTGTATATGTGCCACTGTGCCTTAATGCAGACCAGGATTCTTTGAAAGCAGCTCTAGCTAGGGAAATTATTGAAGAATACAGTGACTTTTTCTTAACCAAATATTTTAACGGACTGCAACTAGATTTTTGGCAACCATTACTAGCCAATCAACTTATAGGATTCTTGAAAGCGCATTTAAAATAATGTGCCACTCCTCACAGTCATAGACTTTATGAAAATACTAATTCACTTCATTGAACACCTGTGTATTCTTCAGCCATGTATTTGGCTACAATCATTTCTTCAAGTTAAATTCATCGACCAGTTTGGATGATTGTGTTTTCAGAACTGAAGGTTCACCTGCCTATGATATCTGATTACCATTGCCAGATTAAAGGTCAGTTTGCTCGGGGGCGTGGCTAGCGCCCGAGGAAGATGGTGGCTCTCCCTTGACTCACCTGAGGGGATGGGGCAGTCTACGGGATTTTCTTCTGATAGCTGTGGCGTGAGGTGCAGGAAAATGGAGCGACGTGGGTCGGAACACTAGCACTACAAGGTGAACCGATTTCCGACTGCACTCTGACGCGCATTATCTTTTTATTCTCTAATGCGCTCTCAGCGGATTTACCAGCAGCCGCCATTTTAAGTTTGCCCATGCGCTGAAGAGAAACGCTTACGTTATGCGTTTCGGTTTTCAAAGCTGGCACTGCTTTTTTGCTATCAGAAAATAAACCAACTGCAGTTTGATTTTTTTTTAAGTTTAAGTTTATTCATCAAAGATCAATAAAATATAAGAAAGTACAACATGTACCTTAAAGTACAATACATATGAAGAAAAAATTATTAAAAATCATTCTATGAGGAAGTGGGAAGAGAAGAAGAGAGGGAAGGGAGAAGAAAAGACGGGGGAGGGAAGGGAAAGGGAAAATACATCTACTATTATAAACATTATACTATTATAATCTGGAAGGAAAAATAGCACATGTAATAAAATATCTGTATGCATAAACACAATTAAAGAGATATAAAACAATTATTGTATTAAGGAAAAAAGCATCTAAGGGATTATTAATATGAACCTATTACAATAAAGAAAGAGAAGACAACCAGGATATCAAGGAGGTTTTCGAACCTCATCTGAAGTAAGTACTGATGGATTACTGTGAGAGGCACTATATGTTAGGTATGTGGATATAGGGAGCCACAAAATATCCCTTTTAATGGACAGGGAAATGGGGGAAACATAACTGGTATCAAGTCTATGATGAAAACAAACTGCATTCCACCAGGCTCTAAACGTGACTTTATCTGCTTGTTTCCAATTAGAAGTTATTAAGTGAAAAGCAATTGCCAATAGCAAATCTACTATTTTAAAATTAGCAGGAGATTGGGGCCAGTTAGGTGATAAAGAGCCTAGAAAAACATTGGTAGGGGAGAAAGGAATTTTTGTACTAAAAATTCTGTTAATCTGGGACCAGACTAATTGCCAAAAAGTGTGTATTGGGGGACAATTAAAAAGCATGTGTTTAAGATCAGCATTATTGCAAGAACAAGACCAACAGGTAGAGGTAGAGTTAGCTGAAAAGGAAGCTAATTTTGCAGGAGTAAATAAAAGACGTTGGTATATAAAATAAAGGGTTTGAGAAGTATTAGCAGCTCTGGAAGTCTTGTGTATCTTGAGCCACAACTTATCCCAGAAAGGGGTTGTCCAAAATTCCGCAAGGTCCTTCTCCCAAGCCAACTCGCCCTTTGTTTTGTTTCTATCAGAAGAAACAGATAAACATTTATAAAGTGATGAAGCTGAGGAGGAAGTAAATATTAAGGGAAATAACAAAGAACATCTGGAGGAAGGAGACGACGTCGATGGTAAAGTATCAAGGTAAAGGGAGAGGGAAGGACATAAAAGATCATATTGAGTCCTACAAGTGGAAGGAAGAGAAAATTGTGTTTGAAGATCCGAAAAGGATAAAGGAACATTATTAAGTAATAATTGTGAAATCCAAAATATTCCCTTACCTCTCCAGGATTTCCAATAAATAGTGCGGTTCTTGATGCGTAAAAGATTATTGTGCCAAATGGGTTGTTGATCTAGTGAAGAATATGAAGGAAAGGAGGAGGGTAATAATGGTGCAAGGATTTTACGAGTGTGTGAGATGATTGGAGTTCGAAAGGAGGAGATATTGTTAGTAAAAGCTAAAGATTCCTTAAAACTGAAGGGAGATATAAAATAGTTTTCTATAGTTAACCAGATTGGAGGGTATATAAACCGATCGAAAGAAAGCCAACTGCAGTTTGATTTTTGAGGGCTAAAAAGTGAGGAACTTTCTAACCTGATTCAAAGCGCATTATCCCTCTTCGTTCCTTCACTGCGCTGTCCACGCACAAAATGGAACGCACCAATTCAATTCTGTCTGCGCGCTGAAGGGAAACGCTTTCCTTATGCGCTTTACGTTTCAAAGCCTGCATTGAGTTACTATAGCCAGGAAATAAATTAATGGTGGTTGAACCTGAGGGCTGAAAAGTGAGGTAACTTTGGACTTTAATTCACCATGCATCAACCCTCCTGTGTCCTTTACTGTACTGTCAACGGCCGTAGTGGTGCCCGCATGGCTGAAGGAGTTATCTGCATTACAAACATCCCTGAGTAACACGTTTACTGTCAGTTCAAACACTCTCAGCACGCGCTGTGTTCTTTCAAAGGCTGCACTGATTTATTGACGGCAGGGAACTAAGCAAACGAATATCAAAACTTGAGAGTTAAGAAATGAAGTGAATTTTAGCCTTATTCCAACACGCAGTGCCCCATTTCTGTTTCTCATTACGCTTTGAACGGGCATAACAACAACCGTCATTTCAGAGCTGTCAGTGCACTGTGAGAAACTGCTTACATCACGCGGCTGATTTCCTCAGAGCCTGCATCGCTCTATTGATGTGTCTCACAGTTATTCATTTTAGAATGAGGCGGTCTTTTTCAACAAGACTCTTCCTGCAGATTTTTTTTCGTTCTGCCTAACTCATATAAAGACTGCTCGTCTCAATATCATAACAGAATTCCTTCTTCCCTCATGTGTCCTCCCGCTGCTTTATGTCTACTATTCAGTCTCTAGGATATGTCATTTAGACTTTACATAATATGTTACTCGCTTTATTTTAGGCAAGCCTATGTTAAGTATTGAGGTAAAATATATCAAATGACTTCTGGTAACAAGAGATTACTTATTTTTCACACATTTATTTTACTTCTCATTCAGCCTAAGGCCACCTATTTTATATCTCACTCCAGGCTTTTATGCTAATTTGTGTTATAACAACTTGTAACGTGCCAAATACACACATTTTCCAATATAGTGCATTTTCTCAACTATTATTATTGGAATTGCTCACTTAAGTACATTTTGCAGATTTACATAGCCTCTTGTATGCAGGCTTTGACTCTTCTTCATGTATGGGCAGGTTAAAAAAAGTATCTCCAATACAAATATCCTTGAATCGTAGGTTTATTGTTCGTTCAAAGCCACGTGCGAATTCCATTCAAATGGAGGACTCCCTAGCACCAACACCCAAAACAACTGCTTCTTCAGTTATGGCTAATGGTTCCTCTACTCTGAACAAAGTAACGACTAAGCATCTCCAAAAGGATCCCCCTTCTCCGCCGAAGCAATCCTCATCTGTTTCCATGCATCTTCTTTTGGAGGAGATCCGAGCCTTGAGACCATTTGTCGAGGAGACAAACTCCAAGATACAAATCCTAACAGACGACTGGGAAAAATTGGAAGAAAGAGTTACTAAAGTTGAGCATAATGTTGATACTCTCAATGCATCATACACTAAAGTTGGCGCTCTTCATTCCCAGATTACATCTCTGCAAAAACAAGTTGAAAACCTTGAAAATAGAAACAGACATAACAACCTTCACATTTATGGCTTATCGGAGGGCGCAGAGGGATCAGATCCTATCTCCTTTTTTCAAAAACTTTTACCGACACTACTAAATCTACCGGAGGACACTACTCTCAATATACAACGTGCTCATAGATTGGGCCCACCGCATTCAACATCATCAAGCATGAAGAGACCGAGAGGAGTCATATTATATTTTCTAGAGTACACAGATCTCCTCAAGGTATTATCAGCAGTTAAGCTCCTGAAGCGTATTTCATTCTCAGGTCATCAATTGTTTTTTTCACAGGACTATGCTAAATCCACAGCGGATAGACGCAAAGAGTTCCTTGCTATGCGGCCAGCGTTGCGTTCTATTGGAGCCCGTTTCGGATTATTTCACCCCTGCTTGTTCAAGGTCACTCTTAACAACAACACCATGACCTATGAGGATCCAACAAAACTGAAGAGTTTCCTGAACACACAATGCCCAGAGTGGATGGACATTTCCAGTACTCGTTTTAAATAACTCTTCTTACGTTGTACACTTAAATAAGGTCTAGATTTTCAATATGTTGTTCTACCTGTAGAAATATAGAATGGATTCTGTCGCGGTATGCTGGTTTGTTTGTTTTAATCCATTTTTTTTCTTCTCCATTTTAGGATATAACCTTATATCATTTAATCTCAAGATATGAAATGCCATTTTTTATCTTGATTGTATTAACCATTTTTTTCTCTTCACACAGGGTCCAGTCTTATGTGCTTGACCTGTTTGTCTTGTATATTGTCTACATCCCGAGGTTTCCCCCGCCTTACCTTATGGAGTCCGGGTACGTCATCGTTCCATGTGGTCTTCCCCCCCATCCTTCCATTGTTTTGACTTTTATGTAGATATGATCCTTTTTCTTCTACTATTCTTTACAGCTTTCACCTTTTCTCTTATATTTCCTCTTCTTTCTTTCTATCATGCATGCTTCTATCATATGTCTCTTTTTCCAACCTTGTTTCTCTCCTTTCCTTCTCATCGTTTTTCTCTCAAACCGATTGTTATAATTCTTGACTTTGTACTTATTATAACATTTATTCAAATGACTTTTACAGTTCTTCTTTTTGCGTTTATTACACGCTTTATATGCCATTCATATACTTACCGAATGTTTCTCATAATGTTTTACTTCGTATTTATTATATGTTTTCTATCTGGAAATATATATGCTGTTACTGGTTCAATTGAATTCTCATTTTACTTGATTCATACATGTTCCTAAAAATTGTCACTTGGAATGTCAGAGGCTTAAATTCCCCTATTAAAAGACAGAGAGTTCTTTCCCACTTATCTAAAATGGATGCTAACATAGCTTTGATACAGGAATCACATCTCACTGACAGTGAATCATTAAAGCTTAAGAGGAATTGGGTGGGTGAAATATTTTTCTCACCGGGAGATGGTAAAAGAAACGGTGTCATAACCTTATGTCATAAAGCATTGAATGTCAAACTCATCTCACAGGAATCAGACAACAAGGGTAGATGGTTGCTTACTAATCTTTTGATAGGGAAAACTCCCATATCCCTATTTAACATATATGCTCCTACCACTGGTGATGTCTCCTTTTGGACCCGCATATCTCAACTACTCTTACAACATCCCATAGAGAATCTCATTTTTGCAGGTGATTGTAACCAAGTAATTGATCCCTTCCTGGATCGGAATTCCAAGGTTTCCTTCATCCCAAACAAACCACACAAAACTTTTCTACAAACTATAGAACAGAGAAACTTGGTTGACGCTTGGAGACTTTGCAACCCGTCCTTGAGAGAGTACTCCTTTTTTTCTCCACCTCATCAGACACAATCCAGAATTGATCATATTTTCATCACACGTAATGTTTCCCAATCTCTGCTCTCAGCAGATATAGGACCCATCCTCATCTCTGATCACGCTCCTGTTATAATTCAACTAGATATCCTCCAACAACCTACGTCCCCCAAGAAGTGGCGGTTCAACAACTCCTTACTTCTCAATCCCAATTTTAAGGCCTCTTTCACCACTTTTATCCACAAATTTTTTCAAAATAATCAGACCGACAATCTCCCCTTCAGTACAATCTGGGATGCTTTTAAAGCTACCGCCCGAGACTTTATTATTAGGTATTCATCAAACAAACGCAAATCTTTTAAAACAATCCACAATACACTTCTTACAACAATTAAAACATTAGAACATGCCTTTTACACCTCTAAAACGAAAAACAGCCTCGAAGATCTTATAAATGCAAAGATTGCTTTTAATAAATCTTCGACTGAGAGTGCCTCTTTATTTTTATTGAAGACGAGCGTGAAATACTATGGTGGCCAAAATAAATCGGGCAAATTATTAGCCAATTATCTTAAGATTAAGCAAAACAGGCTTCACATTGACTCCATTATAGCTGACAATCACATACCAAAACATAAAGATTCCGAAATTCTTCAGGAATTTGTACGTTTCTACGAATCTCTTTATACACCAGAAAATATACCTTCGGATACAGCTATATCTCAATATTTTTCCAATATCCAGAAGCGTGACAATTCCTTTCTAGTCTAGACACTTTGGAATCCGACATTACACAAGATGAATTACTAGCTGCACTTAAGACTCTCAAAAAAGATAAAGCTCCGGGTCCTGACGGATTCACAGTTGAATTTTTCTTACATTTCGCCCAATTGCTTATCCCATACTTACACACTCTCATCTCTTCCTTGACTTCTTCATGTAACTCATCAGGTTCATTTTTAGAGGCATTGATATGTTTAATACCGAAGGATGGCAAGGACCCCAGATATTGCAAAAATTATAGACCCATTTCGTTAGTTAATGTGGATTATAAAATCTTTTCAAAAGCATTAGCTATACGGTTGGAACCGCATCTTCCTTTGCTGCTTGGTAAGGAGCAATCAGGCTTTGTTAAAGGTCGTAATTTTACAGATAACATGAGATTATTCTTCAATATTCTATCTAGGATGTCTCATCACTCGGATTCACTAGCTGCAATTGCTCTTGATGCGGAGAAAGCCTTCGATAAAGTCTCATGGCCATTTATTTTTCATGCCCTTAAATGGTTCGCCTTCGGCCCAAAAATGATTTCCTTGATCGCTTTACTTTATTCAGAACCCAAGGCAGCCATTTCTTCCAATGGTCTTGTATCTCCTTATTTCACACTTCACAGAGGTGTCCACCAAGGTTGCCCTTTATCCCCTTTTCTTTTTAATTTAGCGTTGGAACCTTTTCTCTCCCGAATACGACAGAATCACTCCATTACGGGTTTTACATCCAAATCCCAACACATCAAATTAGCAGCCTATGCAGATGATGTATTGGTCTTCCTTTCTCAGCCACAATCCTCACTCCCCGCATTCTTACAGGAAGTTGAAGCTTACGGTTTAGTGTCGGGGTATAAATTAAATACTGACAAGTGTGAGATTATGCCCCTAACCAAATACACATTTAAGGAAGACTTTCAGATCTCCAAGTTTACATGGAACTCCAAACATATAAAATATCTCGGACTTTGGTTCTCTCCCTCCATAGTCACATCTATATCTCTCAACTTAGATAAATGTATAGATAAATTAAAAATGCTCACTGCAAGATGGCGTCCGCTTCATCTCTCTTAGTGGGGTCGTTTAGACACCATCAAAATGATGCTCACCCCTATAATCCTTTATATCATTTCTAATATACCGTTACCTATATCAGCCAAATACTTTCAAAAGATTAATTCTATACTGACAACATTCTTATGGAATAACAAAAAACCACGGATGGCACTACAAAAGTTAACGCGACCAAAATCAGAAGGAGGCGTTAATTTCCCCTATTTTTCCAGCTATCATAAAGCATTTCAACTGAAACATCTATTGCATTGGATTTCTGACCAATCATTCAACAGCCCATTGTGGGTTGACCTTGAAGCATCCTTTATAACACCTTTTTCATTTCAAGAATATCTCTCTTTCGCTCGCAAGCCGCAAAAAAACTACACACCAGTAATCAAACATTCATGCAAATTACTACAAGCCACTCTTCCTCTGATTCCACATGATATTGATACTTTTTTTAATTCCACAATTTGGCATAACAAACTTGTATTAATTAAAAATAAACCTATATACTGGAAACTATGGAGAAATAAAGGCTTAATTTGGGTACACCAATTATTTGACAAAGGCATACCCCTTCAATTTTCGCAAATACAGGATCTGTATCACCTACCGACTTCCTTCAAGCATAAATTTTTAACCTTACAAACTGCGATTTCTGACACATGTGATCAGCTCTCACAAATGTCCTCTCCTTCCTCCCTATCTCCTAACACTTGGAACAGTTTTCTACGTGTACATCCTAAGGCCTCTATTATTTATTCTCGCTTAACACAATCTCCTACAAATAGAGATAAATCTAAAATAGAACTTTCTTGGGAGACTGACTTGGGTGTTGATTGGCCTGTCTCTTTATGGAACAAAATATGGTTCAAATTAAGGAAATCCTCCACAGCGGCGAGCACCACTCAAACAATTTTTTTTATTTACAACAGACTGCTTATTACACCCGCACATCTACACAGGATTCATGCTGCTACTCCCAGTACATGCTTGACTTGCTCTCTTGACATTGCCGACTTAAAACACATGTTATTTACATGCCCATATGTTTTCAAGTTTTGGTCTCAAATTAACACCATTTTTAACACCACAGTTCCCTTGTCCTTTATTAATATTATTTTAGGTAGCTTGTCACCTGATTGGCAGATAAGTCTCTCACAATTGCGGATCATTGATTTACTATTAGCAGTTGCCTTCCAAAAAATAACAAAGAATTGGAAAGACACCTCCAAACTGTCTTATCTCGCCTGGTGGTATGCTACTTGCCACAATCATAGACTAGACACGACTTTTGTTTATCCAATCCCGCTCGCCACAAAACGATTACACCTATGGTCTCCTGTCACACAATTTTTAGATAGTAGTGCGAAAAATCCTTTCTTCCCCAACCTTCAATACAAGAAGTTGCTAAGCCTCCTTGACTTCCTTTATTTTGTATTAATATTGTTTAATATCCTTTTTGGCAGTTTGTACATGATAATATATTCAACTAACATTATATCTTCCTTTTATTCTATGCTATGTTTAACATGAACCAGTCTTTCTTTACCTTTAGCTTTGCATATTCCCCAATGTGCTCTTCTTTTCAATTCCAATGTAACTATGTATCATCAATATCCTTTATTTATTTATTTTTTAGTCTTTTTCTTCAATTGATTACTTGTACGAAGTATTGTTGATTAATTGTTATTCTTAAATAAACTTACTTTTGAAACTGAAAAAAGGTCAGTTTGATCATTTATAAATACCTGGATATAACGAAAGTTTAGCATTCAGACTGGAAATTGTCTTGAATAGTACTGTTGCTACTCTTACTGCAGTTTTCTTTGTAGAATCTTTTCAGGCACTGTAATTATCTTCATTCATTCAGTTGGAGTATAGTTGTTTAACTCTATGCACTGCCTGGACAGGGGCCTCATCATCAGCAGCGTTGGTGGTAGGTGCTGAATTGTTCAATTTTGCACAGATGTTTGGAGCTTATACCCCACAAGCCTCTAAGGAGGTAACCACTACACTGGCATCATATTGCTGAGTGAGCATATGGATAGTGGTCTTTTTAGCCACAAGAGCAAATTGGGGTTGTAGTGATCTCAAAGCACTGACAGAAAGGATGAAGACTATCGTGTCTGATACTTCTGTGGAAGCATGTGACTTGTTGATATTGGGTACTCCTGCTTGTGTTGAATCATGGTGATAAGTTACTCAGAATTGGTAGTTGGCAGGTCTTCCAATTTAAAAATTACTTAAACTTGGTATCATTGATTATCAGTATCTCTTGGTGTTCGGAAGAGGACATTTTAAACCTGTGGGATATTTTCCTACTATACCCCTGCCTAATTACTAAGGAAGGTTCAGAGGGGCCTCTTTTTTCCGTCTTTCTACAACTAACTGTGGAATTTCCTTGGTACTAACTTTTCTGACTCATTTAGATGACTTAAGTTCTGGTTTTCCTGCCTCCTTTTCTCTATTGTTGTCAGACAACGCTGAGGAGCATGTGCAGGCTTTCATCGCTCCTTGAATGTTGTCTATGGAGTTTGACCTTGTCATATTTTCAGACTTTGCTTTGCAACATTCTTTCTTCAATTCCTTCCTTCTTGAGCATCAAATGGATTAGCTTTGGTAGGATCCTGTATCTCCCATGATTTCTCCTACCTCGATCTGGTGAAATTCACTTCTTCCTGTTCCATTGATAGTAATCCATTTCACTAGTGATGAAGACGAGATGGTCTTAAGAAAGGGTACAAGAATTATGTCAGTAGCTCCACTCCCATAATGTGTAGAGTGTGATGCCACCAATCGAATGACTTCATCTGTTCAAAAATGTTCGAGCAGGTAGGAAAAATCGGGCCAGGGAGTAGGACGCATCGGTTAGAAATGGCTGAAAAACAGTTGATATCAGACATGAAAATAATTTGGGAATAGGAAATTTTCGAGGTTTTTACAGGAAGGTCAGAGAGAGGGAAGGATATGAATGCCCGATAGCAAGGAGTTCCATATTTTAGCTGCATCCTTGTGGCAGTGAACTTCATTGACTATTGTTTTGGTTCAGAATGTTGCAGCTTCTACCCTCAAGGAAGCTTCTATGCACACACCGTAGTTACCAGATGAGGAGAGCATGCAGGCTATATTCAGGGGGCTGCGGGCCGGGAAAATGAGAGTGTAGAGAGTTACACAGGCTTGTCTGATATAGAATCTGTTCTCCAGATGGACCCAATGTAGTAACTTGAAAATTGGGGTAACATGCTTCAGTTATCTTGAATCTTTGTTAAGTCTGGCATCAGAGTGAAGGACAGCTTGTAGAGGACACAGGTTTCATAGGGAAGAAAGAGCAAATTTTTTATCATATAATAAAAGACACATTATCTAATTTGTGGCTCAGATAACAAATTGTGGTTCCTGTAATTCAACAAAGGGCATCAGTTCAAAGAAAATAATATGTCAACATTTAGACCCTAAGAGGGTAGTCAAGTGCAATGGGTCATCATCAGAACAAAGTCAAGTCATTTGATAGGTAGCAACCCGATAGTTAAAAGAGAAATGGGGAGACTCTAGTTGGTTCATTTTAAATTAAACGTTGTGTGAAAGAGTCCTCAGGGCACAAAAGATGCTTCTCTTTTTTTTCCTCGATCCTGCGGAAAACACAGTGTTCTTTGGCAGGCAGTGGAGGAAAAAAAAGAAACCCAGGCCAGCAGACACCAGAAGCTTCCCACCTCCACACTGTAATTAGCTCTGCAGTGACAGTTTAGGATCCATGTATACCCCATATACCCATGCCAAACCATGTTATGAAGGACAAAATAATCTTTTTGAATATGAGCAACACACCATGAATAAAAATTGATTCACTTAGAAAAACAAACACGAGATAGGTTGAATGCTTAGATTAATTGCTCAGGCAGCATTCAAGTACATTTTTTGGCACTCTACCATTACAGATACAGATCAACCTTATGCAACCTTAGACCTGGTCCAGCTCTAAGATGAACAGTCCAGCCTGACGTGCCATGTCACAGCCCCTTTTAACTGGTAGCCCAGCAACCCCTGCCATGTTTTTGCCCTGTTGGATGTCATCAGTACGGTGCAGCTTGAGTACTATGGCACAATGAGCATGAAAACTAAATTTGCTAATACCCATCACATGTAGGGCATCTTGATTAGAAAAACTAGAAAGTAGTGGTGTAATTGTTTGCACTAATCTCCGCTGTGAGAAATTACTCGAGATAACATTACAGTCAATGTTTTTTTTTGCCCATTGTGGCTCAACTGACAGGGACCTACCTTTTACAAATCTGGTTTGGTCCTTAGAGACAGACCAGCCAAACCTTCAGACTTTACCATCTCTGAATAGAAAAACAAGCCATCCTGTACTAGTTTAAGACCTATGTTACAGGAAGCAAGGACTGCACATCTGGGCATACCATTTGAACTTAAGTTGTTTCATTTAGAAAAACAAAAAAAAATGATTGGTGGAATGCTTGAATTAATCTTAGTCACTAGTAATTAAGTGGGCTGCATTCCAGTCCAGGGTTGGACTTGCTTATAGGGCAATCAGGCAGTGCCCTATGGGCTTGTCTGATAGATCAGAATGTGGGCCGTTTTTTTTGCAGTTTTTTGGGCCTGGATTATGACCAGGTGGGCCGGTTTATACTGTTGATTTCCCTGATATTACCATAAATTGCCTGCAACAATACATGCAGTCTCCCATGCCTTGCAAAAGTTCCAGCTTGTCTTTACATGTTCAAAAGTGTCCTGTTTTTGGGGGGCGAGACTTGGTGCCAACTGGGATGGCCGCCTTCTTTGGAGCTCCGTGACGACATGGCAGGGAAGCGAACCTCGTTTCCTTAACGTATTCAGCCTTGGGAACTCCTGCTGCTGCACTAGGTTGGAATGGCAGCTTGTTTTCTTGCCTCCTTGCTTCAAGAATTTACAATATGCGGCGGGCGCGCCAAGCGGTGGGTCGCGCCTGCCATTTTGTGATTCAATGACTTCCTCACACCATGGGCGCTCCCGCTAGCTGGCCGCTTTTGCATTGACTTTTCTGAGAGATTTTATCAGCAACTTTTTCAATTTCACTTCATGCCCCTTATTCTCTTATTATGTTACTCTCTGCAATGCTTTAAAGGTCATTTTTACAATTAGGAGCGCTGACCAGACACTTCCATACACCGTTTGTTTTTATTCTCCTCATAATGGGCTGCTGTTGGTAATTTTACATTCTATGTTTTACTACATGGCAAAATTATATTTTGATATACCAGAGGAGAGTCTTTTTCATATATTTGAATCATTTGTAAGCCTGCCATTTATCTTCATAATTTGAATTCTTTGCGAAACTGCCATTTATTTTGAACTGCATATTTATTACTGCTTCATTGTAACATTACCTTATGGGCAGGAAAAGGAATTTTCAGTTGAGTTCACATAAATGCACTCTAAATAAGACTCTTTCTAAAGTGGTTTCCTCCAACCCTTTTTTCTGTTTTGGAAAATATGGAGGATGCTGGGGAACCTTGCCAGAACTCTTCTTCCAGTATGACAGAAACCCATTCTGCCTCCAGCACAAAAGTCTCTTCCAAGTTACCTACATCATCTAATGTTTCAACCCATAAATGAGTGAAAAAAGACCCTCCTTCTCAAATAAAATCCACTTCTGCAGTTTCAATGGAACTATTATTGGAAGAAGTTCAGGCACTTAAGCCTTATATGGAAGATACCAATAGGAAATTGCACGATTTGGATGAAAAATTGTCACATGTAAATGACAGGGTAACTCAGCTAGAATATAGGGTTTAGATACTTGAAGAAACTGTGCAAACAGTTCACTCATTGCAATCTGAAATTCTATCTTGAAAGAAACATGCTGTAGACATGGAAAATCATAATAGGAGGAATAATCTGCACATTTATGGTCTGGACGAGGGAGCGGAAGGTTCAGATCCCATAGCTTTCTTCCAGACCTTTCTTCCTAAGATATTACTGACATCCCCTCATCCATTCAATGAGCTCACAGTCTAGGACATTCTCCTCGGCCAGCCTCATCCTCACAGAAATCTAGAAGAGTAATTATTTACTTTTTGGAATATTTGGATCTTAATAAAGTAATTGAAGTGGCTAAAGCCAAGGGTCGCATTTCATGGTCCGGTTCCACTTTATTTTTTGCTCAAGATTTTGATAAGGCCACAGTGGACAGAAGGAAAAGCTTTTTGGAGATGAGACCCACCCTCCACTCTCGCAACGCAAAATTTGGCTTATTCCACCTGTGTTTATTTAAAGTAACCTATAATAACAAGACTACTTCTTATGAGGATCCTTCTTTATTAAGAAACTTCATTGCCAGCTGCAGAGGAGAGGCAATAGATACTTTTAAATTTACTAATGTTTAATTTATCTATGATTTCAGTAGCTTTACTGACATTGTCTTAATTAGCATTTTTTCTGCTTAATAATTTATCGTAAGTTGTAATTGTTTCCTGCGTATATTCTTATTTGTAATTATATTTGTTATTTTATGTCTTTTCTTTTAGGTATGATCCTTGTCTCATCAAGATTTCTTATCAAAGTCTTTCATGTGGTTTGATCTCCCTTCCGTTTGCTGATCGTGTGGAGTTTCAATTGTGTCATCCCCTTTTCGTGGTTCCACCACCCTCAACTTTTTGATTGTCATATAGGTATGTTCCTTTTGTTATTTCTTCATGTGTATTATATTTTTATTCTCTACTTTCTACCTATTTTTCTACCTTAATCATTCCTCTCTTTTCAGTTAGCTATATTTTTCTACCATTTTCTCTAGTTTACTACAGTCTTACTTCTTTTTCTTTATCTCTTTTTCTATTTCACTTGTTTTTCTATTCACTTTTTCCTTTTTCTTTCATCATGATCACATTTTATTTTTAATATACCATAACTTTTTGCTGGACTTTTATTTCACATTCTCTGTTGTATTTCATTGTATATATGATATTCTTGCATTTCAGAAATGATCACATTTTTAAAGTTTTACATTTCTTGAAACATTATAGATGGCTTTAAGAATTGTTTCATGGAACGTTAAAGGTTTAGGCTTGCCTACAAAGCGTCAGAGGGTTTTAGCTCATATTGCGCATTTAAAAGGTGATATTGTTTTACAGCAAGAAATACATACAAAGAAATATCTAAACTTAAAAACTGTGGATTGGCCACATTTTTGCTTCTCCAGAGTACAGGGAAACGCAATCAAGTGGCTATTTTATGTCATAAACGTTTACATATATAAGTTATTTCTCAAGATTCTGATACTATGGGAAGATGAGTCTCTGCTTCTCTACTTCTTAATAAAGTACCTATTACTGTTTGTAATCTTTACGCACCTACTACTCCAGACAAATCCTCCTGGCCTGAGATATTGTCTAAATTGATGTCTTATAATAATGATAATAGTTTTTGACCCCATTATTGATAGACATTCTAAATCTAAATTTATCCCTTCACCTATCCATTGCCAATTCACTTCCACTATACAGTAAAGGTCCCTTGTTGATGCTTGGCGATTATGCAACCCTAGACTTCAAGTGCATACTTTTTTCTGTCCTGTACATTCTTCTCAATCCCAACCTGATTATTTGTTTATTTCCATGTCACTTGCACAACATCTTATTCATTCAGAAATTGGTTCTATATTAATTTCTGATCATGCTCCCAATCACCCTAGATTTAGATCTTCTTCCAGCTTTTCAGGGTATTAAGTGATGGAGATTTAATAACTCCTTTCTTTTAGATCCCAATTTTACTAAAAATGTTGAACATTTTGGCAATAACTTTCTTCTTAAAAATGAAAATCCGAATATTTTCCTTCAGATTGTATGGGACACATTTAAAGCTGCTTCTTTATTTCTTTTGTTGCTCATAAAAATAAATCTTCCTTAAAAAACGTAAATTCCTTTATGACCCATATTAAACAGTTGGAAGATCCTCATTACCTTACTAATTCTAAAACTTGTCTCGATGAACTTATTAAAATTAAATTTCCATATAATAGAATTTCCACAGAAAATGCTAATTCGTATTTACTTAAATCCAGTGGCAAATACTATGGAGGTCGGAATAAGGCTGGGAAACTTCATGCTAATTACCTTGAAATTAAAAAAGAGCGTACCAAAATTGACTCAATATGGACCTCTACTAACTGTCCAGTTTATAAGAATAAAGACATCGTCTTGGAATTTACTCACTTCTTTCAGACTATACACTCCGGAATCCCATACTAATCAAGAAGATCTTTTACAATATTTATGCTCTATCCCTCCTCTTTTTATTCCTAATTTAGACTTTTTTTTGTTAGATAATGATATTCATGCTTGCGGCATTCTTACTGCTATTCATTCTATCAAACAAGGTAAAGCTCCAGGCACTGATGGTTTTACTATGGAATTTTATTCAAATTGTATAAGCTTCTTATTCCTAAATTACATCAACTGTTTTCTTATTTTATATCTTCTCAAAATTCAGGGGGCTCTTTTCAAAATGCTTTAATGTCTTCTCCCTAAGGAAAACAAAGACCCAACATTATGTAAACGTTATAGACTCATTTCTCTTATCAATTTAGATTATAAAGATTATAACATTTTTGCGAAAATACTCACTCTTCGTTTTACTACCACAGTTGATTGGAAAGTAACAGTGTGGTTTTATTAAAGGCAGACATATTTCAGACAATACTAGATTATTTTTCAATGTCCTAAGTAAATCCAAGTTTTACGAGCATTCTTTACCAGCCATTGCCCTGGATGCCAAAAAAGCATTTGATCGAGTTAGTTGGCTTTTTATTTTTTCCACTCTTTCCTGGTATGGCTTTGGTACCAAATTTAGTAACTATATCTCCTTGTTATATTCTTCTCCCAAAGCCTCAATCTCAGTCGATGGTCTTATCTCTCCATCTTTTTCCCTTTATCGGGGGTGTTAGTCAAGGCTGTCCTCTTTCTCCCCTTTTGTTCATTCTTGCCCTAGAGCCTTTTTTATCAAAAATTCATTTAAATCCACAAATGCAGGTTTTCAATATGGTGACAAACAATTACAACTCTCAGTTTGCGCTGATGTTATTTTACTTTTCATTTAGCAACCACAAAATTCTTTACCAGCCGTCCTAACAGAAGTGGAATATTTTGCTTCCATTTTATGCTATAAATTAAATGCTGATAAATGTGAAATTCTGCCTTTAAATAAATTATGTTTTCACGCAGATTTCACTTCTTTTCATTGGAATCCCAATAAAATCAAATATCTTAGATTGTGGTTTAAATCCTCCCATTAAGAATCCGTATCCCTCAACTTGAAGAAATGCAAGCAACACTAACTTCTCTTATATCTCGGTGGAATCCTTTCTTCCTGTCTTGGTGGGGTCGCTTGGATACTATAAAGATGATGTTAGTTCCCAAATTATTATTTTATCTTTCTAATATTCCTGTAAATATCTGTTACTTGAGGATGATTCTCTAATTTCCCCTTTATGGGTTGATCTTGAAAAATCCTTTTTTCACCCCCTTTTTTTTTTAAAGGATTTTTTCTTTCACGCACAAACCCCTATCATTATCCCTCACCGTTTTTAAAAACTCATGTAAGATCCTCCAACCTTTAGTTATTTCTTATCAAAGAATTGAAGAACAATTTCTACATTCTTCAATTTGGTATAATAAATAAAATAAATATATTAAAATAAACAATAAAAACATTTTTGGGAATGATTGGCATTCTAAAGGACTTATGGATTTATCATTCAGCAGTGTAAGAAAAAATAAAATGATAATAACTTAATGTTATTATCATTTTATTTTTTCTTGTTGCTGGCAGGTCAGCTTTGGGAAGCGGAGCAGGGCTGATCTGCTGAAGGAGCAGGGAAGAGGAGGAGCGGCTTTCACTCCCTACGTGCGCCTGAATGTTTGGTCCGCCGTCTCGGGCCCCGCCACCCCAATCAGTGCCGGCCCCCACTGCATCTAACTTCTTTCCCGGTTGATCGAGACATAACAGAGGTTGAGCTCCAATGGGAATCTGACCTACAAACTTCTTTTTCAATTCCTCTATGGAGTAAAATTTGGATTAAAATAGGGAAATAATCTAGAGAAGCTAATGCTATTCAGACTTTCTTCTTTATTTATAATAGGCTCTTGATCACTACCAATACACTACATAAAATTAACCCTATCCTTCCCGCCTCTTGTTGGTCATGCACTAACAATTTAGCTGACCTTAAACATATGTTATTTGAATGTCCTTATGTACTCAAATTTTGGTTAGAAGTTTGGCAGCAGATGAATTATATTTTTCACACACAAGTTCCACTCACATTTATTAATATCTTACTAGGTAGTACTTCCGGTGCTTGGTCTTTTTATTCTGAAACTATTTATATAATTGACTTACTCCTTGCAGTTGCATTCCAACAAATTACCAAGGCATGGAAAGACTCTACTACCATATCTGTTCAGGCCTGGTGGTATGGAGTCTGTTACAATCATAGGCTTGACAGAGCGTATGTCCAACCGATCACCCTAGCTATCAAAAGAGATCTTCTCTGGTTACCTGTAACAATTTTTTTAGATTTTTCTGCAAACGATACATGTTTACATAACCCTCGAATTAAGGAAGTCCCTAAGCCTCCGGAATTTCTTTAATATAATCTTTACATTTGCTTATTATCATTGTTATTCTTTACTTCTTTAATTTAGTATTGCTCTTATACAATTGTTATTGTATTCTAGATAGTATACAACTATGTTGTTCTTCTCTCTTTTTTTTCTTCATTTTCTAAGTTTCCTATTTTGTACTTATTTTTCAACAAAAAAAATCCAATAGATCTTGATATATTTTATATATCATATGACGATTCTATGCTAATTGTATTTGCCTGTATATTTAATTTAGTATATCTGTTTCATTACTAAATAAAATGTATCTTTAAGCATTAAAACAGTGGGCTGTTTTCAAAAGTGTTACACGTTTTTTAGCTATTTCACTAATGGGGCTACTTTTATTTTAGTACCGGACCTATTTTCTTGTCCTGGTCTGAACATGTTTCACTCCATCGTTTTTGTCCACTATAAACGTGAAGCAACTTGCTATAAATCAAAGTTGGCCAAGTGCATATAGCAGAAGTCAAGCCCTAACTGCCAGGCAACCATCACTCTAAACAGGAACACAAACAACCCTATAATGTTTTTTCCCTGTAGGGCATCATCAGTGCGGTGCAGCTTGAATTCTGTATCACAGTGAGCATGGGACCAACATTAGGACAAAACCCGAACACTTATGGCATCCCACGTAGAAAAACAAAAAAACGTTGTGTGGAATACTTAAATAAATCTCAGCCACTGACTGTCGAAGGTAGATCCAGTCATGCCAACTCTGCTTGAACCAAAGCAAATAAGACAACTATCCACCCAATCTCCATCTTACATTAGATAAGACGCAACCAGGCATGCGACCTGCAACACGGACAAAGCAACCAAATTGTATAAATAGAGAGTATTTGGAAATGCAATTGTCCCTTACACATAACATTTACTACTGAAATTGCTCTGATTAACTTGAGCCAGTTGCATGCGCTCTGTTATTAAAAAGCAAAAAGCAAGAAAATAAAAGTGGCCAGGCTGGTACATTAAAGCCTTTTGCTCTAAAAGTTGTGCTACATAACATGTTTTGCTTTATTCACTCTGTTGGATATCTCTTGATTTGTGTTCTTTCTGCTAATGCATATTTAAACCAACTGCAATAATATATCAGAGTGTGTTTAGCTCTGCGGCTTTAGTGTTATCTTAAAAAAAAGTCATTTAAGAGATGGCACTGCTCAGCAGCCTACATTTGTTTGATACTTGTACTTAAAGCTCCCAGCAGCTCGTTATGTCTTTTGTTTGGCTGAATATAAATAAGCAGCAAAGAAAAAGGGGCAGAAATAATACTCTGGAGAAAAAAAAACAATACGGCTGCAATTAGAGCATTTCTCTTTAGATAATTGCTCAGATAATTGGTAAGCTTATACCCAAACCTCACAGGATCCTGAAAATGGGTTCTTCTATTCTGCGCACAACAAATACGCTCGGGAATGGGCACACATAAAGAGCCAACACACAGGGGCTGTCAGCTTTACAAACCAGCAAAAAATATAAGACCATGATAGTTAATATTTAAGATATGAAGGCTGGTAAAAATGCCGACATTCCGAACACAGGGGTACAGAGAGAAAGGCAACAGCTAACCACTCAGGAAGCTTTTCCAACAATGTTGTTGTCTTCCATTTTAAGCTAAACGCTGACAGAACTTTTAAATTGTATTACTTCGGATAAAAAACAATGACGGGTATGATTGCTCCAATTTAATTTTCTACGCATTTTGCTATTTGTACCTAAAATTAGTCACATATTGGTGGTGGCTCATCAAAGAGTCTTAACTAACCATAAGGAAATCAGAATCATGTCATTTAACCATTTGCGGACATGACTTTTTTCGTAGTCTGCGTGTAAAACTACATGGCACTCAAGTTTTTACTCCTAATCAGCCAGCAGGGATTTCGTATTACAGGATGAAAAGAACACCATTACATTTGGGTTCAAAACAATTCCTGAAAGGGTCAGAGTGCGAATAATTCTGTCAGGTAAAACTGTTAGAAAAGGTGAAAGGAGTGTGGGTTGAAGGCAAAGGAAACACCACCAGTGTTGAAAAAGGGAAAGAGGCAAAGTTGAATGGACAACGGATTGCATATGAGTTGAAAATGTTATTGCTTGCAGAGGAGGCCCGGGCAAGCCCTCCATTAGTTTGCTTCTGTTTTGTTAATAAAATGACTTTTGGGTCTGAAGACAGTAGGATGGCCCAGATTGGAAACCAAAATCAACCCTAGCAAAATCACCCCACAAGATGACGCCCAGTACCCCGATCAAGTTGAATACCTGTAATACTGAAAATCGGCCATTGGATGAAGACCAACTGTCTAAAGCTGAATACTGACAAGACCGAAATTGTGATCTTCAGGAAGACCACATCACCATGGAACTCCACCCTGTGGCCAACAGAGCTAGAACCAAAATCCACCCCCCACCACCTAAGCCAATAATGTCGGTTTCCTCATCAACAGCAAACTCGACATGGCCGCCCAAGTCAATGCTGTCACTACTTCATGCTTCCATACCCTGACAATGCTGAGGAAGATTTTCAAATGTGTCCCAATCAGCACCCGGAAAACCATCATGTAAGCCCTCGTCACAAGCAAGCTGGTTTACGTGAACACCCTCTATGCCGGGATCAACAATAAACTCATCAGAAGGCTGCAGACCATTCAGAACTAGGCTGCCAGAATCACTCTCAACCTCCCTTGCCGCACTACATCCCACCACACTTGAAGGAGCTCCACTGGGTTCCCATTCACAAACAATCACAATTCAAACTTCTCACCCACACTTTCAAGACACTGCATAACACTGGCCCAGCATACCTCAATAATTGGATCTGCTTTCACAAATCTTCCAGACACGTCCCTTCATCCGGACTCCTACTTACACTAATCCCACACTTACGGAAAACAAGATCCGGCGGTCAAGCCTTCCCCTACATCGCTCCTAAAACCTGGCTTTTTGAGTAGTCCCACTAAGCCCCAGGTGTGACTAAACTCACACCTGCTGAGCTTCAGGATACCCTTCCGGGTGATAGTGTGCTCTACAAATCTGTATAACATAACAAAATGTTCAATCCAGCCACATACTGCAGGGGACTTTAACTGGAATGGGGCTATGGGGGCTTTCATTGTTAGGAGATGTCAACCCATCTGCTCTGACAGCAGACTCTAGATTGAGGCCCTTCACGAAATGCAAGTGCAGCATAATGGCTTGTCCAACCAGGAGAGCTGTGATATTTTGGGCACTGCCATTGCGCTACTGAGGGTGGGGGAGATATTTGGGGACCGCCAACAAAGTAACTTATCTGGACTCTGCTTCAGTGGAGTGGATTTGGGCCCTTTTTGTCCGCTCTCATTCTGATCTTTTTAGGGAGCTTGAGGAATAAAGGAGTTAGATTTCAATTCAAATTAAAAAATATGGCGCAACCCATTTGGCTACACATTAAAGCTCCAAGTCGGAAAGTCAAGTTAAACATAGATTTATTACAAATTCAAACCCAGCATAATATAAATCAGTCTCAGAAACATCACATAGAAATACAGAATTATCAAAGGACTTCCAGCTCTGCGAACAAAATTAATTCTCAATAGTAACTAACCAATGAGAACTTCAGTAGCGATGGTACAAAATAACAAAAACACAGCAGAATGAGAAGATTGAAAAATCAGATGCTCTTGTCTATGAGGCATGAAGGTTTCCAAATCCCCAATTAAACTGCACTATAAATGCTAAACTAAGCTTCAATTAGATACATAAGATAAAGAGAAAGGTGTCAGTGTGAAACTTCAGTAGAAGTTTCCAAAATAAAGTATTTCATAGCATGAAGCCATACAACAAGAACAAAGAATAGAAATGTAAGGCAAAGAGGTCTAGACCTCTCCTATCCTAAAGAAGTCTCAGTTGTAGTGTGCGTTCAAAGCCACAAGCATTGCCTAGTTATGCTCTCGAAGACCCACTAAATTCTTGTCATGGACCCAACTAAAGACCACCTTCAAACAATACTTTCTTTAGAAAGACACAAATTCCTTCTTCTTTGATGTATGTTTTGAAAGCACGTTGATAACTCTTTCTTGTTTGAGCCACACATCTCAAGACGACCTTGAATTTATGCCTTCATTCCACACAGACAGTAAGCCTACCCTATGGTTCTATTTTCTTTCACCATTGACTCTCTACTGCCTTTCTTATCTGTTCCAAACAAAGGAGCCTTCCTTTTTAATACAGATAAGCCACCCCTATGGTGGGCCGTAAACAGCACGTAGGGCAGGGTGCATTGTATTAAAAGGATATGACATGTGGTTTTACATTTTACATGTCCTGCTAGTGAAAAACTCCCAAAATCGTTTTTCACTACTGTGATGCCTACCTCTTCCATAGGATAACTTTGGGATAACTTATTACAATTAATAAGTGCTAACCTTTGATTGGGAACAGGTAGAAATGTCATGTTTGGACTCAAATGAATTGTAATTTAAATTCCTCTTTAATGGTTAAGTTGGATTTTAGATTACAAATTTGAAAATGCTACTTTTAGAAAGTTGGTATTTTCCTGCCTTCAGAGGCCTTCTAGGAGTTTCCAGTTGCCTGGGCCTGTAAATTGCTTCCCCAACAGGAATATGCATTGGGCCCAGGCAGTGAACAGTAGGACCTGGATGTAGCTGGGAGAGGGCCATTCTGCCAGGATGGAAGGGGAAGAACTGTTCCCTGCCCTGCTTACATTTTAAAGGACTGCTTCCAGAACACTAGCAAAGGAACCTGACACTAGCCTTTTGTCACCCTAGACCTCAAGATGCTTTAGCAGGGGAAGAAAGGAACTTTCCAGAACAAGATGTGGGGGTTGACTAGACGTTTCCCCCACTTCAAAGGGTGGCACCAACTATAAATATTGAACCTTCTAAGTCACTCATCAGTTCACTCCTGGACCTGCAGAAGACTCCCATAAAGACTGCCTTGCACTTCAGGGGACTGTCCTATTGCTTGAGGCCTAGTTTGTACCTCAGAGGACTGCCCTGCTACTTGAGGCCTGCCATATTGCATGATCCCCGAACTACCAGAGTGGCTCCAAGGACTAGTTGGCTGGCTTCCTGTTCTTCACTACAGGGACACAAAAATCTCCAACAACTTGAACCCTGCAGCTGGACTCTGCCTGAAGTGAGTACTACCCTCCAAGTGGTGGCCAACTCAGTCCTGGACCCTTGGAAGCAGAGCTGAAGGTGCTCAAACAGCCAACAACCAAACTTGGGACTTAAAAAAAACTATCTACTGAAAATTGGTCTGAGAACTGACAGGAGACAAGGACCTACTTTCTTGCTGATCTGCCCAAGGTGCATCGCTGGTCGGCCTGACTTTGCAGTAGCTCCTGCTATGTTCTTCTCTGCAGCAGCAAATCCTGTTCAGCGGCTCCTCTTCGGAAGGCTAGCCGGCCTCGTGGAGCCCTCGTCAGCTATAGCCTGCAGCTTCATCCCACTGGAGAATGTCAACTTCCAAAAAAGTGACAAGGTCCGAACGTAGAAATCTTCATGCCGACTTCATCCAGTAGCTCGCCCGATGAAGACGTCTCCTCCTCAGACATCAACGGCTAATTTAAATCTTTAATGTTTACCTTCTCGGACATTTTTCTTAGAGATTTCTTCTAAATCTGAAGGTAAGCCAAGACCGTGCCAAATATACCTTGTGTGTCCAAACTGTGCTCTATCGTGGTCAGCCATAGCTTTTGACTTTGCCCTGGTCTCGTGCAATTAAATGTCCATGGTTGATGCTTGGATCTTTTAGGAGCTCGTATTGACTCAAAACAATTCTTAACTCTGGTTCTACTGATTGGATTTAATTTGTTTGTGGTGTCATTTTATTAAAATGTTCTCTATTTTTCTAAATTGGCGTGTGATTTTTCTTGTGTTGTGTTTTTACTTTATTACTGTTTGAGTGCTGCATAAATTCTTTACACATTGTGTCTAAAGTAAGCCTATATGCTTTTGAACAAGCTACGAGAGCGTTAAGCACAGTTTAATTTAGTGATTGTTGTGGTTCATCCTGACAGGGATTGTGGTTGTTGCTTGAGGAGGTAAAAAAAACTAATTTCCCACAGCAAGACAATAAATAATGCATGATTGTTAAATCGTCAGATGTGGAGCAGTGTCGCCGAAGTGCAAACTGTATATGTGCACTTGACATTATATTCACTGTGTGCCTTCACTTTGTTAATGTGTGTGAAACATTTAAACGCATTACTGAAATATATTCACTGTAGAGGCTAGAGATTTATGTACGTGTGCACTAATGTTCAGTTTAATCATGAAGAGATGTAATTACATTTTACACTTATGTTTCAAGATATATTACATTTATTTTTAAAGTGACATTTACATATGTAAACATGTAGTTATATACTCACGTTTTACATTTATTCCTAAAGTTACGCATGCATATATAACCATGTATTTGGAGTGCACATTAAAATGCTTAACTAAAGGTAGCCTGACTACAGGTCTCAGTTGAAATGTATTTTGCTTCGCCAGCAGGTTTTCTTTTTCACTTGCAGGTTTATTATAATGATGTTTGTTAGTCAGAGAAAGGCTCATTGTCTGTGACGGCTGATAGAGAGGCCTGAGAGGAAACGTGGCAATGAATGTGGAGAAACAATGGTTGAAAGAGGCCTTCTGTTCATCATGTGCCTGGATGGCAAAATGTTCAAGGTTGAGAACCGAAGCTGCAGTTCGATACGGTGTGAACCTGAACTGATGTTACAGATATATTCCAGCAGTGAGTTGACCTGTACCTGTTGGTGTGAGAGGGATAAGAATGTTCTGGATTGCTAGTTAGTTTTAAATTGGTGTTCTCACAGTTGTAGGTAGAGCAGATTTGCTTTAGACTCTGAGAGGTACAGACCTCTCGGTTTGCCCTATTCTTGCAGGCTGAAGCTTTATGCTTAATGCTGATTTCCTTTTATTTCGGACTTCTACTGAAGTCTGATCATGCCGACACCTTTCTCCCCTTTTTCTCTAAGCTCCCAATTTAGAAACCTCTATTAGATGACCTTATATTTAGTCTATGTTAGGAGACACCAACTTCGTTTCAGCGTTTCTTTATGGAACACCTATTTGCTTTAATCTATGATTATACAGTTGTGAAAATTGTGATTGGATATATTATTCTGTTGCGTCTTAACCTGCTGAGATATTTCAGCATACCTTTTGTATTGTTGCATTTATTGAACCTGTTCTTGGTCTGCATGTATACTGGATTGATTGGACACCCAAAATAAAACCATTGGAACTATAGTCAGTGATTCCTGGTCCTTACTGAGAGTCACACTGAAATGAATTGTTGATGCGAACTCCTTTTCAATTCCTCATGTCAGCTAATAAAGGTCCATATGACCAATGGGGGAAAATCTTAGATGACTTGACTAAGAGATTACGTTTCAAGGTAAGGTGCTCTTTCAGATGACATTGATCTTAATGAGGGAATGCTTCTGGCATGAACTTCAGGAACATGGACACAGTTAGTGCAAAATTGCCCATTTAGAAGTTATCAGATAAAAAGTTTGACAGTATTGATACAGGATTTGGGAAAAATATTCTCTAGCCTACCTGGCTGAATCTACATGGTGGTGCAAATAATTAAATGTTCAGCAAATTGCTTGGTACATTTGAAGGGAGCATCTGCAACTTTGCAATGCCTGATGGATCAGATTAAAACCTTATTCCACCTTTGGACCTGTCTACCATGATAACATCATCATCTTCAGCCCCACATGTTTACAGTATCTGAGTATCATTCTGAAGGCTCCCAAGCAAGCAGCACTCATTGCTAATCCAGTCAAATAAGTTAGACATTCTGGGGTATTCTTTAGAAGGGGAGAAATTTAACTCCACATCGAGAACTTAGATGCTCTTAGCTGTAGTACCAAGAAGTCAGGCTTTCTGAGGATTTCTAGGCTTTAAAAGATGATTTATCCTTGATATGTTGAATGGGCTGCTCCTCTCGCATCTCTCTCAGGAAAACAGAACCAAACCAAAATCCCACGGGTGTAAGGATCGGAATATGGCTTTTCACAATGTAAAAACGTGCCATTTCCTGTGAGCCTGTTATTGGATGATACTGTGTTTAACTTCCTTTTATCCTACAAACAAAGGCTTCAGGTACAGATCTTGATGAAGTATTGTTACAGCAGTTTCCTCATTGACATCATCGTCCTAGTAAGCAGACGTAAATTGCTCTCACATGAATTGCCTTATGTAACGGTAGAGATAGAATGTTTGGCTATAGAATGGGTAGTAGAATATTAGAATTAGAATTAGAATAGTAGAATTGTAAGCGTGTCTGTTCATAATTCACACAGATAATCCCCCACTGGTATGATTATCTGCGCAAAAGAACTGCAACCATTGCATTTTTAGATGGTTCCTAACTTGAAACCATTTCAATTTTTCTGTCCGCGGGTAGGAACTTTGTTGACATCTGTTAAATATATTTCTTAGGTACCACCTAGTACACCCTCTCAACAACAGGGTTTTGGGGGCGTGGAGTGTATGCAGACTCCCACACTACCCACAAGGGTATATTCAGGAGATGTACCTTGTTTCTTCTGTAAATACAAACCTCTGTCATATAAGATCTCTGAATACAGCCTCGCACCTACTCCAAATCCTGTGAGTGGAAAAGTGGTGTAAGTCCACTACACTGGTGAGACTGCCATTTTCTCTTCCCTGTCACTGTCCAGGCCCCAGCAGAAGGGAGTCTGGTATCAGGAAAGCATGGAGCTTCCCAGCCTTCAACACGCTGTCTTACCAATCAGATTTCCCAAACAAGGAGGGAAGTTAACTTTTTAACCCCATTAGTAGGGAGGGGTGGGCCATAGAAGAGGTGGACCATGAAACTTCCCCTACATAAAGAGCTTCAGCACTTCAGTTGGGGAGAATTTGACCTACTAGGAGGATGCAGGGCTGATTGTTCTTGCTTTATCTCAGGGGAATGGGAAACTGTGCTAAGAAAATACAAGGACTTTTCTGAATACTCAGAACACGCCCCTTGTTTGTAAATGGACAGCTATCTAAAGAAGGAATGTGTTCCCAATGGGGGAATGACTTTGTAAAAGAGAACTGTTTCGGTAACCACGCCATTAAGGAATGCCTAGGATGAATGCACTCTCTATGATGACTGATTTCTCGCATAAAAAGTTAATTAATGCAGGAGGTGTTGAAACAAAACCCTTGTCCTACTCATTTTCAGAGACCAGATATTGCACAGTCTGC
Source organism: Calotriton arnoldi (assembly GCA_963921515.1). Taxonomy (NCBI): domain Eukaryota; kingdom Metazoa; phylum Chordata; class Amphibia; order Caudata; family Salamandridae; genus Calotriton; species Calotriton arnoldi. The sequence goes on from CAWUFW010001226.1 coordinate 401,371, forward strand.
AGTAGCATACAGATGCATATGTAAGCGCCAACTAGAGGACTGAGTGAAGATGATAAAACAAGAACCAACACAGCAACTTCTGCTGCAAGGGCATGTCATTGTTGGGACCTAACTTTGGTGATCAATCCCCAATTGGTGCACGTTGGTACCAATTGCATTCATACGGGAGCGGCATAGAACGCTGTAAAAGTGACTTGGACAGCCGCGATCCAAGCCACAGCAAACAGGAGCTGCACTTATCCCAGTGCACTTGACTATGACCACATACACCAGAATGTCCTAGGTCGGTAACTTCCACCTTGTTCCCTCCAGTTAAGTCTATCTCCTGCCTGGTATTCATAAGGAAAGTTACGCTAAGCATATTTTTCTATCCCAGTTCAGTATGGTGTGTAACACATTTTCAAATAATTTCCCATTTCATTGGCCAAAACTAAACAACTTCCCCCTAAATAGCACCCTTTCCTTCACAGGTCCTGCACTTCCTGCACAAACTGGCTCCCTTTATTGAGGCACATCTTACACTTGTTTCTTCTTCATCATCCTCACCGTAAAGTTTTTTTCTTTTTTTAAATATACTACTTATACACAACAATACACAATAAATATTCAATCTACATAATTACATATATGAAAGCATATCTCATTATCAAAAGAGTATGTGCTCTCAATAAATTGAAACGCAGGGCAAACCCAGTTAATTGGCTTCCCATTAACCTTGGTGATTGTCATTTTATAAAAGACAACCAGTTAAAATTAGAAACACAGTTCATTATGTATGTCTCTATATTTATATATATATTTCTATATATCGATAGATAGATAGATAGATAGATAGATAGATAGATAGACTTATTTGGCTTATTTGGTAGATTCGGATTTGTGTGAAAACCAATGGGTGTTCACCACAGTAATGCTACCTTGATGCCAAGCGGTTTTGCACTGTGAAAACTGCACTGTTCCAGCGCAAAACACCTTTTGTGTTTGATCGTAAATAGATGCGCTACTTTGTATCATGCGGGCACCAGAACATACCCTTGGTAAAACTGGGCCTAGAATGAAAAGATTATCATTTTAAATGTAAAGCTGGCCAGTGGTTATATACCTTGACAAAATCTGATGGAAGAGTCCTCATTGTAGACACATGGCACTTGTTTCTTAATTTCGGATGTGTTTGTCAGCCTAAAATCTTGTTTCCCCTTGGGAAGGTCACAGGTGTAATGTAGTTCATGGTTTCCTAAGCTTTATTTTGATTTGTTTTCAGTGAGTACGTGCATTTTAAAACCGATGGCCCCTGATGGGAACATAGCACAGAGGAAGTGGGGTGCCATCTGAGAGATTACAAACATTGTTTGTAAAGGTTAATTGGCAGTGTCAACTCTTGAACACACCTACCTCATTTACTACTATAGATGTGCTGAGTTTTAAATGCAGTCCTCTCTGGGACCGTAAGCCTAAAAGAGCGAAAATGCTCTGACAGTCCCATCCACGTGCAGTGTTGTTTTTCCAGGCTGTGCTTTAGTAAGTAGAAACACAGTGAAATTATATGTTGTATGTCAACATTTCCACACGAAAATTTGATTTGATATTATAATGAACCATAAATCTAAGACCCGCCTTTGAGCGTTAAATGAAGGACCGTTTCCTTCTCATACTTGCACAATTTTTAAACATTTTGACTGGCGCTAGTTCATGTCCTTGATGTTAAGTTAATGCAGTGTGTGCACCAAACAATTTTAACTACCTCATTATCGATTCTTAATTCATTGAGGTGGTAATGCGTGACAAGAACGTTTGTGCACATATGTTGAGTGGTATTTGATGTGGTGGTGATGCGCTCTGTTGTTTATTATGCTGCTTTTTTGTGCCGCATTATTGCACTGTAATTTTGTTGTATTGTACTGCTGTTTTGTTTTGACAGTTTTGTTGTTATGTACCCTGTTATGTTTTAAATGTGTAGTTATTGTGCTTTGAGTATGTTATTGTATTATTCTGTGTTGTTTGTTTTTTGTTGTTTACTTTAGATATGCCAACAAAGGCTGCTTTTCCAGTCAAATGCAGAACATGCATGAAACAAGCAAACGTTTATCTCGTCTAAGGTGGTAGACTAGTGCTGCCTAAGCTCTTCAATTACTTAAGACACCAGCCAGCCCAGAACTGTGGCTGAGACTTGTGACGTGGTGTCATCATCACTTATTTGAGCTTAATGAAAAGTTAACTTGTACCACGCTTAACCATTACTTATATGTGAGCACACATTATTTTATATTTAGATTTAGTGAAACAAGTACTTTATATGTTTTTGATTAACTATAGGTAAAATACATGCAGCTTACATTGACATGAGTGGCCCTAGGTGCCCGAAAGAAATTGGGTCGTTGGTTGACTGGGGTGTGAGCCCTAGTTAAGCAGCAACCAGAATCCAGTCAGGATGAGGCACAAGCCAACTTTGCATTAACCTGAGCTCAACCCTCTAGTAGTTTGGCACAGAGCAATCAGGCTTACCTTAGAGGCAATGTGTGAAGTATTTGTGCAAAACTTCAAATATTTATAAAGGGAAAACACTACACCTAAAGGATCCCACACCAAATTAAAAAGTAGAACTTTCTTTAATAAATAAACAAGACCAAAACAACAAACATCCAATTGGTAGAACCGGAGATATGCAATTTTATACAATATATTTCTATACTCCTTCAATGGATCCAAGAAAGTGGAATCTCCCATAAGGCTCTGTCCCGGATCAAATCTTTCCTGATTGACAGGAGACAAACAGTAGCCCCCAGCACAATTTTCATCAGCAGGAAGACCAGTGACATTGGAAGTCCCACAGGGCTCATCCCTTGGCCCGGCACTATTTAATATCTATATGGCTCCCCTTATATCTCTGATAGCCTCATTTGGAATCGCTACAACATTCTGTGCAGAGGATATTCAGCTTATCCTATACCTAGACAATGGCTCCTTTGGTTCTGAACTCAACTTTCAAAATAGTTTCACTAACGTCATCCTGTGGATGCAAAATAATCACCTTAAATGCAATACGGATAAAATTGAAATCCTGCCATTCGGTAAGTCAAACCTGTTCTCCCCGATCCAGTGGTGGCCCAACTCTGTGCCCCCACCACCTGCTGCAGTCGAGTCGCAAAAAGCCTAGGGTTCAAGCTCTGGCAGTAGCAGGAATGTGCTTAAATCTAATTAAATTCCTTAAAATAAATGTCAGCCTCCTTTCATTGGCCTCCAGGAAAACGGTCGCCTTCGCTCTAATCACCTCAAGGTTTGAGTGTCGCAAGTCTTTATGCAGGATCCTCCAAGCAGCTACTCCATAAGCTCCAGATGGTACAACATGCCTCTGCTAGACTAGTACTGAAACTCCCCAAATGGAGCTCAGCCTCCGCAGGGCTTATACATTTACACTGGCTACCAACCCACAAGAGGATCCTATTCAAGATCCTCTTACTGGTTTTCAGAACCTTCAAGTCCACCGGACCCAAAAACCTCACTGCTCATTTCAGCCACTACACGACTCAAGCTAATCTCTTGAAGCTCCTTTAGACTTAAGACCCGGGGTCGAAAGTTCTTCACGGTACTAGACACCAAAGCCTGGAACCAACTCCCTAGCTGTCTCCTCTTCATGGACATGGAAGACATATTCAAAAAGAATCTGAAGGCCTGGCTCTTCATGGCCCCAGACTCTCTTTGTTAATTCTTAATCTAGTCCCGCCATCTGATCTCCTACTCTCCCTTCTAGTACCCGCACTCTGGGTTTATATGGGATCTAAGCTCAGCGCCAGTGTGCTTGTTTGCGAGTGACATTGCGCTCTTGTTAATATTGATAAATATGTCAGTGTACGCCATGATATATGTACGTATAACAATGAACTCGCATCGCTGTTGTCGAATCCACCCGATATGACCATCCCATCAAACCGGAGTCAGAAATACGTGGTCAGGCAGGCCCTGCGACCTAGGCCTCAAGCAACTGATTGACAGATCACAGGTGGGGTGACACGGAACCCTTAGACAAACGTGCAAACAGGAAAACCCAGATTGTTCACACAGATAGGCAGCAACACCACAATGGTCTTAGAGATTGGCCTCAATAAAACACATTTGGCCGGAGGGGCGCGTGTTCCCAAAACAACATAAAGTCAGATGCCACACTAAGTTAGGAGCCCTCAGCCAATCAGAACACAGCATGCACTCCACACACACTGATCATGCACTCCCCATGCCAGACATCTGGACACGTACCCACTGGCCTCACATTGTTGCCACGCAAGGTCGGGAACGGAGGTGATCCCATGCTAGGAAAGGTGAGGGTTGTTTAGTCGCTTGGACCGCTGGGCAAGACACAGAGGGTACGCTTGATCCCTGGGTGTTATCCAGGGGTGGGTTCTCACCGCTTGGACCACTGAGCATAGGCTCTAGGTGTGATATAGAGCCAACATCTCAATCTTAATTTTTTAGTCTGAAGGAGTTTTCTTAGTGAGATCGGTTTCTTTGCACTGGTAGTATCTGAAAGAAGTGGGAGGTGTTAGTTGCTTGGACCATTGGGCGTGACACAGCCGGTGTGCATGACCTCTAGGTGTGACATAGGGTGTAATTTGGATGTTAGGGAAATATTTGGACCTTGGAGAGTAAGGTGCAGCTTGTGTTTGGAAAGGAGGGCCTGTAGTTTGTCGAGTTGCTCCTTCTTCTCCGCATAAATTGTTGCTATCTTTGTCCCCAAGCTGATATTGACAGACTCTCGGGCTCACTTAGTTCCGTGTACTGCACAAAGCCTCCCCTCATCATTGAGTGGCATGCACTAGGAGCGGGCTAAGGTTTTTTGGACAAGGTCATCATTGTTTCCTCTATCATTTTTCTCTTCTATTTTCATTGTGGTTTTTCAATTGATGCGTTTTTTTCTTGATGCTGTGGTGCTGATAAATTATTGCAACGGTGTTTCATGTTGCATGTTATGTCTCGCTAACATTTCTATGTGTGTATGAAGAAAATGCCACTTTTCATATTTGCTATTCCACTGCTAAATTACAATTCACAATGTTTTGAATTAATCACTGCACTTTCTTACAGGTTGTTACCCTTCATATGCGTTGTTTTATGTATTGTGAAAGTTTGATAGATGCATCTTTGTCCTAAAGTTGAGCTCATAGTAAAGTATTTATTGCTGGCATAATCCCTTGTACATTTTTGGAACGATCAGAGTAGAATTTAGGATTATCTAAAAAACCTTGAGAAGTTAGAAGTGCACTAAATCCCTTGGAAATTTCCCAACTCATCATGGAGCCACCTTTGAACCACATGCGAACTAGATTCCCCACACAGGCTAAAAAGCTAGATAAATGTAGCTGTGAATGGCACACACACACACACACACACACCAAGATGCATGGTTACCCGTGGCCAGAGGGGGGAACCTTGACACCAACATAATAGAACACAAGAGGACACATATCTGGACCAAGTATGTAGGGCAGAAGAAGGCTAGAAGAGAGGCACTGTTAGAACTGTGGGACATTTTCAAGGTGGCCCGACCTGCAATTCTGCCCCAGAATCCACAAGCAAGGCATCCGCACCTTCCTACCATGCAGAGGCACAGAGGTGCCCTCTCTAATGCCTGCCATCCCTGCTGTTACGGAACTGGGTTACACCAATCAGCTGGTCCTGTGGGCCAAAGGGACCCTTACCGTACAGCAAACCACTAGATCTAGGGCAGGAAGGTTGCCAGATCGGCATACCCAGAAAACTCCGGCCTCATCCTAGTTCGATGCCAGGATTCCCCGAAGTTCGAACCCCCATCCACCATTTACAATCCACCAACGCGGAAAGCCTGCACTCCAACCCATCTGGTAGAGTGCTCTCATGTAACTGGGAGGTTTGTAGCAATACTGGATAGTGATACCACCAGTGGGGGGGAGAAAAGAGGTCCCCAGCCCTCCGGGGTCCAACACTGAGGGGTGTCCCACAGGGTACACTCCCCCAGGGTATGCACATGCAGTGGAAGAAACGACAGGAAGTGAGCTGGATGACAAGTTCATACCAAAGAGAACCACTCGCAACACAGAGCGAAGGATGCAGTCTAGGTAGGAGTTAGAAGAGAGGAACCGGTTGAGAGTACAGAGAGAGCTCTTGCGTGGTAGGCGCAAAGGGAGAACAGATCCATGCACCCTCCCTGGAGGAGAGCAGAACTAGGTGCTGGGCCCCGCACATAGAGGAGCCTGAGGTAGGACCTGAAGGGAGGCCCCTATCGGGAACACAAACCACCAGATTGTCAGCTTAGGAGAGGGGCTGAGGAAGAAATAAGAGATCATGGTAGCCTGGCCCAAACTCAATTAACACATAGGAGAAGAGGAATGGCACCTCTCTGCATGCACGAGGAGAGCAGCGAAGAGGACGTCTGCCACTCCCCCGAACACGCTGGTCGATCAAGCTGACCCCTAGACAGATAGTATCTAGAGAAGAAGGCAAAGTCTTCACGCGACCATTTTGCCACCTGCTAGTCTGCTAGACCGAATGGGAGGGCAAGTATGATACACTCTGGCTGGAGGAGGGATCCTTTGAACCAGAGGACATGGCCATCGTGGAAGACGGCATCCGGTATGCAGGGGGAGAACCCAGGTGGAATGTACCCTACATGAAGGAATGCCTGAGAAGATGGGAGCGCTATGTTGGAGAAAAGCCAGTAGAGCGGTCCAAGCCAAAATATACCTGTTGGTACAAAAAGGCATGTCAGGGACCATCTATGTGCTGTGGGCTCAGATGGTCAAAGAAGGGCTCAGGACCAAACTGCCCCCATTGATGGACAGGGCGGGAAAATGTATCTCCTGTTTTCAGAAAAACACCATGGGGATAAACCTAGCAATAGGCAATGTCAAGAGTCTACTCAGCAACCTCATTGGAGAGCAGACTAACACAGTGTTTTCCTGAGCCCGCATCCTAGCTGTCACGCTGGTCAATACCAAGCATGAAGGGCCGCATTCAATTCATTTAGACACCAGATATGGATGGCCCTGAGGGAAATGTTCCCTGACCGCTCAGATGTAGAAAGATTGATGGCAGAGAGTATGAAGCCTGGGGAAACCATGTCTGACTTTCTAGACATAATGAGGGACCGATGGGGACTGGATACTAGACAGCCATGGACCGACTCAGGCCCCCCCAGGTTGCATTCTTCTACAACAGCCTCAAAAAGGGCCTGCCTACTCATATACAGAGTAGACTGGACAGCGTAGTAAGATTAGACATCAAACCTTGGCGGGAAATACAGGTCCACATATTACATTACTACAGAAAGAAACAGGAAAGGGACAGTGGAAAAAAGGAGCAAGCCCAAAGAGACACGGCTAAACTGGTCCAACATAAGTTACAAAAGACCTCCCTCGAGGGGGCTGTATTGGCCGCAAGCATGCAAATAGTACCAGTCTTGAAGGGTGCTCGCCACCGAACCCCAGAGGGTTTCCACTCAGTCCGGCAGGTCAGGGAGCTAGCAGTAGCCAGACCTTTGAGAGTGCTACTACTGCCACCGAATGGGCCACATGGTCGACTGATATCGCCTGAAGGTGTACCATGAGCAACGATCGAAAGGCCTGGGCCAGTCCCCGCAAAATCCCCATCCACAAAACCAAGCCCAGATTGACTTGAACATGCCATACATTCGGCCACAAGGAAATCAGTCAGCAAACACCCCACTGCAACAAGGACCAGGTGGATGGCAAAACACATGGCAACAGCAAGAGGCAGGGAACCCAGCCCAGCAAGCACTGGGGCCACAGCCACGGCAGGGAAGGGTGACTGTTTGGAGAGGCAGTGCCTTCAAGCAATTGCAGTAAATCCAAACCCCCAATATGACACATCCACTTCACACCAACTTCAGAAAACTCACCACAACAATAAAGACTAGTGACACAACATTAGGAGAAAATGCAAGCCTTTACTTGCGGTCAGGAAAAACTCAGATCTGCCATATGTTCGGTCGATCAGGAATCTGTGCTAAAATCTGCCATTTGGGTGCCTCTAGAAGCCCAGGCCCTTCTCTGCTGCTAGTCCCTTAGGTTGGGGTTGTCTGGCCAAGCCCCGGAGGGAGGGCAGTCTGACGAGGGGGCAGGGCGTTCCCCCGATCAGTGCATAGAAGAAGGAACTCATGTCACCAGATCTAAAGGACCCCATTCTACAAAAATGTTAGGCCTCCAGCTAGTGGAGGCCCTGTTTCAGTTCCAAAATGAGGCGACGTACCAGAGCCGGAAGCCAGGTTTTATGTGCACTAGGGATAATGGTGTCTCCCATAGAACTCTGTAGTCCATGCACAAATAAGCAACAATTAGGCACAAAGTCTGTAGAGAAATTCACCAGGGCAATCATCCATCTCAGTTCGTTATTCACAGTACGACAAGTCCCAGCCACACACCTGACTCCTGTCGTAAGCAAGATGTTTTGACTCCTCCTCTCCCTAATGCTTTCAAACATCCAAAGTCTGCTCATATCATCATGTCCCTCCAAAGCCGCGGGAGTAGCATGTCACTGGGTAAGAAGTCCATGACCCTTGCCAAGGGTGGTAGACCCAAAGCATCCTGAATCCGAGGGAGAGAGGGGCGCATGGAGGGAAAGGGGTCCTGTAGATGACCATTGCACCCCCACACAAGATGCATGGATACGCTCACCAACCTCACTCATCTTGTTGAATCAAATAACACAGGGCCTCACGAACATCATCCAAGGGAGCAATAGGCCCTATCCCAGTCATTGCCAAATCCGAATCACACGGGCCACAGATCAGCTTTTCAACCTCCATCGGTATGCCACAATAAAACCAACACTACATAAGACCTTAGGAAGGCACCCAATGACCTGCAGGAAGTAGCCCAAAAGTAGTTCAAAAACAAAACTTCCAGAAAAATGGGCGTTATCAAAACACCCAACTTCATTAGAGAAAACCTCATTACACACCACGTGCAGGGATCAGTGGGGCATACACATGTCTTCGGGACGTGTTGCAATTACCCACAAACCCCAAATTGCGGCATGCCCCCTTCCTTTCACAGCGCATCATGCATGTGTAGGTCAAAAGGTACCATCAGCATCAATAAAACTATACACACAAACACATGCACACACATGCACACACACACGTGTTAGGGAAAGCAGAGTATTAGAGGGACGACAATGCCCATAAAATGATACTTAGATAAAAAGAGTAATCCACACACCAACAAAGATCACCCCACTAAAACACTCACCTCTGGCACGGTGAGGGCGAGGACCAAATGACCCACAAAATAAAACTCAGGTGACCCATGACCAAAAACTCACTGATTCCTCAAATGACGCCCAAACTTGGGCCCCCCATCCAGTACCTCACCAAAGATTGCACAGAAATGCCCCAAAAAGTACAGGAACAGGAATTTCAGAGACCAAATAATGTATGTTTTTCTAAAAGCTAACCTACAACCGACAGCTCTTATTGAACAGGTCTGCAATTGAGCCTTAAAGGCACCACCTTTATTGCGGCCCGCCACCTCTTCTGTAGCAACCTCTGAAGTCCCAACGAGGTCCGAGTGTTCAAGTCAAAAAGATCACAGACTATTTTTTAGGGAAATTTTTTACAAACAGACTCTTTACACTGTGCCAAGCAAAGACACCCCCGGACACCAGAGAGCTTTAGACAACCCCTCCAGACACCATCCCAAGACCTGCAATGTTCCAAAAGTTATGTAGTATTGCATCTTTGTACAGCATCTGCTTAGCAAGGGTGTGGGCACTTCCATCCGTAGCGAGACATCTGCTTAGTCATATGGAGCCTATTTCGTCATTTCTATAGCACTTGCGTAGGGAAGTCTCCCAACTCATTTACACTTACACTGAACCGAACACTAGTATTCCACATGCACTACATAGCGCACTCTTACACAACAGATGGTATCAGCACATGGCAGTCATGGGCACCCAGACGTCAGCTAGGTCGTGCTATATCTGCTCGCTGACACCCCACGTTATGGGCTCAGACAAACTTTACTTATCCCAAGAAATAGCCCCTGAAAAAGCAAAATGTCTCATCCACCTGTTCCTATGTAGGATTAGGGGCAAGATACAAACTAGTAGAGTAGAACCCCATAGAGTAATAGTAAATGTCACCCGGTATGAGACCAACCCCACCGCACTGTACCTTCTCACCGAGCCTAGCGATATATATTTAAAGTGAGTCAGACAGGATGCGCAGGCGGGGTACCATTGGGGAGGACACTGTTTGACCAGAGATATTCCAGAAAAGAGGTTCTTGGAGGTAGCAAAACCACCACACCAGCGCACAAACGTGCGCTCCCGCCTCCATCTATGATCCCAGGGTGGCCCTTAGCGTATCTGTGGCAGTCTTCTTTAGTAACAAATGGACCACAGGCATGGAGTTCCAGTGCAGGGCCATCCACCTCGAAGATACAAGTGGAAATGAGACTAGAAGGGAAGGGTTGAATGCCAGCATAGATACCCCATGTCAGGAAATCTGGCACACCGAGATAGTTTCAGTTTTAGTTTCTTAACAGTCACACCTAAAGAGACCACACAAACAGTTCATATACACACATAGCTCAGATCATATTTAAAAATGTATACTTTTTCAACTAAGAAAATTCCTTTAGTACTAATATACAAATATACTTTTACCTGCCCACTTACAAGCATTTGAAATCAACAAGTACTCGTTTTTTTAATCCTGACCCTTCTATGTCTAAAAATATTAAACTCTCTCCTTTGTAATATTAAAACGACAAACCTTAACCCTCTACCACACAAACATTACTTCCATATTATTTCCATGCAGGGTTAACATTATCTCTGTACAAAATACAATCCAATTCAGTGCAAATTAATGCAATCATTTCATGGTAGTGAGATTACTTATCTCTTGGGCATGTAATCAAAAATATTAGATAAAAGAATCAGCAAGTACAAAAAACTGTTTCTTATATTAAAAAGGTAATTACATGGTAATAGGAGAGAAGTTATAATTCAACATTCCTCGCTAAACCTTATACCCTTAAATAAAACAGACATTAGAATTCTATATACTAAAAATAATCGCTTATGAATAGATAGTGATGACTTTTTCCTTTATGCAAGATTAGACAGCAAAGTGCATGTTCTATTACTATTAAGAAGAATTACCTTTCCTTGCACAGCCTTGTCTTCTATTTGGGGGTATAACTAAAACATAACAACCTCCATAAGCCCATTCCATCTCACTAATGCGGCAAGCCTTTTTTCACAATTAAATGATCCAGATCAGCGCCCAAGAATTTCCCTACTGCATAACATACGGGTATGTTATCACATCCTAAAATTAATTGAAGGAGATCCTTTGTATGTCGAATCTGAGTCAATCTAAAGGTCGGTAGCAAAAACGTTCTTCTACTAGTTGCAAAACTGGAGCAAATTATAAGTAGATGCAAAAAGGTCGGTGGTCCCCTTAGACAGAAGGGACACATAGCTTTCTCCATCCAGGGTGCCTGTACCAGCTTCCACCTTATAAAAGCTGAGACTTGCCCCAATCTAACCATAAATGCCCGTCTGATATAGATAGTTACACGTGGCTAGAAGGTAAGGGGCAACCCCTAATTGTCCTGAAACTTACACTGTATTCCTTGTGTTTCAGAGGCAAAGGAACGATCCCGCTTGGCACAAATGAAAATTGTGGAGCAATACTGCATGTACCTGACTTGCAATGGGGCACCTCTGTGCTGATAGATATCTACTGGCAAAGTGGGGAGTCTGCCTACACTCAGCTCGTACCCAAATGGTGGGGCTTCTGCGTCCTTGTAACCATACACACCCGACCCTGGTCAACCCTGGAGAAGACCTGTCCGAGTTGTTCAAACATCCGCTACAGAAGCAAACTATATTGCATCAGGCTTGAGAAAAAAGATCTGCTGATAGTTTTAGCTGGGCTCAGTACAAGGACATTCCAGAAGAATTTAGACCGTTTTCTGACACTCAAGTGAGTGCAGGAGGGTCCATACCCTTCTTCACCCTGCAAATAAAGGCAAACGCCCGCTGGTTACAAATGACTAGGCAGGAATTGCTGAAGATGGTCAACAATACTGAGCTCAGCCTAAATGCAATCAAACAAGAACTAAGAGCCATCCGCCTCATGGTGATGCAACATCGGTATTTAGGATGGGGTGTGTGCCAAGATCGGTACATCCTGCTGTAGTTTTATCCCTGGAAACGACGTGGACAATGGGACTCTAACTCTTACCATCCAAGCATTGCACCATCTAGAAGCTGCAATGAAGAAGGAGGGAGGTGCCCCTGAGCAGGACTGGTTTATTTATTTGTTTTCCTGGCTCCCCTGGTGGGTGACCAGACTGTGTATGTCATTGCTCCCGATTGTCATTTTTGTGCTGTTTTTTGTGGTTTTCTGCAAGGGGTTGGTTTCCTGCTGTAAGAATGCAGTCCTCAAATTAGGTAGCATGCAAGTAACTAGGGAAGTAGCAACAGACACATCAGAAACGCACTGACCCTCAAATAATATGACTGTCATGAAGTGTGGGACGATTGATGTAGTTGAAAATTCAACTAGAGGGGGGAATGTTAATATTAATAAATACGATGTTGATGTATGCCATGATATATGTACGTATAACAATGAAGTCGTATCGCTGTTGTCGAATTCACCTGATATGACCTCCCCATCAACCCTGAGTCAGAAATATGAGGTCAGGCAGGCCCTGTGACCTAGGCCTGAAGCAACTGATTGACAGATCACTGGTGGGGTGACACGTAGACCAACACACAAACAGGAAAACCCACATCGATCCCACAGATAGCTAGTGACACCACAATGGTCTTAGAAGATTGGCCCTAATAAAACACATTTGGCCAGAGGGGCGTGCATTCCCAAAACACCAAAAAGTCAGATGCCCCACTAAGTTAGGAACCCTAAGCCAATCAGAACACAGCATTCACACTGCACTCAGTAATCACGCGCTCCCCATGCCGGACAGCTGGACACGTACCAACTGGCCTCACATTGTGTCCATGCAAAGTCGAGACCCACCTGCACCACTTCAAAGAACCAGATTTATGGCCCCATGACTAGGCCCAGATTTCTGTCTCCAAAGTAATATACAAATGACTTTATGATGCGTCATGTAATGTATTAAAAGACGGCTGAAACTAATGTGCTTTGAGACAGTCTTCAGACCCCGACTCTGTTGCATGTTCTCCTGGCCACTGCGTTTAATTAAACCAACTGTTCCTGTTTCGCCAAACGCCTCTTGTCTTTCATTTTTTCAAGGTAAATTCATATTGGAGCAACACTCTACAAGCTCCTCATTCATTAATTTATTCATTGAAGTTAGGGGAACACCATGCCAAGGTTGCCAGGTCCTTCATAATAAAGCCAATGTTATATTTCTGCATGTTGTGCATAATTCCTTTTTTCAATCCAAGCACCAGTGCCACTGTGTTCTCATTTAATATTGTTTTCTGTTAGCTTATTGTGTGAAGGTCATATTTGCTACAACTGATTAATAGGCAGAATTTACTCAACACCTGCACAAGATGGGAAGTAGAGGATACTCCATTGTGTGATATATTGAAGGCTGAGACGATGGAAAAAGTTGGCACTGTATTATTCTTGAGAGGGAGGCCGACACCAAGTACAGCTGGAACACTGGTTTTTGATTGTTTCTTACTCAGTGGAAACCTGTAGAATGTGTCACTTTCATGTTTTAACTGTGTGAAGCATTTAGTTAGTTATAATTTGCCTTTGTCCACTTTTGCGGGCGGACGTCACTTTCTTGCTCTGGAGGCCCAGTGCTAATTTTTCAGCTCATAGAGTTACTCTAGAGAGAAAGCACATTTCTTCACATTTTAATTGGAACCTTTATTTGGTTCTTCTTTCAATATGATATTTGCTGACACCTGTTGCTTCTGAAATTTTCAGACATACCACACAACCTTAGTTTAGCATTAGGGAGTTTCCATTTATAAGGATGGATTTTTTCTTATTTTGTATATGCTTTCTTTAATATTGTGCACTTGGATTTGTCGATTTGAATTGACTGGATTACCATCATGCATGCTTTACTCAGGTGAATATTGACTTATGCTTAATTGATTTGATTTGAGGTTGTAACTTTACTAATTTGCTAATAAACCTTCATAGTTTGCAGGCTTTTTCCTCTGTGCCATTACTGTTGGGCAAAATCTGCTTCACTGTCACCGAGATGGTACTGAATTTGTGACATCAGCCTCAGTTCGAGATAAAGGTCCCTCTTAGTGGAAATTGCGGAGTTGCATGTTTGTACCAAGTTTATGCATTGCAAATAACATCCGTATCTATTCGGCTGTCAAGATTGAGCTTAAATTTAGTGTTAACTCACTGCTTATGGCCCTTGAACTGCTTGATACATACCTAGGAATCGTAAGGCAAACTAAAATTGATTTGTCTGTACTTCTATCCATGCAACCATGCCCATCCATTTAACCTAGTCTTCCAATCATGTAGCTACACAGCAACTTGCATCCAGTAATTGCTATATTTATAAACCAACCAAACTTGTAATTCAAGGTTTACAATTTGTTTACGGGTACAATGTAGTTTTCGTCACAACTCATATGATTACCGTGATCTTCATCAACATTCCAACTTTTGAAGCATCCATGTGATTTAGGCGAAGTCTGGACTCGCCAACAATGTTATAGTATGCAATTAAGTCACTAAAATACTTGCACTGCCAAAACTAATAGCTCTGAGATATTTGAGGTGAATGTGTTCTCTATTATAATGCTTGTACATAGTCTGATGTGTGTGGATGTGTAAATATGGCACAGTTGTAGTCAAAAGTCGATTCTCACTTAACTTTAATAAATAGTTTATTCCTTTTATCAAAACCGTCAATCAGAACATTGTTTAGGGGAGAGGGCCAAGTAGACCCCCCTCCCCATGCCTTATTAGGCTCTGGGAAACCAAACCCAAGGGCCTTTTTTTGTTAAAGGGGAAGGGGACCATGACCCCCCCTCCACGAGCCTCTTTAGGCCCTGGGGACCCCATCCCCTAGGGCTTGTAGTTTTATTTTAAATGGGAGGGGGCCCTGTGGCCCTCCTCCCGAGCCCCTTTTGGCCCTGGGGACCCCATCCCCAGGACAGCACATACATATTAAAAGGGGAGGGTGCCGTGCCCCCCTGCCCTAGCCATGACAGGTCCCATGTAGCCTACCCCAGGACCACAATTAATCTATATGGGGAGGGGGCCATGCTCCCCCTGAGCCTCTAAAGGCCCAGGGGTCCCACCCTCGGGCCGAAAATAGTCAAAATGGGGATGGGGTCCCCTGGACCTAATAAGTCTTGGAGAGGGGCCACTCAGTCCCCCTCCCCTTTAATAAAAAAAAGGCCCTGGGAGATGGGGTCCCCAGGGCCTAATAACGCTTGGGGATGGGGGCATGTGGCCTCCCTCCCCTTTAAAAAACAAAAGCCCTATGGCCAACCCCCGCGCGCAGTAGAGGGTTGGTTCTACGTATGGTAATAAAATATAATTTTACATTTAAAAAAACGGAAATTCACTGAAAAAAACAAATTTTAAAGTAACGTTATAGTTGGGTGAATATGCCAGTGACAACATTAATGTTTTGAACTAAAGAAAACACAGAAATTCACCAGTTATAGTGAGCAGACAAACATTTGATAACATAAGTCGGACTCTATAACGGGTTGAAAAATCCAATAAAAAAATGCCTTTAGCAGTATGGGCACTAGATGCTGAAAGGGCCTTTGACTGGATAAGCTGATCCTTTTTAAAAACGCATGAAGAAAGAATTTGCGTTAGGGGAAACTGAATCAAAATAGTCTATGCTCATAGGCAGAACTGAAAGCCAGAATTATGGTCAATTCGATCTTTTCATTTAGTTTTCAAATAAAAAAGGGCAGCAGGGAAGGGTGGCCGAAGTCACTCTTATTATTTGCAATGGTGATAAAACCATTAGCACTGGTTTAAGATAATCACCAGAAAAAAGAGGGCTAGATTCTGGTTGTGTAACAGACAACATGTCCATCTTTGTGGACAATATCCTGTTAAGTCGTAAAACCAGTAATATTCTCTTCTGCATTTAAGCCCTGAAGAAGCCGCTACATGCCACATATTGACTGTTATAGAAAAGATTCAAAATATTTATATCCTCAATCAAAAAAAAATTCAACAAATGTTTGTGTGTGGTTGCATAGCACTTCAGTTTCAAATGTAAAATGTATCTGCTGTAAATCAGTTTGAAATCTATTTTGTTATAAACTGTATTGTTGAACCACATTTATATTGTAGAGTGAATGCACTCATAGATAACTATGTAATGAAACCCTAAAACAATTGTAATACTCCCCACCTAATGATAGATATTGTCAAGGCTATTTATTACATTTCTTTGTTTCATATATAAGCCAGTCTTAGAATGTCCAACATGGCAGGTTTTAGTTTATGAATGGCCACTGGCTTATGTTTACCCACATATGCCTTTTATTCTTTAAAGTACCCTCATTTTGAATTGATTCACTTTTAGTTTGGTTTTTGGGTAGGGGTTTTGTTGCTGGTACATTTTGCCAAGTGCAGGCACAGTGATGCAGCAAAAATTTATTTTGCTGGTCTGTGGCACACAGTGTGGAGCAGATTTCTGCACAACTCAATGGCATGATTGCAGTCTCTTCAGTTTTGCACCATACTCAGTAAATCTACTGATATGTCAGTTTACAGAAAATGAGTTTGTCCCTAATACTTGGTATTGATTGTTACTACACTCTAGGCATGTTATTTCCTAAGAGGGGTGCCATACTTAAAGAGTTGTGATTCTTATAGTAATATTGAGGTCTAAGAGGATGGCCCTCAAGATCAGGGGCGCATCACAGGCCCTTGCAGCCTCTGTGGTGCTGGGTAGGGCCAAACCCTGTAGGGGGCCCCTAACTCTTGAAAGTGGCCCCATTCAGGGGGCCTTCATCGCATTCTCAAGGGGTCCCCATCATTTTACGCTACGCCACTGCTCAAGATGAGCAAATTCTAAGCGGGCCAACTGCTGGTGACCGGATTTATTGTGGTAGGTTGTGCTGAGGCTCTTCAATGATTTAGCAAGAAGGGAGTTTCCTGACAGGTTTTTGTAGATTCAGAAGTCCAACTGGAAAACATTTGTGGTCCTGAGGGTCTAATATTTATCCTCTAAGTTACAAAACGCTAAGGTTTTCAACTCTAGCACAATCAGAAGTTTTGTTACACGCCTTGTGGGAGTTGCTTAGTTTCTTACAATTAGTTTTTTTGCATTAGACCAGGTAAAGCAAACGTCCTCTTATTTGGATGGGTAAATGTGGCTGCCTCCTATAGTATGTCCATCATGTGTGAATGTATGAGGGACCTTATGAGGAAGGTAAATATCTACGTATCAATTTGATATTAGCAAGCCATACGTCTCGTCTCTTCTCAGTTTGGCAGGCCTTGCAAGTGGAGTACACAAACCTGTCACTTTAAAACATAAATGTTGATCACCTTTACCATATTTTATTTTGATTTTGTCACTATTACATTTTCTCTTCATAATTAATGTTGGTCTGAACCTTGAAATTCTATATTTATTTACTTATATTGTTGCGTTGTTGGTTTGTTATATAAATCATCACATACATTTTCCCTGGTCTGTCTAGCTCTGTCTGGCTGTCCAAATTAAGCTACTGAAGTTGAGCTAAGATTTTCCTTATTGAAACCAGTTTAAATCTGTGGGGTCTTCAGTCTGGGTGGTGTGAAATCTCATCCCCCGCTTGCATTAAGATTCTTTTTTTTCTTCTTTATTGCAAGCACGTTACTATTAGTATAGCCATTGTACAGGATGTAGTTGCCAAAGTGTTGAATGTCCATTAGTGACCATCAGAGGGGTGGGGGGTGCAGAAAAAGTCATGTCTGTGCCTTTTTCTGGGTGGCAGTTGGCTGAGAAATTGGCATGGGTTAGCCAAGTTTATTGTTTTTGATAGTGGCAATCCAGGCCGAAAGGGAACAAGCTCACGCCTGGATGAGGCAGGAAGTTAAAGATTCATTAGGAAGTTAGGTTAGTTAGAGGTTAATAGTAAAACTGTATGGGAGGTTAAAGGTCTCAATTGCTGAAGATCAGCCCAGGAGGAGGTAGAGACTTGCAGGTTTAAGTTTTGTGGGTGGGAAGGACATTTAGGGGTGGGGATAGTTCAACATAGATAACATATCTGAATAGTGAGGTTTTAGTTTTGTAAGGTAAAAAGGCCCAGGGTTTATATATGTGATGGGCACCTGTTTCAATAAAAGCCCAAAATTTCACACAAATCCAGTGGTCTGTGCTGCTCCCCCTATTCCCTAAGGAGGTAGTAGACCATTCTGGCTACTATTTACAGAAATTGGTTACAGCAGGAATTCTGTAACTAAGATGGGAAATTCCATGGGTTTGCCTTAACCAGCTGCTTGCTAATCTCCCTCCTTGTTGTAATAACGTTGATAGTACTTGACACGCAAATCCAATAAGTGCCAGTGGCAAGGCGTGCTACCAGTGAAATAGGGTGAGGCCCGTGGTAGCTCCCCTTGTCCCTTTCCCCTGGAATCAAGGGGTCTCCAGGGCTTCTATATGGACTGTCATTCAAGAAGGCCAGGCAGGGTGGGAGAAACCCCACACACCGGTAAACCACATTTAGGAGGATATTGATCCCTTCAATCCCTATATTTTTGGGTATCTCAGTAACCCATTGAATTTCCTACCCTAGGGGAGAGGTGTGTCACCACCAACTGCCAATGGGGGAGTCCAGGCAATTTCCTTGCTGTTATCCCATGAACTGGGATTTCCACTCCATATCCCTGTGTGCACAACAGTGTGTGGGGGAATCCAAAGATCGCCTAGAGCCTGGAGGCATGCTGACTTCCTGGAACTGGTGTCCACCAGCACTGTGTTCCTCCAGGTGCAACAGGAATATCACCATTATGTCAAAGATCCTGCCACCTTATAATTGGCAGGTAATATCATCAGTGCTGTGGTGGGATTGTGGTAGTGGCACAGTTGCCATGGTTAATGCAAGATGCATTTTGAATTGACAAATTGCGAATGCAGGTACTCTGCGAATTCAAAATATGCATATGTCTGGGTATTTATATAGCGCACATCAGACATTTTCTTGTGATCCCTTTCTCAATATATTCACATTCACCTATATTTAGTAAGCATGGGCGGAGTTCGTGGAGCGGAACTCAGCGAAGTAGCGGAACTCCGCAAAGTGCAAAAAAACTCCACCGCACTACGCGGAGCTCCGCGAGCAGCGGAGTGCATTAGATAAATGCTGTTCGCAGTTATTTTCAGTGCCAGGTGCTTGAATGCACTGTGCAATCATCGCAAATGGCACCATGCACAGCGCAAGCATGCGTTTCTACCTTTCTGCCGCTCGAGTAGATTTTAACTCGAGCAGCAGCTTTCTCAACACGAACGGACAGTTTCTCAACGTGAGCAGTCGCGAGCATACGCGATCAGTCGCAATAAGAAATCTGACCGCCCGCGTTGAGAAATCTCGCTGGGAGGTTGATTTTCCATGCTGCTCGCCAACTTGAAGTTGACGATCGCGAATGAGGAAAAATCTCGCCGAGTGGTGGATTTTCCTCGCTCGCCAACTTGACGTTGACGAACGCGGGCGAGGAAAAAACACTCCGCTCCGCTACGTGAAGCAGAGTTTTTCGGAACTCCGCGAGCTCCGCGTAACGCGGAGTGCGGAAAACTCCGCAAACTCCGCGAGCAGAGCGGAGTTCACCGCCCAGACTTAATATTTAGCAATCTTAGTTGGGAAGCTTAGAATATATTAGTTGATCTGCCAGTTTAACAACAACGCTACTATATTTTATGATGATCTGCAGGCCCCCATGATCCTGTAGGATTATGGAATGCACTACTTTATGTTGCTTCTCTGAAGTTCGTCTCAGACTGCAATCAGAGACTCTCAATTTATGAATGTCAAAGTCATATAGAACATACATGGAACTTACCAGTCATTCTGGAAACAATACAACATGAACATTTATTCCAGGCTATGCAATACCTTATGAATTAATGATTGCAGCTCCATCAGTAAGTTTTGTCATTTGGGAAGCACTCTTTGTTATTTGTCATTTCTCCTAGTTCATTCCACAGAGCATTTGTTTACTTGTAAATGGAGTCTTGACACTATATTATGTTTCCTCCTTGTTATCATTCAACCTACATTATTTCTCCTATTCCCACAATAGGAACATTTTATATTTAATCATATCAGATTATATGCATAAAGGGCTTCATTGAGGACCAAATTACAAAAAACGTCCCAGTCTCATGTTGAAGTCATCAAAGGCCATTCTAACTCTAATTTAGTTGTGTGCTCTTTCTGCCTATTGTCTATGTTTTTCTTCACACAATGAGATGTGACCGTGGATTATTTGGCATAATCATATTTTATTACGTTTTCTGGTGTATTTGTCTTCTCTGTCTTCAACAAAACACAAATAAACTGAGATGAGATACGCAAACTTTTCAACTTTAGATTCTTATTTCTTTCTTACCTAATTAATTTCCTTGTTCTGAGCTTTGGTGAATGCTTCTTGCTTGCCCATTCCCATTCTCCACTAGGATGCTAAGGTATCCCTTTATTATGGTTCTATTTTTGAGGGATTGAAGAAGTCTTGCCATGCCATACTAAATACGTTTGGAAGCTAGTTAACAAGTGAGTAGCGATCTTAATTACTTACAGTGCCATTCATTATTCAAAGTCCAAGTCTTCATATCACAGCCCTTGGATTCCTTTCCATCCCTAAGGATCTGTTTCAGCTTCTTCCACATTAGATATTGTTTGATAATGTTATGGTGGTGACAGTAATGGTAATGGTGGTGATAATGGTTTTAGTGGTAATAATGGTGGTTCTAGAAATTGTGGTGGTGGCAGTGGTGGTCGTGTTGATAATAATCGTCTTAACAGGGGTGATATAATGATGCTAGTGGTAAAGGAGGGAGTACTTGTGGTGTTGGTCAAAATGAAGGTGTGGCAATGGTGGAGACAGTAATGGTGATTGTGATGGTAACAGTAATGTTAGTAGTAATGGTGGCAATTCTGTTGGTAAGGACAGTAATGGTGGTGGTGGCAATGGTAGTAATGGTGGTAGTTATGATTATTTCAATAGTGGTTATGGTAGAGGTGGAGGTGGTAATGGGGGTTGTGGTAGAGGTGGTGGTAGAAATGGTGGTAGTAGTAATAGTGGGAGTAATGATCAAAGAAGCAGACCTGTGTGAAAAAAATGCAAGCAATTAGATTGCTATTTAAATTTCAGGCTAGCACTCAAATACTGGCATCGACTTTAAAAAATCATATTGCAAGGAAAAACTTTCAAAGATTACTTTATATACATTGCTTGTAAGAGATTTTTTAGTGGTAAAATAGACCCTCAATTATTGCAGTGGAAACATCCCATAGAAGGGGTAATGAGACAGAACACAGCTTATAGCATGTGGCAAGAGTGTAATCGGTAGATTCAAAACAAACTCTCTGTATTTTAAAGAGTCAGTATCAATATGGCTCTAGACAGGGGGTGCTGTCAAGTAAGACCTAAAAAAAAGGTGTTTATATGGAGAATATTGTTTTGAAGGTGACAAGCAGATTGCCTGGTTGAGGACTCTTCTCATTCGATATGGACTTTGACAAGGAAGATCGGTGAAGTAGTAACATATGGATTACTTACCAGTAATTTTCATTACTCTGATTATTCCTTCCATATCACGGTACTTACTAAAATGAGTTGAAAGTACCAACTTCAGTTCTCAGCACTCCCTATCCAAGCCTCTTTCTTTTCTTATTTCCATCCATGACATTACACCCTTTACCTCGTAAAATGGGCTACTGTCTCTCACACTTCCTGTTCTTTTGTAACCCAATAGACCACGGGTACTCATAGTACGGCCCGCGGACCTTGCAGATACCTACCTGTGTTTTTTCTTTTTTTTTTGTAAGTGCCGGCAAACACCGCCGGTTGCAGCAGCGCTCTATGGGGGCCGGGCGATTCTTTAAAAAACCATTCACTTGTTAATGAGGCTTTGTTGTATTTCACCTCTTTTTAGCGCCCCTGCATCTCCATGCAGGGGCGCTAAGAAGGTGAAATACAACAAAGCCTCATTAGCAAGTGAATGGTCTTTTAAAGACCTGAGGCTGTGAAGTACTCGGGTGTGGCTGTGTGTGCGCCCGGGAAGCTGTCTCAGCCCGGGCTGACACACACACGGGGTGACGTGACAGAGCGAGGGAGACAGACAGACAGAGGAAGGGAGACAGAGAAAAGGGAGACAGACAGAGGGAGGGAGACAGACAGAGGGAGGGAGGGAGACAGAGAGAGGGAGACAGAGGGAGACAGAGAGAGAGGGAGACAGAGGGAGGCAGAGGGAGACAGAGGGAGGGAGTCAGGGGGAGACGGAGGGAGAGGGAGACAGACAGAGGGAGACAGAGGGAAGGAGACAGAGAGAGGGAGACAGAGAGAGGGAGACAGAGAGAGGGAGACAGAGAGAGGGAGACAGAGGGAGGGAGACAGAGAGGGAGACAGAGGGAGAGAGAGAGAGAGAGAGAGACAGAGGGAGGGAGACAGAGAGGGAAACAGAGGGAGACAGAGGGAGACAGACAGAGGGAGACAGACAGAGGGAGGGAGGGAGACAGACAGAGGGAGACAGACAGAGGGAGACAGAGAAAGGGAGACAGAGAGAGAGGGAGACAGAGGGAGACAGAGAGAGAGGGAGACAGAGGGAGGGAGTCAGGGGGAGGGAGAGGGAGACAGACAGAGGGAGACAGACAGAGGGAGACAGACGGAGGAAGATAGAGGGAGGGAGACAGACAGAGGGAGACAGACGGAGGGAGATAGAGGGAGGGAGACAGACAGAGGGAGATAGAGGGAGACAGACAGAGAGAGAGGGAGACAGACAGAGAGGGAGGGAGACAGAGCTAGAGGGAGGGAGACAGAGAGAGAGGGAGGGAGACAGAGGGAGGGAGACAGAGGGAGGGAGACAGAGGGAGGGAGACAGAGAGGGAGACAGAGAGAGGGAGACAGAGAGAGGGAGACAGAGAGAGGGAGACAGAGAGAGGGAGACAGAGGGGGAGACAGAGGGAGGGAGACAGAGAGGGAGACAGAGGGAGAGAGAGAGAGAGGGAGACAGAGGGAGGGAGACACAGAGGGAGACAGAGGGAGGGAGACAGAGAGAGGGAGACAGAGAGGGGGAGACAGAGGGAGGGAGACAGAGAGGGAGACAGAGGGAGAGAGAGAGGGAGGGAGACAGAGAGGGAAACAGAGGGAGACAGAGGGAGACAGACAGAGGGAGACAGAGGGAGGGAGACAGACAGAGGGAGACAGACAGAGGGAGACAGAGGGAGACAGAGGGAGACAGAGGGAGACAGAGAGAGAGGGAGACAGAGGGAGGGAGTCAGGGAGACAGACAGAGGGAGACAGACAGAGGGAGACAGACAGAGGGAGACAGACAGAGGGAGACAGACAGAGGGAGACAGACAGAGGGAGATAGACAGAGGGAGATAGATGGAGGGAGACAGACAGAGAGAGAGGGAGGGAGACAGAGCTAGAGGGAGGGAGACAGAGAGAGAGGGAGGGAGACAGAGGGAGGGAGACAGAGGGAGGGAGACAGACAGAGGGAGACAGACAGAGGGAGACAGACAGAGGGAGACAGACAGAGGGAGATAGACAGAGGGAGATAGAGGGAGGGAGACAGACAGAGAGAGGGAGGGAGACAGGGCTAGAGGGAGGGAGACAGAGAGAGAGGGAGGGAGACAGAGGGAGGGAGACAGAGGGAGGGAGACAGAGGGAGGGAGACAGACAGAGGGAGGGAGAGAGAGAGGGAGACAGAGAGGGAGACAGAGAGAGGGAGACAGAGAGAGGGAGGAGAGCGACAGACAGAGGGAGGGAGACAGATAGAGGGAGACAGAGGGAGGGAGACAGACAGAGGGATACACTGGGAGTCTCTGCCTGCTCTCTCTCCAACCCAGCAATGCAGCTGGGTTGGAGAGAGCTCAGTGCGCATGTGGCCCGAAAAAGCCAGCCAAACCCACATGCGCACTGAAGGCAGTGCCCACCACTCCCCCTCCTGTCTTGCCCGCCCCCAAGCCTCATTAAATGAAAGAAAAATAAAACGATAATAAACTACTTTTATTATTGTTTTATTTTTCAAAATTTAAGGCTGGCGGGGGGCGGCGCTCCTCCGCCATAGCGGAGGAGCTGCCACTGCATAACAGCCTGGAAAGTGAAAGGCAGGCATTGGCTGTTACATTGCCTCGTATGTAGAATGTTATGCACAAACAATAAAAAATATATACGCTTCCTAAACCATACTGACAATGAAACATGGTTATTGGAAAATGTGGAGAAATTGCAAAGCCGGTAAATATTAATTTATTATTTCATAACATAGCTAGACCCAAATAAATTCGATAGAAAGCATCAGCCTGTGTGGACAATGACCCCAGGGATTTTGTAGTGCCATGAATACATTATATTTCTATGGTGCGATAGCTACATCAGTGCATCAGGGAAGTCTGTTTAAAGGGTCCTTTTGAAGTGCAGGGTGATCGAATAATATGGTTACTGTGTTGATAAACCTTAACTGTGTGTCATCTTACAAAAGCAACGAAGGTCCTAACACTAAGCGAAAATCCAACATGGACCCTGAGACGACATACAAATTGCAATACTACCCATCTAATATACATGATCACATGTCCTTGCAAGCTAAGATACATTGGCGTGACTTGCCGCTAAGTGAATTGTGGATCGGTGAACACCGTAGCAATATCAGATGCAAAAAAGCAACCACACGTATGAGCAATCACTTTCTGACTTTACAACACCACTAACAAACTTGATTGGGTGATCCTGGAAACACTGAACGTAACAGGCAATGATGCAGAACACATTCTTTTCCAGAAAGAGGTACTGCTGGGTGTACCAGCTCAAGACCTTTGACAAGGGTTTGAATGGTAATAACCCATGGCTCTCGTTCATCTAGTAGTATCTTTACCACTGATATAAGTTTAATGTATGATAAGACACATGCTAAAAACCTAAATTACGAACATCGGGCGAATAAGACCATACCCTTAGGTAAGCATCCTTCACCTATAAGAGCTGCGTTCACCCTCATGATCAATTTGGCTTTTCATTATTCTAATGGCAAAAACAGTAATGTAGCGAGTATGCCCTTATCTCTACTCGGAACATTTTTATTAGTGTTATAATAATATCACGCATCAGACCAGTTTCTTAGCATCATAAATTTGAAGATATCTATGTATGCCATGATACAGTGCACACACAGTAATGCCTTGGTACATGCACTATGAGAATCTCCAGAATACCCACAGACTGCCTACACTATCACTGGGATATGACTAGCACAATCCTAGATGTCTTTATCACATGGTACTCTGTCTCCCGGCATTACCATTGATGATTATTCATAGAACACCCTATTTGAAAGGCTATATGTACTAGACAACAAAACCTTTTTCTTAATGCAAGTACCGGACACTGGTCATCAACACAGTGACCACATTGTTCGATAACCTCCAGAATGATAATCTCCGGAATACCCATTGACCACCTACACTATCATTGAGATATGACTAGCACATTGCTAGATGCCGTTACGACATGCTACAATGTCTACCGGTATTACCACTAAAGATTATTCAGAGTACACCTTCTTTATTTTAAAGGCTATACGTATTAGACAGTACAACCTTTTTTTCTTAATGCAACCACCTGACACTTTATCAACGGGGTAACCATATTATTTGATCACCTTGCGCTTCAGAAGGACCGTTTAAAAAGACCTCACTGGTGCACTGCTGTAGCTATCGCACCGTAGAACAGAGGCGGCTCACCCCACTGCTCTGTGAGCAGTTCAAAAAGGAAAGATAAAATGATAATAACGCAATGGTATTATCATTTTATTTTTCTGTCTTGGCTCAGCTGGTTTACATTATAGGTGCGGGCAGGGCTGGGTTGTCACAGGAGCAGGGGGAGGAGTGATGGGCCCTCTCTTAAGTGCACATGATGGTTTGGCAGGCCGTCTTGGGGTGGACAAACAGTCATGCACACTTAGAATGTTCTCCACCTGACTGTATTGTACTGCCTGAGTAGAGAACATGCACAGGCTCCCAGCCCCCATCTTAGCGCCAAACCACGGCGCTCAGACCAATCACAACGCTGCTGTCATGCTGGTGACAGCAGCGTTGTGATTGGCTAGGGGAGTCTGGGAGCCTGTGTGCTTTCTGCTTCTGGAGTCGACCGAAGAGGACCGAGAGGCGGCAGCCTGCCAGCAGGTACGTGATTTTTTATTTTATTTTTCATTCCACCTCGCCACTCCCGTTAAGTAGCAGCTGCCACTGCCACAGAAATATAATATAAGCATGGCACTTACACTTCTCTTAACTAAATTTCTGGGGTAATTGTCCACACTGATGCTTTCTATTGACTTCGTTTTATTTGGGTCTACCAATGTTGTTGGATAATAAATGCATATTTAGCAGCCTTACAATTTCTCCACATTTCCCAATAACCATTTTTCATTATCAGTATAGTTTAGGAAGAGTATATATTGTTTATTTTTTTAGCAGAATATTCTACACATGAGGCGATGTGACAGCCAATGCCTGACTTTTACTTTCCATGCCGTTATGCGTGCTTCCAAGATGTAAATTACACGTGGAACAAGTAGGAGGCCCTCACTTGCAAATGTGAACTTTTAGCACCACTGAAAATCACTTTAGACTAGTTTTTTTCAGTTAAGGTCACCAGGGGAGTATAAAAGCACACTCCGCCCAGAATCTCTCCAAGAATCAGGAGAGATGGGCATGCAGAAATTCTGCGCTGGACGTTTTCAACTGAGGTAAATGCCTGCAATAGCTGTTCAGTCACTGTGCGCCTAAAATATTGTTTCTCTAGGCATATTTTATCCTTTTTCACCTTCAGACTAAAGCTTTCCATCCTAGTCCCGTCGTCCATGGAGTAATAAGATCTCTATTGAAAGGTAACTGTCTCTTACCTATTTGTTCAGAAATAATTTTCTAAGCGCGCAGATGTTTTCAAAGAGTTTAACATGTATTCATTGATGCACCTGTGATTCTGCACTAGATTAATTTTGCTTGGAATAATGGACATTGCTTCCCTGCTGTTCACAACTTTTAAAGTAAACACCTTTGAATGTGCACACATTTTCCATCAGTTTTAGAAATAATGCATTAGAGTACTAGTATCCAGATAATGGCATCTAATAACACACATCTCGCCTAAATCATTACATATACCATTCAGTATTAGCAGGTTATCTTATGTATTCTCCACTTAGGTACACCCTGCTTAGAATCATGAAGATACCGCTGACTATTAGAGGGGAACCTTAATGTTACCCTGCTAAGAGCAATTGTTCCACTTTTCTACTTCTTCGTTACTATGTCACAGATGCTAATTAATATGTACTTGTCACTACTTGCAAAATTTTATAGTTATTTTTCCATTAGTGTCTCACTGGGTGAATTGGGTTTCAACTCATTTCTGATGAAGGGTGATGCCCTGAAACCGGTCCCAGGATGCTTGTTTCTGGTCCATGGAGGACCTGGCTTGGCAGTTCGGGCTGGACTGTTCCCATAAGGAACAGGGTCAAGATTGATTTGAATATGGCTGGGTCCAAACTGGGGTGGTGTGGTGAGCAAAATAATGATGGATTAAACCCAGATCCTTGTGACTGGGGGTGAATGTTTGCATTGTCCAGCATTCTGTCCATCAATTGTTTCTTTTGCATATGTCGGCCTAAGTGGGAAGGGTATGCCCAGACGTGGGTCCCGTGCTCACTACACCACTGGATTCAAGCTAGCGTGGCTGATGAAGGGTGATGACCTGAAACCAGTCCCAGGATGCTTGTTTCTGGTCCAGGGAGGACCTGGCTTGGCCGTTCGGGCTGGACTTTTCCATAAGGAACAGGGTCAAGACTGATTTGCATATGGCTGGGTCCAAACTGGGGTGGTGTGGTGAGTAAAATAATGATGGATTAAACCCAGATCCCTGTGACTGGGGGTGAATGTTTGCATTGTTTAGCATTCTGTCCATCAATTGTTTCTTTTGTTCATTAACATTGTGCACTCAAAAATAGGATGCATGTTACTTTCCTGAAGAAGCATGATTGTTTTTTTTAAAAGGTATAGTAGATAGGATAAGGTAATATTTTGCAAAAGTCAACCACACCTGCTATTTGCATTTGTAAGCTACTGTGCTGAACTTGAAAATATGGTGAACTTGTGACCTGCCTGTACAGTTGAATGTTGCAGAAACTGTTACTATGGAAACTGGGATTAAGCAGAATGAGGGAAGGGTTGAAAGTTAACTGTGGATTTAAAATGTGAAATGGTAACTTATATATAAGTGATATGTTACTAAATTAAGTTTTTCTAAGTCAGTAGTTTGTTTAGAAGGAGTCTGTTGTTAAAAATAAATACTAGTATTATTAGAAGTAGGTTTTTGAACTCCCGTAAGGGTTCGCGGCTCCATCGCAACGCTACACTGCAGCACAGCGGTGGAGTTGCAGCTCTAGAGAATTACAGAACCATTTTGGGCACTTTTAGAAGACAGTTAAAAAGGGTTAATATGTCTAACCAATAGAAATGTGTTTAACAATTTGAAATAATGTAGGAAGCAATGTGATTTGTTACTTATATTTATCTGTGTGCAGAAAGAGAGGGAAAGTTTGTCATTACTGATTTTACGTTGTTGAAAGTGGTGCATTACATTTATTGTGTGGGAAAGAAAATCTTTTATGAGTTTCTGATATTGCATATTCTGCAATGCTATTTGAAAGGTGAGTTACAAATTTGTAAGGTGTGTTATGTATTATGTTGAAGTGCTTTCCTGTTTGTAGTGATATTTTTAGATTTGAAAAGCTTTATTTTCAAAGTTTTGAAATTATTTGAGAAGTGTGATTTTTGAAATATGTTACGAAATGTACAGATGTGTATTGTAGTTCATTTTATTGTACTGAAATGATGATTGAAATAGTTTGTGCATACTAATATGTGTACATTGGTAGATGGATTAGTGATTATGGTAGTTTGGATGAGTCTATGGTAAGGTACAGTTGAAGTACGCCGCATAATTTTAGGTGTCTCTTTGAAATGGGAAGTGTAGTCTGTCAAGTTTTAAGGTCTGCATGGTCTTGTGACTGAGGTATGTGTGTACTTGCACATGTATTCTCATACGTCTTATGCATTTGAAGATGTTAGACATATAAAACACAGGTATACGTCTATTTGTATGTTTCTTTTATATATGATGCCACTAGGAAAAGGTGCAGACACATGCATGTATATTTCAGGAATATGGTGAGACTTACAACAGACACATGCAAAGGGTTAATGCTTTTTATTTGGCTAGGCCCAACACCCTAAGTAGTTGCAGAATGGTGAAGGTGCAGCTCAAAAGTGAGGTTTAAGACCTGTTGGTAGAGGGATTACTGATTAGGCTACTTTGTATGAGTCTGTGGAAAGGTACACTTAAAATACGACACAAAAGTTAAGGTGTCTGCTTGAAATGGGAAGTGCAGTGTGTGAAGTTTTAAGGTGTGCATGGTCGTGTGACTGAGGTATGTGTCTACTTGCACATGTATTCTCATAAGTGTTATGCATTTGAAGATACTAGACATATAAGACAGAGGTATATGTGTATTTGTATGTTTCTTTTATATATGATGGCACTAGCAAAAGGTACAGACACATGCATGCATGCTTTGAGAAACATGGTGAGAATTATAACAGTGACATAGGAAGGGTTTAAGACATGTTGGCAAAATGATTAGTGATTAGGCTACTTGCTATGAGTCTGTGGAAAGATACACTTGAAGTATGCTGCCTAACTTTAGGTGTGTCCTTGAAATGGGAAGTGCAGTTTGTCAAGTTTAAGGGACTTCATGGTCTTGTGAATGACGTATGTGTCTACTTCTACATCTATTGTCTGATGTGTTATGCATCTGAAGATGGTAGCTTGAAAACCTGGTTGGTTTGGCTACTGGTAGACAATTCTCTTAGTTCTGCACTGTTGTTCGGTCGCAGAGCCTGTGATGTCTTCTAAATGAATGTATTGTGGAGCCTCCCACATAGCTTGTTGGATACCCAGATGCCATGTTTTATGAGCAGAAAGAAATACATACACTTTTTTTACACAAATTTAGACCGTATGCATTCTTAAACATAGGTATTCAACTATATCACTGTTATAAGTCTCACCATATTTCTTAAAGCATACATACATCAGTCTGTGCATTTTGGATACCTGTGTTTCACAGTGTGTGGTCTCTAAATTTGTGTAAAAAAAGTCTATGTATTCCTCTCAGCTTGTAAAACATGGCACCTGAGTATTGAATAGGCTATTTGAGAGGCTCCGTAACACCTATATACAGAAAACACCAGATGCTGTGCAACCGAATGATAGAGGAGAACTGAGAGATTTGTCCACCGGTAGCCACATCAACCAGGTTTTCAAGCTACCATTTTCAGATGAATAATACATGAGGCAATAGATGTAGAAGTAGACACATACCTCACTCACAAGAGCACGCAGAGTTATAAATTTGACTACATTTCTCATTTCAAGCGGACACATAAACTCATACAGCCTATTTGAAATGTACCTTTCCACAAACTCATAGCAAGAAGCCTAATCTCTAATTCTTTTGTCAACATGTCTTAAACCTCACTTTTCTGTTGAAGCTTCAGTTTTCACCAACTGCTGAGAATCTTGGGACTAGCCAAATTTAAAACAGCAATCTGAACCATGTTACTGTTTAACGGTGTGTGTTCTTGTGACAGGTTTACTATTGTGTAAGGTACAAAATTCTAAATCTTTCCGTGTTATGGAGACATTTGCAATGTAATTCAAAGTATTTGTTTTTTTATTGTTATGAATATTAATATATAATTATTTCAAAAGTTTAAAATTATTTAACAAACTATTGAAATTATCCTTGTTTTTCAGATATTCACATTTATTGGAAAAAACATTGAGAATGGGAAAAAAAGCTCAAAAGAGAAGACAAGAAAAAAAAGTACTATTTAAAGGAAAGAGAGAAGAGGAAATTAGATGAAGTGCAAAATGTTACACTGAAGAAAAAGAGTTCTGGTAAGTGAACTAAAGAGTTTGTTAAAAGAGTTTTACAGAATGTAAAGCAATTTGAAAAGAAAAAGAAAGGTTCAACAAGAAATCAGAATGAAAGGAAAAAAGGAGATGATGAAAGTATATCATGTTATGGGAAAAGAATGCATGTTGAAAGAAGGCTGAAAGAACATACAGACATAAGGAAGAGATTGCATAGAAGTAGAGTACTGCAAAATGTATTGAAAAATTGTAAAAAATATAAAAAATGAACTGCAGCTTATAAGAAAAAGCAACAGATTGAAAGTGTAGTAGATAAAGCTTTTGAAATAAAAAGAACATTATTTAAATTAATATTGAAGAGAATGAAATCATTGAATAAAACAATGCTGTTTATGAAGGAGAAAAGCAAAAGAAAAAGTTTGATTAATAGAAGTAACTTTTGTAAAATGTTCACTGGTGAATGAAAGCACACTTCTAGTACTGAGCCTTTCTTTAATGAAGAAAGCTATTTTCAACAGAACACATTAGTACATGCAGTTGATACTAGTGGTCGACGCTATGAGATGAAAGATGGTTCTCTGAATCCAGGAGACAAAATTGTTCCTAGAAATGTAGAAGAAGTAATAGCTAAAGAAGTTCAAGGGAGGCGTACACAAGCTCCTGTATTTAAGTGGGATTGCAGCAGTATTTGCAGTATTCAACAGGAGTCTATTGACATATTACGTATTTTTTTACGACAATATGCAAAAAAAAGTATTAAACAGAAGATTAAGATGTTACAAGGACTAGATCCATGTAAAATAAGAAAATATACTAATTTGCAAGGTCATTCTCTAGCTTGTATTTCAAGAAAAGTCTGCCAAAGTACTTTTTATCATTTAAGAATGTTAGCTGTACACCAGTCTGAAATGCGGAAGTTGGTAAGAAGACTGTACTATGTAAAAACTCCTGCGTTATGTTTAAGTGAAATTAACACTGCTCTTTTGCATGGTTCTGTATCAAATTCAGAGAAAGTTTGTGATGATATACAGTTTCGTTTTTGGATCAGAAGACGAATGTAGAGAAACTGA
Source organism: Calotriton arnoldi (assembly GCA_963921515.1). Taxonomy (NCBI): domain Eukaryota; kingdom Metazoa; phylum Chordata; class Amphibia; order Caudata; family Salamandridae; genus Calotriton; species Calotriton arnoldi. The sequence continues at coordinate 433,609 of CAWUFW010001226.1, forward strand.
GAGTTTGATAAGTGTAGGTGTTGAAGAACAGAAGAAAGAGATTAGTATTGATGAGTTTGCGGAAGAAATTACAAAGTTTAAGACAGTTTCATCTGAAAAACCAAACTTTGTTTGTATTTGTTGTCGTCGTACTCACTATAGAAGTCAAACTAATCAATCAATCATGTCACTTATAAAGCGCACTACATACCCGCGAGGGTCTCAAGGCGCTGGGGGAACAGGGGGGTGGTGCTGCTACTGATCGAAGAGCCAGGTCTTGAGGAGTCTTCTGAAGGCCAGTAGGTCTTGGGTCTGTCGGAGGTTGGTGGGGAGGGTGTTCCAGGTCTTGGCGGTGAAGTGGGAGAAGGATCTGCCGCCGGCGGTCGTTTTCCGGATGCGGGGGACTGTGGCGAGGGCGAGGCTGGTCTAGTGGAGCTGGCGGGTGGGGGTGTAGAAGCTGAGTCGTCTGTTGAGGTAGGCTGGTCCGGAGTTGTGGAGTGCTTTGTGTGCGTGGGTGAGGAGCTTGAAGGTTATCCTCTTGTTGACAGGGAGCCAGTGCAGGTCTCTCAGGTGGGGTGTGATGTGGCTGCGTCGGGGGATGTCGAGGATAAGACGTGCAGAGGCGTTCTGGATGCGTTGCAGCCATCTCAGGAGCTTAGCCGTCGTTCCTGCATAGAGGGCGTTTCCGTAGTCCAGCCTGCTGGTGACGAGGGCCTGGGTGACTGTTTTTCTTGTTTCGGTGGGGATCCACTTGAAGATCCTGCGGAGCATTCGGAGGAGTTGAAGCAGGATGAGGAAACGGCGTTGACCTGCTTAGTCATGGAGAGGGTGGGGTCGAGGATGACCCCTAGGTTGCGTACGTGGTCGGTGGGTGGCGGGGCTGTTCCCAGTGATGTTGGCCACCAGGAGTCGTCCCAGGCTGAAGGGTTGGAACCAAGGATGAGGACCTCCGTCTTGTCCGAGTTCAGCTTCAGGTGGCTGGTCCTCATCCATTCGGCGACGGCTTTCATTCCTTCGTGGAGGTGGGCTTTGGCGGTGTGAGGGTCTTTGGTGAGGGAGAGGATCAGCTGGGTGTCGTCGGCGTAGGAGATGATGTTGAGGTTGTGCTGTCGGGCGACGTGGGCGAGGGGTGCCATGTAGATGTTGAACAGCGTTGGGCTGAGGGAGGAGCCTTGGGGTACGCCGCAGATGATCTTGGTGGCCTTGGATCGGAAGGGGCGAGTCGGACGCTTTGTGTTCTGCCGGAAAGGAAGGATGTGGTCCAGTCCAGGGCCTTCTCTTGGATCCCGGCGTCGTGAAGGCGTGTTCGTAGTGTGTGGTGGCAGACCGTGTCGAAGGCGGCTGATAGGTCCAGGAGGATGAGGGCTGCTGTTTCTCCGTTGTCTAGCAGGGTCCTGATGTCATCGGTGGCGGCGATGAGGGCGGTTTCGGTGCTGTGGTTGCTGCGGAAGCCGGACTGGGAAGGGTCCAGGATGTTGTTCTCCTCGAGGTAGCGGGTCAGTTGTTTGTCGACGATTTTCTCGGTGACCTTCGCGGGGAACGGGAGCAGAGAGATGGGTCGGAAGTTCTTGAGGTCCTTGGGGTCTGCCTTGGGTTTCTTGAGTAAGGCGGTGATCTCGGAGTGCTTCCAGCTTTCCGGGAAGGTTGCTGTCTCGAAGGAGATGTTGATTATTTTCCGGAGATGGGGCGCGATGGCTGTACTGGCTTTGTTGAAGATGTGGTGAGGGCACGGGTCTAGCGGTGAACCGGAGTGGATGGTGTTCATGATCTCGCTGGTGTCCTCGTCGTTGATGTTGGTCCAGGAGAGCAGGCGGTTGGTGGTTGTGGGGGCAGTGGTCTCGGTGGTTGCCGGGGCGGTCGTGGTGTTGAAGCTGTCGTGGATGTCGGCGATTTTGCGGTGGAAGGAGGTGGCCAGTGAGTCGCACAGGTCTTGCGACGGCTGGATGTCGTTGGTGTTGGAGCTGGGGTTGGAGAGTTCCTTCACGATGTTGAAGAGCTCTTTGCTGTTGTGTGCGTTGTTGTCTAGGCGGTCTTTGAGTGAGGCCCTTTTGGCGGATCTGATGAGGTGATGGTGATTGCGGGTGGCGCTCTTGTGGGCGGCGTAGCTGTCCGCTGTCCGTTCGTGGAGCCAGATCTTCTCCAGTTTTCGGCATGTTCGTTTGGAGGCCTGGAGGTCTTCGGTGAACCAGGTGGCTTTCTTGCTGGTGTGGCTGTTGGGCGGATTCTTGAGCGGGGCGAGGGTGTTGGCGCAGTCGTCGATCCACTGTCTGAGGTTGCGGGCGGCGGTGTCGGGGTCGGAGGGTTCGGTGGGTGGGCTCAGGGCAAGGGTTGTGGTTAGCTGGTCTTCCGTGACTCTGCTCCAGCAGCGGCGAGGCATTTGTTTGGTGCGGTGGTGCGTGGTGGGCTTCCTGTAGGTGAAGTGGATGCAGTGGTGGTCAGTCCAGTGGGGTTCGGAGGTGTGGTTGAAGGAGACGTGTGGGCTTGCGGAAAAGATGGAGTCTAGCGTGTGGCCGGCGGCGTGGGTGGGTGTAGTCACGAGCTGTCTGAGTCCGAGGGTGGCGAGGTTGTCGATCAGGGTGGTGGAGTTGGTGTCCTTGTTGTTCTCGAGGTGGAAGTTCAGGTCCCCGAGGAGGATGTAGTCTGTGGAGGCGATGGCGTGTGTGCTGACGAAGTCAGCGATGGAATCGCTTGAACTGTGGTCGGGGTCCGGGGGTCTGTAGATGAGGGTTCCTCTGAGGGTGGTGTTGGGATCGGTGTGGATCTGGAAGTGCATGTGTTCGGCGGTGCTGAGGGTGTCGTCGGTGTTGGTTGAGACTCTGAGGGTGTTCCTGTGGACGATGGCGATGCCTCCTCCGACTCCGTTGGTGCGGTCCCTGCGGGTGATCTTGTATCCGTCCGGGATGGCAATGGCGATGTCGGGGGCTGAAGCGGGATTCAGCCAGGTCTCCGTCAGGAATGCGACGTCTGGGGAGGTTGAGTCAAGAAGGTCCCAGAGTTCGATGGCGTGTTTGCGGGCGGAGCGGGTGTTGAGGAGGATGCATCTGAGGTAGTTGGGTTCTTTCCTGGGCGGTGGTTTGGCGGGGCGGGTGCTGGCGAAGCTGCAGTTCCGGCAGGTGAAGGGCCCTTGGGTGCGCTTCGGGGTGGCCTGGTAGCAGGCGTGATCTTTTCCGGGGTTGAGTGCGTGGAGGGTGCTGGCGTCGTATCGGGCGTCTGTTGATGTGGCGGGCGCGGGGATGCCCGGACCAGGGGGTCTGGCGCTGGGCGCGGCCACGGCGCGGACGGGCGCAGACGGGCTTGCCTTAGGCGCGCCTTCGGCGCGCCAGCGGCGCGGCCGCCATAAATGGGGAGGTGGGAGGGAGGAGCAGGGAATGGGGCAGCGAATGGGCAGTGAGGGGGCGGGGCCGCAGGGGCGCAGCGGCGGGAAACAGGCACAGAAAGGAAAAAACAATCACAATCAGGGGCAGCAAGGGGGCACAGAAAGGAAAAAACGATCACAATCAGGGGCAGCAAGGGGGCACAGAAAGGAAAAAACGATCACAATCAGGGGCAGCAAGGGGGCACAGAAAGGAAAAAACGATCACAATCAGGGGCAGCAAGGGGGCACAGAAAGGAAAAACGAGCACAATCAGGGGCAGCAAGGGGGCACAGAAAGGAAAAAAACGAGCACAATCAGGGGCAGCAGCAGGGCACACAGACGGAGCTGTGTGGTGGGGAGCGACCTACCAGTCAAGGTCAGGGGTCGCTCTCTTCACCACGCAGCGGCCGCCATAAATGGGGAGGTGGGAGGGAGGAGCAGGGAATGGGGCAGCGAATGGGCAGTGAGGGGCGGGGCCGCAGGGCGCAGCGGCGGGAAACAGGCACAGAAAGGAAAAAACGATCACAATCAGGGGCAGCAAGGGGGCACAGAAAGGAAAAAACGATCACAATCAGGGGCAGCAAGGGGGCACAGAAAGGAAAAAACGATCACAATCAGGGGCAGCAAGGGGGCACAGAAAGGAAAAACGATCACAATCAGGGGCAGCAAGGGGGCACAGAAAGGAAAAACGAGCACAATCAGGGGCAGCAAGGGGGCACAGAAAGGAAAAAACGATCACAATCAGGGGCAGCAAGGGGGCACAGAAAGGAAAAAACTAGCACAATCAGGGGCAGCAAGGGGGCACAGAAAGGAAAAAACTAGCACAATCAGGGGCAGCAAGGGGGCACAGAAAGGAAAAAACAAGCACAATCAGGGGCAGCAGCAGGGCACACAGACGGAGCTGTGTGGTGGGGGAGCGACCTACCAGTCAAGGTCAGGGGTCTAGGAATGTAGATTTATATTTAAAAAGTGAAAAAGAAAATAATGATAAAGGGCAGCAATTTGGTGTTTATTTGTTGGTAGAAGGTCAGTTTGAATTGGGTGCTGTTCAAGTTATTTGTAAATATTGTTACAACAAATTAGAAGAAAACAAAATGCCAGCTAGAGCAGTACATAACAACTTAGAGTTGGTACCTATTCCTCAAGAACTGACTGATGTCTATTCTTATTCAATCTGTACACCCATTTCAGGCCATAGTTTGTATGGAGCCTAACACAGGTAAGCTGTCACCAACAGATTTACACAAAGGTCTGAAAGGAAGAGTTGTATACTTACCTTTAGATTTTAAGAAAAACATCTAAACTGTTGGTGTAGACAGAGAAGAAAATGAGCCTGTAGGTATTCTAGTAAATGGTGTACCAACAAAGAGTTGAAAAATCTGACAAGAGTTTGTAGATGTTAGTAAACTTCAAAAGGCTACAGTATACCTGAGACACAATAACATTTATTATAAGAGTGTGAAGGTTGATGAAGACGGAATATGCTTAGAAGATGAAACAGTAATTTGAGATGGACAAATTGAAAAAGTGGACAAGTGCAGAACTGAGCAAATTTATGAATATTATTCAATACATCCTCTGCATTCAAAAGAAATAATTGGAAACAGTATTGAGTTATTTCAAATGAAAAAAGCAAAGGGAAGTCCCATGAGTGTATGGGAAAAAAGTTTAGAAGCTCATTGTTTTTCCCAGCTATTCCCCACTTGAGAAGGAGGACGATTTGATGAACGAGATGTACAGATTCCAGCTTCAGAATACCAATCAACATGAATATTTTTTGAAGATGCAAGATTTCGGCAGTGCATTCCATATATATTTCATCTTCTGTTTGAAAGCAATTTGTCTGCACTTTCGTATGCAGTGAATCACATATTAAAAACAGGACTTCATTTTCAACATGTTTCTGCAAAACAGTTCATGGACAAAGTTGAACAAAGAGATGGAAAATTAGAATCTCAGCTAATTAATTTGATGGCGTGCCAACGTGGTACTAATGAGTATTGGTATCGTCGTCATGGAGAACTTAAATGCATGTTAAGAAACTTAGGTACTCCTATATGGTTTGTAACACTTAGGTGTGCTGAATATGCGTGGGAAGATTCACTTGAATTTCTACGAGAAGCAAATTCAAATATTAAAAGCATTGAATTGAAGATAGCTGGAGAACTGTGTTCCTTGGATCCTGTAAATGTGTGCAGATAGTTTAATCATAGGTTTCAAGCTATGAGGTCATTTATCTGCAATAAAAATAATCCACCTCTTGGAGAGGTAACATATTTTTGGGGGAGAAAGGAGTACCAAGCCAGAGGTGCTCCTCATATACACATGCTATTGTGGATAAAGAATACACCAAAATTTGGAACTGATACTGATGAAACTGTTTTGTCTTTCATCAGTATGTTACATGTGCCATTCCAAGAGATGGAGGAGAAAAGAGCTTGAGACAACAAGTTTTACGCTTTCAAAGTTATCCATGTGGGAAATACTGCAGACGAAAAGACAAGTGTAAAGGAAAATTTTATACAAAATGTCGTTTTGAATTCCCACGTCCTATAATTTCTAAAGGTGTGAATAGTTTTTGTCAGCAGTAAGGCATACAATAACTCGGAAATCTCCTAAGAATACATACAACTTAAAAAGAACAGAAGCTTCAAAGTACATTAATGACTACAGTCCAGTTATTTTGAAAATGTGGAATGCAAACATGGATATTCAATATGTTGCAGATAATTCAATTGCTGTAGCTCGCTAAGTTACATCATATATTACCAAATCTGAAAAGACAGATGAAAGAAATGTGTGAAGAAATTTCTTAAGCTTCGTACAGCTTCAGCTTGAAAATGCTTTCCCATCGAGAGATGGGATCCTATGAATGTTCGGACCATTTGAGTTCAGCCAGTTTATATTCAAAGTCAAGAGGAATCCTCTGGATAAATGTAGGTCTTGCCGCAACACAAAATAGAGTATTGAAATCTCTACAAGAAATCGAATACTTAGCAAAGAATGAACCAGAAAGTACAGATATTGTTAAAACTAATATGTTGGATACATACTATCCCAAAAGGAGTCCACGTCTCGAAAATACTTCAACATTAAAGCTTTAAAAGAAAAGTTACAGAAAATATAAAAGAAGAAAAATATGCAGTAATTGGATGTGACGGATGTTCGGTAAAACATGCCAAAGGAAATCTTATTAACCACAGAAAACTCAGGTGCGAAAGTCCAGATAAGAGGAAATTTTTCTATTTAGCACTTCTGCAACTCTTCAAGCCTTGGCGTAGTGAAACAGAATTACTTGGAGATTTTGACTGCTATGAAGATTCTTTTAATGCAAGTAAAGCTAGTATTCAGTGCACAATTTTCCCTACATATCTACAAATATTAAATAATGAGATTGAACAAGAAAGTACTATTGCAGTGGAAATAGCTAGAGAAAGTTCTCAAGATAGTCAAAGCTCTGGTCCACTCAGTCAAGATCCACTGGGACAACCAGTTATTGAAAATGAAGCAGCAATAGCCATGAATGAGGTAGAAACTGCAATGCAACAAGCACAACAGGATATTATTCATTTGGAAAAGCTAGAAGAACAACTAAATATGGAACAGAAAGAAATATATCTACAAGTCAAACAACAGATACAACATGGTTTGCTGCACAAAAAAAAGAATGCCAATGTTCATCATTTAAAACTATTCTAATGTTCATCAGCGGTCAAGCTGGAACAAGAAAAAGTTTCTTAATTAAAGTTTTGAAAAGTTATCTACACAAAACTACAGAATCACATTTATCTTGTGTTGTAACAGCTCCAACTGGATTAGCAATGGTCCTAGACTATTCATTTAAAGAACATTATTTCAATCACCGGTATACAAATATATTTATATGAACAACTATATCCTCAAAGATACAAAGGCACACGATATCATACAGAATGGTAACTGTTTATTTGCTCAAATTGTTTTATATCATAAGTAACCTTATTCAATGTTAAGTGAAAGAGGGAGGTTGCTCCAAAGGGAGTGTGAAAGGAGGGGAAGAAAAAGTGCTCGTGAGGTAGAATAGATATGGATGATGGAGAGAAATCCAAAGGGTGAACACAGTATTCAATTAATTATACATTGTAGAACTGGTCATTAATCATAGTAGCACCAGTTTTTACATATAGGCCTGTCCCTAACGGATTCATAAAATACTCATATAATTTTCGTTGGTGCACAGAGAACTTTTCTGTGAAAAGGCAGGACTGGGGTAGCATCGGGTGCAGGCCCAAAATGGGGGGAAAATGTCGACGTTTCGACCCTTGTGCAATGAGGGTAAATTAGAACCTCTGCAGGTGGGTCTTCCTCAGGACGGGGTGAAGGGGGTGGGCAACCTAGTGGTGTGAATAAATATGCTCAATTAGAGACAATGAATAAAACAGTTAAAAAAAGGATTAAAAACGGTGTGCCTACTCACTGACCTATGGAGAGGTACAGTCAGGTACAGCCCTTCATGTGGTAGGTCTGTAAAAGGTAGAGGATATGTATAAGTATACTCTATAGCATGGGTGGGAAAATAATCCATAAATTAGATCAGTGAGAACACTGTTTTCCTCACCCGCATTCAAGTTGCGGCGTGGAAAAGGTTGTTAGGTTGAACTGTGGTGTTGATAAATCAAACAAGGGGAATAAATCTCCCACAGCATCTACAAACAACATTAAAACAGACATAAGGACCTGATGCAAAAGACGGAGGCAAGGGGAACAAAAATGCTCCTCTCCGTGTGAAGGAATTACCTAATGGGTTGTTGATTAGCGAAGCCCGGGGGATCCCAGCTGGCCTCTTCGAGTCAGAGGCTGGAAATGACTCCGCGCACTAAAAATAGACTGTCAGGTCTGCCGGGGAGCGCGTGCACGTAATCGATGTGCAGTGTCAGACAGGCAGAATGACACGTAGCTTCCCTGCTGCCAAAGACCAGAGGTCTGTATGGAAAACAGACTGTGCCTGCATAGTTAAAGGGCATTGCATCGTGTGGAAAGAGTCAAAACTAAAGAAAGGGTTGTGATAAGACATACCATTATTACAGTGGAGACTATTTACATGTGAAATAAAACGACAGCAATCAGTACAAAAATACAAATATATACATGATGGGCACATGGTGTATGATTGTATCCATATTGATCCCATGACAATGCTGTGCGCAAGCCATTCAAGCATATGAATACATGTAACAGAATAAAAATAAAACAATTAACGTTATGCTGGCTGGTGAAATAGAACAAGACAATGTTAGAGTTCACATCAGTCGTTTGCACTAAGATTCACAGGATGCAAAATTACAATATAAAACCATATGCATATTGAGTGAAACATAACGATGCGGCAGTGGTCAAATTAAGTCATGATATATAGGTATGCATGCAACTTGTCATTTGACATTACTGCGCGCCTACCAGTCAAGGGCATAGGTAATCTGATGGAAAACAGACTAAGGTAGAAATGCTATGTATACTGACTGGCGAGTTACAAAATGAGGAGTGAAGAGGTGGTATGGTGAGATCTAAGTTGGTAGGGAGATCTATCCATTATTTAAGCTTGCCACCTGTCTGGCAATCTCCTCGTATTCATTCAAGCCCTTTGCCACTGTGTCAAAAATATGTATCCATTTGCACTCCCGAATGTTTAGTGTGTTGGCAAAATTGCCACCCCTTGGGTTGGGTTTGACTTGTTCAATAACCCACCACTTAAGACTCTCAGCCGAGTGTCCAAATGTAGTGAAATGTTCCACGAGGGGGCACCTTGTGTTCTACAGCGTATCCTGCTACAGTGCTGCATTATACGAGCCTTCACCTTCTGTATAGTTTGGAGTATGTACAGGAAGTCACACAGGCAGACTATGGCATATACAACTCCCCTGGAGTTGCAATTGGTATGATGTTGCATAATGTGCGTGTGGTTATTGTAAGTACATTGTTGGATCTCATTTGTCGTGTCACAGGCTTTGCACTGTCCACATTTGTAGTGTCCCATGACCGGAGGGATGTTCCAGAGGGTGAGTTGGTTATCTCTGGGTTTAAAGGGTAATAGTGATTTGACCACATAGTCCCTCACATTTTTGCCTTTCTTAAAAGCATGCATGGGTGGTTCACTTACCCCTATCTCCTCTGCTACTAGGTGCCAGTGTTTGTTGACAATTTTCTTAATCTCATTGCTCTTGGTGCAGAAAGTAGTAGCGCACACAAGGCATTCCTGCCCAGAGTGTTCCTTGGGTTTGGGGTCCAAAAGGAACTCCCTGTGGCAAAACCATGCCCGCTTCCTTGCTTTCTTTAGGAGGTTCTTGGGGTAACCTCTCTCTAAGAGGCGTGTCATGAGATTATCTGATTCTCTAAAGTAATCAGTCTTACGAGTACAGTTCCTCCGCAACCTCAGGAATTGGCCAAATGGCAGATTGTCCCTGAGATTGCGCGGGTGATGGTTCGAGTACCGTAAGAGGGTGTTTCTTTCACTGTCTTTTCTATATAGGGTCGTGTGTAGCTTACCCTCATCCTCCCTGATTGTGATATCCAAGAAGTTAATCATTTTCTTATGGAATTCAAGTGAGAACTGGATGTCAATCGATTGAGTATTCAGCCAGAAATGAAAATCAATGAGTTGCTGTACACTGCCGTTCCATATCATTATAACATCATCGATGTATCATCTCCATAGATCAATGCAGTCTCTATATGGGTTATGGTCATGGAGGACATATCTGTTTTCATAATCGTCCATATAGATTATCGCCAGGTCTGGGGCGAAACTGGCACCCATCGCCTTTGGTCTGAACATAAAAATCCCCCTGAAAGAAGAAAAAGTTCTTCGTCATAGCAATTTCTAAAAGGTTAATTAGAAATTCTGTAGGGACCTGGACTGGTCTGGGGCGATTCTCCAATACTGCTCTAATGGTGTCAAGTGCATCCCCCTGAGGGATGTTGGTATAAAGGGACGTTATGTCCATGGTCACTAAGATTTGGGTGTTGGTGTCAAAAGGGCGGTTGTCTACCAGTCTAATCGTTTGCATCGTATCCCTCAGGTATGCCGCGGTGTCGTCAGCAATAGGTTTCAAGAAAACATCTATGTATTTACATAGTGGCTCTAAGATAGATCCACATCCAGAAATGATGGGTCTCCCCAGTGGGTCGGTTAGTCGTTTGTGTACTTTCGGGAGGGTATAGATGGTGGGCATTCTAGGTTGTTTGTTGTTCAGGTATTCATATTCATGTTTAGATAGGAAACCCTCCTCAAATCCTCTTTCCGTGACAAGTCTGATGTTGTCAGCGATCCCTTTTGTGGGATCAGATCGCAATTTGGTGTAGTTACCTTCCACCCCCAGTTGTGTCATTATCTCCTTCTTGTAATCTTCCACCCCCTGAATGACAATGGCTCCTCCCTTGTCTGCCGGCTCTATCAATATTTCCTGGTTGTTTTTCAGAGATTCTAGTGCTAGGCGTTCCAGTCTGGATGTATTGTACTTGATGTACTGTCTCTGTGCTAGACTCTTACTGATGTCCCGTATGACTACTTGCTCATAGGCCAAAATACGGTGTGACATGTGGTGGGTGGGTGGAGTGAAGTTAGACGGTGGTCGCAGCCCTGTACTAGAAAAAGTGGGGTTGTATGGAACCTTATTAAAGTAATGTTTCAAACGTACTTTTCTAAAAAAAAACTGCTGTAGTTCAATTTTAAGGTTGAAGGCATTGGGTAAGGAGGTAGGTATGAATGATAAGTCCTTTTCCAGTATCATTTTCTCATCAGGTTCCAAAACATAGTTTGATAGATTGATCAGAGGGCTATCAGAGATGTTAGGTGGGGGGATCACCACCTGTAGTGTTGCCGTCTGGTCTGGATTTCCCCATGTATCTCCTGCGGGAAATGTACCTGCTTCTTCGCCCGTCCCCTGCCCCTGTGGGTCCCCCCAGTCCCCTGGGTCGCCCCCAGGGTTGTCCTCTCCCCCTGTATTCTAACCATGGGTCCTCCACCAAAAAAGGCTGATGTTCTTGGTAATTGTGTGCCGACGTACTGGTCCCTGGTCTTTCCTGTTCACTGTCAGATCCACTGGCTGCTGAGAAGTCTGAGAAGGTAGTGTACCTCCTGTAACCTCCTCGTCCCCTGGTTGAGAACCTACCCTGTGTCTCCTGCTTATAATACCCTTCCTGGAGATGGCAGCAGGGAAGCTACGTGTCATTCTGCCTGTCTGACACTGCACGTCGATTACGTGCACGCGCTCCCCGGCAGACCTGACAGTATATTTTTAGTGTGCGGAGTCATTTCCAGCCTCTGACTCGAAGAGGCCAGCTGGGATCCCCCGGGCTTCGCTAATCAACAACCCATTAGGTAATTCCTTCACACGGAGAGGAGCATTTTTGTTCCCCTTGCCTCCGTCTTTTGCATCAGGTCCTTATGTCTGTTTTAATGTTGTTTGTAGATGCTGTGGGAGATTTATTCCCCTTGTTTGATTTATCAACACCTCAGTTCAACCTAACAACCTTTACCACGCCGCAACTTGAATGCGGGTGAGGAAAACAGTGTTCTCACTGATCTAATTTATGGATTATTTTCCCACCCATGCTATAGAGTATACTTATACATATCCTCTACCTTTTACAGACCTACCACATGAAGGGCTGCACCTGACTGTACCTCTCCATAGGTCCGTGAGTAGGCACACCGTTTTTAATCCTTTTTTGAACTGTTTTATTCATTGTCTCTAATTGAGCATATTTATTCACACCACTAGGTTGCCCACCCCCTTCACCCCGTCCTGAGGAAAACCCGCCTGCAGAGGTTCTAATTTACCCTCATTGCACAAGGGTCGAAACATCGACATTTTCCCCCCATTTTGGGCCTGCACCCGATGCTACCCCAGTCCTGCCTTTTCACAGAAAAGTTCTCTGTGCACCAACGAAAATTATATGAGTATTTTGTGAATCCGTTAGGGACAGGCCTATATGTAAAAACTGGTGCTACTATGATTAATGACCAGTTCTACAATGTATAATTAATTGAATACTGTGTTCACCCTTTGGATTTCCCTCCATCATCCATATCTATTCTACCTCACGAGCACTTTTTCTTCCCCTCCTTTCACACTCTCTTTGTAGCAACCTCCCTCTTTCACTTAACATTGAATAAGGTTACTTATGATATAAAACAATTTGAGCAAATAAACAGTTACCATTCTGTATGATATCGTGTGCCTTTGTATCTTTGAGGATATAGTTGTTCATATAAATATATTTGTATACCGGTGATTGAAATAAAGTTCTTTAAATGAATAGTCTAGGACCATTGTTTTCCTATACCGATCGTTACCCAGGTCCGTGGACATTTGCGGGTTACCCCATTGTATTATAATGGCCAACTGGATTAGCAGCACATAACATTAAAGGGATTACTTTACATCAATACTTATGCTACCAGTTGAGCATGATAATAAATTGGAATATCAGTAGCTATCTGGAGAAGCTTGTTATGAAGTCTCAAGAGTTCTGAAGAAAATGAAACTTTTAATCATTGATGAGGTGAGCATGTTCTCAACCTTAATGCTTGCATTTGTAGATTTAAGAGTACAACAGATTTTAAAAACAGATTACGATGTTCTGTTTGGAGGAAAACATGTAATTGTATTTGGAGATCTACTACAACTTACTCCTGTAAAAGGACAACCTGTTTTTAAAACACTTGTTCATGAAGACACTAGGAAATCTTTAGGAAGTATTGGAAATGTGAACATTTTGGTTACATTTTGAATATAAGGAACTTGTTAAGAATATGCGACAAGCAAGTGATAAAGATTATGGAAATATTCTTCAAGACATAAGAATTGGTGTCTTAACAAAACATGGTAAACAAGCTTTAGAAAGTCGACTACTAAGGAACTTGTTTGCAACTGGAAACACAGCAGTTGAAGTAATGTACAAGATGCTTGGAGAAAAGCAGTCTATAGTTTGCCTAATGCCTACACTGCAAGAGTGTTCTATATTTGATCAACAACTTCTCAAATTGGAAAAACAACAAATAGTGGAAATTGAAGCTATTGATAAAATTGAACACCAGGGAGTGACTATTCTTCTTACAGAGAAACTACAGGCTCGATTGGATTCTTTGGAAAAGTCTGTATCTAAAACTGCAGGCTTAGAAAAGACTTTACATGTATGTATAAACTGTTGTGTAATTCTACGGCTTAATTTGAATGTAGAAGAAGGTTTAGTAAATGGAGCAATGGGAAAAGTTGTTGATTTTGTAAAATTTCAGAACAGAGATGGAATAGTATTTTTGATTATAGAATTTGATTAGATTAAAGAGGTAAAACAGATTGGGCATTGTGTTGTATGCTTTTTGCTTGTAAAAGATTTGTATGTTCGGAGACAACAGTTTCCTCTGTCTTTAGTATATGCAGTTACTATTCATAAATCTTGAGGTTTAAGTATAGAATGTGCTTGTGTAAATATTGGAAGTACAGTGTTCAAAGAGGGAATGGCATACGTTGCATTGTCTCGAGTAAGAACATTGGTTTGTATTTGATAGATTTTGATGATAAAAAGGTTAGTGCTGATGCAATGTGTAAGAGAGTACAATCGTTTAAGGAGACTTTATACTCCTGATTTAGGTGAATCTCCCATATATGAGAAACGAATAGTGTGTCCAAAACTGAAATATGTCAAAGATGCAATTGAGGTTCAAAGAAAGAAAAAAATGAAGAGAAACTTGAAGGCGTAAAGAAAAAGAAAATGGAAACTGTTGATGACATTGTAGGATACCAGTTGGAAAATAGTTCAGGTATCGACTGTTATGCTAATGTGATTCTGAATGTTGTGTTTTATCTACAAGATCTTCATCATGAAATCATGGGAAATCGTGAAGAAAAGATTCTGTTCTTTACTACATCATGTATTTCAACAGTTGGTAACTGACAGAAGTAAAATCCATACTGCATCTGGTATTCGGCATCTTTCGGATATATGTACTGGTTCTTTGACATTTACTCTTAATATACAACAAGATGCACAAGAATTTCTAATCCTTATGCTTGGAGTATTAGAATATGAAGGAATACAGATTGAAAACTTATTTGGACTAAGTTACAGATGGGATCATAAATGTGAAGAGTGTTCATTTACTTCTACTACTGAAATACAAACAGAACGATTCATATACTTGACGATACCAGAGATGTTCGTATTGTAGATCAGAGATGTTGTCTACATAACATATAAAAAGATTTGGAAAATATCTCATTTTAATGCTACAACGTTGTAGAGCAAATGGAAGAAAATTGGAAACGAACATTAAAAAATGTAATGCAAGTCAAATATCTATTTCAGGAAGAACTTTAATAGCAGTGGCTATTATTTTCCATGATGGACCTACTTCAACATCTGGACACTATACTGTGTATTTAAAGTGTAATAAAGGATGGACACATTGCAATGATGCCCACTTGGAATTCAAACCTAGATTGCCTTATGAATTACCAAATTCATATTGGTTCTTTTTGAAGCCAAAGTTGTGAGTACATCATTCGGCCTATTGGGAAGATGTGAACAGAAAGTAGACAGGAGTGCAAACTACTAGTATTTATAATTAGTGTTAGGATTATTATTTACGGTAATTGATATTGCATTTGGAAAATTGTGTTTAAAAGCAAATAGTTTATATATTTGTTGTCTATATTGAACCAGATGTAAATGAGAATCTATATTTTGGCAAATGTATTTGAGATAAATAATAGAGTTAAAGTAGATGAAGGAAGTAATTAACAAAGTGTAGATAGAAAAACACATAGCTGCACATATTGAAAATGATGCCCTACACTAATTTGGTTTTTTTTCTACAATCAATTTGATTGGTTTTTGTCCCTGCTGTTCAATGATGATACTACATTGAAATCACTGTGTATGGTGAAGTTAAGTGGAATCTAAGAACAGCAAAAAAGGGAAACTGAAAATCTTATGTAATTCTAAATTTATGTTGTGTTCTTAAAAATATAATATTATCATTTCTCTAATACATTATCATTAAATAACTGTTTTTCTTCTTCATAGTAGGTTCTGTTGAAGTTTGAAAAGGGTTTTAATGATGTTTAGGTTAATACTACTCTAAAATACTTCTACTGAGTAATGTATCTAAATTACTTAAAAGGTAAGCATATAATACAATGTGCATGATAACGTGAAAAAATGTTTAAAGTTTAATTATATGTTATTTGTTTCTAATATAAATAATGTTGATCCTTTAGACTACTTGAAAATTAACATTATGTTGCTTATATAATCGGGCAGGCAGTCAACTTTTCACGTAGACGCTACCCATGCACTTATCCATTCTCTGAAGCACAAGTCTTGCACTAAAAGGAAAACGCAGTCAGTACCCTTCAATTCTTTCTTTCACACAGGCACTACCCATGCACTCATGCGATCACCCAGGCAGTGCCCATGCAGTCATCCAATTACCCAGGCACTACTCTTGCATTCAACCATTCACTCAGGCAGTACCAATGCACTCATCCATTCACTCAGGCACTACTCCTGCACTCATGCAATCACCCAGGCACTACCCATGCACTCATGCAATCAGTTAAGCAGTACCCATGCAGTTATGCAATCACTCAGCCACTACTTTTGCACTCAACCATTCACTCAGGCACTACCCGTGCACTCATCCATTCACTCAGGCAATGCCCATGCACATATGCAATGACTTAGGCACTACTCTTGCACTCAACCATTCACTTAGGCACTACCCATGCACTCATCCAATGACCCAGGCATTACTCTTGCAGTCATCCTTTTACTCAGGTAGTACCCATGCACTGGTCTAGCCACCCAGTCATTACCGTTGCACACATAAACTCACTCAGGCACTACCTATGCACTCATCCAATCACCCAGGCAGTACCCCTGCAGTTATGCAATCACCCATGCAGTGCGCATGCACACACGCAATTACTTAGGCATTACTCTTGCACTCAAGCATTCACTCAGGCACTACCCATGCACACATCCATTCACACAGGCACTACCTATGCACTCATCCAATGATGTAGGCATTACCTTTGGACCCATGCTTCCACTCAAGTACTTCCCATGCACTCATTCAATCACCCAGGCACTATTCCTGTACTCAAGCAATCACCCAGGCACTACTAATGCAGTCATGCAATCACTCAGGCAGTACTCTTGCACTCAACCATTTACTCAAGCACTACCTGTGCACTGAACCATTCCCTGAAGGACTACCCATACACTCATGCAATGAGTCATGCACTACCCAAGCACTCATCCAATGACCCAGGCATTACTCTTGCAGTCATCCTTTTACTCAGGCAGTACCCATGCACTGATCTAAGTACCCAGTCATTACCCTTGCTCTCACAAAGTTACTCAGGGACTACCCATGCACCCATCCATTCCATCAAGGACTACCCATGCATTCATCCAATGGCCCAGACATTAGCCTTGTACTCATGCTTTCATTCAGGTAGTTCCCATGCACTCATAGAATCACCCAAGCACTACCCCCACAATTATTCAATCAGCAAGACACAACCCATGTACTTTTGCAATCATTCTGGTACTAGTGTTGCACTCAACGATTCAGTGAGGCAATACACATGCACTCATCTATTCACTCAGGCACTACTCATGCAATCATCCAATGACCCAGGGATTACTCTTACAGTCATTCTTTTACTCAGGCACTACCCACGCACTGATCTAAGCACCCAGTTATTACCTTTGCACTCAGGCACTAGCCATGTACTCTTCCAATCACCCAGGCAGTACCCCTGCACTTATGTAATCATCCAGGCACTGCCCATGCACTCATGAAATCACTCAGGCACTAATCTTGCACCACTCAACCATTCACTCAGGCACTATACATGCACTCATTCAGGCACTACCTATGCACTCATCCAATGATCCAGGCATTACCCTTGTACGCATCCTTGCACTCAGGCACTACCCATACACTTATCAAATCACGCAGGCACTACTTCTCCAGTTATGCAATCACGCAGGCACTACCCATGTAGTCATGCAATCACTTAGACACTACCCATGCGGTCATGCAATCACTCAGGCACTACTACTCTTGCACTCAGCCATTCCCTCAAGGACTACCCATGCACTCATGCAATGACTCATGCTCTACCCATGCACTCATCCAATGACTCAGGCATTACTCTTGCAGTCATCCTTTTACTCCGGTAGTACTCATGCACTGATCTAAGCACCCACTCATTACAATTGCACTCATGAAGTCACTCAGGCACTACCCATGCACTCATCCATTCACTCAGGCACTACCTAAGCACTCATCCAATGACCCAGGTATTACCATTGGACCCATGCTTCTACTCAAGTACTTCCCATGCACTCATCCAATCACCCACACTATTCCTGCAGTCATGCAATTACTCAGGCACTACCCACACACTCATGCAATCACCCAGGCACTGCCTATGCACTCATGCAATGATTCATGCACTACCCATGCAGTCATCCAATCACCCAGGCATTACTCTTGCAGTCATCCTTTTACTCAGGCAGTACCCGTGCACTGATCTAAGTACCCAGTCATTACCCTTGCACTCACATAGTCACTCAGGAACTACCCATGCACTCATCCATTCCATCAAGGACTACCAATCCACTCATCCAATGGCCCAGACATTAGTCTTGCACTCATCCTTTCACTCAGGTAGTTCCTATGCACTCATAGAATCACCCAAGCACAACCCCTACAGTTATTCAGTAAGCAAGACACAACCCATCTACTTTTGCAATCATTCTGGTACTACTGTTGCACTCAACGATTCACTGAGGCAGTACACATTAACTCATCTATTCACTCAGGCACTACCCATACAGTCATCCAATGACCCAGGGATTACTCTTGCAGTCATTCTTTTACTCAGGCACTACCCATGCACTGATCTAAGCACCCACTTTGCACTCAGGCACTAGCCATGTACTCTTCCAATCACCCAGGCAGGTCCTCTGCACTTATGTAATCACCCAGGCACTGCCCATGTACTCATGAAATCACTCAGGCACTACTCCTGCCCCACTCAACCATTCACTCAGGCTCTATCCATGCACTCATCCATTCACTCAGGCACTACCTATGCACTCATCCAATGATCCAGGCATTACACTTGCATGCATCCTTCCACTCAGGCACTACTTCTCCAATTATGCAATCACCCAGGCACTACCCACGCAATCATACAATCACCCAGGCACTACCCATGCACTCATGTAATCACTCAGGCACTACTCTTGCACTCAACCATTCACTCAGGCAGTACCTGTGCACTCAGCCATTCCCTCAAGGACTACTCATGCAATGACTCATGCACTACCCAAGCACTCATCCAATGACTCAGACATTACTCTTGCAGTCATCCTTTTACTCAGGTAGTACCCATGCACTGATCTAAGCACCCAGTCATTACCCTTGCACTCACAAACTCACTCAGGCACTACCCATGCGCTCATCCAATCACCCAGGCAGTACCCCTGCACTTATGCACTCACTCAGGTACTGCCATGCACTCATGCAATTACTCAGGCACTACTGTTGCACTCAAGCATTCACTCAGGCACTACCCATGCACTGATCCATTCACTCAGGCACTCCCTTGCACTGAACCATTCAGTCAAACTCTACTCATTTACTCTTCCAATCACTCAGACACTACCTACACACTAATGCAATCACACAGACACTATCTATTGACTCATGTATTCATACAACATATAGCTTTTCTTTTTTAAACCCGAATTGTTGGTTCCATAAGAACCGTATTTTTCTTCTTTTTGAAAAACTATTTTATATTTTTTTTGTGTTTTTATAACTATTTTGTAGTTTTTTTACATTTTGAATTTTAAAAATTAAAAAAACTAGCACAAAACAGTGTGCCCAACTGCAGGAACAAAAAGAAAAAATTAACAATGATGAGCATTTATAGTGTCCAGCATTGTTTGAACAACTTGATCACCCACACTCAAAACAGTTTTGCACTTTGGACATAACAGTGCAATTTTTGCAAAATCAGGCAGAGTTGGTGAAATGCTCTGCACCTTGTCACCACCTTGGATATTTGATGACTGCGCCCCTTCTCCTTCATCAGCACTCTTCAGGCTTGCCAGTTCTGTTCTGGCGAGACGGTTTCCATGCATCATCCTCTAATGTTTTGTTACATTGAGGACGTGCCGCAAGAATATTTGCACTTGGAGCCCCGAGACAGCACCTTCTGACATACCTTGCATGTCAAACACAAGGAGATGATGGACGGAGTGCTGAAACTTTTCAAACACTAACCCCCAGTCACAGATCTGGGTTGAATCCATCATCATTCTTTAGCTCACTTTGCCACCCCAGTTCAGACATAGCTATATGCAAATCAGTCTTGACCCTGTGCCTCATGGGAACAGTCCAGACCTAACTGCCAAGCCATGTCTTCCCTGGACCGGAATCAAGCATCCTGGGACTGGTTTTGGGCTAACAGCCCTCATCAGCCAGGCTAGCTTGAATCCAGTGGCAAAGTGAGCAAGGGACCCACGTCTGGGCATACCTTGCCAACTTAGGGCGAACAAAGCAAACACAAGGAGATGATGGACGGAGTGTTGAAACTTTTCAAACACTCACCCCCAGTCACAGATCTGGGTTGAATCCATCACCATTCTTTAGCTCACTTTGCCACCCCAGTTCAGATATAGCTATATGCAAATCAGTCTTGACCCTGTGCCTCATGGGAACAGTCCAGACCGAACTGCCAAGCCATGTCTTCCCTGGCCCGGAATCAAGCATCCTGGGACCGGTTTCGGGCTAACAGCCCTCATCAGCCAGGCTAGCTTGAATCCAGTGGCAAAGTGAGCAAGGGACCCACGTCTGGGCATACCCTGCCAACTTAGGGCGAACAAAGCAAACACAAGGAGATGATGGACGGAGTGCTGAAACTTTTCAAACACTCATCCCCAGTCACAGATCTGGGTTGAATCCATCATCATTCTTTAGCTCACTTTGCCACCCCAGTTCAGACATAGCTATATGCAAATCAGTCTTGACCCTGTGTCTCATGGGAACAGTCCAGACCGAACTGCCAAGCCATGTCTTCCCTGGACCTGAATCAAGCATCCTGGGACCGGTTTCGGGCTAACAGCCCTCATCAGCCAGGCTAGCTTGAATCCAGTGGCAAAGTGAGCAAGGGACCTTGCATGTCACCTTTTGAGCATTTACTTTTTTTTGTTCCTTCTGGAATTGTAAAGAACTCCCAAACAATGCTCTCCTTTTTCTTTCTTGAGGGTTCATCCTCTTCTTCGAGCAAGGTTTGCTCCTCCTCTTCTTCCAGGTCTCGTGATGTTGCCATTTTGATAGATAAAAAACAAAATGTAAAAAACACCAACCCTCCTGCAAAATAGCTGGTACTAGAATGAGAGTGACTGTTGGTGACCACACCCTAAAGAAGAAGAAAGAGGGAGGGAGCTAGCAAGTTTAATGATGACATGTTGTTTGACCAATCAAATCTCTTTTTTTGTGTCACATGGGGTGTGCGACTCCTACGCGGTGCCACCGCCTACCGGACGCGATTCTGTTTTTTTTAAATTTTGCATTTGAACAATATTAGGTTGTATGTTTTAATATTTCAATTTACGGCACCTCCTCATTTAAATAACAGTAAATAAATCTATATTTATATACATTTTTTTTTTTAAATGATAGATTTGCGTCCCGTACGCGAATCCGGAAGTTGCCATCTACGCGAACGTGCAGCGATTTCTGAAATTACGATTAAAATGTTTTTTTAATAAGTTTCATTTATTAATATACAAGTTTAGTAACTATCTTAACAAATCTCTAACCTTGAACTTAATATTATTATTGTCTATATATATAAAAAATATATATTTGAAAAATCACGCAGGAGCCACGTTCCGTACGTGGATCCCGAACTAACAGTTGGCAACATACAGGGATTCGCGTCCGGTACGCGACTCCATGTTTTTATTTTTAATATATATATAAATGCACATAATATATATGTGTGATCAAGGCAGCAATGCCGAAACGCGTTGCAACAGCGCGATAGCAAGATACGATTATGACAGCAAGCAAAGCAGGAATGAGCATGAAATAAGGAGAAAATATTTCGAAGCTTACTCTGATGTCGGCATCCGTTTCTTAACTGGTTCGGTAATGGTAGCTATATATATATTTGAGTCATTACATTTTCAACTCCTTAACCCTGAAATCCTGAGTGCGGCTCTTCTTTCTTCTGTTCTTTGAGCGTGGAAAACCTTTCAATATATATATATATATATATATTTTTTTTTTTTTTTTTAAAGTATATATTTTACATTTTTCAAAAATTTTAATTGTAATTTAAAAGCGAGAGCAGGAAACCTGCTCTTGCTTCAACGAAGCAAAGCAGAATTGCTTTTGGGCAAGGGGAGCTGTATGTTAGCAGCTTCCCTTGCCCAAAGCAATGCCGGCTCCCGCAGGAGGCGGGGAGCCGGCAGGGACCATGGGGGCATTGGCGCTCCCCCACGGTCCCCAATGCTGAGGGCTGGCCCTGGGGGATGGGGTCCCGGGGCCAGAAGTGGCCCAGGAGGGTGGCCACGCGGCCCCCTCCATTTTAATTAATTATTATTATTCTTTTTTTTTTTAAACGGAAGGCCGGCCCGGGGGATGGGGTCCCCGGGGCCATAATTGGCCTTAGGAGGGAGGCCACGTGGCCCCCTGCTCAAGAAAAAAACAGGCTGGCCAGGCCCCAGGGGATGGGGGTCCCCGGGGCCAGAAGTGGCCAAGGGAAGGGAGGCCACGCGGCCCCCTTCCCGTACTATTTTTTTTTTTTTTTAAACGAGGCAATGCCCCGGGGGATGGGGTCCCCGGGGCCATTATACGCCTCAGGAGGGAGGCCACGTGTTCTCCCTCCTAAACATTTTTTTTTTTAAATGCTGGCCAGGCCCCGGGGGATGGGGTCCCGGGGCGAATACCGAATAATGGAAATGGGGCATTTTTTTTCTTTTGAGTTTGGAGTCGCTACTCCAGTGCGGCCCCCGTGTAACGTAGCATTGGATTTGCAAATTCACCTTAAATTCACCTTAAATAAATAATTAACTAGTTTAATTTAGAAGGTAGTGTTGTATTTGTGAAGTTGTTTTAAAGAGGTAGTGTGATTGAAGTTAATGACAAGATTACAATTGATAGACTTGTTAAAAATATATAAAATTAAAAATAATAGTTAAACTTGAAAAGAGTATTGTGTTGTAGTACATTGAATTCATGCTTTTGCAGATTCGCGTCGGGTGCGCGAATCCACACAAAAATATTTAAAAAATGTATGTAAAAAAATATTTATATTCACTGCTATGTTATAGGGTGGCTCTAAAAGAGCCCTTGTGTTTATTATGAGTTTGTTGTAGCTACATGTAAGTGCGGATGCAGAGCTTTAGGTTGTTGAGAAAGACTCTGTTTCCTTGATCTGTGAAGTGTACTCCATCACTTATGTAGATGTCATCCATATCAAAACGTATATTGTTATTGTAGATGGACCCCATTCTATGATCTCTTAGGTATGCAGAAACAGCTTTATTGACATTTTTCCTAGCTTTTTCAATCTGTGGACAGAATTGGTTTGACCACGCCACAAGCCACTCACCAGCGCCGTGAGGGGAACGGCCCAACAGTTGCCCGTATTCCAGACCGCATTTCCAGCCGTGAGGGGAACGGCTTTCAGGACTACGGTTCCCTGCGGCCCCTGCGGCGGCGCCAGCCTGTGATGCTGCGAACCGCTCCCGGAGGCGCGATAAAACTCCTGGTGGCCTCCCGCAGCGCGGGACGCGAGCGGGCGAAGCCCGGGCGAAGGGCGGGCCTGTCTGAGACTGGAGGTGGCTGGGCTGGGCCACCCCTCTTTCTTCTGAGGTTCCGGATTCCAGGACTTGTGCTTAACAACAGTTGGTGCCCAGCTATAGAGTGTATCTCAGAATCAGAGTGTTTAAAGCAGGCCACAGGGTCACTCTTTTCCCCTCTATAATCGCAGCAATAGCAATTTATTTGGATCAAGGACCAAGGCCTACTGGACTACTGATGTAGTGTGACTACCTCTTTTTAACGGGTCTAACAAAAGCATGGTAGTTGGGCTTAGTTCTCTCTTCTTTTTGCCCTAGGTCGTCTTACTACTTGTTGCACCTCTATTGCTGTTTAAAATACCATTGTGGGTATTGACATCAAATCTATCTTTTTAAGTGTTTTTAAGTATTGGATCTATTACCAGCAGGCCTCCAGATAGTTTTAATATTGGTATTGTAACTGTTTTATTCCTATTTTATTGTACTGTATGTTTGCACATTGCATCTTGCATATCGCTATTTGCACTAGTCTTGCTAACTAGAAAGTACTTTAACAGGGATTGTATTTGTCGTTCAGCACGTTTGCACTTTACTTTGTGACTCGTAGGTATTCTAGTAGGGTCTTTTACCCAGCAGTGGGTAGGTATTGACCCATCATGAGTAAGCGCAAGATGATTCCAGGGAAAAGCGTTGCCGGAACCCTGGATGCTTTTATATTGAGAGCAGAATCGGCCCTCCTTAATGAAATAAAGCTCACTGAAAGAAGTTTATCCCTCGAGCCCCAACATTTACAAGGTAGATCCTCTTTACCCCCGGCGATTTCTATACCAGCGGGGACACTGGAAGATGTTGCACCCCCTTCCCGGCTCACTCTTTCCCCACTCTGTATTTCGGAGCAAATTCCAAATCTTGTTTCCAACCCATCTTCCGAACTAGATATTAGTATTAGTAATTCGAAAGCTACGACCAGAGGACAGAAAGCCAGATTGGGGCAGACATATAATAATGAATCCCCCTTAAAAAATAAGAAAAGGAAGGGGCGGGGACCAGTGAAATCTAGCAGGCCCTCCTTAAGAACAATTACCAGCAAGAAGATATCATCTAGCATCACAGCAAACAACCTGAACAATGGTCCCCCTATTTCCATCGCTCAGGTCATGCCAGGGAAGTCTGTTGATAGTACACAGGAGGAAGACTTTTGGGGGAGGATGGAAACTATGTTGTCTACCTTACTGGACCCTATTATACAGAAAATAGGTGCAGTAGAAGCTATATTAGCAAAATTAGAGGGGATGGTGAGTTGTAAACCACCAGTAACATTAGTAGAAAGTGTAATCACCAGTAGAGATCAACTGACTGCTAGGGGAACAGCCAGGGGGGGAGATCTGCCTATGAGCAGAGGTGCTATTAGAGTCGCAGCAGATAAGAATAGTGACAACAACCCTACACGTAGCAGTGGTGATTCGGTAGCTCATACCCAGCAGCTGCCCATTAATACAGGGTCCTCAGTACCAATAAGGGCAGTGGGGGTAGAAAGAAGGGAGATACAGCCAACAAGTCTCCCAGTGATTGATCTTCCTCCAGAATCCACTCCCTATGTAGTGGTCTTGGGGAATGTTCCTCCTCTTCCCCAAGGGGCCAGTGAGAATTATGGTCAGCTCCTAAATAGATTAACACATTGGTTCTCTTATAACACTTCTTTGGGAACCTGTGTTGCTAATAACATCTTCATGGCCCGAAGGGTGAGCTGGATAGGGAGATCGGAAAAAATCGGTGCAGGTCACTGTATTATTGTGAGTTTTGACAACCCTCATATTGTGGGCAGGATTTTGTCTAGAGAGTCTTGTCTTGCACCGGTTCCAGAATCAAGGTTTTTCCATTGGGCTTTTTTTTACAAACCAGACTTTATCAGGGACACATCTGCTAACACCTTTAGGGCACCTCGGCGAGGAGGATGGTCACACAGAATAGCACCTAGGCAACAGTCTAACACGAGGGCCCATCCACTCTTAGCAGCACATGGACAGTGTGATATTGCCCCTGCTTTGGAACTTAATAACAGATTCTCCGATCTAAATGGTTTAGAGGACTGTAATTGACTAAGGACCACCATGCCCACTGAGATTGAGTGCGATGTACGCATTGAGACCCCAGTGGTTGTAGATGTAGGACCCACAGGTGTGAGACCCGGCAATTTTGTATCCTGGAATGTTGCTGGGTTGGCTAACAAACTTCAAGATCCTATGTGGGTCCTATTTGTGAAGCAATTCATGGTAATTTGCATTCAAGAAACTTGGTCAGTGGACTGTAACCTCTTTTTGGATGGTTATAAGGCCTTCTTTGTTCCTGCTATTCCATCGGCGAGTGGGAGACCCAAGGGTGGGCTAGTTGTATACGTGGCTGTGGCGGTAGATTGCCAGATCCAGGTTGTGTCTTCGACTAACCCAGGAATCCAGGCTCTAGTAGTCAAAAGAGGAGGAGCTAGATGGGGCCTGGTAAATTTTTATAATTTGGTGTCTAGTCTCATTCATGATTGTAATATTACTAACCTGGAAGTCTTTTTAAAACAATCTTTTGGCTTTTCTCCACATAACCTTCTGGTTGCTGGGGATTTTAATATACATCCCTGTGGTAATCCCTCAACATCCTGTATTTCGGAGCTATGTTGCCCCCGTCTGAGAGGGTTTCACTTCGAACATCACACCCAGGGGGAACTGCTGAACAACTTGGTAAATAATCTAGATATGGTGACCTTGATGTCTCTCTCTGTCCTGCACAGCAAATTTTCTGTACCCACTTTTAAAGGGTCTGGCAAGGGGTCTTTTATAGACTTTATTTTAATTTCTTCCTCTCTGCAATCCCTATTTCATGGTTTTAACATCCTAGAGAGTGAATTTAGTGATCACAATCCACTTTGTGTACATATATTGGGGCCGCTTTCTACACGTATTGGTGGAGTTACAACTAAGGGTGTGTTGAGACCGACTGACAACAAACGAAGACTGAAATGGTCACAGGTTGTCCCAGAAATTTTTTATAGTATAGTAAATATTTCCTGTGCCCAGGAGTTAGCATCGTGTATAGATGCTTGTTCCCCTCCTGACCAGATCATTTCTGCGTTTGATTCAATAGTGTGTAAAATTGGTGAAATCCTAGGCGTTCCGGCCAGCAGTGTGGCCACACATGGTCCTAGATGGTTTGACTCCCATTGTTCCAAGGCAGCAAAGAGGATGAAGGAAGCATTGTCGGCCAAACCTAGGATTCAATTGGAGGTGCGTAATTGTTGCAGAGAATACAAGAAAGCGCTGGCAGCTCGAAAGAGCATTGTAAAGGAGGAGGCGTGGAGGGAGTTAATCGATTCTAGCACTCTTAGAAATAGTTCTAGGTTTTGGCAAGTTGTGAACCAACCACTTTTTAACCAGGAAGGGGGGCTTTAGACGCTCATATATCAGAGGAGGAGTGGGTGCTTTTTTAAAAATCTATGTTTGACTGTCCCACGGATCAAAGCAGCCCAGAGAGTCGGGATATAATTGCCCCTGCACTAACTTTTGATAAAAGTGAGGTTCTGGAAGGCATCGCAGGGCTTTCCATTAATAAAGCACCGGGCCCTGATGGGATCCCCCCGGATTTATTTAAGTCTGACCCTCTGTTTTGGGCACCTGTTCTGGTCGCTGTATTCAATGCAGTGGCCAGGAACGGATGCCCTCAGTCCTGGGCGATTTCCACTATAGTCCCTGTTTTTAAGAAGGGTGACAGGACCAGCCCTCACTGCTATAGACCAATTTCTCTTATCGATTCAGCGGTCAAGGTGGTGGGACGGATACTTTTACAGAGACTGCAAACCTGGACGGAGGACCATGAGATCCTGTCGGATGTCCAGTATGCCTTCTGTTCGGGACGTTCCACGGTTGCGCAGTGTCTAAATTTATCTATGATACTGGGTAAATATACTGTTGCCCGCCCCGGAAACATCTACTTTGCCTTCATGGATCTGTTCTCCGCATTTGATTGCGTTAATAGAGCTAAATTGTGGCAGACCATGAGGGCAAAGGGGGTGGACAGCAGTATCGTGAATTTTTTAGTGGACCTGCACAAATCAACAAAAGCTAATGTCAGGTTCTCTCAGGATCTGTGGGTCACTAGGTGCTTTGAAATAAAAAGGGGTGTATGACAGGGATGCATCTTGGCCCCATTCCTGTTCAATTTTTACATTAATGATCTGGAGTCTGACTTAAGAGCAACAGGGGTGGATTACCCATATGTAGGACGGCGCGGTATTCCGATTCTGCTATATGCAGACGACGCCGTCCTCATATCTAGAACGGCAATAGGCTTGCAATCCCTTCTGGAGGCATTTGCCAGATTCATGTTTAATCGGGATCTGGCAATCAATAACTCCAAATCTTTTGTAATGAAGGTGGGGCAGCACTCTAACAAGAGTTTTCAATTTAGTGTTGGCACGGCCAAGATCCCTTGCACTAATGTTTTCTCCTATTTGGGGGTTCTTCTTGATGACCAACAGAAATGGAGACCCCTAATAGTGAAGAAAAAAGGGGACAGTGTCCGGGCTAATGCGGCAATTTTTAACTTTGCATCTAGGACAGGGAAGAAACCTACGGGGGCTATGGTGAAAGTTTATCAAGTGAAAAGCTTGGCCATAGCCACCTATGGCAGCGAAATATGGGGACACATTGCTGCAGACTCCCTTCAGGTGGCAGAGAATGATTTTCTGAAACACCTATTATGTGTTCCTCGTGGAACCTCTAGTTTAGCGGTCCACGAGGAATTGGGTGTTCCCTATATAAGTGACACCCTCGCATTACGCCCACTGATCTTCTGGTTAAAGTGCTGGTTGAATAAAGATTTATCTCTTAACCACTCAATTTTGAGAGAGTGTATGGCTCTAGATAATGCTACCAGAATCCCCTGGCTCAAATATGTTAAAAATAGTTTTGTAGGGGTAGGGCGTGGTGATTTATTTTATAAACCTGAATCTATAGTTAAGAAGGATGTAGATTTATTCAGGATAGCCTTCCTGTCGGCAAGGAAAATGGACAGGGAGGCGCAGGAGCTGTCGAAACCTAGTGTCCGCATGTATTTATCCTTAAAAACAACCCCGTTAGCAGAACCGTATCTTATGGGGCTCTTATCACATGAGAAGTTTTTATTAACCAGGTTTTGGATGAACCTGTTCCATTTCCTGCTAGCTAGGCCTAAAGGATACACGAGAGGTCAAGTGCTAACACCCTGCGGCTGCGACGGCCAGTCTCCGCAGGACTTGTTGCATTTTATGTTTTTATGTAAGCTATATGAATTTCCTCGAAGGCACTTCCTGATTCCAATTTTAAAAAGGATGAATTTTAAACAGGCCCGCCCTGCCCTTATGTATCTACAATTGTTGACAGAGGATTGCATCCTTTTTATAGTAGGGTTCCTAAAAGCTTGTGTGAAATCATGTACCTGTATGGATATCTAGTTATTTATTAACTAAGTTGTATCTCCAGGACTGAGTGTTTAGGCCTTTTGGAACAAAAAGAAGGGTCATCATGAATCTATTTATTCGTGCACAAAGCACTTTATGATTTATATAATCGTGAATGCGTGGTTTATTTATAAATTCTATCATTAGGTCCAGACTGTTTGATCGTTTGATCTGGTTTTTAAATGATCTATCTGATGTCTTGTTTAGGCCTTTGGAATAAAAAGAAGGGTCATCATGAATCTATGTATTCGCGCACAATGCACTTTTTGATTCATATAATCGTGATTGGGGTGAATGCGTGGTTTATTTATAAATTTTATTACCAGGAGGCCTTGACTGTTTAACTGTTTGATCAGGTTTTAAATGATCTATTTGAAGTCATGTTTTGTATCTGTGTAACTTTTATGGTTTCTTTGTTAAACCGAATAAAGTTTATTGATTGATTGATTTGACCACTTCCATTTCTGTCTTTGGCATATATTAGAGTAAACAAAGACAGTTTGAGGTAAAAGCAACATCAATTGTGCAAAGGTGTCCTTCATGAGCATTTCCAGACCTACCCCAGTCAATGTGCCTAGGTCATTGCCACCACAGTGCACAATCATGAGGTCAGGAGGTTGGACATGCAAAAGGTTTTAATCAAAGGCATCAATTGGTGCCACTTTAATCCTCTCTGTGCAATCCATTTAATATCCACATTTTGCAAAGCTAGGTCTTTGTCAATACCTCTGTGTTCAGCATACCTTTTACACCAGAAAACATAGCTGTGTCCAACAATCCACACTGTAAGCATCTTGAAGGGATGTCTGGAAGTAATGAAAAGATGTCTGTAGCTGAGGTAGTCATTTGGTAGAATGAGAGGTATGTAAAATGGTGGACAAGATGCTGTTTTTTTAAAAAGTAGAGAATTGATTGGCTGTTTAAGAACATTGAACATTCAAAAATAGGCTGCATGTTACTTTCTTTAAAAAGCATGCTTCTTATTGGTTAGTAAAAAATGTTTAAAAGGTACAGTAGATAGGATAAGGCGATATTTTGGAAATGTCAACCACACCTGCTATTTGCATTTGCAACATTGCGTGGTGAACTTGAAAATATGGTGAACTTGTGACCTGTCAGTTTAGTTGAACGTTCCATGAACTGTTACTATGGAAACTGGCATTAAGCAGAATGGGGGAAGGGTTGACACTCAACTGTGGACTTAAAATGTGAAATTGTAATTTATATATAAGTGATATCTTATTAAAGTAAGATTTCCCAAGTCAGTACTATCTTTAGAAGTGGTGTGTTCTTAAAAAATAGTGCTATTTTTATTTGTAATATATTTTTGAACTCCCGTATGGATTCGTGGCTCCATCACGTTGGTGCACGGTGGAGTCGCGACTCCCAAAAATTCCAGAACCAGTTTGGGCACTTTTAGAAGTCAGTTGATAAGGGTTAATATGTCTAAACAATAGAAATGTGTTTTATAATTTGAAATAATGTAGGAAGCTATGTGATTTGTTACTTACAGGTATTTGTGTGGGGAAAGCGAGGGAAACTTTGCCATTACTTGTTTTACCTTGCGGAGAGTGGTGCATTACATTGATTGTGTGCATACGAAAATCATTTATGAATTTGTGATATTTTAAATTCTACAAATCTATTTGGAAGGTGAGTTATAAATTTGTGAGGTATATTATGTATTAGGTTTATTTTAAACTTTAAAAATTATTCAAAAACTGTGATGTTTGAAATATATTATTAAATGTAGAGATGTGTATTGTAGTTTGTTTTATTGTAGTTAAATGTTGTTTGAAATAGATTCTGTATAGTAATATGCGTATATTGGAAGATGGATTAGTGATTACGGTAGTTTGTTTTAGTGTGTAGATATGTACATTTGTAGTATACCGCATAATTTTAGCTGTTGCTTTAAATTTGGAGGTGGAGTCTGTCAAGTTTTAAGGTGTGCATGGACTTCTGTCTCAAGTATGTTTCTACTTGTATATGTATTTTCATATGTCTTATACATTTGAAGGTGCATGATGTATAACAAAGAGCTGTTGTTGCGTTTTATGTGATAGGCTCAAGACTTTGAGTACTCGAAGAATGGTGAAGATGCAGCACAAAAGTGTGGTTTAAAAGATGCTGACATAAGGTGTTATTTTTTTGTTATTCTCATCTCACCAAAAAGCGTCTGCAATACTTTGTAAAGCTGTCCTTCTGATCTGTGCGCCCCACGGCCACTGCTTTCGCTTTGATCTGTAGACCAATCCAGACCCGCACCTTTGTTGGTACCTTGGTTTAATCATTGGACCGTGTGGGGTTGATCCAGTCCCAAGTCTCTACACCATGAGATAAAGTCCGACCAGATATCAAGGCAGTTTTCCTTCCCTGCTCCCTGTTCCAGTCATGCCATTTTGGTGGTTGCTTTTACCCAATCTTCCAACCTGGGGGGGTAGGGGATCCCTCCATCTTATACATATTTCTGTCCGGGCTATCAGAATAAGATCAAGCAATAGGCCTCTATGTGATTGCTTCAGCAACTTACTGATCCTGCCATCTTCGCCGAATAAAACAAGTGCCACATTCAGAGTAACTTCCCTACCAAAAATCACGCTAAGAGCGTTCTCAATTCCCTTCCAGTAGCCTCTCAGCTTTGGACATTCAAAAAAGATATGGAGATCATTTGCTTCTATATAATCACATCTTGGGAGGAGGAGATGGAGCAAACTTTGCTATCTTAGCTGGAGTCCAGTACAAACGATTAATAATGAAAAAGTGATTTCTTTTTAAGTTGGCCGGTTTTATCAATTTATATAGAAGCTTCAGAGAGTATTCACACACTACTGCAGTATCACACTCAAAGGAGACCCCATTCCACACTGAGTGTATCGGCAGACACTCCTTATCGTCTGCCTCCAAAAGCTTCTCGAACCGTTTAGAAATTTCTTTACTCTTTAAGTTTATATCTTGAAGAGATTGCTCCAACTCCCAATCACCTGAGGTTTCTTTCTTTACAGATGTAAACCATGAAGTTAATTGTATGTATTTAAACCTGGAAAAGTCTCTTCCGATCTTTGCTCTTAAAGCTTCTCATGGATGGACCCCCCCGATGTTATCAAGTCCGACCATTTTGTGATGCCCGTCTTTCTGATTGGTGTACTTAGGCTGTCCATAAGGCAATTTGTGGTCCCAGGGGATTCCCAAATTGGAGCGAAGTCAGAATAATAGCCTAGCCCCCATCTGCTCCTGACTTTAAACCACAGGCGAAGGGCGGACCACAATACTTTTAAACTAACTTTTTGAAGTACCTAGGTGCAACAAATTTATATAGAAAACCTTCCCCACCGTCCTGCCTTGTCATTTCACCCAAGAGTCTTCCCCAAGTTGAATCATCGGGCTTTCCAAGCAACATCCGAATGTTCTTAAATTGAAAAGCCACACAGTACCAATTAATATCTGGAAGTGCCAACCCTCCTTTAACCAGCCTTCGTCTGAGTTTCTTCCAGGCCAGCCTTGCGCCCTTGTATGCCCAGATGAAACTTACAATCTTCCCCTGGATTTTGCTTATACCTAGCTTTGGGAACCCTAGTGGGATGGCATTAAATAGGTAAGTTAATTTAGGGAGTATAACCATTTTGACTAAGTTAACCCTTCCATAGATAGTTAGTGGAAGATTTTTCCACTTTGCAAAAAGCTGATCAATTTCTTTTACTACCCTATTTAAATTGATCTGTGGAATCTTCTCAATGTTTTTAGTGATTATGATACCCAAATATTTAAAACTTTGACTTATTCTCCCCTCCCAATCTTGAATGTTCCAACACATCACCTCAGTTTTAGAGGTGTTGGCTAAATAACCTGACATGGATCCGAACTCTTCTAACAGAGTTTCATCTCTTGGCATTGCTACGACTGGATTGGCAGTGAATAAAAGCAGATCATCTGCGTATAGGGCGATCTTACAGCTATATTGGTGAGATTTAAAAGGGGGTATTAAAGCATCTGCTCTTATTGCCTGTGCTAATGGTTCTATATATATATTGAACAACAAGGGCGACAGGGGGCAACCTTGCCTCGTTCCTCTCAGTATGTTAAAACTAGATGTTAGAACCCCATTTAACAGTATCTTAGCAGAAGCCCCCTGATAGCATTTTTCTAAAGTCTGAATAAAAATGGAGCCAAAGCCCATAGTTCTTAACACTATCCATAAGTGCACCCAACACACTCTATCGAACTCCTTGACCGCATCAAGTGCCACCACAGCCAAGGGTTCAGAACGAGCTGTTGCCAGATCTATATTACCAATGAGTTGCTGCATCTGTTCTTGGATGTATCTCTTGGAGATAAACCCTTTCTGGTCCGAATTGATCAATTGTGGTGCAATCTTGGCTAGTCTCCCCGCCAGAATGCTCATGAAGATCTTATAGTCAGCATTCAGCAGGGAGATCGGCCTATAAGAATCGGCCCTCAGTGGGTCCTTAGCGGGCTTCAAAATTAGCACAATCGTTGCCTCCTTCCAGGACCTGGGTACCTGACCCCCTGATTGAAATGAATGAATGAAATAAACACTTATAAAGCGCATAGCTACCCTAAGGCATCCCAGCGCTATCTACGGACGCGGACCTAGAAGCCAGCTCTGCAAGTGGTAAATTAAAACAGCCAGGTTTTAAGTTGTTTCCTGAAAGACAGATGATTAGTTTCCTGTCTGATGTCAAGGGGGAGGGTGTTCCACAATTTAGCCACATTATAAGCGAAGGAGCGACCACCACTTCTGGCCCTCTTTATTTTAGGAACTGTAGCAAGCAGCATGTTTGATGAACGAAGGTTTCTGTTTGGCTGGTAACAGGTGATCAGGGGCTCATTAATTACTGGTCCAGTTCCCTGAAAGGACTTATGGGCAATACAAAGCACCTTGAATTTGATCCTTTCTGATATTGGCAGCCAATGCAAAGTCTTCAGTGCGGGTTTGGCTGATTGCCTATGGGAGAAACCCAGAAGCAAACGAGCTGCACAATTCTGGGTGATCTGAAGTCTATTTATCATGGCCTTAGGGGCTCCCAGATAAAGTGCATTTCCATAATCCATTCGCGAAAGAATGAGGGCCTGAATCATTATCTTTCTTGCCAGGAATGGAAGGACGGGGAGCACTCTACGAAGCATCCTCATGAAGCCGTAGCATGTGGCTGACAATTTGGCTATTTGATGTCCAAAAGTCAGTGAGCGATCCAGCCACATACCCAGACTTTTAATCTGATTTTCTTCCGGTGGAACGGGGCCAAAACATTTTGGCCACAGTGGCCCTATGCCAGAAATAGAAGAGTTGCCTAGGAGCATGAGCTCGGTCTTATCTCCGTTCAATTTTAAACAGGAGAGCTCCATCCATTGTGCGACCTTCTCTAGACAGGGGCCTAAACTTGAGGATGAGTTTTCTGGACGATTTAAGGCCACGACAAGTTGAGTGTCATCGGCGTACGTGACAATTTTTATGCCAAATGGTTGTACTATGTCGGCCAGCGGCCTCATATATATATTGAATAGGGTGGGGCTCAGGGAAGATTCCTGAGGCACCCCACACCTGAGGGCCGTACGCTTAGACACCACTTCTCCTTCGAAGACCTGAAAAGATCTATCTTCTAGGAAGGATTCTAGCCATATGGCTACATCTCCTGACACTCCCAAACTCCTAAGTCTATGCATTAGAGTGACATGATTAACGGTATCAAATGCCGCCCTGAGGTCCAGGAGGATGATGGCTGAAACGCCTCCCTGATACAGAATCCTCCTGGCCTCTTCCGCCACAGCTAGGAGTGCTGTTTCCGTACCATAACAGGGCCGAAACCCCGTTTGTGAGGGGTGGAGCAAGAGGTTTGATTCTAAAAATCCAGATAGAATCGAATTGACGTGCCTTTCTAGGATTTTACTAACTACTGGGAGTAGGGAAATCGGCCGATAGTTCCCCATTGTTCTAGGATCAAGATTGGGCTTTTTCAGCAAAGCCTTTACCATGGCATTTTTCCATGGTAAAGGAACCACTCCAGAGGAGATGGAACTATTAATAAGTTCTTGAATCACAGGAAGAGTGGAAGCCTTTGCCAATTTCAAAACATGTGGGGGGGCTGGATCCCGGGGTGATCCTGATTTAACCTGGGTGAGAATAGATTTGAGAGCACTTATGTCCAGAAGGGGAATATGATCTAGCTTTACTTGTATATCTGGAGGTTGCGTGTCCATCGAATAAGAGTCCACGTGAGCTGGTGAGCCCGGGAATGTGAGATATATATCGTGGATTTTCTTATGGAAAAATTCAGCCAGATCATTGCATCGCATAAGTGCGCCATCCATGCTAACTGGTGGTTCGGGAAGTTTAGTGAGGGTTTTAGCAATACGGAAGATTTCCCATGGTGCATTCGCGGCAAGAGTGATTCTTTCCCCATAATATGAGGCTTGTGCTTTTTTAATTTCATTTTGATAAATCTTAATGCTGGCCCTATATTTTTGTTTACTAGATAAAGCATAGTCTCTTCTCCATTCTCTCTCTAACTTTTTACATGCTTGTTTAAATTCACGGAGGCTTGGGGAATACCAAGGTGAAATCTTAGATCTGTTCTTTTTGAGGCAATATTGTTTAGGGAGGGTTTGGTCTAGTGAGCATTTAAGCCATTGATTAAACATATCATTGGCCACGTTCGGGTTATCGTTTTTGGGAGGTATGGTGGCGTCTAAAACTGAGATCCACTGTTCAAGGGGAAGTTTGGACCATAAACGATCCTGCGTAATAGCCTTTTTAGATAAGGTTGATGGGCCCATGAAAAGGGGATCAAAAAATGATCCGACCATGAGAGTTGCATTGAGGTCCCTACCCTGAGCTCCTCAATGTTGGTAAAAATTGGGTCCAGGAGGTGGCCTTTAATGTGCGTAGGTCCGGACACTTTTTGATCAAACTGAAGTGCTGAGAGACTCTCCACTGTTTCCGAGATAACTGAATTAGCGGCGTCATCTAAGTGCAGGTTCAGATCTCCCATAACTGTAAAATTAGAGGGAGTGCTGGCTAGGTTGGCGACTGTTTCACTGAAAGATTTGAGAAACAGGCCCGGTGTTCCCGGGGGACGGTAAATCAATAATCCCGAGAATGTTTGTGTGGGTGAGAGGCCAATGGAGAACATAAAGTTCTCACAATTAAGCAGTGGGTCAGGTGTGACGCGACAGGAGAAACACTCTTTATATATAATGGCGATGCCTCCCCCTTTACTGCTTTTGCGATCTAATCTCTGAATGAGATAGCCGGCGGGAAGGGTTTGTACCAGCGCTGGGTCAGAGTCACTAGACAGCCAGGTCTCTGTTAAAAATAATGCGTCAGGGAGTTCATCTTCTAAAAACATGGCAATTTCAGTTCCATGTTTTATCAGAGACCTACAATTCAGAAGGAACATCTTATAAGAAGATTGCTCTTTATCTCCTAAGTCTTTTTTAAGCGCTGGTGTAAATGTG
Organism: Calotriton arnoldi; assembly: GCA_963921515.1. NCBI lineage: Eukaryota > Metazoa > Chordata > Amphibia > Caudata > Salamandridae > Calotriton > Calotriton arnoldi. The sequence goes on from CAWUFW010001226.1 coordinate 469,782, forward strand.
AATGAGCACTGTCGACAGGACTTCTCACTATTATATACATTTAAAGAATGATAGCAATTTTCATGTATCTTCCCTCCAAGAGAACGGAGATATTCCGGTGCATATGCGCAAATACCTGAGGTGAGAGGTGCAACGTCTCTGACCCCTGGCCCCGTCCGGGAGCGGACGGGCGCAGACGGGCTTGCCTTTGGCGCGCCTTCTGCGTGCCGGTGGCGCGTCCGCTGCGCGTTCCGGAAGTCATGTCTCTTTTAAAGTAGTGAGCAGCTAGACTGCTAACACAAGCTCCGCCCCCTCAGCTCCCCCGGTAATGCCGCTTCTGAATGCCCCTGCTCCCTCCACTCAAACGGGACAACCCGCGGTGGACCGGGGAGCAGGCGGTGAGAGGCTGCCGGCTAGAGATGCAGTGCGAGGTAAGAGTGTGCAAATAGCGCCTAAAATAAAAAGTTAAAAAGTATTTAAAAATTCAAATAGTGCAAATATTGCCAAGTTGAAACAGGAAGAAATTAGCTGCGTGCTACCTATCTAGGTCGCGCGTCCGCTGCGCGTTCCGGAAGTCATGTCTCTTTTAAAGTAGTGAGCAGCTAGACTGCTAACACAAGCTCCGCCCCCTCAGCTCCCCCGGTAATGCCGCTTCTGGATGCTCCTGCTCCCTCCACTCAATAGATCGAATTAAACAGAGTACTCATTATCCAAACCAACTCCTCTAATAGGAGTTTATACACCTCATTAGGAAGGGCATCTGTACCTGCCGCTTTATTATTTTTACTTTTCCCGAAATACAATCGGATCTCGTCCTCCGTTATTGGAGCATCGAGCTTTGCACGACTGTCTGTTGTTAAAATAGGCAAAGAGTTTTCCCTTAACCAAATTTTAAGGATCTCAGGATTTGGGAAAGTCTCCTCCTTATACAGTTCAGAAAATAGAGTAAGTAGACAGGCCTGTATATCTTCTGATTTATTTGATGTCTCACAATTTTCATTTATGATTAATTCATTTATATGGTTCTTTGCCCTGTCCACCCTAGCCTTCCAGGCCAGGAGTGCTCCTGACTTTTCCTCATACTCAAAGTTCTGCATAGACTTAGTCAGCCATTGTGCTTTACATTTCTGATCTAATGTGATCCTATAATCCTGGTGGGCGCTCTCGAGCGTCCTCTGTGCTTGCAACATTCTTTCGGAGTTCCCCCAGTTCAACCGTAGCAAATCTGTTTCACATTGAGAGATTTTTTCTTCCATGCTTTTTAAAACTCGAGATTCCTCTCTGTTCTTGGTACATATAAGACTATGGAGAAGGCCCCTCAGATATGCCTTAAAGGCATCCCAAACAAAGTGAGGTGATGTAGATCCAGTGTTTATAGTGAAATAATCAAGGCAAGCCCTTTTGAGCTCTACTACTATCTCTGGATCTGCCAACATTGATCTTTTAAGTGTCCATCTAGATCTCAAAACATACCTACTCCCCGCTAAGGAGAAGGCAACCAGAGAATGGTCTGATATTTGGCTTGGCTGAATGCTAATTGACGTTATATCGTCTATAATGGATCTATCTGCCAAGGCATAATCTATTCTTGAAAAATGACCTTGTTTCTTACTAAAGAAGGTAAAACCTTGTGTATTGCCCTACTTAGCCCTCCATATATCTAAAAGCTCCAAATCGTGCATCATATTGTTTAAAGCCTGACACACCCGGGGCGCCCCTACATAGCGGCTCTGGTTCGATCTATCCAGCAGGGGATCAAGCAACACGTTAAAGTCCCCTCCAATTATTATGGGAATAGTAGTTTCCATCAGATTCCATTGAAGTTTGCATAAATATGTAGGATCGTCAATATTTGGCCCATAGAAGGATATACATGCTAACTGTGTTCCGCCAAAATCTAATTTAGCTATAACCCATCTCCCAGTTTGATCTGTTGTAAAAGATATTATTACACATCCCGCTCCTTGTTTGATCAAAATAGTGACCCCTTTACAATGGGCAGTCTGTTCTGATGTGCAGAAGTATTTAATCCAGGGATACCTTGAAAAAGTGGTACGACTCTCTAGGAGATTTAGATGGGTCTCCTGGATAAGGCATATCTGGGCTGGGCTCTGCTCTAGGTATTTCATAGCTAATCTTTGTCTACGCAGACATCTTAAACCATTGACGTTCCACGAAAAAAACTTTAAATCTCTATCTCCCATAGAGGATAATCTGTCGAGGGGCCAATCTAATCATAGCTATAACTAACAAAAAGGACATAAAATTTGCTATCTGGTGTAAAAAATCTGATAGACGATTATTTTTTGAGTTTTTCCCGCTGCTCCCCACCTCGTGCTCCCCCCACACTTTGTTCCCCCCACCCCACCCTCGTGACCCTGTCGCCCTCCCAACCCTCTGGGGAACCCTCCCTACTATATTAGGCTTAAAGCCTAAGGGGCTTCAGTCCCCCGGGCGAGAGTAGCTTGTTTCATCCACATTTTCCTTTCCCTGGACTCTCTAACCTCCCCCACTTAGGTCTTCCGCACTTATATGCCCGCTTTTTTCTTGATTTCAGTTATTAGGTCATCTTCCTCTTCTACAGAGCGGTGTACATACATTTGGTTATTCCAAATAGTGCGAAGTGATGCAGGAAACTTCATTTGTGCCCTTGCCCCCAGCTTGTTCAGATCCTCCATCCGTTTACCCATCTCCCATTGCTTCTGCGCAGTGGTATGGCACACATCTGATCTAATGGCAAATGAGAATGAGCCTGATGTTAGGACACCTTCTTTAAGTGCCGTCGACAGTATTGTCTCTTTTACAGTGTAGGTAAGAAAATTTATAAACATTTTCCTTGGCTTCTGTTTTGCAGGGTTTCTTTTATAAGGGTCCCGATGGACCTGTTGTATCTCTGTAGATAGATCTATATCTGGAGAATTGTTAAGAACTGTATCTTTTAATAGCGAGATCACGAAACCCCTAATATCAGAGCCTTCAAGAGCTTCAGGAATATTAAGCAATCTCAAATTATTCTTCCTAGAATGATTCTCGAGACGCTCTAGATCGTCCCTCATTTCTCTATTTTGCCTCGTTAATCTGGCCATTTCTACTGAAGATGTATCAAGTGCCTCTTTGATCTTCTGAATCTCCTGCTCCAGGGTATGTGTTCTTAAAGTTACTTCTTCTAATTTCTGGGCTAGCACTGCACAGGAGGACTGAATTGCTATTTGATTAGTCTCGGAGACTGTAAATCTGTTTCCCATCTCTTCCTTCAGAGCTAGAAGAATATCTGCAAGAGACTCTGGGCTTGTCTTGGGTGAATGCTGGGAGCGCTGTGGAGACAATACATGTTGTGCTATTTCTGGATGGACATCTAGCTGAACATCTGGTGACTCCAGTGCACTGAAGCGATTTCAAATAGAGATTGCAGAATGAACAGATACTTGAGGCTACAAGAGTCCTCGAGCGTCATCTCAGGTAGATGGGTAAGGACCGAGGAAGGAGGGAGGGACTGGGAGACTTTAACCGACGTAGTCTGGAGCTGACTCTTCTCCATCTTACTTGTAATCGAGGAGAAAACTCCTTCTTTGATGGGAGCTGAGGTTGAAGCTGAGGTTGAAGCTGGAGTGGCAAGAACCTTATAATAAGACTTTAAAGAGGGTGTAATCTTCACTCTTGGTACCGGTGTCGATGTCTTTTTCCCTCTGCCTCTCCCTCTGGGTCTAAGACTCTTGGCGCCTTCCGAAGGCTCTGTTCTTACTCCCTTTTCCCTTGCCTTCTCCTTCACCTCCCCTCGTTTTTTCCAGCGCCACGGACACCTCGAGTGGTCTGGGGCTACTCTGACAATTTAAACTAGTTAAGGCGGGAGGGTCTTGAATGGTAATACCAGCTGGAGGTGAAAGTTGACCAGCCCTAGTACGAAGTGTGTACCTACACGCTTTCATTAAGGGGACAGGTTTTATCTGCTGACCTTCACTCCTCTCCATAGAGTGAAAAACACCCCCTCCTCCTGGCTTCACTGCACACAGATTTCCTCCAAGGCCGTTACCATCCACTTCGAGGACTCTCTGCCAAATAGAGCAATAACAAGCTCTTAACAAGCTCAGGGACTGTACTATAGCTGCCTGCCTATGAAGTCCAAAATATTGGCAGATTGGTTTACATGAAATTGAACTGTAGCTCTGTACCATATGTGCTGATCCGCAGTATGTTTACTAACAATCAGTTTTACAAAGTAGTGGCCCATGTGAGGTGCTAAATGTCGAGAGCAACCGGAAAACTTTGTTACTATGAATACTTAAGAAATGACATAATGTTTGACTCTTGATATGTATGCATAATTAATATATGGGTGGTGATGGTGCATTACATACTTTCTTCTTTGACTCTCTCATAGCTGTGGAGATCTTGAAACCTCTAACTATTTATTAACCTACTAAACTCACGGGGTAACCTTTCCCCTGAATATTGCGATTACATCTCGACAGCATAGTCTTTTGAACGTCATCATTTTTTATATATAATGGAGAACTAGATCAATTTTAACGAATAGCCGTCTTTATGTGCTATGGGATCTCTTTTGACTCCTTACACTAATATAGGACACTTAATTCCTGCAGCATGAATCAAATCTGTGCATATTGACTCCCTTTAAAAATGGCTGCCATCTTAGTACACCTCTAATCCGCCTAGTCCTTCTTCTATCTCGTAGGGATTTTGAGATAGTGGACCACTTCCGCGTTGACGAGGAGTTTTCGCGGCTGTTAACGTAAACGCCGAACACCAGCCCCACGCTTATCCAATAGGGCGGCAGGTTTACACTTAAATAGCTGCGACGGGAGACATGAATCTATCTACAAGACGGGGGACACCACGCTAGAAACACGGCACGCCACGCTAGCAAGAGGTAAATAGAAAAGAGGCTGCTACTTGTTATTTGTAATGCAGGCACAGAATAGGGTGACTGCTATTTGATAATCTGATACTCTTCCTTCATAACGTCTTTTTTATTTGTTTTATTCTTATGTTTATTTTTACCTTAGGAGGGCATATTACAGCCCTTGATGCCATACTAAGCATTATCAAGTAAGTCAAAATCACGTATGCTACACCGGGCACTAGCTCTCTGTATTAACTTTCTTTGATCCTGCTCGTTAAAATTTCAATCTATTGGGTAGGACTCCAACTAAACTTTGACAGATTCATACTATGTAGTTAGTATATAGAGAACATTTGACAGGTTATGGATGTCCTAGTAGGTCTATGTCGTAACTGGGTTATCAAATTTGTTTTCATTTCCGATTTTTATCTTATTGTTATATACCAATAGACTCTCATTCTTGTTCGCCTATTACGTCTATAATACAAACAGAAAAAATTGATTAGTTATTGACTGCTTTTGGCATCTTTGACAGCAATTTCGAATTACACTCATGAAATATGACAGATTATCTCTATCAGTAATGGCCCTTAGTTAGGGACCTTGGGAATAGCTCTTTTAGTTAGGGACTTTGAGTATAGAAATAGAAACAAAGACGGCATAAATATGTATGATGTTTAAACTAACTGCTAGATGATAGCCTATCGGTCTTTCTTCCTTTGTGCTCGGTGTTTAGGACCTTGCCTGGAATTTCGTATACTTTGCAAACCTACGTCTAATATATGAAGTGGGATTGCCACATATATGTAAGTTATACTGTTCATTACCTCATGTTTGGTTTGACCTAATGAGGGGACGTGTATGTGTTAATAAAGAAGTGTTTGGCGCTAGCTCACCAGCCTTTCTATTTTTTTGCTCGGTGTCTAGGACCTTCAGTTGAATTTTGCACACTCTGCAAACCTAAGCTATATATATGAAGTAGGATTGCCACATACTTGTAAGTTACACTTTATACTATTCTTAGAGTTGGCTTGACTAAATGAGGTGTCAATTTTTTGCCGCTCAGAGTTTCGCAATAAGAATATTACATAGTGCTAAAAGAGATGGAGGGAGTGTTTTAAAAGAAATTTTTAGGCTCTTCTGTTCCAACGTATATTCTATTGAGGTTGACACTAAATACATGTGTAGTGGCATAGTTACTAAAAGAGAGCCACTAAGTGTTTACCTGGTTTTTAACTTTATAAGTGTTTTAATGCTTATACTCCTTTTCCTACTCTTTTGCTCCAAGGTCCCTTAATACATTGATATACAAGATACGGATGCCTCCTTTGTACTTGGGAACATCCTTTAGAGATTTGAACTTTTCGTTTGGATTTTTAAAGATAGATATGATCATCTATTAGACAAAGTTAGAATACGTCTGGAAGATTTACTAAATCTACCTTTCTTATTTGAAGGTCTCTTACTTCAATCACATTATCATTCGTGCTTTGATTGTTTTCTCTCTTCTAATGGGCTTTAAGTGCTTTTGTTTCACACCAACTATGGTTCACTTATCTATTTGGGATAAGGTTTACTCTATGCACATGGGTTTCATAAATTGGCTTTTCTGATTCATTTGAATGGTTAGTTTCACCGTGGTGATGGTTTGCACTGGACTTTTTTCCTTCTAAACTGTATAAGACAGTAGTAGGATTTCATAGAAAGAACAACCTGCATGGGTATAAATTAGAGTTAATTTTTTCCTTTCCTTGTGTAAATCCCTTTTTTATTGTTGTTCACATTATTCACAGCCTTGAAGAAGTTACTATTCGTAACGAAACACGTGACGGCTGTTTCCATTAAAGACAACGTACAGATTATAAGAACAGAATCTCCGTGAAATTATGAATGACACCTGTATTGCTTCATATTGTATATTTGGATGTTGTTATGAAATATGAAGTCACCACAATAAGAAATGAAATACTGTCAACACATTAAATGATGCTTTTTTGCTCAAATTGACTAATCTGGTTTACTTGCCTGTGAATTGCTACATAGAAACTCATATAGACTAGCTACACCATTCAATGTGAATGGTATATATTTTTGTAGAGTGCCGAGGTAAAATTGTGGTTTTTAGAGCAATAACCAGGCTTGTGGAGGGTTCCCAAACACGAAGTATTGGCTACCCTGCCTCCCTCTTGAGCCACCTTACCTCCGTTTTGTTCTTTCAAATCAGCACCAAACTCAGTCCGAGACTCAGAACTGGCCTCCCGACCTCCTACCTTGGGGGCTCTCCCCCGTCTTAATCCACCAGGCACACTCTGGCAATTCCGTGGCGCAGTCTCCAGTGCTGACTCTGCCTCTCAGAGCCCCGGCCTGGAAACACGCCGCTCGACTGCGACGCCACTCCCGAGCCGCGCCCTCCCACCGTGGGCTCGGAGAGCAAAAGCAGCCTCCCGGAGCTCCGGCACCATCGGCCGACACAGAACAGCAAGGGCAGGAGCGGGAGCAGAAAAACAAAGAGAAAAAGGCACCTCGGCAAAAGAAAACGGGGTTATGACTAACGAATTATGAGGTGTACGGGTGATGCCTTAGAAAGTCCTGGGATCACATCGCCCGACTGGGACTGTCGACCCGCAGCCGCTTAACTGACGGCCGCCATGTTCCCCCATTGCCCCGACATAAGGTGTTATTGATTAGGCTTCTTTTTTAAAGTTTCTAGAGAGGTACAGTTGAAATATGCCGCATAATTTTTGATGTTTGCTTGAAATTGGAAGTTTGTTCTGTGAATTTTTAAGGTTTGGATAGTGTTATGGTACAGACATATTCATGTATGCTTTTAGTAATATGGTGAGACTTTTACTAAAGCTATGTGAAGGGTCCCTTATTTGTATTTGGGTAGGTGTAATATTATAAGTAGTTGTAGAAGGGTTAAGCAGCAGCCTGAAAGTGTGGTTTGAGATGTTTCTAGAGATGTTATTTATTAGAGTAATTTGTATGATGTGAGGAAAGTTATATTTCATATATACCGCATAAGTTTCAGTGTCTGTTTGAAAATTGAAGTGTACTCTGTGAAGTTTTGAGCTGTGCATGGTGTTATGATTGAGATATGTGTCTACTTGTTCATATATTATGGTATGTGTTATGTGTCTGAAGATGATAGATGTATAAAACACATGTATACATTTATCTGTTTTTAACTTTTATACATGATGCTGGTAGGAAAAGGTACAGACATATGCATACATGGTTTTAGAAATATGGGGAGACTTTTATGAAAGATAAGTGAAGTGTTGCTTTGCTGTTAGCTATTCTCTATACCTGATTACTGCTAGAATAGTGAAGCATTAGTATTGGAAAAGTGATGTTTAAGATATGTTAGGAGAGAAATTATTGATTATGGTACTTTATAAGAGTCTACTTAAGTAATCACTCAGCCAGTAGTCATGCTGTTATGAAATTGCCCAGGCACTACCTTTGCACTCCTTTATTCACTCAGGCACTAACTCAGTAGTCCTGCAATCACCCAAGAAGTACCCATGCACTTATAAAATCACCCAGTCACTTCCTATGTAGTCATGTAAATCCCCAGATATTACCCCTGTAGTCTTGCAATCACCCAGGTGTTACCTATGTACTCCTTTAATCCCCCAGACGCTAACCCTGTACTCATGCAATCACCAATGCATTAGCTATACAGTGCATCAATCACCCAGGCACGATCTTTGCACTCTTTGAATCACCCAGGCACTACCTTTGCACTCCTGTAATCACTCAGGCAGTATCTTAGTACTTCTGTAATCACCCAGGCAGTACTCATGGACTTATAAAATCACCCACTCACTTGCTATGTACTCCAGTAATCGCCCAAATATTACGCCTGGAGTCATGCAATCACCCAGGCACTAGTTATGTACTATACATGCAGTAATGCAATCATGCAGGCTGTACCTATGCACTCATGTAATAACACACACACTACCCTTGCAGTCATAGAATCACCCAGGCCCTACTGTTTCACTCATCTATTCACCTAGGCACTACCTAATGACTCATCTATGCCTTCAGGTGATATTTTTACCCTTATCCATGCACTCAACGTCTATGTCTGCACTCATGCAATTAGCCAGTCACTATCCATCTTCTCCTGCAATTACCCAGTGACTACCCTTGCACTCATACAATTACCCAAGCACTACCCATGGAGTTATGCAATCACTCAGGCAGATCTATTACATGTCTCAGTTCCTAGGTTTCACTATATTCCAGAAATATTGTATACATATTTCTTTTAGATATCATGATATGAAAACGTAGAGACATATGTATGCATGCTTCTAACAATATGGAGAGACTTATAGTTGAGTCATGTAATAGTCTGCTACTTTATATTTGGCTAGGCCCAACACTCATGCAGTTATAAAAACACCCAAGTACTACCCATGCAGTCTTCCAATGATCCAGGCACTACATATGCACTGCTGTAATCACTCAGGCATTACTGCTGCACTCATGCAATCATCAAGGCACTATCTATGCACTCATGCAATCACCAAGGTATTACCCATGCACTCTTTCAATCATGTAGCCACTACTCATGCACTTATATAATCACCCAGGCACTACCGTTGCACTCCTTCAATCACGGAGGCACTACCCTTGTACTCCTGTAATCACTCAGCCAGTAGTCATGGTGTTATGAAATCACCCAGGCACTACCTTTGCACTCCTTTATTCACTCAGGCACTACCTCAGTAGTCCTGTAATCACCCAAGAAGTACCTATGCAGTTATAAAATCACCCAGTCACTTCCTATATAGTCATGTAAATCCCGAGATATTACCCTTGTAGTCATGCAATCACCCAGGTGTTACCTATGTACTCCTTTAATCCCCCAGACGTTACTGCTGTACTCATGCAATCACCAATGCATTAGCTATACAGTGCTTCAATCACCCAGACACTATCCTTGCACTCTTTCAATCACGCACGCACTTTTCTTGTACTTATGTAATCACTCAGTCAGTACTCATGCACTTATAAAATCACCCAGGCACTACCTTTGCACTTGTGTAATCACTCAGGCAGTACCTTAGTACTCCTGTAATCACCCAGGCAGTACTCATGCAGTTATAAAATCACCCACTCACTTCCAATGCACTCCAGTAATCCCCCAGATATTAACCCTGCAATGATGGAATCACCCAGGCACTAGTTATGTACTACCCCTACAGTTATAGAATCATGCAGTCTCTACCTATGCACTCATGTAATAACCCAGGCACTACCCTTGCAGTCATAGAATCACCCAGGCCCTTCAGTTGCACTCATCTATTCACCTAGACACTTCTTAGTGAGTCATCTGTGCCTTCAGGTGCTATTTATACACTTATCCATGCACTGAACCTGTATGTGTGCACTCATCTAATTAGCTAGGCACTATCCTTGTTCTCATGCATTAACCCAGGCACTACTACTGCATTCTGTCAATGACTCAGCCACTACCTCTGCAGTCCTTCAATCACCCAGCCAGTCTCTACTTGTATATGTATTTTTATATGTCTTATACATTTGAAGGTGTATGATGTGTAACAAAGAGGTGTTGTTGTTTTTATGTGGTAGGGTCAAGACTGTGAGTAGTAGTAGAATGGTAAAGATGCAGCACAAAAGTGTGGTTTAAAAGATGTTGAGATAAGGTGTTAGTGATTAGGGTATTTTTTATAACTCTCTAGAGAGGTACAGTTGAAATATGTCACATCATTTTTGCTGTTTGCTTGAAATTCGAAGGTTGTTCTGTGAATTTTTGAGGTGTGCATAGTGTTGTGATAGAGACATATACATGGATGTTTTCAGGAGTATGGTGAGACTTATAGCAGAGACATGTGAAGGGTTCCTGCTTTGTATTTGGCTAGGTGTAACATTATAAGTAGTTGTAGAATGGTAAATCAGCAGCACAAAAGTGAGGTTTGAGATATGTTTGTAGAGATATTACTTATTTGAGAAATTTGTATGAGTTTGTGGAAAGGTACATTTCAATTATACCACATAATTTTCACTGTGTGTTTGAAATTTGAAGTGTAGTCTGTGAAGTTTTAAGCTGTGGAGGGTGTTGTGACTGAGGTTTGTCTCTATTTGCATATGTATTATGGTACATGTAATGTATGTGAAGATGATAGATGTAGAAAACACAGGTATACATTTATCTGTATATTACTTTTATATATGATGCTGCTAGCAAAAGGTACAGACATATGCATACATGCTTTTAGAAATATGGGTAGACTTTTAACAAATATAATTGAAGTGTTGTTTTGCTGTTAGCTATGCTCAATACCTGATTAGTAGTAGAATAGTGAAGCAGCAGCAGTAGAAAAGTGATGTTTAAGATATGTTGGGAGAGGAATTAGTGATTATGGTACTTTATAATACTCTGTGTAAAACTTCACTTGCACTATGCTGCATAAATCTAGGAGTGTGTTTGAATTGTTAAGTGTACTCTGTGAAGTTTTAAGGCCTTTATGGTCTTGTGAGTGTGGTGATGTTTCTACTTGCATATCTATTCTGATATGTGTTATGCTTTTAGCAATAGGTACAGATACAAGCATGCATGCTTTTAGGAATATGGTTAGAATTATGGTAGAGACATGTGATAGGTTGGAATGTATGACATTACAACGCAAACATTTACATTGTATTACTATAACCATGTACCCCAAAACCCATACTCACCCTAAAACTTAAAAATTCTCCATTACTTACCTTATAATGCGTTGTAATGGCATGCGTTGTAATGGTATGCGTTGTAATGGAATGCATTGTAGTGACATGCATTGTAATGGCTGCATTGTAAAGGCATGCGATGTAAAGGCAGTCACGTTGTAACAGCTGCGTTGTAAAGGTAGTGCGTTGTAATGACTGCATACTAATGGATGCACCTATAAAATCACCCAGGCACTTTCTATGTACTCCTGAAATCCCCCAGACATTACTTTAGCACTCATGCGATCACCAGGCATTACCTATGTATTTGTGTAGTACCCCAGACATTACTTCTGCAATCATGCAATCATTAATGCGTTAGCTATACAGTAGTTCAATCACCCAGGCACTATCCTTGCACTCCTCCACTCATCCTGTGAGGATCTATGTAGTCTTCCAATCACTTAGCCAGTGCCCATGCACTTATAAAATCACCCAGGCACTACCATAGTAGTGCTCCAATCATCCAGGCAGTACCCTTTTTCTCATGTAATCACCCATGCACTATCTTTGTACTCTTTCAATCACCCAGCCACTACCCTTGCAGTCCTACAATCATCCAGCCACTACCTATGCACTTATATAATCATCCAGCCACTACGTTTGCACTGTTACAATCATGCAGGCACTATCCCTGTAATTATGTAACCACTCAGTCAGTGCCCTTGCACTCATAAAATCACCTAGACATTACCTTTACACTCCTCCAATCACTACCACAATACTACTCCAATCTCCTATGTAGTACTGATGCACTTATAAAATCAACCAAGCACTTCCTATGTACTTCTGTAATCCCCCAGACCTTACCTCTGCATTTATGCAATCACCTAGGCATTACCTATGTACTCCTCTAATTCCCCAGACATTACCCTTGAACTCATGTAATCACTAATGCATTAGCTATACACTAATTCAATCATGCAGGGACTACCCTTGCACTCCTCCAATCACCCTGTCAGGATTTATGTACTCCTCCAATCACTTAGCCAGTACCCATGCACTTATAAAATCACTCAGGTACTACCTGTGCAGTTATGAATCACCCAGGCACTACCCTAGTACTCCTCCAATTACCCAGGCACTATCCGTGTTCTCATGCATTCACCCAGGCACCTCCGCTGCATTCTTTCAATTACTCAGCCACTATCCCTGCAGTCCTTCAATCACCCAGCCAGTGTCTACTTGTATATATATATTTATATGTCTTATACATTTGTAGGTGTATGATGTGTAACAAAGAGGTATTGTTGCTTTTTATGTGGTAGGGTCAAGACTGTGAGTAGTAGTAGAATGGTGAAGATGGAGCACAAACGTGTGGTTTAAAAGATGTTGTGATAAGGTATTAGTGATTAGGGTACTTTTTATAACTCTCTAGAGAGGTACAATTGAAATATGCCACATAATTTTTGGTGTTTGCTTGAAATTCGAAGTTTGTTCTGTGAATTTTTGCGGTGTGCATAGTGTTGTGATACAGACATATGCATGGATGCTTTTAGGAATATGGTGGTACTTACAGCAGAGACTTGTGAAGAGTTGCTAGTTTATATTTGTGTAGGTCCAATAGCGTAAGTAGTTGCAGAATGGTGAAGCAGCAGCTCAAGAAAGTGGTCTAAAACATGTTGGCAGAGGAATTAGCGATTAGGGTATTTTGTATGAGTCTCTTGAAAGCTATGGTTGAAGTATATCACATTATTTTAGGTGTCTATTTGAAATAAGAAGTACAGCTTTTTAAGTGTTAAGATCTGCTTGGTTTTGTGACTCTGGTATGTCTGTATTTGCAGATGTATTTTCATATGTGTTATACATCTGAAGATGTTAGATTTATAAAATACAGATATAGATCTATTTGTATGTTTCTTTTATATATGTTGATACTAGGAAAAGGTACAGATATATGCATACATAGTTTTAGAATTATCTACAAAGATAAGTGAAGGGTTGCTTTGCTCTTGCCTATCTTCAATACCAGATTAGTAGTAGAATAGTGAAGCAGCAGTAGTAGAAAAGTGATGTTTAAGATATGTTGTTAGCGGAATGATTGATTACAGTACTTTATAAGAGTTTGTGTAGAAGTTCATTTGAAATTTGCCGCGTAAATCTAGGTGTGTGTTTGAAATATGAAGTGTACTCTGTCAAGTTTTAAGTCCTTTATGGTCTTGTAAGTGTGGTTATGTTTCTACTTACACATGTATTGTGATAACTGTTATGCTTTTGGCAATAGGTACAGATAGAAGCATGCATGCTTTTAGTAATATGGTTAGAGTTATGATAGAGACATGTCATAGGTTGCTGATTTATGTTTGGCTCGGCCCAATATTTGTAGAATGGTGAAGATGCAGAATAAATGTGAGTTTTAAGACATGTTGGCAGAGGAATTACTGATTAATCTACTTTCTATGAGTCTGAGAAAGGTACACTTGAAATACACTGCAGAAATATAGGTTTGTTTATTTCTTTAATATATGATGATGATTTCAAAAGGTAGGCATATATGCATGCATGCTTTTAGGAATATGGTGAGATTTATAACAAACTCATATGTAGGTTTGATGCTATATTTTGGGTACGCCCAACACCCTGAGTAGTTACAGAATTGTGAAGCTGTTGTACGAAAGTGTACACCATGTCATAGAGCTCACTTTTGTGCTGCAATTTCAGTATTCTGCTACTACTCAGGATGTTGCACTCCTCCAATCACTGAGGCACTACCATAGTACTACTTGAATCACTGAGGCAGTACCCATGCTCTTATAAAATCACTCAGGCACTTCCTATGTACTCCTGTAATCCCCCAGACATTACCCCTGCACTCATGCAATCACCAAGCATTACGTATGTACTCCTCTAATCCCCCAGACATTACCCCTGCACTCTTGCAATCACCAGTACATTACCTATACACTAGTTCAATCACCCAGGCACTACCCTTGCACTCCTCCAATCACCCTATTAGTATGTGTGCACTCCTCCAATCACTTAACCAGTATCCATGCACTTATAAAATCACTCAGGCACTACGTATGCACCTATGTAATCACCCAGGCACTATTCTAGTACTTCTCCAATCACCCAGGCACTACTCTTGTTCTTATACAATCACACAGGTACTACCCCTGCACTCATTTACTCAGACACTACCCCTGCACTCATGCAATTACCCAGGCATTATCCCTGCAGTCATGGAATCACCTAGGCATTATTGCTGCAGTCATACAATCAGATAGGCATTACCAAAGCACTTCTTAAATCATCCAGCTAGTACACATGCACTTATGTAATGACCCAGGCACTACCCTTGCATTCTTCAAATCACCCAGGCACTAGGCCTGTACTCTTTCAATCACCCAACCAGTATCTATGCACTTATGAAATCACCCAGGCACTATCTATGCACTCCTCCAATCACTCAGGCACTACCACTACACTCATACAACCTCCCACACATTACCCCTGTACTCAGCAATCACCCACAATTTACTCATGCACTCCGCCAATCTCCCAGACATTACCCCTGCACTTATGCGATCACCCAGGCATTACCCATGCACTCTTTCAATTACTTAGATAGTACGCATGGACTCTGCACCTCTGTTCCTTCTTTCTGCACTTTTTTGTGTCTTTCTGCACCTGTCGCTTCTTTCTGCACCCCTTTTGCGTCTTTCTGCACTCCTCTTCCCGCATCCCTGTTGCCTCTTTCTGCACCTCTGTTCCTTCTTTCTGCACTTCTTTTGTTTCTTTCTGCACCTCTTTTGGTTCGTTCTATATTTCACTTGCCTCTTTTTGTACCCCTCTTTCCTCTTTCTGCACCTCTGTTGGTTCTTTCTGCACTGCTCTGGCTTCTTCCTGCACCTCTGTTCCAAATTTCTGCATCCCTCTTGCCTTTTTCTGCACCCCTGTTCCCTCTTTCTGCAACTCTCTTGCCTCAGTCTGCCCACCTGTTGCCTCTTTCTGCACCCCTGTTGCCTCTGTCTGCACCCCTATTGCCTCTTTCTGCACCTCTGTTCCTTTTTTGTGTACTTCTTTTTTTTCTTTGTGTACATCTTTTGCTTCTTTCTGCACCCCTCGTCCCTCTTTTTGCTGCTGTGTTCCTTCTTTCTGTACTTCTTTTGTTTCTTTCTGCACTCTACTTTCCTTTTTCGCATCCCTCTTGCCTCTTTCTGCAGTTCTCTTGTCACTTTTTGCACCTCTCTTGCCTCTTTCTGCACCTCACTTACCTTTTTCTGCACTTCTCTTGCTTCTTTCTACACTTCTGTTGCTTCTTTCAGCAATTCTGTTGCCTCTTTCTGCACTTTTTGTGGTTGTTTGTGCACCTGTCTTGCATCACTCTTCACCTCTGTTGCCTCTTTCTGCACCTCACTTGCTTCTTTCTGTACCCCTCTTGCCTCTTTCTGCAACCCTCTTTCCTCTTTCAGCACTTCACTTGCCTCTTTCTGTACTTTTCTTCCCTTTTTCTGCACATCTCATGCCTCTTTCTGCACCTCTCTTGCCTCTTTCTGCACATCTCTTGGTTCTTTCTGCACTGCTCCTCCCTTTTTCTGCACCCCTCTTGCCTCTTTCTGCACCTCTTTTGCTTCTTTCTGCATTTCTTTCTCCTTTTTCTGCATTCCTCTTGCCTCTTTGAGCACCTCAGTTGCTTATTTCTGCACTTCTTTTTCTTCTTTCTGCACCCCTCGTGCCGCTTTCTCCATCCTTTTTCCGTTTTCCTTCACGTGTATTGGTTCTTTCTGTACTGCTGTTGCCTCTTTCTGCACATCTCTTCTCTTCTTCTGTACCTCTGTTGTTTCTTACTGCACTGTTATTGCTTCTTTCTGCACCTCTGTTGCAGTCCATTTCCTAACATGCATTGAACGTCACTTTTGTCCTGCTGCTTTACCATTGTAGTAATGCTCAGAATGTTGGGACTAGGCAAATATAAAAAAATGCCTATAACATGTCTCAGGTGTAAGTCTCACCATATTCCGAAAACCATATATGCATATGTTTGTACCTTTTAAATTGAAGGTGTTTCTTTAGTAATAGATAAGAATATTTGTATATAATTATTTTAATAATATTAAAATATTTTTTTAAAGTTTTTTTTCCCCCAGATATTCTCCATTATTTTTAAGAAAGATTCAGTATGACAAGAAAAGTTGAAAAGAAAAGACAACAAAAAAACAGTCCTATTTAAAGGAGAGAGAAAAGCAGAAATTAGATGAAGTACAACATGTGACATTGAAGAAAAAGTCTTCTGGTAAGAGAACTAAATAATTTGTTAAAAGACTTTTAAGGACTGGAAAGAATTTTGAAAATTGGGAAAACAGAAAGAAAAGTTGTAGAACCAAGGAGAAGGAAATGAAAAAAGGACAAATTAATCGGAAAATCAGGTTATGGGAAAACAATCTATGTTGAAAGAAGGATGAAAGAATATAAGGACATTAGGAAACGAATGTATACAAGTAGAGTACTACAAAATTTATTGAAAGATTGCAAAAAATATAATAAAAGATCCGCCTTTTACAAGAAAAAACAACAGATTGAAAGTGTAGTCGAAAACGCTTTTGAATTGAAAAGAAGATTGTTTATATTAGTATTGAAGAGAATAAAAACATTGAATAAAACAATGCATTTTATGAAGGAGAAAAGTAAAAGAAAAAGACTGATTAATAGAACTAACTTTTGCTAATTTTTTTGGGGTGAATGGAAGCACACTTCTAGTACTGAACATTTTTTTAATGAAGAAAGCTATATTCAACAAAATACATTAGTTCACGCAGTTGATACCAGTGGTCGTTCTTATGAAGTTAAAAACGGTTGTCCAATTGAAAAAGAAAAGATGGTTGCTAGAAATGTGGAAGAAGTAATAGCTGAAGAAGTTCAAGGGAGACGTTCACAAGCTCCAGTGTATAGGTGGGATTGTAGTAGTATTTGTTGTATACGACAGGAATCTATTGATATTTTACGAACTTTCTTACGAGAGTATGGTAAAAAAGTGTTAAACAGAAGATTAAGATGTTGCAAGGACTAGATCCTTGTAAAGTGAGAAAATATACTGGCTTGCAGGGTCATTCTCTGGCTTGTCTTTCTAGAAAAGTGTGTCAAAGTACTTTTCATCATTTGAGAATGTTAGCAGTACATCACTCAGAAATGCGGATGTTAGTAAGAAGATTGTACTATGTAAAAAGTCCTGCATTATCTTTAAGTGAAATAAATACTGCTCTTTTGCATGGGTCAGTATTGGATGTAAAAAAAGTTTGTGATGATATACAGTTTTGTTTCTTTGGTCCTGAAGAGGAGTGTAGAGAAAGTGAGAGTTTCATAAGTGTAGGTGTTGAAGAAGAGGTGGAAGATAGTACTACTGAGAAGTTTGTAGAAGAAATTACAAAGTTTAAGGTAGTTTGTTGTGAAAAACCAAACTATGTTTGTATTTGTTGTCGACGCACTCACTATAGAAGTCAAACTAGGAATGTTGATGTGTATTTAAAAAGAGAAAAGGAAAACAATGATAAGTGGGAGCAATTTGGTGCTTAGTTGTTGGTGGAAGGTCGTTTTGAGTTGGGTAGTGATCAACGTATTTGTAAATATTGTTACAACACATTAGAAGAGAACAAATTGCCAGCTAGAGCTTTACATAATAACCTAGAGTTGGTAGGTATTCCTTCTGAATTGGTAGATTTAAATACATATGAGTCCATTCTTATTCAATCTGTGCACCCGTTTCAGGCTATAGTTCGTATGGAGCCTAAAACAGGTAAGCTGCCTCCAACAGATTTACAAAGAGGTTTAAAAGGAAGAGTTGTGTATTTACCTTTAGATTTTAAGAAAAATATTGAAACTGTTGGTGTAGAGAGAGAGGAAAGTGAACCTGTAGTTATTCTAGTTAATGGTGTACCAACAAAGAGTCGGAAAATATGGCAAGAGTTAGTAGATGTCACCAAACTTCAAAAAGCTACATTATATCTTATACAAAACAATATTTATTATAAAAATGTATATGTAGAAGAAGAAGAAATATCTTTAGAAGATGATAGAGAAATTTCAACTGGCCAAATAGAAAAAGTGGACAAGTCCAGGAGTGAAGAAATTTATGAACATTACAGTATACATCCTCTACATTCAAAAGAAGTGATTGGAAACACTATTGAATTATTCCAAATGAAAAAAGCGAAAGTTACTCCCATGAGTATTTGAGAAAAAAGTTTAGAAGCTTGTTTTCCACAGCTCTTCCCTACTGGAAAAGGTGGACGATATGATGAACGACCAGTACAAATTTCAGCTTCAGAATACCGTACAACAAGATTGTACTAAGAGGATCCAAGATTTCGACAGTGTGTTCCATATATATTTCATCTTCTGTTTGAAAGTGACTTGTCTGGACTTTCATATGCAGTGAATCACATATTAAAAACAGGAGTTCATCTTACACATCTTTCTGCAAAGGAAGTTTTGGACAAAGTTGACCAAAGAGATGATCATTTAGAAGCGCAGTTAATTAATTTGATGGCGTGTCAACGTGGTACTAATGAGTATTGGTATCATCGTCACGGAGAACTTAAATGTATGTTAAGGAACTTAGGAACCCCTACATGGTTTGTTACGCTTAGCTGTGCTGAATACGCATGGGACGATTTACTTGAATTTCTACGAGAAGCAAATTCAAATGTAAAAAACATCCTGTATATGTGTGCAGATATTTTAATCATTGGTTTCAAGCTATGATGTCTTTTATCTGCAATAAAAATAATCCACCTCTTATAGAAGTTATTGATGTCTTTTGGAGAAAGTAGTACCAAGCCAGAGGTGCACCTCATTCACATGCTGTTATGGATGAAGAATGCACCAAAATTTGGAACTGATCCTGATGAAAGTGTTTTGTCTTTCATTGAAAAATATGTTACCTGTGCCATACCAAAAGAAGGAGGAGAAAATAACTTGAGACAGCAAGTTTTACGGTTTCAAAGTCATCGACGTGGGAAATATTGTCGACGGAAATACAAGTCAAAGGGAAAACTTTATACAAAATGTCGTTTTGGATTCCCACGTCCAGTAATTTCAAAAGGAAGAGTCAACAGTTTCATGTCGGCAGTAAGGCATACTATAACTCGAAAATCTCCGAAGAATACTTACAACATAAAAAGAACTGAAAAATCAAAGTATATTAATGACTACAATCCAGTGATTTTGATGATGTGGAATGCAAATATGGATTTCCAGTATGTTGCAGATAATTTGATTGCTGTTGCTCGCTATGTTACGTCATATATACCAAATCTGAAAAGTTTGAAAGAAATGTGGGAAGAAATTTCACAAGAGAAGACTCTTAGTAACAAATTGTACAGCTTTAGTTTGAAGATGCTTTCCCATCAAGGGATTGGATCGTATGAATGTTCGGATCGGTTGAACTCTGCAAGTTTATATTCAAAGTCTAGAGGAATCATTTGGGTAAGTCTAGGTCTTGCTGCAACACGAAATCGAGTATTGAAATCTGTACAAGAAATTGAATACTTAGCATTGAATGAACCAGAAAGTACAGATATTGTTAAAACAAATATGTTGGATACGTACTATCCTAAAAGAAGTCCACATGTTGAAAACATATGTCTGTATGAAGTACTGCAACATTACAGCTTTAAGAGAAATGTTTCAGAAAATATTGATGAAGAAAAATATGCAGTAATTGGATGTGAAGGATGTTTGGTAAAACATTCCAAAGGAAATCTTATTAACCACAGGAAACTCAGTTGCGAAACTTCAGATAAAAGGGAATTTTTCCATTTAGCACTTCTGCAACTTTTCAAGCCTTGGCGTAGTGAAGCGGAATTACTTGGAGAGTTCGACTGCTATGAAGATTCTTTTAATGCATATAAAGATAACATTCAATGCACAATTTTCCCTACTTATCTATAAACGTTAAATGAAGAGATTGAACAAGAAACTACTATTGCAGCTGAAATAGCTAGAGACAGTTCTCAAGATAGTCAGAGTTCTGCTCCACTAAGTAAAGATCCAATAGGACAACCAATTCTTGAAAATGAAGCAGCAATAGCCATGAGTGAAGTAGAAACGACAATGCAACAAGCACAACAGGATGTTATTGATTTGAGAAAGTTGGAAGAACAACTGAATACTGAACAAAAATAAATATATCAGCAAGTGACACTACAGATTCAGCATGGTTTGCTACATGAAAAAAAGAATGCCAATGTACATCATTTAAACCTATTCGCATGTACATTAGTGGTGAACCTGGAACAGGAAAAAGATTTTTAATGAAAGTTTTGACCAGTTATCTACACAAAACTACTGGATGTCATTTATCTTGTGTTGTAACGGCTCAAACTGGATTAGCAGCACACAACATTAAAGGAATTACTTTACATCGATTACTCATGCTACCAGTTGAACATGAAAATAAATTGGAACATCACGAGCTATCTGGAGAAGCTTGTTATGAAGTTTCCAGAGTACTAAAGAAAATGAAACTTCTGATCATTGATGAGGTGAGCATGGTCTCAAACTTAATGCTTGCCTTTGCACACTTGAGAATGCAACAGATTTTAAAAACAGATTATGATGTTCTATTTGGAGGAAAACATGTAATTGTATTTGGCGACCTACTACAACTTACTCCTGTGAAAGGGCAACCTGTTTTTAAAACACTTGTCCATGAAGACACTAGGAAATCTTTGGGAAGTATTGGAAATGTTAACATTTGGTCTCATTTTGAATATAAAGAACTTATTAAGAATATGCGACAAGCAAATGATGAACATTATGGAAACATTCTTCAAGATATAAGAATTGGTGTTTTGACAAAACATGGCAAAGAAGCTTTACAAAGTCGCCTACTACCAAACTTGTTTCCAAATGAAAACATTGCACCTGAAATAATGTACAGAAGAGAAGTCTATAGTTTGCCTAATGCCAACACTGCAAGAGTGTTCTACATTCAATGAAGAACTTTTGAAACTGGAAAAACAACCATTAGTGAAAATGGAAGCCATTGATAAAATGGAACACGAAGGAGTTACTATTCTTCTCTCAGAGAAATTACAGTTAAAATTGGATTCTTTGGAGAAATCTGTATCTAAGGCTGCAGGTTTAGAAAAGACTTTATATGTATGTGTAAACTGTCGGGTAATTTTATGGCGTAATTTGGATGTAGAAAGAGGTTTTAGTAAATGGAGCAATGGGAAAAGTTGTTGATTTTGTTAATTATGAGAAGAGAGATGGAATTGAATTTTTGAAGGTTAAATTTGATCAGATTGAAGAGGTAAAACAGATTGGACGTTGTGCTGTTCGTTTTTCGCTTGTGAAAGACTTGTATGTTTGTAGAAAACAGTTTCCTCTTTCTTTAGCATATGCAGTAACCATTCATAAATCTCAAGGTTTAAGTGTAGACAGTGCTTTGGTAAATACAGGAACTACAGTGTTTAAAGAAGGCATGGCATACTTTGCAGTGTCTCGAGTAAGAACATTATCTGGTTTGTATTTGATTGATTTTGATGAGAAAAAGGTTAGTGCTGATGCAAATTGTGTAAGAGAGCATAATCGGTTAAGAAGACTGTATGCTCCTAACTTAGGTGAATATCCCATATATGAAAAACGTGCAGTATGTCCAAAACGAAAATATGACAAACATTCTAGTGAGGTTGGAAAAAGAAAACAATTCAAGAGAATGATGAAACTGCAAAGAAAATGAAAATGGACACTATTGATGATATTGTAGGATGCCAGTTAGAAAATAGTTCAGGTATCAACTGCTATGCTAATGTAATTGTAAACGTTGTGTTTTATCTAGAAGATCTTCATCATCAAATTATGGAAAATTGGGAAAAAAGATTATGTTCTTTGTTACATTATATTTTTGAAAAGTTGGAATCTGATAAAACTAAAATCCATACTGTTTCTGGCATACGGCATCTTTTGGATATATGTACTGGTTCTTCACAATTTACACTTAATGTACAACAAGATGCACAAGAATTTCTTATGTTTATGCTTGCAGTATTGGAAGATGAAAGAATACAAATTGAAAATTTGTTTGGAGTACGTTACAGATGGGATCATAAATGTGAAGAGTGTTCATTTTCTTCTACCACTGAAATAGACACTGAACGATTCATCTATTTGACAATACCAGATTGCAAAACAGTGTCTTTTAACAAATTAGTAAAAACAGCTAATCAAGATATGAAATGTTCTCATTGCAAATCAGAAATGTTGTCAACATTATTTATAGAAAGATTTGGTCAATATGTCATTTTAATGCTACAACGTTGTACAGCAGATGGAACAAAATTGGAAACCAAAACTAAAAGTTTTGTGGCAAGTCAAGTGTCTATTTCAGGAAGAACGTTTAAAGCAGTGGCTATTATTTTTCATCATGGACCTTCTACAACATCTGGACACTATACTGTGTATTTAAAGTGCAATAAAGGATGGACATATTGCAATGATGCACATTTGCATTTCAAATGTAGGTTGCCTTACGAATTACCAAATTCTTATCTGATATTTTTGATACCAAAATTTTGAAAACATCATTCGGCCGATTGGGAAGATGTGAACACGAATTAACAAGTTTATTTTTGGATATTTTCAATGCAAATGGAATTGGAAACATTATTCGGCCTATTGGGAAGATGTGAACAATTTCTGTTTGGATTATTGTTTGTGCTATTTATTATTGCATTTGCAAAATTGTGTTTGAAGGAACTAGTTGATATATTTGATCTTTATATTATACACGATGTAAATGAGAGTGTATATTTTAGAAAATATACTTTAGAGAAATAAATGATTTAATGTAGTTGAAGAATGTAATTTACAAACTGTAGATAGGTAAACATATAGTTGAATTTGTATTTTCGACGCAGATTTGTTTTTTTACAATCTCATTGATTGTATTTTTATCCCTGCTGGTATATGATGATCTACATTGAAATCACTGTGTATAGTGAAATTCAATAGAATCTGAGAACAGCAAAAAAGGGAAACTGAATATGTTATCTAATTGTAAAATTATGTTGAGTTCTTAAAACCATAATATTATATGTAATAACAGTTTTTCTTCTTTTTATTACAGAAAATAATAGTAAGCCTTGAAAAGATTTTAAAATCAGTTTTGAACAAAACAACTATAAAATAGTTTCACTGAGTTTGGTTTGTACTTTAAAAAGAAGGTAGGATGAAATAATGTAATAAGTAAAATAATATGAAGTTATGTTTACAGTCAGTTTTATTGCACTCATCCATGTTTTCAAATACTACCCATGCATTGATGTATATAATTAGGCACTATTCTCACACTCTTGCCCTCACCCAAGCACTATCCAAGCATTTTTTAATTCACCTAGCCTGAATTCATATACTTATAATATCACCCAGACACTACATATGTACTCTTCCAATCACCCAGGCACTACTGATGCACTCCTCGATCCACCTAGGCATTAGCTATGCACTCCTGAAATCAGCCATATACTATCCATGTAGTCTTTTAATCAGCCAGTCACTACCCTTGCAGTCTTCTAATAATCCAGGCACTACTGCTTTATTCATATATTTACCTAGGCAGTATTCATACACTTATAAAAACATGCAGACACTACGTATGCACTCATGCAATCACCCAAGCACTATCCATGCAGTCTTCCAATCATCCACGTAGTACTCCTGCACTCATGCAATCACCCTCCTACTACTTATGTACTGCTTGAATCACACAGGAACTACCCAGGCAGTCCTACATGCAGGCAGGCACTACCCATGCACTCTTCCATGCACCCAGGCATTACCCATACACTCATTCAATCACCCAGACATTACCCCTGCACTCATACAAATACACAGGCATTAGCCATGCACTCCTTCAATCACTCAGGCAGTACCCATGCAGTCATGCAATCACCCAGGCACTACTTATACACTCATGGAATAACCTAGGCACTACCCTTGCAGTCCTCCAGTCATCCTGGCACTATCCATGCAGTCCTGCAATCACCTAGACACTATCCCTGCACTTATAAAATTACCAAGGCACTTCCTATACACTTGTCTAATCACTCAGGCACTACCTATGCACTCCTCCATTCACCTAGACATTACCCCTGCATTCATGCAATCACTTACACATAATCCATGTACTCCTTCAGTAACTGAGGCAGTGCCCATGTAGTCATACAAACACTCAGGCACTACCTATGCACTCATGCAATAATCCAGGCTCTACCCTTGCATTCCTTCAGTCATCCTGGCACTATCCATGCACTCCTTCAATCACCCAGCCACTACCCATATACTTATAAAATTACTAAGGCACTATCTATACACTTGTGTAATCACTCAGGCACTTCCAATGCACTTCTCCATTCACCCAAACATTACCCCTGCATTCATACAATCACCCAGGCATTAGCCATGCACTACTTCAATCACTCAGGCAGTACCCATGCAGTTATACATGTGCTCAGGCAGTTCTGTACCACTTATGCAATCATCCAAGCACTACCCATGCAGTCTTCCAATCATCTACACACTACTCCTGCACTCATGCAATCACCCTGCTACTACTCATGCACTCCTCCAATCACCCAAAAACTACCCAGGCAGTGCTACATGCACCCATGTACTACCAATGCACTCTTCCATACACCCACGCATTACCTATGCACTCCTTCAATCACCCAGACATTTCACCTGCGCTTATACAATCACAGAGGCATTACCCATGCACTCCTTCAATCACTCAGGCACTACCCTTACAGTCATGCAATAACCCAGGCACTACTTATGCACTCATAGAATAACCTAGGCACTACCCTTGCATTCCTCCAGTCATCCTGGTACTATCCATGCACTCCTCCAATCACCCACCACTACCTATGCACTTATAAAATCACCAAGGCACTACCTATACACTCGTCTAATCACACCGGCAGTAGCCATGCAATCCTCCATTCACCCAAATATTACCCCTACATTCATACAATCACCTAGGCATTACCCATGCACTCCTTCAATCAGGCACGCACTGCTCATGCAGTCATACAGGCACTAAGGCACTTCTGTGGCACTCATGCACTCACCCAAGCACTACCCATGCAGTATTCCAATCATCCACACACTACTGCTGCACTCATGGAAACACCCTACTACTACTCATGCACTCCTACATTCACCCAGGAACTACCCATGCAGTCCTACATGCATCCAGGCACTACCCATGAACTCTTCCATGCACTCAGGTATTACCCATGCAGTCCTTCAATCACTCAGACATTACCCTGTACTCATGCAATCACACAGGCATTAGCCATGCACTCGTTCAATCACTCAGGCACTACCCCTGCTGTCACGCAATCACCTAGCCACTACCCATGCACTTATAAAATCACCCAGACACTGTGTATACACTCGTCTAATCACTCAGGCACTACCCATACACTCCTCTATTCACCCAGGGCCTCATTTATGATGCCCCTTGCGCTTCCAGAACGTCACTTTTTGTGACGTTCTGTGGCGCAGGAGCCTGCGTGATATTTATCAGGCAGCACTAAGCCACTTTTTTGGGCTTAATGCTGCCTGATAAATATCAGTCCCTTTAACGCAGTGTTCTGCGTTAAAGGGGCGTGCAATGGGTGTTGCTGAGGGCGTTCCCAGCAACATCCATGGCTTTTTCACACTGCCCCAGATTTACGAGAAATCGAAAATCTGAGGCAGTGCCAAAAGCTTACGTCTCTCTAGGGGAGGCGTCAGGGAGGCGCAACAAGGAGAAATATCTTTATTTCTCCTCATTTTTCCTCTTTCTATGTGTGCTGCATTCTGCAGCACACATAGAAAGAGGAAAAAGCCTCTTGTGATTATTTTTGGACAGAAAGGTTTCCTTTCCTGTACAAAAAAAATCATCCCCTCAACGAGGCACCCTTGCACCATGGTGCAAAGTTGCCTGCGTTGGTGCACGGCAGCCCATTGTGCGCTGGCGCAGGGGAAAAGGACAGGAATGCGTCATATCTGATAGATACGGCGCATTCCTGCCCTTTTCTTTTGCCCTAGGGCAGCGCAGGAGGAAGGCCTGCTGGCTGCCCTACGGCAAAACCTCATAAATGAGGCACCCAGACATTACCCTTGCAGTCATGCAATCACCCAGGCACTACCCATGCACTCTTCCAATCACTCAGGGACTATCCTTGCACTCCTCCAATCATCCAGGCACTACCCATGCACCCATGCAATCACCCAGGTATTATCTATGCACTTCTTCATACAACACATACAAATTTGTCTTTTTTTAACCAAATAGGCGGTTCTAACAAGAACCATTTTTTTTCTTCTTTTTTTTGTTATATAATTTTTGGGTGTTTTGTAAAACTCTTTTTTATATTTTTTTGGTGTTTTAAAAAAAAAAAAAAAAACAGCAAAAAAAACTGAAAACCTTTTCTGTAACTTTTTGCAATTAAAAAATCATTGCAAAAAAAAATTAACAATGGTGGCTTCTTGCAGCGAAAACAATTGCGTTGATAGACTGTTCACCATAACAAAGAACGTTTTTACACTTTATGCATCTTTCCTCAAGACCAGCACACTCTGGCCTAATATCAGGTCCTCTGGTAGAACTTGTGGTACCAGCTGATGTACTAGGTCCTGCTTGTTGATCATCTTGCTGGGCTTGTTGATCCAGCTCTCGTCTCCGTTGCTCCCGTGCTAGCTGACGAGGATGAATGGTTTGCAGGTGCTTCAACATAGAAGAAGTACCGCACGAGTATTTTTTCTCGGAGCCCCGAGATAATATGTGCTTGCAAATGCTGTAAGTCACCTTTCTTGCGTTGACCTTCTTTTCTCCACGCAATGCTTTTCTTTCTTCTTTTTGTTGGTTCCTCCAACTCATCTTCTTCACCAAGGTTGTCATCTGGTGGACTTGAAGATGCCATTTTTCTTGTTTTAAAAAAGAAAAAAAATACACCAAAAAAATACAAGAAGGGCATTAAACACAAAAGGTGTGTCTCCTGCCAATGTTGTTGAAGGAATGAGAAATTTGGGTGGGGTGCTGTAACTTCTAGATTAAAAAGCTTCTTAACCAATGAAATTCTTTCTTTTGAAGTCACATGGATTCGCGCAACCAGCATGCATCCGTCGCAATTCCGGAAGAATATATTTAAGAATAATTTATCTTTATTCCAGTTACAAATATATGATTTTTATAAATAGATTAAATAATCTCTTGCTATAATATACATATTAAACTTATATACATATACCTTTAAAACTTAAAGATTTGCGATGGATTCGCGCACCCGGCGCGACCTCAGAAACTACGTACGTGGCGTTACGTGGGGCTGAAATTCGCCCAACCGTCGCTTATTGAGCGCGCATCCTACATGACCTATATGTGAGTGTTGGACTATATAAATGACTATATGTGAGAGTGAGTGATTGTGAGAGTGGCTGTATGGATGAGTGTGTGCTTGTGTCAGTGATTGTATAAGAGAGTAAGTATGTGTTAGTATCTGTATAAATAAGTGAGGTGGTGTGTGTATAACTGTGTAGGTGAGTAAATGGCAGTGTGATTGATTATTTGCATGACTGACTATGTGTGTGAGTATCTGTATAGGTGTATGAGTACATATGATAGGGCTGTATTGATGAGTGACTGCATGTATGCATGACTGTATGGCTGAATGAGTTGATATGTGTGTAGTCCTAGGAATTAGTGAGTGGGTATGTAGTAACTGGTATTGGTGTGTCTATGGTTTCGAGAATGGCAGTCTGTATTTTATAGTGGGCATATAAAAGGTTATATTAGGGTGCGAGGAGGTGCATCAGATTATCACATGGATGATCTCATCAGTGATGTCATTTGAGATGTCATTAGTGATGTCATCAGTGATGTCACTGACCATGTCATGAGTGATGTAATATGTGACGTCATCAGCAGTGCATTGCGGGGGCGCCAGTTATAGTTAGCTCAACTAACTATAACGGCCAAATTTCTCTGGTTTTGTACGAGTGAAATGTCCAACTAACGTCCCTGAAACCTATGGTTTTTTCAGTGAATTTCTAAAGTTTTTTAAATGCTAATTTCTAACTATAACGTCCCTGAAACCTATGGTTTTTTCAGTGAATTTCTAAGGTTTTTTAAATGAATATTTCTAACTATAATGTCCCTGAAACCCACAGTTTTTTCAGTGAATTTCAAAGGTTTTTTAAATGAAAATTTCTAACTATAACGTCCCTGAAACCTATGGCTTTTTCAGTGAATTTCTAAGGTTTTTTAAATGCTAATTTCTAAGTATAATGTCCCCCCAAAATTTTTTCCTAGTTTTCTAATTGTTATAAAAACAATGTAATATTTTTTATTTTCTAAAATATAAATATACATATATATTTTTTTTTTTATAAAAAAAGTGGATTCGCGTACCGATCGTGTACCTGTCTCGGTGGGTGCACGAATCCAAGCCGCCATATTGGTTAAGTCATGCAGGATGCGCGCTCGGTAAGCGATGGGTGCGCGAATTTCCGTATCGCGTAACGCCAAGTACGTAGTTCCGGAGGTCGCGCAGGGTGCGCGAATCCATCGCAAATCTTTAAGTTTTAAAAGTATATGTATATAAGTTTAATATGCATATTATAGCAAGAGATTATTTAATCTATTTATAAAAATCATATATTTGTAACTGGAATAAAGATAAATTATTGTTAAATATATTTTTACGGAATCGCGACGGGTGCACGCTGGTTGCGAGCTGGGTGCGCGAATCCATGTGACTTCAAAAGAAAGAATTTCATTGGTTAAGAAGCTTTTTAATCTAGAAGTTACAGCACCCCACCCAAATTTCTAATTCCTTCAACAGCATTGGCAGGAGACACACCTTTTGTGTTTAGTGCTCTTGTTAAATTTTTTTGGGTGTTTTAAAAAAAAAAAAAAAAAAATGGCATCTTCAAACCCACCAGATGACATCCTTGGTGAAGAAGATGAGTTGGAGGAACCAACATAAAGAAGAAAAGAAAGTATCGTGTGGGCCTTCTTCACTTTTCCAGATGGAGAAAAGAAGGTCAATGCAAGAAAGGTGACCTGCAGCATTTGCAAGCACATATTATCTCGGAGCTCCGAGAAAAAATACTCGTGCGGTACTTCTTCTATGCTGAAGCACCTGCAAACCATTCATCCTCGTCAGCTAGCACGGGAGCAACGAAGACGAGAGCTGGAACAACAAGCCCAGCAAGATGATCAACAAGCAGGACCTCGTACATCAGCTAGTACTACAAGTTCTAGCAGAGGACCTGATATTCGGCCAGAGTTTGCTGGTCTTGAGCAAAGATGCATGAAGTGTAAAAGACTTCTTTGTTGTGGTGAGCAGTCTATCGACGCAATTGTTTTCGCTGCAAGAAGCCACCATTGTTAATTTTTTTTTTTGCAATGATTTTTTTATTGCAAAAAGTTACAGAAATGTTTTTCAGGTTTTTTTTGCTGTTTGTTAGGTTTTTTTTTAAAAACACCAAAAAAATATAAAAAAGAGTTTTACAAAACAGAAAAAAAATTATAAAACAAAAAAAGAAGCAAAAAAATGGTTCTTGTTAGAACCGCTTATTTGGTTAAAAAAAGACAAATTTGTATGTGTTGTATGAAGAAGTGCATGGATAATACCTGAGTGATTACATGTTTGCATGGGTAGTGCCTGGATGATTGGAGGAGTGTAAGGATAGTGCCTGAGTGTTTGGAAGAGTGCATGGGTAGTGCCTGGGTGATTGCATGACTGCAAGGGTAATGTCTGGGGCCTCATTTATGAGGTTTTGTCGTAGGGCAGTGCAGCAGGCCTTCCTCCTGCGCTGCCCTATGGCAAAAGAAAAGGGGAGGAATGCGCCGTATCTATAACATACGGCGCATTCCTGTCCTTTTCCCCTGCGCCGGCGCACAATGGGCTGCCGTGCGCCAACGCAGGCACCTTTGCAGCATGGTGCAAGGGTGCCTGCGTTGAGGGGATGATTTTTTTTGTTCAGGAAAGGAAACCTTTCTGTCCAAAAATAATCACAAGAGGCTTTTTCCTCTTTCTATGTGTGCTGCAGAATGCAGCACACATAGAAAGAGGAAAAATGAGGAGAAATAAAGATATTTCTCCTTGTTGCGCCTCCCCTAGGGAGGCATAAGCTTTTGGCACTGCCTCAGATTTACGATTTCTTGTACATCTGAGGCAGTGTGAAAAAGCCATGGATGTTGCTGGGAACGCCCCCAGCAACACCCATAGCACGCCCCTTTAACGCAGAACACTGCGTTAAAGGGACTGATATTTATCAAGCAGCATTAAGCCAAAAAAAGTGGCTTAGTGCTGCCTGATAAATATCACGCAGGCTCCTGCGGCACGGAACGTTACAAAAAGTGACGTTCTGGAGGTGCAAGGGTGGTGAATAGAGGAGTGTATGGGTAGTGCCTGAGTGATTAGACAAGTGTATACACAGTATCTGGGTGATTTTATAAGTGCATGGGTAGTGGCTGGGTGATTGCGTAACTGCAGGGGTAGTGCCTGAGTTATTGAACGAGTGCATGGCTAATGCCTGTGTGATTGCATGAGTCCAGGGGTAATGTCTGAATGATTGAAGGACTGCATGGGTAATACCTGTGTGCATGGAGGAGTTCATGGGTAGTGCCTGGATGCATGTAGGACTGCATGAGTAGTTCCTGGGTGATTGAAGGAGTGCATGGATAGTGCCAGGATGACTGAAGGAGTGCAAGGGTAGAGCCTGGGTTATTGCATGAGTGCATAGGTAGTGCCTGAGTGATTGTATGACTACATGGGCACTACCTCAGTTTTTGAAGGAGTACATGGATAATGTATAAGTGATTGCATGAATGCAGGGGTAATGTCTAGGTGAAAGGAGGAGTGCATAGGTAGTGCCTGGGTGATTAGACAAGTGTATAAGTAAAGCCTTGGTGATTTTATAAGTGCCTGGATAGTGTCTGGGTGATTGCAGGAGTGCATGGATAGTGCGAGGATGACTGGAGGACTGCAAGGGTAGTGCCTAGGTTATTCCATGAGTGTATAAGTAGTGCCTGGGTGATTGCATCACTGCAGGGTTAGTGCCTGAGTGATTAAAGGTGTGCATGGCTAATGCCTGTGTGATTGTATGAGTGCAGGGATAATATCTTGGAGATTGAAGGAGTGCATGGGTAATGCCTGAGTGCATGGAAGACTGCATGAGTAGTGCCTGTCTGCATGTAGGACTGCATGGGTAGTTCCTGGGTGATTGGAGGAGTGCATGAGTAGTAGCACAGTGATTGCATGAGTGCAGCAGTAGTGCCTGGATGGTTGGAATACTGCATGTGTAGTTCCTGGGTGATTGGAGGAGTGCATGAGTAGTAGCAGGGTGATTGCATGAGTGCAGCAGTAGTGCCTGAATAATTGGAATACTACATGGATAGTGCTTGGGTGATTGCATGAGTGCCACAGAGGTGCCTGAGTGCATGTATGACTGCATGGGCACTGCGTGAGTTATTGAAGGAGCGCATGAGCAATGCCTGGGTGATTGTATGAATGCAGGGGTAATATCTGGGTAAATGGAGGAGTGCATGGCTAGTGCCTGAGTGATTAGATGAGTATATAGTTAGTGCCTTGGTGATTTTATAAGTGCATAGGTAGTGGCTGGGTGATTGGAGGAGTGGATGTATAATGCCAGGATGAGTGCAGGAGTGCAAGGGTAGTGCCTAGGTTATTGCATGAGTGTATAAGTAGTGCCTGGGTGATTGCATGACTGCATGGGTACTGCCTGAGTGATTGAAGGAGTGCATGGCTAATGCCTGTGTGATTGTATGAGTGCAGGGGTAATGTCTGGGTGATTGAAGGAGTTCATGGGTAATGCCTGGGTGCATGGAAGAGTTCATGGGTAGTGCCTGCCTGCATGTAGGACTGCCTGGGTAGTTCCTGCTTGATTGAAGCAGTGCATAAGTAGTAGGAGGGTGATTGCATAAGTGCAGGAGTAGTACGTGGATGATTGGAAGACTGCATGGATAGTGCTTTCTGATTATACATTAACCTCAGCGCCTGGGGAGGTCCTTAGCGTTTATTAACATCATCACAGGTAAAATAAGTGACTTCTTAAGCGCCCCGGCCCGAAGCTCTGTCATTCGGTGCCCCAGATGGTTCAATTCCCTCTGTTCCCAGGCGGCTAGGAACTTGCGGGAAGCACTAAATAGGTGCCCAAGGGACCCCATTTTAGTGAGATCACGCCGAAAAGAGTACAAATTAGAACTGGCAAGACGTAGATCCGCTCTAAAGGATGAAGCATGGAGGGAGCTAATTGAGGCAAGTACGCTGAGGGACAGCGCCAGATTCTGGAGCTTAATTAATAGTCCCTTTATAAATCCTGAGGAAGGGAGAGTGACAGATGCCCACATCACAAAGGATGAGTGGGTTCTTCATTTTGAAGCCATGTTTGAGTGCCCCCCCTGAGTTAAACTGCTCTTTTCCCCAGGTGGATGGCCCACTGGACCTGGTTTTTAGTTCTTCTGAGGTTAAGGATGGCATTATTGGATTAACTAGTAACACAGCCCCGGGACCTGATGGCATTCCAGCTGATCTCTTTAAATCAGATCCAATCCTTTGGGCGCCGGTTCTTGCTTCAGTCTTTAATGCAGCGGCAAGGTCCGGCTGTCCTGAGTCCTGGGCGACCTCAACCATAGTGCCAGTTTTTAAAAAAGGCAAACGTGACAGCACCCACTGTTATAGAGCGATTTCCTTATTGGACTCGGTGGTCAAGGTGGTGTGCCGAGTGCTTCTGGACAGACTGACAACCTGGACAGATGAACACGCCATTCTATCAGATATCCAGTATGGGTTTCGTCCGGGAAGGTCAACAATGGCCCAGTGCCTTAATCTGTCCATGATCCTGAACAAATACACGGTTGCCCGCCCCGGTACGATCTACTTAGCATTCATGGATGTGTCTTCCGCGTTTGATCGCGTGAATAGGAGCAAACTATGGCAGTCCATGCTGGATATCGGGGTAGATGCTAATATTGTCCTCTTTTTGGAAAATCTCCACCAAGCAACCAAGGCGCAGGTCAGATTTTCACAAGACTTAAGAGTCTCCCGCACTTTGGCCATAAAGCGAGGTGTACGACAGGGCTGTATTTTGGCCCCGTTTCTGTTTAATTTGTATATTAATGATTTAGATAATGTACTACAAGCTACAAGGGTTGACTACCCGCAGGTAAGCCGTCGCGGTTTGCCGGTCTTATTATATGCAGACGACGCGGTCCTTATATCCAGGACCGCCAGGGGGTTCCAAATTTTGCTTGAGTCCTTTGCTGCTTTCATGAGGGATCAGGATCTATCTATAAATGACTCGAAATCCTTTGTGATGCAGGTGGGCCCTCGCAAAAAAGTCTTTCCAATTTAGGGTAGGCTCCGCACAGGTTCCCCGTACTGATGACTTCTCGTACTTGGGAGTCACATTGGATGAACAACTGAACTGGGGCCCACTAAAACAGAGAAAGAGGGGTGACTTAGTGCGGGCGAATATGGCCATTTTGAACTTTGCTATCAAACTAGCCAAGAGACCGATAGCGGCACTATTAAAGTTATATCAGGCTAAGTGTGTTGCGATGGCCTCTTATGGCAGTGAAATATGGGGGCATGTAACCATGGAAGAATTGCAAGTGGTTTAGAACACGTTCTTGAAGCGTTTACTGGGTGTGCCCATCGGAACTTCGAATATGGTGGTGCACGAAGAACTGGGGGTCCCGTATTTGAGTGATACTTTGGCTCTCCATCCTCTAACCTTCTGGTTGAAAATGTGGCCGAACGATGAATTGTCGCTGACCCAATGGATATTGAAAGAGTGTATGGCTCTTGATCACTCGCGCTGCATACCCTGGCTTAGTTATATAAAGACTAGCTTTGAAAGATTGGGCAGAGTAGAATCATACACAAACCCCAAAATGATATGCAAAAAGGACCTGGGTTGGGTTAGGGAGTCCTTCTATAGTTTAAGGAAATTGGAGAGGGAAGAGCTGGAATTGAGGAAACCTACCGTCCGGAAATTTTTAACATTGAAAACAACATTATTTACTGTGCCTTATTTCTTGGTTTTTTTCAGCACATACAATCGTTTTGTGCTGACTAGGTTTCGCCTGGGTCTTTTCCACCTCCTGCTGGCTTTCCCTAGGGGTGAGAAGCAGAGGACAGATCTTAGCAGCCTGTGGCTGCTACGGCGTGTCTCCACAGGACTCGCTTCATTTTTTAAATTATTTTGTAGGTTTTACGTGACTCCTCGGAAACATTTTATTGTCCCGATTTTAAAGAGGATGAAATTTATGCAGGCCCGTCCAGCTCTTATGTATCTACAGTTGCTGCACAAAGATTCCGTTTTGTTTGTTCTCAATTTCCTTAAATCTGCATTAAAATGTAGGGCCCATTTAGAATAGATGGTAAAAAAAATTAGGGTAATTGAACAACTTAGCCCTCTGAATGAGATTTAATTACTAGAAAGGATCCTGGGCGCTATTTATCTGAATCTTTGATCTTAGGGGGCCAAGTATCTTGCACTACACTTTATCAATGAATCGGTTTCTTTATGTAACGAATTGCGTAATGGTTTTATGAAATTTTATTTATTACTGTTTTATATATGGTAAACTTTTATGGTTTTACATCTGAAAACAGAATAAAGTTATTTGATAGATTGATTGATTGATTGATTGGTTGATTGATTGCATGAGTGCCTACGTAGTGTCTGCATGTTTTTATAAGTGTATGAATACTGCCTAGGTAATTATATGACTAAAGCAGCAGTGCCTGGATTATTAGAAGACTGCAAGGGTAGTGACTGGCTGATTAAAAGACTACATGGCTAGTATATGGCTGATTTCAGGAGTGCATAGCTAATGCCTAGGTGGATCGAGGAGTGCATCAGTAGTGACTGGGTGATTGGAAGAGTACATATGTAGTGTCTGGGTGATATTAAAGGTATAAGAATTCAGGCTACGTGAATCAAAAAATGCATGGATATTGTTTGGGTGATGGCAAGAGTGTGAGAATAGTGCCTAATTATATACATCAGTGCATGGGTAGTATTTGAAAAAATGGATGACTGCAATAAAAGTGACTGTAAACATTACTTCATATTATTTTACTTATTACATTATTTCATCTTACCTTCTTTTTTAAAGTACAAACCAAACTCAGTGAAACTATTTTATAGTTGTTTTGTTCAAAACTGATTTTAAAATCTTTTCAAGGTTTACTATTACTTTCTGTAATAAAAAAGAAGAAAAACTGTTATTACATATAATATTATGGTTTTAAGAACACAACATAATTTTACAATTAGATAACATATTCAGTTTCCCTTGTTTTGCTGTTCTCAGATTCTATTGAATTTCACTATACACAGTGATTTCAATGTAGATCATCATATAACAGCAGGGAAAAAAAACAATCAATGAGATTGTAAAAAAAAACACATCTGCGTCGAAAATATTTAGAACAAATTCAACTATATGTTTACCTATCTACAGTTTGTAAATTACATTCTTCAACTACATTAAATAATTTATTTCTCTAAAGTATATTTTCTAAAATATACACTCTTTTTTACATCGCGTATAATATAAAGATCAAATAAATCAACTAGTTCCTATAAACACAATTTTGCAAATGCAATAATAAATAGCACAAACTATAATCCAAACAGAAATTGTTATCTAGTTTTACTTACTCAGAGAGAAATTTGTAAATATTGGATTAAAAATATATCTCCGACGCTTCTTGATTGGATTAATTCTATTAAATATACGATGAAACTTGATAGGGTTTCACGAAACAAGAAGAGTAAGAAAAAGGATTTTTGGTTACCATGTGTAGGTTGGCTAGACACTCTTGATAGTGGTGCGAATATAGTCCAATGATTATGCCTCTACACTGTAATACTTTACCCCTCTGGTTGTTCTGTGGGTTACCCAGAGAGAAGGTCAGAACAGACCAAACATGGGAAAGAGAGGTTCTGTGTAAAATTCATCCATCTAGATACAGAGCCCTCTAGTTGGTGCCAATCAAGAGGGGGGCCGCGGAGAAATTCAAATTGCTCTGTGTATATTTGATGGCGAATGAAGACAAAAATAAAAAAATTATCCAAAAATAAACTTGTTAATTTGTGTTCACATCTTCCCAATCGGCCGAATTATGTTTTCAAAATTTTGGTATCAAAAATATCAGATAAGAATTTGGTAATTCATAAGGCAACCTACATTTGAATTGCAAATGTGCATCATTGCAATATGTCCATCCTTTATTGCACTTTAAATACACAGTATAGTGTCCAGATGTTGTAGTAGGTCCATGATGAAAAATAACAGCCACTGCTTTAAACTTTCTTCCTGAAATAGATACTTGACTTGCCACAAAACTTTTAATTTTGGTTTCCAATTTTGTTCCATCTGTTGTACAACGTTGTAGCATTAAAATGACATATTGACCAAATCTTTCTATAAATAATGTTGACAACATTTCTGATTTGCAATGAGAACATTTCATATCTTGATTAGCTGTTTTTACTAATTTGTTAAAAGACACTGTTTTGCAATCTGGTATTGTCAAATACATGAATCGTTCAGTGTCTATTTCAGTTGTAGAAGAAAATGAACACTCTTCACATTTATGATCCCATCTGTAACGTACTCCAAACAAATTTTCAATTTGTATTCCTTCATCTTCCAATACTGCAAGCATAAACATAAGAAATTCTTGCGCATCTTGTTGTACATTAAGTGTAAATTGTGAAGAACCAGTACATATATCCAAAAGTTACCGTATGCCAGAAAAAGTATGGATTTTAGTTTTATCAGTTTCCAACTTTTCAAAAATATAATGTAACAAAAAACAGAATCTTTTTTCTTGATTTTCCATAATTTGATGATGAAGATCTTCTAGATAAAACACAACGTTCACAATTACATTAGCATAGCAGTTGATACCTGAACTATTTTCTAACTGGCATCCTACAATTTCATCAACAGTGTCCATTTTCATTTTCTTTGCAGTTTCATCATTCTCTTAAATTGTTTTCTTTTTTCCAACCTCACTAGAATGTTTGTCATATTTTCGTTAGTACACGTTTTTCATATATGGGATATTCACCTAAGTTAGGAGCATACAGTCTTCTTAACTTCTTATACTGTCTTACACAATTTGCATCAGCACTAACCTTTTTCTCATCAAAATCAATCAAATACAAACCAGATAATGTTCTTACTCGAGACAATGCAACGTATGCCATGCCTTCTTTAAACACTGTAATTCCAATATTTACCAAAGCACTGTCTGCACTTAAACCTTGAGATTTATGAATGGTTACTGCATATGCTAAAGAAAGAGGAAACTGTTTTCTACGAACATACAAGTCTTTCTCAAGCAAAAAACGAACAGCACAACGTCCAATCTGCTTTACCTCTTCAATCTGATCAAATTTACCCTTCAAAAATTCAATTCCATCTCTCTTCTCATAATTAACAAAACCAACAACTTTTCCCATTGCTCCATTTACTAAACCTCTTTCTACATCCAAATTACGCTGTAAAATTACCCGACAGTTTACACATACATATAAAGTCTTTTCTAAACCTGCAGTCTTAGATACAGATTTCTCCAAAGAATCCAATTTTAACTGTAATTTCTCTGAGAGAAGAATAGTAACTCCTTCGTGTTCCATTTTATCAATGGCTTCCATTTTCACTATTGGTTGTTTTTCCAGTTTCAAAAGTTCTTGATTGAATGTAGAACACTCTTGCAGTGTTGGCATTAGGCAAACTATAGACTTCTTTTCTTCAATTTTTTTGTACATTATTTCAGGTGCAATGTTTTCATTTGGAAACAAGTTTGTTAGTAGCCAAGTTTGTAAAGCTTGTTTGCCATGTTTTGTCAAAACACCAATTCTTATATCTTGAAGAATGTTTCCATAATGTTCATCATTTTCTTGTCGCATATTCTTAATAAGTTCTTTATATTCAAAATGAGACCAAATGTTAACATTTCCAATACTTCCCAAAGATTTCCTAGTGTCTTCATGGACAAGTGTTTTAAAAACAGGTTGCCCTTTCACAGGAGTAAGTTGTAGTAGGTCGCCAAATACAATTACATGTTTTCCTCCAAATAGAACATCATAATCTGTTTTTAAAATCTGTTGCATTCTCAAGTGTACAAAGGCAAGCATTAAGTTTGAGACCATGCTCACCTCATCAATAATCGGAAGTTTCATTTTCTTTAGTACTCTTGAAACTTCATAACAAGGTTCTCCAGAGAGCTTGTGATATTACAATTTATTTTCATGTTCAACTGGTAGCATGAGTAATCGATGTAAATTAATCCCTTTATTGTTGTGTGCTGCTAATCCAGTTGGAGCTGTTACAACACAAGATAAATGACATCCAGTAGTTTTGTGTAGATAACTGGTCAAAACATTAATTAAAAAACGTTTTCCTGTTCCAGCTTCACCAGTAATGTACATTCGAATAGGTTTAAATGATGTACATGGCATTCTTTTTTCATGTAGCAAACCATGCTGAATCTGTAGTGTCACTTACTGATATATTTCTTTTTGTTCAGTATTCAGTTGTTCTTCCAACTTTCTCAAATCAATAACATCCTGTTGTGCTTGTTGCATTGTCGTTTCTACTTCACTCATGGCTATTGCTGCTTCATTTTCAAGAATTGGTTGTCCTATTGGATCTTTACTTAGTGGAGCAGAACTCTGACTATCTTGAGAACTGTCTCTAGCTATTTCAGCTGCAATAGTAGTTTCTTGTTCAATCTCTTCATTTAACGTTTATAGATAAGTAGGGAAAATTGTGCATTGAATGTTATCTTTATATGCATTAAAAGAATCTTCATAGCAGTCGAACTCTCCAAGTAATTCCGCTTCACTACGCCAAGGCTTGAAAAGTTGCAGAAGTGCTAAATAGAAAAATTCTCTCTTATCTGGAGTTTCGCAACTGAGTTTTCTGTGATTAATAATATTTCCTTTGGCATGTTTTACCAAACATCCTTCATATCCAATTACTGCATATTTTTCTTCATTAATATTTTCTGAAACATTTCTCTTAAAGCTGTAATATTGCAGTACTTCATACAGACATATGTTTTCAAGATGTGGACTTCTTCTAGGATAATACGTATCCAACATATTCATTTTAACAATATCTGTACTTTCTGGTTCATTCAATGCTAAGTATTCAATTTCTTGTACAGATTTCAATACTCGATTTCGTGTTGCAGCAAGACCTAGACTTACCCAAATGATTCCTCTAGACTTTGAATATAAACTTGCAGAGGTCAACCGATCCGAACATTTGTACGATCCAATCTCTCGATGGGAAAGCATCTTCAAACTAAAGCTGTACAATTTTTTACTAAGAGTCTTCTCTTGTGAAATTTCTTCCCACAGTTCTTTCAACTCCGTCTTTTCAGATTTGGTTATATATGACGTAACATAGCGAGCAACAGCAATCGAATTATCTGCAACATACTGGATATCCATATTTGCATTCCACATCGTCAAAATCACTGGATGGTAGTCATTAATATATAAAAGAACACTCTTGTCTGACCTAAATCTTTTAGAAAGGCAGTCCACAAGGACTCAAACTAGCGGGCATATCAAAATAATGAACCATGCAGATAGACACAAAAGTATGAAAATATCAAAATTATTTATTTATCATTTTTTTGTATTTTTTTGAATTAATTAGACATATGTGTTCATCATGCCTTTTTTTTAATATCATATGATCATTAATTAAAAAAATTTTTTTTACAGAAGGAGTACCGATTATAAGGCACACAGTTGTGCGCTCAGAAAACCCAGTGGGTTTTTTACCCCTCAGACTACCCATTGAAGTAGTGGTCCTGATGAAGGTGGTCATGTTCCACCGAAACGTGCATTGACCTGCACCAAGGGAGTTCGACGAGACCAATAATGTCAATATACATATGTATCAATTCTGCTTAAATTGTACTATTGAAGAGGAATGAGGATGAGATTTGCAGTCCCTTGGTTGTAATAGATTCAGTGTTGTGTATGTATGTTGGGTATAAGTGGAGTGAGTATGTTTGTTTTGTATGAATGACGGATGTCAATTCCTGGGGGGTCCCCGCTTTTGACAATATGACAATGATATGATTCAAATTAGATCTACTGTTCTAAACTAACTGAGCTTGGATGTATCCAAACCTTTTTTTTGTAGTTAAAAATCTTTCTCCTGTAGTCATTGTCAGTGTATGGGAAAAAAATATATGTCTTCAGTGTATGTTTGTAAATAATCAGTGTTCATGTAAAAAAAAAATTTAAATTAATGATCATATGATATTAAAAAAAAGGCATGATGAACACATGTCTAATTAATTCAAAAAAATACAAAAAAATGATAAATAAATAATTTTGATATTTTCATACTTTTGTGTCTATCTGCATGGTTCATTATTTTGATATGCCCGCTAGTTTGAGTCCTTGTGGACCGCCTTTCTAAAAGATTTAGGTCAGACAAGAGTGTTCTTTTATATATTGAATCTTTTTCCCCCTTACTCTTGGACCTTCAAAGTAACTTTAGGGGGTACCTTTGTTCCTTACACATGGTAGTCATTAATATACTTTAATTTTTCATTTCTTTTTATGTTGTAAGTATTCTTCGGAGATTTTCGAGTTATAGTATGCCTTACTGCCGACATGAAACTGATGACTCTTCCTTTTGAAATGACTGGACGTGGGAATCCAAAGCGACATTTTGTATAAAATGTTCCCTTTGACTTGTATTTCCGTCGACAATATTTCTCACATCGATGACTTTGAAACTGTAAAACTTGCTGTCTCAAGTTTTTTTCTCCTTCTTCTTTTGGTATGCCACAGGTAACATATTTTTTAATGAAAGACAAAACACTTTCATCAGTATCAGTTCCAAATTTTGGTGCATTCTTGATCCATAACAGCATGTGAATATGAGGTGCACCTCTGGCTTGGTACTCCTTTCTCCAAAAGAAATCAATAACTTCTGCAAGAGGTGGAATATTTTTATTTCAGATAAAAGACATCATAGCTTGAAACCTATGATTAAAATATCTGCACACATTTACAGGATCCAAGGAACACAGTTCTCCAGCTGTATTCAACTCAATGTTTTTTACATTTGAATTTGCTTCTCGTAGAAATTCAAGTAAATCGTCCCATGCGTATTCAGCACAGCTAAGCGTAACAAACCATGTAGGGGTTCCTAAGTTCCTTAACATACATTTAAGTTCTCCGTGACGACGATACCAATACTCATTAGTACCACGTTGACAGGCCATCAAATTAATTAACTAAGATTCTAAATGATCATCCCTTTGTTCAACTTTGTCCAAAAATTCCTTTGTAGAAAGATGTGTAAGATGAACTCCTGTTTTTAATATGTGGTTCACTGCATATGAAAGTCCAGACTAGTCACTTTCAAACAGAAGATGAAATAAATATGGAACACACTGTCGAAATCTTGGATCATCTGAGTACAATCTTGTTGTACGGTATTCTGAAGCTGTAATCTGTACTGGTCGTTCATCATATCGTCCACCTTTTCCAGTAGGGAAGAGCTGTGGAAAATAACGAGCTTCTAAACTTTTTTCCCAAACACTCATGGGAGTTCCTTTCGCTTTTTTCATTTGGAATAATTCAATAGTGTTTCCAATCACTTCTTTTGAATGTAGAGGATGTATACTGTAATGTTCGTAAATTTCTTCACTCCTGGACTTGTCCACTTTTTTTATTTGGCCAGTTAAAATTTCTCTATCATCTTCTAAAGATATTTCTTCTTCTTCCACATATACATTTTTATAGTAAATATTGTTTTGTATAAGATATAATGTAGCTTTTTGAAGTTTGGTGACATCTACTAACTCTTGCCATATTTTCCGACTCTTTGTTTGGTACACCATTAACTAGAATAAATACAGGTTCACTTTCCTCTCTCTCTACACCAACAGTTTCAATATTTTTCTTAAAATCTAAAGGTAAATACACAACTCTTCCTTTTAAACCTCTTTGTAAATCTGTTGGAGGCAGCTTCCCTGTTTTAGTCTCCATACGAACTATAGCCTAAAACGGGTGCACAGATTGAATAAGAAAGGACACATATGTATTTAAATCTACCAGTTCAGAAGGAATACCTACCAACTCTAGGTTATTATGTACAGCTCTAGCTGGCATTTTGTTCTCTTCTAATTTGTTGTAACAATATTTACAAATACGTTGATCACTACCCAACTCAAAACGACCTTCCACCAACAAATAAGCACCAAATTGCTCCCACTTATCATTGTTTTCCTTTTCACTTTTTAAATATACATCATCATTCCTAGTTTGACTTCTATAGTGAGTACGTCGACAACAAATACAAACATAGTTTGGTTTTTCACAACAAACTACCTTAAACTTTGTAATTTCTTCTACAAACTTCTCAGTAGTACTATCTTCCACCTCTTCGTCAACACCTACACTTATGAAACTCTCCCTTTCTCTACACTCCTCTTCAGGACCAAAGAAACAAAACTGTATATCATCACAAACTTTTTTTACGTCCAAAACTGAACCATGCAAAAGAGCAGTATTTATTTCACTCAAAGATAATGCAGGACTTTTTACATAGTACAATCTTCTTACTAACTTCCGCATTTCTGAGTGATGTACTGCTAACATTCTCAAATGATGAAAAGTACTTTGACACACTTTTCTAGAAAGACAAGCCAGAGAATGACCCTGCAAGCCAGTATATTTTCTCACTTTACAAGGATCTAGTCCTTGCAACATCTTAATCTTCTGTTTAACACTTTTTTTACCATACTCTCGTAAGAAATTTCGTAAAATATCAATAGATTCCTGTCTTATACTACAAATAATACTACAATCCCACTATACACTGGAGCTTGTGAATGTCTCCCTTGAACTTCTTCAGCTATTACTTCTTCCACATTTCTAGCAACCATCTTTTCTTTTTCAATTGGACAACCGTTTTTAACTTCATAAGAACGACCACTGGTATCAACTGCGTGGACTAATGTATTTTGTTGAAAATAGCTTTCTTCATTAAAAAAAGGTTCTGTACTAGAAGTGGGCTTCCATTCACCCCAAAAAATTAAAAAAATTGCAA
Organism: Calotriton arnoldi; assembly: GCA_963921515.1. Taxonomy (NCBI): domain Eukaryota; kingdom Metazoa; phylum Chordata; class Amphibia; order Caudata; family Salamandridae; genus Calotriton; species Calotriton arnoldi. The sequence continues at coordinate 513,509 of CAWUFW010001226.1, forward strand.
AAGTTAGTTCTATTAATCAGTCTTTTTCTTTTACTTTTCTCCTTCATAAAATGCATTGTTTTATTCAATGTTTTCATTCTCTTCAATACTAATATAAACAATCTTCTTTTCAATTCAAAAGCGTTTTCGACTACATTTTCAATCTGTTGTTTTTTCTTGTAAAAGGCGGATCTTTTTTTATATTTTTGCAATCTTTCAATAAATTTTGTATTACTCTACTTTTATACATTCGTTTCCTAATGTCCTTATATTCTTTCATCCTTCTTGCAGCATAGATTGTTTTCCCATAACCTGATTTTCCATTAATTTCTCCTTTTTTCATTTCCTTTTCTTGGTTCTACAACTTTTCTTTCTGTTTTCCCCATTTTCAAAATTCTTTCCAGTCCTTAAAAGTCTTTTAACAAATTCTTTAGTTCTCTTACCAGAAGACTTTTTCTTCAATGTCACATGTTGTACTTCATCTAATTTCTGCTTTTCTCTCTCCTTTAAATAGTACTGTTTTTTTTGTTGTCTTTTCTTTTCAACTTTTCTTGTCATACTGAATCTTTCTTAAAAATAATGGAGATTATCTGAGAAAAAAAAGTTTTTAAAAATAATTTAATATTATTAAAATAATTATATACAAATATTCTTATCTATTACTAAAGAAACACCTTCTATTTAAAAGGTACAAACAAATGCATATATGGTTTTGGGAATATGGTGAAACTTACACCTGAAACATGTTATAGGCTTTTTTTTATATTTGCCTAGGCCCAACACTCTGAGCATTGCTACAATGGTAAAGCAGCAGGACAAAAGTGACGTTTAAGGCATGTTAGGAAATGGACTGCAACAGAGGTGCAAAAAGAAGCAAGAACAGTGCAGTAAGAAACAACAGAGGTACAGAAGGGAAGAGATGTGCAGAAAGAGGCATGAGCAGTACAGAAAGAACCAATACATGTGCAGGAAAACGGAAAAAGGATGGAGAAAGAGGCACGAGGGGTGCAGAAAGAAGAAAAAGAAGTGCAGAAAGAAGCAACAGAGGTGCTGAAAAAGGCAAGAGGGATGCAGAAAAAGGAGAAAGAAATGCATAAAGAAACAAAAGAGGTGCAAAAGAGGCAAGAGGGGTGCAGAAAAAGGGAAGAGCAGTGCAGAAAGAGGCAAGAGATGTGCAGAAAGAGGCAAGAGAGGTGCAGAAAGAGGCATGAGATGTGCAGAGAAAGGGAAGAAAAGTACAGAAAGAGGCAAGTGAAGTGCTGAAAGAGGAGAGAGAGTTGCAGAAAGAGGCAAGAGGGGTACAGAAAGAAGCAAGTGAGGTGCAGAAAGAATCAACAGAGGTGAAGAAAGATGCAAGACAGGTGCACAAACAACCCAAAAAAGTGCAGAAAGAGGCAACAGAATTGCTGAAAGAAGCAACAGAGGTGTAGAAAGAAGCAAGGGAAGTGCAGAAAAGGGTAAGTGAGGTGCAGAAAGAGTCAAGAGAGGAGCAAAAAGTGACAAGAGAACTACAGAAAGAGGCAAGAGGGATTCAAAAAAGGAAAGAAGAGTGCAGAAAGAAGCAAAATAAATGCAGAAAGAAGGAACACAGCTGGAAAGAGAGGGAAGAGGGGTGCACAAACAGAGAAGAGGGGTGCAGAAAGAAGCAAAAGATGTACACAAAGAAAAAAAAGTACACAAAAAAGGAACAGAGGTGCAGAAAGAGGCAATAGGGGTGCAGAACGAGGGAACAGGTGTGCAGACTGAGGCAAGAGAGGTGCAGAAAGAAGGAACAGGGGTGCAGAAAAAGGCAAGAGGGATGCAGAAATTTGGAACAGAGTGTTGTATTCCGCTTTAGGTGTCCGTATATAGGTTTTCCTGAATCCTGTCCTTATATCGGCACAATTCGCATTGCCCTTATATAGGCATAGAATCCCAGTCCTTATTTAGGCATTAGCCGTGCACTCCAAATACAGGCATGGTCACCGACATCCGTCCACCCTAACGTCACAACGAGTTCTTAGAAACCAGACCCTTAAGCTTCGGGAGTTCCCCTAGCACAGGACTATTGATTTCTCCAAGAACTCATCTATTATGTATGAACCGTTATACCTTAAGGGTTCATTCCTGACGTCTTCCTCTGTCCGACTTCACGTCAATGCTAACATTTCAAGACACCTACCAGGTATAAATATACCTTCCCTTGCCCAAGCAAGTTAGAGGAGACCTTGACTTCAGAGGAGCCCGTATCCCGGCCTGACGCACTGAGAAGACGCTGCACGCAGATGAATCCAGCTTCCAGTGTTCTGACTCCCTTCGCGGGGTGTTAGAGTTCCAGATCCGGCAAGAGATTCCCACCTCTCTCATTCTCAAGGTATGGAGCTGACTGGAACCTAGAGGGACTCTTGGCATACCATACTTGGCATACTAGACTTAACATACTCTTAGTATACCATGCTAGAGAATACTTTGCCTACTTCTTACCTTTCCCTACACCTAGACTAAGTTAGGTACATTGGGGTAGAACTAGCTTAGAGACGCATCGTATGAGTACTCGCATTTTTAGCTCATGTTATTTATGTATGTGAATATATGCTAAAAGATAATGCTAGCACAGTATTATTTATTTCTACTGCTTACGCTGTACATTATTTATCTTGCATACTGTCTTGTGATCATAACAGCACATATCTCTTACACGAGAAACAAGACTGTTCAATAAAACCCTTTTATTGAAACGCCCGTCTTTCCTTTCTGTGTAACACTGTAGAAACTAAGCATGCACGATTGACTGAGTGAAACTGTTATCTATTGTTTCCACGATTCTGAGACGTGTTCCGATTCTAAAGGGAAACAAAGTAGTCATGTTTTTCGGTTGCCAGAAACTACTCCCTTCTTGTTCTCAAGGAGTTTCTAGTGGCCTCTGAGCTAGCTGGCACAAGTAATTAAGTTTAATATACTCGATAGGGACATACCGACCGTAGTCCTATGTCAAGCCTATAGGTTATATTATTCCAATGCGCAGAGCCTATTAGGGAAATAGGAACTACACTACATGGCGCCCAACGTTTGGTAAGGCAGTAATTTAACGCTAGATACTGAGTTACTCAGTCGTGCTTTTCTCAGAGACCCCTACTCACATACTCCATAAGACGTCTGGAGTGAGTAGGGTTAAATATCCGCCATAACTAAATAGGGAGGCACCCTATATATTAGTTGTTTGGTTTGTTCAACGTTGAAGGATACAGTGTTCCAAAATATTGTGCACCTTATCTTTTTGTTTCCTTGAAACTTGTTCTACATTTTTCAAAAACAAATGTCCACACGGGACAATGCCACCGAAAAAGGTGGAGCTGCGGCTGACCCAGCCATAGCAGTTTTTAACTTTACAGGTTTAAATGAACCTGAGGAGGGTGTTATAGACATCCATCCAAATTTAAGAAGAGCCATCACTCTAAAACTTATAAAACATGGCCTACCACCAAGAGGCGGTAGAGCAGTTTTCGTGATAGAGGCACACGAATCCTTTCAGACAGAGGTATTCTATTCATGGATAATATTCCCAGAATCAAATCCAGTTACAAGAATGTTTCATTTCTACAAAGAAGATTAACCACCAGAGGAATATATTCCTTTCGAGGATATTGAAATTCCACTAACATACCAGGAGCATCAGCTCTGGTTTAAAGGCGCCCTAAAACATCACAAAAACATTACCAGGCTCGGTCCACTAGGTAGACCAGGAGCAACATGGCCGATTCTAGCCGGCTACACTCCTCATCCTGACATCGAAATAATGTCAGACGAGGAACTACTTACTCAACTTACAGAGTTAATAAAAATCTACAGACAATTAGTCCAATATGTCATGCGGACTTTCACAGTCCAACCACCATTAACACTTCCAAATCAAACCCCTCAACAGGGGAATACACTAAAAATTACACCACAGACTCTATATGCAGTCATGGGAAAAATGCCCACAAAACGTGAGCAAATTCCATTCTGGATAGCTCAAAAAATCACTCAAATAGAAGCAGTATTTCCAAATACTAGCCCTTATGAGAAACAAAGAATCCTAACAATCTGTTTACCAATGGGGATCACACCACAACTGGAAGACTGCACCACTTGGGTCTCAGTCTTTTCTGCCATCTATACTAAAACACATGGTATTCCGTCAATTGCAGTAATACCTGATGTCCTGAAACAAATTCAAAACGAATACGGGGCAGAGCCTGCTCTGAATTTAGGTATGAAATTACTGAAAAATTTCGACCAGGTCTCAACAATAATATTATCTAATATTAAAGGGGAGGCAGCAGCAGTGGCGATCCGCCAACGATTAAGGGAATTCGATGTTACAGAACATCAAACTGAACTACCCAGAATTATAGAACAATCTTATACAGAATTAGGCAGAGATAGTTTAGGTGGAAGACCAGTGAAGCCAAAACTATCTGAAAGTCCTGAGAAGGACACTATTAAACAAACTCCTACATCTTCTAAAAAGAAGTGGGAAACTAATAAACATAATTCAAACGAGAACCGTTCTCAATTCCGAGGTAGGTCTCCACAAAAGGAGCCCTCTGAAAGGAGGTATAACCTCAGGAATAGGGATAATTTAAAAAAGCCTGACAGGTATCAAGATACTGATACACGTTCCTCTCGTACCTTTCAGATCTCGTCACAGACATCGGAAAGAAGAGGACGGTCAGAACATAGAGAAGAACGCGTGAAATCGAAAGACGACAAACACGTTCAGAAAAGTAAATCAAAACCTCAATTCTCAAAAAGAAGGTAGCAGGTCTGAAGGTCAGACATGCCGAGGATACTGAGAACACAACTCAAGAACGGAGAATGGGCTCAGACAATGCTGGACAGTGCAGCAGAAGATACAATAGCTCGCCAGAGCCTGAAGGAACTTCTGGAGATAGTGGACTTGAATGAGTACATTACAGTTGAGACTGTAGACACCAGGGTTAGTACTCCACAAAAGTTATATGAAATAACACTCCGGATGGAGGGAGACATACCTAGACAGGTGAAAGCACTCTTTTGGGAAAAACTTTCAAGGGGTTATGACATACTTCTAGCAGAAAAAGACTGGCCACCACAATCTGTCAGGGAGTGCCCACATGGTGAGGACATTATTATGCCTGCCTTCTCCAACCATATTCCAATTCATCTAAAATATACTTATGCCAGGAAATGGGCAGTTGCCCAGGCCCCAGCATTATACAAAAATGATGTAGGATGGGATGAGGACTCACCTCACCATAAAATACTTCGGAAAAATGAACCTACTGCACAGAGGCAGTACCCAATAAAGCAAGAAGCTAAAAAACAGGTCAGGGAGATCTTAGATCAACTTGAATACCAAGGGGTGATTGAAACATGCACCTCTTCAATGAACAATCCTTTGTTTCCTGTCTCCAAACCAGACAATACATATCGTCTAGTTTTGGATTACAGACACTTAAACATTTGTTCTAAAACATTTGCAGTACAAAATGCACATAGTACAGCATTAATGAATATTATTGTGCGTAAAAATATAAAACCACATTGGATATCTCAAATGGTTTCTTTTGTCAAAACATAGCACCTGGAAGCAGGTACTTAACAGCTTTCTCAATAATGGGGAGGCGTCAATTTTGTCGATTCCCACAAGGGTTCAAGAACAGCCCGGGGTTATTCTCAGCGAGGGTAACGGAGTTACTACAAATTTATGATAATGAGGCATTGTCATATGTCGATGATATCTATCTGACAGACGATGACCTAGACAGGCACTTGAACAGGGTGAGCACCATTATATTGGGCTTCACCTCTGAGGGCTACAAAATCAACTTCAAAAATTCCAGAATTGCCCATCTCAATGTCCTTTTTCTAGGATATGAGCTTTCAAGTGAAGGCAAGAGCTTGGCAGCCAACTTTTTTAGAAAGGTGTGCGCTGCTCCAACCTCCTAAAATGCTGAAAAATTTACATTCCATCCTGGGTTTCCTAAATTTTGGAAGAACTTACATTCTAAATTACGCAGAAAGGGTTAAACCTCTCTACGCATTAATTAAACCTGATTTTTCAATCAAAAACTGGACACAGGAACACACAGACATCTTGCGTTCACTTCAAGCTAACATGTTAGCAACAAATCACTTACAAACACGCGTAAGTCAACGCAATTTAGTGATCCGAATAATTTAGGGTCAATGCGGATTCAACTACTTAACATTTAATGAGGGTGAAAAAGTACCAATTGCATACAAATCTCATTTGTATACACAAGCAGAAATGCGCTTCACTTCAACTGAAAAAATACTAACAGCAGTTCAAACTGCAGTAGCAAAAGAAAGAGCTCTAGCCCAAGGGAAAAGCATTATTGTCGTAACCCCAGTACCGGCCTTAGAGGCGGTAACAAAAGCGAGCATTCCAAATGCTAAAGCATTACATCCGAGATGGATACAATGGGTTAATTCTCTTACTGCAACAGATGTTGAATATGTTTTTGATCCTGATTTAAAAACACAAGCGTTCCTGCAATATGAACATGAATGTCCTCTGCCCACTGAGATTCTGCCTCTCGATCAGTACGAATTCATAATTTATACTGATGGATCCGCACAACCCGCAACAGGGAGTAAGCAAGCTTACAGTGCAGCGTGCGCAATCGTTAAAGGTCGCATGCGCGATGGCAACTTCAGACCTATGGTCACAAAAACCCAATCTCTAGGAGATTGTACGGCTCAGCGAGCTGAACTACAAGCATTCAAACTGGCACTTGAAAGTACAGATCGAGAATTCCCCACACTAATAGTGTGCGATTCTTTCTACTGTGTTCAGTCGTATAATGAATATATACAAACTTGGCTTGAAAATGGGTTCAAAGATGCAAAAGGTGGCACAATAAAGCATAAAACGCTTTGGGAACAAGTAGTTCAGTTATAAAGCTAACTATCAAAGGCTCACGTGATACACACACCGAGTCATCAACGTGATGGCGTTCACGTTGCAGGGAATTCATTGGCTGACGAAGCCGCAAAGGGGGCTGTTCAGACGGCTTCCGTAGCTGCGATCACTCGTTCAAAAACGAGAATAGACAGTGAGATATTGTTGGCTGTCAATGCTACGAGCAAAGGCAGTGGTGCAGCGTTACCAAAAAAGTTTCCACTCAAGTACTCTTATGTAATTGATGCGAACAACGTTCCTTTTGCTCGAATCCCTGGAGTGGGGGATAGGGTAATTCCAAACAAGGAACGCAGATTAGGACTAATCCTAGCAGCACATGAAGGGATAGCCTCTGCCCATGCAGGTATTTCTGCAACAGTATCTTTACTAAAACAAAGATATTGGTGGCCTGGCATTAGGAAACAGATCCAGAACTATGTTCTGGAATGTGAAATTTGCCAACAGATGAAAGTCTCCACAGTGAAACGTCCTGCGCAGACAACCTTGTTAATTTCAGACAAACCATTAGCTTGTGTTTACCTGGACCACTGCGGTCCCTTGCAAAGGGACGGAAACTATAAATATATAATGGTCGCAGTGGATTCTTGCTCTAGGTTCCTATGGATATGGCCTCAGCGCTCGGCTGACGCTCGAACTGTTATAAAAGATTTGCGAGTCTTTATCGGCACATATGCAATAGGCAGGCTACATTCTGACCAGGGCCCTGCGTTTAGCTCTCGGGCTTACAAAGAAGCCATGGCCAGTCTGGGCGTTGCATTGCGGTACTCCTCTCCGTTTCATCCTGAGGGAAATTCTGTTGTGGAAAGGAAAACCGGGACATAAAGCAGTCTTTAACAGCTAGGGTATTAGGTTCGGGTGATGGGTGGGTCAAACATCTTTATGGGGTCCAACGCTCATTAAACAATTTGCCAAGAAGTTCTCTAGGGAGGTCACTCCATATGAGGTCCTATTTGGGACAAGAATGTGGGTGCCAGATCTTGAATGTAGTGGCACAGTGGTGGAAAATAAACCCTTTGATATCAAAGATCGTTTGGCTGTTTTACAGGATCTAAATGAACTAAGATCGAAACAAAGCAACGTATTCCTGCAGCCAACCACCACTGGGGAAAAACCGGCGGTCCCAGCAAGGCCTGTCTGGATTCCAAAAGTTGGGGATCTAGTCAGAGAAAAATTGCGGACAAGAAGGAATTTGGACCTTCTTACAGACAACCAGTACCTGTCCTAGCCATACACGGAACAAGAACAGTACTTCTGCCGCCCCTTGCTGGAAAAAAGGAGAAAAGATTTGTGTCCATCGACCTCATCAAACCACAGTATGTGGCCAATACTAAATAGTAGGCCTCGTGGACTCCGACCTAGTAGCAGACACACTCCTCTCGCTACTATCCAAGAGGTGCAGACTGAAAGACTGATAACCATCGAGAATTCAGCAGTAACAGATGAAGGACTAGGCAACAATGCTATGGAACTCATCCCTCTTGAAAGTCAAGTAACAGTTCGTCCAAATACACCTGTCTACACCAATGTAACAAGTGATCAACTGGTTCCACCGATTTCTACAAATCCTGATGCAATTCCAACAATTGACAGAACTGCTTCTGGCTATTTCATTAACTTTGATACGTTTTCTGAGGATCTGAGTGAGCCTGAGACGTCGCCAGCATCAAAAACTTTTAAACAGCAAGTACAAGACTTTTTACATTTTTTGAAAAAGACTTATCTGGTTTCACCGTGGATTGAACTATGGGTTATTTCTGGAATATTTTTCCTCCTGCTTTGGCTAACTTTGGTTATGACTATGAGCGTGCTTATAAATGGCAGATACATCCATTTGGACACTGAAAGAAAAGAAGTGAACTTACTTTTAAAACCTCACAAATCATCCCATCGTGAAACAAGAGACTTGTCTGCAGTGAACATCACAGCCGTTCCTATACAGGATGGTATAGTGTGGGACAAAACAGATTTCGATATTTTTGGCCCGACTGAACATTTGAACATTCCACATTAATTTAAGATTTCACTAAGTGATTTTGTTTCATCCAGTACCTACTCTGATGATTGGGACTTTGAAACTGTAAATAACATGATGTTTGACCTAGAAAAATCTGCTGCATTTTCTAATAATGAATATTTAGAGGGTTCATCAGACTATGAACAGCTGTATTGCTATAACCACTATGGTCATCATTTTTGCATAAATCTGCAACACCTAGAAATGTGTTTATGTTTAACCAATGGAGCATTGTCCTACACCACCAAAAGGTAGTTCAAAAACATTTTCTAAAAAGTTTCCATATTTTTCAGGATACAATACATCTGATCCAGAAACATTTTACTATAAAAATGTAAACAAAACAGGACTGAAATTTATGTTAACAAATACAAAACAGATTTACTCTGCAGCATTTATTGCCCAACTCTCTAGACAGGGTTTCGACTTATGGAAAGACACAATAGACACAAAATCTGTCTGGGGTACTAAAGATTGGCAAGTGCAGGGGATAGAAGCTTTATTTAGAGCCTGTATCGTCCCTCAACAAATAATGTTTTTGAATGACACTGTGCAACAAACGTCTTGGCTTGGTTTAGCCAAGATCAAAGACTTGAAAAATCCTTCTGTACCAACATCTGCAAGTGATAATACACAGGCAGCGGTTACAGTTGACACCATACTACAACTCAACAGAACAAATCCTGATTGGAGAAAATGGTTGATCTGGCCCACAGACACAAACAACTGTCAAGAGAGATTCCTGAATAAAACACAGGGGTTTACTATTCATAGGCCAGACCCACGATACGTCCAAAGACAGCATCCGGGGGTAGTAACAACATACAGTGTAGGAACATTATGCCTCGATTGGCTGCAAAAATCTACACTTAAGGATGTGAAACAACACTTATCTTTACTTAAAGAAGACGCAGACCTTAGGAAATTCTTGCTTGGACCAAGAAAACCGCGTCAAAAACGTTTCATATATGCCGGCATCTATGCTGCTTATAATGAAGCATGGAAGGTGTCACAGATGGAGGCCGCAGAACGAATACGTGAACTTGATCGTATTAATTTAGAGAAAACTCTCTCTGTGGTCGACAATGGGTTAACAACTTTGTCCTCCAGACCAGAATGTATTCATTGGACAGTATTGTATCCTCTGCTATCGACATACTGGAACAAGATTTAGCCATGTTACAGCAAGGCCAGTCTCAGTTACGTTCTATTATGTTATTAAGCTGGACGCTGCAATCTTTGCTTGCAGGCTATGTGCCTTGGCGTTTTATCAACACGACGGCTCTGTTTGCAGAATACAATCTAACTGATAAACAGATCAAACTGGCACAAAGGGGAGCAAAGTATACAGTACTGAGCATTGAAAAACTTGAAAAATTACCATTCACAGTGGCAGAAAAACCAGCTACAGAATGGCTTATTCATGGCAAAATTAGTCCACCTGTGACTACTTTTCAGTTTCAGTATTGCCTTAAACAGATGCAAGCAGGCAAATATGAAAGGTTGGGTAAAGAATACATTAAGACATCCTGGAATTTACCATACACATATAGATGTTGGAGTGGGGATCGTGAAGTGTTTCTAAGCGGTACACACTGTGAAAGTGCACTGAGCGGTTCACTGATTTGTCAGGACATATCTTTATACGGGGCTTGTAATGGTTCTGTGGCAAATTTGTCCTGCCACCAGCAAGGTACACCAGCTGCTTTGATTATTCCAACGTTTGGACAACTTTCTAATGGGAGTTACCTCATGTTGAATGATCAGAGTTGCTGTGGCATGTTGCCAGGCATCCCATATCTAGTAACGGTCAACTCCAGGGTCACTTGCTGTATGCAAGTATTGTTTGCCCCAATAGACACAGTCAGGGAGTCGCCACTATGGCCTTCGTTGAATGTCTCTTTTATACGATTTGATACTTTAAGCAGAATGAAAGCCATGCTTATACAACAAAGGGTGCCTTTGACCTCGGCCAAAGAAACCTATGATCTACAAGTTGCAAGGACTTCGGCTGAGATACAGGCTTTAATTTGTACAAACTGCCCTATACATTTTGTAGAAATGATAGGACGTATCTTTAACATGTCTGATACAAGCGGAATTGTACATGTATTTAAGACCATCTGTTCCGGACTATTAGCACCTTTCCAGGCTGTCCTCGGAATCATCCCAAACTTCGCACATTCGGTGTTTGGTGGTGTGCCGTTAATTCTAGCACTTGTTGCAGGAATTCTGTTTCTATTCCTCCTACTACGCTATGGCAAGCCTATTCGCCAACATCACTCCGCGCGATGTGGAGAGAGCCCTCCTTGAACGGAAATGCCGTGAGCGAATAGTACAGCTTTTGGGCATGCCTCGTCTACGGGAACTTAATACAACATGGTTCCTGTCATTCAGACCAATCTGGCAAGATTGCATCTTACCTGTTCTACGCTGCCTGTTTTGCGGTGAAGAATGCGTGCTAGACACCTGTCTGACACTCCCATCAGTCATGCCAACGGATATCGATGCTCTGCTGGACCCGATAACGGCCCATGCTGTGTTGTCCCCTGAGGCTTCCAATTCTGATGGCGGCATTCATTGAGATCTCACAGACGCTTCCGGCTACTGCTGAGGTACGAGATGGATCAACAGGCACACAGGTAACAACGGACACGAACATTGCTTCTTCTGCTGAAGGCGATGTTTCTCATCTCTGTGCAATTAATCTTCTGAACGAGGTGTTCCAAATGTCACCAACTTTGGTGGACGATATTTTGGCTACGGAAATAGATGATCTAATGTTTACGCCAGACCCATACACTGACTTTGATTCGGCTCACAGTGTACCAGGGCAACAATGAAATTTGGCCTTCATATTTTGAAAACTTGGAACTATTCCCAGAAATTGAACTTTTTCTTTAAAAAATTTTTTTTTCTCTCGATAGAAATTACATGGCAAAGAACAATCTGCTTACAGTAGAACTAGTCTTATAAAACAGACTTCTTTGAATACTTCCAGGGACACATTGTCACCATATTTGTCTAACATTTCATTTAAATCCATGATATGCAATGGCTTTGATTTTGAGAACTTATCGACCATTTCGTCATATGTATATATTTCTGTTTCATTCACGTTGCATTTTACTTCCGTTATATGCTTAGAATGAAAATGATTCTTTAAATGTACAGTACCTATTGCATTTCAACAGTTTTTAGAATGCTTTTAGAAATGTTTTTAGCAATATGTGGTACTCAATTTTATGTTTAGCATTTAAATGTTTAGCATTTAGTATTATCGTTCAATCGAAAGTGGAGTGGGTGTTGTATTCCGCTTTAGGTGTCCATATATAGGTTTTCCTGAATCATGTCCTTATATAGGCACAATTCGCATTGCCCTTATATAGGCATAGAATCCCAGTCCTTATTTAGGCATTAGCCGTGCACTCCAAATACAGGCATGGTCACCGACATCCGTCCACCCTAACGTCACAACGAGTTCTTAGAAACCAGACCCTTAAGCTTCGGGAGTTCCCCTAGCACAGGACTATTGATTTCTCCAAGAACTCATCTATTATGTATGAACCGTTATACTTTAAGGGTTCATTCCTGACGTCTTCCACTGTCCGACTTCACGTCAATGCTAACATTTCAAGACACCTACCAGGTATAAATATACCTTCCCTTGCCCAAGCAAGTTAGAGGAGACCTTGACTTCAGAGGAGCCCGTATCCCGGCCTGACGCACTGAGAAGACGCTGCACGCAGACGAATCCAGCTTCCAGTGTTCTGACTCCCTTCGCGGGGTGTTAGAGTTCCAGATCCGGCAAGAGATTCCCACCTCTCTCATTCTCAAGGTATGGAGCTGACTAGAACCTAGAGGGACTCTTGGCATACCATACTTGGCATACTAGACTTAACATACTCTTAGTATACCATACTAGAGAATACTTCGCCTACTTCTTACCTTTCCCTACACCTAGACTAGGTTAGGTACATTGGGGTAGAACTAGCTTAGAGACGCATCGTATGAGTACTCGCATTTTTAGCTCATGTTATTTATGTATGTGAATATATGCTAAAAGATAATGCTAGCGCAGTATTATTTATTTCTACTGCTTACGCTGTACATTATTTATCTTGCATACTGTCTTGTGATCATAACAGCACATATCTCTTACACGAGAAACAAGACTGTTCAATAAAACCCTTTTTATTGAAACGCCCATCTTTCCTTTCTGTGTAACTCTGTAGAAACTAAGCATGCACGATTGACTGAGTGAAACTGTTATCTATTGTTTCCACGATTCTGAGACGTGTTCCGATTCTAAAGGGAAACAAAGTAGTCATGTTTTTCGGTTGCCAGAAACTACTCCCTTCTTGTTCTCAAGGAGTTTCTAGTGGCCTCTGAGCTAGCTGGCACAAGTAATTAAGTTTAAAATACTCGATAGGGACATACCAACCTTAGTCCTATGTCAAGCCTATAGGTTATATTATTCCAATGCGCAGAGCCTATTAGGGAAATAGCAACTACACTACAAGAGGTGCAGGAAGAAGCCAGAGCAGTGCAGAAAGAACCAACAGAGGTGCTGAAAGGGGCAAGAGGGGAACAAAAAGAGGCAAGTGAAATATAGAACGAACCAAAAGAGGTGCAGAAATAAACAAAAGAAGTGCAGAAAGAAGGAACAGAGGTGCAGAAAGAGGCAACAGGGATGTGGGAAGAGGAGTGCAGAAAGACGCAAAAGGCGTGCAGAAAGAAGCAACAGGTGCAGAAAGACACAAAAAAAGTCCTGAAAGAAGGAACAGAGGTGCAGAGTCCATGCCTACTACCTGCGAAAGAGTGCATGGGTAATGCCTGGGTGATTGCATAAGTGCAGGGGTAATGTATGGGAAATTGCCGGAGTGCATGAGTAAAGTCTGGGTGATTGCATGCGTGCAGGGGTAATGTGTGGGAGGTTGTATGAGTGTAGTGGTAGTGCCTGAGTGATTGCAGGAGTGCATAGATAGTGCCTGCATGATTTTATAAGTGAATAGATACTGGTTGGGTGATTGAAAGAGTACAGGCCTAGTGCCTGGGTGATTTGAAGAATGCAAGGGTAGTGCCTGGGTCATTACATAAGTGCATGTGTACTAGCTGGATGATTTAAGAAGTGCTTTGCTAATGCCTATCTGATTGTATGACTGCAGCGATAATACCTAGGTGATTCCATGACTGCAGGAATAATGCCTGGGTAATTGCATGAGTGCATAGGTAGAGACTGCATGATTTTATAACTATAGGGGTAGTACATAACTAGTGCCTGAGTGATTGCATCATTGCAGGGTTAATATCTGGGGTATTACTGGAGTACATAGGAAGTGAGTGGGTGATTTTATAACTGCATGAGTACTGCCTGGGTGATTACAGAAGTACTAAGGTACTGCCTGAGTGATTACACTAGTGCAAAGGTAGTGCTTAGGTGATTTTATAAGTGCATGAGTACTGGCTGAGTGATTACATAAGTACAAGAAAAGTGCGTGCGTGATTGAAAGAGTGCAAGGATAGTGTCTGGGTGATTGAAGTACTGTATAGCTAATGCATTGGTGATTGCATGAGTACAGCAGTAACTTCTGGGGGATTAATTAAAGGAGTACATAGGTAACACCTGGGTGATTGCATAACTACAGGGGTAATATCTGGGGATTTACATGACTACATAGGAAGTGACTGGGTGATTTTATAAGTGCATAGGTACTTCTTGGGTGATTGCAGGACTACTGAGGTAGTGCCTGAGTGAATAAAGGAGTGCAAAGGTAGTGCCTGGGTGATTTCATAACACCATGACTACTGGATGAGTGATTACATAAGTAGACTCTTATAAAGTACCATAATCAATAATTCCTCTCCCAACATATCTTAAACATCACTTTTCCAATACTACCACTTCACTATTCTAGCAGTAATCAGGTATAGATCATAGCTAACACCAAAGCAACATCCACTTATATTTCATAAAAATCTCCCCATATTTGTAAAACCATGTATGCATATGTCTGTACCTTTTCCTACCAGCAGCATATATAAAAGTAAAAAACAGATAAATGTATGTGTGTTTTATACATCTATCATCTTCAGACACATAACACATACCATGATATATGAACAAGTAGACACATATCTCAATCACAACACCATGCACAGCTCAAAACTTCACAGAGTACACTTCAATTTTCAAACAGAGACTGAAAATTATGCGGTATATATGAAATATAACTTTCCTCACATCATACAAATTACTCTAGCAAATAACATCTCTAGAAACATCTCAAACCACACTTTCAGGCTGCTGCTTAACCATTCCACAACTACTTATAATATTACACCTACCCAAATACAAATAAGGGACCCTTCACATATCTTTAGTTAAAGTCTCACCATATTACTAAAAGCATACATGAATATGTCTGTACCATAACACTACCCAAACCGTAAAAATTCACAGAACAAACTTCCAATTTCAAGCAAACATCAAAAATTATGCAGCATATTTCAACTGTACCTCTCTAGAATCTTAAAAAAGAAGCCTAATCAATAACACCTTATGTCAGCATCTTTTCAACCACACTTTTGTGCTGCATCTTCACCATTCTACTAGTACTCACAGTCTTGAGACTACCACATAAAAAGCAGCAACAGCTCTTGTCATGTAGTTCCTATAGCACCCCTGCAGGACCTGCGCGTTTGGATAACATATACTGCGGGCTTGGTGGCAGACTAGCTCTGAGCACCCCCACCGTATAGGTTAGCCTGGTTTGCATTAGCTAGCTCGCAGTGCCACTAGTGTCTCCTCTTATCGGGGAGAGATTAGTTTCTGGCAACCTTAGAACATGACAACCCTGATTCCCTCAGAATCGTGGAAACAATGTACTACCTTTCGCTCAGTCACTCGTGCTCACTTATTCGGTTTGTCTCAGAGAGTTACACAGAATAAACAGTCGGGCGTTTCAATAAGTATTTATTGAACAGTTGTTATTCTAGTGTAAAATATATGTGCTGCGGTAACCAGCAGACAATAGCAGAGATATATTATCAGCAGTACGATAAAAGCAAAGGGATAGAACAGTTCTACCATATTGTGATAGTCATGAATACATACATGAATATAAAAGGATTATGCAAGTGCGCATACTCCTACGATGCCTACCTAGATGTACCTGTGTGTACCTAGCATATGTGTGTAGGTCTTAGAAGCTAAGAGCCAAGAATCCTCCTAGGATTTAGTCGAACCCCCATACCTGAATAGAGAGAGTGTGGGACCCCGTCCTGGTTTCGAGTTGGACACCCCGTCCGGGTTGTGTCAGACCACTGTCAGCTGGAGCGACTGCATGCAGGAGCCTCAGCGTCTCTGGTCAGTGTGCCAGCATGGAAGTCTCGGTTCCCTCTATCTTACCAGGGCAAGATGTGGTGTATTTATACCCTAAAGAGTCTCGGTCCTCAGTATGGTTTGCATTGGACATGAGGAAGACGTCAGGGGTGAACTTTGTACATACATATTATGCCAGTGGTGTATTCCTAGAGAGCCATGCATAATTAATGAGTACAGTGTGGGCCTGTGTTTGGGAAAAACCCTGCTGTATTCAAAACCACAGGCTAGATAACGTTCAGCCCTCAGAGCTCGTTGTGTACTAGCTGGGACCAATGTAGGTGAAAGATCATGCCTATATAAGGAATCATGACTATAATAGGACATGTACAGTTATGACCATAATTGGGCATATGCGGCTATGACCATAATAGGGCAAGTACGAATATGATCATATTAGGGTAAATATGAATTCGTCCATTTTAGGGCATGTACGAACGGGTCTACATTAGGGCCTCTATGCGGGATATAACACCCACTCCTCTTCCGAAATGGATTAAAATGACCATACTTAAAATCTGGACAATTTAAAAATTGTTTTTTTAAAAGCAAGTAAAAACATGGTTTTAAAAAATCGTTAAAAATGAGGTGTGAAAAAAAATTGTTAAAATTCAGCTATTTCTAGTTGCCACTTGAAAAAAGTCAATATTGTCTTTCTATAAAAGTTGCATCACCATAAGCAGGAGAAGGCCATGCTTTTCTTAAGCGAAAGTGTCAATGTAAGAAATGTTCCAAATTGAGATCGTTTGTTTTGAACCGAGCAAAGAAGCCGAATTCTTTCCCAGGACGCGATGAGCCAATTCGAGATTAAACGTCCTGGCTGGGAAGTTCAGTAGGCTCGCTGTTAGCTGCTGCTGACGACAAATCCAACGCCTCGCAGAGAACGTCAAACGCACATAGATGGAATGTAGTAATGTCAACAGTCGGAGCTGCGGCAGCTTGTGTGGCAGTTGTTACCTGGGTGCCTGTGGAGGAGTCACCTAACCCAGCAGGAGCAAACGGCACCTGTGGATTCTCCAGGAATGCATTCATCAGAATCGGAAGCCGCTGAGGACAACGCAGAGCATGGGCCTTTATGGGGTCCAGCATTGCATCCGTGTCCGGAGGCGCATCTGTTGGAAAAGTTAGACAAAGATCCAACGTGCATTCTTCTCCGCAGAACAGGCATCGAAGAACAGGTAAGATGCAGTTTATCCAGACCGGTCTAAATGATAGAAACCAGGAGGCATTGAGTTCTCGCAGGTAATGAATGCCCAGAAGTTGTACCATGTGTTCACGGTATTTCCGCTCCAGGAGCGTGTTCACCATTCCCTCGGGAAGTGGGCCGTCCATTGCGTAGCAGCAATATTACAATCAGGATTCCGGCAATTAGGAAAAGGATGAGCGGGAATCCTCCAAATACGCTTCCAAATACGGAGTGTATAAAATTTGGGATTATTCCGAGGACTGTCTGAAAGGTGCTTAACAGTCCTGACCCTATGGTCTTAAATAGGTGTACAATACCGCTCGTATCAGACATGTTGAAGATACGACTAACCATTTCTACGAAATGAATGGGGCAGTTTGTACGTATGAGTGCTTGTATCTCGGTCGAGGTCCTTGCAACTTGAAGTACATAGGTTTCTCGAGCGGAGGTTAAGGGCATGGGTTGTTGTAAAAGCACGGCTTTCAATCTGCTCAGAGTATCAAACTGTATGAAAGAAACATTCAGCGAAGGCCATAGCGGCGCCTCCCTGACTGTGTTCAGTGGCGGAAACAATACTTGCATACAGCAAGTAACCCTGGAGTTAACAGTTACTAGATATGCGACGCCCGGAAGCATCCCACAGCAACATTAATCATTTAGCATTAAGTAACTCCCATTCGAGAGCAGCTGGAAAACCGGCATGATCATGGCCGCTGGGGTCCCTGACATGTGACAAGATAAGTTCGCCACTGAACCACTGCAGGCTCCATGTAGAGAAATATCCTGACACATGAGAGAACCGCACAAAGCGTTCTTGCAGTTTATACCGCTCAGATACACTTCTCGATCCCCATTCCGGCATCGATATCTATATGGTAACTCCCAAGAGTCCTTAATGTATCCCTTACCCATTTTTTCATATCTGCCTGCCTGCCTTTGCTCAAGGCAATATTGAAACTGAAACGTAGTGACCGGTAGAGTGATTTGGCCATGGATTAACCATTCAGTTGATGGTGATTCAGCAACAGTGAATGGTAACCTTTCCAGTTTCTCAATACGCAGCATTGTGTATTTGGCTCCCCTTTGTTCCATTTCTGTCTGTTTATTAGTTAGATTGTATTCTGAAAACAGAGACATGCTGTTTATAAAACGCCAGGGCACATAGCCCGCACGCAAAGATTGTAGCGTCCAGCTTAACATCATAATAGAACGTAGTTGAGATTGCCCGTGTTGTAACAAGGCCAGATCTTGTTCTAGTATGTCGATCGCCGAAGACACAATGTTGCCTAAGGAGTAAATCCTGGAGGTCAAAGTTGTTAACCCATTATCCACTACAGCTAATGCCTTCTCTAAGTTGATACAGTCTATTTCCCGTATCCTCTCTGTGGCCTCTTGTTGGGATATTTTCCAGTTCTCATTATAGTAGGCATAAAGGCCTGCATATATGAAACGTTTCTGACGTTGTTTCCTGGGTCCTAGTAGAAAATGTCTAAGATGCATGTCAGGTGTGAGTAAGGTCAAGTGGTGCTTTACTTCTGTGAGTGTTGAGGTCTCTAGCCAATCAAGGCACAACTTCCCAACACTATAGGATGTCACTACCCCCGGGTGATGTCTCTGTACATAGCGTGGATCTGGCCTATGGATACTAAACCCTTCGGTTGTATTCATAAATCTCTGTTGACAGATGTTTGTGTCAATGGGCCAAACCAGCCATTCTGTCTAATCAGGATCTGATCTGTTGTACTGGAAAATATCATCTAATTTCACCCCATGTGTAGTTGAATTCTGCCCCCCACCCATCTGCGATGGTGTTGGAAACCCCGGTGTGTTCATTTCCTTGCCTTTGGCTAATCCAAGACAGGTTGTTTGTTGCACAGTTTCTTTCAGAAATAACATCTGCTGCGGAATGATGCATGCTCTAAAAAGTGCTTCTATTCCCTGGACTTGCCAGTCTCTAGAACCCCAGATTCATTTCGAATCTATCGTGTCTTTCCATAGGTCGAAACCCTGTTTAGACAACTGGTTCAGAAAGGATGCAAAGTAAATATGTTTGGTGTTTGTCAACATAATTTTCTGAGCTGAAGTTTTCGCCACTTTATAATAAAATGACTTCGGGTCCAATGTGTTAAATCCTGAGAAGTATGTGAATTTCTGTGCAAATGCTTGTGAACTACCTTTCGGTGGTGTTGGGCAGTGTTCCCACTGGTGGTACTCAAATACATTTCTAGGTGTTATAGACTTGTGTAAGAAATGATCACCAAATTGTTGGTAACAGTACAATGTATCATAGTCTGAAGTACCTTCTAACATTTCCTTGTTCGGAAATGCAGCAGTTTTTTCTAAATCAGACATCATAGCATTTACAGTTTCAGTGTCCCAATCATCAGAATATGCACTGGAGGTAATGATATCACTTAAAGAAATTTTAAATACATGTTTTAGCTTTAAAAGTTCAGTCGGACCTAATACATCATAATCAATTTTGTCCCATACTATACCGTCCGGTATAGGAACTGCTGTAATGTTCACTGAAGACAAGTCTCTAGGTTCACGATGTGAAGACTGGTGTGGTTTCAAAATCAAATTGACTCTTTGGGCTGTAGAGCTTGGTTGGAGGTATCGTCCATTAATAAGCATACTAAAAGTTATAATTAAACCTAGCCAGAAAATAAAAAATAAAATCCCAGTGATATACCATAGTTCTATCCAAGGTGACACCAGGTAAGTCTTTCTAAAAAATTTCAAAAAGCCTGTGAGTTTTTTTTGGAGTGAATTTTTGGCTGGCGTCGTTTCCGGCTCGCTTGGGTCCAGTGAAAACGTATCAAAGTTCATGAAATAGCCAGAAGCCGTTCGATCAATTGTTGGAATTCCATCGGGATTTGTTGAAATCGGATTTTGCTCTTGACGATGCACGTTGATGTAGTTGTCTGTATTAGGTCTGATTGCAACTTGGTTGTTAAGTTGATTTTCTTCTTGTTGATGTACTTCTTGTTGAAGTGGAACAAGTTCCATGGCATTGTTGCTTAGTCCTTCATTCCGTACAGGTGGCTCTTCAAACGTGATGAGTCTTTCTGTTTGTACTTCTTGGATTGTAGCAAGAGGAGGGCGTCTGCTACTGTGGAGTCCACGAGGCCTACTGTTTAGTATCGGCCACATAGTGTGGTTTGATTAAGTCAATTGAGACAAATCTTTTCTCCTTTTTTCCGGCAAGAGGTGGCAGAAATACAGTTCCTGTGCTGTGGATTGCAAGGACCGGTACAGGTGTTCTGTAGGATGGCCCAAATTCTTTTTTGTCAGCAATCTTCTCTCTGACCAGATCCCCGATCTTTGGGATCCAGATAGGTCTTGCCATTACTGCCTTGACTTCCTCAGTGGCGGCCTGTTTCTGGAGCACGTTACTTTGTTGTGTCCTGGATTCATTTAGATCCTGTAAAACAGCCAAATGATCATGGATATCAAATGGTTTTTCATCCGCCACTGTGCCTTCACAATCAAGATCAGGTACCCACATTCTTGTCCCAAATAGGACCTCGTAAGGAGTGACACCTCCTAGAGAGCTTCTTAGCTGGTTATTGAGCGTGCGCTGTACCCCATAAAGGTGATCGACCCATCTACCGCCCTTGCCTAATACCCTAGCTGTTAAAGATTGCTTTAAGTCTCGGTTTTTCCCCTCCACAACAGAATTTCCCTCGGGATGGTACGGAGAGGAGTACCGCAATGCTACGCCCATTCCTTCCATGTCCTCTTTGTAAGCCCGAGAGCTAAACGCCGGACCACGGTCAGAATGTAACGTGCCAACTGCGTATGTGCCAATAAAGACTCGCAAATCTTTTATAACAGTTCGAGCGTCAGCTGAGCGCTGAGGCCAGACCTTGAGGAAACTTGAGCTGGACGCGCACGTAAGGACAACCTAATGCTGTCTAACAATGGTATCTGTACAGGACATATTGTGGTTGACCCCTTCATCTGCTTGCAGATGTCGCAATTCCAGACATAGTCTCTAATCAGCCTTCTCATTACGGGCCACCAGTAGCGTTCTTTCAACAAAGAAACAGTCTCCCTAAGTCTGTTATGTACAGAACCTGTTCCTTCGTGAGCTGCCACAATTAAACCTTGCCTACGATCCATATTTGGTATTACTATATCCCCCACTCCAGGAATCTGAGCATATGGAATGTTTTGTGCATCTAACTTGTAGGAGTACTTGAGTGGAATTTGTTTTGGTACTGCTGTGCTGCCTTTGCGCGAAGCATTGACAGCTACCATTATCTCGCTGTCTATCCTCGTTTTTGAACGAGTAACTGCAGCTACGGCGGCTGTGCGAACAGCCCCCTTTGCGGCTTCATCAGCCAATGAATTCCCTTCAACGTGAACGCCATCACGCTGATGACTCAGTGTGTGTATCACGTGAGCCCTTGGTAGTTCGTTTCTCAACTTCACTACCTGTTCCCATAGCATTTTATGCTTAATTGTGCCACCTTTTGCATCTTTGAACCCGTTTTGTTCCCAGTGATGTAGATATTCATTGTATGACTGTACACAGTAAAAGGAATCACACACAACTAGTGTGGGGAATTCGTGATCTGCATTTATAAGTGTCAGTATCAGTGCTTTGAGTTCTGCCAACTGAGCCGTGCAGTCTCCTAGAGATTGCGTTTTAGTACAGCTTGGATGGAACTTGCCATCACGCATGCGACCTTTAACGATTCCACACGCCGCGCTGTAAGCTTGCTTGCTTCCTGTGGCTGGTTGAGCAGAACCGTCAGTGTAAATAATATATTCATACTGATCGAGAGGCAAAATTTCATTTGGTAGAGGATATTCTTGTTCGTATTGCAGGAATGCTTGAGTTCTTAAACTCGGATCAAATCTGTATTCAGCATCCGTTGCAGTAAGAGAATTAGCCCATTGTATCTATCTTGGATGTAAGGCTTTAGCATTTGGAATGCTAGCTTTTGTAACAGCTTCTAAAGCTGGTACTGGGGTCACGACAATTATGCGCTTTCCCTGAGCCAGAGCTCTTTCTCTTGCTACAGCGGTCTGATCTGCTGTCAGGATTTTTTCTGTTGAAGTGAAATGCATCTCTGCGTTTGTGTACAGGTGTGATTTGTATGCGATTGGTACTGTTTCACCTTCATTAATAGTTAAATAGGTGTACCCGCATTGACCCGCTATGACTCGGATCACCAAATTATGTGCGTTTGCTCGTGTTTGTAAATGTTTAGAAGCTATCATGTCTTCCTGTAGGGAACGCAGGATATTTGTATGTTCCTGTGTCCATTGTCTGACTGAAAAATCAGGTTTTATTAAGTCGTAGAAAGATTTTACTCTTTCTGCATAATCCAAAATGTATGTTCGACCAAAATTTCGGAATCCCAGAATTGATTGTAAATTCTTTAATGATTTTGGAGGTTGGAGCAGCGCACACTTTTCTAAAAAGTTAGCTGCTAGGCTTTTTCCCTCACTTGACAGCTCATATCCTAAAAATAGGACACTGAGGTGGGCAATCTTTTATTTTTTAAAGTTAAATTTATAGTCCTCAGAGGC
Source organism: Calotriton arnoldi (assembly GCA_963921515.1). Lineage (NCBI taxonomy): Eukaryota > Metazoa > Chordata > Amphibia > Caudata > Salamandridae > Calotriton > Calotriton arnoldi. The sequence goes on from CAWUFW010001226.1 coordinate 536,568, forward strand.
GAATCCCATAATAATGGTGCTCACCCTGGTCAAGTGCCTCGGTAAGTCATCGTCCGTCAGATAAATATCATCTACATAGGACAATGCTTCTTCATCCAAATTTTGGAGTAACTCTGTTACCCTTGCTGAAAACAACACCGGGCTATTCCTATACCCTTGGGGGAGTCGACAAAATTGCCGTTTGGACCCTAACGCACTGAATGCAGTCAGATACCTGCTTTCAGGCGCTATATTTTGGCAGAAAAATCCATTTGAGATATCAAGTGTTGGCTTGTATCTTTGTCGCACAATGTTATTCATTAATACGGCACTGTGTGCATTTTGAACTGCAAATATCTTTGTGCAAGTGTTTAAATGTCTGTAATCTAAAACTAGACGATATGTATTGTCAGGTTTGGCTACGGGGAACAAAGGATTGTTCATAGGTGAAGTGCAATTTTCTATCACCCCCTGGTATTCTAGTTGATCTAGAATCTACCTGACTTGTCTTTTAGCTTCCTGCTTTATAGGGTATTGCCTTTGAGCATTTGGGGAAACTTTTAACGGGATCACGTGGTGGGTTGAATCCTCATCCCAACCAGCATGATTTTTGTACAATGCTGGAGCTAGGGCAACCGCCCACTCCTGCGCATATGCATGTTTTAGGTGAATGGGAACGAGGTCGGAAAAGGCTGGAAAAATTACAGTTTCTCCCCTAGGGCACTCCATGACGAATGCAGGCGGCCAGTCTTGTTCTGCTAATAGAATGTCATACCCAGATGACAAATTCTCCCAAAATAGACCTTTAACTTTTCTGGGCTTGTCCCCCTCCATCCGGAGTGTTATCTCAGGTAACTTATGTGGGACACTTACCCGAGTATCAGGTGTTTCCACCGTGATATACTCACTCAACTCCGCTGTCACCAGAAATTCCAAAAGGTTCTGGCGAGCTATCGTTACTTCTGCCGCGCTGTCTAGCATCGTCAGAGCCCATTCCCCGTTCAGAAGCTGTGTCCTCAGAATTCTGGGCATGTCTGATCTTGAGACCTGCTACCTTCTTCTTTTTGAACTGAGGTTTGATTTTTGTTTATCCTCTTTTTAGGTGCGTAGTCCGCAGCGTGTTGCGTGTCTCTGGACTTTGTACGCTCCTTTGACCGTCCTTCCCTCTCAGAGTTTCGTGATGAAACCTGAAAGGAACGAGAGGAACGAGTATCAGTATCCTGATACCTGTCAGATTTTTTAATATTATCCCTATTCCTGAGGTTGTACCTCTTTTCAGAGGGCTCCTGTTGAGGGGACCTACCTCTGGACTGAGATCTGGTGTCTTTAGACTTTTGTTGTTTTTTATTATCCCACTTCTTTTTAGAAGAAGTAGGTGTCTGCTTTGTGGTGTCCTTTTCAGGACTGCCCACCAGTTGTGGTTTTAATGCTTTCCCACCTAGACTGTCTCTGCCTAGTTCTGCATATGAAGTTTCAATTATTTTGGGTAGTTCGTGTTGTTGATCCTCTGGACCGAACTCCCTTGGGCGTTGGCGGATCGCCACTGAAGCTGCTTCCCCCTTAATGTTAGCTAGTATTATGGCTGAGACCTGTTCAAAGTTGTTTAGCAACTTCATCCCCAAGTTAAGGGCGTACTCATTTTGTATCTGTCTCAATACGTCAGGTACTACTTCTATTGACGGGATACCATGTGTTTTGGTATATATGGCAGCAAAGACTGAACCCCAAGAGGTGCAATCCTCTAGTTGTGGTGTGATCCCCATGGGCAAGCAGATAGTTATAATTCTGTGTTTATCACTGGTTGTAGTATTCGGGAATACTGCTTCAAGCTGAGTTATTTTCTGAGCTATCCAGAATGGGATTTGTTTGCGTTTTGCCCATTACCGCGTGTAATGTTTGTGGAGTAATTTTATTAACTGTACCTTGTACTGGAGTATCATGTGCTGCAGCTGGTGCAGGTTGAACTGTTAAAGTTCTCATCACAAATTGTGTGAGGTTTCTGTAGATTTTAATTAAATCTCTGTGTTGTACGAGTAAGTCTAGCTGTGTCATTGTATTAATGTCAGGATGCGATGTGTATGCCGCTAATATGGGCCATGTGGCTCCTGCTCCTCCGAGCAGGCCTAATCTTGCTCTTCCATGTACGTGGGGTAGGGCGCCTTTAAAACAGTAATTATGCTCCTGGTAAGTGAGCGGGACCTCTACTTCCTCAAAAGGAGTATAGTCTGCTGGTGTTTCACCTTCTAGGTAGTAGTGAAACACATTTGTAATTGCATTTGTTGCTGGGAATGTAACCCAAGAATAGAACACCTCTGTTTTATTAGATTCGTGTGCCTCAACCACGAAAATTACTGTACCACCCCTGGCTCTTAAGCCATGTTCTAGAAGTTTTATGGTGACTGCCCTTCTGAAATTTGGTGCAATTTGTATTGCCTCTTCAGGGTCTTCTTCTAAACCAAAGAGGTTTGTTGCAACTCTCCCTGTTGCGCCTGTTTCTTCCACCATTTTTTATTAGAAGAAGGGAGATTAAAGTGTTCTTAAGATAAGGTGTAAATGCACAATTGTAGGAACTAAATGTCCTTCAAGCTTGAATAACCAACAGCCAATAAATAGTATTCTAATACTACTCAGCTGCGGCGGATTTTGTGCCCACCCACTCCAGACGTCTCTGGGGTTTTGTGAGTAGGTTCTCTGAGAATAGCACGACTGAACTACTCAGATTCTACTGTTCAATAAGTACCCAACCAACATTGGCGGCGCCATGTCGTGTAGTTCCTATAGTACCCCTGCAGGACCTGCGCGTTTGGATAACATATACTGCGGGCTTGGTGGCAGACTAGCTCTGAGCACCCCCACCGTATAGGTTAGCCTGGTTTGCATTAGCTAGCTCGCAGTGCCACTAGTGTCTCCTCTTATCGGGGAGAGATTAGTTTCTGGCAACCTTAGAACATGACAACCCTGATTCCCTCAGAATCGTGGAAACAATGTACTACCTTTCGCTCAGTCAATCGTGCTCACTTATTCGGTTTGTCTCAGAGAGTTACACAGAATAAACAGTCGGGCGTTTCAATAAGTATTTATTGAACCGTTGTTATTCTAGTGTAAAATATATGTGCTGCGGTAACCAGCAGACAATAGCAGAGATATATTATCAGCAGTACGATAAAAGCAAAGGGATAGAACAGTTCTACCATATTGTGATAGTCATGAATACATACATGAATATAAAAGCATTATGCAAGTGGGCGTACTCCTACGATGCCTACCTAGATGTACCTGTGTGTACCTAGCATATGTGTGTAGGTCTTAGAAGCTAAGAGCCAAGAATCCTCCTAGGATTTAGTCGAACCCCCATACCTGAATAGAGAGAGTATGGGACCCCGTCCTGGTCTCGAGTTGGACACCCCGTCCGGGTTGTGTCAGACTACTGTCAGCTGGAGCGACTGCATGCAGGAGCCTCAGTGTCTCTGGTCAGTGTGTCAGCATGGAAGTCTCGGTTCCCTCTATCTTACCGTGGCAAGATGCGGTGTATTTATACCCTAAAGAGTCTCGGTCCTCAGTATGGTTTGCATTGGACATGAGGAAGACGTCAGGGGTGAACTTTGTACATACATATTATGCCAGTGGTGTATTCCTAGAGAGCCATGCATAATTAATGAGTACAGTGTGGGCCTGTGTTTGGGAAAAACCCTGCTGTATTCAAAACCACAGGATAGATAACGTTCAGCCCTCAGAGCTTGTTGTGTACTAGCTGGGACCAATGTAGGTGAAAGATCATGCCTATATAAGGAATCATGACTATAATAGGACATGTACAGTTATGACCATAATTGGGCATATACGGCTATGACCATAATAGGGCAAGTACGAATATGACCATATTAGGGTAAATATGAATACGTCCATTTTAGGGCATGTACGAACGGGTCTACATTAGGGCCCCTATGCAGGATATAACACTCTTTGTTATACATCATGCACCTTCACATGTATAAGACAAATGCAAGTAGAAACATACTTGAGACAGAAGTCCATGCACAACTTAAAACTTGACAGACTCCACCACCAAATTCAGTGCATGGATAAGTGTATAAATAGCACCTGAAGGTACAGATGACTCACTAAGAAGTGCCTAGGTGAATACATGAGTACAACTGTAGGGCCTGGGTGATTCTGTGACTGCAAGGGTAGTGCCTGGGTTATTACATGAGTGCATAGGTAGAGACTCCATGATTCTATAACTGTAGGGGTAGTACATAACTAGTGCCTGGGTGATTGCATCATTGCAGGGTTAATAGCTGGGGGATTACTGGAGTACATAGGACGTGAGTGGGTGATTTTATAACTGCATGAGTACTGCCTGGGTGATTACAGAAGTACTAAGGTACTGCTTGAGTGATTACACGAGTGCAAAGGTAGTGCCTGGGTGATTTTATAAGTGCATGAGTACTGGATGAGTAATTACATAAGTCCAAGAAAAGTGCGTGCGTGATTGAAAGAGTGCAAGGATAGTGCCTGGGTGATTGAAGCACTATATAGCTAATGCATTGGTGATTGCATGAGTACAGCAGTAACGTCTGGGGGATTAAAGGAGTACATAGGTAACGCATGGGTGATTGCATGACTACAGGGGTAATATCTGGGGATTTACATGACTACAAAGGAAGTTACTGGGTGATTTTATAAGTGCATGGGTACTTCTTAAGTGATTGCAGGACTACTGAGGTAGTGTCTGAGTGAACCGGCAGAACCCAAAGAATCAGACTCCCTCCCTTCCTCTCAGAACCTACTGAGATCAACTGCAGACTACCCCAAGGATCCTCGCTCAGCCCCACGCTCTTCAACATCTGCATGACCCCCTCGTCGCCATTGTCAGACAGCATGGGGTCTGCATAGTATCCTACGCCGACGACACCCAGCTCATCCTCTCACTCATGAACAACCCCGAAGACACCAAACTCAGCTTCCAAGAAGGAATGAAAGATGTCGCAGCCTGGATGAGCAACAGCTGCCTAAAACTGAACACGGAGAAGACAGAGGTCCTCGTCCTCGGACCCTCCCCCACTGCCTGGGACAGCTCCTGGTGGTCCCCGGCCCTCGAACACCCACCCCGACGAACCACGCCCGGAACCTCAGCATCATCCTAGACTCCTCCCTCACCTTGACCCGCCAGATCAATGCCATCGCCTCCACCTGCTTCAACTCCCTCTGCATCCTCCGCAAGACTTTCAAGTGGATCCCCCCCAAATACAGAAAGACCGTCACCCACGCACTCATAACCAGCAGATTGGACTACGGCAACGCCCTCTACGCCGGAATCAACAAAACCCTGCTACACAAGCTCCAAACCATACAGAACACCGCAGCCAGACTCGTCCTCGGATCCCCACGACACGAGAACATGACCCAGCACCTATGAGACCTCCACTGGGTCTCCATCGAGAAGAGAGTAACCTTCAAGCTACTCACCCACGCCTACAAATCCCTCTACAACATCGGACCCAAATACCTCAACGAAAGAGTCTCCTTCCACATACCCAAAAGGAACCTCCGCTCCTCCGACCTCGCCCTGGCAGAGACCCCACGCATCCGCAGATCCAGAGCAGGTAGAAGAGCCTTCTCCTACGTCGCAGCAAAGACCTGGAACGAGCTCCCAGTCAACATTAGATGCTCCCCCACTCTGCACACCTTCAGGAAGTGCCTCAAGACCTGGCTCTTCGACTGATCCGGAGCTGCACCCCCCCTGCGCCTTGAGACCCTCACGGGTGAGTAGCGCGCTTTATAAACCCCTGATTTATTGATTGATTGAATAAAGGAGTGCAAAGGTAGTGCCTGAGTGATTTCATAACACCATGACTACTGGCTGAGTGATTACATGAGTACAAGGGTAGTGCCTCCGTGATTGAAGGAGTGCAACGGTAGTACCTGGGTGATTATATAAGTGTATGAGTAGTGGCTACATGATTGAAAGAGTGCATGGGTAATACCTTGGTAATTGCATTAGTGCATAGATAGTGCCTAGATGATTGCATGAGTGCAGCAGTAATACCTGAGTGATTACAGCACTGCATATACAGTGCCTGGATCATTTGAAGACTGTATGGGTAGTACTTGGGTGTTTTTATAACTGCATGAGTGTTGGGCCTAGCCAAATATAAAGCAGCAGACTATTACATGACTCAACTATAAGTCTCTCCATATTGTTAGAAGCATGCATACATATGTCTCTACGTTTTCAAATCATCATGATATCTAAAATAAATATGTATACAATATTTCTGGAATATAGTGAAACCTAGAAACTGAGACATGTAATAGATCTGCCTGAGTGGTTGCATAACTCCATGGGTAGTGCTTGGGTGATTGTATGAGTAAAGGGTAGTCACTGGGTAATTGCAGGAGAAGATGAAAAATGACTGGCTAAATGCATGAGTGCAGACATAGACGTTGAGTGCATGGATAAGTGTATAAATAGCACCTGAAGGCATAGATGAGTCATTAAGTAGTGCCTAGGTGAATAGATGAGTACAATAGTAGTGCCTGGGTGATTCTATGACTGCAAGGGTAGTGTGTGGGTTATTAAATGAGTGTATAGGTACAGCCTGCATGATTGCATAACTTCAGGAGTAGTACATAATTAGTGCCTGGGTGATTGCATGACTGCAGGGGTAATATCTGGGGGATTACTGGAGTACATAGCAAGTGAGTGGGTGATTTTATAAATCCATGAGTACTGCCTGGGTGAATACAGAAGTACTAAGATACTGCCTGAGTGATTACAGGAGTGCAAAGGTAGTGCCTGGGTGATTTTAAAAGTGCATGAGTACTGGCTGAGTGATTACAAAAGTACAAGAGTAGTGCCTGCATGATTCAAAGAGTACAAAGATAGTGCCTGGGTGATTGAAGCACTGTATAGCTAATGCATTGGTGATTGAATGAGTACAGGGGTAACGTCTGGGGGATTAAAGGAGTACATAAGTAACGCCTGGGTGATTGCATGACTACAGGGGTAATAACTGGTTGATTTTATAAGTGCATGGGTACTTCTTGGGTGATTGCAGGACTACTGAGGTAGTGCCTGAGTGAATAAAGGAGTGCAAAGGTAGTGCCTGGGCGATTTCAAACAGCATGACTACTGGATGAGTGATTACATAAGTAGACTCTTATAAAGTACCATAATCAATAATTCCTCTCCCAACATATCTTAAACATCACTTTTCCCAAAACTACTGCTTCACTATTCTAGCAGTATTCAGGTATAGTGCATAGCTAACAGCAAAGCAACAGTTCACTTATCTTTCATAAAAGTCTCCACGTATTTCTAAAACCATGTATGCATATGGCTGTACCTTTTCCTACCAGCATCATATATAAAAGTAAAAAACAGATAAATGTATACGTGTGTTTTATACATCTATCATCTTCAGACACATAACACATACCATAATATATGAACAAGAAGACACATATCTCAATCAGAACACCATGCACAGCTCAAAACTTCACAGAGTACACTTCAATTTTCAAACAGACACTGAAAATTATGCGGTATATATGAAATATAACTTTCTACACATCATACAAATTACTCTAACAAATAACATCTATAGAAACATCTCACACCACACTTTCAGGCTGCTGCTTAACCATTTCACAACTACTTATAATATTACACCTACCCATATACAAATAAGGAACCCTTCGCATATCTTTAGTAAAAGTCTCACCATATTTTCACCATTCTACTAGTACTCATAGTCTTGAGCCTACCACATAAAAAGCAACAACAGCTCTTTGTTATACATCATGTACCTTCAAATGTATAAGACATATGAAAATACATATACAAGTAGAAAAATACTTGAGACAGAAGTCCATCCACACCTTAAAACTTGGGGGATTACTGGAGTACATAGGAAGTGAGTGGGTGATTTTATAACTGCATGAGTACTGCCTGGGTGATTACAGAAGTACTAAGGTACTGCCTGAGTGATTAAACGAGTGCAAAGGTAGTGCCTGGGTGATTTTATAAGTGCTTGAGTACTGGCTGAGTAATTATATAAATACAAGAAAAGTATGTGCGTGATTGAAAGAGTGCAAGGATAGTGTCTGGGTGATTAAAGCACTATATAGCTAATGCATTGGTGATTGCATAAGTACAGCAGTAACATCTGGGGGATTAAAGGAGTACATAGGTAACGGCTGACTACAGGGGTATTATCTGGGGATTTACATAACTACATAGGAAGTGACTGGGTGATTTTATAAGTGCATGGGTACTTCTTGGGTGATTGCAGGACTACTGAGGTAGTGCCTGAGTGAATAATGGAGTGCAAAGGTAGTGCCTGGGTGATTTCATAACACCATGACTACTGGCTGAGTGATTACATGAGTACAAGGGTAGTGCCTCCGTGATTGAAAGAGTGCAACAGTAGTGCCTGGGTGATTATATAAGTGCAGGCGTAGTGGCTACATGATTGAAAGAGTGCATGGTAATACCTTGGTGATTGCATGAGTGCATAGATAGTGCCTAGATGATTGCATGAGTGCAGCAGTAATGCCTGAGTGATTACAGCACTGCATATGTAGTGCCTGGATCATTGGAAGACTGCATGCGGAGTACTTGGGTGTTTTTATAACTGCATGAGTGTTGGGCCTAGCCAAATATAAAGCAGCAGACTATTACATGACTCAACTATAAGTCTCTCCATATTGTTACAAGCATGCATACATATGTCTCTACGTTTTCAAATCATCATGATACCTAAAAGAAATATGGATACAATATTTCTGGAATATAGTGAAAACTAGAAACTGAGACATGTAATAGATCTGCCTGAGTGATTGCATAACTCCATGGGTAGTGCTTGGGTGATTGTATGAGTAAAGGGTAGTCACTGGGTAATTGCAGGAGAAGATGAAAAGTGACTGGCTAAATGCATGAGTGCAGACATAGACGTTGAGTGCATGGATAAGTGTATAAATAGCACCTGAAGGCATAGATGAGTCATTAAATAGTGCCTAGATGAATAGATGAGTGCAACAATAGGGCCTGGGTGATTCTATGACTGCAAGGGTAGTGTGTGGGTTATTACATGAGTCTATAGGTACAGACTGCATGATTGCATGACTGCAGGGGTAGTACATAACTAGTGCCTGGGTGATTGCATGACTGCAGGGGTAATATCTGGGGGATTACTGGAGTACATAGCAAGTGAGTAGGTGATTTTATAAGTCCATGAGTACTGCCTGGGTGATTACAGAAGTACTAAGATACTCCCTGAGTGATTACAGGAGTGCAAAGGTAGTGCCTGGGTTATTTTAAAAGTGCATGAGTACTGGCTGAGTGATTACATAAGTACAAGAGTAGTGCCTGCGTGATTCAAAGAGTGCAAAGATAGTGCCTGGGTGATTGAAGCACTATATAGCTAATGCATTGGTGATTGCATGAGTACAGGGCTAACTTCTGGGGGATTAAAGGAGTACATAGGTAACGCCTGTGTGATTGCATGACTACAGGGGTAATATCTGGGGATTTACATGACTACATAGGAAGTGACTGGGTGATTTTATAAGTGCGTGGGTACGTCTTGGGTGATTGCAGGACTACTGAGGTAGTGCCTGAGTGAGTAAAGGAGTACGAAGGTAGTGCCTGGGTGATTTCATAAAAGCATGACTACTGGCTGAGTGATTACATAAGTAGACTCTTATAAAGTACCATAATTAATAATTCCTCTCCCAACATATCTTAAACATCACTTTTTCAATACTACTGCTTCACTATTCTAGCAGTAATCAGGTATAGAGGATAGCTAACAGCAAAGCAACACTTCACTTATCTTTCATAAAAGTCTCCCTGTTAGAACTGGGGGTCTCTAGTTGGCAATGGTTTGCACCTTTGTCCAAATAGGGACCCTTGCTTCTAGTCAGGATAAGGGGGATACACTCCTAAAATAACCCCTGCTCACCCCCTGGTAGCTTGGCACGAGCAGACAGGCTTATCTCAGAGGCAGTGTGTAAAGCATTTGGGAACACATACAGTAATACAGTGAAAACACTACAGATGGACACCACACAGGTTGTTATGTAAAAATAAGTAATCTTTATATAGACTTATCACAAGACCCAATATCAAAAATCCACAATACTGTACTCAAAAATAGACTTTAAAAGGTTATAAAATAGTTCAGTTCTCTCAAGTTGTAAATGCGACACTTTACTCTCAATGTACCTTGAATGCGTAACGCAAAGAAAACAAAAGGGTCGCAGGGAAGGTGATGCGTCGGTTCCTTACACTCAGGGGAGTGGATGCGTCGGTTCCTTACTGCTGCGCAGGGAGTTGATGCTCGCTTCCTTACTGTGTGGGGAGGTGGTGCGTCGGTTTCTTACTGCTTTCCGGTGCGATGCGACAAGATGGCACCTCGATGCGATACTCTTCTCCGGTACGATGCGACAAAATGGCGTCTTGGTTGCGATGCGACAACGTTGGTGTGATGCGTGCACGCCCGACGGCCGTGCGGCGACTCGATGATCTTTAGAGCCGCGACAGGCCCTGCGACGCGCTTCTCCGGTGATGCGACGATGACCTCTGTGGCAGCGTCCCGCTTCTCCGGTGATGCGCCGCGCTCGGCGATGCGAGGATGACAGCGGCAGCGGCGTCTCGCTTCCTTGGCGATGCGATGACCGCGGCTGCGGTGGCGACACGCTTCTCGTTGTTGCGTCGCGCTTCCAGCTCCCAGCGACACGCAGTCTCTCAGAAGGCCCAGCACAACAGCAGGCACTTCAATTCCCAGCAAGGGAATGCAGGGGGAGCTGGTTGGTGAAGTCTTGTATCCCTGAGACTTCAGGCAGGAGGCAAGCTCTAGTTCAAGCCCTTGGAGATTCTCTTCTTCAAGATGACAAAGCACAGCAAAGTCTTTTCTCCTGTCCTTGGTAGAAAGCAACCACTGCAGGCCAACCCCAATCAGCAAAACAGCACAGGGGCAGTACTCCTCCTTCAGCTTCTCCGGTTCTTCTCCTTGGCAACAGGTTTCTTGATTTCCCAGAAGTGATCTAATTTCCTAGGGGTCTGGGTCCCCTTTTTATACACAGTTTCTCTTTGTTCTCTGAAGGCAGAGAGGCCTCTGCCTAGTCCAAAACCAGTTCTGGTCAGTCCTGGAGCACTTTGTTTTTCTGACTCCTTCTTTCCTTTGTGAGTGAGGGGCAGAGCCATCAGACGCCCGGCAGGAGGTGGAGCCAGCATTGTGGAAGGCAGGCACAGCCCTATTCAGACCCAGGTGCAACTCCTCCCTCCACTCTGGATGCAGATCTTTCTATTCAGCCCTGTGCTGACTCACCCTGTCTCCTGTAGCCTTTAGGCAAGAAAATACCCACTTTCTAAAAGTGGTATTTTCAAACACAGAATGTTAAAACCAACTTCACTAAAAGATGTATTTTATCATTCTGAGTTCAGGCATACTAAATTCGTTTTTCTACCATGTTCCCTGGGTCAGTTAGGATTATAAGGTGTAATAATCAAACTGCCCATTCTGGCCTATGGAGAACAGGTAGCCTTGCAATAGTGAAAACGAAAATGGCTGTAATTCACTATTAGGACATGCCACACACACCAGGGCATGTCCTACCTTATACTTACAATGCACCCTGCCCTTGGGCCTACCTTAGGGGTGTCTGATATGAAGATAAGGGAAGGTTTAGGGACTGGCAAGTGGGTGCACTTGCCAAGTCGACATGGCAGTCACAGACCGCACACAGGCTCTGCAATGGCAGGCCTGAGACACATTTTACAAGCTGCTTCTGTGGGTGGCACAACCAGTGCTGCAAGCCCACCAGCAGCATTGGATTTACAAGCCCTGGGCACACTCAGTGCACTGTACTAGGGACTGACAAGTAAACCAATCATCCAATCATGGAGTCACTAATCCATACATCAATTTACAGTAGGGAGCACTTGCACTGTGGCACTGAACAGCAGTGGCACAGTGCCCAAAAGCATCTAAAACCAGCAAAACATAAGAGGCAACAGCAAAAAAATGGAAGGGAGTCCCACGCCAATGGTGCCAAGTCTAACACGTGTCCCCTCCAGCTGAAATGTGGGGAGAACTACCCTTCCTCCTGGGAGTTCTCATCACTAAGGCGGAAAAATCTGGACAGATCATCAGCATTGGCGTGTTCTGTACCAGGGCGGTGTTCCACCGTGAAGTCCATCCCTTGTAGGAAATGGACCACCTCAACAGTTTTGGGTTCTCACCCTCATCTGCATTAACCATCTGAGGGGCCTGTGGTCTGTCTGAACCCAGAAGTGAGTCCCAAACAAGTATGGTCTCAACTTCTTCAGTGCCCATACCACAGCAAATGCCTCACGTTCAATCGCACTCCACCTCTGTTCCCGTGGGAGTAACCTCCTACTAATAAAGGCTACAGGTTGGTCTAGGCCCTCCTCATTCATCTGTGAAAGCACAGCCCCAACACCATGCTTTGAAGCATCTGTCTGCACAATGAATTCCCTTGAGAAGTTGGGCGCCTGAAGCACGGGCGCCGTGCACATGGCAGATTTCAGGGCATCAAAAGCCTTTTGGCAGGCATCAGTCCAGTTCACTTTCCTGGGCTGCTTCCTGGAAGTCAGCTCAGTCAAGGGTGCAACAATGTTGCCATACCCCTTGACAAACCTCCTGTAATACCCGGTGAGTCCTAAGAAGGCTCTCACCTCTGTCTGGGTTTTGGGGGTTCCCAAGCCAGGATGGTATCTATCTTGGGTTGTAGGGCGCCACCTGGCCGCTCCCAACCTGGTGTCCCAAGTACACCACAGAACCCTGCCCGATCTGGCACTTACTCGCCTTGATCGTGAGGCCTGCCCTCCGCAGCGCCTTCAACACTTCCCAGAGGTGGTGCAGATGTTCCTCCCAAGTGGCGCTGAACACTGCAATGTCATCCAGGTAGGCGGCACTGAAATCCTCCAGCCCAGCCAACACCTGGTTGACCAACCTCTGAAAGGTGGCAGGGGCATTCTTCATCCCAAAGGGCATCACCCGGAATTGGTAGTGCCCATCTGGTGTGGAGAATGCTGACCTCTCTTTGGCCCCATCAGTTAAGGCAATCTGCCAGTATCCAGACGTTAGATCAAACGTGCTGAGGTACCGGGCAGCCCCTAACCGATCAATGAGCTCATCAGCTCTGGGGATGGGGTGCGCGTCAGTCCTGGTGACTGAATTGAGTCCTCGGTAGTCCACACAGAACCGGAGTTCGGGTGTGGCACCAGGCGCGGCAGCCTTTGGGACCAAGACCACTGGGCTGGCCCAAGGGCTGTTAGAGGACTCAATCACCCCTAAGGCAAACATCTTGGAGACCTCCTCCTTGATGCAAGCTCTCACCCTGTCAGTCACTCTGTAAGTTTTGTGCTTCACAGGAGGACTGTCCCCAGTGTCCACATCATGGATGCACCATTCAGTGATACTGGGAGTCAGGGAGAACAGATCAGAAAACTGCCCCAACAGTTGGCGACAGTCATTCTGCTGCTCAGGGGTCAGGGTGGGAGAGAGGTTCAAACCATCCACTGACCCATCTTGCTCTTTTGCATACAGGAGGTCAGGAAGAGGTTCAGTCTCCTCTTCCATCCCAGCATCTGTTGCTAAGAGCATGCCCACTTCAGACCTCTCAAAGTGGGGCTTCAGGCGGTTCACATGCAGGACCCGCAAGGGGTTCCTGGGAGACTGCAAGTCCACCAAGTAGGTGACATCACTCTTGCGCTCCACCACCTCAAATGGTCCGGTCCACTTATCCTGGAGCGCACAGGGCTCCACTGGGGCCATGACCCAAACCTTTTGTCCAGGCTGAAACTCGATCAGAGTGGCATTCTGATCATGCCAACGTTTCATCTCTTCCTGGCTGGCTTCCAGATTTGCCTCAGCGTGTTGTCTGAAACGCCGAGTCTGGTTCCTGAAGGCCAGCATGTAACTAAATACATCCTGGGGAGTTTTCCTGGGAGCTTCCTCCCAGCCTTCCTTGACCAGACTCAGAGGTCCTCTTACAGGATGGCCGTACAGCAGTTCAAAGGGACTGAACCCTAAGGACTTCTGGGGCACCTCTCTGTAAGCAAAGAGCAGGCATGGCAAGAGGACGTCCCACTTACGCCTCATGGGTTCTTCAAGACCCATAATCATGCCTTTCAGGGTCCGGTTGAATCTCTCAACCAGCCCATTACCTTGGGGGTGGTAAGGAGTGGTGAACTTATAGGTTACACCACACTCCTGCCACAGGGACTTCATGTACTTGGAAATGAAGTTGGTACCACGGTCGGACACCACCTCCTTGGGGAACCCCACACGGGAGAAAATCCCCATCAGTGCACGTCCCACCACGGGGGCCGTCACTGTCCGAAGAGGGATGGCTTCCGGGTACCGGGTGGCATGGTCCACCAAGACCAGGATGAACCTGTTGCCCATGGCTGTCTTGGGATCCAGAGGCCCCACAATGTCAATACCCACCCTCTCAAAGGGGGTGCTGACAACAGGGAAAGGTTGGAGAGGAGCCTTGTGCTTCCTCCCACTCTTACCACTTGCCTGGCAAGTCTGACAGGTCCTGCAATGAGTATCTGAACTCTTGCGCATTTGGGGCCAATGAAAGTGAGTGACAAGCCTTTGAAAGGTCTTGTCTTGCCCCAAATGTCCTGCTAAAGGCACATCATGAGCCAGACCCAGTAGGAAGGCTCTGAAGCGCTGGGGTACCACCAGCACACGGGCTGACCCAGGCTCAGCAACCTTAGGCTCACTATACAGGAGACCATTCTCCCAGTAGATCCAGTGTGATCCAGACTGATCACCTGCTGCCTGGCTTGCAGCCTGTTGCCGCAAGCCCTCAAGAGAAGGGCACTTCTTCTGCTCCTCGCAGAACTCTTCCCTGGAGGATCCTCCTTCCTGCTGCCAATGGGTCAGCTCAGGCAGGTCCCCCAGTTCAGCCACTTGTTCCCCTGTAGGTTCCAGGGCATCCCCCTCAAGGTCTGCCTCCTCCTGGACCGTGGGAACTTCGGGGGCCGGTTTCCCGTGCCCCTGCCTCCTCTCTTTAAGGCAGGCACCTGGGCCTTTCTTCCAGGCTCCAGGTTCTCCTGAATACCCTTACCGGCTGCCATTGACCGAGTGGTCACACACGCCCACTCTGGCAGACCCAACATCTCCAAATGAGACCTCCGCTCCACCTTCGCCCAAGGGGAGCTCTCCAAATCATTGCCTAGCAGACAGTCAACAGGCATGGCTGGCCTCACAGCTACTTGAAGGATACCTGAGACCCCCCACTCAAAGGGAACCTGGGCCACCTTGCAGTGGCTCTCTGAGTTGTCAGCGGCAACTACAGGGTAGAATACGTTGGGGACCACCTGCTCCTCAGACACCAGCCGACAACTGACAGCTGTCACACTGGCCCCGGTGTCTCTGAGAGCCTCCACCCTATGGCCATTGATGGTCACCCACTGCCTGTATTTTTTAGTGTTATCAGGCAGCTGGGTCCTAGGGACCATCTCACTGTCTCCTAAAGAGACCAGGGACATCTCTGCAGGACCCCACCCACCTTGGGCACCCAACTCCTCCCCAGGGCTACACTAGCCATCTGCCGGGGTGGTGCACCAGTGGGTGCAGTGGTCACGGTATTGGGGCACTTGGGACTTCCTACAAAGTGACCCACCTGACCACAACTAAAACATGCTTTGGGCCCCTTCTGAACAGACTTATCTGTTGGGACCCATGGTCTTTTCTCAGTGGGAGGCTGGGAACCCTTACCTTGGTTCTCTTGGGGTTTACTTTGGGGCCCTTTTGGAACTCCTTCTGTTTACCCTTGTCCCCCCACTCTTCTGCTGGGGACCCTGCCCACCTTTGGCGGAGTCTCCCACAAGACCCTTGTGGACCCGGGTACTGACCCAGCGGTCCGCCTCCTCAGCAAGCTTCCTAGGATTAGTCAGCTTACTGTCAACAAGGTGCTGGCGTAGCTCTGGAAAACAACTACTGGACAAGTGCTCCCATGCAATTAAATCATAGAACCCCTGCAAGTCATTTACTTTGCTACCCTTCACCCATCCATCCAATGCTCTGCAAAAATAAGACACATACTCCACCCAGGTACTAGACTCCAGCTTTTTGCAGTTCCTAAACTTCTGCCTATAAAGCTCTGGAGTTAACCCATACCTTGCCACTAAAGCTTCCTTCAGGTGGGCATAGGACATCTGATCCTCTGTGGGCAAGGCTAGCAAGGTTTCCTTCCCTCACCTGTAAAGCGGCCCCACAACCCCGCTCCCCAATCCTTCTCAGGGACCCGGTGTGATGTCATGGCGATCTCATATGCTTTACACCATTGCCCAATGTCCTCCCCCTTCATGAAATCCTTAATAACCTCCTTGGGGATGTATACTCTACTTTCTACAGGCACTGGAGGTGTGCTGCCACCAGAGGGAGTAATCTCTAGGCTCCTAGCCTTTAGCTCTAGCTCCCTCACCACTCTCTCATGCTCTAAAAGCATCCTTTTTTCTTCCATGGCCAACCTCTTACTTTCCAACTCCAATTTCTTGTGCTCAAGGCTATCATGGCTTCCCTGTTTCAGTTTGGCCATTTCCATTTCATGCATCCTGCTTTTGTCCCTGTCCTCCAGCTCCTCTGGAGACAGGCCCTTTGAGAAACACTGCTGCCCTCCCTGGAAGGCACTCTCCTCCCGGGTAAGCCTAATGGCCCCTCAAGCTGCTCATCTAAATTCTCTGCCTCCTCCACAGGCTCCTCGGGCTGCCCACCGGCATTCCGTGCTTCCAACCAGGCCCTCAGCGCCTTTTGAAGCTCCTCCTTCCTGGTGAGGCCTCTCATAGAGATTTTAAACTTTTACAAACGGCTTTGAGCTCTGGCACAGTGTAGGTATCAACCCTATCTTCTTCAAATTCAATATCTGCAGGTGCAATGGATCCTCTTTTGCTCATTGTGAAAATTGGCAGTTCTCAACAAAAATAAAGGTTCCCAGGAAAAAAAAGTCCTTTCAAAATGTATGTGGTCGCGTATTGGTCTGCACTCACTAGTAGTGTACACCAATCACTGTATATGAATCACAAATGCAAGTCCAAATCCTCACCGCTGACCACCAATGTTAGAACTGGGGGTCTCTAGTTGGCAATGGTTTGCACCTTTGTCCAACTAGAGACCCCCAGTTCTAACACTCCCCATATCTCTAAAACCATGTATGCATATGTCTGTACCTTTTCCTACCAGCATCATATATAAAAGTAAAAAACAGATAAATGTATACGTGTGTTTTATACATCTATCATCTTCAGACACATAACACATACCATAATATATGAACAAGTAGACACATATCTCAATCACAACACCATGCACAGCTCAAAACTTCACAGAGTACACTTCAATTTTCAAACAGACACTGAAAATTATGCGGTATATATGAAATATAACTTTCCTCACATCATACATATTACACTAACAAATAACATCTCTAGAAACATCTCAAACCACACTTTCAGGCTGCTGCTTAACCATTCTACAACTACTTATAATATTACACCTACCCAAATACAAATAAGGAACCCTTCACTTATCTTTAGTAAAAGTCTCACGATATTACTAAAAGCATACATGAATATGTCTGTACCATAACACTATCCAAACCTTAAAAATTCACAGAACAAACTTCCAATTTTAAGTAAACATCAAACATTATGCGGCATATTTCAACTGTACCTCTCTAGAAACTTAAAAAAAGAAGCCTAATCAATAACACCTAATGTCAGCATCTTTTAAACCACA
The DNA here is from genome assembly GCA_963921515.1 of Calotriton arnoldi. Classification (NCBI taxonomy): domain Eukaryota; kingdom Metazoa; phylum Chordata; class Amphibia; order Caudata; family Salamandridae; genus Calotriton; species Calotriton arnoldi. The sequence continues at coordinate 554,333 of CAWUFW010001226.1, forward strand.
CTTTTGTGCTGCATCTTCACCATTCCACTACTACTCACAGTCTTGAGACTACCACATAAAAAGCAACAACATCTCTTTGTTATACATCATGCACCTTCAAATGTATAAGACATATGAAAATACATATACAAGTAGAAACATACTTGAGACAGAAGTCCATGCACACCTTAAAACTTGACAGACTCCACCTCCAAATTTAAAGCAACAGCTAAAATGATGCGGTATACTACAAATGTATATATCCACACACTAAAACTACCATAATCACTAATCCATCTTCCAATATACACATATTACTATACAGAATCTATTTCAAATAACATTTAACTACAATAAAACAAACTACAATAAACATCTCTACTTTTAATAATATATTTCAAACATCACAGTTTTTGAATAATTTTTAAAGTTTAAAATAAACCTAATACATAATACACCTCACAAATTTATAACTCACCTTCCAAATAGATTTGTAGAATTTAAAATATCACAAACTCATAAAGGATTTTCTTATGCACACAATCAATGTAATGCACCACTCTCAGCAAGGTAAAACCAGTAATGGCAAAGTTTCCTCTCTTTCTCCACACAAATACCTGTAAGTAACAAGTCACATAGCTTCCTACATTATTTCAAATTATAAAACACATTTCTATTGGTTAGACATATAAACCCTTACCAACTGACTTCTAAAAGTGCCCAAACTAGTTTTGGAATTTTTAGGAGTCGCGACTCCATCGTGCACCAACGCGATGGAACCGCGAATCCATGCGGGAGTTCAAAAATATATTACAAATAAAAATAGCACTATTTTTTAAGAACACACCACTTCTAAAGATAGTACTGACTTGGGAAATCTTACTTTAATAAGATATCACTTACATATAAATTACAATTTCACATTTTAAGTCCACAGTTAAGTTTCAACCCTTCCCCCATTCTGCTTAATGCCAGTTTCCATAGTAACAGTTCATGGAACATTCAACTAAACTGACAGGTCACAAGTTCACCATATTTTAAATTTCACCACACAATTTTGCAAATGCAAATAGCAGGTGTGGTTGACATTTCCAAAATATCACCTTATCCTATCTACTGTACCTTTTAAACAGTTTTTACTAACCAATAAGAAACATGCTTTTTAAAGAAAATAACATGCCCCCTATTTTTGAATGTTCAATGCTCTTAAACAGCCAATTAATTCTCTACGTTTTTAAAAACAGCATCTTGTCCACCATTTTACATACCTCTCATTCTACCAACTGACTACCTCAGCTACAGACATCCCTTCAAGATTCTTACAGTGTGGATTGTTGGACACAGCTATGTTTTCTGGTGCAAAAGGTATGCTCAACACAGAGGTATTGACAAAGACCTAGCTTTGCAAAATGTGGATATTAAATGGATTGCACAGAGAGGATTAAAGTGGCACCAATTGATGCCTTTGGTTAAAACCTTTTGTATGTCCAACCCCTGACCTCATGATTGTGCACTGTGGTGGCAATGACATAGGCACATTGACTGGGGTAGGTCTGGAAATGCTCATGAAGGACACCTTTGCAGAATTGATGTTGCTTTTACCTCAAACTGTCTTTGTTTACTCTAATATATGCCAAAGACAGAAATGGAAGTGGTCAAATCAATTCTGTCCACAGATTGAAAAAGCTAGGAAAAATGTCAATAAAGCTGTTTCTGCATACCTAAGAGATCATAGAATGGGGTCCATCTACAATAACAATATACGTTTTGATATGGATGACATCTACAGAAGTGATGGAGTACACTTCACAGATCAAGGAGTCTTTCTCAACAACCTAAAGCTCTGCATCCGCACTTACATGTAGCTACAACAAACTCATAATAAACACAAGGGCTCTTTTTAGAGCCACCCTATAACATAGTACTGAATATAATTTTTTTTCAGATACATTTTTAAAAATATTTTTTGGTGGATTCGCTCACCCGACGCGAATCTGCAAAAGCATGAATTCAATGTACTTCAACACAATACACTTTTCAAGTTTAACTATTATTTTTAAATGTTATATATTTTTAACAAGTCTATCAATTGTCATTAACTTCAATCACACTACCTTTTAAAACAACTTCACAAATACAACACTACCTTCTAAATTATATACTACTTAATTATTTATTTAAGGTGAATTCGTGAATCCAACACGACTTTACACGGGGGCCGCGCTGAGAGCCGCGCTGGAGTCGCGACTCCAAACTCGAAAGAAAAAAAAACGCCCCACTTCCATTACTCGGTATTCGCCCCGGGGACCCCATCCCCCGGGGCCTGGCCAGCATTTTTTTTTATTTTTATTTTGGTGGGAGGCCACGTGGCCCCCCTCCTGAGGCCTATAATTGCCCCAGGGACCCCATCCCCCGGGGCATTGCCTTGTCTTTATTTTTTTTAAATAAAATAGTACGGGAGGGGGGCCGCGTGGCCCCCCTTCCCTTGGCCACTTCTGGCCCCGGGAACCCCATCCCCCGGGGCCTGGCGAGCCTGTTTTTTATTTGGGGCCGGCCTTCCATTTAAAAAAAATAAAAAATTATTAAAAGGAAGGGGGCTGCGTGGCCCCCCTCCCGGGCCACTTCTGGCCCCAGGGACCCCATCCCCCGGGGCCGGCCCTCAGCGTTGGGGACCGTGGGGGGAGCCCCAATGCCACCACGGTCCCTGCCGGCTCCCCGCCTCCTGCGGGAGCTGGCATTGCTTTTGGACAAGGGGAGCTGCTGACATGCAGCTCTCCTTGCCCAAAAGCAATTCTGCTTTGCTTCGTTGAAGCGAGAGCAGGTTTCCTGCTTTCGCTTCAACGAAGCAAAGCGGAGTTTGCTATGACAGGGCGGGAACCGCGCTCCCGCCCTGTCATAGCAAACGGCAATGTCCCGGAGGTGGGCACCCCGGGACATTGCAGGAGCCAGCCCTGGGGGGTGGCAGACCCCAGGGCCATTGAGGGCTCCAGGAGGGGGGCCGCGCCGTCCCCCTCCAAACTAATTTAAGCCCCGGGGAGGTGGTGGTCCCCGGGGCCCTGGGATCCGCACAGACCCCTGCATTTAGATATTCAATGCCCTGGGGAGGTGGTGGTCCCTGGGGCAGAGTGGGGGGGCTCGAGCCCCCCACACTTTGTTTTTAAATACAGACCTGGGGAGGTGGCGGTCCCCGGGGCTGCGGAGGGGCCGCATGCACCCTGCATTTATATCATGTAGCCCCAGGGAGGTGGTGGTCCCTGGGGCTTGGGGGGGCCCGCGAGGCCGCCCCACCCAAAATAATTAAAAGCCCTGGGGAGGTGGCGGTCCCCAGGGCTGTGGGGGGCCGCATGCCCCCCGCATATAATTATATAAGCCCCGGGGAGGAGGCGGCGCCCTGGGCTGCGGGTGCCCCCACGGGCCCCCGCTAATTATTTCAGCATAGCCCCCAGGACCTGGCCAACCCGGGGGCTATTTAATTTTTTTGCCGGATTCGTGCACCCAGCGCGAATTCGGCCGATTTAATTTTTTTTTAAATGCTTTTTTGGGCCCTAGGAATCCTTGTGGGACCCCCTAAGCAGGCCTAGGGGGTCAGAGTGTTTGTACCCTGCCCCCTTTTCTTGTTTTTTATGTTTTTTCACCCTTTTTCTTGTGACTCGGTTACCGAGTCACAAGATGGCTGCCAACACTTCCTTGTTTGGAGTGTTGATAGCCAATCAAGATGAAGCTCGTGCTCGGGAGGAGTCGGGACTCCTCCTCGGTGCTGAGATATCGATATTTTTATTTATTGAATTTCTCAGCAACTACTGAACGTATTTACACCATTTAAAAAAACGGGCGCTTTCTGAACCAAGAGCTACCTTTTTGTCAAATTTGGTGTAATTCCGTTCAGCAGTTCGGACTGTAGCCGTGTCCAAAGTTTCTATGGAAATTAACATGGAGAAAATGCGTTTTGGGACCCCCCTTTTTTCTCGGACCCGCTTGACGAATCACCCCAAAACTTTAAAGACAGGAGCTGACCGGAGCGCCCCATTAGTTTTGAAAAATTCGCGAAGATTCGTCAACCGGCGCCAAAGATATTGGCAAATCAAAAAATGCTTTTCCTATGGAAACAAGATCCTAACTATAACTACCTACTTACTTTACCAAGTAAGAACTTCTAACAAGTATGAAAAAACAATGAGGACTTCCAGCTCATCCACTTGTAAAGACTGAATATTGCACTATGGGAGTTGTATTTTTAACATCAAAATCACATGACTGACTGCTTTTAAAGCATGCACAAGCGCACTTTGCAACTCAAGTGTTTTACTTCCACCTGTGATCAAGGCCAATTAGCGCCAAAACATTGGGAATTGGAAGCATGCTGTGCTGCTGGACGCTGAATAAAGTCTTGTCTCCAGTATTGGGCCTCAATTTTTCTTCGTTCACAGCAGTGATTTGATGGGCTGCTCCGTGCCCATTGTCTTGAGGCCGCCCTGAAGGGTCGGGGGCTCCGTAGTTCGGAGGACTTTGTTTGTGCATTAAATTCAGGAGCATGACCCACTCACGCGCACAACCTACAAAGGAGATGCCAATGGAGCAAAAACATGTGTGCGTGAGGAAGGGATTCGAGTAGGAGTACTTCCTGCTTCGATCGTGCTGGTGAAACAAACTTTATTCAGGCCATTCGAAGAATGACAGCACTACGCAGAAATATGAACTCACCTGATTGATTCTGAAATATTCCACACCAACATCAGTGCAATTACCAAGTAAGAACTTCTAACAAGTAGGAAAAAACAATGAGGACTTCCAGCTCATCCACTTATAAAGACTGAATATTGCACTATGGGAGTTGTATTTTTAACATCAAAATCACGTGACTGACTGTTTTTAAAGCATGCATGAGCGCACTTTGCAACTCTAGTGTTTTACTTCCACCTGTGATCAAGGCCAATTAGCGCCGAAACGTTGGGAAATGGAAGCATGCTGTGCTGCTGGACGCTGAATAAAGTCTTGTCTCCAGTATTGGGCCTCAATTTTTCTTCATTCACAGCAGTGATTTGAAGGGCTGCTCTGTGCCCATTGTCTTGAGGCCGCCCTGAAGGGTCGGGGGCTCCGTAGTTCGTAGGACTTTGTTTGTGCATTAAATTCAGGAGCATGACCCACTCACGCGCACAACCTACAAAGGAGATGCCAATGGAGCGAAAACATGTGTGCGTGAGGAAGGGATTCGAGGAGGAGTACGTCCTGCTTCGATCGTGCTGGTGAAACAAACTTTATTCAGGCCATTCGTACAATGACAGCACTACGCAGAAATATGAACTCACCTGATTGATTCTGAAATATTCCACACCAACATCAGTGCAATTACCAAGTAAGAACTTCTAACAAGTATGAAAAAACAATGAGGACTTCCAGCTCATCCACTTGTAAAGACTGAATATTGCACTATGGGAGTTGTATTTTTAACATCAAAATCACGTGACTGACTGTTTTTAAAGCATGCACGAGCGCACTTTGCAACTCGAGTGCTTTACTTCCACCTGTGATCAAGGCCAATTAGCGCGGAAACGTTGGGAAATGGAAGCATGCTGTGCTGCTGGATGCTGAATAAAGTCTTGTCTCCAGTATTGGGCCTCAATTTTTCTTCGTTCACAGCAGTGATTTGATGGGCTGCTCCGTGGCCATTGTCTTGAGGCCGCCCTGAAGGGTCGGGGGCTCCGTAGTTTGGAGGACTTTGTTTGTATATATATATATATATATATATATATATATATATATATATATATATATATATATATATATATATAAAATAATAAAATGTTTTACTCACCTGATATGGTTTTCTTTTCTAATATTTAGCAATATGGGGTAGATGACTGATTACAAGGTCCACGCAAGAGATACGAATTCATTTTATTATGCACTTAGACTGCCCCCTGTGTTGCCTGCAAGTAAGTGAAATGCCACAGAAATGTCCTAATATTTGCATTTGGAAATTCTGATGCAGGCACAGATTTGATTGTTAATTTATTATTTCTCTAACCTATTTAGGAAAATAAGAAGTCTAAAGAGAAAGTATGTAATATACAGGTATTTTTGAAGCCTCACTATTGAAGCCCCCGCGGGCCTATATTTTCTGTTTCTTTCTACCTTTTTCTTATGTGGATTCTGTTAATTGGGTGAGATGCTGAGAAAGAGCCTGCACAAAGAACAGTATTTCTCCCAGGGGCAATTACTTGCTTGGTGTCGGAAGCAGTCACTACAAAACCTTTCATTCCATCTCCTATGGCAAACCAGTCTCTTAAGGCTATGGTCAAGTCTTGGATGCATTCAATAGATAGAGGGGTATGTCATCCTGCCCTCATAATATTCTCCTGAAGATTCAGACATTTCTCTGATATATATTTCTTTGCCTAAGATCTTCATCCGTTACTCTCTTTTTTGTCATTTAACCTTCACTAACCTCCTGATGAGGAACCACCAACAACCAGTGGAGAGTGGTTCTGGAAATTACATACTCCTTCAATTCCCAAGGTTCCTTTTATTGCAGCAGTTCAAGGGACGGTCAAGAGGGATTGAAAGGATACAAATTGATCCACGGTTCCTCAATTTATTTGGAGAGTTTATCCTTTGGCAAACGGGGATTTGGAACTTCTCCAATCTTTAGTAATTGATCTCCTTCTGGAGAACTTAACAGATCAAACTGCCTTGATGACAGAGGACATTGCAATCTCAGACACTTTGGACAAAAAAGCAGATGCCACCCTAAAGAGAGCCTATGCTGGAATAAATCTGTCTTTGAGGGCAGAAATATTTTATGTTTTTTCATCACAATATTTAGCTATGGACTTTCAGACTTTAAATACAAGTATACAGGTCTCAATTATTGGCTCACGTGTAACTGTAGACAAAGTTTTTGTTTGACATTGCATTCGATAATTTAAGGCAGAAACAACAAGGTGATGTAAGGAAGGCTCAAATAAATTTCAGCAACTGGCAATCACTCTGTGCTGCATTTAAGACCATTGTTTTTTACTCACTGCACCATTCTAGACAGAGACACAAATTTTGCAAATCATTCGTAGTGCTGCTCCAGTAGGAACAATCCAGCCCAAACTGCCAGACTGTGGCATCAAGTGGAATGGTTGTGACCATTAACCTCTACATCTAAGAGGTTGGAAAGTGGAATCATCTTAGAAACACTACCTTCTAAGGATGTGTTTTTCAGGCAGCAGAATCACTTGAGAAGGATATGAATCAGTTGTCAACATATAAGGTTCAAAACAATACACAATACCATTGCTAGAAGTACAGGTCTTTTGCAGGAAATCTTTTCAAAGAAGTTGATGGATGAATTCAGAATTTTGTTTTAACAGGTCTCATTTCCAGACCAAGAACCCTCAGAATATTGATGCTTCTCATTCTGGTTCAGTAAACAAGGGAAACTGGAAATAGTGTTACTGACTATGCGAAGACCCTATTTCAAAACCAACTGATCAATTCAATTTCAGACCAGTGGATCCCGGAGATTGCTTCAGATTGCTGCATCATAAACTGGGTGGTACTCAACAGCCTTCCTAGAAAATAAATTATTGAGGAACTAAGGGATGGTGATAATCTGCAAGTTGGTAAAAATGTTCATTGTTACAACTCATTTCAAGATGAATTCCCTTCACTTCCCTGTGATATAATAGAGAGATATCCTGTCAAAGATAGATCTATAGGATGCGTAATTACACATACCAATCAGATATTCACATCAAACATTTCTCAGATGTGCAGTGAGAAATCTTCATTGGCCATTCAGTGTCCTTCTTTTTGGCCTCAAAACTGCACCAAGAGTTTTTACAAATGTTTTGGCTCCGGTGATAACTCTCCTTCACAGCGTATCTATCACAATTCACCTGAATTCACCTGTACTTGGATGATCCCCTGAATCAGTCCTCATATATTTCCTAGAATCTAAAAGAGTCAGAAATTGAGAGACAGATGCTTCTGGATTTGGGGTTTCTAATCAATCAATTCAAGACTCATCTCAGCAATTCTGCTGTATTGGACTTACTGGCGGTAACAGGAGGACTTGTTGGCCCCCAAAGACACTCTAGAGCCAAGAGGACTTCATCCACCATACAGCACTGCGTCAGGAGGCCTACTTTCAGAGAGGTGGAGAAAGGGGGCATAGCCTCTGAAGTCCTCACAGCAATCACACTCTGGGACTTGCTGGAGGTAACAGGAGGGCTTGTTGGCCTTCAAGGATCCTATAGGCAAGGGGACTTCATCCCCCAACCAACAGTGTGCCAGGAGGCGCGTTTGCAGAGTGGTGGAGAAAGGAGCATGGCCTTCGAAGTCCTCTCAGCAATCACGCTGTGTGGACTTACTGGAGGTAACAGCAGGGCTTGTTGGCCCCCAAGGACCCTCTGGAGCCAAGGGGACTTCATCCCTCAACCAGCAGTGTGCCAGGAGGTGCATTTGCAGTGTAGTGAAAAAAGGGGAGGGGGCTCCGAAGTCCTCTCAGCAATCCCCCTGTTTGGGACTTACTGGAGGTAACAGGAGGGCTAGTTGGCCCACCAGGCCTTTTTAAAAAAAAATTGTTTTTATAAATTAATGAGAGGGGGCCCCCCTGTCCCGGGCCGATTTTGGCCCCTGGGACTGTATCCCCGGGGCCAAGCCTTTTCTTTTTTTTAAATAAATAAATAAATAATGAGCACGCTCCCCTTCTTGGCTGATTTTGGCCCCTGTGTGCTGACCTCCCATGGCACCCACTTCAGAGTGATGGGGACTGCGGGCGAGCCTCAAGGGCTCTGCAGATGCTGCAGATTCCCTATCTCCTGTGGGAGCTAGCATTGCTTTGACAGAGAGGGAGCTGCTAACATGCACCACCCTCTCTGTCAAAGCAATTGTGCTCTGCATTTGCAAAGCGAGAGCAAAATGCTCTCGCTTACTCAAACCAGTGAACAGTTTGCTATGGCTTGGCGGGAGCGGTAAAGCTCCCACCAAGCCATAGCAAACAGCTATGTCCCTATGGTGGTCACCACGGGGCATAAAAGGAGCCGGCCCTGGGGGGTGGAGGTCCCCAGGGCCATTTATGACTCCAGGAGGGACACCGCGCAGGCCCCCTGTACTTCTATAAAACATTGCCCCAGGGAGGTGGCAGTCCTCAGGACTGCATGGGCTCCCCCTGCATTTCAATAAATCATTGCCCCAGGGAGGTGACGGTCCCCGGGGCAGCGGGGTCCATGCGGGCCCCCCGCATTTCTATAGTTCATTGCCCCGGGGAGGTGGCGGTCCCTGGGGTTGCAGTGGGGCTGTGTGGCCCCCTGCATACTATTACATATTCCCCTGGGACTTGGCCCACCTATGGGCTTTTTTAAACACAAGTGCAGGAGCCCACGAATGTGTTTTAAAAAAGGTTTTACCGCAAATTGGCGAATTAGTCATGACCTTGCAGTAAAAATCAAAAATCAAAGCTTTTTTGCATGGTGGGGGTCATGGCTTGCGGGTCAGGGTATTCCTACCCTGCCCCCTTTTCTTTATTTTCATTTTTTTGGGGGGGGACTCGCCGAGTCCCAAGATGGCTGCCAGCACTTCTGGTTGAAGTGTTGGCAGCCAATGAGAGCTGTGCATTTCCCTGCACGAGCTCATCTTTTTTCATGAAGGCTTCACGACCACAGATATCGCCATCTTTTTCTTCTTAAATTTCTCAAAAATTACTAAAGGGATTTGCACCAAATAACAAAAAACAGAATCTGCATAACAACATCTACCATTCTGCCAAATTTGGTGTACTTCCATCCAGTGGATCGGGTTGCAGGTTCGACTACACGTCCTAAGGAAATTAACATTGAAAAACACACTTTTTTTAGCCCCTTTTTCTCGCCCCTGCTTGACAGATCACCCCGAAACTTGTCATGCACAACAAGACTTACTGTGATACTTTTTGGGGAACATTTTGTGAAGATTCGTCAAGTGACGCCAAAGATATAGGCAAGTCAAAAAACGATTTTCCTATGAAAACTAGGTCCTAACTATAACTAGCTACTGGGAGTATGTCACGATTCACTCCCTGTGCTCTCATTCCCACCACCAGGGGGCCAAATTGTGGGGCTTTCCAGTATCCTAATATGCTTCCAGACACTCCCCTGTATGCATATCCTGACTTCCAGGCATTTGGACATCATTTAGGAATTGACATCTATTCCCAATCCATGCCAGGTTTTGTGGAAGCCAGTCTGCTCATGCTGGGAACTCCATTACCTATAATCCCCTGCTCACTGCTTTGTCTCCACCCCTGCAAGCCAAGGATGGGTGGAGGAATTCAGTTCACCTGAGGCTGGCTGCTGCTAGCTTGCTCACACCTGAGGCATGTGATTACTGTGAGCTCTTTTAAGCCCCAGCTCCCTTCAGTCCAGTGTTGGTCATTGTAGCTGTTTTCCGATGAGACCGATCCTTGTTTCCTGAGCTTTTGATACCCTTGTTTCCAGTGTTTCCTGAGCTGTTGATATCTTTGTTTCCAGTATTTCCCGAGCTTTAGTTATTCCTTGTTCCTGAGCTGTTGCTGTTTTCCTTGTTCCTGAATTAGCACTGCCTGCAGTGCTACCTTGACTCCTGAGCCTTAGCATTCCTTGTTCCGGAACTGCAGCAGTTTCCCTTGTTCCTGAACTAGCACTGCCTGCAGTGCTACCTTGACTCCTGAGCCCTAGCATTCCTTGTTCCTGACCTGCAGCAGTTTACCTTGTTCCTGAACTAGCACTGCCTGCAGTGCTACCTTGACTCCTGAGCCTTAGAATTCCTTGTTCCTGAACTGCAGCAGTTTCCCTTCTCCTGAACTAGCATTGCCTGCAGTGCTACCTTGACTCCTGAGCCTTAGCATTCCTTGTTCCTGAAATGCAGCAGTTTCCCTTCTCCTGAACTAGCACTGCCTGCAGTGCTACCTTGACTCCTGAGCCTTGGCATCCCTTTTTCCTGAACTAGCACTGCCTGCAGTGCTACCTTGACTCCTGAGCTTTAGTAATTTCCCTGTTCCTGAACTAGCACTGCCTGCAGTGCTACCTTGACTCCTGAAGCTTTAGTAATTCTGTATTCCTGAACTAGCACTGCCTGCAGTGCTGCCTTGACTCTTGAGCTTTTGCTCAACTCTTGTTCCTGCCCCAGCACTGCCTTCAATGCTACTTTGTTTTCTTGATTCCTAAACCTGCACTATTCTAGTATACCTTTGTAGCCTCCCCTTCAGTATATCTTTTTCCAGTCCCTGCCTTTCTTCCCATTTCCTTGGTTCCAGTTCTAGTTTGCTGTCTTTCTATTTCTGCTGTCTTGCTTCTGTTACCTTGTATGTTTGTTACCTGCTTTCTGCCAAGTGTGCCCTGTAATTTCCTTCCTTTCCTGTTAAGCACTCCTCCTTGCTAGCTCCTTGTCTATTGTGCTTGTGTTTAGTTCTACCCCTTTGCTGTTACTGCCTTGCGTGTTCCTATTTGATCGCCAGGATCCGTGGGCACAGCTGACTACCTAGGTGGTGTTTCTTGTTCACTGAGAGTATTGTCTTTGAGTTACTGTTATAACATCACCATAGGTATAAGCTCCACAGACCCTGCCTTTGCATACATATCCTATATGTGGGTATTTTCAGTCAGTATCTGTAACAGCAATTGTGGGTGAGGAACTTACTGAGCTTCAGTCTTACCGTGTGGAGCTCCCGAGTGCTTTACCCCACATTCCCTTTATTGTTAATGTTGTATTATATATGTGTATTGCACATCCGTCCTGGGTGTAGTGATTCTGAATGCTGAGCCGCCTCATGAGTGCCTGTCCTTTCTGAATCTCACCCATCTTGTTCACTTGTACAGGCTTCCCCTTTGGATCCTTTTTTCTCCTCTGACTTCCTGTGTGATCCTGGACAGCGCTGTACTACTCTTTCTGTGTACGTTTTCTACCCAGTTCCCAGTCCTTGCCCTAGTCCCTGACTGTGTTCCCGACATAGTCCCGGACAGTCCCTGACAGGGTAATATATATTACCCAGTAGAAGGTGTCAGCCGAAACGTGTCGGTCATTATATTTTTAATTATTCAGTTGCTTTTGTGAAACATGGAGTCCGCACATGGAAAATAAATAAAGAAAAATTGGAACAACACCTCTTGGATGCTGGTATTCCATGTTGTGCCGCTGCATTTGCTGTTTTCAAAATTGAACGCCGTGAATGAATATATATATATATATGTATATATATATATTATCTACTGGCGGTCGCCAGTAGATAGTTATAGTTAGAACCTATTTTCCATAGGAAATCCGCGACATTCTATTTGAAATAACTCTCTTGCCGGTTGACGTATCTTCGCAAAATTTTCAAACTTTGTGGGGCGCTCCGGTCCGCTCCTACCCTGAAAGTCTCGGGGTGATTCGTCAAGCAAGGGCCGAGAAAAAGGGGGTCCCAAAACGCGTTTTCCCCATTCATTTTTCCATAGGAAACTTTAGACACGGCTACAGCCCGAACTGCTGAACGGAATTACACCAAATTTGGCAAAGAGGTAGTTCTTGGTTCAGAAAGAACCCTTTTTGTTAAATGGTGTAAATCTGTTCAGTAGTTGCTGAGAAAATCAAAAGTAAAAGTACATATATATCTATGGGCACGCGCACCCTGAGCGCACCCTGCGCGCACCGTCCCGATCACGAGCTGCATGCTAATTGGCTGTCAGCTGGCTGTCAACATTCCGATTCAGAAAATGTTGGCAGCCATTTTGTCCCTCGGTAGAACCGAGGGACAGAAACAAGTGCGCAAAGCGCACAAAGGGGGCAGGGTAGAAACACCCTGACCCCTAGGTCTGCTCAGGGGTCCCATAAGGACCCCTGGGCAGAAAAAGCATTTTTTTTTTAAATCGGCAGGATGCGCTCAGGGTGCGCGGATCCTGCCGATTAGAAAAAAAGAAGAAGAAACAAGTGCGCAAAACGCACAAAGGGGGCAGGGTAGAAACACCCTGACCCCTAGGTCTGCTCAGGGGTCCCACAAGGACCCCTGGGCAGAAAAAAGCATTTTTTTAAAAAATCGGCGGGATGCGCTCAGGGTGCGCGAATCCCGCCGAGAAAAAAATCGAAGCACGGTCTCCCGCGCTTCGATGCAAATTTGCCCCGGGTGGCCCAAGTCCCGGGGGCATGCGGGGGTGGGTTTATTGTTTATATGGGGGCCTCTAAGGCCCCCAAGCCCCGGGACCGCACCCCGGGGCTTAATAAAAATGGTGCGGGAGGGCTCTCCTGCCCTCCCGCAGCCCCGGGGACCGCCACCCCCCGGGGCTTCTTTTTAAATTTTTAATAATGTGTGGGGGCTCCAGCCCCCACACGCCCCGGGACCACCACCTCCCGGGGCACATAGAAAATAAATGTGGGGGTCCGTTACGGACCCCAGAGCCCCGGGGACCACCACCTCCCGGGGCTGTGCAACTCAAGGGAGGGGGCCGCGCGGCCCCCTCCTGGAGCCCTTGATGGCCCTGGGGACCGCCACCCCCAGGGCCGGCTCCTGCAGTGTCCCGGGTGCCTACCCCCGGGACACTGTAGTTTGCTATGACAGGACGGAGCCTCGCGGCTCCCGTCCTGTCATAGCAAACTTGGTTTGCATTTTGAAAGAGAGAGCAGGAAACCTGCTCTCTCTTTCAAAATGCAAACCAACTAGCTTTCCACATGGGGAGCAGCATGTTAGCTGCTCCCCATGTGGAAAGCAATGCCGGCTCGCGCAGGAGGCGGGGAGCCGGCTGGGACTGTGGGGGGATTGGGGACCCCCCACAGTCCCCAACCAGAGGCCAGGCCCCGGGGGATGGGGTCCCCGGGGCCATAAGTGGCCAGGGAGGGGGGCCACGCAGCCCCCCTCCCCAAATATTTTTTTTTTTTTAAAAAGGGCAAGGCCGGCCCCGGGGGATGGGGTCCCCGGGGCCTTAAATGGCCTGAGGAGGGGGCCACGCAGCCCCCCTCCAAAATAATAAAAAAAATCGAGGGCATGCCCCGGGGATGGGGTCCCGGGGCCAATACAGGCCCAGGGAAGGGAGGCCACGTGGCCCCCTTCCCGTTTTTTTTTTAATTTAAAAATATATAAAAAAATGCACAGGCCCCGGGGGATGGGGTCCCCGGGGCCAAAAGTGGCCAAGGGAAGGGGGGCCACGCAGCCCCCCTCCCATTAAAAAAATTTGGAAAAAAAACCAAAACACTGGCATTGTGCCGGAGGCCCCACCCCCTCCCTGCAGTACTCTGCAAACGCGCCCCTGGCGCGTTTTAAGAAGGGGAAGTAATTCCCCTTGAATACTGGGGGTCCCTGGGGCCAACTAGCCCACCAGGAACCTCCAGTATGCGCCAGGGGCTGCATTGCAGAGAGGTGTACAGAGGCCACGCCCCTTTTACACCTCTCTGCAACGCAGCTCTGTGGCGCTTTTAGAAGTACATGGTGGGCTAGTTGGACTCCAGGGACCCTCAGGATTCAAGGGGACTTAATCCCCCAACTTAAAACGCGCCACGGGCGCGTTTGCACAGTGGTGAAGGGAGGGGCGGGGCTTCAGGTGACATGTGAGCAAACAGGCCCCGTGGCGCATTTTAAGATGGGGAATTAAATCCCCTTCAATCCTGAGGGTCCCTGGGGGCCAACTAGCCCAACAGGTACGTCCAGAAAGCGCCACAGAGCTGCATTGCAGAAAGGTGCAAAAGGGGCGTGGCCTCTGAACACCTCTCTGCAACGCAGCCTCCTGGCGCATACTGGAGGTACAGGGTGGGCTAGTTGGACCCCAGGGACCCTCATGATTCAAGGGGACTTAATCCCCCAACTTAAAACGCGCCACGGGGCGCGTTTGCACAGATGTCACCTCAGGCCCCGCCCCTCCCTTCACCATTGTGCAAATATTCCTCTAAAATCAGCCGAACTACGAATTCCTATTTACTCACCTGTTATCAGGAGAGACCTCAGTGCTGCATCTTTCAGCCCAGTACTGATCCTGAAAAGTAATTTTAACCGTACTTACCAGGAACTTGAATTTCCTTCCATAGGCTAACATTGACTGATTTCACTTGGAAATTCTTCAAAGTGTGGAGTTTTGGAACTTTATAATATTCCTCTAAAATCAGCCGAACTACGAATTCCGATTTACTCACCTGTTATCAGGAGAGAACCTAGTGCTGCATCTTTTAGCCCAGCACTGACCCTGAAAAGTAATTCTAACCGTACTTACCAGTAACTTGTATTTCCTTCCATAGGAATCCATTGTCTGGTTTCACTTGGAAATTCTTCCAAGTGTGGAGTTTTGGAACTTTATAATATTCCTCTAAAATCAGCCGAAATACGAATTCCGATTTACTCACCTGTTATCAGGAGAGACCTCAGTGCTGCATCTTTCAGCCCAGTACTGATCTTGAAAAGTAATTTTAACCGTACTTACCAGTAACTTGAATTTCCTTCCATAGGATATCATTGTCTGCTTTTTGCTGAAAAAGTTTCTAAGTGTCGATTTTTGAAACATACAAATATTCCTCTAAAATCAACCGAACTACGAATTCCGATTTACTCACCTGTTATCAGGAGAGACCTCAGTGATGCATCTTTCAGCCCAGTACTGATCCTGAAAAGTAATTTTAACCGTACTTACCAGTAACTTGAATTTCCTTCCATAGGATATCATTGACTGGTTTCACTTGGAAATTCTTCAAAGTGTGGAGTTTTGGAACTTTATAATATTCCTCTAAAATCAGCCGAACTACGAATTCCGATTTACTCACCTGTTATCAGGAGAGACCTCAGTGATGCATCTTTCAGCCCAGTACTGATCCTGAAAAGTAATTTTAACCGTACTTACCAGTAACTTGAATTTCCTTCCATAGGAATCCATTGTCTGGTTTCACTTGGAAATTCTTCTAAGTGTGGAGTTTTGGAACTTTATAATATTCCTCTAAAATTAGCCGAAATACGAATTCCGATTTACTCACCTGTTATCAGGAGAGACCTCAGTGCTGCATCTTTCAGCCCAGTACTGATCTTGAAAAGTAATTTTAACCGTACTTACCAGTAACTTGAATTTCCTTCCATAGGATATCATTGTCTGCTTTTTGCTGAAAAAGTTTCTAAGTGTCGATTTTTGAAACATACAAATATTCCTCTAAAATCAACCGAACTACGAATTCCGATTTACTCACCTGTTATCAGGAGAGACCTCAGTGATGCATCTTTCAGCCCAGTACTGATCCTGAAAAGTAATTTTAACCGTACTTACCAGTAACTTGAATTTCCTTCCATAGGATATCATTGACTGGTTTCACTTGGAAATTCTTCAAAGTGTGGAGTTTTGGAACTTTATAATATTCCTCTAAAATCAGCCGAACTACGAATTCCGATTTACTCACCTGTTATCAGGAGAGACCTCAGTGATGCATCTTTCAGCCCAGTACTGATCCTGAAAAGTAATTTTAACCGTACTTACCAGTAACTTGAATTTCCTTCCATAGGAATCCATTGTCTGGTTTCACTTGGAAATTCTTCTAAGTGTGGAGTTTTGGAACTTTATAATATTCCTCTAAAATCAGCCGAAATACGAATTCCGATTTACTCACCTGTTATCAGGAGAGACCTCAGTGCTGCATCTTTCAGCCCAGTACTGATCTTGAAAAGTAATTTTAACCGTACTTACCAGTAACTTGAATTTCCTTCCATAGGATATCATTGTCTGCTTTTTGCTGAAAAAGTTTCTAAGTGTCGATTTTTGAAACATACAAATATTCCTCTAAAATCAACCGAACTACGAATTCCGATTTACTCACCTGTTATCAGGAGAGACCTCAGTGATGCATCTTTCAGCCCAGTACTGATCCTGAAAAGTAATTTTAACCGTACTTACCAGTAACTTGAATTTCCTTCCATAGGATATCATTGACTGGTTTCACTTGGAAATTCTTCAAAGTGTGGAGTTTTGGAACTTTATAATATTCCTCTAAAATCAGCCGAACTACGAATTCCGATTTACTCACCTGTTATCAGGAGAGACCTCAGTGATGCATCTTTCAGCCCAGTACTGATCCTGAAAAGTAATTTTAACCGTACTTACCAGTAACTTGTATTTCCTTCCATAGGAATCCATTGTCTGGTTTCACTTGGAAATTCTTCTAAGTGTGGAGTTTTGGAACTTTATAATATTCCTCTAAAATCAGCCGAAATACGAATTCCGATTTACTCACCTGTTATCAGGAGAGACCTCAGTGCTGCATCTTTCAGCCCAGTACTGATCTTGAAAAGTAATTTTAACCGTACTTACCAGTAACTTGAATTTCCTTCCATAGGATATCATTGTCTGCTTTTTGCTGAAAAAGTTTCTAAGTGTCGATTTTTGAAACATACAAATATTCCTCTAAAATCAACCGAACTACGAATTCCGATTTACTCACCTGTTATCAGGAGAGACCTCAGTGATGCATCTTTCAGCCCAGTACTGATCCTGAAAAGTAATTTTAACCGTACTTACCAGTAACTTGAATTTCCTTCCATAGGATATCATTGACTGGTTTCACTTGGAAATTCTTCAAAGTGTGGAGTTTTGGAACTTTATAATATTCCTCTAAAATCAGCCGAACTACGAATTCCGATTTACTCACCTGTTATCAGGAGAGACCTCAGTGATGCATCTTTCAGCCCAGTACTGATCCTGAAAAGTAATTTTAACCGTACTTACCAGTAACTTGAATTTCCTTCCATAGGAATCCATTGTCTGGTTTCACTTGGAAATTCTTCTAAGTGTGGAGTTTTGGAACTTTATAATATTCCTCTAAAATTAGCCGAAATACGAATTCCGATTTACTCACCTGTTATCAGGAGAGACCTCAGTGCTGCATCTTTCAGCCCAGTACTGATCTTGAAAAGTAATTTTAACCGTACTTACCAGTAACTTGAATTTCCTTCCATAGGATATCATTGTCTGCTTTTTGCTGAAAAAGTTTCTAAGTGTCGATTTTTGAAACATACAAATATTCCTCTAAAATCAACCGAACTACGAATTCCGATTTACTCACCTGTTATCAGGAGAGACCTCAGTGATGCATCTTTCAGCCCAGTACTGATCCTGAAAAGTAATTTTAACCGTACTTACCAGTAACTTGAATTTCCTTCCATAGGATATCATTGACTGGTTTCACTTGGAAATTCTTCAAAGTGTGGAGTTTTGGAACTTTATAATATTCCTCTAAAATCAGCCGAACTACGAATTCCGATTTACTCACCTGTTATCAGGAGAGACCTCAGTGATGCATCTTTCAGCCCAGTACTGATCCTGAAAAGTAATTTTAACCGTACTTACCAGTAACTTGAATTTCCTTCCATAGGAATCCATTGTCTGGTTTCACTTGGAAATTCTTCTAAGTGTGGAGTTTTGGAACTTTATAATATTCCTCTAAAATCAGCCGAAATACGAATTCCGATTTACTCACCTGTTATCAGGAGAGACCTCAGTGCTGCATCTTTCAGCCCAGTACTGATCTTGAAAAGTAATTTTAACCGTACTTACCAGTAACTTGAATTTCCTTCCATAGGATATCATTGTCTGCTTTTTGCTGAAAAAGTTTCTAAGTATCGATTTTTGAAACATACAAATATTCCTCTAAAATCAACCGAACTACGAATTCCGATTTACTCACCTGTTATCAGGAGAGACCTCAGTGATGCATCTTTCAGCCCAGTACTGATCCTGAAAAGTAATTTTAACCGTACTTACCAGTAACTTGAATTTCCTTCCATAGGATATCATTGACTGGTTTCACTTGGAAATTCTTCAAAGTGTGGAGTTTTGGAACTTTATAATATTCCTCTAAAATCAGCCGAACTACGAATTCCGATTTACTCACCTGTTATCAGGAGAGACCTCAGTGATGCATCTTTCAGCCCAGTACTGATCCTGAAAAGTAATTTTAACCGTACTTACCAGTAACTTGAATTTCCTTCCATAGGAATCCATTGTCTGGTTTCACTTGGAAATTCTTCTAAGTGTGGAGTTTTGGAACTTTATAATATTCCTCTAAAATCAGCCGGAATACGAATTCCGATTTACTCACCTGTTATCAGGAGAGACCTCAGTGCTGCATCTTTTAGCCCAGCACTGACCCTGAAAAGTAATTCTAACCGTACTTACCAGTAACTTGTATTTCCTTCCATAGGAATCCATTGTCTGGTTTTCAGCAGAAAAGTTTCAAAGTGTCGATTTTCACAAACTACAAATATTCCTTAAAAATCGCCTGTATAACTTAAACGCATTCTTTCAACTGTTTACAGGAGATGCACCAGTGCTGGATCCAGGATCCACCAATGAGTAAGAAAAAGTAACGATAACACTACTTACCTGCTAAGTGAATTTCCTGCCATAGGATAACATTGGTGATTCTATGAACTGTAAAAATCATAGGTTTCAGGCACGTTATAGTTAGAAATTAGCATTTAAAAACCTTTGAAATTCACTGAAAAAACCATAGGTTTCAGACACGTTATAGTTAGAAATTAGCATTTAAAAAACCTTTGAAATTCACTGAAAAAACCATAGGTTTCAGGCACGTTATAGTTAGAAATTAGCATTTAAAAAACCTTTGAAATTCACTGAAAAAACCATAGGTTTCAGACACGTTATAGTTAGAAATTTGCATTTAAAAACCTTTGAAATTCACTGAAAAAACCATAGGTTTTAGGGACAGTTATAGTTAGTTGGACATTGCACTCGTACAAAACCCGTGAAATTCCCCCGTTATAGTTAGTTCAGCTAACTATAACTCGCGCCCCGCAATGCACTGCTGATGACGTCACATATTACATCACTCATGACATGGTCAGTGACATCACTGATGACATCACTGATGACATCTCAAATGACATCACTGATGACATCATCCATGTGATAATTTCATTCATCTTCTCACACCCTAATATAACTTTTGATACACCCACTGTAAATTACAGACTGCCATTCTCAAAACCATAGACACTCCAACACCAATAACTACATACCCACTCACTGATTCTTAGGTCTACACACACATCCACTCACTCACCCGTACAGTCACTCATACGTACGGTCACTCAGTACAGGACTATCATATGCACTCATACACCTACATAGACACTCACACACCGCCACTCATCCATAGAGGTACTCACACACCTAGTCAGTCATGCAAATAATTAATCACACTGCCATTTACTCACCTATACAGTTATACACACACCAGCTCACTTACTCATACAAATACTAGCACATTCTTACGCTCTTATACAATCACTGATACAAGCACACACTCATCCATACAGTCACTCTCACAATCACAATCACACACTCTCGCTTATAGCTATTTATATACTCCAACACACATATATACTGCCTTTCACATATGTAGTTACTCACACATGTACCACTGAGATATACATTCACTCACTAACACACCCATACACACACTCACCCACCCATACAGTCCATCACAGATGCACTCTTGAAACCATGCACCCAGTGAATCACCCACTGATACATCTATGTGCAGCCACACACACCCCATCCACACAAACACTCAGGCACCCATACAGATACTCAGACAACCAATCAATAACACATAGACACTCATGTAGCTATTTACAAACCCATGCAGCCACTTACACACCAACAGACAGACTGATAAAGACATTCACACAGTTTAGTCACTAACCCATGCATTTAGTAAGATACGTTTAATCACTCACTTATAGAGTCAGTCACGCACCTACTAAATCATCCATCCAGACACTTATACACCCACTCATTATTCAATACACCTTGGCATATATATTAAACATATTTTAACTTTAGTTTTGAGAATGGCAGTCTGTAATTTACAGTGGGTGTATCAAAAGTTATATTAGGGTGTGAGAAGATGAATGAAATTATCACATGGATGATGTCATCAGTGATGTCATTTGAGATGTCATCAGTGATGTCATCAGTGATGTCACTGACCATGTCATGAGTGATGTAATATGTGACATCATCAGCAGTGCATTGCGGGGCGCGAGTTATAGTTAGCTGAACTAACTATAACGGGGGAATTTCACGGGTTTTGTACGAGTGCAATGTCCAACTAACTATAACTGTCCCTAAAACCTATGGTTTTTTCAGTGAATTTCAAAGGTTTTTTAAATGCAAATTTCTAACTATAACGTGTCTGAAACCTATGGTTTTTTCAGTGAATATATATATATATATATTCATATAGAATTCAACAAAGTGCCCTTAAGCTTTCGGGAGGGCACACGCTTCCAAGTCCACCATCCGGTCTGCATTCATGGCTCCCTGAGTGACCCTCAGTTAACTATTGTGCCTGACGCGTTTCGATGCCTTGAGCATCTCTTCAGAGGCTTGCTTTATGCTTGAACAGTGGAATCGGCCCTCTTTTATTTCCATTAACTGCACGCATGTGTCATTATTTTCCCTAAGTGGGTTTGCACTGAGTGGGCAAATTATATTGCATGCTGGGAACTTGAGTTCTTTCATTTAGAAACTGAAGTTCCTTAGAGAGCCATAAATTATCCCCTGAGTGGGTTTCCACTGGAAGTGTCTTAAAAGCTTTTGAGTTGTCCTTGGTAGGATTCAGGACACTTAGGAGAGTTTCTTTAGTCCGGACTTGTAGCGCTGACATGCCGTAGATCAGTTCAATGGCTCAGCTTCTCTGTTACAAATCGCAGAGACGGTGCTCCTCCCACGACGAGGCCGCCGCTGGAAATAGAATTCAACAAAGTGCCCTTATTCATATATATATTCAGTGCAAAAACTAAAGGTTATAGGGAAGTTTTAGTTAAGAAAGAGAATTTAAAAAAACCTTAGAAATTAACTGCCAAAACCAAAGGTTAAATGGACGTTATAGTGGGGCTCAGATTTCACTCGTACGAAACCATAGAAATTCAGCAGCTATATTTACCTGAGCTAACTGTATATTAGGCTCCTGCAATGCACTGCTCATGACCTCACATATTACATCATTCATGACATGGTCAGTGATATCACTGATGACATCACTGATGACACCTCAAATGACGTTGCTCACTCCCTTTATCCTCTCAACCCATGTGTCGCTCTCTCCCAGTCACTGTTCATGCTGCTGCTATCTCTCCACCCACTCATCTCTTGTGCAGCTCTGTCTGTCATACTCCATTACCTTTTCCATCAGTCTTTTAACTCAGAAGCTGCTCTCTCTTTTCACTCTCCTTCTGGTATTCCTGCCACAACTTTAAGATATATATATTCACTCATGACAACAGCTGAGAGGGAAATGGATGGTGATAACACAGGTCTGCAAACGTTTAGTCACCAACACAAGGCAAGGGGCCTGTTCTTCCCAGGCACTGAAAATACAGTACCAAATATCCGTGGCTGAGGGATGGGATGCACAACTTTTTTTAAAAAGTAAACCTCTTCCCGGCATCCTGATCGTAAAGAATAATTTAAGGAGGCAAAAGTTACGCCCCTCGTGTACAGCTGGACCAGTCATTCCCTCTTCTGAGGCCACATAAGTGTTCTGACTGCAACAAATAACTAAAAGAGTGTACACCCCTGAAATCCTATGGTTCAGTCTGCCTTCGCCCATTCTTGACCTGCTGACTTACAACTGGAAATCAGATTTGAAGAGTATTTACTTTCTACCGTAGCCTGTGCCCCTGGAGTATTGCTTTTCTGAGCAAAAGAATGGAAAGGTGCAGCTTGCTGGAAGCAGAACTGATATCCTCCAATGACTGCACTTGCAAACTACAATAATGCAAATTTAAAACAAAACACGTAGTAAAACAATTCGCCGACTACCTCTTCTGCAAATTAAGTACAGAAGAGATGTCCAGAGAAACAAACAGGCTTCTGTCACCTTTTTAGATCCTTGTCCACTTATGGCACACAGGAAACCAGCATTCTCATATAGAGGCCTAACTAAAATCCTCAGTTCCCCACAGAGTTGTACTGTGATATGAATCATTATTATTATATTTACATTTAGAAATGCCCAGTGCTGCCTGTTTGGGATCAGCATTTCTCTGTTCGAAAATCACATTGTTCCTTAGCATCTGCTACAGAAAATGCATGTGCACATAAACACAGTCTGGAGATGGGTAAATGATTGAAAAAAACATAGCTTATTCAGCCAAATAATGCAAGGAACTTTAAGGGAAGCTGCTGCATGTAGCCTCACTCTCTAATATGCCAGTCACCTTAACTCAGTCTTATTCAGTCTCCACACAGCCTGTGCTGAAAATGCTCCCAAGTTCATGCACACGTAGGCCATCTATTAGAAGTTTCTTTTTGGACTATAGTACAGTCAGGAAATTATAATGCAAAAACGTCTACAAGTACATGCTGCTATCCAACCTCTGAATACCTACAGAGACAGGGTAAGGTGTGACTACCTGACACAGAAGTGGCGCACAACAGGAGTCCAGAAAGCAGAGCATGGTCACCCCAGCAGGGTTGCAGAGAAAGTGCCTGCTGCAGGATGGATACTTGAGGATGTGGGTCAATAAATACAGGCCCCCAGGAGTATACATATCATCCTTCACGATGTGTTCCTCACCCCGAACACTGGGGGGCTTATTTACAAGTCCCTTTCTCCACGTCACTTTTTCCCATATTAAAAGTGACGCACCGATGGAGCAAGGGGCTTGGAAATAGGCCCCTTGGTGTCACTCCCTTCCGCAGCGATGCCTGTTGCTGGGGAAGATAGTGTATCTATGCCCCATACCTGCTTATGCGTCTCCAGGCTTTGGAACTTTGAAAATTAGCAACTTGCAGATATCATGCATATACTGACTGGGAAAAAGGGAGAGTGAGCAGGTGCCGGATGGGAACTTTGCAAGCTGCAATTAATGCATCTTGCATACTTTAGCCTGGTGTCTGAACCTGCACAACAGTTTTCATTCCTGCCGACGCTGTAAGAAATCCGTTTCCCATGATTTTCCAAAACAAAAAACTAAATTAAAATAAGAGCACCACTCACTTTTATACAGCAAATCCTATATACATGAGAGCTCCTTGATCTCTTGGGGATGGTGCACTACTGCTGTAAGCACGCTGCTCAGCTGAGCCTGCATAACAAAACACAGAACAAATGGGACAAGAGCTGCGCAGCCATCAGCTCATTACTTACTTTTACACATTTTACAAATCAATTGCAAGAATTTAATCTGCAATTCATTTGTAAAATGGATACAATGATATGCAATCTGACTGACAACTCCCAAACACTTTTCCAGCTTGAGACCTCTGAGCCAAATGTAATCATGCTTACTGTAGCAGTTTGCACATTGGTGCACATCGGAGTTGCCAGAGCTGGGTAGGCTGCCACCCAAATTGGTCATACTTGGCCAGTGAATGGCAGCGGCCATCTTAGGACAGGATTGGGGATAGGTGTAACTCTGCTCAGAATGGGCTTTGTTGTGCAACATAAAGCCTGCTGCATTGTTCAAACGCCACCACATCTGAGATAGCTGCCTTTTGCCTCATTTTGCAAAACAGCTCCTCCCCTTCCTCCGATCTCAGACAGGTCCACTGGTTGTTCTTTTCCTTGAAGATGTTTACCTCATTTCACTCAACTCATATTGAACATCAGCGCGAAGATGTCTGGTATGCTCACTAATGAAAAACGTGCTGCCTACATTTTAACAACAAAAACTTTTTAACTGCACGATCGTTTTGTTTGTAAGCTTAGCTTGATATATGTGAGAGAGGGGTCAGTGAAGGTGTTAGGAGTCGTGAGATGGAGTCAATTGCAACAAATGAGTGAGACAGAGAAGAAAAAAACATTGTCCACTAAAGAGTGGTGTTCGGGGCCGATCTGATCGGCTGGAGCACTTTCAATTTCAGCATGAGGCTGATTAGATCGGCCTGTGGCACTGAAAAAGATACATATATGTAGCCCCGGGGAACTGGTGATCCCCAGGGCTTTTTAAAGCTGTAGGAGGGGACTCCGTGCACCCATCTCCTTTTATAAAAAAGCCCATTGGAGGTAATGTCCCCTGGGCCCGGCGGGTCCGCGAGGCCCCCCAGTATTATTGACATAATCCCCGGGAAGGTGGTGGTCCCTGGAACAATATTAAGCCCTTGGAGGGGGGCCCTGAGCACCCCCTCCATTTTATTGTAACCAGGCCCACCCAGGGGCTTTCTTTGAAAACAAGCGCAGGAGACTACACTTTGGGTTTTTTTTCTCCAATTTTTGCTGCAGATTCATGTATTTTTGTGATTTTGTGGAAAAAATGCTTTTTGACCTGGCATGGTCCCTCTGTGACCCCAGGACCAAGGCTAGAGGTTTAGGGCATTCCTACCCACACCCTTTTCTTTTTTTTGTGGTTTTTCTTGGGACTCGACTGAAGCTGAGTCCCAAGATGGCTGCTAACACTTCCTGGTTGAAATGTTGGCAGCCAATCGGAGCTCTGCAGATCTCTGCACAAGCTCATCATTATTTGCAAATGCTTCGCGACCACAGATATTCTAATTTGGATTTCTTTTAATATCTCACAAACTGCTGAATGGATTTACACCAAATAAAATGTACAATCTGCCGGCCAAAGGCTATCTATCTGCCAAATTTGGTGTAATTTTGTTCAGAAGTTCAGGCTGCAGGAGTGTCTAAAAATTCGACAGGAATTAACATGGGAAAACGCACCATTTTGTAACCCCCTTTTTTCTCAGCCCCCGCTTGACAGATCGCCCTGAAACTTTCCATGCACAACAAAACCTAACTTGACACCTTTTTGGGAAAATGTCGTGAGGAGTCATCAAATGGTGCCAAAGTTATAGGTAAGTCAAAAACTAATTTTCCAATAAATTTGCTAGGCTGGGGGCGAAGCAGGTGTCCATCACTGTACCAGATCTTTGTTGATACACTGTTTTGTCAAATAGGAAAATATTTTGTTCTAGACAATATAACATCATCTTTTCCAGCATATTAGGGTGATCTAACATTCATATGGGCCTACTTTGAAAGAAATACATGCAAGCATCTACCCCTTTCTTTTGGGCAATACATGTGTAGAGAGAGCAGACATCCAAGGATATCATCCGGTAAGTACTTTACCACTTCATGTCCTGTATCCTTCTCAGAAAGTCCGTACTGTCACGACAATACGATCTTAAATTTGTGACAAATGGTGCCAAAAAATGATCAAGGAAAATAGATGTATTTTCTAATTAACCTCCATTGGAGGATACAAAAGGCCTCCCTGGGGGTTTAGTGGGATGTTTATGTACCTTTGGCAAAATAAGTAAGCAGGGAAATCGTGGATTGTTGGTTTTAAAAAACCGATACTCATCTTCTTCAAATAAACCACCACTTAGCCATTCCTTCAACATACTATGGTACTTATGTATTACTTGCACTATGGAATTCGTGGTATGTATTCTGGTGTGCCCCTTTGGCCTCAAATATATAGGAAGTGCCAAGTTACCACTGAAAAAATGTATTCTTGTACACCAACGTGCCATAACCAACCAGGATTTTAATTATCCTGTGGCAAGACATTTTCTCAGTACACATAATGGCAATATTAAACTATTCAAGTTTTTTGCCATAAATAGAGTCATGAAACATATCAGGGGAGGCAACAGGGAAAAGCAATTGCGTGTCCTTGAGTCGCGGTACATAATTGACTTGAATACCGAGATGCCATGTGGTATGAATAAGGAGGAAGAATTGGCAACATACATCGGACTATAGTCCACTTTCCCCTCATGAGATGCTCATATGCTGATTATATACTGCTGCATAAGCTTTTAAATTAACACGTATATATTTTTTTGTTTTCTTTTTTCCTTTTTTCTTTTTTGAAAGACACTAAATTTGACCACACACATGATTAAAATCCACATTAATCACGACTGGGCACTTGCCCATTAACTGATGGCAAAATGGATTAACTGGGGCACTTGCCCGATACGAGACAGTCAATTATCATGCAGTAATATATTATGTTCCATAATGAACTAAAATGCATGAGAATGCAATGTCATGAACGATTATGTCCATAGAGAGTTTTATATTATTTGGAACATTGATTGCTTTTTACTGCTTTGGGATTTAAGATGTTGTGGTTTTAAGTATTTCGCTTTTATTCACTTTATAATGTGGGTGAAGAAAATGGAAATGTATTTTGCTTTTAACCCTATGAATTACAGCAAAAAATAGAATTAGTGATGTCTTACTGAATATTAAGAGATGATCATTACAATGGAATAGGAAATATATGGATGAAGGAAGTCTGTTTATTAGTCTATTGACAGAAAGAAAGACTAAAAATAATTTTGTTATTTGCACAATGAAAATGTATTTCATACTTTTATCCATAATTTCCAATAATTTCTGCATTTTATTATGTAATTGTTTGAATGAATTTAACGTGTAAGGATTGCTTCTTTATTTATGAGTTTTTGATTGTATTTCTAGGGTGCATGTAGCATCATATGTAACTTGACAAAGGCAGTCCCGACCGAAACTCGTTTTTTCGCACAATAAATATGTGTTTTGGATTGGTGTGCCGCATCTTTTGTCCATTAAACTGGATTTGCTTTGAAAATTTGGGAGGCTTCTGCCGCTACAGCAGGCACGGCACAGAAAGGCAGATTATACAGATATATATATTTATTTATTTACTGCTAGTGGTCACCAGTAGGTAGTTACAGTTCGGACCAAAGTTTCCATAGGAAAAGCGTTTTTTGTTTTGCTAATAACTTTGGCGCTGCGTAAAAAATCTTTACGAAATTTTCAAAAAACGACCTCTTTTTAGTTCAGCTGCTATGTTGAAAGTTTCGGGGTGATCTGTCAAGCTGGGCTGAGAAAAAAGGGAGGTCCCAAAATGCGTTTTCCCCATTTTATGTCTATTTGGATATTAATTTTTTGAACACGACTACAGCCCGAACCGCTGACCGGACTTACACTAAATTTGGCAGAAAGCTAGATCTTGTTCCAGAAAGCATGCTTTTTGTGATTTGATGTAAATACATTCAACAGTTTCAGAGATATTTAAGTTTACAAAATATAGATATCTGAGACCACAATATCCTAGCCCCGGGGGCGCCACCTCCCCGGGCTTTAATTGTAATTGATGCGGGGTCTACGCTGCCCCCCTGCAGCCCCGGGAGCCACCACCACCACGGGGCTTTAATTGTAATTGATGTGGGGGCCATGCAGATCACCCCGCAGCCCCAGAAACCGCCACCTCCCCGGGGCTTTTGTAAAACGGAATGCAGGGGGCCATGTGGACCGACCTGCAGCCCCAGGGACAGACACCTCCCTGGGGCATTTTCTAAAATGTAATGCAGGGGGCTCCATGGCCTCCCACAGCCCCGGGGACCACCACCTTCCCAGGAGAAATTAGAACAGGCTCTTGCAATGTCCTGGGTGCCCACCCCCAGGACATTGTTGTTTGCTATGGCTTGGCAGGAGCATTACCCCTTCCGCCAAGCCATAGCAAACGCTGCTCCGCTTTCAGCAAGCAAGAGCATAGAAAATGCTCTTGCTTGCTAAAAGGGGTGCAGAATCACTTTTGGACAGAGGGAGCTGCATGTTCAGCAGCTCCCTCTGTCCAAAAGAAATGCCAGCTCCCACAGGACACAGGGAGCCGGCAGAGACCGTGGGGTTCTTGAGGCTCCCCCCGCGGTACCCATCAGTGACAAGTGGGTGCCCTGTAGCAGGGCCCCGGGGATGGGGCCTTGCAGCTCCCCTCCCTTTTAAAATAAAATTACATAAAAAATGCAGCAGGCCCCGGGGATGGGTTCTCCGTGGCCATAATTGGCCCGGGAGGAGGTCCGTGGGCCCCTCTCCCTTTATTTATAAAAGAAAGGCAGGGATGGTGTACCTGGAGCCAAAATTGGTCCAGGGAGGGGGCCAAGCTCACTTTAACTCGCACACCCGTCATGCACTGCTTATGACCTCATTAATTATTACATCACTCATGACATGTTCTATGACACCATTTCTGACATCACTCATGATATCACCAATGACATCATCCAAGCTTCTTTTGTACACATTACTCTATAAACTAGTATGGCATTATAGGCCTGAAAGTAAGTACAAAATAGCTATGAAACATCATTAATGCCATTACAAATACAATTCACTTAAGTGGCCCAAGGGGAAAAACGCTCCCTGAGCCAATCAGAGCGCTCTAATTTTAAACTGGTGCTCCCACAAGACTCTCTCGAGCCTTTCGCGGATCTGACCATCCAGATATACAATTATTTTTAAATCTTAATTTCTCAAAAACTGCTAAACGAATTTCCACCAAATCACAGAAAGCACAATCTGCAGATCAAGATCTAGATGAAGTCAATGGAAAATGCATGAAGATTTTGAGTTTTATGACCCCCTTTTTTCATGGCCCCTGCTTATTGGATAACCCTGAAACTTTCCATGTATAAACTAGTCAAACAGTAGCGCCTTTTTGGAAAGTCTTGTGGAGATTAGTCAAACAGGGCCAAAGTTATTAGCAACACAAAAAACGCCTTTCCTATGGAAACGCTGACCTAATTATAACGACCCAGTGGTGGTAGCCACTCTGTAGTCATAGTTAGGATTGCCGGAGGTAGGAATTCATTGTATTTTTGACTGTCAATACCCTGTGCTCTTTTGACGACTCTCCACAAACCTTTGCAGACCTAGTCCTTATTCTACATTGGCTATGATACTGTACTGTATGATACTCCATATAACGACAATCCACTCAACGACACTAGCCTGTATGATTTAAAACACATTTGTACTAAAAATAAAAATAAAAATTCAATAACAACAAGGTTAAGGATAAGTTATAGCTAGGAAAACTTTATATATTCTTTCTATGCAAACCCAACGTAAACCATACAAACATTAGAAATTCTAAAGGTATAGTTACAGCTTAAATTTATAATTTACACAACACCAGTTGTAACTTCAATTGATAATTTATGCATCACCTTCAATTTACTATAAGTCACGCATCCCTGTACACCGTCTTGTCATTTCAATCGCTACACTACATTAGTTGCAACTTGCCACTCTACCAATCACTGTGTTCTCAGAAATTATGTAATTTAGGATGTCATAAGTGTTAGTATGAATGCTATCATTTGACAAGCTATAAGTAATATAATTTGCAACGGTAGAACAAGCGCATAGAGAAATGGCAAGTTATAGTTGATGTTGTGTACAGAATGAGGTGACAAGATTCTGTATGGAGGTGCGCCATGGATCATCCTTGGTCCTACATGAGCAGATATAATGTGGTCTGCTTCACCACTTACATCACAGCAGTTTCCGAATGAGCCACAGGCTGTAGCTCTCTTCTCTCCATAAAATTATCTGAGAGCATGCCCTGGCAGCAACTCTCAATAGAAATACAGTAAAGAGTGAGATCACACAGGCACCAAACATAAATAGAAAGTGTGGGTGCTTAAGGGGTTTTTAAGAGGTAAAGGTCGGAATATCTTCTTGAAAAAAGGCAAAGAAAGATCCCTGGATAGGAGGTTCCAAGAGCTGAATGTGGTACCTTCAACTCATTTTAGTAAGTACTGGGGCCAGGAATGAAATTAGAAGGCAAAGCACTTTTATAGGTCACCTAAGAGAGTTAACTGTCAGTGAGCGCTGTTCATCTATATTATAACACGGCTGGAAGATTTGACATAGACTTGCAATCACTGTGGCTCCATCATGGGTAGAACAGCATTTAGTCAGAGACAACCTGAATACACTTATTTCACTTAGTAGCATCAGCGTGTTCTGATAACTTGTTGTCTCTTGATTACAACATGCATCTGAAGAAAAGAAAAAAAAAGAGTGGTCTTGAAAACTAAAACATGCATTTTCATTGGCAGTGGATTATTCAAATGACTGTTGAAATATATTAAACAGGATATTCTCGACAGTATCATTACAATATTTTTATGACTTTAGACAGAGTAAGATTTACATCTCAGGAAGAAATTACGTAAACCAATGGGGAAAAAATTTGAAAGTCATGTCATCATCTATAAAGGACAGTTTTACTGCTACAGTGTATTTACCCAAGCATTGGCATTATCCAAAATATCTGCCAACCCTTTTGTCTTTCATCTACCTCTGCTGCTTGAAACAGTTCTAAAAATATAAATATTTTCAGGATGAACCTGAAGATATGGAATCTGTGTACATTGTTTATTTGCTTATGTTACACTTACTAAGCTTCAGGAATTAGGCTTTAATAAAACTATGTTCATAATTTTTCATAGTTTTTATTACCTTCAGGGCATTT
This sequence comes from Calotriton arnoldi, assembly GCA_963921515.1. NCBI lineage: Eukaryota > Metazoa > Chordata > Amphibia > Caudata > Salamandridae > Calotriton > Calotriton arnoldi. The sequence continues at coordinate 585,540 of CAWUFW010001226.1, forward strand.
CAAAAACGTATTGGTATAGCATTTTTGAACCTCAGTTTTATTTACAATGAATTGGTAATTACACTCAGCTTCTACATAAAGGGTCTTCATATTGTTTACTTGATAATAATAATAACCGTGGTATTGGCAGCCCAGATCTTTACCAATATTACTGTGCTTTTCATCTGAAGAATTTCCGACAGCTTTTGATGGGCAGCTCTTGTTTGTCCCCGCTCTTTAGGGCTCTCACCGCAGGCTCTCTAGATCAAGCACATTTTTTCCTCCTTAAATTCGGCCATCCCAAATTCTTTAAAAAAGTCAGGCTAAAGATTCTAGTGGGTGCATGTAAGATCTGGTACCAAGTAAGACTTTCCCTACAAATACCTTACTATAGCGACTCAGCTCCAATCTGGGACGCCCCTGGCACCCCAGCTTGCCTTCTTGATTCACTTGTAATTCCTCTGCGGGAGTGTGGTATTCATAGTTGGGGACAACTCATAGAGGACACCCAACTAATCTTGTGGCAGCGACTGCTGGAGATTTCTGAGGGTTCTGTTTCCAAATTTAAATATTACCAACTAGCAAGCTGGGCAAACACCTTGGGAAAGGACAGTAAAGGGAACCGGCAATTGGAGGCCAGGATACGCTCACGGCCGCTTTTGCGGAAAGAAGTTGCAGAATGGTACTGGATGCTAATCCAGGCCATGGAAGAAGTGCAAACTTTGCTGACGGAGATCTGGAGGAGGGAACTGCCCGACCAAGACCTCAAACTACTATGGCAAGTATCTATGTCTCACATGTGGTCATATGTGAAGTCTGCACCACTCAGGAAGAACCATCTCTTTACTGTCCGTAAGGCCTTCTGGACGCCACGGAAACTCTCGAAGCTGGGAAGTCGGGAGGTGACGAAGTGTCCCAAGTGTGGAGACGACAACGCGAATGACGTCCACATGTTCTGGCAGTGCCCATCAATCCAGATCTTTTGGCATAAAGTGGGTAAGAACATTTCGGGAATCCTGGGTCAAGAGATCAATGTCAGACTGGCTTTGGTAAGCTTTGAGGTGTCTCCGGGAGAGGAGGGGAGGGTAATAGGGGTCTTCTTAAGACTCATAAAGCCCTTATCTTTGTTCCAACACTTCTTGCACGTGGAGAGTTGTGTATTAAATGGATCCTCTCCTGCCCCCCTATAGTGGAGGAATGGATACGATCAGTACAAAAAATATCGATTCTTGACCAGGCCACTTATCAAGTTAAGAGAACAAAGTTCTGGGAACTATGGGATGACTGGTTTAAGTCACATGCTATTGACTTAATCTCCTGAATTTTCTCAACTTTCCCTCTTTTTTGCCTCTTCGCATCCTCCTTTCTTTCTTGTCTTTGGTGTAAAAACTAATGGTCCAATGATTAGTGGTATGCTATTCAGATTGCATGGATGGGGGATTTCTGCTCCCATCCATTATTTTTGTGGCCATCTATTGCACCTGTACAAAGGAGTCAGCTCGTTCGGCTGGGCAGGAGGCTTCGTTAGGCCCGGGATGTTTTAACATCCCTCCCCTGTCAACAGACCGGGTACTCCTTGCCCAAGTCGGCCAGATCTTTCTGACATCGCAGCATAAGTTGATAAATGAGGACTAGAAAAAATAATAATATTCTGATAAAATTCCTAATAGTTCATGTTTATTGTAACAATTCGCTCGGTACAATAGGTGCTAATATTGCCGAATTCAATTTTGCTCAGTGTACGACCCACACACACTGAAATGTCTAGCTGTTGTCGGGATTTGACCCTGTGACCTTCAGGTCACTGTAAGATGCCAGCAGTGAACGCTTTAACTCCTTGTGCCCTTTTGCCAAAAAGTATACCGGGCAGTCCCCAGCTGGCTTTAAGGGGAAGTTGTCCTTAGGCGCCTGTGATATGAAGGCTTTCAACATTCAGAGACCACTTTAACATCAGGAATGAATCATCTCATTGCAAAGTGCTGATAGCAGTTGTTTACAAAGCTTGTGAAATCAACTGTACAAATGAAACCTCAACGTTGGGGCCGCCATTGTTTTGTAGCGCAGTGCCCCTCCCCCATCAGCATCGAGTGCTTCACTGTGCATCAGCCCTGAGGGCACTTGAACTTTTGTGGTGGCGGCTTGGTGGCTACATGGATTCCGGCTCTTGAGCCTTGCTGGCTCCATGTGGTGGCTTGGATTGGGCGTGCTCTGACCTGTCTGTGCTTCTATTTGTTTTGGGGGCACAGGAGCTTTGGGCAGCAGCCATTTTTGGAGGACATTTGTTTCCCACATCATCCACGGCACAGAACACTTTCACTGGAGCTTTTTGAGAGTGCGGAGCGAGTTGACCCTTTACATTTATTGCAGGCACGAGCCCCCCCTGGAATTTGGGTTCCGCCACCCCCTTCACTTGAAGTACCTCAAGGGTTGGCCATGGCGGCTCCGCTTCCCGCGGCGACTTCCGCCTCGCTTCGCCTCCTGTGGCTGCTGCTCTCTGCTCGCGAGCCACTTCATCGGATGGTATGGCGAGTGCCCGACGTGACGCTGCCGCCCTTTGCTTCTCCCTAATTGATTCCCAGCGACTGGTGGAGAGAGCGGTGAGTTCCTGGTTTTTCCGCTCTCTCATTTTCCCGTGACCGAGAAGTCCTTCCCCCTTTATTGGTGTCTCGGGGTTTGATGGTCTGGGTTTCCGCCATTTTATGCTGAGGGTTGATATGAAGCCGATCTGAGCCCTCCATCTTGATGGCGCGGATTTGTTTCACAACTATCCGCTTGCTGCCGATCTCTGACTTTGTTTCCCCAGCTGGACTGTCCCCTCTAACAGGACGCCTTATACCCTTTGACAACGAGGATCCGTCCGAGACATCCACTTCACCCCCCCTCTTCTGACCCTTCCCCATAGCAGGTTGCGCCAGTGCGGTGTCGTGAGGCCGGCCCAGGGTGCTGTGGATTCCTTGTCCTTGATCTGTCTGGTTCTTTGTTGACTTTGTGACTTTATGATGTTTAGTCATTTTTGTTCAGGTGTTTCTTTTTTCCCTCGTAGTCTATACAAAGCTGTGTTTTTGTATTCTAGTAACCGATGCAGTTCTGCACTATTGCGTGCTTACTGTGACTTTGCGATGTTCCCCTGATGCTCTTTCCCCCTGGCCGGTCTGCCTGACCCGATCAGCATGCTAACCCCTTTTATTCCCCCACTACCCGCTTTGATCCATAGGACTGTTTCTATGTTTAGCTTCACCTTTGCGTTCCCCACATCCAGCCTAAGCTCTCTTCACCCTTTAACTCGCTTTTTACTGCTAGCCCTCCCATTTTAGACCATGAGGGTATCTGATTTTGATTAAGTTACGTTCATTTTGGCAGACTATTCATATTATTTTCTTGGCTTTTTCCTACCACCCCCTGCATTAGCTGCCCTAGGGCAGTAGGCGTCTGTACCAGCGTACCTACTCTCTTTTCCCCCATTCTACTTTATAGGTCCTCCCCTACCGCTCAACTGTCCCTAAACGGCCTCCTTGAATGTGCCCCTTGCCAAAGCACTCCCTCTCCCCTTGTTGGGGAGGGATCTAGCATTTTTGCCCCGGTGTCTCAGATTCCCCTCTGAGAGAGTCCACAGTGTTAAGGGATTCACACGTAGCGGAAAATGGCCTTTATTGGCCTCCTCTAAGGTGCCCCTTGCCAAAGCACTCCTTCTCCCCTTGTTGGGGAGGGATCCTGCATTTATGCCCTTGAGTCTGAGATACCCCTCTGAGAGAGTCCACAGTGTTAAGGGATTCACACATAGTGGAGGTTTGGGAATGTTCCCATTATCGCTGGTAGCTCAGCACCGCACACCGTGATAGGCGCTCTCTTTGAATCCTTTTTGAAGACCTCCCCGAGACTGATACTTCAACCCTCGGATGTACCTCGGCGACCGAGCAACCTTTGGCCGATGACCGGTGGAGTTGCCCTACGCAACTATTGAGGAGTCTGGCTCTGGTTCCCCCCCTTGGCTGGCACCTACCCTCCTGATCCGCGGACACTATCTCTTTTCTCGTCGCCCTGTTGTGTTCCCTTCCCCCTCCCTCACTCTCTATTCTTCCTCTTCTTTTGCCTCCCTCCCTCCCCCAAATCTCTCTCCCCCTGCCTGCTTTTTCTTCCCCACACCTGATCCATACCTTTGTTACTCATGTATCCCTAGTAATGTACGTACCTGAAACTGTTGTTATTATGTAACTATGTTTGTGAAGCAATTCTACCTACTCATGTAAAGCGCTCTGATACCTCTGGGTGTAGCCAGCGCTATATAAAACTTTTTCTAATAAAAAAAACAAAAAAAACCTACAGCTGTTAAAAAAAATATAAAACATTTTATTATCGACATAATTCCAGTTAATGAGAACAGTCAAGGCAACAACGCAATTGCCTATCCCTTTTTTAGTTCCATAGGCGCTTGATCCACTATACTTTTTTCTAAAGCTAAAATATCAAACACAAAGACAAACTCCTTAGAGCAAACAGTGCTATAAAATAGGAGGACAGAGACTCGAGCACTCACAAGTTGGCCTTTAAAAAAAAAAATCATAAATTTACACCAGTTAGGTTTACTCCCATGTTTGGTTTGGAATTTTTGGAATTCACAAAGCTTTCCAAGAGACAGTACTCCTGGAAAGCTGTGACAATCAAATTTTTGGGGGAATACTGCTGGAAATTACCATCTTGTGAAGCCTTTTCGACATGCTTAAATGTGCATAATGTACAATTGTGCATCGTGTATGATTCTGCATACACTAATATCTTACAGTTCACCTGGTAACTCTTTTTTTGTCTCTTTGGCAATAATATGTCTCCCTGTGGACGAACCATTAACCCTCCTCAATTTTCGTCTGAAACGTTCCCATTCCCACCATGGAAAATACTGTATTCCTGCCCTTGACGGGAATAATCTCCAGGCATTTTCAGAGGAAACGTGAAAAAAAGTAAACAAGAGGTTTCTGAGTAGTCACAATCCAGTAAGTTTGTGAATATTGCTAAACTTTCAGTGTATTCCTGTATCACGAACTAAGGATAAAATTACACCACCTCGGTGTAATAGTGCCTGTGCGTAACGTGTAAAACAACATTTTGTAAAAGAGGTTTTACACTCGTAAATATGGTTATTTGCACGAGTTAGCTGAATATTACTACATAAATACCTTTAAGAACTGAGTCTTGAAAATTTCACAATTGTTAAATATGAATAAGAAGTTATTTTGCATTATGTTGGATATTTATTATTATAAAGAACAATTGTTTAACAAATGTTAGATTTCTTATAGAGATACATTTTAAGGATTTTGGGGGCCCCTGTTCGGAACAGCTTTGAATTTATGATCCATTTTCAGCTCTTTCATGCCCTCTTTGACAGGTCACTGACAGTGCACAGGCATATTGGTCCAAATTCTAAATTTGTTTACATCTAATATTCTAGGATTTTTTGTTTTCAATGTTCTAACACAGCAGAATCTCACTGAGGGGCATATTTATGAGAAAGTCGCACAGCACAGCAAGTCACCTTGCTGCGCTATGTGACAGTGAAAGGGCAGAAGTGCGCCATATTTAAAAGAATACTCTGCATTTCTGCCTCTGTCCCTGCGCTGGTTCAGTTTTGGCTGCCCAGCGCCAATGCAGGCACCCTTGCACCATGGTGCCAGGATGCCTCTGTTGCATGCATGCATGTTTGTGTTTGTTCAGGAAGGGGCACCTTCCTGTACAAAAACAATCCCCTGAGGCATATTCCTCTTTTTATGTGTGATGCATAATGCTGCACACACAGAAAAAGGAAGTAACTAGGAAAAATAAAGATATTTCACCTCGTTACGCCTCCCCTGAGAAGGTTATCTTTTGGGTGCCTTCCTAGGTCTACCACTTTTGGTACATCTGGGAATGCGTCAAAAACCGTGGGAATTGTGTGGGAACACCCACAAATCACACATGGAATGCCTTCCCAGGTTAGAGTAACGCAACACAGCAATTTGTGCTGTGTTACTCCAGATTTATGAACAGCTCAGGGCAACACAAGGTGGCCTTGCATGGCTTCATAAATTGCATTTTGGACTTGTGTCATTCCTGCACCATGTTGCGTGGTGTAAGAGCGATGCAACTCCTCTCATAAATATGCCCCTAATATTATTGCAAATCATCTCTGCGACAGCCTCCCATTTGTCCTATGTGAAGTCCCGTTTTGCTGTAATAGAAGCTATTTCTATGAATGTTGCATGAAACATAAACACAACATTGCTATGCCTGCAAAAGGTCCGAAATAGACTCCCGTACATCACCCACACTAAAAAAACATTAAAGGAAAACTGTATTTTTCAAACAATTTGTTGAAGAATTATTCAAGATCATCAGGGCAAGACTCTCTGCAGAACAGAGCTGGCTCTACCAGGGGGGGCCCTGAAATACTGGGGCCCTGAGCTAGTGCCCACTTTGCCCATGCATTAAAATATCTCTGTCTGTATTGCCAGAGTTCAACAATCTTACCCCATGGGTAAGTCTGCGAAAAGTATTTATATACGTATACATTACACTTCACTGAAGAATAGTTGTTACTGGGATTTATATGAATGCAACATTAATGTACAGCACATATAGATTTTGAGTTAGATCTGTCATGTGAGCCTAATCAGGATGGTGGTGGCATACAGTCCAGTGAAATGCCTTCATTTTCTAAATATACAAAGAATTCAGACTGCATATGGAGAGGGTGAATGATTACAATTCAGGTGTGCACTCGATGTTCCTTTGAGAGTTGTCATCGTCAAGTGGCTATTGGGTATTTTGTATTTTCTACTATTATCAGGTATTACCTTATTACACTAAAAAATAGTGGAGAAGGTCAGGGTTCTTGATTTTTGTTGTGCTTCTCTGATGATCGCCCTATTTGGTTTTGTTTTGTTTTATTTACCATGGACAAATAGCTATCACTTCCACTTTCATGTTTACTGAATTTACAACGCACTGTCTGCCTATTGCCTTCTGTGTCTATCTTTTTAGTGTGTTTTATCATATAAGGAGTGGTTTGGAGCTAGGACTGACACCCACCACCACCACCCACACCAAGCACCTCAAGATCTTCATCAACAGCAAACTCAACATGACCACCCAAGTCAATGCCATCAACATCTCATGCTTCCACACCCTGAAAATGCTGAGGAAGATAGTCAAATGGCTCCCAATCAGACCACAGGAAACCATCTTACACGCCCTCGTCACAAGGAAGCTGGACTATAGGAAACCCCTTTGCACTGGGATCAACAGAAAACCTCACCAGGAGTCTTCCGACCATTCAGAACCCTACGGCCAGAAATACTGTCAACCTCCCACTCCGCACTCACATCACACCACACCTGAAGGAGCTCCACTGGCTCCCAACACACAAATGAGCACAATTCAAACTCTTCACCCACTCTTTTATGGCACCACATAACACTGGCCCAGCATCCCTCAACAATCACTTCTGCTTTCACAAACCTTCCCGACACATCCACTAGTCCGAACTCTTACTTGCGCACATCCCACGCATACAGAAAACCAGATCTGGCAGTCTAAATCCTCCTACATCGCTCCTAAAGTGTGGAACGGACTGCCCCTAAACATAAGAGCCTCTTTCTCACTTCTTGAATTCCACAAGAAGCTGAAGACCTGGTTTTTCGAGTAGTTCCTCTAGGCCCTCGGTTTGACTAGAGTCACACATGCTCAGCGCTAGGGTACCCTCTCGAGTGATAGGGTGCTCTACAAATCTGCATAACATAACATAATATGGTTTGTGTTGGTCAATACGTCTTAATGTGATGCTTAAAATGAATCTCAAAGAGAAGCAAACTGACAACTATAATGACTTTATTTTTTATTGCTACTTTATAAGGATGTGTCTTCGAATTTCAATTTATCTTTTTTTCAATGTTAAAGAGATAAAGGGCCTCATTTAGAGTTTGGTGTAAAAGGATACTCCGTTGCAAATGTGGCTGAAGTCCGGTCAGCCATACTACAAGTGCAGTGTAGCCTATGGCACTTGTAATACGATGGAAGGGATATCCGGCATGTTTTGATGAGGTATCCTGTCCACCAAACTCTAAATAAGGCCCAAAGTTTCCAATTAATTTTAGGAAAGTTGCAAGAGAAACAATTAATTTTGTTGATTTTATTTTAGTTTTTTGCTGAAATCCACTGCTTCAAACTGACTTACAGTTAGTGCAAAAACATTCATTTAATAGACTTATGTTTATTACATTGAAGAATAAAACAAGATGGGCATCAATTTTTCTATGCATACAAGGATAGGTACACAAAGGAGGAGAAGATTATAAATCATGAAGGTGAATTCATATTTATTAAGCTACTTCTAGATGGTGTGTTGCCTGTTATTGGAAACAATTATACGACTAATTTTGGACAAGATACATTTTTTCTTGAAGCTTGGTATATACGTGAAAGCGATTGGGATAGCGTTATGCTAGTTGGAAATTTAAATGTTATCAGTGTAGATCAGTTGGGAACAGTTAACCAGAATATGAATTCACCTTTAAAATATTTAAAAACTTGGAGGATGAATGAAGACTTATGAACCCCAATGAGAGGGAATAGACAACATAAGGCTTGCTACAATAAAAATGCTTTGTAAATCAGGCCTGTGAATTACTATTTGCTACTACTAGAAATTCACGAGAAAGTCAAACCTAAATACATTCAAGGCGAAGACGGTAGTTGAGGGAAAACATGTAGAGGATGGACCTTCCTGGAGTACCAGTGGTTTGTTTGTCATGAGTTGAGCAGCAAGATAAGGAGAACAAAAACCCTTGATAGCAACACTGAAACAGTGCATTAAGTTCACCTATGCTGAGGTTCAGGTCCAGCCTCGGTACAGGGCAGATGCACGTGGGATGGCTGCCTCTTCAGTTCTTCGGTGGAAGTAAAGGGGGACCCATTCAGGGTCTACCCTGCTTCCTCTCTCAGTATGATGTAGAGTTACAAGGACCTAACTGGCTCTTGGGTGTAAAAAAGGCAGTGTCCCAGTCACAGATTTAAGGTAGCTACTCAGGTTCCCTCTACACTTGTATTTTGTGTTACTGGCTGCCTTTAATAGAGGTATACATGCTATCAATCATTTGCATACATGTATTGGGTTCTGTGTTACCTTAAATATGTTTTGTTATGCCTGGAATGAAATATCAAGTGTTTATTACCAGAAACATGTTGTCTCTGGCTTTAATGATCTGCAAGCAGTGCTTGTTCACTGGTTGATATTGCCTCATGATACTGAAGGATTGTAGCAATAAATAAGGCAAAGGGCTGGTCTAATTACTGAACAGTAATCTTCGTTACTCTTATTTGTTATAGTCCTTATGACCTTTCATCCCTCCTCAGCTGGCTGGCATTGACCATTTCTTGGGTGATGCTTGGATATTAAGCAATAGTGGAATCTAGGAGTAGGGTGTATGCTGTAGGCCACTACATGAGGACAGGCTCCCTCCTGGAAATGAGACGGTGTAACAAGGGGAGAGTAGGACTCACAGAGATGAAGATTACCACCATACAATCGTCTCAATCATTACAATATGCAATGTATTGCAAGCACAGTATGAAAATTTACACATATTTCTAAATAGTATCTCTCTCTGTGATATTTCGTCCTGAGAAAAAATGCCTAGCTCATTCAGCTCAGTAGAAATTTGGCAATTTACTATTTTTCATCTGCTGAAACGAATTGGCATTCAGTGACTAAATAACTGAATTTGAGTCTGCCAGAAAATTCAATTTACACGAAGACAAATCATCCATGACACACTCTTAAGGGGGGCATCCAGGCATCCTCTGGGATAGAATTGCTCAGAGAGGAACGACATGTATTTATTTCAAGGCCCAACACCTAAGCTTTGTGCTTCAAGTATGTCAGAATCCCAGAGGTTGGAAATAATCCAAGTTAAAGCAGAGACATAACAAATAGCAACTGACATTTTTTTTGTTTTGTTTGCGGCCCACCGCGGCTGCTGCATGAACATGTAATATTGTTTATGAGAGTAGGTTTTTGTAACCTCTGCGGCCATCATAGCACGCATGCTTTTTAGGTCGAGCATTCAAGAACTCTTGTATATACTTTAGTATATATTTATATGTGTATGGACTTTGTGGGCTCTGGAGATCAGCCCTAGGACTTTTCTGCTTCCGCTTAGGGACTTTTTTTTCTGTTCAACTGCTTCTATTTATGTCTTGATAGAAAACGACCAGTAGAGGTCAGTAAAATACCAGAATTGCTTTCTGCTGAGGGGCTTTTTTTTTTTTCTGGCAACTGCCTCTATTTAACTTTCTTTATAGAAAACAACCAGCAGAGGTCAGTAAAATACCAGAATCACTTTAGCATTCTCTAAATTCCAGTCCATAGAAACTGTCTTCCACGAGCACCCGTAGATAATAATATTTTTTTCAAATCTTGTATTTTCAGTGATATGACCTCCGAAGGCCCTGATTTTATATTAAAAACAGAGCTTTGGACTATACCATTTCCCACTGAAAGGCAATATTTCTCTCCATGTGTTCCCATACTTGGCGTGTCATGCAGTTTGGTGCTTACTTTCCCTCCATGTTAAAGAACGGTAGAAGTTTCAGTACCCAGCCTAATGTGCTGCATTGCTAAATACATATAAGGTCCCAAAGGCGAGACCAATTGCATTGCAAATGCTTGTTAATGTATTTTTCGTAATGGCCGGTGAGCAGGGGATGTTTAAACTAAGCGAGTGGGGCTAAAATCTATGTGTTATCCTCCTCATGTGCTTGTGTACCAGGTTAACATTAAGTGAAGAACAGAAAGCCATCAAATCTAATATTTGTTCTTTTCCGCATAAATGTCTCTTCATGAAACTAATACCAAGGTGTTTTCAAATTGCATTAGTTGCAGACATGTTTAATATATCTTTACTAAATTAATCTATCACCACGCTGACCTTACCAGACACAATGCAGTTTTTTTTTTATATCAAATGTGGTGTTTATTTTTGTTCCTAGGATTGCTACTTATAATGCCCAGCTTTCCAATACTAATTGTTTCCAGAAGCAAGCAGCCCAAGGCAGCAAGCACGAGTGAAATAAGATTAGATGTCACACTAAAATAATGGGGATTTAACTTTCCTAAGTAGCATCTCGATTGTGAGGACTTGACCAAGGGGTGTCCCATAACTCTAGAGACAAACTAGAAAATACTGGGCCTGGTTTAGATATTGGCAGGTGTCCTGCCCTCTGTCTGGGTGGCATAGGTCTTCCACTCTGGCTGGACTATCCCCCCACCATATTTAGAGTTCTCTGACACCCCACAGGGATTTCTATGCCTGCTGAGCAGCCACCGCCACACCAGCTCTTACGAAGTCACTGAATGTTTGCTGAGCAGCTGCCATGTTTCATGAAGCCGCTCAGCAAACTTTTTTGTTTTTCAAAAACATACTCCTAAAGCGGGAGTTCGCTTTTGAAAAACAAAATAATGATGACCCTCAGAGTTTATTTCCAGGTTGTGGGGGGTCATTACTATTTTTTTTTCTGTTTCAAGTTCCTCTGGCTTTCCCTGCAGAGGTCATTTAGAGACCAGATCGTCTACTGAACCCTGAGTCTGACTTGAAAATGATAAATTGAGGAAAATGCTATAACAAATGTGAATTCACAAGCAGATGGCCAGGGCTGCATTAATTCATGGACTGTTGCACTACTTCCAAATATGATGCAAAATATAATGGGGATTATCGGGGATTTAAGGGATCAGATTAAAACACTTCAGAAGACGGTTGAGAGTCTGGAGGGCAAAAGCTAATGGATCAGATGTCCATCCCTGCAGGGGCTGGGGGGCTTTCTTAACAAGTACTAGGATGCCCACCAATTCATGCCCCGGTTCAGATGTTCCCCCGATACAGACCAACAATATTGATTTTCAGCCAGTTTTAGCCCGGCCTACAGTGGAGACAACAGTGCGTACAGCAGATAGGAAGGGATGGCCACAATCCTCTCATCCAAGGTCGAGTCTATTTAAATGGGAACCTTTTACAGTGGCCTGGCTGCAGCAGTCCCCGCCATATGCTTGTACTCAGAGCTCTGCCGAAGTAAGGAGGTGTCAGCCAAGAGGTAACGTTCAAGTGGTATTTACACCCTGGGTACTGTGGGGGGTCAGCCTGGTATGATATTCCTTGATAGGGTTCCTAAGCTAGCATCTGGGGTTAGAAAAGATTCAGACTCCCTAATTAACAAGGTAATATACTGTTTCAGAGCGACAAGACAATGCTATGCACTAATTAGGAGTGATAATATAGGGGTGAAAAGGCTGTGTACCACTGATCATTGCACTGATGAACTGCATATTTCCATTCTCAATAATGATTTGGTGGAAGGTCTCATGGCAGGTGAAGCTCGAACCATCTCCAATGCAAACACACAGATTCAAATTAAGTGTCAAGACTCAGCTATGTCTAGAGAGTCACAACACACAGGGGTCAAGACCGGGAGGGAGGCAGTCATCAGTGTGTTAACTGTCGCCTCTCACTGACTGGCGCACAAGTCATCCTCCTGCAGTAAAACAGTTGTTAGGTTTCCTGTGGAGGAAGAGCTGATCCACCCTTTAACTGCCCAAACACTGACTGATCCACTACACCTGGGTAGAGGGACACACACAGGAATCATAGGAGACAGACTGATGGACCTGACTATGTTTTCGGAGAGTGTGTCTCCGGCTACAAGTACTGAGGGAAGCACTGTAGGGGAATCAGTCTCCTCTTTCTTGGATGGGACCTTACAGCCCCAAGATTCCCATATCAAACTATTGTCATGGAATGTAACAGGATTAACCAAGCTACTGGAGGAGGATGAGTGGGGTCATTTCACTGACACGGTGCCTAGTCCCCGCTCACAAAAGTGGGTATACATCTTTCCGTGTGAATGCAAGTCAATCCGTAAGGGGCAGACCCTCAGGGGGTTGGGCATATGGATTAAAACAACACTCCAATGTAGAATATCCCAAGTGCCTGTAGCTTCTAGTGATATATTAGCAGTTAGACTGGTGTTTCCAGCTGGGTTGATATTAAGAATCTACAATGTTAATAATGGAGTGGAGAACATCAGCAAGGAGACCAAGGTAATTAGTGTTTTGAAGCAAGCGTTTCTGGAGAACCTGGACAAAGATAGGCTTTTGGTGGCTGGGGATTTAAATGCCACCTTCAAACCTTTGGCTGTTTCCCTTCTTGACCTAACGCAAGAACAGGACAACCATTGGGGTATTCCTTCGCTCGATCTTCCTACAGTCAGGTGGACAGCGAAGGCGGGTCAATTACTGACCATGATACTAAATTGCGATCTGAGGGCTACTAATGGTAGATGCCAATCTGATCACCAAGGCAAATCGACCTTTAATAGAGTAGGCTATAGTAGTAGAATTGACTACTTCCTGGTTGATGTAAAGCTCTGGCCAGCAATTGTGGATATGGATATAGTTGAGCGTTTGGACAGTGATCATAATGCCCTTTGTATGTTGCTACGGGTCGAAGTACCCCAAGCCCAGGTACCCTATGGTAATAGAGATACGGGCTCCCTCTCGTATGCCAACAATTCTAAAACAATCAGGTGGGACTGGGTGATGAAAAACCCTGAAGTATTGGAAGTGATCAAGAATAGTGTTACAGCCACTCATGAGTCCCTATCCAAGCTACTGGTTGCCTCTAGAACTGAGAACTTTGCTATCCTCCACGAAAAATTAATAGCCCATGCCAGAGATACATTGGGGAAACATAGGTGCAGGGGGAATATTGTCCCTAACCCCAACAATCAGAACAATGGTGAATGTAGGGAAGCCAAGCGCGAACTCATTGTGGCTGTTAAGACAAAAATTCAGCAAGATATAGCTAAGAAAAGGAAGTTGTATCAGCAAGCGATAATTAAACCCAAAAGGGAATGGGAGAGTTTCCTATGGACCAACTTGCATGTAGCACTTTGTAACAAAGATAATAAGTTATTTTGGAAGACAACATTCAGCTGTCTCAATGGTCATAAGCAAACCCTCGACTTTTGCATCCAGCCGTTAGACTGGATGGCCCATTTTGAACAGCTTTATTCACACAAATGCGATAATGTCGAGAGCGATGCAGAGGCTATTCATTTCGGTTCTACCACCAAGGGTATTTATTGGACTTTTTTGCTCAGTGAAACATTAAAATCTATCAATTCTTGCATTCCTGGTCGTGCCCTGGGACCTGATAGACTGCCCAATGATTTATATAGAGAAAATCCAGAAATCTGGGGGCCATACATCAATTTGCTCACGAATACAATCCTAGCTGGTATGGAGATCGCACCCTCCTGGAGACTAGCAGAAAGTGTGTAAGGGCTCCCTATCAGTGTCTTTTTTTGACCGGAAACCAATAGCAGTCTATGAAAGCACTATTGACGAAATTGTCCCTCCATTGGCAAGGAAACTTTATCTCCAATTCAGGTTTGGCACCTTACCTATAAAATCATTTACGTGCAGATGGCAACAGGAAAAAGGCTCATCCGACGATTTGTGTGTAGGCTGTTCTGAATCGCTTATCCATATTTTGTTTTTTTGTTCCTTTTATAAATCTATATGTGCAAAATGCATTGTTCCCCTATGCATACATTTGGGCTGTAGAGAGCATCAGAAAATACTTAGAATACTGCAGAGTGACACGAGCCAGATTGTAGTTTTTTGTGTGGGTATATTTTTAAAGGCATTTTGGATTAAGCGAGCTAAACTCTTACAGTCTACCACTGAACTTTGATATGAATTACTTGATGTTGATGAAGTTATGTGGTGGGTTTTTAAATGCTGTAAATTTTATCTGTGGTTTAGTCCCTTGCTATTTTAAGTTAATGGTTGTGACATGAATTTTTTGTGGTTTTTATATCGTGTATTTTAACAGCCAACTTTTATGTACTGATATTTATATGTGTATTTTTATGTATATGTGTATTGTGGTTGTCTTGTTGTCTATACTTTTATGATCCATAGTGATCAAAATAAAGTCAATGATGATGATGATGATAAAGGAGTTACCACCCTGTATAGTAGATTCAAATGAATACATGGCCTAAAAAGTGACAGAGCTTTAAAAAAGAGCCTTTGTTATTTAACTGATTTGGGATTTCAGACGCATACTGATGCCTCAGAAATCCAAAGGTAAATGAAGGGTACCTATTGCAGCTTTGAGGGGCCATCTTGAATTCCCAGGGGGTCTTGATCATGTACACAGTGACGTCCATTCTGTCTGCACCGAGAAGATAATTTCCCCTCACTCATGCTTCACCAATTATATTGTGTGTTTTAATATTGATATACTGATGGAATCAAAGGAAAAGCAATATAGTAGAGTTTATGAAAAATCTAAGAAAACTAGCGAACTATTATCTCTTTGGGCAAAATCCAATGAGATTGCAAACAATAATCACGTTCTTCAGAATGAGGCTGGCCATCTACTTCGAGATGATGAACAATTTACAGGTAGATTTCACAGCAGTTGTATCTAGAGAAAGATGAAGTTCACAACAGTATTGAAAATAGCATTTGTTTTGTGCCAGCCATCAAATTTTAGTATTGAACATAAAGTTCAACTAAACGCCTAAATTATCTTTAATTATTATATTTTGGAGTAATCAAAATATTTTTGGGGAGTAATCAAAAGTCATCAAACTACAGTGACTGGGGTATAGAGCTGAGTTCTACAAACATTTTTTAACAATAATGACACCTCTGTTTTGGTAAAAAATAA
The DNA here is from genome assembly GCA_963921515.1 of Calotriton arnoldi. Taxonomy (NCBI): domain Eukaryota; kingdom Metazoa; phylum Chordata; class Amphibia; order Caudata; family Salamandridae; genus Calotriton; species Calotriton arnoldi. Next base: position 601,286 of record CAWUFW010001226.1, read on the forward strand.
ATATATATATATTTCATTGTGAAAGACATACTTGTCCCAAAAGATAGGGTTAGCACTAATGTTGCGTAAAATAAGTAAGTAATTTACCATATTTGATTAAATAAAATATTTCATAAAATGACGTTAAAGGTTATCACTGCCCAAAGGGGAAAAACATATTGATTTCACTCAAAGTAAATTAAGTAATCCAATAAAATCTGTAATTCTGTACATCAGCCAAAAAAGGACACTTTAAAATTAATTTCAAACCAACCATCAAAAAGATAAATTCTTGATGAATTCTTATAAATGCCCGATTAGCAGTGCTAATTACAAGTTTAGATTGCAAAGATGCAGTGTCCAAAATTGATTATTGTGAGGATGAAGTGAATTTCTTGGAGACCTCTTTGAAGACTTTGGCAGCTTGACAGAGATCTGAGATATTCTGTGAGTTAAGACTGTGTTTTAAGGCTTCCTTGCATTGTCTGATGTTATTTATCAGAAAAATCTGCTTGACGAGTACTTGCCTCTCACAGACTGCCCAGGACAGCAGAAGAGAAGGTGCAATATAGATTATGTGTCGTGGTCACAAAATCTGCACCTGAAATTAGAAAATTGATGATTGGTCCAAGACAGTCTAAGTTCCTATATTGGGAATAACAGAAAACGCATACAAACAATAGATAGTCTTACTGTTTTGTGTATTGTCTCTGTTAGATAAAGCTGAGTGGTCAAAGTTTTGTATGCCGCCAAGGTATATTGCAAATGTTTGTTTTTGCCAGATCTAGGATGTCAACAGTACGACTAAGCAGCATCACTTGTGTGTTTATGGCAGATTTAAGTGCTGAGTATGACATGTTACTTTCCCAGATTGACTTTGCCTTCAGGTCCTTCATAGAGTTTGTTACATATTTAGCCCAGAGATTCCCACTGAGACAGTCATTTGTGAGTATTGGCTTGAAAACTTCTTTTAGTGCTCCCTTCTTGGCTTTGTTGACCAATGAGCAGTATTCCAAGTAGTTTACTTTACATGCAAAATCTTGATGGACTAATTCAAATTCTAGTCATATTTGTGATATCAAGGAGCTCCAAGGTAAGAGGAAGGGCTTTCAAAAAGTGTTGCACTGTCTTAACTCTAAAGGTCGATGCAAAGGGGCCTGTGAAGTCTTGATGGCCATGCAATACTGATTGTTAAAGTTTGGCTCTTGCTACCTTCAGTATTGCACTGGCTGAAGGACTGTATAGCTTTGTGTTAAGTCTGCAGAGGCTATATGCTACTATGGCTCTTCTGTGTTTCATTTTTGCTAAAAGATATCTCGGCGTACGTTTTTCTGTGAGCCAGATGCCCAGATATTTGTGAGACGCAGCGTATCTCAAGATGAGAGGACCAGAGTATCATACTTTTTCAATTTTTTTCATATTTGCCAAAGATCATATCTTTTGCTTTTGACTGGCTCAGCTCTAATTTGTTTTCAAGATTAAAGACATCTAATATGTTTAAGGCCCTTTGCAGGTTGATGTAGGTATGATCTAATATGACAATATCATCCACGTACTGTATAATTTGCAGGTGATGATTTTGTATCTTTGAAGGAAATGATCTGGCTTTTTCTAACGATGCACTGATGTCCGCTGTGTAGAAACTGAAGCGGAGAGGGTCAAATATGCAGCCTTGCTTCAAGCCCCCGTCCATGTACATTTTCTATGAGACTGAGGCCTTTACCAAGTTTCACTTGCACCCAACTTTCTGACTATAAAGACATAATTGCTTTAGGTAGGAGGGGCGCCCATCTTTAAGTTGTTTTTAAACTTTGAGTAGGCTCACAGTCTTGAATAAAATTGGAACCTGGTACATGTGAGTCCTAACTCGATTTTATCTGGAGAAATACTTTATCCTTATGCACATTACAGGGTCTTTTTTAGACATACACATATTATTGTCTGCACCTCCTTTTCTTAGACTGGACACTTTTTCCTCCTTTTTTCCTCTTTTTACACTGGTGAGAGAGTTACCGATGATGAGAAACGTGGGCAAACTGGTGAGAACCTACCAGCAGCTCCCCTGGTGAAGCGCACGTGATGGACTCTCTCGCCTTCTTACACCTTTTTGTTTGTTTATATACACCTTTTCAGTAGGGGGTATGTTTGTAGGGAGTGGACTGATAAACATATGTTTATAAATATATAAATATAATTTCTTTGGGCATTTGGGACTGGATAAGACTGGTAATTCTTTGCAACCAGCAAGTGGGTTGAGGTTGTAGCCCCCCACCACCAGTTTTACAAAGGAAATTGGACTTTGCCCTCTTCAATCAGGTCTTTTTGTTTATTGTCACTTGTGAGTGGAGGGCGACCTGACTGATACTTTCCCTCTTGAGCTCCTTATTGTGGTTGACTTGTTGATGCAGCAGACATAATATATAGCAGTTCTATCTTGGTGGTCTCCACAATGTGCGCCAACGCGCATTTTGGTGATGACCCACAGATGAGGTCGCACCTTCCTCAGGGCTCTAAAAACATAGGGGAATCAGGGAGTCTTGGTATCAACAGTGGACGAATACTGCAAATGAAAAATTCCGTTTTGAGCAAGGTTTCTTGGCTCAAGTTATAAACAAAGGCTAAATAGATAAAGGATGGGGGAAGTGCAGTAGGCTGCATGGGAATAGAGTGCTTAATTTCTAAATAGAAAGAGTACCAGGTGAGTCAAGTAAAGAAAAGAGAAAGAAAAACGCTATCACCAGTGGGCCTTAGTGTAAAAGATGTGGATGTAAAATGGCGCCAAAAGCGCAAAGATATAGCCATATGTCAAGCCCAAGGAGATTAAAAACTAATGAACACCAAGTGAAAAAAGGCTGTGGGAGACATGTGGTACGTGCCTCCAATAGGTGACCTTAAACCCATGTGCGTCTACGGACAATCAAAGGCGTGATACAGAGTAAAGATCTAGAAGACTAGATACTTACCTGTCCTAGTGGGAAAGCTCCATATAGAGGGATATAGGTACTGCAGGATACAGCGCAAAAACGGAGGGAACCTCCCAGAGGTATGGAGTTCCTAAAAAGGGCATGATGGAGATAGATAAAAACAACCTCAATGGATCTGAAAAAACTAGTAGACGCAGAAAAAAGCAGCTGCAGACAAAGCAAAGGGGGTCTGCCCAAGCTCACATACCTTCAGAATAGTCTCTTGGAGCATAGTCTTCAGGGCAGTGTAAGAGAGGCCAATGGCCTAGTAATACGAGGCTGATGGAAGGCTTAGGTAGATTAATATACAATCCTAAGAATATTCACAGGAAGAGGCAGAATGGAGACTGCTTGAGATAGATATGTGGCTGGATCTGGGGAGTGAATGAACATATTTCAACACAATATACATACAACAAAGAAGTAGACAAATGAGGAACAAGCCATATACAATCTGTACCAAAAAAGTCAGTAGGCATACTTCTCTATCTTAGAAACCAACTGTATACATGTAGACAGATGTACTTGGACGAACCATTGCGAGAGAAGAGACTAACGAAGAGACACTACGTTGTCTAAATCAACGCTGCCAAAGCTAACAAGTGGTAGGACCAGAAAGAAAATGGTGACTAAAAACAGGTGTCCAGTAAAAGATAAATGAGCAAATTGCGATTACTATAGGTGTTGAGCATTACATTACGAGGGCAGAGTAGAGAGAGCGTCCAAATGAGGAAAGTGAACGGATCGAATAATCTCTTACCGTTATGATCGGCAGAAAACAGCTTCTCACATCCTGTGGAGCGGTACCTGCAGATGCAGACTTGATGGCAGAGTTGGTGCCGTCCGACAGGGATTTAAAAGCCGTGCTGTCCAGGAAGTGGGTGACCATACAGGCCGCGCCACTAGGGCAAGCAACAAAAGACAGCGTCAGCAAAGACTAGAGGGGGCATATTGGAACGTTCCCATTAAGGGAGATGAGGGGTAAGTAGAAACCATAATCCTAGCGGGATGGGGTGTATACCCCGTGCCGGAACCAGAAAACACACAAGGGTGTACCAACAGGTGCAGGTATTTAAAAGACATGCCACCCCGGAGGTGGGTGCGAGTACAGGCCGCGCCGCTAGTGCAAGCAACAAAAACAAGCATCAGCAAAGACTTAAGGGCACCATATTGGAATGGTCCCATAGAGGGAGATGCGGGGTAAATGAAAACCATAATCCTAGCGGGATGGAGTGAATACCCTATGCTGGAACCAGAATACAAACAAGGGTGTGCCAAAAAGGTACAGGGAGATGCCAGAAATAAATAGACACATTAGAAATTAAAAAATGGGAATGAAAATACAAATGAAAAAAATATATTCAATATTATGAATCAAATACACAAGGTTGTATGCGCAGGGGGCACCAAACAATGGGCCCAAAACATTTTTAGAAAAAAGGAGAAAGAAAAAGGGGGGTTTTCAGGATAACATAAATTGGCCTCAATAAGACATGGTCTGGGTGCAGTGAACAGGACCAATCAGTCCCAGGTACCTAAGGGACTGATGAGAGAAAGTGGTCCAAAATGACAGAAGGGATCTCACAGAGCATGTTCCCAGGGTGTTATTTCATTGAGTCCTCCCTTTTCTGTGTTAAGGAAGAATATCCAAAAGACCTCTCTTTTTTTGCGATATATGATATTATCCCTTCCTTTAACGGAGTAGATTTTTTTCCAAGATGGTCCATTGAAGGTCTTTATCTAGGTGTCTCTGCGAAAGCCAATGCTGAACAAGGGGAGCAGATGCTAGATTTTTGCTCTCCCATTCTTGTTCTGCCTTCGCGTCCAGTTTCACCCATGTAAACCAATCCACATGGGCATACAAAAAGGTAAACTATGTCTGAAGTTCTGCAGTTAGTCATGCCTCTCAATTTGATGGTTTTCTCCCCAACAGTGATAGTATCTGACACAATAGCATTATCACAGGCGTGGCAAGAGCCACATTTGTGATTCCCTTTTATCGGTTGTGACCCATGTATAGATTTTTGAATGAAGGTTTTTCCTCCCTTAGTCTTGGCATTGACTGACACATTGCGTCCATTTTTATTGCGTCTGAATGCAAAGGTCGGTCGAGGGAGTTTAGCCTCATCACTGAAGATGCCATTGAGAGTTGATGGTTTGTCTTATCTTGTGATCAAAGTTAGAATGGTGACGCAAATAAGTTTGTCTTCAATCTGACTCTCTTTAGGCTCAAACATGCTGTCTTGGTCATAGTATCTGGTTCTTTTGAATGCGTCTCTAACTATATTTTTGGGGTAACCTCTATCTAGAAGTTTTGTTTTGAGAGTTTCAGCGTGAAGAATGAATTGTTTAATGTTCATGCAGTTTCTCCGTAGACGGAGAAATTGGCTGAAAGGTATCCCCTGTTTTTGATAGCGTGGGTGGAAACTGCTGAAGTGGAGAATAGTATTCCTGGCGGTTGGTTTTGTGAACAACGATACCTGGAGTTGTAGGTTGTGGTGCTCAATCCAGAGATCGAGAAGTTCAATTTTGTTGTTGCTATATTTGGTTATAAATTTAAAGTTGGAATCACAGAGGTTGATCCATAGACAGAATTCTTTAAGATCTTCTTCACTGCCATGCCATAAGAAGAAAATATTGTCAATATATCGGGACCAGTTAGAGATATTTTCAAAGAATGGGGCAACCTCATTGTAGATGTAGATGCCCCATGTATAGGTTAGTTATGCTGGGTGCACACGCAGCCCCCACGCTAACCCCTTTCGTTTGTTGGTACCAATCTTCATCAAACTCAAAAAAGTTATATGAGAACACTATTTCCAAACATTGTAGAATGAAATTGGAGTTGGACAGTGTTTCTTCTTTTTGTAGAATTTCCCCAATCACTCTGAGTGCTTACTCTTGGGGAACATACGTATAAAGAGCCTCTATGTCCATAACTACCAGAATATCACTCTGAGGATTGAACGGGAGACCTTCTAGTTTGGAGATGAAATGGCCTGTATCTTTGATGTATGATGTTAGCTTGCTCACTCGCAGCTTAAAAAATATATCAATGTATTTAGATAATGGTTACGTTGCAGCTCCAATGGGAGAAGCAATTGAGCGCAGAGGGGGGTTATTTGTATCTTTGTGTGTTTTGGGAACACCATAGATGACTTGTAACTGAGTGTTACTGGGTGTAAGATATTCAGCTTCTTTTTGGCAGATATTGCCAACTTGGTAGGCCAACTCAACTAGATTCCATATTTTTTGTTTAAATTTGCTCTCAGGATCCCCTCTGGAGTGGACATAGTGTTCTGGGACAGCCAGCATATGCTTCATTTGTTCTTTGTAATCTGATGTTTTGAAAATAACAATGCCCCCTCCCTTGTCACAGGGTTTGATGGCAATGTTTTGGTTATCCTTTAATTGGTGGAGAACCAATGTTTCTGAGTGTGATATGTTGGGTGGAGGTCTGGGAACAAATTTGATGACTTTAGTCATTTTGGAGATAACTGCCTTTTCAAAGATTTCCACTTCAGGTCCTAGTTGGTCCAGTGTAGTGATAAAACTCGAGGGTGGTTTTAAACCTGATACGTTGCTGTCAAGAATGTTTTCACGAGACATGAAGAATTTTTTTAATTTAATACGTCTGAAGAAAGCGTGAAGATCTTTCATAAATTCAAACTTATTCATAGGAATAAATGATAGTCCCTTGGAGAGAAGGTTTTCAGTTTCCCTATCAACATCCTCAGTAGACAGGTTGAACACCGGTATGGAGTCTAGTTTCTCCAGTATTGTTGACTTCTGGTTTGTAGGTATTTCTGTGGATGGTCCTGGTTCTGAGTGTAGTTTGTGGTTTGATTTCGGTATCTGGGACGAAAGTTGCCTTATATGTTTCCTAAAAAACGGTTGTTGGGGGTAGATCGATCAAATTGTTTTCTGCGGTTACCGTATAAATCAAACTGATTAGAGGAACCTTCTCCCTCCAAGTCAGTGGTATCTGAAAAAGTAATAATCTTTTTATTGGTCCAGTTACGTTGTTCAAACTGAGAAGAATCTTCTCTCGGTGTAGAATAAAAATGTTCAGTAAGAAACGGTTAAACCTGTTCTTGTGAAAAAAAGCGAATGTCCTTCCTAAGTTTATCGGCCTTTTTTTAAGAAGATATTCACTGAAGCAGTCGAGTTCAAGGTTAACCTCTTCCAGTCTCTTTTTGGTGTCTTCTAACGAGTTTGTTTGCCTACGTTTGTCTTCAAGGTCTTGTATTTCTTTGTTAAATAGTGCCACTACCTCTCTAGCTGTCTCAATAATTAGGATCATCCAATCGCGGGAGCAGCGATTGGAGCTCAAGGCCCACTTTTCTAGAATTTTTTTGATTTCTGTAAAGAGGCCTGGGATGTTTGTGACTCGGAGGCCTATAGGTATATTTCCAGCTTTAAGATATTCAAGCATAAAGTGGGCGTAAAATTCTGTTTTTTTAGATTTCTATTTAAGGTTTATTAACTTTTCCCAATCGTTGTTTAGACCTTTGGAGAGAGTGAATGGTTTGTCTCCTATGGATGGTTGTCCCAGGAGTTTAGCGAAATCCTCATCGCTAAAACCAAATGTTGTAATACTCTCCATAGGGTCTAAGACCTGAGCGAATAGAGAAGAGTGCCAGCAGGAGTTACCCGCAGTGCATAAAGTAAACACAATAGAGAAGAAAATATTAGAACGAAACAAAACAATATAATGATAACATAGAAAGAGAGAGATAATATGTGAATAGGTAAGAAATCACCTTTGCCGAGCTAACTTTGTACACAAAAAGGGATCAAACGTCTGCAAGAACAAGTCCCTCACAGCAGCGTGCTGTAAACTGTAAATACAAAAAGAGAGAGGGCTCCTAAGGTAAGGATAAGCAGGCGGGGAAAAATGGCCCTTTTTAGGAACTCCATACCTCTGGGAGGTTCCCTCCGATTTGTGCTTTATCCTGCAGTACATATATCCCTCTATATGGAGCTTTCCCACTAGGAAAGGTAAGTATCTAGTCTTTTAGATCTTTACTCTGTATCAAGCCTATGATTGCCTGTAGACTCACGTGGGTTTACTGTCACCTAATGAAAGCACGTACCACATGTCTCCCACAACCTTTTTTCACTTGGTGTTCATTAGTTTTTTATCTCCTTGGGTTTGACATATGGCTATATCTTTGCGCTTTTGGCGCATTTGACAACCACATCTTTTACACTAAGGCCAACTGGTGATAGCGTTTTTCTTTCTCTTTTCCTTACTTGATTCACCCGGAACTCTTTCTATTTAGAAATTATGCACTCTATTCCTATGCTGCTTTCTACACTTTCCCCATCCTTTATCTATTTAGCCTTTGTTTATAACTTGAGCCAAGAAACCTTGCTTAAAACTTTATTTTTCATTTGCAGTATTTGTCACTGTTGATAACAAGACTCCCTGATTCCCCTATGTTTTTAGCGCCCTGAGAAAGGTGCGACCTCATCTGTGGCTCATCACCGAAACGTGCATCGGCGCACACTGTGGAGACCACCAAGATAGAACTGCTATATATTATGTCTCCTGCATCAACAAACCAATAAGTGTTTTAGAAGTGCATCTGTTTAGGACACTTATTTCATCAAGTCTTAGCTTTATTAAATAGCGATATCTAGCATAATCATTTGTTTGCCACAGGCATTCTCTAAAGATACTAAGACTGAGCTACTCCTATATAAGTGGACATCACATTTTAAGGTTTCTGTCTGTACACTATAGCGGACTGGTCTTCCCAGATTTCTATGTATATTTTGTTGTTTTTAGAATGTGTTAACTGTATGTTGATGAATGTGGTATGTGTGGAAGTTGGTGATCAGCGATGTTGATATTCTTTGTCTTGGTGTCGCTTCCTTATATTGTATTGTCTTGATGTATATAGAAATTTTCTTTGATGTGATCATATAGCATTTAAGTTTCTATTAGTTGACATCTATAATAAAAATGAGAATGTATCCTTTCTGTTTCATTGTTTAATACAAGTGTGTTCACTGTATGATTTTTCTGAAATATATGCGTATTTACCATATCTGTGTGTACAGTTAAGAGCAGTTTTTTTTGCTCATTTGTGACTCATATTGAGCGCTGTTTTGATGGCGAGTGATTCCACCCACTAAAGTAGTTTGCAGACAGGGTAGTTTAGATATACTTCAGCGTGCCATTTTCCCCTGATTTACCTGCCTGCTTATCTTTACCTCAGGGGCCCTCCCTCTTTTTGTAAAGACAGGAGCATGGCTAGTGTGTCATGGGCCCTTAGACCAAGGAAGGAAATGGGTCCCTAGCTGCTGTTTGAATTACAAAATACAATAATCAGGGTTCAATGGACCACTCAAGCCTTTGGGCCTCGGTGCCACTGCACCTGCTGCACCAATGGAAGTTATGTCCCTGTGTATAGGTACATGCTTGGACTGCAGGCTCCACATCCCAACTTTTAAAATGGAGAATGCTTTTAGCAGCAGGGTCCAAATTCCCTGTACAAATGAGTTCTTACATGGGTCTGCTTGGCAGCTATCATTTTCTTGCTTGCGATGGGGTTAGCATGTGAATGCACAGAAAACATGCTAGCATGTCTTTGTAGTCCTGTTTTACTTTGTAAGGAGTGCTTAAGGTGTACAAATATATGTAGCCCTGCACTTTTACTGTATCATATACAATGTGAAATGGCGTTACGTGAAGGGGGAACATGCATGTTTTGGAAATAAGTGCTCAACGGAATGCCATTTTAGAGACTCTGCGGCTGTATGTGACATTAGTGCTATATATGATTTACTGTTAACACCGATCTATGTGTCCATGATACACGTACATCAAATAATGTCACAGATGTGTGTTTTTGGGTTGTTCTTGGAGAATGTACAGAATAACAACAGTCACATGAAGAAGAAATCAAGATTCACACTAGCTGACATGAAAACACTATTGATGTTACTGCCATATAAGCCATCCTTACTGGCAGTGATTAATTTGTATAGGAATAGGTGCTGGGCCCAGTGTTTTTCTCAGAAGTCTGCAGCAGGTGCTGTGAAATATCAATTCTCGAATGCCAAGGCTGCCTAGTCTGTATTCCACCTCACGCCTCTTCCATCCACCACAATACACTTTCCCTGCATTTATTTCACTATTCTGGGCCCAGCTTTCTCCATTTGTCACATTTTCCACTTCTTTTTTTCAGTTTTCTGCCTTTCTCTCTCGTGCTCTGGTCCATGGTTTGATGATGATAAATAAGTCCCGGTCCCCAAAAATGAGTACCGTTGAGCCACACCTAAAAACAATGGCACAAATTCAGCACTGCTTACTGGTGAAAAATGTTACTGTACTTTGTTATGCAATCAGAACATGATAAAATGCAAAATCATCTCTATGGTGATTTTCATTGGCTCAATAAATAGAAGTATACATAATTCTGAAAATGATGAAATGACTGATGGTGTCAAATCATGTAAGTACATGTGAATAGAAAGTACGCTGGCATAAAACTGGGGGAGGTTCAGCCAGTGGAACAGGACAGGACACCATTGCAAGAAAAGGCCTTGACAAAATGAGCAGTGGATCAGTCCAAGGCCTCTCAGAACTACACAGATCAGCAGTCTCTCTCCTGTTGGGAAGCCAGAGAGGGGGAGAGGTTTACTCCCCCTACTGATCCATTGTGATCTTTTGAGGAGAGGAGATCCAGGAGAAGTTCACTCTCTTCCTCCTCACCTCCATCTGTTACCAAGAGCTTAGTGACCTCGGACCTCTCAAAGTGAGGTTTGGGGAGGTTAACAGGCAGGACCTTTAAATGGTTCCTGGGGGCCTGGAGGTCCAACATATCTTATCAAAAGGCAAAAATGAACTTTGTATTGCATCAAAGTTTCAAGCAAAGGCCCTACAAATCCCTAACTGTCCCTACACTACCTTAACATGGAAATCATAACCTAAAGCAAGTTTAGCAAAGGTGGGGGAAAAAGTGTCAGCCGTTAGAGCTTCCTAAGAAGTAACTCCTACCAGGGTCATGTAGCATGAAGCCAAAAAGCCAAAGATGAGGTCTGTACCTCAAGCCATCCTAGTGAGTGTCAGATGTCCCTAACTACATTGAAATCACACTGTGAGGTATGGCTTGCGTGGGTCCCCTAACGTTTTCTTACCCAGAATCCCTTACAAACCTCAAATTTAGCTGAAAAAAAAACTTTTTTCTCAAATTTCTGTCTGGGAAAGTTCTGGAATCTACGTGGATCCACAAATTTCCTACCACCCAGCGTTCTCCCAGGTCTCCCGATAAAAATGATACCTCACTCGCGTGGGTGGGTCAAGTACCCGCGACAGGCAAGGGCCCAAAACGTATTGAGGAGCCATCAAAATGACCTATCACAAAACAACCTGGTTTTGCAAGGGGAGTCCCCTGGGTTTTTGGCCCCGAGCTCGGCGGCCATCTTGGAAAACTACCAAACCCACACATTTCTGAAAACTAGACCCCCGGGGGAGTCCAGCGAGGTATGACTTGCGTGGATCCCCCAACGTTTCCCTACCCAGAATGCCCTGCAAACCTCAAATTCAGCTGAAAAAACCACATTTTCTACATATTTTTGGGTTGAATCACCGTGCCGGCACAAATGTCCTACCCCACAGCATTCCTCTCAGTCTCCCAAGTAAAATGATACCTCACTTGTGTGGGTGGGGCAAGGGCCTGTGACTGGGAAGAGCCCAAAACATAGGGATTTAGGGTATAGCACCGACAATTCTAAGCGCTACATTTTTTTAAAAATAAGTTTTTAGCCAATTCTGCATTGGACACCCACACAAGTGAGGTATCATTTTACTCGGGACACTAAGGAGAATGCTGTGGGGTAGGACATTTGTGCCGGCGCAGTGATTCCACCCAAAAATATGTGGAAAATGTGGGTTTTTTCAGCTAAATTTGAGGTTTGCAGGGGATTCTGGGTAGAGAAACGTTGGGGGATCCACGCAAGCCATACCTCATTGCACTCCCCAGGGTGTCTAGTTTTCAGAAATGTGTGGGTTTGGTAGGTTTCCCTAGATGGCGGTGAGCCCGGGGCCAAAAAAACAGGTGCACCCCCCCAAAAAAAAGGTAGTTTTGTTATAGGTAATTTTGAAGTCTCCACAGTACGATTTGGGCCATTTACTGTTGCAGCCACTATGCCTACCCACACATGTGAGGTACCATTTTTATCGGGAGACCTGGGGGAACGCTGGGTGGTAGGAAATTTGTGTCAGCCCAGTGATCCTACAACTTTCTCACACAGAAATGTGAGAAAAATTTGATTTTTTCAACAAAATTTGAGGTTTGCGGGGGATTCTGGGTAGGGAAATGTTGGGGGACCCACGCAAGACATACCTTGCTGGACTTCCCCGGGTGTCTAGTTTTCAGAAATGTGTGGGTTTGGTAGGTTTCCCTAGATGGCCGCCGAGCCCGGGGCCAAAAACTCATGGGACCCCCCTTGCAAAACCAGGTTGTTTTGTGATAGGTAATTTTGATGTTACCTCAATAGGTTTTGGGCCCTTGCCTGTCGCGGTTACTTGACCCACCCACACGAGTGAGGTACCATCTTTATTGAGAGACCTGGGGGAATGCTGTGTAGAAGGAAATTTGTGGATCCACACAGATTCCAGAACTTTCCCACACAGAAATTTGAGAAAAAAGTGATTTTTTTCAGCTAAATGTGAGGTTTGCAGGGGATTCTGGGTAGGGAAATGTTGGGGGACCCACGCAAGCCATACCTTGCTGGACTCCCGTGGGTGTCTAGTTTTTAGAAATGTGTGGGTTTGGTACGTTTCTCTGGATGGCCGCCGAGCCTGGGGCCAAAAACTCAAGGGACCCCCCTTGCAAAACCAGGTTGTTTTGTGATAGATCATTTTGATGTCGCCTCAATAGGTTTTGGGCCCTTGCCTGTCGCGGGTACTTGACCCACCCACACAAGTGAGGTACCATTTTTCTTGGAAGACATTGGGGAATGCTGGGTGGGTGGAATTTTGTGGATCCACACAGATTCCAGAACTTTCCACCACAGAAATGTGAAGAAAATGTGGTTTTTGTGACAAATTCTGAGGTTTGCAAGGGATTCTGGGTAACAGAACCTGGTGAGAGCCAGACAAGTCACCCCATCCTGGATTCCCCTGGGTGTCTAGTTTTAAAAAATTTATAGGTTGGCTAGGTTTCCCTAGGTGCCGGCAGAGCTATGGTTCAAAAGCTACAGCTAGGCACTTTGCAAAAAAAGGGTCCGTTTTCACTGTGAAAATGTGGTGTGTCCACGTTGCGTTTTGGGTCATTTCCTGACGCGGGCACTAGGCCTACCCACACAAGTGAGGTACCATTTTTCTCAGAAGACTTTGGGGATTGCGGGGCGGGTGGAATTTTGTGGATCCACGCATATTCCAGAACTTTCCACCACAGAAATGTGAGGAAAATGTGGTTTTTTTGACAAAGTTTGAGGTTTGCAAGGGATTATGGGTAACAGAACTTAGTGAGAGCCAGACAAGTCACCCTATCCTGGATTACCCTGGGTGTCTAGTTTTCAAAAATGTATAGGTTTGCTAGGTTTCCCTAGGTGCCTGCAGAGCTAGGGTTCAAAATCTACAGCTAGGCACTTTGCAAAACAAGGGTCTGTTTTCACTGTGAAAATGTGGTGTCCATGTTGCGTTTGAGCTGTTTCCTGTCGCTGGCACTAGGCCTACCCACACAAGTGAGGTACCATTTTTATCGGGAGACTTTGGATAATGCGGGGTTCATGGAAGTTTGTGGTCCCACGCAGATTCCAGCACTTTCCATCACATAAATATGAGGAAAATGTGTTGTTTTTTTTTTTTACAAAGTTTGAGGTTTGCAAGGGATTCTGGGTAACAGAACCCGGTGGGAGCCAGACAAGTCACCCCATCCTGGGTTCCCCTGGGTGTCTAGTTTTCAAAAATGTATAGGCTTGCTAGGTTTCCCTTGGTGCCGGCAGAGCTAGGGTTTAAAATCTACAGCTAGGCACTTTTCAAAAAAAAGGGTCAGCTTTCACTGTAAAAATGTGGTGTGTCCACGTTGCATTTTGGGCCATTTCCTGTCGCGGGCACTAGGCCTACCCACACAAGTGAGGTACCATTTTCCTCGGAAGATTTTGGGAAATGCGTGGTGGGTGGAAGTTCGTGGATCCATGCAGATCCCAGAACTTTCCATCACAGAAATGTGAGGAAAATTTGTTTTTTTTAACTAAGTTCGAGGTTTGCAAGGGATTCTGGGTAACAGAACCTAGTGAGAGCCAGACAAGTCACCCCATCCTGGATTCCCCTCAGTGTCTAGTTTTCAAAAATATATAGGTTTGCTATGTTTCCCTAGGTGCCGGCTGCGCTAGGACCCAAAATCCACAGGTAGGCACATTCCGAAAAAAAGTCAGTGCCTAGTGGGCTTTCTGCCGCCCTGGGGAGGGGGGAAATCAGGGGCTATTGCCCCGACATGCCCCGAGGGGGGCAGAAAGACTGTGGCTATTCTTTTGGGGGGGGTCAGGGGCATTGGGATGCCCATTATGGTCAGCCCCCACCCCTGCGTATAAAAAAGCCAGCATAATCGCTGGCGCATAGTGGGCTTTCTGGGGGGCAGATCAGGGGCTACTGCCCCCATCTGCCTCCTGGGAGAAGCAGAAAGACTGTGGCATCTTTTTTGGGGTGGGTGGGGGCATTGGCATGTCCATTCTTGGCAGCCCCCACCCCGAACTTTGGAGAGAAAAAAATCCCTGGTGGCTAGTGGGCTTTCTGCCCCCCCGGGGGGTGCAGATAAGGTGTTATTGCCCCATCTGCCTCCCGGGGGGGGGGCAGAAAGACTGTAGCATTTTTCTTTTGGGTGGGGGCATTGACATGCCCATTCTGGGCAGCACCCACCCCTACCTATATAAAGAAACAAATCCCTGGCGCTTAGTGGGCTTTCAGCCCCCCCCCCTGGGGGGGCAGATCAGGGGCCATTGCCCCCATCTGCCTCCTGGGGGGGGCAGAAAGTCTTTTGTTTTCTTTGTGGGTAGGGTGGGGGCATTTGCATGCCCATTCTGGGCAGCCCCCACCCGGACCTATAAAAAAATAATCCCTGGCATCTAGGGTGCTTTCTGTCCCCCACGGGGGGGGCAGAAAGACTGGAATTTTGTGGGGGGTTGGGTGGGGGCATTGGCATGCCCATCTTGGGCAACCCCCACCCCTAAATTCATCGGGGGAAAAAAACCTGGTGTCTAGTGGGCTTTCTTCCCCCGGGGGGGGGCAGATTGGGGGCTAGTGTCCCGATCTGCCCCCCAGGGGGGGCAGAAAGACTAAATATGCCCAAATAAATATGGGGGGAGCAAAGGCCCTTGCCCAAGGGGCTGCTCCCCCCTCCCTGGTGCCTAGTGGGTGAATCCCCAAGCAGGGATCTACTAGGGCGGGGTACCATTGGAAGGGGAGATTCTCCCCTTTACAACGATACCTCTCCTGACTTTCTACGTGCTCAGGGGGCTGAGATAGCCCCCTGAGCACATAGAAAGAGAAACTGAAATGAGCCTCTTGACGTCATTTCAGGGAAACCAGGGGGGGGCCTCGGGAGCTGGGGAAGCTCTTACTAAGCCAGGCATATAAAAGATATACGGTCAGTTTGCTTTACATTTCTTCAAGTAAAGAAGTAAATATATGCTGATGAAAATTACTAGCACTCGACCACAACAGCTAAAATGGCATGTTCAAAAAATAAATATTGTCATTCGGATTGCTTAATGTGCAACGCCCAAGGTGTTGAATAATTTTTCAGTCACCTTTTACTGTGAGCTTAGCAGCCAAATCTATCTTACCGTGTTTTAATGATATGAATCGACTCAAATAAATAGTCAAAAGCAAATAACTTAGGCCTGCCTTTTTAATATGAAACTTCGATCAAGAAAACTCCATAATAATTAATGCTTATTCTGTGTTCAGCAAAACAATTCCAGTAATTTGGTTAAAATGAACCAAACGTAAATCTGAATTGAACTACTTCTCAGTGTTGGAAATGATGGTATAAGGTATATACAATGTACTCATTTTTGGCTATAGAGATCAGTTTTATTTATGCCTCTAAATGTCCCAGCCTCAGCCAAGGACCAGGTCTAAGATCCAAGGGAACTCATTCATTCATTAATCTTTATTCTTTTTTTTTTTTTAAACTATAAAAGATACATATTAAAACAATTCATACATATAAGGTAAACACAGTTGAGTAATCATTCCCTGGTTCCCCCCTTAGCAGTCATAATGAATAAAATGTTGCCTTTATAATATATAACCAGCTAATGGAATACATAGTTCTAATGGTAAGCCTACTATTCAATATACTAAGACTATTATTTAATTTGCTATCGTAAAAAGAGATATGGGTTCAAGGCAGGAATTAATAAAGTGCGAGTGCTGGAAAGTGCGTATAGATACTGAAGCAGCACATAAAATTTAAAACATTTCAATTAAAAATCTTGACCTATAAAAATTAAAATTTCATGTCTAAATTGACAGCAAATAAATATCTGCTAACACTAAAAACTATTTTCTGCGATGTGTCTGTTTTTAGAATCCTAGTCGCTCCTGAGTGTGACCTGATTCCCAAGTTCCGGCAAATAGGTTTCATCAATTTTTCCTAGGAATGACGTATGCTGGGCAGAAAAATAGTAAATGGGAATCATTTTCTACTGCATTTGGTTGGCATAAGGGGCAGTGGACCTCGCTATCATCGCCATTTTTGCGTGCCCATTTTGCTGTATTAAAATTAACTTGCAAAACCGCATAGCAGAACTTCTTATACAAGGATATTGCCAATTGCGGTTGGACTTTGTCCAGATATTGCTCAAAAAAGGGAAATGGTTTTATTAACAGAAACTGCAATGAAAACCTACCAATCTCAGGACTGCGGGAGATACTATTTTGCATGAATGCCCAAAATGTAACTTTCAAGATCTTTTTGAGGACGGTGTTAATAAATTGGGTGCATCCCAATAATGATTTAACCCTAGTTTACGGAACCATAAGCGCACATGCCTAACCCACTGGAGGGTAACATGCTGATCAAGTCTTAAGATCTCAATTAACCCCTCTTTGTAATTTGTGAGTTCTTCTGTGGTCCACAAATGGACCCAGAATAACAATGGTCTCAGTATGGCCTGATCATCTATGCGCGTTATATTCAGATCTAGGGTAATAGGGATCATGGGTGTACGTACAGGAAGACGTAACAACATCCTGAAGAACTTATTTTCATCCCGCACGAACGTATTCCTGCTAGTAACCCCCCAAAGTTCTACACCATACAGGGTTGCAGATTGTGCCCTATATTTGTAAACTTCAAGTGCTGGGGACACAGCCTTGGTTACGCTATTCTGGTGTTTTTTCAGTATTGGCAAGGTATTTTGAAGCAAAATAGCCTTGCTTTTTTGCAGGTGCGAATACTAGGTCAGTTTGATATCTAATGTAATACCTAGGTAGTTAAAATCAGGCACATATTCTAGCTTCTGTTTTTGGACTATGATATTTTTCTTAAAAGATTTATGGGGTTTTATGGCCATATATTTTGTTTTGCTAGAATTTATTTCGAGGCCCTTTGTGATAGTAAATAGTGTCATCAGCAAATAAAAGAGCTGATACTGGCACCCCTCCTAACTTTGGCAAATCATGTTTGCACCCTAGAAGATGATTCGCAACATCATTTACATATAATGAGAAAATGCCAGCACACAGCCCTGCCTTACCTCTCTCCTTATAGGGATTGGCTTTGTAAGTTCACCCCTCGTTCCCCATCTCATTCTTTATTCTTTATTTGGCCGTATATGGCCATAAAAGACAGAAACAATACAGAGCAATTACATGGTTATAAAACAAATAACTCCATCAACCTCAACATATTTATAAGATAAATGATCCAATAACCACAAAGCATAATTATTAATGCTCCACAAAATAAAACTACAGCACATAAGTCCTTAAAAACAATTTGCCCATCTGACTTTAGCATAGTTGTCTTCATGCAATCTGACTATCTGTATGAGAAGATCTTCAGGCACACCTTGATTTTTAAGGGAAATCCAAAGTGAATCTCTGGGGATAAGATCAAAGGTGGCTTTTAAGTCTATAAAAGCTATATACAAGTGTCCTTTAGTTAGAGTAGTATATTTCCATCCTATACAGAGCAGTCTGAAGACCTGGTCAATTGTACTGGTTCTTGCTCTAAACCCAGCTTGCTACTGCGATAGTATGTTATTTCCCTCTATCCAGGCACTAAGTTTTGATAAAATATGCTGAGCATAAATTTTTTGTAAAGTGCTGATTAGGCTTTTAGGCCTATAGTTGGCAGGGTCTTGTCGGTTTCCTTTTTTAAAAATTGGGATAATTTCAGCCCCTTTCCATGACTCTGGTAATGGGGCTCCTGCCGCCACGGCATTACAAAGAATATTTACGTAAGGTCCCCATACTGCTTTGTCGTGTCTCAGCAGGTCGCCAGGTATTTTATCGGAACCAGGGGTTTTCCCTGGCTTAACTGCATCAATGGCTGCCAAGGTTTCTTCTATGCTAAAATATGGGGCATAAATTTGTCTGCTTTGACCGGTTGCTAGGGGGCTTGTTGTGTTTCTTAAATGATTACTTGTAAGTTCGGTAGTAGCCTCTGAGTATAGTTTTGAAAAATGACTATACCATGTACCTGAACCCAAAAAGAGATCCATGCTGGTTCTACCTGTTTTGTTGCCCTTGGCTAATAATCTCCAGAAACCCGCATGGTCCTTAGTCTTGGCTGCAATGATCAAGTCGTCCGAGACGCGATCATCCCAATCTCTTTTTGTTTGTATTAGTAGTTTTTTATACTTAGCCCTTTTATCCCTTAATGCCTCGATATAATTAGATTTTACAGCCACTAATAACTCACTCTTTGTTTTGCAGCACTCACTATTGTACCAGTGGTTAGCTGAAGGGTAAATAGCTGCACCGACCACCTCATTTTCTCTGGGGAGTTTACTCAGGATCAGTTTCAGTTTATCTATCATGGTGTAATGAATCTGCCCTATAGGGATCTCTGGAATAGGCAATTCGATATAAGGGGCTATGACGTCTGAAAAAGTATTATAGATCCTTGTCATAGCTTTACCGTTACCTATGATCGACTGCCATTTCAGGGCTCTGCGGTTATTACTAACTATCGGTTGAATTGGGGTTAGAGTACTAACATTGTTTCACAGATCCCTAGTTTCAAAGAGGGATCCCGCTATTGTTGGGCACAATGGATAGTGATCACTATCATCTCTGGTATCAACTTTAAGGCCGAGTATATTAGACCAGGAATTAACAGTGGCCATTATGTAATCAATTCTGCTCTTAATAGATCCTCTATTAAATGTATAAGCACTTGGTCTATCTGAGGGGAGCCTGCCATTGCAGGCCCTAAGTCACTGCCCTGAAACTAATCGGATCAGTTGTGCTACTGCAATTGTACAGGGCACAGTGGGACCAGCCTCCAAGGATGGGACACCATTTGCCATATCTTCCTCCTCAAAGATAGTTTCCAACCCCACAACCGGTTTGAATTAACAATTAAAATCTCCCCCTACAATTACTATTGCCCTGGAATCAATGATACTTAAAAATGTATCAAGTAACTCTATCACTGGAGATTCCTTACTAGCTGGGCCTGGTCTATTATAAATATTTAGTAGGTAGATTTCAGCTTTATTGTGTGTTTTTACCTTTATCCCCAAAATATCCAGTAATGGAAATTGCAGCTAGGATGTTTCAACGTTTAGGGTGATTTTTATGCATAATACCAGACCACCTGATGATCTGCCTCACATTGAGGGAACAGCACTAGCACTGAATGTTTTATAGCCAAGCTTGTACGGGGCTTCCAATGCCCAGGTTTATTGTAACAGGCAGAAGTCGCTTTGATTTATATATTCCTGCCATTCACAATCTATTAGTTTATATTTCAGCCCAGCTGTGTTTCATGATATTAGGCGCTTTTCTAATAACTGTGTTTCTTCGCTCCTAGGTTGGGGACTGGCTGGGACAGAATCTACCTCTGTATCTCCCCTATCTGCATGACTAACATGTTGCTTGTCGGCGGAGTCGATTAGAGTGGAGTTTTCTTTAGGCGGGCTTAAGAGCTCAGCACTTCGATCAAATGTAGGGACCAGCTTTGGCTGTCAATCGACTGCCTCCAGATTATTTTGTGAAGGACCAGGGTGTGGTAGTAGTCTGGGATTAGCAAGCTCTTGGTTGGTCCCTTCTGTTATGCCGCAAGTATTGTGTCGTTTGAATCTCACCAGAGTACTGGAAGGTGGACATGTTCTCAAATCAAGTGCTATTAACCCATCAGCTATGTTCTTTGATTTTAGTGTCAGGAGTATGGAATCATGGGCTACATTTTTACTCGTTAGGCGCTCCACCTCCAATAGATCCGAGTGTATTACTGATAGGCAGTTACGCTTGTGTCAGATCCAGTGTATTACCTTGGTTTTTAATGACTCTTCGTAATCCCTATATGACGAGAGATTAAGCTTGGGAACATTCGTCATATGCACTTTCCAACCCACTGGTCTTGGACTACCAGTTTTTCTATATGTGGTGGAGGACTGCCTATGCTCTAAATCACTAGTAGATGGGTATCGCTTTGGCTGTACAATATAATGGTCCTGCTCCCATGTTGAATTATCTCTGCCTATTCCAAACCAATTGGCATGTCTCCCCTGATTTTTGTTATGTTGAACGTTATTATTAGCGGTGTCCCTTTGGGCACCCCCTGCCCTTTCCTTATACTCATTCCCTCTCTCAAGTCTTGCTCTTCTATAGCTACTAGTCATTCTCTTGCCCCAGCTATACCTATCCTCGTGATTTTTACTTTGTAAGTCAGTACTTGGGCCCTCTAATTGTTTACCTACGTTACTAGGGTGTTGTAATCTTAGATTGGTGGTTTCAGCTGCTTGAGAGCCGGCCTGGCTCCTCCTACAGCATCCACAAGGTTTCTCTGGAGCTGCATCCCTATCTAAATCGGCATATCTGGTTATGTTCCCTATTACTGCCTTTAGACTGGCAACCTCTTCCGTTAGGGTGTCTAATCCCTGCACAAGCTTGATTATTAGTTGAGCGTTGTTATAAGTTGGCACACTGTGGGCCTGTGTTTCTGGTACTTTAGACGGGCTGTGTGTTGCACTGACTTTTCATTGTGTATTACCATGCTGTTGTATATGCATGTTTGAGTTGAAATTCTGTATAGGAGGAACCAAGGCGTCATCATCTGTCACTGATACAGAGGATAAGAGGGGAAAACCTATTTGAGCACACAATGGGAGGTGGAACCTCTCTGCCTCTGTCAATACTATTTAACTCATTTAGGGCACAAGTCTTCGTCTCCTGAGAGGCATCACATTCATGTTGTGTGGGAGGCATAGGTTGGGGATGATGGGTGTCTGATATACAAAGCAGGGGCTCGATTGTTGCTTTTATTTGACCCAATGGTATGGAACTCTCTACTTGGGAACCTGGGGGACATTTGCTATAGAAGGCAGTGATTTTTGTTTTGCTCATATTAATGGGTTTGCATTTGTTACTTAACATTGATTCCACCTCTTCAATCAGATCGTCTATTTCTTCATTAGTGCAGGTTTCAGTAGCACTCTTTCTTATCTTTGATAATTTCCCTTTGGCTAGTCCCTCTATAGCCTTCCACTTGCCCATAATGACAACGGGATTTTTTGATTAGGGTGGAAAGGAAGTCCCTCAACCAAACCCTCCCCCACCGAGAGACCTGTGGAAACTTCCCCCTTCTCCTTGTCACTAATGAAAGAGTCCGTTCGGGGAGACAAGAACAGTTGACAATAAAACACAGACAGAAAAATAGTTAAGCCCCTTGATAGTGCCCTAGACGATCGTCTTGGCCAATAGTTCGTCAATGAAGGTCCCAACAGAAAGTTCGACAGTGCACCCCTGCAGTCAGTAGAGTTTGTAATGCAAAGTTTTTGGTTCTCACCCCCGATAGACGATGGTCCAGCCACTACCCAACATTACAATTTTTGGAAGACAAGGTTCATATTAAATCCCAGTACTTGATTAGGAAGAACAATAGTCATTCTTTTTCTACTACAGTAAGGGCAGTTTAAAGTCTTACCTAGGGGCTGGAGATCCACGAGGCACCAAAGCCAAGGGGGATGGCTCTGCCCTGCCTCTTCCTGTCACTGACGGGCTGTAGTCTCCGGTAGCAGCAAGTGGCGGCTTGACGAGCTTGGGTTCCCGCGCTGCCGGAGTCCTGCATGGTATTTAGGTGCCTCCTGGTGTGTCGCGTTGGCGGCGTGCAGCCGCGGTGGTGGTTGTTGGCTGTAGTCCCCAGTAGCAGCAAGTGGCGGCTTGACGAGCTTGGGCTCCCACACTGAGGGAGTCCTGCAGGGTATTTAGGCGCCTCCTAGCGTGTCGCGTTGGTGGCGTGCAGCCGTGGTGGTTGTTGGGGGCTGTAGTCCCCGGTAGCAGCAAGTGGCGGCTTGACGTGCTTGGGCTCCCGCGCTGCGGGAGTCCTGCAGGGTATTTAGGTGCCTCCTGGTGCATTGCGTTGGCGGCGTACAGCCGCAGTGGTTGTGGGGGGCTGTAGTCCCCGGTAGCAGCAAGTGGCAGCTTGACGAGCTTGGGCTCCCGCGCTGCGGGAGTCCTGAAGGGTATTTAGGCGCCTCCTGGCTCATCTCGTTGGCAGCGTGCAGCCTCGGTGGTTGTTGGGGGCTGTAGTCTCCGGTAGCAGCAAGTGGCGGCTTGACGAGCTTGGGCTCCCGCGCTGCAGGAGTCCTGCAGGGTATTTAGGTACCTCCTGGTGCGTCGCGTTGGTGGCGTGCAGCCGCGAAGGTTGTTGGGGGCTGTAGTCCCCGGTAGCAGCAAGTGGCGGCTTGACGAGCTTGGGCTCCAAGGGAACTCAAATACAACACCAAGTATGTAGCAGAGAAGCGTGTTTGCACTTAATGCCTCAGCATTTATCAATTAATAGATGTTCCATTGCCTAACCTCATTCTAGAGCACAATTACTTCAGACTCTTTGTGTTCTGTGTTGTGTGTGACATCCTCAGATTTATTGGCAGAAGATATGTTGAAATAACCTCACCTGAAATGATTATTGGTGGGTGTTGGGGTTAAGAGAGAAAACCTGAGCCTCAAGGCAACTTATTTTAGTGCCACCAGGCATACTCAAAGATTAGTAACTGGATCACAATGGGCTAATAGTGCATTAAGTACATTTTAGGACTTCTTTGAGGGACATCTACTCTTGCCTGTATAGTTCCCTTTTAAAAAACCCATGCTTAACTCTCAGGTACTTTAGAGTCAGCTTGAATCCAGAAGAAGATGTGAGACTGCCTGCACGAAGAAGACTTTCTGCTGGACTGGCGGATATTAGAATAGTTGATCCTGCTTCTCAGACATGATGGCAGAAATTGCAAAGCCAGTTTCCTGGCCTGCGACTCAGGGATACTTATATCAGTTTTTATTTGGAGGCCGTTTTTCTGAGTAACTTTCCCCTGCATGCCTGTGTGCTGAAGAGGAGAATAGGTCACTGACACAGAGAGAAACTGTGACCAGAGGTAAGCTGTATCATGATGACTTGGTTCATTATAAGAAGCCCTGTTGAACTACATCAGAAATATATTTACGAAAACTGCATTTACTATTTTCAAATCTTCAAACCTGCAGCATCTCAACAGTCATCAATGGACCTAATCAAACCCAGCTGTCTAACTTGCCTAGAGCTGCAGCCTTATGAAACACATTTGCCTGGTTTAACCTCCTGGATCAGTGGCATCTGGATTTCTAATGCTTTAAACCATGTGTATCCGAGTTTCACCTCACATTGATGGATATTGGGTTGAGGCTTGACCTATTGGTACTTCAGATGTTTCTTCATCTTGGAGGTGGATAGTTGCCACTTGGTCCAGGAGTTTCTGGTCTCTTCTTTTATTCTTTGTTTTCCCTCTGTGTTATGCAGAACGATGCACTTTAGGTGTGCACATGAGCGGTCTCTTTGACCAAGCCCCCCTCTTCATAGCAGGCTATTTATTGAATGCTGGTGGATGTCCAACCTGGATTTTGCCTTTTTGAGTGGGATTGACTCCACCTATTTTCACACACACCAGCAAGTACATTTTTGCTTTCCTTTAGTGCAGGAAGTGACACACTCCATTGCTTAGTAGCGTTACTTCCGGATTCAGAACTTCCAGATTTTATTGCTACTATAGCAGTTCAATCATTTTCCCTTTTTTTATGATTGTAACATTTCACACCTTTTTTGTTAATTTGCTTTTCATTCCCAATGACGTATCAAAACCAAAGGAACTATCCACTTGGTCCAGTTATTTCTGGGCTCCGGTTTTGTTCTTTTTTTTTCCCAACTCGTTATTCAGTATGACAAACTCTAGGAATGTACTTGAGCATCCTCTTTTACCAGGCCCTCCCTCTCCTTCAACTTCAAGGTAGTCTATTTATTTTTTCAATGTAGCATCAAGTGCACAAAAGAAAGAAATTATAAACTGTAAATTGTGTAATCCCTAATACAAATATGTTCTTCCTTTTCCCCTTTTCTTCTGAAAATCCTTGCCCAAAATGTATTTTATTCTTAAATCCAATAAAAACCTAGTTTTCATCAAGCATTTAAATATATAAAGTGCACACGCAATTCAAAATTAATAATACAGAAGGACATTTGCACATATAAAGTGCATACGTAATTCATTTCTGGCAGTTAAGTGCTTAAGTTAATCATAACCAATTCATAAGTTATTGTTTACCAATTACTACTGCAGCTCAATTCCAATTTTTCCATATTCTATTCAGTTTAGCTACAGAACCCTCCCTTTTTGCATATATAGTTCCCCAATTAAAAACTCTTTGCATTTTAATAAGCCATTGAGAGACTGTCGGAATCGTCTTGGATTTCCAATTGGCTAGGATTAACGATCTTGCTACTAAAGTGGCAATAAAGATGAATTGGTGCTGGCCAATGGTTAGCTCTTCCCTTGCATCTGCTCTGTTAAAGAGAGCGGCTGGAGTGTCAGGGGAAAGATTAATTGAAAGTTTTTCTCAAATTTCTAAAAACACATTTTGCCTGAAATTCATTAAGTGGCTACATGTGAACCCCATGTGTAGCCAAACCCCAGTTGCTTGTTTGCATCCGAAGCACCTAGGATCTACGGCAGGGTAGATTTTGTAGAGTCTGGCAGGGGTATAGTAGATCATCCATTTACTAAAAAATGCCATCCTTTTTAAATTAGCTGCTCTTACTGCCTTGCAGTTCATTTTGTTATAACCCTGCCACTGCTGAAGATTAAAGTGACAGCCCGTAGATGTGCAGACCCTCTCTAGATTGTCTAAAATCATCTGCTTGTTCTTTGCAGACTTGAATTATCTATGCCAGTTCCCCAGCCCTTTAGTTCTTAGTACTAAATGGGCTTTCCCAAGGTGCATTCCATTGCTATTTTCTTAACTATTTATCCCAAGCAGAACTGCTTAATCTGTGCATAGTTAAAAACAAGAAGCGTGTTTATGTTAATATTACAGACTACAATTTCCTGCCAGGATAAGAAATTATCATTTTTGTAAAAGTCTTGTATTTTATGAAACCCCAACTTTGCCCACTGGCCACAATTCTGGGAAGACCATGGAAGCCCCAGAGAAACACATTCTACAAGATTCAGCTAAGGATAGAGCCAAGGGATTCCGTGTGCTTCCCAGATTCTTTGAAAATGTGTAGTTATGACCCTGGGAATCTTATCGTTTCCATCTCTAGTAAAATTCACGACACAGCTCACAACTTTAAGGAATGCATGAGAAGTGTAGGAGTTTGGATGGCAGAAAACTGCCTCAAGCTGAACTCAAATAAAATGGAGGTTCTTCTCTTCGGCAGAGATACATCGTTCTGGTCCTCAGAATGGTGGCCCTTGGAGTTGGGGACGCCTCCCTCCCCTGTCCCCAAGGCAAAAAATCTGGGAGTCATCATTGACACCACCTTATCTTTTTTACATCATGCAAAGATGCTCTCTTCATCAATTTCGTTCACTTTGAAAATCCTGAGGAAAATTCTCCCATTTATCCCATTAGATTTACGGAAAACAGTGGTAGGAGCGTTGGTTCTATCTAAACTCGACTACTGTAACGGGATACTGGTTGGAGTAAACAAATCAGTGGTTACAAAACTACAGGTACTCCAAAACTCCGCAGCCTGGTTGCTGTTTGGTCTAGCCAAATTCTCATCAGCTAGACAGGCTCTTAACACCTTGCACTGGCTGCCTGTGGAGAAACGAATTAAGTTCAAGGCACTCTGTATCGCCTTTAAGGCCTTGCATAACCTTGGTCCGATTTATTTGACAGATAGGTTCCAATGGCACATTCCGGCACGCACGCTTCGGTCTGCTTCTCTGAAGCTCGTGAAAGAACCTAAGTTCCGCCTTCTCAGATGGGGCGGTAAAAGCTTCACATGTATCACATCCAGATGGTGGAATGAGATGCCTATAAAGTTAAAAAACTCCGCTGATCTACTCTCCTTCAGGAAACGACATAAAACCTGGCTGTATATCCTATAACAACTTCGCTAACTGCTCTCAGTTGCATATGTGTGGAACTGAAAGCGCCTAGACGCCCTCGGGTAGTAGTGCGCTATATAAATATATAAAAACATAAATAAACATAAAAAACATATCAGGACTTTTTCCGTAAATTGGGGATTTGTAAAAAAGGAGCGAAGCCATTCTTAGATTCCTTAAGCATTAAGGTAAAAAAAAATTGCAGCAGACATATCCCCTGTATTATTATAGTTCAGCCAGTTAATGAGCAAGGCTTGGTAGTACAAATTAAAGTCAGGTAAGACAGCACCTCCTTCTTCCACTTCTAACTGAAATGTCTGTAGTCTCAATCAATTTTTTTTTGCTTGCCATATAAATTGTCTTATTTCCGTATAGATATGATCGAAAAAAGCCTGAGGGACCTTAGTCATAATATTGGAAAATAGGAATAAAAAACAGTGGTAGAAAACTCATCTTAATAAGAGCCACTCATCTCATGATCGTTATAGGAAGATTTTTCCATTGTTTAAAAAAGATTACGGATTTTGTTTAACATAAGAATAAAAGTTAGCACAAATAAATCCTCCAGTTGAGTGGTCCGAAATATCCCCAAATACCTCATTGGGTTAGTTGTCGAGTAATGTGCCTGCATAGTGGGAGGTAATATATCTAAAGAGCAATTAAAAAGTCGTGCCTCTGATTTTGGGTGGTTTATTTTACCCCCCCCTATTGCCGTGAATTTGCTTATTTTGGAGAAGGTCTCGATATATTTTCTTTATCTGCAGCTAGATATGGAGCCATATCATCCGCGAATATCTTAAGTTTGGTGGATCCTGGGACAGGGGCTAGAATGGCACGATCTTGCCTGATAGCACATGCCAAAGTCTCGATAAATAGGGAAAATAGCATGGGGGATAGGGGACAGCCTTGGCGCATCCCCTGGCTAATAGTAATTAAACCAGCCACGTTCCCATTAATAATGATACAAGCCTTAGCATTACAGTATACGTTTTTCACTACCTGGCAAAAAAGATGGAACCGCAAACTTGTTCAGAACTGCAAAGAGGACATTCCACTGCACTCCATCGAATGCTTTTTCTGCGTCTAACATTATTATTGTTGCTTTGGTTTTATTACTACAAAATTAATCAATTGCTTGGATAAGATAGTGAGTGTTAGAAGCCAAAAGCCTACCTGAAGGAAACAGTTTTGATCCCAATGTGTAAGCAAGACGTGTGGAAGCCGTTTGCAAGAATTTTTGATTAAATCTTATAGTCAGCATTCAGTAGGCTTTTAGGTCGGTAGGAATTGACCTCTAAATCCGATTACCCCTTTTAGACAAAACTAATCACCACTGCTTGGGTAAATGTATCAGGAACTGCACCCCCTTGTAGAATCCCATTAAATAATATCACCAAAAAAGCATTCAATTGGGATGAGAAGGTCTTATAGACCTCAATAGGTTTTCAAACTAACCCGCATGCTTTAGCCGATGAAGATGTATTCACCGCCTGAGTGACTTCTTCAAGTGAATATCTGCAAGCAAGATCTCTCTCTGCTCCATAGATAATATTGGACTATTTAACCCACCTAGCCAACCTATAGCTTCCTCCGAGGTGGTATTATGAGACTCGAAGTAAAGTTCCTTATAGTGATTAAGGAAGATCTCGACGATTTCTTGGGGATGTGATGTAGATCTCGTAGTAACAGGGTCAGTTATTTTTTTAACGCAGTTGGCATCAGACCTGCACTTGGCTGACCAAGCCAAGTATCTGCCTATATGGTCATTTTCTTCGTATCTTGTTTGCAGAACTGAGTCATAATTCAGAATTTCCTTTGATGTAAAGAAGTCTTGTAGATTATATTTTGCTCTAGAGAGCTTATTTTTACCTTATTGAGTAGGTAAGGCTAAGTAATTTGTCACAACAATTAGAAAAGGAGTGCCCACTATATTTTTTTGTTTCCGACCCAAATTCAGGCAATCCAATATTAACAAATATAGCAAAGATGAACAAGAAGTGAGATTCAATTGTCAGGAGTCTTAAGAATGCGTCCAGTATCCCACTTTTATTGATTTTTCAATACATGAAATTTTCTAGTCAGCCCAGACAACGTGTTTCGTTCTCTATGGACTTCATCAGGGCTGTAAATCAAATTAAAGGATATATAAATCACTCATATATAATGCCTATTTGACATTATAGGCCTTTTTTCATGACACTCGAGCCCTGACACATGAAGGAGGAAGGTGAGTAGAGATATGAGAGGTCAAGCACATAGATACACTGGATTGAGGTAGACTATTAGGTTATTTACAGAATAGTTGATATCAGTGGCGAAGTGGGTAACAATTGAATGTGGATTCTGCACCTAGATTGGTAGTGTTTAAATATGCAGATTCTCATATGATTAGTGGACTGAAATGGAACATTAGGAATCTGTTGATTAAAGGCCTGGATAGGTGAACCTTATGGGGACTAAAACCTACTTTTCACTGAGATACAGACCATTAAATGTGATTTTGGGAGGAAGATCATTTATATTATGCAGATTATTGCCATGTTTTAATTATAGATGATTTATGGGGTACTACACCGCCTGAAAAGGGATTTATTACCCATGAAGACACTGAAACAGGAGGCCATACTTCTTGCCACTTAAAAGTCTCACAAGTTTGGAAAGCGCAAGTGTGTTAAAATTCAATAATGGTTATGTACAATCATTTTTTGCTGGGAAAAAGTTTTTAATGGGAAACTTTTGATAACAGACTGATATTTTGATTGGACACATTTAGGTAGGGTATTTCTGGCATATTAATTAAAATGTGAAAAAAGGCAAAAAAATCCTTGGAAGGTTTAATACAATTTTTTTTAAGGTATGTAGATAGGCAGGGAACTGTGGTGTGTCGGGCTATGTACATATTGCATTAATGATGACAACAGTGGAAAATGGACATTTGTTTTTCTGTTAAAAAGTAGGCCTGGGCGGTGAACTCCCCTCCGCTCGCGGAGTTTGCAGAGTTTTCGGAACTCCGCGTTACGCGGAGCTCGCGGAGATCCAAATACTCTGCCCCTCGTAGCGTAGCTTTTTTCCTCGCTCACGTTCGTCAACGTCAAGTTGGCGGGCGCGAGCGAGGAAAATTCACCTCCCGGCGAGATTTTTCCTCGTTCGCGATCGTCAACATCAAGTTGGCGAGCGCGAGCGTGGAAAATAAACCTCC
This sequence comes from Calotriton arnoldi, assembly GCA_963921515.1. NCBI lineage: Eukaryota > Metazoa > Chordata > Amphibia > Caudata > Salamandridae > Calotriton > Calotriton arnoldi. Next base: position 630,989 of record CAWUFW010001226.1, read on the forward strand.
CGGTGAGATTTCTCAACGTGGGGGGGTCAGGTTTCTCATTGCAAGTGGTCGCGTATACTCGCGACCGCTCGCGTTGAGAAACTGCCCGTTTGCGTTGAGAGAGTTGCCGCTCGAGTAAAAATCTACTCAAGCGGCAGAAAGGAAAGCAGCGCCCGCTTGCGCTGGGCATGGTGCCGTTCGCGATGATTGCACAGTGCGGACAAGCATCCGGCACTGAAAATCACCACAAACGGCATTTTTCTATCGCACTCCACCACTTGCAGAGCTCTGATGAAGTCCATAGAGGACGAAACGCGTTGGCTGGGCTGACTGGAAAATTTAATGTAGTGAAAAATCAATACAAGTTGGATACTGGACGCATTCTTAAGACTCCTGACAATTGAATCTCACTTCTTGTTCATCATTGTTATATTTGTTTATATTGGATTGCCTGAATTTGGTCCGGAAACTAAAAAATATAGTGGACACTCCTTTTCAAAATGTTGTGGTGTAAATTGAATAGTTGTGGCTTCTAAGCAGTGGGGCCATGAAAAGTTGAGCATGGGATCACGGATGATATTTAGTAATATAAACTTGTGCAACAGTAGGGCCTACACTGCTTTTGCTTAACTTTTGTCTAAGTAATTTGTTGTTGCCGTATTAAGTTCTTTTTCTAGCTGCAGGCTTTCTTCATACTCTTGCTTCCTCCTAAATGTCCGATAGGCAATTACTTCCCCTCTAAAAAAGGCCTTTGGAGCGCCCCATAGCGAGAATTCCGAAGCTGTATTAACATTTAGCTTTAAAAACTCCTCTAATGCTAGGCACATATGGGTGAACCACTGCTCGTCATTTAACAGGGATTTATCAAATACCCATCTACACCCAGTTTTGGCTTGGGTTTTAATTTTAAACTTAACTGAAGTTGCTGTGTGGTCAGAAAAGGGATTTCCATATATCTCAGACTCCGTCTTTAGAAGAGCATGGGAAATAAGAAATAAATCAATCAGAGAGGAAGAGTGGAATCTCCCTGAATGACATGTATACTTCTCTCACCTGGAAATTCATCTCTACAACTATCGACCAAAGCAAAATCATGTATTAGATCCTGACACAGCCATATCTCAGACTCAGTTTTTAGAAGAGCATGGGAAATAAGAAACAAATCAATCCGAGAGGAAGAGTTGAATCTCCCTGAATGACATGTATACTTCTCTCACCTGGAAATTCATCTCTACAACTATCGACCAAAGCAAAATCATGTATTAGATCCTGACACAGCCATATCTCAGACTCAGTTTTTAGAAGAGCATGGGAAATAAGAAACAAATCAATCCGAGAGGAAGAGTGGAATCTCCCTGAATGACATGTATACTTCTCTCACCTGGAAATTCATCTCTACAACTATCGACCAAAGCAAAATCATGTATTAGATCCTGACACAGCTGTATCGTCTTAGGTTTTGTCTTCATTTTGTGAGCCTGTGAAGAGCCAATAATTGGGTCTAGCAGTAAATTAAAATCACCACCTATCACAAAACACCCTGATTGCGCAGTTGCAAAATCCTAAAGGGACTGTAGCGTTACAGGAAAGTCCTCAATGGGTCCATAATAGCTCACAAAATTGAAAAGCTGTTCGAAAATCCTCATCTGTTCCCAAAGCCACCTGGCACTATGATCTCTATGCACCATCGTAATTTCACACTGTAAGTTTTTAGCTACTATTATGGCCACCCCCCTAATGGCTGCATTAGAGGAAGCATAGAACTCATGCTGAATAAAGCCTGGAGCTTTATTCATTGGAGATCCTTCCTTATAGTGTGTCTCTTGTAGGAAGATTATGTCAGGTTGTAGAGCTTTAAACCAAGCCAACGTAGAACGTCGCTTCACTCTATTGCTAAAACCATTTACATTGCACAATACTTCCTTTAGCTGCCTAAAAGACATCTTTTAAATAACGTAGGTACTGAATGCAATTTCCCCAGTCATGTCCTTGAACTTCCACACTTTTGCAAAGAAAATTTCACCCCAGTGTCCCCACCTCCCCATCGTCACCCCTCCCCCCAGAGACCCCTCAACCCCATCCCATGGACCCCCTTGTCTCCGGAAACACCCCCCATCTAGGGTTCCCTGGGTGGCATCTCCTACTCCCACTGTGCCTGCCCTCCCCCCACTCCATGCCCTTACCTACCCTTGCCCTTCCATGAATTGGGGTGCTGTGACATGGCACCCAAGGCAGTGGGTAGGCGGCTGGCAGCCGAAAGCAGCTGACTCGCATGACCAGACCTACTTATGTACCTGACAACACCTATGCCCATAGGGAAATAAAGACACTGATATGCATATACCACCATTCATGCCTAGAAATGTATCAGGCTATGCTATCCCTTGCTCCCTCCCCCTTGATGTTGTGGGGACTGGAGACACTCCTGTGCCACGTCAGCCCACTGAAAAATGTGTGCCCTCCCCTAATGCAGAATTTTCAATTTGGATTGCTGAAAAATGCCCACCGGGGCCCCAAGCTGCTGGAAGCAGCTTATCATGCCTCTGAACTCCTTCTTACGCCATGCAGAAAAAGCAGACATATCTTAGAATAATTTAAATGAAAAATTATCAGGAGTCTGATACACTTTGTCGTGAATAGCACATGCCAAAATCTTTTCCTTGATTCTAAAGTCACCAAAGTTTACAATAATAGTTCGTGGATATTTGGCATTAGGATACTGGATTGCTGGTACACAATGGGCCTGTGTGATAGTAAGGTCGATCTTCTGTACTGCTACTTCTGGACACACATATTTAGAAATAAGGTCCGAAATGACTTCTATTACTGATTGGCCATTTTCAAGACCTTCAGGAACTCCGGTTATGCGTAGGTTGCATCTTCGTGACCGATTTTCCGCATCATCCACCCTGATTTGCAAGTTGGCCAGCTCAGATTGTAGTTTGGTCACTTGGTCAGTTTGCCGTGGTGCACTGTCTTCAAGATCTGATATAAGCTGCTCTGCATCTGTGATGCATGACGTAAGCTGTTGAATATGAGATTGAATTGAACACAACTGTGATTCAGTTTTCTTTTGAGCTTCTTCCTGTGAAAGTTTCATACTTCTTAATTCTAGCAGAATTTGTTGTAGCAGGGTATGTGTGCAGTTCTCCTGCCCATCCACGTTCCTTGTATTTTCAGGTGCAGGTGCAGTCTGCGAAATCAGCGAGCTTGCGGGTATGGTGTTGGGTGGAATTTCGGTTGTGGCCTCCACAGCAGTGCTAAACAGGGAGGTGTCCACAATTAAGTTCACCGTGGTTTCCCCAGAAGAGCACTCATCCTGGATGTCAAGGTTTGGAGTTAACTTCTGTGTTATATGACTGATCGATTTATGCTGATCCCTTTCGTTGAGACCTGTAAATAATAAAAATGCTGCCCCCTGCTTACCTCTCGAGAGGACCTTTGTTGTTGGCACTTCATTTGGTACTGTCATGCTTTCATCCATAATCAGGGGAGAGGCAGGGCTTGCTGCATGTGGGGGAGGCTCTATGGTATTGCAGGCATCCCTAACTAGCAAGGCACTCCAAGCAGCTGCTAGTTCTTTAATCCCCTGTTGCCCATCAGACTTTCTAAATCCCAATTGCCCAAGTGCCTCGTTGGAGGAGTCACTCCTGGGTTTGCCACCTTAATAGCCTAGATTCCATTTCCTTAGTAGAAGGATTCCGGCTACAATACTTTTTTTACCCCGTGTGGAGTTTGTTACTAGCTGGTTTTTTAACAGTGCTGTCTCTGGAGATTCTCTTCATGATCCTCGTGGAGTAGCACTTTAAGAAGGTTAATTGAGAGGGGACGCAAGCTGCCTCTAAACCTAGCTAGGCTGCTTCCACGCCCACCGCCCTGTCTACCGCCGCGGGGGCAGCCTAATGCCCACACCTGTGGTATCGAGTCCCAATGATGGTAGCACTAGTGGAGTAAATTTATTGCAGCAGGCACTATGGCAATATCATTTGTAAAATAGTCAAAGCAGGTTTTTTCTTACTTAAACTAGTGTGTTTTAATCACAGATCCTTCCAGCACCAGAGGCGCGTGGCTGTTCTTGGCTTCTGTGCGGCGTCTTCCCCAGCTCCACATGCTGGCAGGCACCATTAAGCACAGCAGACCAGCCCAAATCTGCCGAGTCCACTATGACCGCATATGTCAGGCCGTCTGCCGAAATGATTGGAGCTCCCCTTGCTGCCTTTAGTTTCCCTTCTGGCTTGGTCCTGCCTCTGCTGCAGCAGCTTCGTGTCCGATGAGCCTGCTGTGACCGCACTGGTCGGGCCGTCTGCCGAAATGGCGTGAGCTCTCCCGCTGCCTTTCGTTTCCCCGGTCAGATGTGATCCTGTCTCATCGGCAGCAGCTCCATGCTGAAGCCGCCAGCTGCCGAACCTGCCCCACCTTCAGTCACGGAGCATGACGGAGCTCCCGACTATCGGACTGCTCGAAGGTAGTCTAATTTTGAAACCCTGGTTTTACTGGTGTAGGAGTACCAGTGTTTCTGAGGATGGGCACGATTGAGCAGGGTACAAGCAGAGATGGGCTTGCATTTGACGTGCCTTTGTTGTGCCATTTGCACAGACGTGCACCAATATTTAAAAAAATGTAGTCTATTTTTTTCTGTTGGTGCACATCTGTGCCAATGGCACAATAAAGGCTCATCAAATGCAAGCCCATCTCTGCTTGTACCTAGCTCAATCGTGCCCACCATCAGAAACACTGGTTCTCCTACACCCATCAGCCTTCTAGTGTCATGTATTATTCAGAAGCACTCTACTCTCTCAGCTCCCCAGGTAAGTCCTGCACCTGCTGGCCATGTGCTCCCCCAGTCACTACAATGTCCTGTGGTCTGCTGTTTTTGTGGTTTTACTACTGCTGATACTACCACCCCAAATATATTTCTGCCAATTCTGCTTTCTCATAATGCCTCTTCTCCAACAACTTAGTAGTTAATACCCTTTGGTCTAAATTGACACAGTTAACTGCTTTGTTATCAATGTTAGGTCACTTCCAAAACATCAATAATACATTATTGATTTTACAATAGCACACACACCAGGGATTCTGGTAAAAACAAGTGCGAATTATGTTGAAAGTTTGTCTCTAAAACACAGTAGCTTTGAGGTACACCTGTTCGAATCCCTGCCAGGCCTTCCATCATCGTATAAACAGTGCTTCCTTGATCGGAAACTTTGCTGAAATTCGAACCTATAACTTTTAAAGGTGCTGTGTTTTTAGAGGCAAGCTTCAACATACTGAGCTAGTGTGACAGCATACAAACGTGTTGCCAGTTAAGAAACTGCAGTATAGCCAACACAGGATGTATAAAGTTTACCCACAGGGAAGATATTGGAATGCCGCCGCAATGAGACTGGGGCCTCGCTCCTGAGCTCATTAAACAGCAATTTAGCCTACCTTTGGGCCTCAGTGCCACTCCACCTGCTGCACTATTTGTTAGCTGTGCCCCCGGAGAGAGCAGACTGACTTAAGTGCACCCTTTGCTTTATAGCTCCTCTGTAGGACTTCGATTGACGGTGACAAACAAACAGAAACAGACAACTTGGCATCCTAGGGATCAACTCCATTTTAAAATTTCTGAAAATTGAAATAGACATTAATTAAAAACTGCAATTACATACAATTATCCCTACCTATGTGTTTAACATATGTCCCTCTTGTACCCCGCGCAGTTCTCAGGACTGCAGATTGATTTTGGTCTCAATGTATTGGCAAACTTTCACTGCAGGTACAGCATGGTGTTAAAATAGGGCTATTTGCTGTCTGCTTTCCCAAGAGCCTTATGTCAAAGCACTGTCGACACAAGCTAAGAGGTTTACCGTCGCTTCTTTTTATCGCTTGTTTGCAGAGGGTACACGGCACAAAGACAGCTCACCAGCATCATGAACACTTCTGTGTGGCATTCACAGCGCCAGAGTGCGTATTGACAATAAAAGATTAATCACCCTTGCAAGGGACGTTTATGAAGAACATCAATGAAAGAGCTGCTATTTAAATCAAATGCAGGTGGTATACTCCGGAGCAAAGACATTTTACAAGCCTTTTAAAATCCGCATTTGTGTTTCTTCACTCACTGGTCCTGTTTAGGTGCTTTCGATCTATTTTTAGGTCGAGCCTATAGCAGCAGCGCGCATGCGCTGCGCGCTTTGCGAGGCATGCAGTATTCAGTATGGTGTGGAAGCTCCGCCCATCTTTTTCATTGGCGTAGGTCCTAAATGCTGCCTTCCGATTGGTTTTAGGCTTGTTAGTCCCTCCTCAAGACGGCCATGTCGTCATTTGTATCCTTCCATGGCTACTGGCCCCTTTACTTTGAACACTACTTTCTTCCCGTGAACCCCCCCCTCCCCCTCCCGCAGTCCGTGACTTCTCGGCCCCCCTCTCCACACTCCCGTTCGTGCCTTCTCGCCCGCCCGTACTCCCGTTTCCAATGCAATAGGTCTCGCGTAAATGCGAGTCCTATTGCATAGCAAATGCTTGTTTTTTTACCCCTGGCTACACCCCACTGGGGGTGGTCTCGTCCATGTGCGCACACTCAGGCGCTCATCCATCAACGGCACTCTGTTTCGGGGATTGAGGCGCTTTTGTGTACTGTTTTGGGAACAGCTATTCAGTCAACGGAAACAATGGCAAGCAGCGTTGGTAGGGATGGGCTTATTTCTTTCAAACCCCTTCGTGGCTCGCGGACTCTCAGCAGAGTGGGGTGGCGCCAACAGACAGTATGGCTCTGTCTCCAAAACCGGAGGCAGCAGCGGGCTCTAGGGCCTCCTCTCACCCCGTCCGGCCATGAGAGGGCCCACACCCCGGCTTTCGGTTTCCACTTACCTTCAGCTCCGCAAGCTCCGCCATCTTGCGACATTGTCAGAGACTAGAGACCGGTCCGGCGCTGAGGCAAGCGAGGCTTCTCTCCCCCAACCCTCGGCGCACAGGAAGGGGCTGTGGATGCCCCAGACTCCGAGCACCACTCGCGGCCTCCGAGAGCCAAAGATGCCTGGGAGAGCTCAGACAGAGCGGGCAGATCGAGGGGCGCGTGTCCCCGGATCCCCCCGTGAGCCCAGCTACGGCTGAGGCCTACGAGCGCCCGACCGAGAGTGAGACAAATATCGCGAGGCTCCATACCGTTGTATATAAAACCTAAGTACTCTGCAGTGCCAAGGCTTAGAGAGAAAAAAAAAACACATATATTGCTCAGTATTCACACTATTCTTTAAAAAAAAAAACACTGACGGTTCCCTTTAGCACAGCGGCCTCAACAGAAGCCGTTGTACAGGCATGTGTATGAAAGGATACTTTACAACTTGTCCTAACTTATTATCGTGATCTAAAAGTAGTGTAAATAGGGCTACAAGTTTATAAAGATGCTCGCCTCAGCAGATATCAAACTACTGTCGCGCACCTATACTCAAATCTCTATCCAAGAGCAGGAACATTTTGAAGGCCTATTTTGAGAGCTAAATTCCACCGTAGTTCCCAGCAACGTTAATTAAAGTATATCGTCAAAATTTATCTCAAAATATCATAGGAATTCCAGGCTATACTACTCAGGTTCAGATTCACTGAAGAGCAATTTCAAAGAAGGCTGTAAAAAACATCTCAGAGTGCTTCAAAGTTTATTAATCATGATTTAGTTAATTAAAACCATTACATGATATAAGGATATAGTAGTTAGCTAGTACACAATTTGTTGGATAAGGACGTTCTAAAACTAAGGCCACTTCAGTAAATGTCCTGATTAATTCAAATATACATGTGATAACGTGCTAGTGCATAAGCTCTTCAAAAGGTAACCTTAGTGCACTTTCAAATTTGTTGTTTAGTTATTAAAAGCTGTAACAATTTGTGCATATTTCATTTTGGGTACAACAGTCAAGGTCTAGTGTAACTAGCTAATACATTACAGATACCAGTAACATCATAAAAACAAGCATTTGCAATGCAATAGGTCTCACATTTATGCGAGTTTAAGCTATTGGCATTGTAAATGACAATGCCTTTTATTTATGTTTTAAAAACCAGAACATAAATAAAAGGCATTGTCATTTACAATGCCAATAGCTCAAACTCGCGTAAATACGAGACTTACTGCATTGCAAATGCTTGTTTTGCTTGTGAAAGGTCATGGGGTATATTAGAACTTCATACCTCTGAGAGAGTAAGGACCGCATGGAACCCAGGGTTAGGTATTGGAGAAAGGTTTCAGAAAAGAATACTTTGGTGGTTTGTAAAGCACGCCCTGCTATCCGAATCTTTTTTATGTGACACTTTCCCAAGGAGTCCATGAAAGCAAGGGAGACAGTAAGTAAGAAAGAACAGAGAGAGACAGATCAGTGGGGTGTATGTAATTTTACCTATTAGCACTGGCGTAGCTTAGTCAGTAAGATTTTGCGGGATGTGAGCTTCATATATCCCAACAATCATGCTGGCATATCATATTAAAATATACTATATGAGAAGCAGGGCATGACGGGGGGGGCTAAGAGGGAGGTGAGAGGGAGAGGAGTGCAGATTGTTGGGGTTATTTAAAACACAATATTTTGCAAAATAAGTAATATTTTTGAAAACCGAGATGAGAGAGAGTGCATGTGTGTGTTTTTTGTCTTTGTGTGTATGTACAAATCCCAAGTGAAATCCGACAGACACCTCACCATACCCGACTGTACCCAACTAATTACTAGATAATGCATTTATTAGGGGGTGTAACACCCCAAACACCCCTCCTGAAATTACACTGCTGCCTATTAGGGCAATAAAAAAAGCAATGGGATAATAGTAATGTGGAAATATAAAAAATGTGCAATTGGCTTTGTAAAAAGCACGTGGTAACAAAAAAAGATTTAATAAGTGCAAAAAGTCTAGGCCAACAAAATAGTACAAACCTTAAAGACAACTCCATATAGTAGGATTAATGGAAATTGACAATAACTAACAAAGTGGACAATTGAAAAGGTCATAGGGCAACAAACAAGTAGGGCAATGAAAAAATGCAAGTTGTGATAAAAGAGAAATTGGGGTAATATTGTGAGATAGTTGGTCATAAGAGTATTCTAATAATTTTAAACAAGCAGGCACCAAAAAGAATGCATAGTAAGTGAAAAGAATGGAAAAATAATAAAAACGGACACCATGTCATGTGGGCTGTAGGAAATATGCTCAACACCAGAAGTGTCTGCTGCTGATGTATGAATCCCTATCTCTAGGAATGTAAACAGCCCACTGAAAGTGGACAATGATTAGCCTTGATGCTGGTAATTACTAATGTATCTATGTCTGTATATGGTATTCATACACTGCAAATCTAACCAAAAGAGTGCCCGAGCTCTGTACTGGGTCAAAGACAAAGGAGCAGTCAATCATTGAGTGGAGTGGAAGCAGGGTTATGAGAATGGAGGTGGAATGTTACTCTGTTGTGATGTAATCTTCTTCTAAGAGGTTTTTATAGAGGTGTGTCTTCAGCTCTTTCCTAGAATGGAGCAATGGTTCCATCCTTGATACTTAAATGGAGAAGGCCTCTTGCCTTGTTTTCTCCCATTTTTCACTTCTTCTTCTCCAGTGTTATGGTGCCTTGGCTGCATGTATGTCTTCTCAAGTGGTGATATTGTCAGGCGAGTTCGCTGGTTATAATAGTTTTGGAGATGATGCAACTGGTTTTACAGAATAGCATGGGCTGGCAAAGAAAGAGAATTAAGATCCATCAGGTTGGAAGTGACATATTCATGTTTCAGGGCCTTTTTAAGGTGTGCTGCAACATTTAGAATCCTCTTAAAGGGAAGCAAAGAGGGTCTGGGTTGTTGTGGAGCAATGAAATGCACCATCCAGAGAGGCATTTTCCAAGGAGAGTTGTGTGTTATTGGAATATTGATGAAGGAAGTTTATTGCTGTTATCTGCGACTAGATCCCGATGGGCTTCATGTAGAGGTTAAAGATGATGGGAGACAACATGGAACCCTGGTGGACTCCACAGGTGATAGGGACCTTCTGGAAACTTGAGGTGCCCATGTAAACAAACTGGTGTTGGTTGGATAGGTTGCAAGAGAACCATTGAAGGACATTTCCAGACTATCTTATTCAAGACTTTGGGTGTGGATAAGGGTGAGTTTATCAACTGTTCTGAATGTGTCTAAGAGGTCCAGCAAAAGCAGGATGCCAAGGCTATTTTTTTATCTGAGGTCAAGAGGGTATTGTCTATGATATGCGAGTGAATGAATGAATGATAATATTTCTAATGAGTTCAGCTACTCCTGGCAGTGTCCCAGCGCCAAGAGAAAATAACTTACAGACTCAGAAAACAACATCATAATGTAAAAAAACATCAATTCAGTATTGACGGCCACAATAATAATATGCCCTAGAAAACAAAGTGTTAAACAACGCCCTTTTCTTAATTGGTAACCAATGCAAAGCAATGAGGTGTTGAGAAATATGGTCTCAGCAAGTGATTTATAACAACAAGCCAGCAGCCACATTTTGTACCATCTGTAGCCAGTTTAGGAGAGAAGCTGGTAAACCCATGTGCAAAACATTTGCGTAGTCCAATCTCGAGGTAATCAGAAAAAGGACCATGGTTTTCATAGAATTAAATGGTAGATGAAAAAAAGAAATTTCTTTAATGACTAAAGCTGCACAACAAGGACCCACCACTGCTGCTACCTGAGGCTTAAATGAGAGCTGCCGATCAAACTTATCTTCCAAATTCCCAGTACCTAAGGCAGGCAGAGGAGGAGGTGGCATGAAGAATGGCCAAAAATTCTCCCACCACAGAGACGGGGAACACCCAGACAGCAAAATCTCTATCTTTTCAGAGTTGCATTGTTGGTTGCTGGCCCGCATCCAGTCCAGAACTGAGCAAGGCAAAGTTTAAAAGAGTCCTGAGCGGCAAGGGACTAATTTTCATTCAAGAGAAACAGCGGTGTATCATCTTCATAAGAAATAATCTTCACACCAAAAGCTTCAACCAAGGGGGCCAAAGGGAACATGTAGGCGTTAAATAAAGTAGGTCTCAAAGATGAGCCCTTAAGCAGCCTAAGGTTAAGCGCTTTGGAAGAAGAAGAAAATTGTGTCATCCATATAGCCTGACCGCTATCTCTTAAAAAGGAGCAAATCCACTTTGTAGAAGTGTTGGACTTGGCCCTTTTTGGCAGGTTCACCCCTAAACTTTTTGCCCTAAGTTCTGACATGGTGTTGGTGGTTTTAGGCCTCTGGGCACTTTAGCACTGTGGTCCAGTGTAAAGTGCGTGCACTCTCTGTGTACATTTGGTGAAGTTAGCCTGCCCTCCCATAGGAATGCATTGGGGATAAGTGTGTCCGTGGTAATTCCTGGTATGAGAGGAGCGGCCTGGGCGAGTTTAGTATGTATGAACTCGTGAGAATAAATGCTGCGCAATGGTGTGCGCCGATTTATGATGACTGGTGGAGAAATGCCACTTTTAGAAGTTGGCATTTCTGTGTGCTATGTGTCTGCCTGCCTGATGTGAATTGCATGTCTGGCTTGTGAGTGACAGGGGCTGGGAGGTGTGTGTGGCTCCAGGAGGGGCAGGGTGAGTTAGCGCTAGGCTGAATGGGACACCTGGGCTAAGAGTAGTGGGAGGGGTAATCCCCTGACTCTGAATAGGACTGTGCCCAGGTTGTACAATGCTGGCTCCGCCCCCTGTGGTGCGTCTGATCACCTAGCCCCCACCTGACAAAGGGGAAGAGGAGTTTGCAAAACAAAGTGCTCCAAATCCCCCCTGAACCAGTTGCATCTGGTTCCCCCATGCCCTGCTCTACAGACAAAGGAAATCTGGGTATAAATGTAGGGGCTGTGACCCCATGAAAATGTTCAGTTCAGTTCTGGTTTGCTGATCCTGCTGGGGCGTGCTGCTGCTGGGGCCCAGGGGGGGATGCCAGGAGGGATTGCCTCCCTAGGCCCTGCATTGCCCCTTTATCCCTAAGGACCTACAGGACTTTGCCTGCTTCTAGCGCCTGGTGAGCGCTTTATTTTAATTATCCCCCGAGAGAAGGAGCACGAGGGCTGTGCAGCGCTGAGCTGCTGTCTGTGGGAAGGGAATCCCCAGCGTAGGGATTCCCCCATAAGGCTGAGAATGGAGGGTGCCCACCCCGCTTATTTTTATATTTAAATCGTGGGTGCCCACCCCACATGGCCGCTTTATATTTTAAATTCCGAGGGAGCCTACCCCTCATTGCCGCCGAGAAGAGAAACCGCGATCCGCGGCCCGCCTGGTTGTGGGCGGGGCCTGGCGGACGGAAGAGCAGTGAGGCCGGAAGACTCAGGCGGGAGCCCACCCCGCGCTGGGACATGCCTGGAAGAAGTCTGGAGCCTCGCAGGCTCCACATTCAAGTCCCGGGTGAAGAGGGAGACGCTGTAGCCAGGCGGGAGCCCACCCCGCACTGGCGAACCGAAGAGCAGCCCGTGGCGCTTGAGGCAGAGGGGGCACGAGGCACATTGTCGGTGCCTGCCCCCGCCGCATGGGAGAAGTGGTGCCGGTCCCCAGTGCCGAGAGGAGACCCGAGGAGACCGAGAGCAGCACCAGTGAGTCCCAGTGAGTGGGGGCTCGAGTTGTGTGTGCCGATCGAGGCACGGCGCTATCTCTGCATTCCGAGCGGCCCCGTCTGGCAGCGGGCCGCTCCCACGAGGCATTTCTTGATTGGGGGCATTTCGAGGCACACTGTCGGTGCCTGGGAGGTCCCGCTAGAGAGCGGGCCACCCCAACGATGGGGGCATCTGTTTAGAGCCATGGGGGGGGGTCCAGAGGGCACCAAGGTGCCGGCTCCTCCCCCTTGATGAAAAGTGCCATAAGCTGCGCCGCACCAGCGCGGGCAGCTGACGAGAATTGGGCACAATTGATTCAGAGTCCCTGAGGGGGACAGGAGGCACAGAGGTGCCAGGCCTCTACTTGATCCACAGCTGCGCAGCACTTAGTGCCAGCTGCAATGTTTAGGCCACAGTTCTTTGGGGGCATTGTGAGAGATAGGAGTGAGTTGCACTCCTCGGCCCCGGCGCAATGGCGCACGTGCAAACTATGCTGCATTGGCAGCAGCCCTGACATTCTGGACACAGGGCATTTGAGCCCCTTTGAGAAGGCCAGTTGGCCAAGGGGTCAGTGATGTACATGATATTAGGAAATGTGATGCTTTACTGTGATCCATGCCTCTAAATGCGTTTGGGGATGAGATTATGTGCGTAATGTGTTTATGCCAGTGAGATTATTTCCTACTGTGAGTATACCCCTAATGTGAGTGATACTTAGGAGGTTAGGGTCTAAAATGTTAGACTGATGAGGTTGGCGTACAATGGATTTGGCGCCTAATGTGATACTGTGCATAATGTGGTTTATGTTACAGGATGATGCTGAGTACAGTAGTTACCAGTGATTACTGGTTGTACGTTTATGATATGTCCTACATTTACTAAGTTCACTTTGTGATGGTTCTGACAGTGGTCCAGTTGGCCCTGTCAGGTGTACATAATCCCTTGTAGATATTACCTAGTGCCAGGTGGCACCATGTATATTATGTGATTACTATTCTAATGTGTTATGAGAATACAAAGGCTATTTTTGATATAACCTTGTGTGGAGTTCCTTTTGTGGTGTGCCTGGGATGTTGTTGCTGTGTGCGTGCGCAAACGCTTTACACATTGCCTCCGGGATAAGCCTGACTGCTCGTGCCAAGCTACCAAGGGGGTGAGCAGGGGTTATCTTTGGCGTGTAACTCCCTCGCCCTGACTAGAGTGGTGGTCTATGCCTGGCTTTGGCGCAAGCCTTAGCCAACCAGAGATCCCATTTCTAACAAGAAGGATATGTGGAATATATCTCACTCCATCCTCTGTAGAAGAATTGAGTGGGAGACAGTATTAAATGCTGCAGAGAGATCCAATAAGATCAAAGCAGCATTTTTTACTTGATGTAACTGCGGCTTGATGGGATCAACTACTTGAAGAAGAGCTAATTTGATGCTGTGCCGGGGTCGGAAGCCCAACTAGGAGAGGTGCAACAACTTGAATCACTCAAGATACTCTGAGACTTGACTGTTATTCAAATTTTCTAACATTTTGGAGGCAGCCAGTAGAAGCGAAATAGGGTGAAAAGTCTTCAACTGAGACTGGTCTGCCTTAGGTTTTTTAGCAGTGGGATTTCTTTCTTTTCCTTCCAGCTAACTGGAACCTGTGCATTCTGTAAAGAAATATTGAAAAGCTGATTGAATATTGGGTTTACAACCTTGCTGACTTATGCCAGGAGTGATGGGGTGCACAGTTCCAATGGAGAGCCAGATTTACAGCTCAAAATAGGCTTTGCCCACTCTTCTAGTGAAAGGGGTTTGAACTGTAAAAGCTTGCATGCCACTGTACAAGCCTGGCTCATCAGCATAACATGAACTGTTAAAGTGCCTGTAGCTGCCAGAAGGTTAGTCTAAACCTTAATGATTTTCTCTATAAAAAGTCAGATAGCTTATATCGCAGTTCATATGTGATCTTGACGCTGTGTATAGACCGCCTTTTCAGTTATCTTGCCAATGAAGAATAGGTGAATGATAGATGGGTAGTTTGCAAAGTCACCAGGGATGTGTGTGGGTTTCTTCAGGTGTTGGATTATCTGGTGTTCCTTGGGCGGTTCTGGGAAAACCCATGAGTGAGCGACATGTTGAAGAAGGTGAGAGATTTTCCTGAAAAGCCTTTATTGAAGACTAGGCTAAGACATTATCAACAAAACAGGTGGCTTTCAGGGAGTTGGGGAGGTCAGCAAGACCTTGGAGACACTGGGCCTTGAATGATGACTTGTGTGAGATACAGCATGTAGGTGTGAATGTCAGAGGAGAAGCAGGCATGGTGTTGTTGATGTGCTCTTGGATCTTCTGATCTTTTGAAATAGAGATTTATGGCACTGCACATGTCTCTGGAGTGTAGGATTGCATAGTCAAGGAGAGTGATGATGCAGTCCTTGATTGTCTTGAAGAGCATTCTGCTTCTGTTGACAGCTTCATTAAACATGATTGTATAGTACTTGCCTTTGGCTGATGTGATGAGGCCTCTAAATTGTAGGAAAGTGGAGTATTATGTGGTGTAGGGGCTAGTCCTCGCCATTTAATACTATCACGATACCCCAGATATGATCCTTGGATTCACACTAATAAATCTATAGCTTAATCCTGGTAGTGAGGCAAGGAATAGTGAGGCCTTACAAGAGGAACATGTGTAAAGCATTTCAGAGTAGCAACATGGACGATAAGTAATTGACATGACTCGACAGGAATCCGACACCAAATAAAAATAAAGTGTATTTTTATCTTAATTTAGACACCAAAACGATCAGAATAGCAGACATACAACCAGAGTTATAGATTTTTGAAGCATTATAAAATCAGTGCAAAAAAAAATATTGGAAATTTAACATTGCGGTCAATGCAAAAACCACTAGTGACAATTGGTCACTAGTGATGTGGGTCCCAGGACCAAGCCGCAGCAGTCAGTTCAGTTTTAACTGGCCTGTGGAGCCCTGGTGCAGAGTTGTCCTGGCTGTACCTGGTCCTGAATTGGGGCTGCGGGAGAGCTGCTTTTACAGCTGAAAGGGTGATATGCGGGAAAAAGATGCAAAAACACAACAAAGCGGTGGTTGCTGACTTCGGTGGAAGGTCGATGGAGTTTCCTCCAGGTGCAGCATGCAGTAAAGGGATCTGTTGCTGGACTGGCGACCCACAAGCCTTGGCAGCGGTACGTAGAGCAGAAAGTAACTTTGGTGTCTGGAGGTCCCGGGGAACACAGTAACTCCCTGTAACTTCATACAAGGCAGGACTACAGTTCATACAATGCACTAGACCATCTGGATTTGGGTGATCCCTCGGAGGGCCCAATGGCCAGCGATTCTTTGGATCTGGAGCGTTATTTTACCTGCAGTTTGCAGGTGACTAGTGCCACTAGTCCGGGGGAGTCTGAGGGTGCTTCAGGCTTCCACAAGAGTCCCTATGTCCGGGGGTACTGAGAGATAGCCTAGGATGAGTCTACATCAGGAAGTTCCAGGAGTGTTGCCACAGGTGCAGGGTATCCCTCTTTTGCTTGGTGCAATCCCTGTTGTCACTGACATGGGTCTCTTCTTCTGTCTTCTTTGGTGCAGGTTGTTCAGAACTCAGTTTCTGGTGCAGGGGGGGTCCCTTAAATCCTACATGTAGGGGAGTTGGGGGTGTGGGTGCAAGTAGCCAATGGGTTGCTAGTCCCTGCAGCTAATCTGCCCCTGAGTTAACAACAGCTGGGGGTGTAGGTCACCTTTTCTACCCAGAACCCTCTATCCTTACATGCCTGAAGATGGCAGAAATCTAATTTTAGTGTACAGACCAGGCTGCTCACCTTGGGGGTGTGGCTAGCCTTCTGGGGGTTTACACCTCCTTGACTAATTAATTTCCCACCTGTCGGGTGCAAATATGCTTGGGTCAGGGGGAGGGCTGTTTCCTCCTCTGGGAGTCAGCCCGGATGCATATCAGAGGCAGTGCAACCCTTGAAGCTCACCACCTTGATGTGCCACTTCACTAGCCTGCTTGGTAGGAGAAAGGTGTGAGCTCCTTCCTGACCAAGCCTTTGTTCTTGACTCCTGAGAGTGATCACAATGCCTGGCAGGAGGTCAGAATCCTATCTTGGCAGCAGCAAACTCGGGCAACATGAGCTTGGCAACCACAGCACAGAGGAGCTGGGGCAACCAGGTAGGCAACCTCTAACGTAGCCATATGGATGCATGCCACATCGCTCTCAACATGAGATTTATGTCAGGGGTGAGAGGGCACGTTGTTTAATACCAAACATGACATATTTAGGCAGTGCCATAATGGAGCTGCAAACCTCAGGTTTGCGCCGGTGTCAGCCCATGTTATCCTATGGACCGTCTATCACTTATAGTGTCCTTTAATGGTAAAGGGCACTATAGGGTCATAGAAGCTTGAAATTACAAGTCCACAACTTTGATAGAAGGCACCCTGCCTCCTGGGCCCTAGGAGGCCTTCCTTAGGAGTGACTGGCATGTATAAAAGATAGTGCATTGACTTTGCCATGCGTGGTGAGGGCAAAGTTGAGTTCAAGCAGTTTGCACTACTCCTGCAGTCTGCAATGGCAGGCCTGCTGTCAGCAGTTTACTTCGGTCACTCAGGTTGGCACAAACAGTGCTGCAAGCCCTGGAGACCCCTGTACCATCCATGCCCTGGGTGCCACTGGTACCATATACTAGGGACTTATAAGGGGGGTAAAGTTCTTGTCAATTGGGAGTGACAATTTATACCTAACAGTTTGAGGGAGAGAGCACTGGCACTGGGGCCTGGTTAGCAGACATCAGTGCACAGTCAGAGTCGAAAACTAGCATCTAGTAGTCCAAATGAGGGCATAAATTGGGGGGGCATCTGCAAAAAGCCCTGTTTTCTTACATGCTTGATGGAGGAACTTCAATAGTGTAAAATCATCTGCAATTCTGTTTTGCTTCCATTTTTTTCCCATGTGCAGATGAAACATTTATCATCGTTGACGTCTTTGGAGTATCAAAGATGCTGAAGGGTTTACATTCACGTGCTTGTTTTAGTTGGAGTGTGGGTGCTCACTTGGCTTTCCAGAAATGTGCTGAGGTCATTTAGAAGGGTGCTGATGTCGTATTTGCAGATGGCAGGGCAAAAGATGTGTTTAGCGACGTCTTTGAAGAATGTGAAGATTTATTGTTCTCTATGGAGTTGACCTGCATGTGTTGGTTGGACATTGAGCAGGGTGATGAGCATAGCAAGGTGGAGATTTCAGTTCCATTGTGTGGGAGGTTTGCACTGGATAGTTGGTGATGGTGAGAAAATTAGGCAGAGGATTTGGCCTCTGGGGTGTGCTGCTTGAATAACGACCTGTACCATGTTGAGTGTATCAATGAGGTGGAGAAGTGTGTCTTTTTCTTTTTTCATGCTTGAGTTGTCTGGGAGGCTAAAGTCACTGAGGAAGGTGGTGTGGGTGTGACAGATGGATGAGGTGGTGATGAAGTTTGCAAATGAATTGATAATGTCAAGACGTGTAAATGAGATGGAAGGTGTCAGACTAAGTTGCAGAGAGTGGAAAGTGGCATGTGAGGAGCTCTATGGAGTTATGTTGCATGCTTATCAATGGTGCAGCACCAGAAAGACTTCTGGCCAGCAAGGGCTCCTCCCTTCTTATATGCATGATCAACATACTGGATGCTGTAGCCTGTGGGAACATTTAAGATGTGCAACAATGTAGGACTCAGCCATGATTCTGTGATGAAGAGTGCATCAAGTGTGTGATAAGTGAAGAGGTCTGTGATATCAGGAGTTTAGAAAACTATAGTGTGTGCACTATTGAGAACATGTTGTGGGATGTGTATTGTTAGACCTTTCAGCCTTAGGGTGGTCGTCCCCCAAAGGTTTTGCCTCTCCTTCTCCAGTTTGCTTTTTGTTGGCCATAGGACTCTGTGCACTTTACCACTGCTAACCAGTGCTAAAGTGTTTGTGCTCACTCCCCTAAAGCAAGGTTAAATTGGCTTATAACCAACGGGCATATTTATTTTACCTGTAAGTCCCTTGTAGAGTGGTATACTATGTACCCAAGGCCTGTAAATTAACTGCTACTAGTGGACCTGCAGCACCCATTGTGCCACCCACTTAAGTAGCACTTTAAAACATGTCCCAGGTCTGCTATGGAAGGCTAAATGCAGTTTTAAACTGGCTTGAAGACTCGGCATTTACACCTCCCTGCCAAACCTTAAACTCTCCTCTTATTACATATAAATCACCCCTAAGGTAGGCCCTAGGTAGCCCATGGGGCAGAGTGCTGTGTAATTAAAAGGTTGGACATGCATTTTTACGTTTTACATGTCCTAGTAGTAAAAAACTCCTAAATTCGTTTTTCACTGCTGTGAGGCCTACCCCTCCCATACAATACCATTAGAGATTCCTTATTGCATTTAATAAGTTGCAATATCCAATTGGGAGCAGGTAGCTATGTCATGTTTGGTGTCAATGGAATTGTAATGAAAAACACTATTTAATGGGTTGGGTTTTTTATTACAATTTTGAAAATGCCACTTTTAGAAAGTTGCAAAAAGAACAATTGATGGACAGAATGCAAAACAATGTCATACATTCACCCCAGTACATTGATCTGGGCCTAAATCCATCGTTTTTTTGCTCCCCATGCCATTCCAGTTTGAACCCAGCCAAATGCAAATCAGTCTTGACCCTGCGCCCAATGGGAACAGTCCAGCCTGAACTGCCAGGCCAGGTCCTCCCTGGACTGGAAATAAGCATCCTAGGACCGGTTTCATGGTTTCACCCCTCATCAGCCAGAATAGCTTGACTCCAGTGGCATGGAGAGCACGGGACCCACGTCTGGGCATACCCGTCCCACCTGGGGTGACAAATGCCACTGGATTCAAGCTAGCCTGGCTGAAGAGGGGTGTTAACCCGAAACCGGTCCCAAGATGCTTGTTTCCAGTCCAGGGAAGACCTGGTTTGGCAGTTCGGGCTGGACTGTACCCATGAGGCACAGGGTCAAGACTGATTTGCATATAGCTGGGTCTGAACTAGGGTGGCGAAGTGAGCTAAAGAACGATGATGGATTCAACCCAGATCTGTGACTGGGGGTGAGTGTCTGAAAAATGTCAGCGCTCTCCTTGTGTTTGCAATAGTAAACTACAGCAGACTCCCAAAAAAAGACAGTACAGCCTGCAAAGGCACACGGTCAAGACTGATTTGCATATGGCCAGGTCTAAACTGGGATGGCATGGTGAGCAAAAGAATGATGGATTTAACCCAGATCTCTTGACTGGGGGTGAATGTTTTGATTTGTTCTGCATTCCGTCCATCATTTGTGTGTCTTTTGCTTCCTTACCCTAAGTGCGCGGGGTATGCCCAGAAGTGGGTCCCGGGCTCACTGTGCCACTGGATTCAAGCTATCCTGGCTGATGAGGGGTGAAACCCCGAAACTGGTCCTAGGATGCTTGTCTCCGGTCCAGGGAGGACCTAGCTTGGCAGTTTGGGCTGGACTGTTCCCATGAGGTACAGGGTAAAGACTGATTTGCATATGGCCAGGTCTAAACTGGGGTGGCATGGTGAGCAAAAGAAAGATGGATTTAACCCAGATCTCCTGACTGGGGGGGAATGTTTTGATTTGTTCTGCATTCCGTCCATCAATTGTGTGTCTTTTACTTTTAGAAAGTTGGCATTCTCAACGCTTAGCCCTTTTGTGCCTTCAGCCTGTCTTGTCTCACATGAATAACGGTAATTGACAGTTAGACTTTGTGAATTCCTCCCACACAGTGACATAATAGAGAGACTAGGTGTACCTTGATTGGTCACCTACTGGCAGGATGAGGGGCAGAGCTGTGCACATCCCCATTTGCAACTGAATAGGGAGTGCTCTGCCCTCACACAAAGGACCTATCACCTCCACATTGTCACTGCAGCCAGCTTGGAGCCAGGGCAGGGGAGTCAGGATATTCCATGCACTTCAAAGCCACTGTCTGGAAGCTTCACACACCTTCCAGGTGATAATTTGTATCCTGGATTAGAATTAATCACAATTAGTGTATACGACTAGGCCTGCTGTGACTTCTGCCAGTCACTGATGTCAAAGGATTCTCAAGAAAAAGGAAACAAGAGTGAGGCAGAATTGTTGGGGGTTAACTTGTTCTTGGCAGGAACACAGGTAATGGGTACCAGGCCCTTTGTCTGGGTTTTTTCACTAAGGAGGCTCTCCCAGCCACTGGTGAAACTGATCTCTGAGAGTTGCTGCCTGTTCTTTTAATAGAGATTTAGTTTGTTTTTTCTAAAGGGCTGTATGAGGGTTCTGACTTTCAGGAGAACTCTCATTGACTCTCTGGAAATCCAATTTAGTAGTATTTTGTGAGGCTATTAGAAAGACAGATTTTCAGAGTATGAGGTGAAATATATCAGGTAATCGTTGTTAAACATCTAGCCCTGACAAATACAGTGACATGATAGATGCAGTAGTTAATATCATTATGGCAAAGCATCTGGTGAACACTAAAACTATTGAGAAGTATAGTGTATTTTATGATATTGATGTCCAATCATATAAAAGGATGATGAACAAAGTGATAAGACAACTGCAACATACTCTCAGACTAGTTGATGATCAGTTGGTGAGCCTTTCTAGACAATTTACGAAAAGCTTATGAAGCATAAAGAAGTTTCAGCTAGTAAGGAGTGTTGGAATGCTTACAAACAGCTATTTTCAAAAAGGTAATAAAGCCTTCTGTGAAGTAGGCTCAACACGCTGTGGCCAAAAGGTAGATATGGTCACTGGGAAATGTATACTGCGTGATGATTGGCTTGCCCATATTTGATCACTCTATATTTGTGGTTCAATCAAGACATCCTGACTAGGGGCGGAATTTGCGTAGTCGCGTTACGCAAATCTCAGCGAAATTGTTAAAAATCTCCGCGAGCACGTAGAAATTCCGCGAAGTTGCGGAATTGCTTGTCCCGCCCGTTCGCGTTGTGTTTTTGCGTGCTCGCGGGGAAATATATCGCTAACTTGCCCATGCGGTCGCTAATGGGCGCGGCCATCTTGTTTTTCACTTGTCCCGCCCGCTCACGATGGTTATTTCCAGGTCCGGGTCGCGTATTGCATGCTCCCGCCCGTTCGCGATAAGTATTTCCAGTTCTGGGTCGCGTATTGCATGCTCCCGCCCGTTCGCGATGCTTATTTCCAGTTCCGGGTCGCGTATTGCATGCTCCCGCCCGTTCGCGATAAGTATTTCCTGTTCGGGAACGAGCATTACGTGTTCGCGACGCTTTTTGCGTGCTCGGGGGGGAAATATCGTGCGAACTTGCCCATGCGGTCGCAATGGGCGCAGCCATCTTGTTTTTCACTCTATTGCTATGGTTCTGGGCCTGCTTTTCAATCCTCCCTCTATCTTTTCAATCCTTTGTTTCTGGAAACTTTTTTTGATCTTTTTTATTTATTATCTAATCTCTCTATTTTCCTCATTCTATATTTTGAGTTTTTTTTCTACTTTTTGTGTTTTTCACTACTTTTTCACTCTTTTTCTATTACCTGCTTTTTAATTTCTTTTACTTACTTTTTTAATTCCTACCTTTTCTTCTCCGCCCCCCCGCCTACCCAGAACCATGGCAAAGGGCCACAGGGCTCGTAGCCAGAGCCGCGACCGCCTTCCTTGCGGAAGGCGGCGCCAAAAAGGGGTGCAGGCACGGGCCTTATTCGGTGAGGCGGAGGTGGCCGCACTGGTTTTTTTTGTTCAGCGCCACCTCCCCTTAACCTTGGTAGCAGGCGGCAGGCCTGGGTCCGGGTACGGGCTCCGGGAGCGTCAGCAGCGGTGGGGCATGGTGCGTCGGGCAGTGTTTTGCTGCTCTGGTGTCCGGCGCACCAATAATCAGCTGACGCACCGGTGGTCCGATATTCTGGACCGGGAGCAGGACCTGCTGGACCTGCTAGGAGTGATGGTCCCGGGGCTTAGTGAGTAGCTATTTAATATTACTACTTTGTGTGCTTCTGCTCTGTGTTATAGCAAATATATATTTTTTTCCGACCAGCAAGAATGCTGCTGCTTACATTGCAGGTAAATTACGTTTAAAAATCTGTGATTGTTATGACACAGGCGCTCGGCGCTACTAATCTTACTTGTTTGCAACTTTGCGCTCGCTTGGCATGATGATTATGTAAGAGTTTACTTTAGAGAACTTAAGTTAGGTAATGCTAGAGAGACTCTAGTCCTTCCTTTGTCCTCCTGCCACTAAGAAGGGATAGTGGTGGATTGATAGGTTTAGTTACTTATTAGTTGGTAATTTTTAAGTGGTGTGCGTGACGCATCCTCTGTCACGTCACGTGCTGCTGAGTGCTGCTTACCCCAGTCCTTAGTAGAACCTTTTGTAGTTTGTTTAGTGAGTGTTAATCGGCTTATATCATCACTAGCAGAACATCAGCAGCAACCAGCCAACAATTTGGTGTATGCAAAAATGTATGCATGTGTCCTCCATCTATGCATTTTTGAGGACTAAAATAAATGGAAATGCAGACTTACTGAACAATTGGCCCGTCTGGATTGGAATAGGTGGGCTAGGTCAGGTGGTAGTTAGGCTTACTAGACGGTCCGTGAATCTCGCAATACTACTAGTCGATCAGATTAGATAGGTCAATTTTATTGCAATTGTTGTTCACAAAAATGTTTTTGGAGCGTATTTTAAAATATTTTATTTGTTTCACACCAAACTTTAATTTTTGTCTCTTTCTTTATAAAATCTTACATGATCAGCACCCAGGGGCAAGAAGACGGGGTCACAGGCGGCGGGACAAGAAGATCATCAAGATGCCTCCTAGGGCCAGGACCGCTCCTCTACCGAGGGCTCTGCTGCTGGCCCCAGTAAGTCTTCCAGTGGTTAATATTAATAATTATATTTCCCTAACTTTTCCTGCACCTTATTTTTTCCGAACTATTATTTCGGTATCCGAATTCTATTTTTTACAAATTCTTCTTTGATCTATACTATCTGTTTCTAAATTCTTGTTATCCCTGCCTCTAACTGCGTCTGCTATGACTCTCTGTACTACTACTATTAGTCTGTCTGTAGCTAAGCTTGCCCAGTTGGCCACTCTTTATTTAAAATATTTTAAATAAAACTCAGATTCACCAATAGCTCTAGCCATTGAGTCCAGTCCTTTGGGTTGTCCTCTTCTACTACTTCTAGTCTTCTTAATCTTGAGGCTTTTCGACAATTCCCACCAAGAAAATGCCCAACCAGGTTTTACTATTTTTGATAGGATAGGACATACTACTACTGTTGTAGGGATTCTGCACATACAGAACTTTGCACAAGAAAATCGGACGTTGGTGATGGGAGGTTGGGCCTTCCTCACACCTCAATCAGAAGCCACCACAATCCCCTGACCGACTAGTTATAGTGTCTCATTAGGTCTCCGAAATCCCCCCCCTAAGATACCCAATGAGTAGACAACCCAGAACATAACACTCCCGACCTCTGTCGCGGAAGCAATGCACACCCTTTCGCTCACTCACTCGTGTAAGTCCACATCAAATACCACTGAGTCTATGTAAGTTCAAAAGGTTTATTTTCAACTGACAAGCTCTGTACGTTGTTCTATAATGCAGCAGCAACAGCAAAATGCATAAGATTAAAACAATAAACATTGTTACACTTAGTTACACTTACAACTACAAGTCCATAGAAGACAAAAGGCGAAATCATGATAACTGAACAGTGGTGGAAGAACCACCCTCCCCTTGGTAGGAATATAGTTTATATAAAATTATAAATGGAGATCTGAGAATTCTGGGGACCCCTCACCTTAGAAGAACCTAGTACTGGTTACATCATAAGCTCTGCAAAGCTCTGGTTCGTATAAGGGAATCTTCCGTCTGTTATGAGAAAAATGGTGCGCGTTAGTATAGTGCAAGCATTTCTCAGTCGTGCCAAAAAGTGTAGTATTTTTATGGATAAGCAATATGGACTAACACCAGAACTCCATAACAAAGTGGCTTGTTTTTCGACCTGGCTTGTACGCAGCGCTCAGACAGTAGCAGTATGAGCTCATGTGGGCTCAAAGGCGTCTTACACAACAAGCTGCGAGGTAACTTGCGCAAAAATAAAAGACACAAAGCTAAAATGGTTGCATGGCTCGGGGTAACTTAGCAAAGACTAGAATGACCCTAGGGACCATATAACACTACTAGTGTCTACTCTACTACCTGATTTGTACTAGTGATGTATGTTGTATATGTATTAACTTTTTTTTCAATCTTGCTAGTGAAAAATAGGGGGAGGTGTATATGGCATCTGAAATATGTGTAATGTTTTTTCTAGGCGTACTACCGACCACCAGTACTGGGGCCAGCGGCGAAGGTGACGCGGCCGCTGAGGGTGCAGGAGATGCAGCAGTTGCAGGAGGAGCTGCAGGGGGTGAGCCAGCAGCAGTGGCGGGCGGTGGTAAGTTATATTCCTAATCCTTACTTATTGACATTACACTCGCTGCAAGGGTGTAATGTATACTGTACTGTTGAGACTTAAGTAAGAAGTTGTTGTGAACGGTTGAAGAAGACACCCTTTACTTAGCATTAGCAATAGCATTAGCGACGGGAGTGTACTGTTGAGTAACCAATGGCCTCTTCTATCGGACTTCAACTCAGCTGTGAAAGTTTTATGGAGAAGACTAAAAGTCAGATCAGATGACCTTGATGGATGGGTTGAACGAAAAGGGAAAGAAGGGTGGAAGGAGGAAGGACGGGCGAGATTTAATATTTATGACTGGCAGAGAAGGATACGTGGGATGCATGCATAGGTGTCTGATAGGAATCAGATGCATGGGTGGTGGAATGCCTGAAACTCCCACAAATGTTAGAGGCCGAGGTAGTGGGAGGATAGATACATACCACAAATGTTATGTACTGTGCTTGCTAGTGCTACTGTGCCACTATGTGTAGAATTAATTTGTCTTACTGCTTTGCTAAGAGTATATTTTACAATAATCTTGTTTTTTCTTCTTGATATAGCTACTCCTTCCAAAGTGAAAGTCGAGAGGAAGGAGTTGGCAGCCAAGGCCCGGCGCCGGAAGCTGGAGGCCATACAAGCTGAATACCGGCGGCTGGTGGTTCTAGAGGAGGAGGAGGAGGAGGCGGCAGCAGCTGCAGCCTCCTCCAATGCCCCGGGCCCCAGCCACCCCCCTCCAGTGTTACGGCGCCACCGTCTGGCAGCCGCCCGCCGCCATACTACATTAAGCACTGCTGCCCCCCCCCTGTGGATGCAATTGCCGCGCACTGAAGCGCCACGTGGCCCGTCTAGAGGAGCGCATTCGTGTCCTGGAGAAGCGAGCCCGCTGAGACCCCGTTTATTTATTGCCCCTTTTTTATTGCTTATTTTGGTGGGTGGGAATCGGGCGTTGGGGTTTTCACTTTTGGACAATTGGACATTTCATTTGTTGGACTTTTTCGTTCCGGGAAATGGACATTGGTTGGGGTTAGGGAGAGGGGTGGGTCAGGTGTTGTGGGATTTTTTTTACATAGTTTATTTTTGTTAGGGTATTAAATTATATATTTATACTTTATATACAATGTCGTTAATGTTTTGTGGGTGGGGTTACTGTTTTACGTCACACTGTTTCCTTGCTGGTGCAGGGCTACAGCCAGTGTTTGATTTAAGTAATTGGCTGAGTTACTAAGACACAAACAGATAGATGCGGTACCCCTCACTGAGGGACTTGTCCTACTAGTACTGTCAGTCTCTCCTCCTAGTCTATGCATTCTGCAACTGGACTCAAAGGGGTGTGTGAAATAGAATTAATGAAAAAATTTCCATTATTAATTATGCCTCCCCCAAACTTCTTCTCTTACCTGTGCTTGATGTTTAACTTGGGCACGGCGATGGCTGCATGGTGATGATGGTTTTCTTTCCCAACATGCCATGGTTGTGGTGGTAGTAGTAGTAGACCCTGGCAGTAGCATTTGCAAAAAAAGAAAATGAGCCAGTCAGATAGCCTGAGAGAGACTGTGGGAGGAGTAGTAGAACGAAGTACAGTACGGAACTTACTGCCAAACAATAATATGCCAAAATACAATAAAACATAATGGTGGCGGGGATAGCCTAGTACATACAGTTACAAACTCTAGCTGTGTCGAGTCACTCGACTAGGCCTACAGTACACTCGACACAAGCGTAACCGTTAGTGCTGTGTAGGAGGATGACAACAAATCCAATCGATGCCGGCAATTAATGCTGATGGATTAGGTTCCTTTGGTAAAAAAATTATCTCGCAAATATACTGCTCATGGGTGGGCAAGCAGAAGAAGATCCTCGCCCTGCCTTGAAATTGAATTAGTGTTGCTTTTGCCACATCCGCCAGAGCAAGCGTGTGATAAATTATTGGTGTACATTTAATTTAGTCACACCTCAATAAGTCACACAGCCCGGGGGAAGAGGGTTAGGGTTTGATGAATGGTTGGGAAGGGGGGTTTTGGGAAAGGTTTGACAAAGAAAAACAGTACGCATGGACAACAACAAAACACAATCTTGGCAGACAACCATATCCATAAATCTGTTAAGGGAGAAAAAGGAAATGCATGCATGATGATGATAACTTGATGGTTAATGATAAGTAGTACTTACTAACTACTACTAGACAATTAGACAGTACAGGGCAGCAGTATATTATGCAATTTGCCTTGCCTGTCTGCCCTCCGAGAGACCCGAATTACATACAGTTTCTGTTCTGTTGTACCAGCCCGGGCTTAAAGATAGCAAAGAAAATTCAAAAATAGCTGTAGGGATGAATTGAATTATAAGCAGAGAGCAAACATAACAACAACAACAACACACAGTAGTAATGATTGAAGACAAAACATGAATCACATTTAAAAGATGATGAAAGTTGATACTGTTACTGTATGTTATCCTGGTCAAAATGGGGAGTTGCATCTCGGCATTCCTCTTGGTCCTCCCTTCCATGGACGCTCCGGCCATCAATCTTGGGTGACGCCACTGCCTGCCTGGCAGATGTAGATTCATTGGTAAGGTAAGTGAGAGTTGTTTTTCCCAGTGTAGCACAGGGTAATGGCCGGCCTGTAATTGTAGATGGGAAAACAAAAGGGATATTGAAAAATCAAGTAGAAAAAAATGCATAAATTACGGTGGAGTGCAACAAGAACACTTTCAGAGGCGGCATGGATACATCATGTCTACTCTAGTCTGTTTCCAGCATTAACCTCCAACAACAACAGGACAGAGCAGGCCCACGGCACCCGTGACCCATCCTCCATTTAGCGTACATTTTTTGACAGAGGCAGACAAAGCATATATACAGCAACATAGAATTTTACAAATTAAGTGACTAAATCAATGCCCCGCTGTCAGTCATACCACCACACTCGACTCCACCACTACACAGACATGTAGGTCTGCAGTGGTTGTTGTTGACTTGGTTACCTTTTATGGCACTCATGAAACGCCCTGAGTTATTCCATCAATCATCTCGGATTGTACTGAGTGACTGCGAAGATATTATGTCACTGTGGTCATCATCATGGTGTGTTGTCCAACTCAGTGTGCAGTGTACAGATTGAGTCCCCTTTCCATATTCAAAATGCAATGGATCGGCCTGCAGTAGAAGTAGAAATCTGTTATTAAAAAACAAGAATGGAAACAAACATTGCATTGAGTTACTTTTAGTGTGTAGATTAGATAATAGTACACAATGAATTAACTTCATGCACTACAAACAACAACAACACAAATCACTCAGTCAGCGTCCAATGCATGTCATCATTCATTACCTGTTCCTTCTCATCTTCAGTTAATGGGCAGTCTGTATCGGCTCGGAAAGGAGGATAGCTATAGTAGTCATCATCATGTTCCACTTCTTTTGGAGAGACTCAACGAGGCAAGATTTTAGTTTTTCTTCGATTATGCTACATCCAATCATCATCTGGCTTGAGGGCAATAGATTTAGGTCGATTCAGGAGGATGGAGGAGCAGGACTCGGAGGAGTGGACTGAAATGCAGACAGCTGAAACTCATATATGGCAATAAAAGACGAAGACGGTGGTGATGGATTTGTTGTGATTTGAAGTTTCCAACCAGAAAGACAGACACACAAATAAAAGTAAATAAGGGAGAACGACAGTAAGAAGTGGAAGCCTAGTTGTCAGGGAAGTATAGCTCGTCCTCAAACTCTGGGGGTTCAACCAGAAGTAGGTAATCAGCATCTAACACGCTACTTCCGTCACCTGAGCCGCTGTCCTCATCTCCCTGCGTTGATTCATGTATTGTGTAATTCGGTGGTATAAATTGCTGATTCATTTTGATCATGGTTAACCTCTCCACGTTTTTTGGTGAGAGACTGGTCCTTTTCACTGTTACAATGGAACCAGCAGCACTGAAAACACGTTCAGAAGAGACACTTGCGACAATGCAAGCCAGATAGTTTATCGACAGCCTGCTGAGCACTGGCCATTGGCCCCTTTTGCCATACCAATACCGCAATGGGTTATGATCAATGTAGACCTCTGTTGGGTCATCCAGGTAGGCCTGGACCATCCGGTTAATGTTCAGGGGTGCTACACTTTGTTCGGCCTCTTTTGTCTTTGCATCAGCACTGGACCTAGCAAGTCCTTGCTGTAAATACCAATCCTGTGCCGTTTTTACTGGGGCTGATGATCCGGTTCTTGCTGTTGTCGATAGTGTTGGTGTTGGTGACAGCTGTGAACCAAATGCACTGCCCTCAGGCTCTGAAGTTGAACTTGACGCTGGATGCCCTGCTGCAGTACTTGTTGTGGGTTTGAGGCCTTTAATTACCAGCCGTTCCTTTTCCAATTTACTGGCTGCCTCAGCTATCCAAGTTTTGTACCGGGCAACATCCACTTCTGAAAAAGGGAGTAATGTCTTACTGTTCAGTGCCGATTTGTACCGTGGATCCAGAATTGTGGCACAAATGTAATGTTCTTGTGACAAAATCTTAGTTTGCACCCTTGCATTTTCAGTTAAGCGACATGATAAGCTCTCCACCAACTCATATGCTTCTTTTTTTCCTCCACACCTATGTACGCTTCAGACACCTCCTTCAGCTGTTGCTCTAGCATGTGCAACAATGGGATAGCTTGGTCCATAGTACAGTCCTCCTTGCTGACTTCACGTGTGAAGACCTCGAAAGGAAGAAGCATCTCTGTAAGAGATTTAACTAGGCACCATTGGTCCATCTGAAGGGTCATGCCTTTCACAGTAGCATCCGCCCTTCGCATGACATATTCATTGATTGGTCTGTACTGCTCAAACAGACGGTCAAGCATGTAATACGTTGAGTTCCAACGTGTTGCCACCTCCTGGATGAGTGCTTTGACTGGCATTCTATAGTCACGTTGACTGATCCTCAGCTGCTTCCGGGCTTTAAAAGAATGGCTGAAATGAGTGCATATTCTGCGGCAGGTGGTCAGTAAGTTGCTGACTATGGGTTCTTTTTTCAGAAAGTCTTGAACTATAATGTTAATGCAGTGCGCCAAACACGGGACCCTGAAATAGGCACCAACCTCCATGGCCTTAAGTATATTACTGCCATTATCCGTGGCAACAAAACCAATGTTAAGCCCTCTTGGGCGCAGCCATTCAAAGACCTTGCTGTTAAACTCTTCCAAAATGTTTGCAGCAGTATGAGATTTCTCCATGGCGAACATGGCTACATTTGCATGTTTCCGAGAAGCATTAAAAATCTCAGCTGTGTCAACAGCACCTACTTCAGATAGCTTTTCTCTAACCCCCACAAAGAGACCCAGTGTGCAGTGATGCACATGTAATCAGTGGCTTGGCAACTGGTCCACATGTCTGTTGTCAGGTGGATTTTGTGAACAGCACTCTGCTGCAAAGCTTGTCCAACCAATTCCAGCACATCGTGACGTAGTGCTGGAACAGCAACTCGGGCGAAATAGGACCGGCTGGGAACCTTCCATTTAAGGCAGATGGCTGACACAAATTCAAGGAAACCCACCCCTTCCACAAATGAAAAAGGGAGAAGGTCCAGCGCTAACATTTTAGCCAGCTTCGCATTGTACAACCGTGCCGTTGGGTGGTTGCGTTGGTACTGCCCCTCCGACCTAAGCATGCTGTCAATGGTAGGCTGGAATATTTTCCTTTGTGGTGCACCTTTCTTCTTGAACCCAGCTAGGCTCAACGACGCCGCACTTTTGCTCATTGCAGTGCCCGGTTGCCTTGGTGTCTCAGACTGTCTCTTAGTACGGTGCCACTGAGATGTTGCTGAGGATGTGGGCGTTACCACACTGCTGGGGGTAGGGCTAGAAATGTCTCCCTCTTGTTGACCTTCCACCGCGATCATATCTTCCCCTACTTCTTCATCCCCAACAACAGCAATGGGTCCAGTTTTTCTTTTTTCTAAGTGAAGTAGGTGAGCCTCCCACTTGATACTGTGGTGTTTTTTGAGATGACTTGTTTGTCCTCCGGTACCATAGTTTGTACCAAGCTTACCCCGCCTAACAGCCTGCCGACAAATTGAGCATATAGCATTGTTCTCCTCCTTACTGCTAACCGAAAAGAAGTCCCAAACTGGGGAGGAGAACTTTCTGGCGCTGCTGGAGGTGCCACTTTCAATACCAGATGAACTGGAGGGTGTGCCTGGAATTTGACTCTGTGCACTTACATTACCACCACCTACTGAGGTGGTGGTTGAGCTGGATGTAGGTCCCTGCCGAGCCTTTGCAAAGGCAAATATGGAAGCTGGAGGTCGTGTTGGTGTTACCTGTGTTGGTGGTATCCGTGCTACATCCCTCGCAGCGATTTTGGATAGTCTAATAATGTTGGTCTCCATCTCCGCAGGCCCAGGAGTGATGTTCATGATGACTGGCTCTTCATCATCATCACCCCCTCGTCTACATCTACCTCCATAACTCTAAGGCTTTCTGGAATCTTCCTTTTCACTAGCCTTGTCTTGTGGCTTGCATCACTCTCAGGCTGAGCTGGTGGCTTCCAAGTGGCATCTAGATCATCAGAAGCGGGGCTTGAAGAAGAAGTTGATGGACTAACCCTCCTTTTCCTTGCTGGGGGTCTGGAAGACAATGGATCTTCTGGAACAGTGGCTTGCTCCTCTTCGTCTGCAAAAAGCTCGATTTCCTGAACTGCCCCTACTTCAGGTGGAACAACTACTATTGTGGGCTGTGGTTGCGGCTGTGGTTGCGGCTGTGGTTCCGGCTGTGGTTGCGGCTGTGGTTCCGGCTGCGGTTGCGGCTGCGGTTGGGGCTGCGGTTGCGGCTGTGGTTGCGGCTGCGTCTGTGGTTGCGGCTGTGGTTGCGGCTGGGGTTGCGGCTGGGGTTGGGGCTGCGGCTGGGGCTGCGGCTGTGGTTGCGGCTGCGGCTGTGGTTGCGGCTGCGGCTGGGGTTGCGGCTGCGGCTGGGGTTGCGGCTGGGGTTGCGGCTGTGGTTGAGGCTGTGGTTGCCCACTTATCTGCTGAGTTTCCGCCTGCGAGTGCGTGGATTGGGTACTACTTTGCGATAATGACATTTCAACATCACTGGTCGTTAGTAGACTGGCTACCTCTGCCACACTCATGGGCTTGGGCCTAGGTTGCTGGGGTGGGCCCGCTGATGCGGAGGTGCTGCTCCCAGCTTGGTCCCCGCCGGACACCGCTGCTGCAGGCGTAAGTTTTTTTTTACCAAAAAACACATCGGCCGGCACACCAGTCTTGGCAAGTGCCACTTCCTTCTTCTGTTCCTTCTTCTTCTCACTGGCAACTTTCTTGGTACTGGAGGACCTGGTACCTTTCTTTGGGGCCGTCTTCTTCAGATGTCAGCAGGACGCAGGTGCACAAGTTGCAGAGATGTCTGTGGTCACACGTGGACGTGACGCGCAGCAGGACTTCTGTCTGGCAGTACAATGGGTGATGATGATGACACCTCCTCCTCTGTCTTTTTGTGCACCTAAAAGCAAAGAAGCCAGGAGAAGAACATCAGTGAAATGTTGCATTTGTTGTTGTGGTTCAATTACTAGTAGTACAAACAAACAAATAAAATATCTAAGTTAGTGTAGCCATTTGTGAGACTGTCAACAAGGGCTTTCATGGTATACTGTGTACACTGTCAGGAAGGATAGGAAAGAAGAGGAACAACAACAAAAATACAAATGTAATAGAAGTGGACCCTGTTTGGCATTAAATTATTTGCTCATCACATCATTCAGG
The DNA here is from genome assembly GCA_963921515.1 of Calotriton arnoldi. Classification (NCBI taxonomy): domain Eukaryota; kingdom Metazoa; phylum Chordata; class Amphibia; order Caudata; family Salamandridae; genus Calotriton; species Calotriton arnoldi. The sequence continues at coordinate 663,678 of CAWUFW010001226.1, forward strand.
GAGCTGCAGCTGGCAAAGGGGATGGATGGAAGCAGTAAGCCAAGAGGAAAACCATGCAGGCCTAAATGGCAAAAGCAGCACACTTATAACTCCCACCAGAAATGGCCACCAGCCACATGGACACTCACAAATCACAAGCAACAAGCCTGAGGCCTGGAAAACAATGTACTGAAAACAGGCCTATGATAGCCAGGCAAAGGCTGCATGCTAAACCACACTGCTTTGCCTGTAATGCAATAAAATGCAAAAACGAAAATCCACAGGGCTAAACAAGGCCTGCAACACACCACACACAACTAAGGCATGTATTTAACACACAGCCCAAAAAACTGAAATACACCCAAAAATACACATTTTGCAATTCAATCCAATGCCATCCATGTGCCCTAAATGATGTTTAAATTCAACAGAACACACAGAAACAGTTGTTTCATGCACCCCTGACTACCTCTGCGCCTACTGGATGAAAGGCCTGTTGGCAGACTAGGCCACAAGCTTGCAGGACTATGGATAAAAGCACACTACCGGGCTTCAAAATGGCCAGACCCACAACAACAAGAAACTGAAGACAGACAATGCAGGCCTATGGCAAAAAGCACACTGCCTGGCTTCAAAATGGCCACCAGCCTCATTGCCAGGCCCACAACAACAAGAAACTGAAGACAGACAATGCAGGCCTATGGCAAAAAGCACACTGCCTGGCTTCAAAATGGCCACCAGCCTCATGGCCAGGCCCACAACAACAAGAAACGGAAGACAGACAATGCAGGCCTATGGCAAAAAGCACACTGCCTGGCTTCAAAATGGCCGCCAGCCTCATGGCCAGGACCACAACAACAAGAAACTGAAGACAGACAATGCAGGCCTATGGCAAAAAGCACACTGCCTGGCTTCAAAATGGCCGCCAGCCTCATGGCCAGGACCACAACAAGAAGCCTAGGCCACAAAGGAAAACCATGCAGGCCTAAATGGCAAAAGCAGCACACTTATAACTCCCACCAGAAATGGCTACCAGCCACATGGACACTCACAAATCACAAGCAACAAGCAGGAGGCCTGGAAAACAATGTACTGAAAACAGGCCTATAATAGACAGGCAAAGGCTGCATGCTAAACCACACTGCTTTGCCTGTAATGCAATAAAATGCAAAAACGAAAATCCACAGAGCTAAACAAGGCCTGCAGCACACCACACACAACTAAGGCATGTATTTAACACACAGCCCAAAAAACTGAAATACATCCAAAAATACACATTTTGCAATTCAATCCAATGCCATCCATGCCCCCTAAATGATGTTTGAAATTAATAAATACATCACACAGCAAAGGAACAGTTGTTTCATCATGTTTCATCATGCACCCACCCATGACTAGCTCTGGGCCTACTGGCTACCCACAACTATTTATTTTTAAAAATGATGAAAAGTACAAAAATTGTAGTTGCAGCAACTGCAATGCCCCAATCAAACAACACCAACTTACTTGTAAATTCTCAAATCCCAAAATCCTCAAATCCAATGATAATGATGCAGCAGACACAAAGAGGGATCCTTCCAGCTCAAATCCAAGTGAAAAATGAACAGGAGATGGACAAAGCACTGGGAGGAGCCTGCTGGACAGGAACAGGAAGTAGGAGACTCTGTGGCACTTCCTCCCTCTCCCCCCCAAAAAATTTGACAAAAAAGGACAGCCAAATATCAATCTGAGGTTTTTTTTTCATCCAAATCATCAGTTTATAGAAGGTTTTATGCTGCTCGCGATATTATTCTTCTCCAGAGTGAAAATTTTGCGTGTTCGGGATCGCGAGCTTTACCAACATTCCGCCGGATGTCCGATGGCGCGCCCGAATGACGTGTTCGCGATCGCAATCTCTCTCGCGGTGCACGATGGCGCGGCGAATGACGTGTTCGCGATCGCACACTCTCGCGTTGTCCGATGGCGCGGTGAATGACGTGTTCGCGATCGCAATCTTTCTCACGGTGCACGATGGCGCGGCGAATTACGTGTTCGCGATCGCACACTCTCGCGTTGTCCGATGGCGCAGCGAATTACGTGTTCGCAAACTCTCGCGGGATCGCGCGGCCGGCTACCGAAATCTCGTGGCGCACGCGAACGGATAGGAAAACCCGTCGGCGAACGCAGGAATCCCGGTAAGTCGCTATCGCGCGCGCTAGAACACATCTCTTCTCCCTCTCTCTTCCTCATCGCTCAGCACCAACGGAAGGATATGGAAGCACACCCAGGCTCCTTAAGCCAATCACAACGCTGCAAAGCAGCGTTGTGTTTGGTCTGAACGCCGCGATTCAGCACTCAGCCAGGCAATGGGAGCATGGGCATGTTCTCCACCCAGGCTGTAAGCAGCCTGGGTGGGAGAACATGGTAAGTGCGCATGAATGTTGTGCCGGCCCCAGACGGCCAAACATTCATTCGCACTTGCAAAGTGTGCTCGCCACTCTCCTTGCTCCTGTGTCAGAGCAGCCCTGCAGAGCTGCCGCAGCAGGACAAAATAAAATGATAATAACCTCGAGTCATTATCATTTTATTTTTCCTTTACTTAGCTGCTGCACAGCAGTGGGGCGACGCTCCTCCGTCTTAGCGGAGAAGCCACCACTGATTGCTATGCAAAGAATATCTTGCTCTTTGATAACACAGTGGGAGTGGAGGTTCCCCTCGTGAATTTCTTGTATAACCTGCATGACAACGTGGGGGCAAGGCTACGATATGGTAGTGCAGGGGAAAGTATTGATGTTTTTTCTCTATCTACTGGGGTGCGCCAGGGGTGTATATTGGCTCTGCTGCTCTTCGTTATTTACATTAATGAGTTAAGTACCCATTTGTCCGCAGCCACTGGAGATGTACCGAAAATATTCAATGTTTTTGTTCCAGCGTTATTATGCGCTGATGATGCTGTTTTATTGGCATTACGCCCTGCATATCTTGGTTGAATCTTACGTTACATTTATGGGGAATTTTAGATCTGTCAACCAATTTTGGAAAGTCCTATTTACTGGTGTATGGCCCTAGAAAGAGGAATTTGACGTCCTCATGGATTTTAGATCACTCCCTGAGTTCTGTTCAGGATTGTATTTATCTTGGGGTCACTTTTGATTCGGCAGGTTCTTGCCAGCCCCAGGTAAATGCAGCCAGTTTGAAACTAAGCTAGGGTGGCAGGTTCTTTATTTAACCTTGTTTGAAAGGCAGGCCAAGGTTCTATTTCATCCTACGTTAAGATCTATACTTCGCAGTGTGTTCCTACTGCCACATTTGGAGCAGGGATGTAGGGGTACCACAAAAACCTCATCCATTCAGGTGGAAGAAAACCGGATATGCAGATGCCTTCTGAACCTCCCACCAACCAGCTCAAATTTTATTTTGCATTTTGAGCTTAATTTGCTATGTCTCTGACTCAATCAAGCTGGCAACACTTTTATTGTGGATTAAGATATGGTCCAGTCCTGGCCTACGTTTTAATAGGGAGATTGTTTTGGACTGCCTTGGGTTAGATAAGGACCTTTTTATTCCCTGATTGAAATACATCAAGAAGGCTTTTAATGACATTGGAGACCCTGAAATGTTCACTGCCCCAGCTAACGTAAATAAATTCAATGAGGGATTAGTGAAGTCCTGCCATGCAGAATTTTGTATTTCACAAAGAATGAAGGAGCTTTTTTGAAAATGTCATCAACGTGATTATTATAATTTTCTAGCTTCAGGAAGGATAGCATTTTATTTGCAGCTGGAACTTTAACGTGGGAAAGGTCTCTTCTTTTTAGATTTAGGGCTGGTATAGTATGGCATCTTTTATGTTTCTCATGATGACTTAAAGTTTTGGGGGAGCAGAATATCAGCCTGCCCATGTGATGGGGTGGCTGAACAATCATTGTTGCATTTTATGTTTTTCTTCAAATTCTACAGACCTTTCTTTTTACTGTGCCTCAAACATGTTCTGAAACCTCTGGCTTTCCAGAAATATAAAGATGTCCTTTTCTATTTACAGTTGTTAGGCACTCTGAATGTTTGTTTTAGTGTATGCTGCTTTTTTAAGATGGCAGCCAGAAACAGGAAATCCATGGAAGGTTGAGAAATTTATTTGTATGTAATTCATTTAAATATGCATTTTAGATTTATGGAGGTGTCCCCTGCTACTGAAATTGCATTTTATTGGACTCTTAAATCCTGAACGTTTTATACACTAAACTTCCCTGGATGTAATTGTATCAGCATGTTCTTATGTATTGTATATATTAGCTTTTAACGGTTGCTGTAAGGTAATGTGCTGTGTTGTATTGTCTCTTTAATGATTTAACTTTTAAGATCAAATAAAGAACTTCTGACTTGACTTGATAAAACAGCCATGTAGCTCCAGTGGCCTTTGAATGTGCTATCTGATTATGCTTCTATTAATGGCCTACTTGAAGTATTTGGACTATTAATGGGAATAAATTACAACACGCTAAAATCAATAAAATGATCACTGAAGGAGGGAAATAGAAAGGAAAAGGCAGTAAAGGTGCTGGGAAACTGGGAGTAATTTTAAATACGCCAGAGTAATCGGAGTGAATTTAGTAATTCTGTAGTACTCTTTAGCCCGGAGTTACCGATAATAGTGAAATTTACCTCGGCTTGGGTAATTAAGATTAATTTGGAGGAAAAAAGCTACCTCAAGAGCACATTTAGCACATTTAGCGAGAGTGAGTGATTGCTCATGCTGCTGTTTGGGTTCTGTTGCATTTTGCGCTATTTTCTTAGCATAATAAGCATCCTCTTATACATTTTGAATCAGAGGGTGCATTTTGTGCAAAGACACCAGAGCTAAATGCAGGAAGTAATTTGGGGGAAAATCCTACCTTATAGGCACATTTAGGGAGCAGGAGTGGCTGCTCACGTTGCTATTCATGTTCTGTTGCATTTAGCATTATTTCTTACGGCAAAATTAATCCTCATGTCAATTTTGGATGTGAGGGGGCACTTTCGTGCTAAGAAAATAGTGCTAAATGTAGAATTACTCTTCTTGTGTAACTCCGCAGAATCTCACGTAATTTGTACGTAATTTCACATGATTTATGCCCACCTCTGCTCATTAATGAAATTTTATAAGGTGTATATCTTCCACCAGATCTTCTCTCTTGTTAGAGCAATGAATAGGCAGTTCCTTCCAATACTTACATACGTTTGTCTTAGGCAGATGATGCACATAGTTGATGATTTGCATATTAGCACCTGGAGAAAAGTCTTGGGAGTTTCATATCCCTCTACTACAGAGGTGGTATACCTTGAACATGGTTTTCACCCCGCTGACCATTCTGTGTATAGGTGTGGACCCACGTGTCCTCTTTGATATTGCCCTTCCTTGTCCTGTAAGGGCCCCTGCCTCGTGGGAACTCCACACGCTATGTACCTAGCACTCTGTTTCATGTTGTACTGTGTTTTTTTTTGGTATAGTATTGCAATTTCACATATGGTACCTTACGTTCCCTGTCCCTCCTCCCACTGTACGCTGCTTTGTTTTAATCTTCCAGCCAAGAATTATGAAACAGATCATGGTTTGGGTTTCATGTTGGAGAAGAGCACTACACCGCTTTTTGAATCTGTGTTTTCGGTTGAGTAAAGTAGCACCAAATAATTCACTCCTTTATGGGGAAGGTAATTCATGGAGTTGTACATGAACTTATAGCTATGCAACTTTCTTTAATGATGTTGGTTGATATATTTAAATTTGGGGAATTGATTTGGACAATGGGACTAAACCTCAACCTTTGAATCCAGCAGTAATGGTACATTAAAAGACTATTCAAAAATAACAGGCATCTTTGTTACAGAAAAATGGTAAATGTAGAATAGCTGGACATGTGCAAAAATATCTTAAATATGTCAGCCAGATGATTGATAATTTTGGAAATTATATGAACAGTGTTAACACTTTTACAGTTCTGGTATCAGAAATGATTACATCGCATATGAAAATATATGGTGAAGTGATTTATTTGGTGTTAAGGTGATTGTGATTTGTTTAAACTAAACATAGTTGTCCCATGTAAATGTTGATTATTTTTGATAATTATTTAATTGTACATGAATAAATGTATACAATGCTTTGCTTATGTGATTTGTTTGAAAGATATAAATAAATCATTATTGAGATTGACATTGAAATCCACCACATGTGATTTCTCTTTCTTAAATTGTTCTGTGAAATTTGTTGCCACAGGTCACTCTTTTGGAACAGAAATGACATAATACTGTCTGAAAAGTAGGAGAGTAGAGTATGGGAACTGTTTATTTGATAGGATGGAATATCACTACGAGAGGTATGCTTTATTATCCCTTGCTCAGTCACTTTTCTCAAATCAAGATTTGGAATTAAACTTAAGGGAATATTCAAGGTAATGGCTATGAAGAATCCCTAAGTATATGCTGAGAAGATTTGGAATAGTTCTTACAATTTCTTGCTTGAATGCCTGCTCAGATGGCTTAGTTTCTTACTAATTAAGCCAGTGTCCTTTGTTTGACCTAGAGTGAGATTTTATATCATTTAACTATCTGTGTTACCTCCTGCCATCTGTTCAAAACTGCACAGAGCATAAGCACTTTTCTACAAAAGCCTACTTGCATGTTGGGTTTTCTTGCCAGAGGTTTTTTGATACAGGATTCACAATTCCCTTCTCCAACGTCTACTGGGATGTGAGGTCTGTAACTTAACCTTAAATGGCTTGCCTCGTTTCATAATGACCACTGTTTTCAGGTCTCAGAGAAACTCTTTTTTTCATCTACCCTGCTGACTTTGTGTGGAGTCCCACAGGGGTCCACCCTCAGCCTTCTCTTTTTAATGTGCACAAAGTTGTCTCCTCTGGTCTAACTCTAGTGATGTATGCAGATGATGCTCGGCTTGTCATCTCGCTGTAACCTGATGATGGCACGGGCGTGGGAAAACTGAAAAGCTGCCTATCCGCAGTAGTCAACTGGATGGGTCTTAACTCCCTAAATGGGAATGCCACTAAGACTGAGGTGATAATTGCTGGGATCCGGCCCCATTTCTGGTATACAAACTGGTGGCCTGCCACATTCTGCTTACTCTTGTCCTCAAACCTACAATCAAAAGCCGCGGGTCTGGTTTGATGAAAGACTAATGATGGAGCACCAAGTCAGTAAATGTCAGCCTGCTGCTTCGGCCTTCTTAGAAGCCTAAAAAACACAATGATCTATGACCTGCCTCCTAACACCCAAAAAACTGTAGTCCAGGCTATTATCACCTCCCACCTGAACTATAGAAATGTGCTATACCTGCGCCTCGCAATGAACTTGAAGAAGTATGTACAGATGATCAAGAATGCTGCTGCCCACCTGCTATTGCGCATCCTCAAACACCAATCAGTCACCTCTCATCTAAAGGATATGCATTGGCTGGGATCTGAACAACAAATACATTCCAAAGCTCTATGTTTAGTGTTCTGTGCTTGTAGGAAAGTGGAGTATTATGTGGTGTGGGGGTTAGACCTCCCAATGTATTGCTATCACAATACCCCAAAGATGGTCCTTGGATTCACACTAATAAATCCTTAGCTCAGTCCTGGTAGACTGGCAAAGAGCAGTCAGGCTTTACTAGAGGAACATGTGTTAAGCATTTCAGAGTACCAGCAGGTTGCAGGAGACTAGTGGCACTAGTCCAGGGGAGTCTGAGGGTGCTTCTTCCTTCCACAGGGGTCCCTCTCTTCGGGAGTGCCAAATTTTAGCCGAGGACAAGTGTCGTTCAGTCAGTTCCAAGTCTGTTGCCACAGTGACAAAGTATCCCTCTTTTACTTTGGTGCTGTGGGCTAAGTCCTGTTGCGGCAACACAGGTCTCCTCTTAGTCATTCCTGGATGCAAGTTGTTCAGATCTGAGGTTCTGGTGTCAGGGGGGGTCCCTTAAATCCTAGATTTAGGGGAGTTAGGGGTGTGGGAGCTAGGAGCCAATGGTCAGCTGGTCCCTGCAGCTAATCCGCCACTGCGGTGACCACATCAGGGGGTGTAGGTCACTTTTTTCTACCCAGGACCCTCTATTCTGTTATTCCTAAAAATTGAAGAAATCAAATTGTGGTGTATGTACCAGGCTGCCCACCCTGGATGTGTGGCTAGTGTTCTGGGGTTGTATACCTCATTGCATAGCTAATTTGGTCCTTTCTGAGGTGCCATTGTTTAAGCACCTGAACAAGCATATGGATGCTAAAATGGCTGAATTTGCTGGTATATTTTTTGTTTCACCACAGACAATAGATACTGCTTATGGACACAGAGATAACTTAAATTGTGCACTCACAGGGATTGAAAAGAAATTCATTGATCAAGTAGAAGATAGATTTAAAGCAGTGGTGGCTAATACTGAGATTGGATTTCGTGTTCAGGAGTGGACACAAGAGGAAAGAGACCATAAGTCTGCAGGAAATACTGGAGTGTTATCATTAGATTGGCAGCATAAGGGGAGATTGTGGGTACACCATGGCCGAGGTGACTCCAGTTCCATATTTGTAGGGAAGAGTGAATGTGATCACATCTTTGAAGTTCGTGGATCAGGGAAGCTGTATGTGGATGGGAGAGACCCAGTGATTCCTAGGGTTTATTACATTTGTGGGAGAAATGCTTATTTCAAACTACCCAGTAGATGGTACGAAACTTGTTATCTGGGTATGGTATTTCCCAAAAATTTATCATGTGGACGATTTTGGGAAGAGAAATCAAGACATAAATGTGGTTTGAGTGCAAGAGAGATTTTGGGAGATATTTTCGGGGCTATTATAACTAGTGTGGGTGTGATACTGAATGACTTCAAGATTAGGAAACTATCTACCATGGTTGATAAGTTGTCCACCAGCACTGCTGGATCCTTGTTGCTCTTAAATACTGAGCTGTCTGGTTTTAGATCAATGGTTTTGCAGAACCATCTTGCTTTACACATTCTGCTTGCAAAAGAAGGCGGAGTGTACCGGATGCTAAAGGTTCAGCAGTGTTGCACTTATATCCCTTGATAAGAGTAGAGATTTACAAAAGTATATCAAGAACATTACATACCTTCACCAGGACTTAAGTAGCTTGGTAACTGAAGGAGTTTGGGATTCAATTGGAAAGGGATTTAGTGCTATCGGTAGTTGGTTTGCAAACCTGGGAAGTGGTATAGTTGGCTCATTCCTGAAACCTTTGCTTAGCGCATTGCCATTTGTGCACTTAACTTGGTGGGTGCTGTCAAAGGGTACAAGAAGTATAGTGAAAGGAAGGGACAGAGTCGAAAATTGGGGAAAATACGATAAGAAATGGCACAAGAGGAGTACTATCATGATTTGAAACGATTGGAAGAGTTCAAAAGAAAGAGAATTGCAACCACCAGGGTTTAGAACTGTCCATCTGATAAGACATCTGATCAGATGATAATGATTTGGGGATGGCTTGATACGCCATCAGAGAGGGAATTGGAGGAGAGTATTTTGGGCCTTTTCAATGTAACATTTGGAGTGCCTTATAATCACGGTTAGTTTGCACTCATATATATACTCTATATGACTAATATATGAAGAGAAGAAAGAAGACTACAAGATGATTACAAATCCTCATGATTAACCAGACTTTCGTGTGTACTAAAAGGTCAGTTTGCAAAACCCAATTCATAGTGTGTAGCAATGCAGCCTACCTACCTCATGAATATTAAAGAGAGAGGTCGCAAATTGCAACCCACTATTAATCGCAGCCATCAGAGGGATGGTGGCCTGCTAAGGTCAGCAGGCCATCATGTCTGTGGTTGCTTTTAAATAAAGCTTTTATTCTAATGTAACCCATTCCCCTTAAAGGAAAACAGGATGCATTTAAAGAAAATGAAAAGTTTCAGTAACATTTTTAAGAGTAAGTCATGGGAACAGTGCCTTTTCCTAAACAAATATTTTTTCACATTTTTAAAGGGAAAGGAGTACCTTATGGACCCCTTCCCATGTGAAAATTATTTACCACTACATGTCTGTAGTAGGTAACATATTAGTAGTAAAAGTAAAAACACTTTATTTGGCCATAGACTTTAAAGTAACATGATAAAACAGTTAAAAACACAATACATTGATTTCATAAATTGATAGAGCAAATAACATAAAATATTACATAAGAATGTTCCAAAATCAGCCTGATTGATAATCCACAATCTCAAACCATAGACAAAAACCTACGTGCTCCGCCATGCCTAAAGGTAAGGTTCATGCATATCATAATGTAAGTAGTAGCTTAACCCCTTCGCTGCTAGGCCTTTTCCCCCCCTGTGCTAAGCCTTTTTTGGGCTATTTGGGGTAATTCGCGCTTCGGCCCCTGTAACTTTTTGACCACATAAGGTGTCCACGCCAAATTTGCGTCCTTTTTTTACAACATCATGGGGATTCTAAAGGTACCCAGGTTTTGTGGATTCCCCTGGAGGGGACCCAGAAATTAGCCAAAATACAGCTAAATTTTGGGTTTTTTGGGAAAAATGCGAAAAAAGGGCTACAGATGAAAGCATCTGGTTTTTTCCCTGCAAATGGTATCAAAAAAGGGGTTGTGGTGCTGAAATCACCATCTTCCCAGATTTCAGGGACAAGCAGACTTTTGTCAGAAAACCAAAAATTTTTACACAGTTTTGGCATTTTTCTGGGACATTTCCTATTTTTGCTATATTTTGTGCTTTCAACCTCCTTCCAGTTAATGGTAGAAATGGATATGAAAGCAATAATGGATCCTGAAAAGCTATACATTTTGGAAAAGTAGACAAAATTCTGAATTCAGCAAGGGGTCATTTGTGTAGATCCTTCAAGGTTTCTTTATAGAAACTAACAGTTAAATATAGGAAAAATTGAAAATTAGTTGAACAAAACAGCCTTTTGTGTCAACGTTTTCACCTGTAACTTCTTCTAATTATGACAGCTCTTTGAAAACAATATACCGTTACATCCGCTGGACCCTACTGGTTGTGGGGATATATAGGACTTGTAGGTTCACCAAGAACCCGACGAACCCAGAGCCAAAAACTGAGCAGCGACTTGCAATGGTTTTTTATTATGTACCGGGTATATAGCAATTATTCTGGGAAAATGTATACATGAAAAAATCGGTATGAAAGACACCTATGTATTTCTGAAATGGGAACAAAATATAGAGTTTAGAAACAGTAGATATTTGCAAATTTCCAAAATTGGGAATACTCATACTAGCATGAGAATTATCGATCATTTTTCAAAATTACTTCTTTTTTACACATTGTCTTTCATTTGGAAGGCAGAAATGCATCAAAAGTCAATAGGTAATAACAGTTGCTTTACAAATCTTAATTACCCGAAGTCTCCCGATAAAAATGATACCTCACTTGTGTGGGTAGGCATAGTGCCCACGACAGGAAACGGCTCAAAACGCAACGTGAACACACCACATTTTCAAAATGAAAAATTACCCTTTTTTTGCAAAGTGCCTAGCTGTAGATTTTGAACCCTAGCTCTGCCGGCACCTAGGGAAACCTAGCAAACCTATACATTTTTGAAAACTAGACACCCAGGGGATTCCAGGATGGGGTGACTTGACTGGCTCACACCAGGTTCTGTTATCCAGAATCCCTTGCAAACCTAAAAAATTGTCAAAATAAACACATTTTCCTCACATTTCTGTGGTGGAAAGTTCTGTAAACTGCATGGATCCACAAATTTCCACCCACTCCGCGTTCCCCAAAGTCTTCCGAGAAAAATGGTACCTCACTTGTGTGGGTAGGCCTAGTGACCGCAACAGGAAACGGCGCAAAACGCAACGTGGACACACCACAATTTCACAGTGAAAAATGACCCTTTTTTGGCAAAGTACCTAGCTGTAGTTTTTGAACCCTAGCTCTGCCGGCACCTAGGGAAACCTAGCAAACCTTTACATTTTTGAAAACTGGACACCCAGGGGAATCCAGGATGGGGTGACTTGACTGCCTCTCACCAGGTTCTGTTAACCAGAATCCCTTGCAAACCTAAAAAATTATCAAAAAAAACACATTTTCCTCACATTTCTGTGGTGGAAAGTTCTGGAATCTGCGTGGATCCACAAATTTCCACCCACCCCGCGTTTCCCAAAGTCTTCCGAGAAAAACAGTACCTCACTTGTGTGGGTAGGTCTAGTGCTTGCGACAGGAAACGGCGCAAAACGCAGCGTGGACACACCACAATTTCACAGTGACAAATGACCCTTTTTTGACAAAGTGCCTAGCTGTAGTTTTTGAACCCTAGCTCTGCCGGCACCTAGGATAACCTAGCAAACCTATATATTTTTGAAAACTAGACTGCCTCTCACCAGGTTCTGTTACCCAGAATCCCTTGCAAACCTAAGAAATTGTCCAAAAAAACACATTTTCCTCACATTTCTGTGGTGGAAAGTTCTGGAATCTGCGTGGATCCACAAATTTCCACCCACCCCGCGTTCCCAGAAGTCTTCCGAAAAAAATGGTACCTCACTTGTGTGGGTAGGCCTAGTGCCCGCGACAGGAAACAGGAATGTTTGCATTGTCAGCATTCCGTCCATCATTTGTTTGCTGTAACACTTTTCGCCCTAAGTGGGATGGGTATGCCCAGACGTGGGTCCCTTGCTCACTGTGCCACTGGATTCAAGCTAGCCTGGCTGAAGAAGGGTGACGTACCCTGAAACCGGTCCCAGGATGCTTGTTTCCGGTCCAGGGAGGACCTGGCCTGGCAGTTCGGTCTGGACTGTTCCCATGGGGCACAGGGTCAAGACTGATTTGCATATGGCTGGGTCCAAGCTGGGGTGGCGTAGTGGGCAAAAGAACGATGGATTTAACCCAGATCTTTTGACTGGGGGAGAATGTTTGCATTGTCAGCATTCCGTCCACGCGAGTGAGGTATCATTTTTATCGGGAGACCTGGGGGAACGCTGGGTGGGAGGAAATTTGTGGATCCACGTAGATTCCAGAACTTTCCCACACAGAAATTTGAGAAAAAAGTGATTTTTTTCAGCTAAATTTGAGGTTTGCAGGGGATTGTGGGTAGGAAAACGTTAGGGGACCCACGCAAGCCATACCTCGCTGGACTCCCCCGGGTGTGTAGTTTTCAGAAATGTGTGGGTTTGGTAGGTTTCCCTAGATGGCCGCCGAGCCCGGGGCCAAAAACTCATGGGACCCCCCTTGCAAAACCAGGTTGTTTTGTGATAGGTAATTTTGATGTTGCCTCAATAGGTTTTGGGCCCTTGCCTGTCGCGGGTACTTGACCCACCCACGCGGGTGAGGTATCATTTTTATCGGGAGACCTAGGGGAACACTGGGTGGGAGGAAATTTGTGGATCCATGTAGATTCCAGAACTTTCCCACACAGAAATTTGAGAAGAAAGTGTTTTTTTCAGCTAAATTTGAGGTTTGCAGGGGATTCTGGGTAGGAAAACGTTGGGGGACCCACGCAAGCCATACCTCGCTGGACTCCCCCGGGTGTGTAGTTTTCAGAAATGTGTGGGTTTGGTATGTTTCCCTAGATGGCCGCCGAGCCCGGGGCCAAAAACTCATGGGATCCCCCTTGCAAAACCAGGTTGTTTTGTGATAGGTAATTTTGATGTCGCCTCAATAGGTTTTGGGCCCTTGCCTATCGCGGGCACTAGGCCTACCCACACAAGTGAGGTACCATTTTTCTCGGAGGGCTTTGGGGAACATGGGGTGGGTGGAATTTTGTGGATCCACGCAGATTCCACAACTTTCCACCACAGAAATGTGAGGAAAAGGTGTTTTTTTTAGACAAATTTTTAGGTTTGCAAGGGATTCTGGGTAACAGAACCTGGTGAGAGCCAGTCAAGTCACCCCATCATGGATTCCCCTGGGTGTCTACTGTTAAAAAATGTATAGGTTTGCTAGATTTCCCTAGGTGCCGGCAGAGCTAGGGTTCAAAATCTACAGCTAGGCACTTTGCAAAAAAAGGGTCAGTTTTCACTGTGAAAATGTGGTGTGTCCATGTTGCGTTTTGGGCTGTTTCCAGTCGTGGGCACTAGGCGTACCCACGCAAGTGAGGTACCATTTTTCTCGGAAGACTTTGGAGAACGCGGGGTGGGTGGAATTTTGTGGATCCACGCAGATTCCAGAACTTTCCACCACAGACATGTGAGGAAAATGTGTTTTTTTTACAGATTTTTAGGTTTGCAAGGGATTCTGGGTAACAGAACCTGGTGAGAGCCAGTCAAGTCACCCCATCCTGGATTCCCCTGGGTGTCTAGTTTTCAAAAATGTACAGGTTTGCTAGGTTTCCCTATGTGCTGGCTGCGCTAGGGCTCAAAATCCACAGGTAGGCATATTGCTAAAAACAAATCCGTGCCTAGTCGGCTTTCTGCCGCCCTGGGGGGATATCGGGGGTGGGTTTGCCCCGATATGCCCCCAAGGGGGCAGAAACACTGTGGCTATTTTTTGGGGGGTGGGGGCATTGGTATGCCCATTCTGGGCAGCCCCCACCCCCACGCATAAAAAAGCCAGCGTAATCGTTGGCGTCTAGTGGGTTTTTTGCCCCCCCGGGGGGGCAGATTGGGGGCTACTGCCCCCATATTCCCCCCAGGGGGGGCAGAAAGGCTGTAATTTTTGTGGGTGGGGGGTGGGGGCATTGGCATGCCCGTTTTGAGTAGCCCCCACCCTAATTAAAATTTGCCCAAAAAAATCCCTGGCGACTAGTCGGCTTTTTGCCCCCCCCCGGGTTGCAGATTTGGGGCTAATGCCCCCATCTGCCCCCAGGGGGGGCAGAAAGCCTACTAGACACCAGGGATTTTCTGGGGCAAATTTTAATTAGGGTGGGGGCTGCCCAAAATGGGCATGCCAATGCCCCCACCCTAATTCAAATTTGCCCAAAAAAATCCCTGGCGTCTAGTGGCCATTTTGCCCCCCCGGGGGGGCAGATTGGGGTCTACTGCCCCATCTGCCCCCCAGGGGGGGCAAGAAGGCTGTAATTTTTGCAGGGGAGGGGGTGGGGGCATGGGCATGCCCGTTTTGGGCAGCCCCCACCCTAATTCAAATTTGCCCCAAAAGAATCCCTGGCGTCTAGTGGGCTTTTTGCCCCCCGGCGGGGCAGATTGGGGGCTGATGCCCCCATCTGCCCCCCAGGGGGGGGCAGAAAGTCCACTAGACGCCAGGGATTTTTTTGGGCAAATTTTAATTAGGGTGGGGGCTGCCCAAAGCGGGCATGCCAATGCCCACACCCTAATTAAAATTTGCCCCAAAAAATCCCTGGCGTCTACTGGGCTTTTTGCCCCCCGGGGGGCAGAAAGGCTGTAATTTTTGTGGGGGAGGGGTGGGGGCATTGGCATGCCCATTCTGGGCAGCCCCCACCCTAATTCAGATTTGCCCCAAAAAATCCCTGGCGTCTAGTGGGCTTTTTGCCCCCCCCGGGGGGGCAGAAAGGCTGTCATTTTTGCGGGGGTGGGGGCATGCCCATATTGGGCAGCCCCCACCACTAATTATAATTTTTTTTAAAATCCCTGGTTTCTAGTGGGCTTTCTGCCCCCCCGGGGCATGATTGCTTGTCACTCGCCTCGAGGCTCGTCTTGTTCCATCTATGAGAGTAGCTGTTCACCGCTAGAGTGTGGACCCTAAATTTCATACAAAGCATCTTCGCCCACTGCAGAACGACCTCATCAAGATAGGGTTGAAACAGAGGAGCTCATTTTATGAACAGAAACCTCCTAGTAAGGCTGTCGCTGTCAGTTTTCTGTATACACTCAGTATTTATGTGCCTTCAAAATATTTTCATCACAAGAACCTTTTTTGAAGGGTAGATGGCACAGAGATTGGTCGACAGAGCTTCCAGACCTAGCTGAGGAGCCATTTTTTAATGTGGGCTAGCCAAGGAATAATTGTATCCCCATCCAAAAGTAGGAGTTTACGTAGGCTTTGCCTATACGATTCAAGCTCAGGGCATGACCATAGCCTAACCCAGTATACCAAAGGTCTCAGAACAGCTAAATCACCAATCCACTTTCAATCCAAGTCTAAATACGAGGGGACTAGTGGCGTGGATTGGGAGAGGGATAATATGGACCTCATAAAATATTTTTCTCTGACAAAGAGGCTGTCCATAGAACCTGTGCCCCAAACCTCAGCCTCATAAGGTGCAGCCGCAAAAAGAACAGTTGATTGACAGTCATACATTCATCCCTGTACAGAGATCTGGGCCTAAATCCATCGTTTTTTTGCTTCCCATGCCATTCCAGTTTAAACCCAGCCATATGCAAATCAGTCTTGACCATGCTCCCCATGGGAACAGTCCAGCCCGAACTGCCAGGCCAGGTCCTCCCTGGACCGGAAACAAGCATCCTGTGACCGGTTTCGGGGTATCACCCCTTTCAGTCAGGCTAGCTTGACTCCAATGTCATGGAGAGCATGGGACCCACATCTGGGGTGGCATAGTGAGCAAAAGAACGATGGATTAAACCCAGATCTCTTGACTGGGGGTGAGTGGATGAAAAGTTTCAGCACTGCATCCATCATCTTGTTGTGTTTGCCATAAAGTGCAGCCGACTGGACCGCAAACTTATAAACTTCCACTACTAGAGAGACTGCTCTCTAGGAAGAATCTCTGTGCATCCTTCAGATAGCTGCTGATTCATGTAATAAAATAGCCCTGGACTTCTCGATATGGGATGACCATGTCATGAAACTGCTGAACCTTGTACCAAGATAATCAAAGTGTTTGACTTCCTCAATTACCTCAGCCCCCAGTGTTAAGTTCCTATGGAAGGATCTGTGTGGCCTTAGAGTCATGAATGTAGTTTTCTTTGCATTAATCTCGAGCCCCCTATCACTACAAAACTCCTGAAATTTGTTTAACAAGTTCTGAATTCCCACGGGTGTTCTGGCTATGAGGAGCGTATCATCAGCGAACAGCAGGCCAGGGACGGGGACACCACCAAGTTTAGGTGCCACACTGATGCAATCATGGAGGTAATTAAACACATCATTGAGATAGAGGGAAACAGTGTTGGTGCCAATACGCAGTCCTGGTGCACCCCCGCGTGATGCTAATCCTCTCCGTTAGTGCCCCGTCCCTACCCCAACGCACTTGGGCAAAGTTGTTCTCATGTAACCGCTCCAATATCCCTATCAGGGTTGGTGGAACCCCCATTGACCTGAGAGTGGCCCAGAGATTAGCTTGATGGACCAGATTGAATGCTGCTCTCCGATCAATGAAGGCAACATATAGATGATCCTTTAAGATCTTAATGTACTTCCAGAGTATCAAGAAAAATCTAAATATTTGATCGACAGTTCCTACCTGGGATCTAAATCCACCTGGAACGGTAAAAGGACATCAAAGTCGGTAGCCCATGCCTGGAGTTTAGCCAAGACCTGCCAGCAAAGCACCTTCTGCAAGATGTCAATAAGGCTGATCAGCCTATAATTGCTTGGAGCTGATCTGGCACACTTTTTAAAAATTGGAATAATCACTGCTCCGCTCCATGAATTAGGGAGAGGAGCACCTGACATGATAGAATTGGGCAGGATGCTGATGTTAGGGTCCCAGATAAATGGTACAGGTCACCAGGATTAAAGGTCTAGCCCTGGTGCTTACCCCGGTTTTAAAGATAAAATCAATTCCTTAGTATCCACTAGAGAGAAAAGTAATAGTGTCACGCATCACTGGATCTGTGTTAACCTGCAAGTGCAAGACAGAGCTATAAGGCAGCTGGGCTAGGGAGGGCATAGAATAAAGATTACTAAAATGTTTGACCCAGATCTGCGGATGAATATGATGGGCAGTAGGAGTTCGAACTTCGAAACTGCTATGGGAACATCCTTCCTTTTGGAAGCTTCTAATAGAT
This sequence comes from Calotriton arnoldi, assembly GCA_963921515.1. NCBI lineage: Eukaryota > Metazoa > Chordata > Amphibia > Caudata > Salamandridae > Calotriton > Calotriton arnoldi. The sequence goes on from CAWUFW010001226.1 coordinate 681,477, forward strand.
CCTGCCAATTTTTCTCATCCCAACTCTTCTTACTGGCCTCTAGCACCTTTTTGTACAGGTTCTTTGCCTCGCAAATCTGCTGGGGGCAAGGAGATCTAATTGCAGTTAGTAGATTTAATTTTGCCTGTCTGCAGTCTTTAGAGAACCAGGGGGTTGGTTCAGAGGTGGCCCTCTTATGATTGCCGGCGCCCACATCCACCTCAATAAGGCAGCTTAAGGAGGAGAAGAAGTGGTCATGAATAATAGTAATAGGGATGTCACCTATATTAACATCCTCATATGGAGAGAGAGCTAAATGGTAGAGATTGTAGATAGAAGCAACCCGCGAAGAGCAAGAATTAATTTTAGGCCACTTAAGGGACATCCTGGAATTCCCAATGATTACATCCCCAGGTAATTTGGGCTGAACCAGAATTTCACACAGCCCTTCTCAAAGTGTTAGGTGGAGAGGATTGTGATCATTCTCCGGCCTAACAGTAACACAAAAGTCAACCAACCATTCCCATAGGTCGAAAGATAACGATATGCAGTCAATCCTACTTTTGGTTAGGCCCCTGAAGAATGTATAAGACCTAATCTGGTCAGAATCTTTCCTGCCATTACATCAGTGGTAGCTCCTCTGCTAAGGCAGAGGATCGTCTCCCCACTGCTTTTCAGCAGTGTAAAAAAGGAAAATTAAATGATAACACAATGTTATTTTCATTTTATTTTTCCTTGCTGAGGCAGTTTTGGGGGGCAGGACGGGGCTGCTCTCCTCACAGAGCAGGGGAAGGAGTGGTGGGCACTCTGTAAGCGCGCATGACGGTTTGGCCAAGCATTCATGCGCACTTCGCATGTTCTGTACCAGGCTGTACTGCACAGCTTGGGTAGAGAACATGCACAGGCTCCCAGTCCTTGTCTGAGTGGCGAACCACCAATCACGACGCTGCTGACAGGAGCATCGCGATTGGCTTAGGGGAACCTGGGTTCTTCCTGCTGTTTCTGGCTGGACTTGTTGGGAAGAGACGCGATGAGATGATGTAGGAGAGATGCAGTGAAGAGGTAAGTGTATTTTTTTCTTTACACCCCCCCACCCCGCCATCCCGATCTGTGCCAGCCGCCATTGCCCTACCTGCCCAAACTCTTTGGGCAATAGTGAACAGGGCAAATTGCGCAGCCACTACAGGGCATATTTTTAAGGGGGGGTCGTTCAATCCTGGAATACCCATGGCCGAATCCCCTCCTTTAGTTACTAGCAAGATGTAGTCCAGCGGCTCAAAAGTGGTGCTAAAATCACCCCCTATGATAAGCTTTGGTTTGTACCTCAAGGACTCTAGGTGATTATCAAGGACAGACAGTAGAGGGGATGGACAGTTGGAACCCACACTACGGTTGTAAATGTTATCAATGTTAATAGAGGGCTCTTTACTAGCCCTTACAGACAACCCTAGGACATCGATTTGGAGAAACTCAATATTCCAATAAAGGGAGATTTTGACCCATATCAAGAGGCCCCCAGAGGGGTGACCAGAGGAAGAAGGGAGTGCGTCAACTGAAAAGGTTGCAAAGCCGGATCTATGAAGCAGCTCTATGGCCCAGGTCTCCTGGAAGAGGCAGAGATGGAAAAAAAATCGATAAAATCGCCCCATAATGGGTCGCTGACCTTACTTCGTAAGCCTTCCAAATTCCAGGAGAGGATCTGCAGGTATCCCCCCCCGTGTAAAGTATTAATATTTCGCAATGTGATTTCGGTCGCTTAACATTAATACATACCATTTCGAGTCGGTATTTGGAAAGGACACCCTAAACACGCCTCTTCCAAATACTAAATCGGTATTTAGTTGCAAAGTCAAATTGTGATTTGGTACCTTGTTACCAAATTTCAATTTGGGTTTCATACATGATAAAAATACTTTTTGCGATCACAAACATCCTGATTCTCCGAATCGGAGCTTTTGCGACTACAAAAATGCTTTGCACATTTGGACTTTCAAAACTGGTCTGGACTCCAGTCCACTAGGGAAATACCAAGTAGAATAAAAGGCCTGTCCGGCTCTGATGTTCATTTTAGTACTAAGTTTTCAACATTAGTTGCCGAGATAGGTTGTTGCACTGGTGTTGGAAAGGATCCCTTAGTTCACCTCTGCAATATATAATAGGATTTCAGTGCTAAAATTCTCCCATTTGTTATAACAGCAAGAGATGTCAGCCAACTACTCAATTTATGCTAATACAAATGTTCCCATTTGAGAATTTAGCAATACAATATATGAAACAACAACGTATTTCGTTGTTGATTTAGTCAATTTTTGTCAGCTTCAAATATGTCAAATTACCCATAAATCAATCTGACAAGAACAGCTACATTCGAACAAAGAAACCACATTTTCTTTCCTCGTGCGCTGTATGGTAACAAAGGTCGGCGCCGTTTTCCTTTACTAGGAAAATGAGCTCTGAAACGTATGAGCTCCGAAAACACCATCAAATGCGTAAGTCCTGCTCCAGTTTTAGTTGTATTATTCTGATCACTGGCGTGCACAAGGGCGCTTTACGAGTGTCGATAAAAAAAAGTAAAAAGTGTCGCATTCCACGCTTTCAGTCAGTTTGCATTTGAAATAAAGTGCGTCTAATGAAGCGACAGTTTCCCGGTTATAATGGCGCCATTTATAAAGCCGCCTCTCAGATCTTTTCTCTGTGTTGAAGCAAGCTGTTCAACTCTACGCCATAATGAATAGGGGGTGAAGTGTCATTCCTTTAAACTGGACAGGCCAGGAATTAAATACGCTGTTTTATTTATTGATTCAGACTTACAAGAGGCCCGTTTGCAATCCTTAGTAAAAGTTCATTAGTTGTCAGCTACCGCTGCTCGATACACTCAGAGAAAAGAAAACAGAGCGGAAAGAAGATGTCAGTTCTCAGCAACGACCGCAAATGCATGTAGGTGAAGTTAATGAGGCCACAGTGGTAGCCCCAGAGGTCTAACATACGTTAACCCCTTGGGGCTCACTAATAATGCTAAGTCAATAAGCACCGCACCAGCTTGGGGCGATGCATTCCTCTCTCCCACGTTCCTCCCTTCCTTAATGCTATTAAAAATATAATCATCTTGTTTCTTCCTTATTTTCGGGACTACATGAAGGTTAGTCTTCAGTGTACAATATTCTGTATCAGCTGGTACTTTGTATTTCCGTCTTTTATAAATTGCTTGGGATACGTTTTTTTGTTTTTCTCATGTTGTTGTATTTGACATGTTTTGCCCAGCTAATGTATGACGTCATATCTTATATTTCTGTACACTGCATAGAGTACTTTATTTTTTCTGTTTTATTATAAGAAATATTTAATACAATTATTTGAAATTGAAGAAGAAAAAAAAAATTATATATATATATATATATATATATATATATATATATATATTATCTACTGGCGGTCGCCAGTAGATAGTTATAGTTACAACCTATTATCCATAGGAAATCCGCGACATTCTATTTGAAATAACTCTCTTGCCGGTTGACGTATCTTCGCGAAATTTTCAAACTTCGTGGGGCGCTCCGGTCCGCTCCTACCCTGAAAGTCTCGGGGTGATACGTCAAGCGGGGGCCGAGAAAAAGGGGGGTCCCAAAACGCGTTTTCCCCATGCATTTTCCCATAGGAAACTTTAGACACGGCTACAGCCCGAACTGCTGAACGGAATTACACCAAATTTGGCAAAGAGGTAGTTCTTGGTTCAGAAAGAACCCTTTTTGTTAAATGGTGTAAATCCGTTCAGTAGTTGCTGAGAAAATCAAAAAGTAAAAGTACATATATATCTATGGGCACGGAGGATTCGCGCACCCTCCCGATCACGAGCTGCATGTTAATTGGCTGTCAGCTGGCTGTCAACATTCCGATTCAGGAAATGTTGGCAGCCATTTTGTCCCTCGGTAGAACCGAGGGACAGAAACTAAGTGCGCAAAGCGCACAAAGGGGAGGGTAGAAACACCCTGACCCCCTAGGTTTGCTCAGGGGTCCCACAAGGACCCCCTGGGCAAAAAAAAAATTTTTTTAAAAAATCGGCAGGATGCGCTCAGGGAGCGCGAACCCTGCCGAGAAAAAAATCGAAGCGCGGTCTCCCGCGCTTCGATGTTAGTGGCCCCGGGTGGCCCAAGTCCCGGGGGCATGCTGGGGGGTTAATTTTATGTGTGGGGGCCTCTAAGGGCCCCCAAGCCCGAGGACCACCACCCCCCGGGGCTTTATGTACAATGGTGCGGGAGGGCTCTGAGCCCTCCCGCAGCCCCGAGACCACCACCTCCCGGGGCTTCTTTTTTTATTAAAAACCTGTGTGGGGGCTCCAGCCCCCACACGCCCGAGACCACCACCTCCCGGGGCACTAAGAAAGATTACAATGGGGGTCCGTTTTGGACCCCCAGAGCCCGAGGGACCACCACCTCCCCGGGGCTGTGCACTGAATGGGAGGGGGCCGCGCAGCCCCCTCCTGGAGCCCTTGATGGCCCTGGGGACCACCACCCCCAGGGCCGGCTCCTGCAGTGTCCCGGGGTGCCTACCCCGGGACACTGTAGTTTGCTATGGCAGGACGGGAGCCTCGCGGCTCCCGTCCTGTCATTGCAAACTTGCTTTGGATATTGGAAGAGAGAGCAGGAAACCTGCTCTCTCTTCCAATATCCAAAGCCGATGCTTTCCACATGGGGAGCAGCATGTTAGCTGCTCCCCATGTGTAAAGCAATGCCGGCTCCCGTAGGACACGGGGAGCCGGCGGGACTGTGGGGGATTGGGGACCCCCACAGTCCCCAACGAGAGGGCCAGCCCGGGGGATGGGGTCCCCGGGGCAAGTAGTGGCCCGGGAGGGGGCCACGCGGCCCCCTCCCCAAAAAAAAAAAAAAAAAAAAAAACGATCGGGCCCGCAGGCCCCGCCCCTTCCTTCACCACTCTGCAAGCGCGCCCCTGGCGCGTTTGCAGAGAAGGACGAATTCCCCTTGAATACTGGGGGTCCCTGGGGCCAACTAGCCCACCAGGAACCTCCAGTATGCGCCAGGGAGCTGCCTTGCAGAGAGGTGTACAGAGGCCACGCCCTTTTTACACCTCTCTGCAACGCAGCTCTATGGCGCTTTTTGGAGGTATATGGTGGGCTAGTTGGACTCCGGGGACCCTCAGGATTGAAGGGGACTTAATCCCCCAACTTAAAACGCGCCACGGGGCGCGTTTGCACAGTGGTGAAGGGAGGGGCGGGGCTTGAGGTGACATGTGTGCAAACAGGCCCCGTGGCGCGTTTTAAGATGGGGAATTAAATCCCCTTCAATCCTGAGGGTCCCTGAGGGCCAACTAGCCCAACAGGTACATCCAGAAAGCGCCACAGAGCTGCGTTGCAGAGAGGTGTAAAGGGGTGTGGCCTCTCTACACGTCTCTGCAACGCAGCCTCTGGCGCATATTGGAGGTTCCTGGTGGTCTAGTTGGCCCCTAGGGACCCTCAGGATTCAAGGGAACTTAATCCCCCAACTTAAAACGCGCCACGGGCGCGTTTGCAAAGATGTCACCTCAGACCCGCCCCTCCCTTCACCATTGTGCAAATATTCCTCTAAAATCAGCCGAAATAGGAATTCCGATTTACTCACCTGTTATAAGGAGAGACCTCAGTGCTGTATCTTTCAGCCCAGTACTGGTCCTGAAAAGTAATTTTAACCGTACTTACCGGTAACTTGAATTTCCTTCATAGGCTAACATTGACTGGTTTCACTTGGAAATTCTTCTAAGTGTGGAGTTTTGGAACTTTAAAATATTCCTCTAAAATCAGCCGAAATACGAATTCCGATTTACTCACCTGTTATCAGGAGAGACCTCAGTGCTGCATCTTTCAGCCCAGTACTGATCCTCAAAAGTAATTTTAACCGTACTTACCGGTAATTTGAATTTCCTTCATAGGCTAACATTGACTGGTTTCACTTGGAAATTCTTCTAAGTGTGGAGTTTTGGAACATTAAAATATTCCTCTAAAATCAGCCGAAATACGAATTCCGATTTACTCACCTGTTATCAGGAGAGACCTCAGTGCTGCATCTTTCAGCCCAGTACTGATCCTGAAAAGTAATTTTAACCGTACTTACCGGTAACTTGAATTTCCTTCATAGGCTAACATTGACTGGTTTCACTTGGAAATTCTTCTAAGTGTTGATTTTGAAACATACAAATATTCCTCTAAAATTAGCCGAAATCCGAATTCTGATTTACTCACCTGTTATCAGGAGAGACCTCAGTGCTGCATCTTTCAGCCCAGTACTGGTCCTGAAAAGTAATTTTAACCGTACTTACCAGTAACTTGAATTTCCTTCCATAGGCTAACATTGACTGGTTTCACTTGGAAATTCTTCTAAGTGTGGAGTTTTGGAACTTTAAAATATTCCTCTAAAATCAGCCGAAATACGAATTCCGATTTACTCACCTGTTATCAGGAGAGACCTCAGTGCTGCATCTTTCAGCCCAGTACTGATCCTGAAAAGTAATTTTAACCGTACTTACCGGTAACTTGAATTTCCTTCATAGGCTAACATTGACTGGTTTCACTTGGAAATTCTTCTAAGTGTGGAGTTTTGGAACATTAAAATATTCCTCTAAAATCAGCCGAAATACGAATTCCGATTTACTCACCTGTTATCAGGAGAGACCTCAGTGCTGCATCTTTCAGCCCAGTACTGATCCTGAAAAGTAATTTTAACCGTACTTACCGGTAACTTGAATTTCCTTCATAGGCTAACATTGACTGGTTTCACTTGGAAATTCTTCTAAGTGTTGATTTTGAAACATACAAATATTCCTCTAAAATCAGCCGAAATCCGAATTCTGATTTACTCACCTGTTATCAGGAGAGACCTCAGTGCTGCATCTTTCAGCCCAGTACTGGTCCTGAAAAGAAATTTTAACCGTACTTACCAGTAACTTGAATTTCCTTCCATAGGCTAACATTGACTGGTTTCACTTGGAAATTCTTCTAAGTGTGGAGTTTTGGAACTTTAAAATATTCCTCTAAAATCAGCCGAAATACGAATTCCGATTTACTCACCTGTTATCAGGAGAGACCTCAGTGCTGCATCTTTCAGCCCAGTACTGATCCTGAAAAGTAATTTTAACCGTACTTACCGGTAACTTGAATTTCCTTCATAGGCTAACATTGACTGGTTTCACTTGGAAATTCTTCTAAGTGTGGAGTTTTGGAACTTTAAAATATTCCTCTAAAATCAGCCGAAATACGAATTCCGATTTACTCACCTGTTATCAGGAGAGACCTCAGTGCTGCATCTTTCAGCCCAGTACTGGTCCTGAAAAGTAATTTTAACCGTACTTACCAGTAACTTGAATTTCCTTCCATAGGCTAACATTGACTGGTTTCACTTGGAAATTCTTCTAAGTGTGGAGTTTTGGAACTTTAAAATATTCCTCTAAAATCAGCCGAAATACGAATTCCGATTTACTCACCTGTTATCAGGAGAGACCTCAGTGCTGCATGTTTCAGCCCAGTACTGATCCTCAAAAGTAATTTTAACCGTACTTACCGGTAACTTGAATTTCCTTCATAGGCTAACATTGACTGGTTTTCAGCAAAAAAGTTTCAAAGTGTTGATTTTCACAAACTACAAATATTCCTTAAAAATCGCCTGTATGACTTAAACGCATTCTTTCAACTGTTTACAGGAGATGCACCAGTGCTGGATCCAGGATCCAACACTGAGTAAGAAAAAAGTAACGATAACAGTTTTTACCTGCTAAGTGAATTTCCTTCCATAGGATAACATTGGTGATTCTATGAGAAAAAGTTTCAAAGTGTCAACTTTTAAAATACAATAATATTCCTTAAAAATCACGACTGTAACCAAAACGCTTTTACTCAACTGTTTACAGGAGATGTACCAGGACTGAATCTAGGATCCAGTCCTGTGGTTACAAAAGTAATCCATAAAGTAACTAATTGCATTTAACTAGAAATTCACATTGAGCTGAATGTTGCATTGTGTTTGAAAATGTGTTGCCCATTGCAACAACTGTAACTACTGTACTTAAAAGTCTATTGCCTATCTGCAAAGTATTTAAACTAAAGTAATTCATTCTGAGAAAGTATTTTTTGTAATGTAATGTATAATGTAATTACAATGTAATTTGACAAATAAAATATGTAAAAAAAATTGTTTCTAAAAATGTAGTAAATCAGTATGAAAAAAATTAATATAACAATTAATACATTTAAAAATTGTCATTTACAAAACCTTTGAAATTCACTGAAAAAACCGTAGGTTTCAGGCACGTTATAGTTAGAAATTAGCATTTAAAAACCTTTGAAATTCACTGAAAAAACCATAGGTTTCAGACACGTTATAGTTACAAATTAGCATTTAAAAAACCTTTGAAATTCACTGAAAAAACCATAGGTTTCAGACACGTTATAGTTACAAATTAGCATTTAAAAACCTTTGAAATTCACTGAAAAAACCATAGGTTTTAGGGACAGTTATAGTTACTTGGACATTGCACTCGTACAAAACCCGTGAAATTCCCCGTTATAGTTAGTTCAGCTAACTATAACTCGCGCCCCACAATGCACTGCTGATGACGTCACATATTACATCACTCATGACATGGTCAGTGACATCACTGATGACATCACTGATGACATCTCAAATGACATCACTGATGACATCATCCACGTGATAATCTGATGCACCTCCTCACACCCTAATATAATCTTTGATACACCCACTCTAAATTACAGACTGCCATTCGCAAAACCATAGACACTCCAACACCAATAACTACATACCCACTCACTGATTCTTAGGTCTACACACACACATCCACTCACTCACCCGTACAGTCACTCATACTTACGGTCACTCAGTACTAGGACTATCATATGCACTCTTACTCCTATATAGACACTCAAACAACGCCACTCATCCATAGAGATACTCACACACCTAGTCAGTCATGCAAATAATTAAACACACTGCCATTTACTCACCTATACAGTTATACACACACCAGCTCACTTACTCATACAAATAGTAGCACATTGTTATGCTCTTATACAATCACTGATACAAGCACACAATCATCCATACAGCCACTATCACAATCACTCACTCTTGCTTATAGCTATTTATATACTCCAACACACATATATACTGCCTTTCACATATGTAGTTACTCACACATGTACCACTGGGACATACATTCACTCACTAACACACTCTTACACACACTTACCCACCCATACAGTCTATCACAGATGCACTCTTGAAACCATCCACCCAGTGAATCACCCACTCACACATCTATGCACAGAGTTGCACACACCCCTCCCACACAAACACTCAGGCACCCATACAGATACTCAGACAAGCATTCAATAACTCATATAGAAAATCATTTAGCTATTCACAAACACATGCAGCCACTTACACAGCAACAGACAGACGGATACAGACATACACCCAGTTTAGTCACTAACCCATGCATTCAGTAAGATACGTTAAATCACTCACTTATAGAGTCAGTCACGCACCTACTAAATCATCCATACAGACACTTAGACACCCACTCATTCTTCAATACGTCTTTTCCTATATATTTTAAAAATATTTAAACTTTACAGAAACACACAGTCACTGGATGATGTCATCAGTGATGTCATTTGAGATGTCATCAGTGATGTCATCAGTGATGTCACTGACCATGTCATGAGTGATGTAATATGTGACGTCATCAGCAGTGCATTGCGGGCGCGAGTTATAGTTAGCTGAACTAACTATAACGGGGAATTTCACGGGTTTTGTACGAGTGCAATGTCCAAGTAACTATAACTGTCCCTAAAACCTATGGTTTTTCAGTGAATATATATATATCTAAAATCATCTGAAAGAAAACAGTTTTTCTGTTTTTTCCAGAAGAAGCTAGTATTGTGGAGGCATGCTTGCTATGAACATCAGCTTTATAAAATGAATGTGAAATCCTTAGGACACAGTGTCAAACAGCCGGCGTCTGCTCAGTCATGCAGCAGGCTAGGGCAGCCCAGCATGCTTAGGTCCTGGCCGCAGCAGGGAGAAGCTGCGCTCTAGAAACAGCTATAAAAGGCACGATGTCGAGAGGCAAACAGTTGGCTGAGTGATTTACTGAGCAGTAGAGGCCCCCAGGTAGAATTTCCAATTTTAAAAACTCCATGACAAGTGTACTTCCACAGAGTATGAATTAATGGATTTGTGTAATTAATGAAGTCATTAAATTAATTAATGACTTTGACAGGAATACCGAGTGGTAATCTCCTTTGAGTTCTGCTCTTCCGTGCCGCAGTCCTTGTTATATGAATGTGTCTGCAACCTACAGACATGTGTGGGGTGCATGGATATCTGCACCCTCTGCTCCCAGCGCCGTTTGTAATAATGGAAGTCTGCAAAACCATAACTCTGAACTTTCCATCAGTGTCCTGGTATTGTCAAGACTCAAATTACAAGCACAGAAGAATTTACAGGCTTCTTTACTTCTGTCAGAAGGCTGACATTAAGTGCCTGCTGTGGTCTATAGTAAAGGCATCATGCTCAGCCCTCTTCATGGTTTGCTCCCACCAGCTGTCACCAAAGCTGTGACGCAGACGCTCCACGCAGACTGAGGCACAGAAGAGAAAAAGATTGCTAAAGCTTAAACAGGATAACTTTTATTTGTATTTATTTATTTAAAGAGTTTTATATAGCGCTGGCAAGAACCGAGGGTTTCAGAGCGCTTTACAACATTGCCAAAGGCATTATCAGTCAACAGCATTATAGTATACAACAGTGTCCAGGATAGAACCTTAGATTCTTCTTGAGAGAAACTGTCATAGATCGGGGTAAAGATTCCAGTTATGCTCTGATCAAGACAATCTGTCCAGAACACCCGAGGGCCTCACACCAAGCATCAGCTGCAGGAAGACAAATTCAACTAGCTGATTTTGTCACGGCTGGATTATGGGAACGCCCTTTGGATCAGCCATCCCAATAAGATGTTGGGCAAGCTCCAGGTGACAATGAATTATGCAGCAAGATTGCTGCTTAAACAACCGAAATGAGCGCATGCCATGCCGCTGCTGCAACAACTTCATTAGTTACCAGTCAAACAGAGGGCCATGTTCAAGGGTTTGTGCATTGCGCACAAGATACTGTATCGTACTGTGCCATTTTACATTAAGGAACGTCTGAGGCACTACGCGCCCAGTAGCTGCCTAGGTTCCTCTGAGGCGATCTTACTGACCTGTCCACGCTTTAATTCTCAGTTTTGATACCTCAGACTTAGAACGGATTGCCAGAAAGTCTGAGGAAAGAAACCGCTCTCCTCCCCTTTTGAAAAGACTGAAAACTTTTTTACGTAACCAAGCTTGGCAGTAACATGTATCACAACCTTCAGATAAGCATCAAGAAACCAGTGGTATTTGTGCGCTATATACGTGTTATTAACATAATATAACATGATGCTTTTTCAACTTTGATTTTTTGTTTCACCTGAGGAGCATAACCCCAAACTGGACATCTTTCCCTCTTTGGCTCATGAGGGGTGAGATGCACCTTCATGGTTGGAGCGGTACTACATCTGAGAAACTATCAGCAGCATTTCTACCAACCTCAAACATCAATAGCTACTCTGTGCTGATGAATGCCAATTACCCAGAAACGCGTGTCCAGAGATGTCCACCACTGCCTGAGATTTGACTGATCGTGAATAATTCTACTCATAAGTACTTAAATCATTGTGAACGGCAACTACCAGCAAACAGCGGGGAGAACAAGGGCTCTGATATGTAGGCAGTGGGCTCCCTCTCCGTTATAACTATTCGGCTTCCCCTGTATTCGGCACCCACTGCAGCTGTTTTGCTAATGAGTCAAGGCATGCACCTATATGATTGGAGTGGTGCTGTGCACAAGAAACAGAACGCGGAATTACAAGCCACCTGAAACCTAAATGGCTACTCTCTGTTGATAAATGACAACTACAAAGAAAGAGTTATGTCTAGAGATGTCTATCACTGGCTGTGCTAACACTGATGGTCCCCACAGTGGTTAAATAATTATTTGAGTCTATTAAACAGACTCATAACATTGTTGACTCGTACTTTCCCCTTTCAAATAAAATTAGTATTTTTTGTTATTTTTTATTTGGGCATTTGACTCAGGGATCAGACTTTCATTTTATAGTTTTTAAGTTTTACTAATTTGATCTAAATGGGCAACAAATTAATCTCTTTGCCCAGATAATATATTTAAACATAATGTAAGTATGTGGGATGTTTCCCACGGCAGTTAGGGTTGGATAAGAGGGAGGTTCATTCTTATCTGGAGAGGGAGTTAGCCATGGAATAGAGCATATGGCATTACCACTGTATATAACTCCTCTACTAAGATAGCTGATGAGCACATAGTTTCCACATCTGCTAGCATTTCCAAGCTACGGAATTTCTCTTCATAGAATTCCCAAGGTCTCAACTCCACGTCAGTCTACATTTTTCCTACGTGTACACGTATTCAATTTTCTCCGACATGATTCCATTATTCCCATGTATCCTAGATGGTGAAATAAATTGGAAAATGTCACTTTGTATCTTTGTAAATGTCCATAGCTGACTGTAGAACAGGCTTATTTTCATTATGGGAATTAATGTATTTTGTGCGTAATAAGGCCCACAGATGATTAGAACAGTATTAGTAGCCACTGTGTATTTTCAATAATATCCTTAACTGCAGAAAGATTACAGGTATATCTTAAGGAATTAGATGGAACAGTGTGAATTATGATATAACTTGTGTGGGCATGGGTCATCATTTTCAATATATCAGAATAAATGGGATGGAGTTACAGGATTTACTTAAACAACAAAATATCCCAAATCAACTGGAGAGAGTGTCTTGGCCTGCGTCCTGCAGCCTCCAGCCCTAACAGCCTGATAATACACTTTGTGCACTGTTGGAAAGTGGGCTATTGGTAGGGGTAAGTATGCACCTACCACTAGCAAAAAGACCACTAACGCAGTGTAAGGTCCAGTAAAGATCTCAATAAATTAGTCCCTTGCTCAACCCTTGGTAGCTGGCGGCGAGCAGTCAGTCCTAACTTAGGAGACAGGAGTGTAAAGCGGCATGTAAACAAGAGGCAAAGTTGAGAGAAGACCTCTAGTATTGCAGCCCTCAAAGCTGCAAAGATGTAATTCTAAATTCTGCCCAGCCTTACTATTTAGAGGCTGAAAGTATTCAGTAAATTTGGAAGCACTGGTCTTGGGCTAAACTGGTGATGTAGTGAGCATGATCCCTCATTATTCTCCATTAACCAGCAAAAAAGCCCCCATAAAACATAATCTAGTCATCCATCAATGGAACCGCACCATAAGGCTTCTGAACTAGCAGGAGCTAAGAATTAGAAATTTCTTGGAATTAAATAAACAATCACTATTGCAAAAGATTTGTCATCAGAGTATGTGTGAAGATGATTCAAACAATAAAGAGAAATGATCAGTGAGCCTCCTGGCAATTTCATATTCACCTTAGAGGTCTAGTGTAGGGAGACACAGAAAACACCCAGTGTCTCAGAAAGGATAAATAATATCACTCAAAGTTATACTATTATTGTTTATACTTATATATAGTTCATGGGGACAACATGGTTATCTTAAAAACGTAAACATTTCTAACTACTCAATAATCAATCTTAAATATTTGAAACATTGAAATCAGTGAGGCCACAGAACTTAAAACACCAAAATCAGTGATACAGCTTTTAAATTTAAGGCACTCCAATAAAAGTACAATGTTAGGTTGTAAATCTGAATATTAATACAAATTTAAATAACCAAAATATTTGAAGGGTACATGCTAGGACTAATGGGGAAAATTAATCAAATTCAGAAAGCAACATCAAACATTAGTGCTAATAGTAATATTACTGTAATTTATTATGCAATATTAGCATCAACGTTTTTTTGTCAAAAGAACAGTTAGGAGGCAGAGGCAGCCGAGAAGAAGACGGCTCATGGTATAGGTGAGGCTCCTGTTGGACACCCCATCTCACACTTGTTTGTGTAGATCTATGGCACCCTGAGCCTGGTATGGCCCTGGACCAAGGAGGAGGAGGTAATGAGGCAGCTATTGCAGCAGCAGTGATGCTAAATTAAATGGGGCAAAAGGCGTCCTTTGGAAATGTGACATGGGATCTATACTTCCCCCAGCAAGTTTCACTTAGCAACTTGCAGCGGCACGTGTCAGTGTCAGCAGTGGCCACTCTTGCATCTCATTGTACTAGCAAAAAGATGCAAAATGTAGTGTGGGCACCTCCATATACAGTGAGGCTTATGGAAAACCAGAGACATGGGCAAGATGCTAAAATGTCTGTATGTATGGTTGGACATTGGAGCACACTGGAAATGACAGTGACCAGATGACACTCTCTGACATCAGCATCCCACACCTGCCATGTCCAGGACCAAGCCCCCTACTGGTCTTGGAAATGTGCTTGGCTTGGCATAGGGACATATTGTATTGGACTACCCTTCTTCATCACAGTATTGTCTACTGAATCAGGCATCAGCTGAGCCACTGTAGGACAGTTTCTGGAAAGTTGTGTTGTTACAAGACTATAGGGAATCACACAGAAGAAAAAAAGAAAATAAGACTTTTTTCTAACAGTGAACTGCTGGCATATTGCTGTAGCTATGAGATGATGAGCTACTGAACAATGCTGGACTGAGTCCAGAAGTGTGGATGTTACTTTGCTCAGGTCACACTCTTCATGTAGAAATAGACACAGAAATGAATGTATATTGCAGTAAGTAGAGAGAAATAGAGGGACTAGCCAGCCAAGTCTTACAAATGGAGGAGGTTTCACATTTCACAACTGTAGCATTGCAACAACAAGGGGACCAAGGACAGTGGACCAGTGTTGGACATGCAGACATGACAGAGTTCTAGAATTATGCAGTTGTGTATCATGTTAATCGTAACCAAAGATATGAGATGTTTGACAGTTTTACAACACACATTCTGGATGTACCTTTAATGTGTGTTGCATATTCACTCATCACAGTGATGGGAAGATCTCTTCGAACAGCTGAGCATTGGATACTGAGCAAATACTGCATACTATCCTACTAATTGGAGTTGTGATAACAAACTATTGTCATCCCTGTTCTTGGGCTCAATGATTCATAACACTGTGCTGGAAGTGGCCATACACACTGAAGCAGTGATATATGAAGGATCTCCACAGTTCTCTTTTCTTGGACTGTGATGAAATCCTGATTCTAAAAAAGGAAATGAATGATGATTAAAAAAAAGAGTTGAACAGGGCAGATATTGAGGCATCCCTTGGATTTCCATTTACGCTGAAGTGCTCTTTGAAGGACAAAAATATGTTTATTCACATGCTTAAGCAACTAGGTCAATCCTCAAGAACATAGGCAGAAAAGATGGGGTGTTGTTTTGCTTTTATAAAGTAACCATACATCCTCACTTGGTGCAGCTCTGATTGCATTCAGTTGCGTGAGCTGTTTCTGGCCTGTTTCAGGCATGGTGGGGCCTTCTCCTGGGATGGAGCTGCAAGAGCCCTGGACATATGTTCAGTGTATTTTTGCTATTTTTTCCATGAAGAATTTGTAGGTCTCTACTGTCCTGTCTCTTTTTCCCTTCGGTTCCTAATGAGCTTCTGTAGAAATGTATCTCAGGTGGTGTTGAAAGTCGAGGGTTAATTGCAACAATTCCCACCTAGAAAAGTGCCCAAATTAACGACCTTACATAAAAAAACAAATGTCAGTTTCAATTAATACAGGTGTTTTCATGAGTTCTGAATTTCGATCAATCATATGTATATCACATTTTGTAGCCTGCTTGTCATATATATATATATATAGATAGATAGATAATTTATTTCGACCAATCATATGATCAATTCAACAGCATACAAAACATACATTTAAATACAAAACTTTAAAAGACAATCAGATAATAATTACTACATCCATTTTAAACCCCCACCTCAGATAAAAAGTTTCAAAATAGCATCAAAAGGACATATACGGGGATGAAAAAAGTCAGTTGTCTAAGGACATCACCACAATAAGTTCATTTCAGGGCCTTGGATCTCAACCACCATGCATACAATAAAAATCTTGAGACAGCAAAGACAATGCACTGTGAAGTGTCAGATCGTAAGATCCGAAGAGCTTCCATTGGCCTGGAGAAAGAGAACAATCGGCAGACTGGAATGATCCAAGCTCTCCTGATAGCCTTGTACATAGGACAGAAGAAGAGAAAATGCTCAATGGATTCTTCTGCACTTAAGCATATTGGGCAGATAGGCGATAGTCCAGCATTTGTCCATTTGCATTTCCAGAGATTCAATGGAAGTGAACCAAATCTTAATTGAATATAAAGTACTCGTGCATGCGGGGGTTCTATTTGATCCATAAAAGGTTCAAGATTAAAACAATATTTTACATCTAAAAATTGCATTGTTAAAACTCCATAGGATGTACTTTCAGTGCAAATAGAATTGATATAGACCCAGAATTTCTTTTTTAATATGGGGGCCAACTTTTAGTTATAGTACCTGGGTTCTCCCACAGCGATGCAAGGCCCAAACGGTGCAGCCATTCTTTAATCTTTGAAAACCATAACAGGGTGCCTTTCTGTTTTTGGAGATTTAAAAGTATATATATATATATATATATTCACTGAAAAAACCATAGGTTTTAGGGAAAGTTATAGTTAGTTGGACATTTCACTCGTACAAAACCAGAGAAATTCCCCCGTTATAGTTAGTTCAGCTAACTATAACTCATGCCCCCGCAATGCACTGCTGATGACGTCACATATGACATCACTCATGACATGGTCAGTGACATCACTGATGACATCTCAAATGACATCACTGATGACATCATCTAGTGACTGTGTGTTTCTGTAAAGTTTAAATATGTTTAATATATATAGGGAAAGGCGTATTGAAGAATGAGTGGGTGTATACGTGTCTGAATGGATGATTTAGTAGGTGTGTGACTGACTCTATAAGTGAGTGATTAAATGTATCTTACCGAATGCACGGGTTAGTGACTAAACTGTGTGAATGTCTGTATCCGTCTGTCTGTTGGTGTGTAAGCGGCTGCATGGGTTTGTGAATAGCTACATGAGTGTCTATATGGGTTATTGATTGGTTGTCTGAGTATCTGTATGGATGCCTGAGTGTTTGTATGGGTGGGGTGTGTGTGACTCTGTGCATAGGTGTGTGAGTGTGTGATTCACTGGGTGCATGGTTTCAAGAGTGCATCTGTGATGGACTGTATGGGTGTGTGAGTGTGTGTATGGGTGTGTTAGTGAATGTATATCTCAGTGGTACATGTGTGAGTAACTACATATGTGAAAGGCAGTATATATGTGTGTTGGAATATATAAATAGCTATAAGTGAGAGTGTGTGATTATGAGAGTGACAGTATGGATGAGTGTGTGCTTGTATCAGTGATTGTATAAGAGCATAAGAATGTCCTAGTATTTGTATGAGTAAGTGAGCTGGTGTGTGTATAACTGTATAGGTGAGTAAATGGGAGTGTGATTAATTATTTGCATGACTGACTAGGTGTGTGAGTACCTCTATGGATGAGTGGTGGTGTGTGAGTGTCTATATAGGCGTATGAGTGCATATGATAGTCCTGTACTGAGTGATTGTAAGTATGAGTGACTGTACGGGTGAGTGAGTGGATATGTGTTTAGACCTAAGAATCAGTGAGTGGGTATGTAGTTATTGCTGCTGGAGTGTCTATGGTTTTGAGAATGGCAGTCTGTTATTTAGAGTTGGTGTATCAAAGGTTACATTAGGGTGTGAGAAGATGCATCAAATTATCACATGGATGATGTCATCAGTGATGTCATCAGTGATGTCATTTGAGATGTCATCAGTGATGTCATCAGTGATGTCACTGACCATGTCATGAGTGATGTCATATGTGACGTCATCAGCAGTGCATTGCGGGGCGCGAGTTATAGTTAGCTGAACTAACTATAACGGGGAATTTCTCTGGTTTTGTACGAGTGAAATGTCCAACTAACTATAACTTTCCCTAAAACCTATGGTTTTTTCAGTGAATTTCTAAGGTTTTTTAAATGCTAATTTCTAACTATAACGTGCCTGAAACCTATGGTTTTTTCAGTGAATTTCAAAGGTTTTTTAAATGCTAATTTCTAACTATAACATGCCTGAAACCTATGGTTTTTTAAGTGAATTTCAAAGGTTTTTAAATGCTAGTTTCTAACTATGCCTACAGAGGTAGGACATGTGAAGAAAGAAGAAGAAAAGCGCAGAAAGAAGGAAGACAAATGCAGAAAGAGGCAACAGAAGTCCAGAAAGACGAAGAAAAGTGCAAGAAGAAGGAAGAGATGTGCAGAAAGAACCAACAGAGGAGTAGAAAGTACTCCTGTGCCCCCAACTTTTTGCTGATGGGTACTGGTGGTAACTGACTCTGTCTCTGGTGGTAAAAGACACTTAGAATACAGTGAAAACACCTACATACACTAGGGAACACTATGCGTTGGGGTACCCCTGTGATTAGCATGACCTCCTCTGTATTTGCCATGAGTTAGTGCCTGGGTCATTGGATGAGTACATGGGTACTGACTGGATGATTAGAGTACTGCAAGGAGAGTGGATGGTGAATTTATAAGTGCTTGTGTTTTGGCGGAGTGATTGGATAAGTACATGGTGCTCGCTGGTTGATTGGAGGAGTGCATGGGTAGTGACAGGGCGATGGCTGGACTGCATCAGTAGTGCTCAGGGTAAGTTGGAGGATTAATTCCCCTTGAATCCTGAGGGTCCCTATTTGATAAAAGCCCTGGCGGTGGCGGTCCCCGGGGCTTGGGGGGCCTTGGAGGCCCCCAAACATTAAAAAACAAGCCCCGGGAGGTGGCGGTCCCCAGGGCTGCGGGGGCCCCGCGGGCCCTGCATATATTTGTTGGCAATGCCCCGGGACCTGGCCCACCCGGGAGTCTCAATTAAATGAAGCGCGGTATCCCGCGCTTCATTTTTTTACATTTCGGCGCGATTCGCGACCCCAGCGCGAATTTCGCCAATTTGTTTAAAAAATGCTTTTTTGGCCCTGGGGGTCCTTGTGGGACCCCTGAGCAGGCCTAGGGGTCAGGGTGTTTCTACCCTGCCCCCTTTTCTTCTTTTTCACCTTTGTTTCCCTGTTTTCTTGTGACTCGGTTCTACCGAGTCACAAGATGGCTGCCAACACTTCCTGGTTTGGAGTGTTGGCAGCCAGTTAAAATGAAGCTCGTGGTCGGGAGGGTTTGCGGATCCACCGCGCCTCTAGATATCGATATTTGTTTTTTACAATTTCTCAGCAACTACCGAACGGATTTACACCATTTTTAAAAAGGTCGCTTTCTGAGCCAAGCAGTTCTCAAATAGCGACAAAGCACTTTTGAATTATTTGTTATCTCTATGTTTTTTTATCCAGTTGACCACTTGATTAAATGTTACGCTTAGGGGAGAAAATGTGGTGTTACCAAGTTGGAGTTTCTGCTTCAGCTCGTCATTCTGTGATTCTGGTCAAATCACTTAATCTCCCCATGCCTACAACCAAAATGAGTTTGTCCTTGTATGATGTAACCAATGCTCATGTAAAGCACTCCAATATCTGACCAGCCTGCACTATATAAAACTGCAAAAAAACAAAGGATAAAAAGTGTTTTCCACACTTCTGTCATTGGGCTATACGTGGGCTACATCTGGGTGATATTTGTGCTACATTTGGGCTCATTTTTCTCTGGTGGCCATCTTGGGAGACTTCAATTACATTCATTAAACTTTATTCGATCTGATTTAGAAACATAGATCATAAAAGTGTACATAAAAACAGTAAATCCTCTTTCTTAATACAATACAGTGAGAATTAATTAAAACCAGTAGGTAAAAACGGGTGTTACAAAGCCCGGTTCAGAGCAACTTCAGGTTAACAGAATAGTAAAGTTCAATGTTTCGCAAGATCAATCTCATGTACTTCGTGCAAAATACGCAATAAGGGGTCCAAGTAAGATGCAACGCTCCAATACCTGACCAGTCTGCACTATATAAAACTGCAAAAAAACTAAAAATAAAAAGTGTTTTCCACACTTCTGTCATTGGGCTATATGTGGGCTACATGTGGGTGATATTTGTGCTACATTTGGGCTCTTTTTTTCTCTGGTGGCCATCTTGGGATACTTATTTGTTATGAAGTTTCCTAATTTCCTCATTTACTGCAGTCTCCTCAGTAGGAAATGCTTTCAGTTTTTACTTTGATTCCATCAAGAAGGCATTCAGATGTGTCACACATTTGCCATAAATTCAGAATGTTAGCACTCTAGTTGCTCATTAGATCACTGTAGTAAAGCTACTGCTCACCAGGGAGTTAACTGGAAGTCTACTGCTGGTATTGAAAGTGATTGTTTCAGTCTGCATGTCAGAATTTTCTAATGAAATAGAAGAGGATTTGAGATCTCACTTAAAACATGCCCTAATTTTTCTTTCTGCAGAACTAACCATAATTTCTATGGCAAAATGAACCCCCTCATTTTTTTCCTTTTTAAATTAAATGTTTTAAGTGTTACCGGTTTATTCCAATCAAGATGGCTTCAGGTGTGCCATAATTTTGTCATAAGTAAGACTGTTAGCGCTCTAGTTGTTCTTTAGAACACTCTGGGAAGCTGCAGTAGAACACAAAGGAATCAACTGGCAGGCTGCTCCTATTGAAATATAACAGGAAGATATTTGTAATCTCACTTAAAACATGTCCTAATTTTTCTTTCTACAGCACTAACCATAATTTCTATGACAAAATGAACCCCATCATTTTGTTCCTTTTTAAATTAAATGTTTTAAGTGTTACCAGTTTATTCCAATCAAGATGGCTTCAGGTGTGCCATACTTTTGTCATAGGTAAGGCTGTTAGCGCTCTAGTTGTTCTTTAGAACACTCTGGGAAGCTGCAGTAGAACACAAAGGAATCAACTGGCAGGCTGCTCCTGTTGAAATATAACAGGAAGATATTTGAGATCTCACTTAAAACATGTCCTAATTTTTCTTTCTACAGCACTAACCATAATTTCTAAGACAAAATGAACCCCATCATTTTGTTCCTGTTTAAATTAAATGTTTTAAGTGTTACCAGTTTATTCCAATCAAGATGGCTTCAGGTGTGCCATACTTTTGTCATAGGTAAGGTTGTTAGCGCTCTAGTTGTTCTTAAGAACACTCTGGGAAGCTGCAGTAGAACACAAAGGAATCAACTGACAGTCTCTGCCCTTGTTGGATTTACATGTTTTACTGAGAATGTCAGACTTCATTCTCACATGACTGAGAAAGATAATGTGAATTTACAGAAAATATGCTCTCATTTTAGCTTCTGGAGCACCTTCCAAACCTCTGTGGGACAAGCATGAGAAAATTGTTTTCTCTCAAACATGATTCATGAAATCCCAGCAGAAGGTTTTTCACAGGGTAAAATCACCCTAGAACACACCACAATTCCTAAAATTAGTATGGTACCATCAACAAATGAATTCTAATGTAACTAAAGTCTGTTATCACCCTTTATAGTTCTCCTTTTGGTGACCCTCAAAATCTTCTATTCACTACAATGCATTTCATTGGGGTGCTATCATGTATATTGGTCCCAAGATGGCTGCCAACACTTCTTGGATGAAGTGCTGACAGCCAATCAGATCTCACGATGACATGTGTGGTTAGGCTCCGCCCAGATATATATAGTTCTTTTTCCTTTAATATTTAAAAAACTACTGAACGGATTTACACCATTTTTGAAAAGGTTGCTTTCTGAGCCAAGCAGTACCTTTATGCCAAATTTGGGGTAAATCCGTTCAGTAGTTTCCGCTGTAGCCTTGCACAAAGTTCCCTATGGGAAATTGATTTTTAGACTCTTATTTTTTTAATTTCTCAGCAACTACTGAACGGGTTTACACCATTTAACAAAAGGGCTCTTTCTGAACCAAGGGCTACCTTTTTGCAAAATTTGGTGTAATTCCGTTCAGCAGTTCGGGCTGTAGCTTTGTCTAAAGTTTCCTATGGAAAATAACATGGAGAAAACACGTTTTGGGACCCCCCTTTTTTCTCGGCCCCCGCTTGCCGAATCACCCCGAAACTTTCAAGATAGGAGCGGACCGGAGCGCCCCACAAGTTTTGAAAATTTCGCGAAGATTCGTTGACAGGCGCCAAAGTTATTGGGAATAGAATGTTGTGAATTTCCTATGGAAAATAGGTCTTAACTATAACTACCTACTGGCGACCGCCAGTAGGTAAAATAAATAATATATATATATATATATATATATATATATATATATATACACTATTTTTCCACTATGGGAATGCCCAGTGCATGGAGTACAGTCATGCTGCTCTGCGCTGCATGTCTGACTCCCTCCATCTGGTATCCTGATTTTTTATTTTGGCACTGGTCTCATACTAATCTAGAGTGTGCGTAGATCCATGTGCCTGTCCTTTGACATAGATATGGTTCTGGACTAGTCCTATGATGTGGAGGTAGGTGCCAAGTATGCCCTCATTGACAGACAGTGAACTACTCTGCTTGTCTGGGGGTTAGCACATAACGTGGCAGTGGTACATTACCACATTATGTGAATGCATATTTGTGACAAGACCTTTTTTATCTGTGTCACTAGAGCAGACTCCTACTGGTCCACTTGTGTAAAGTTCTGCTTCCAAGCACTTTCCCAGTTCCATGCACTAGCATCCCAAGTGTATGTTTTGTGTGATTATGTGGGTAGCCAGCATAGTACATGTATGGTATGTGAGTGAGCCAGTGTAATGGAGGCTTGTTGGATCCATTTTGACCTGGTCTTTGCACAAGATGGAGAAGAAGTTGTTTTCCCAGATAGTGGAGGTGCACTGCTCACATTCCTGAAGCTGGAGGGTAGAGATCTAGACAGCACAGAGTGGGGAAATTCAATTATGCCTTTTGCTAGCCAGGAGCTGCTAATTAGGCTTCTTAATCATTGCCATTTGTTCGGAGGTAGGAGAGAGGGGCTGGACTGCAAACATTGTTGTGAAAGGTGAGGAAAACTTTTGGTGAGACCTGCCCTTCTTTCTTTCCCTGAATACTCCTTCATTTTGGCTGATGGCAGCCAAGTTCAGAAAACTCACACTCTTTGAACCTCTGTTGTAGGTGCTCCAGGTTGGAGACTACCCTGTTGCGAGAAGCATCACTCACCACAAAGGCTGTGTCTAGAGAGAATCCTGGAAAAGAGAACCACCAAAAACTGGTTCTACAGTTGCAGACAGTGGATACACATATCTTGTCTGATTTTGGTGTTTAAAAGTGGTACACCTCTTCCAGACTTGTTGTTACAGTTCTACAGACCTTCATGACCAAGGAAGGGGGTGCTCAGCAAAGTAATCATATATCATATATATCATAAGATTTGTAAAGCGCACTACTTACCCGCGAGGGTCTCAAGGCTCTGAGGGAGAGGAGGGGGGGGTGTTGCCGCTACTGGTCGAATAGCCAGGTCTTGAGTCGTCTCCTGAAGGTCTTGGGTCTGTCGTAGGTTGAGGGGAAGGGTGTTCCAGATCTTGGCGGCGCGGTGAGAGAAGGATCTGCCTCTGGTGGTGGTTCTCCGGATGCGCGGGACAGTTGCCAGGGAGAGGTCGGCGGAGCGGAGCTGACGGTTGGGAACTTAGAAGGAGAGTCGACTGTTGAGGTAGGCTGGGCCGGTTTTGTGGAGTGCCTTGTGTGCGTGGATCAGGAGTTTGAAGGAGATTCTCTTGTCGATGGGGAGCCAGTGCAGGTTTTTCAGGTGGGGGTGATGTGGCTGTGGCGTGGAATGTCGAGGATCAGACGTGCAGAGGCATTTTGGATTCTTTGCAGTCGTTTGATGAGCTTGGTCGGGGCTCCTGCGTAGAGGGCGTTTCCGTAGTCGAGTCTGCTGCTGACGAGGGCCTGGGTGACTGTTCTTCTCGTGTCTGTCGGGATCCACCTGTAGATCTTGCGGAGCATGCGGAGGGTGTTGAAGCAGGAGGAGGAGACTGCGTTGACTTGCTTGGTCATGGTGAGCGTTGAGTTGAGGATGACTCCCAGGTTGCGTGCGTGGTCGGTTGGTGTCGGGGGTGCCCCTAGTGATGAGGGCCACCAGGAGTCATCCCAGGCTGATGGGTTGGAGCCGAGGATGAGGATCTCCGTCTTGTCTGTGTTCAGCTTAAGTCGGCTGCACTTCATCCAGTCGGCGACGGCTTTCATTCCTTCGTGGAGGTTGGATTTGGCGGTGAGGGGGTCCTTGGTGAGGGAGAGGATCAGTTGAGTGTCATCAGAGATTATGTTGAGGTCGTGCTGTCTGGCGATGCGTGCGAGTGGAGCCATGTAGATGTTGAACAGTGTCGGGCTGAGGGAAGATCCCTGGGGTACGCCGCAGATGATCTCGGAGGCTTTGGATCGGAATGGGGGGAGGCGGACGCTCTGGGTTCTGCCGGAAAGGAAGGAGGTGGTCCAATCCAGGGCCTTGTCTCGGATCCCTACGTCGTGGAGGCGTGTGCGTAGTGTGCGGTGGCAGACAGTGTCGAAGGCGGCGGAGAGGTCCAGGAGGATGAGGGCCGCCATCTCGCCGTTGTCCAGCAGGATCCTGATGTCGTCTGTGGCGGCGATGAGGGCGGTCTCGGTGCTGTGGTTGCTGCGGAATCCTGACTGGGAGGGGTCCAGGATGCTGTTATCTTCGAGGTAGCGGGTGAGCTGTCTGTTGACCATCTTATCGATGACCTTACCTGGGAATGGAAGCAGGGAGATGGGCCGGAAGTTCTTGAGGTCGCTCGGGTCCGCCTGGGGTTTTTTGAGTAGGGCGTTGAACTCGGCGTGTTTCCAGCTCTCTGGGAAGGTCGCGGTCTCGAAGGAGAGGTTGATGACGTTGCGCAGGTGGGGTGCGATGGAGCTGCCGGCTTTGTTGAAGATGTGGTGTGGAAAAGGGTCTGATGGGGAGCCGGAGTGGATTGTGCCCATGGTCTTGATTGTGTCCTCGGTGTTCACGTTGACCCAGGCTGTCGGGGTCGTGGTCGATGGGGTGCGGTGGGTCTGATGTGTCGGGGCCTGTTGGGGTCATCCGGGAGTCGAAGCTGTCGTGGATGTCGGCGATCTTGCGGTGGAAGAAGGTGGCGAGGGAATCACACAGGGCTTGCGACGGCGGGATGTCGTTGGCGTTGGAGCTGGGGTTGGAGAGTTCCTTCACGATGCTGAAGAGCTCCTTGCTGTTGTGTGCGTTGTTGTCGAGGCGGTCTTTGAAGGAGGTCCTCTTGGCGGACCTGATGAGGTGATGGTGGTTGCGGATGGTGTCTTTGTGGGCTGCGCGGCTGTCCGGCGTCTTCTCGCTGTGCCATTTGTTCTCCAGTTTCCGGCAGGTGCGCTTGGATGCTAGGAGTTCCGGGGTGAACCAGCTGGCTCTCTTGCTGGTGTCTTTGTAGGTTGGCCTGCTGTGCAACCAAGGATGGTGTCTGCCTGATATCCTGTCTCCCTAAAGTGAGGGGACATCAGCTGGGTCTGGCTCTCTTGCCAGAAGAGATGTTTACCTGTTCTGTAGTGCCTAGAAGCCTGCCTACCTGATGAGAGAGGGAAGGAGCCTGCCAAGCCTGATGGAGGAGCCTTTGTCAAGGTGTCTATCAAGATGTACCATGCCCTTGGTATCAGTGGGGCATCCAGAAGAGACAACTGAGGAGCATGATATGCTTGTCCACAATGTTGGTGCCCCCGCAGTCTATCTGCTCTGATTCCTGGAGAGAACCAAGAACCTGTGACAATTGCTGAGGCCCAGTTGGGGCTGTGATTGTGTGTCAAGGCCCAAGCAAATAACTTTTGGCTCTGGCATGGGCCCATTGTCAGACCCAACTTCAGGGGACCATCACTGTTGGTCTGTCCAGGGCCATGTCAAGCCAGGACTGTCACCTGTGTTTCTTCTCGGCACACCTTTAGGTGCAGGCCCAGTGGACAAACAGGGAAACCCAGGAAAACTGTCTGCTGATGCTCAACTTCTTCCATCAGAAGGTGTGAGTGTGTCTAAAAGCTGGTGAGTGGAGATGATGGAAAAGGACTATTACGATGCTGAGTGGTAAGACTGTGAAATGTGTCCATAAGAACTGAGTGCTCTTATTTGAGATTGATAGAGACTGCACTTGATCTTTAATCATACTACAAGATTATACCTCCTAGTGGGGTACACCTACACTCGGGTGAAGAACCAGGATCAGGGATACAGCAAAAGTGAGGAGAGGCATGGCACTGCGCAGAGATACTAAATTGCACCCTGTTTGAGTAGTGTGTAGTATTACATTCTAGTGCATATTAAAGTGCTTTTCTTACTAGAAAGATAAAAACTGGGCATGATATTCTTTTATTGAGTTGTATGATTTTTTTAACTCTGAGCTCAAATTTCCCACTCTACCTTCTTGAGAAGCATGTGACTGCTCCCCGTCACTACCACTTGAAGTCAAGTGTGGATTGGGTTATACTGGGACTAGTTTGCAGAGCCATAATAGTACAGATCCGGGCACATCAAAGGCAAACAAATTCAACTCCCGCAGATGAGGCCCAGTAGCCCTTACTTACCCTGTGGCCCCCTGAAGGGGCCATAATTTCCCCACCTTCTCTTGGGGCAGGTTAACCTGCAATGCTCATGAGGAAAGGGATGTTTGTTTTTCACACCATGAAAGAATGATTGCTTTTTGGCACTTTCACTGGAAATTTCTGATGCGAAGTGTACTATACAGCCAAATTTGATTTACTGTTAAGTGTGTGACTTCAGAGAGAAGACTATTGAATTGTCCTGTTTTACACACAGGTCTTGAGAAAGCATATAAACAACATGTTTAGTATTGTTTTGTTTTATACTTTATTCCTGCATCTATACCTTAGGGCACATTTGTGGTGTTTTGTTTGAAAACACTTTTTTCAAGTACTTTCATGGGTGACATACTCTTTAACAAATTGCATAATGGATGAATCAGAATTGATTGCAAATTTAGGTGCATCCTTAGCCCATAATATCTTAAGGATAAATAATGTTCCTCCAGCTCGATATTCTTTCTGAAAAAACAAATGTGAAACTTTTCCGAGTGGTTGACAGTTTCTTGAAATTTAAGTTGATAATTGCATGAAACAATAATTGCATTAATGGAACAAAACTGACTAGATGTCATACCGACAATGTCTGCGGTGTGTGGCATTACCTTCATGTTCTTGTAGAAACAAGTGTAATTTATCCAGTGCACACACTGCACAGGTTAGCAACCATCTTGATGGTCCTAAATTTCCTAGCAAGCCAAGTACTTCAGAATACTGTTGACAGTAATATTCTGGCATCTCGCAGGTTTGCTAAAACCCAGATGATTTCTCTTAGTTTTTTTTGTAAATTGTAGTACACTTTAAAATGTATGCTACACCATAAACGTGAACTGATATTTCTGAATCCTACAACAGAGGAAACTTACATTTAGTCTAAATCTGGGGTCTTGGGTCCTCTGGTCGACAATGAGATGTATAGGGTTCAGGTCTGGTTATTCGTAAAGGTATCTCTTTTAATCACCCTCCTTGTTAATTGGCAAAAATATTGTATACTTTTTTCCCAAATTCTTATGGGTCCTCTTTGTGCTTCTTTCATTTGGTAGTTGTCAATGGCTTCACTTAATATGTCTTTATGATTTAATGGATGTATTAAATAGATTTCTTCCTCTTTCATACTGTAGTTGTTACTGTCATCAAGTTGCCGTTTTTAGTAAGTAGTAAGACATTAGTGCTTTCCTTTTGATTTAAGGTGTTAAATGTCACTTAATGTTGTAAAGCATCAGGTTAAGACCAAGACATGGCCCTAAAACTACATCTTTACAGATCATAAGCAGTAACTCAGAAAGTACGATAAATGCCACTCTGGTTTGCTCATTCTGTTGGATATAACAGCAATCTTTGATACAGTAGATATGAATTACCTCATTGGCATACTTAAAACATGATTGGAATAGATGGGAATGTTCCAAATTGGTTCAAATCCTACTGTTCGGGAAGATCTAAAAGGGTTAAAATTGGAAAACCCTTCACTAAAAGCATGCCCACCCCAGATAGCATTGCACAAAGATCCATCCTATTACCAATTATCCTGTACTTTTTTTAATCAAACGTTGAACCTTTATATGATTTAGGGGCCGATTCCGATCTCGGCCGGTAGGGCTCCGAATCGGATTCGGCATTACCGGATCCGATTCGGAGCCCTGTTCCTGACCGATTCGGACGTGCGTCCGGGCGAGCGAGTACGATGCGAGCGTTCGCGAAATCGCCGACCGACTCGTTCGCGGGACCCAACTGCTCCGACCGACTCGCACGGACACGACTCGCACCGCGCAATGGAGACGTTCCCCGGCCGGGTAAGTACGATGCACGCCTCGAGCAGTCCGACCGACTCGCGCCGTCCGGCTCGAAAGAGCAGTCGGAGCCGCACTTTGGGGGTCCGTGTCGGACCCCCCTGTACGCCTACCCGCGCGAGTCGCACACAGGGGGGACCCATGGGTCTCCCCTACCTGTGCATGTATGGCGCGACCCGCATCGACGCGTACCCGCTGTAGGGGGCGCCCTTGTTCGCCTCGCACCCATTGAGTCAATGGGAGCCCGCGTACGCGTTGTACGACTGGCTCCCATTGACTTCAATGGGAGTCCGACCGAATCGAGTCCGATAGCATGCGAACGCATCGTACTCGTTCGGTCGGACTGCTAGGGTCCGATTCGGTCGGAAATATCTCCGGGTCCGGCTCGGTCGGAGAGATTTCCGGCCTGAATCGGAATCGGCCCCTTAATGTCTAACCTCAAAATCTCCTGTCACTGCAATACAGCCTACATGTATCTAAAGCTTAATGCTACTGAATCTACTACAGATTTAAAATAACAGCTCTCCTGCATCCAGCAATACATGTACGAAAGACATCCAGTATTCAACATCACAAGGACCGATTTTTTTTTACCAAAGATTTCCAGTCCAATTAAAGCAGCTGTCTATACTTGGACTCAAACATTAAGTGATGTATCTCTGCAAAAAACGATGTCTGCAATCTCTCTGGGCTTCATTCATACTTGACAAATACATCAACTTCAATTCTCACATACAAGCAATAGCAAAGCCAGTGAGATTTCGCCTTCGAAAATCAAAAAACATCAATCATCTCAATCAACAGCGCTGTCATCTCTATCTTAAAAAAGCAACTGAAACCTCACTAATCTCTTGCTTAAACTATAGATGTGCCCTCCGCAATAACCTGCCAAAAACCTCCCACGCCCCATTTCATGTAAGTAGCAAGTAGCAAACTTAATAACATAAAAAGAAGCACATCACTACCCACCAAGTGGTGTTTAGGCAAATATTGATTTAAAAATATTGGGAGACAAAAATTTGGAAATTAAATATCGTGACACACAAATATCGTAATGCACAAATATAGTTGACAAGAATATAATGTTTTGAGGGATATAATATCATTGTGACAATTATCGATGTTTAATATTGTTTTTACTAATATAGTGGTTAAAAATATCCTTTTTAATTATTTGAATGTGTTTTAGTTGATATATTAATTATATGTGTTTCTATTATTTATATGAATGTTATTTGTTTTTAAAATATAGCTTGTAATTATAAATAATTTAGATTTCTTTATTCATTTTTAATAACAAATTACAGTTTCATAGCTGGTTGTTGGGTTTCTAGTGGGATAGAGTGGGAAGTTAATTAGGTAATAATTAATTAAGAATAATTTAATAAATTGTGTTTAATTATACGATTGATACTTACTCTGTAATTTATGCAACACAATTATTTTTTTGTTCTATATGATATTTGCGCACCGTTAGACATGTAGGGATATAGGGCGGAAAGTTAAATAAGTAATAATTTTTAATTGTTTCAACTATTTACTTGAAATTTTATTGAGTAATAAATGGAATACTTATTTATTTTACTTATATTGTAATTGCAGGTTGCTATGTTTGTAGCCATGGAAAGTTAAGTAATAATTAATTACCAATGTATTATTAATTGTTAACTAATTACTTAATAGATTTTTAATTGTGTAAAATACAGAATACTGATTTATTTTACTTATATTTTAGTTGGCGAATGCTATGTTTAGAAGGGTGTAGGGTGGGAAGGTAATTAAGTGATAATGAATTAACTATTAATTATTATTAGCAAATTAATCATTTAATTTAGTTTTACATACTTAAATTGTGAAATACCTATTTACTTCCAATTCTATTTTCGTTGAGGGATGCTAGGTTTGTAGGGGTCTCAGCTGGGTAGTTAATTAAGTAACTAAGAGGTTTCTGCTCAATTTTTAATATACTTCTCGAAACTGCTACTTTGCACTTTTTCATTGCCCTGATCTGTTTTAGTGATAATGTTTTAACTGGCATGTAATTCTTAATTGTTGAATCTGTTTTTATTTTGAGTGTGTTATACTCAGTTTCAGTCGGCACTTGGTTGGTGCCTGACTTCCGGGGCTGCCATTTTTGTGCCTCGCGCTCTGTTCAGTTGGCGCTCTAGTGGCTGCACGCCGTCCTGCCTCATTCATTATTTAAGGGCAGTGAACGGACGCGCAGCGCCTAAGAGGTTTCTGCTCAATTTTTAATATACTTCTCGAAACTGCTACTTTGCACTTTTTCATTGCCCTGATCTGCTTTAGTGATAATGTTTTAACTGGCATGTAATTCTTAATTGTTGAATCTGTTTTTACTTTGAGTGTGTTATACTCAGTTTCAGTCGGCACTTGGTTGGTGCCTGACTTCCGGGGCTGCCATTTTTGTGCCTCGCGCTCTGTTCAGTTGGCGCACTAGTGGCTGCACGCCGTCCTGCCTCATTCATTATTTAAGGGCAGTGAACGGACGCGCAGCTCCTAAGAGGTTTCTGCTCAATTTTTAATATACTTCTCGAAACTGCTACCTTGCACTTTTTCATTGCCCTGATCTGTTTTAGTGATAATGTTTTAACTGGCATGTAATTCTTAATTGTTGAATCTGTTTTTAATTGAGTGTGTTATACTCAGTTTCAGCCGGCACTTGGTTGGTGCCTGACTTCCGGGGCTGCCATTTTTGTGCCTTGCGCTCTGTTCAGTTGGCGCTCTAGTGGCTGCACGCCGTCCTGCCTCATTCATTATTTAATGGGCAGTGAATGGATGTGCAGCTGGCGCGCGCAGCGGGCGCGCCGATGGCGAGCCAAAGGCAAGCTCGTCTGCGCTTGTCCGCGTCCGTACGGGACCAGGGGCCACGAGCTCTGGGCAAAATATTTTGAAGTCAATAAGCTATTCCTCTAAGCAATTGAAAGATTATCGGATGATGCCGCACCTTCAGTGCTCTCCACTCCACCTTGAAGATGGTGTTCCTAGCTGTCGGTGCTGCAAGTTTAATTTTTTAAAAGGAACTTGTAACGAGCAGAGTACCCCTACCTTGCCTACTCTTACCAGTACCCAGGATACCTTTTGTAATAACTTACGTAATAAAGAATTCACTTTTTATAGTATTAATTGCTGCTCGCTCCCTAAGCATAGAGCAGATATCTTTGACCTTCTTGTCAATGAAATCCCTGAAGCTATTTTTCTCACCGAAACGTGGCTTCATGAGAGCTCTGGCCCTGATGTAGCTTCAGCTTTGCCTGCCAACTATGCTATAGTTAGAAGAGATAGGGCTCTCAAATCAGGTGGAGGCATCGCCATAATTTATAATAAAACCTATTCGTGCAAATTTGATGACTTGCCTTTTTTGGGCTGTGAGGCAGCCTCCTTTAAGCTTGCCTTGTCCCCCCAGTTTACCTTTTCAGGGATATTAGTATATCGCCCCCAGGGGCATCTGGCCTATGGGTTTCATCTTTTCTTGATCTAATCACGCCCCATCTTCTCAATGCAGCCAACTTTACCATCTTGGGTGATCTTAATCTTCATTTTGATGACCCAGCATGCATTAATAGTACTACTTTTATTTCTGATATGGCAGCGATGAACATCAGGCTTTGCAATTCTGGCAAAATATCACAAGAAATTGTATCCTTTGGAGAAAGAATAACCTGTCAAATCAATCTGTTCCACTCATCCTTAGTCACTCATACCATCCGCATTCATTGGAAGTGAGACCATATATTCCCAATAGATAATCTTGACAACATCAGATGTAGAAAGGTACAAAATCAATTTATTGATAAAAATTAATTAAAAAGTACAAATAGTATAAAAGACAATTATGCATCAAATCATTTATATCTAACATTCAACTATGTCAAAGTCATAAGACAGGCCTAATTACATGTTATAAAAAACCAATGGTAAAAGATAAAATTAATAAGGAGAGAGAGTACATATCACAAGACACACTATCCTATGTCATCAGTGGCATACACATCCGTAAGAAAAAAACTTTTAACAGGCTAGTGGCCAGGTATTGTCCAATTTATGAAATACTCCACCCACTCAACGCCAGACGACAATTGCGCACCTGCTTCCTGGCCGCCTCGAAGCGCACCCAAGGACCCTTCTCCTGCTGGAACTGCAGCTTCACCAGCATCCAGCCCGCCAACCCGCCGACCAGGAACGAACCCAACTACCTCAGTTGCATTCTTCTCAACACCCGCTCCGCCCGCAAACACGACGTTGAACTCTGGGACCGACTCGACTCAACCTCCCCTGACGTCGCATTCCTGACGGAGACCTGGCTGAACCCCTCCTCGGCACCCGACATCGCCATTGCCATCCCGGAAGGCTACAAGATCTCCCGCAGGGACCGCACCAACGGAGTAGGAGGAGGAATCGCCATCATCCACACGAACACTCTCAGAGTCTCGACCAACAACGACGACACCTTCAGCACCGCCGAACACCTGCACTTCCAGATCCACACCGACCCCAACACCACCCTCAGAGGAACCCTCGTCTACAGACCCCCCCGGTCCCCGACCACAGTTCAGCGACTCCATCGCCGACTTCGTCAGCCCACATGCCCTCGCCTCCACGGACTACATCCTCCTCGGAGACCTCAACTTCCACCTCGAGAACAACAACGACACCAACTCTACCACCCTGATCGACAACCTCGCCAACCTCGGACTCAGACAACTCATCACAACACCCACCCACTCCGCCGGCCACACGCTTGACCCCATCTTCTCCGCAAGCTCCCACGTCACCTTCAGCCACACCACTGAACTCCACTGGACCGACCATTGCTGCATCCACTTCACCTTCCAGAAAGCCACCACGCACCACCGCACCCAACAGATACCTCGTCGATGCTGGAGCAAAGTCACTGAAGACCAGCTAACCACCACCCTCGCCCGGAGCCCACCTGCCGACCCCACCGACCCCGACACCGCCGCCCGCAACCTCAGACAGTGGATCGACGACTGCGCCAACACCCTCGCCCCGCTCAAGAAACCCTCCAACAGCCACACCAGCAAGAAAGCCAGCTGGTTCACTGAAGACCTCCGGGCTCCAAGCAAACCTGCCGAAAGCTAGAGAAGAACTGGCACCCTGAACAAACACCGGACAGCTACGCAGCCCACAAGAACGCCATCCGCAGACACCATCACCTCATCAGATCCGCCAAAAGGGCCTCCTTCAAAGACCACCTAGACAACAACACACATAACAGCAAAGAGTTCTTCAACATCGTGAAGGAACTCTCCAACCCCAGCTCCAACACCAACGACATCCCACCTTCGCAAGACCTGTGCAACTCGCTGGCCACCTTCTTCCATCGCAAGATCGCTGACATCCATGACAGCTTCAACAGCACGATCGCCCCGACAACCACTGAGACCTCCGCCCCCACGACCAACATCCGCACCAACCGCCTGCTCTCCTGGACCAACATAAACGACGACAACACCATCAAGATCATGAACACCATCCACTCCGGATCTCCGTCAGACCCATGCCCACACCACATCTTCAACAAAGCCAGCACCGCCATCGCACCCCATCTCCGGAAAGCCATCAACATCTCCTTCGAGACAGCAACCTTCCCGGAAAGCTGGAAGCACGCCGAGATCAACGCCTTACTCAAGAAACCCAAGGCGGACCCCAAGGACCTCAAGGACTTCCGACCCATCTCCCTGCTCCCGTTCCCGGCGAAGGTCATCGAGAAGACCGTCAACAAACAACTGACCCGCTACCTTGAGGAGAACAGCATCTTGGACCCGTCCCAGTCCGGGTTTCGCAGCAACCACACCACCGAAACTGCCCTCATCGCCGCCACCGATGACATCAGGACCCTGCTAGACAACGGAGAGACCGCGGCCCTCATCCTCCTGGACCTGTCAGCCGCCTTCGACACAGTATGCCACCACACACTACGCACACGCCTCCATGACGCCGGGATCCAAGAGAAGGCCCTGGACTGGACCACCTCCTTCCTCTCCGGCAGAACACAGAGCGTCCGCCTCCCCCCTTCTGCTCCAAAGCCACCGAGATCATCTGCGGCGTACCCCAGGGCTCATCCCTCAGCCCAATGCTGTTTAACATCTACATGGCACCACTCGCCCACGTCGCCCGACTGCACGACCTCAACATCATCTCTTACGCCGATGACACCCAGCTGATTCTCTCCCTCACCAAGGACCCCCACACCGCCAAAACCAACCTCCACGAAGGAATGAAGGCCGTCGCCGAATGGATGAGGAACAGCCGACTGAAGCTGAACTCTGACAAGACGGAGGTCCTCATCCTCGGATCCACCCCCTCGGCCTGGGACGACTCCTTGTGGCCGACCGCACTGGGAACAGCTCCAACACCCACCGACCACGCACGCAACCTAGGGGTCATTCTCGACTTCACCCTCTCCATGACTAAGCAGGTCAACGCCGTCTCTTCCTCCTGCTTCAACACCCTCCGCATGCTCCGCAAGATCTACAAGTGGATCCCCACCGAAACGAGAAGAACGGTCACCCAGGCCCTCGTCAGCAGCAGGCTGGACTACGGAAACGCCTCTACGCTGGAGCCTCTGCCAAACTCCTGAAGCGGCTGCAACGCATCCAGAACGCCTCTGCACGCCTGATCCTCGACATCCCTCGCCGCAGCCACATCACTCCCCACCTGAGAGACCTGCACTGGCTCCCCGTCAACAAGAGGATAACCTTCAAGCTCCTCACCCACGCACACAAGGCACTCCACAACACCGGACCTGCGTACCTCAACAGACGACTCAGCCTCTACACCCCCGCCCGCGAGCTTCGCTCCGCCGACCTCGCCCTCGCCACAATCCCCTGCATCCAAAGAGCGACCTCCGGCGGCAGATCCTTCTCCCACCTCGCCGCCAAAACCTGGAACACCCTCCCCATCCACCTACGGCAGACCCAAGACCTGCTGACCTTCAGCAGACTCCTCAAGACCTGGCTCTTCGAGCAGTAGCAGCACTCCTCCCCCCCCAGCGCCTTGAGACCCTCACGGGTATGTATGTAGTGCGCTCTACAAATGCTATGATTGATTGATTGATTGATTGAAGTACTCTTTGGTCTAGCCACTCAACAGATTGTGTATTTTTCAGTTATGCGTCGACGCGTTTCGATGGACTCCTATATTGCCATCTTTATCAAGACAAGGAATTTTGTAGACTCTCAACAAAATATAATAGATATGAAGATAATACACCTATAATCAATTTAGAAACCTTTCTGAGGCAACATTAATGTGGCCCTGAGCGTATGCTTCTCGGACGGTAGAGATCAAAGGCTTCCTGTTCCTTCACTGGAATTTTGTTGTATACTCTGCATCATTGTACAAGCAGGAGGATGATTAGCTGGATCTAACTTGAAGAATAGTTCTTCTGGTTAGGGCTGATAATAAAAGAGGGCGTCACTCACTCTATCATTCGAGGTATACAAGGTAGCTGGCCCAATCACTGATTCTGAAAGAATGGCCAGACGTGTATCCTTGCTAAATAAAGGCGGATGATAGTTGTAGATCTCTATCCCTTTTAGACCGAGTATCCTGATTCTGCTCCCCCTTTGATAATTAGGGTTTGTATGGTTCGACGCTCCTACGTAAAATCGCGTACCGCTTCTCTTACCCAATAAGTAAATCTTATTGGGTAAGAGAAGCGGTACGCGATTTTACGCGATTTAGCAAGGATACACGTCTGGCCATTCTTTCAGAATCAGTGATTGGGCCAGCTACCATGCGAGGACCTTGCTCACTTTTTTCTTAGTAAAGTAGAGAAAATGTACTCCACACTGAATGGCGATCAGCCTGTTAACACCTCTCAGCAATTATCCTCTCTCTTTCAGACTGCTAGTACTGTCAGTCACGGAGGAAGTACAATTTCCGAATCTACAAACAAATTGGAATTTTGGTCGCTCTTTGATATAAACTCTTTTAAGCAGCTATTAGGGAGTATTAAATCAGGTTCGCCTTGTGACCTCCTCCCGGTCTCAGTGCTACAGCAGCTTGAGCTACCTTCACTCACCAGAATTATGGAGCTTTAGAATGCCTCCCTTCAGGAGGCTATTGTTCCTCCTGAGTGGAAACATGCTATGGTACTTCCGCTTCTAAAGAAGGCTAATGCTGATCCTGAACAACTTTCTAATTTTCAGCCAATCTCACTGCTTCCAGCTTTTTCAAAAATCCTTGAAAAACATATTAATCTGCAGTTATCTCATTTTGTTGAAACCGTAAATTTTTTACACCCCTATTCCTCTGCAATCTCTGCCAGAGGTTTAACATAGATATTAAACAATAGGGAGCTAAGAATAGACCCCTGCGGCACCCCATAAGGAGAGGGATGAATTTTAGAGGTAAACATAGAAGAAAAGACCTGGAACGTGCGGTCAGTAAGGAAGGAGGTAAGCCATTTTAATGCCGATCCAACAACGCCCAGAGATTGAAGAGCTTGTAATAACATGGTGTGAGACACCGTGTCAAAGGCAGCACTCAGATCGAGTAATATGAGTGCTACCGTGTCCCCAACATCAATGCGGTTGCGCAACATTTCTGTGACACCAAGAAGAGTAGTCTCAGTTGAGAAACCGGCTCTAAAGCCTGACTGAGCTGGGTTGTCCCTATTCTCCTACGCGGACGATACCCAGATTATTTTCTCTCTCTCTGCCAGGAATCATGTGCCCTCCAAGTTGGGTTGTGGAACATCGCATCTTGGATGCAAGCCAACCTACTTAAACTCAATGCTGACAAGACTGAGGTTCTAATTTTTGGGAAAAAGAAAGATCTCTGGGGTCCGCATCACTGGCCTGCGGAAATGGACACTTTGCCCCAACCCATTCACCAAGTCCGCAATTTAGGATTCATCATTGACGATAAGCTATCTATGCATCAACAAGCCGTGAAGGTGGCCACAACCTGTTTCACCATCCTTAAATGGTTTTAAAAAATCATCTGGATCCTCCCTCGTTCCACCCAGAGAACCGTAGTCCAGGCCCTTGTCACTTCGAGACTGGACTACGGTAACATTCTTTACCTAAGGTGAAACAGGGATGTGATCCGTAAGCTTCAAGTGGTGCAGAATTCAGCTGCCAGGCTGCTTTGCCAAATTCCTAGAGCGGCCTCCATTTCCAGCTCTCTGCGTGATCTTCACTGGCTTAGGCTAGGAGTCGGATTAAATTCAAAGCCTTGAGCTACATGTTTAAGATCAAAATTGGCTCTCTTCGGTCCACCACTCAAGCTAAATTTTCAGATCAGACTGTCGCGGATGGGTGGCCGATCCTTCGCCTGGTTGGGTCCTTCTTTGTGGAATTCCCTTCCTATGTCACTCCATAACGAAACTGTGTATGGAAACTTTCGAAAAAATGTAAAAACCTGGTTGTTTAACCAATAATTCGACTCTCTCTTTATTCCTTTCAGGCTGGTGCCGGGAAACCCTTGTTGGGTAGCTGTGCGCCTTATAAAACTAAATTAATGTAAAAAGTAAAGTAATAATTATTTAACAATTAATTATTAATTAATTTTTTAGATTATTTTAAATATGTAACTAATGAAATAGGTTTTTTGGTTATATTTTAGGTGAGGGCTGCTAGGTCTGAAGGAGTGCAGAGTGGGAAGTTAATTAAATAATAATTGCATAGAATGTATTTATTAATTGATAATTAATTTTGATTGAATAGCAATAATGTAAATTGATTAATTGTTTTTAGTTTTTAATACATATATATATTTATATATATTAATGTTGATTAATATTTTTTTACTA
Organism: Calotriton arnoldi; assembly: GCA_963921515.1. Taxonomy (NCBI): domain Eukaryota; kingdom Metazoa; phylum Chordata; class Amphibia; order Caudata; family Salamandridae; genus Calotriton; species Calotriton arnoldi. The sequence continues at coordinate 719,701 of CAWUFW010001226.1, forward strand.
AGAGTTTAACATTTATTCTACATTCATGGGGTTAATCGTGTATGTAATGTTTTTTGAAGTGAAGTATTTTCCCTACTCTTGCTTAGACTGTAGTAGGAATATTAAATGTCACCCCTCCAAGATCCAACATTTTCGCTACTGTTGCACAGACTGGAGTGAGTACATTTTACCCCATCAAAGTCTAACACTTCCTTACTGTTGTGCTGTTTGGAGTGGAAATAGTAAGTTTCACCCTTCCATAGTCTAACACTTTTCCTACTGTAGCACTGACTGGAGTAGAAATAGTAAATCTAACTTCTCCGAAGTTCAACACTTTCCCTATTATTGCAGTGACCAGAGTAGGAATAATAAATCTTACCACTCTAAACCCAACACTTTCCCTACTGTTGCATAAACTAGAGTGGGAATAGTATATTTTTAATATTCTTAGACTCCAATAGCATTCAAAATACTGGTTAAATAGATTTATAGCATTGTTTTATTTTTTATATTTTATATATTTGTTTTTATTTGTACATTTATTTTAATGTTTATAGTAGTTTTTGTAAATGCGATTTTTAGATTTTTCAATTTTTTATATTTTAGTTATTGTTAACATTAATTAATATATTCTTTCTTATTCAATTATTTATATTTTGTATGGTTTTATTGTATATGTCTGCTATATATATGTATATAGTGTAGCATAAAACAATACACATATTTATTCTGCATAATATCAATTTTATAAATATAGTTTTAATTTTTTACTATATATATATATACATATATATAATTTTTTTGTTTGTAGTTTTGTTGTTTCTGCTCTTAGGCAGTATTAGAGTTAGGGCAGTCATATCCTTCCCCCCTTCCATGAATGCCAATATAGTTTTATTACTGCTACACAGTCATTGATAGGACCTTACCGCTACACAATAATTTAGTATTGCATAGTTTTTTAGAAGTATTTTCGTTAGTTTTTTTTCCTTCTTTATTTTTGGGGTTCAGGATAGGTGCATATGTATAGACCCAATAATTATATGACTTGGTACCAAGGTATATGCTGTCAGGCAAGGCTTTATATTTTAATTTTTGACTTAATTGAATAAAGAAAAAAGGCCACTGGGCCATGACATACAGAGGGAGTCCTCTAGAATCTGATAAGTACTTTCATATGCATTGTGTTGATTTAAATGATGATTTTTCATGACCTGTTATGAAGTTTATGTTTGTTTTACCTTAAGAAAAACGTTTGGCCACTGGGCCTGTAAACTGAACCCGAGAAGGGTGTGTCAAAAAACATGTGAGCACATGTTTATACAACTGAGAACATTACAATACGGTAAATGCCCACAATCTAACCTGAAACAACTCTTCTCGTATTAGAGAAATATTATGCATGCATCGTAAGCATTTTTCCTGGGTATAAGAAGCGCATTTTCTTCGTTTTAATAGGGCTAACCTGTATATAGAAATGGAGCATAATTTGGTTCAATACCTGCAGCATAACCCGAAACAACTCCTTCTCGTGATATGAGCAATTTCACGCATGTGCAGAAAGCATTTTTCCTGTCAAAAAGAAGCACTTTTTTTTCAATTTCATCGGGTTAACTGTAATACTACATTCAGTCAGCAGCATAACACAGTTTATGTGGCATAATATGATTGGGGTATTGTATTAGAGAAAAAAGAGGCTTTTTGTACTCACCTATAACGTATGGAAAATCATGTGAATGTATTGTTTATGGTTTTGAGTTTGTTTTAAATGGTGATTGTGCACATTGGGTTTGTACAGACCCTGACGAAGACCCTGTGTGGTAAAAAGTGCGTAGCCAGGGCCAAACTGGCTACCGGGCGTTTTGGCATGCTGCCGAGCTGGGGGCTGATTTCGTTGATGGGGACCTGCGTGTGCTGAACGAAATTCGTTTTGCTTTATTTATTTCGTAGCACACGCAGGTCTTCATCAACGAAATTAGCCCCCACCGCAGTGACATCAGCCCCCAGCTCGGCAGCATGCCAAAACGCCCGGTAGCCAGTCCGGCCCTGTGCGTAGCCGAGCTAAATAAACTTTTGGAGTAACATGGATTGTTGGCTGCGGGTTTTTCTTTGTGTCAGAAATTTAGCATGAAGCCCATTGGTCATTTTCAACGGCACCTGCACCGGTCATCCCGCAGCAGCCCTGCTTTGGTGGACGTGGCCGGTTTGTTGCAGAACGTCTGTGATCACAAATTAACTGCTCCGGCCTCCGCCGCCATTTTTTCCGTGTTGGTACATGGCAGCTACCTAGGATTCCCTTGCCGGAGTCTGGATTACGTGGTAGGAAATAGGGGGTGAGTAACATATCGTGTTTGTGCCTGAGGGCACCCTTGATTTGTTTTACTCCCCCTCCCTTTCTTTGCCGATTATCCTAACTCAGTGTGATTTGGATAAACAAAGGTAATTTGAATGGCAGGGGTGCCCCGCTGTTACATATACGGCTAGTGGAACAATTCAAAGGCTCCAATGAGGAAGAATTCTGTTTGACTCTTGAATCGCATTGGGGCCAAGGGAGGAGTGTGTCTCTCCCTGTACAGTATAAATGAGTGCAGCATGAAGGAATAGGACAGAGGCGTCAAGACCACTTCAATTAACAGGATGATGTGACTACAGAGAATACTGGGCCTGGGATGCGTGGTGGCACGGAGATGGCGAATAATTCAAAACAGCAGTTATTTCTATATGAGATTCTGTTAAAAAAGATCAGCAGATGCTGGGAGGTGATGTCACTAGAGAATTATATTGAAGTGGGGAGGGTTCAGTGAGGTTTGCGGACATTAATCATCCCCACATATCAGAATCCTAACCCTTAGCTCCTGGAGGAGCTTATGGCAGACACCTGCAAGACCATGATGGTCTTCTCGCCAAGTATGAAAACATTGAATTAGAGCAAGTAACTGAAGAAATTGCCAAATTGAAGGAATTACTTGACAAGCATCCAGAACAAGAGGAAATTTTCAGTTTTCTCCCCCAGATGGAAATTATATTGGAAAAATATGAAGAGTAAATTAAACTCAAGAAGAAGCGCAAATTTCTGCGAGACAAGCAGGCTTATGGGAGATCAACGAGGCAGACAAAGAGAAAATGATGGGTGAGTATTATTTAACTGTAATTAACCTTTCATCCCACAACTTGAGGAGGAACAATCTTTGTTAGGACTTGGTCTTAAGTTCTGCTCCACAGCGAACCGGAACTATTGCAGAACACATATTGACTTATTTCTCTTTGCAAGAAAATTGAAACTTAAAAAAGTATTTTTGTAACCATGTAAGAAAAGTAGTACTAAAGCTAATTCTGCAACAGACCTGGCTTGTGATACAATTTATGATGACTTATGCCTGGGAGATTTTGAGGGTCTGTCTGCCATGGTGGATATGGATGGAAGAGAGGAAACTTGGGCCTCAGAGAGAGACTTTTTATGCTCTCTTAATCTAGAATTGGATAGGATTACCAACCCTTTTTAGCTTAAATCCACATGCAATCCTGCCACTCCACATGACTCAATAGACACTTTCCATGAAGTGGTCAACCACGATCTTATAAAGATATGGCAAGAGTCTAGGGACAACTATACTACTAATCTGACCAGGGGGAAAAGAGCTGCTTTAGGCACTCTATCGAGAAACCGTGAGGTTATCATTAAACCTTCGGATAAAGGAGGCAATGTGGTCTTGTGGGATGTCAAAAAATATTGCAATGAGGCATATAGACCGCTAGCCCCAACTGGCTGTAATGAGAAAACCGCCCTTAATTCTTACAGTTTGGCCATTGGTAGGCATCATTCACCCCTAGTGGAATGGAGAGAAAGGGGCTTGCTTAGTATGGAGGAATACTGGTTCCTCTTTGTAAAGAAACCAGTGGCCCCCTGTTTCTACATGCTGCCTAAGGTCCATAAAAACGGGGAGGACCCACCTGGGAGACCTATCATCTCTGCCAACAGCAGATCCCTTGAATACAATTCAATTTATCTTGATTTTCTTCCTATTAACTTACGTTTTAGCATTACCCTCGTCTTGTAGAGACCGTACAGATTTTATCTCTAAAATATGTGGCATCCCTTGGCAACCTCATTACATACTGGTAACGATGAATGTAGTGTCCTTAAATATATGTATTGGTCATGACCTGGGAACCCAAGCTTGCAGATATTGCTTTCTTGGCCGAGCTATACACAAGTATGACCACTCCATGATGATGCTAGAAATGTTGAGATTTTTTGGGGAAACGACTTTTGTATATTTAACAATGAATGGTTTTCTCAGTTGATTGGGACTGTGATGGGCAGTTGTTTTGCTCCAAGTTACGTGGGGATCTTCATGGGTTGGTGAGAGGCAAAACATGTGTGAGTGGAAGAAAACAAAAGATGGACTAGGTACATTACATTTTGGACCCACTACATTGACAACCTTTTCATTATTTGGGAGGGTCCATTGCAAGATTTACAAGATTTTCTAGCACACATTGCCTGAAATGATCCTAACATAGCTTTCACACACCAGATCCATGCCACAGAAATGGACTTTCTTGACATATCTGTCAAGATAGTGGAGGGTGAGATTCACACCAACTTGTACCACAAAAGCACTGCTGGCAATAGTAACCTGCATGTGAAAATCTATCACCCCCATAAACTTAAATGGAGCATCGCCTATGGGGAACTGCTCGGAGCCCAAAGTAACTACAGTACCAACCAGGCCTACAAACACGAAGAGAAGAGGATGACTAGTAGGTTTAGGGCAGAGGTTATCCTATGGGGGCTTTAAGGATAGCAAGTGTAAAAGCCACACAGACAGTGAGGGAAATATTACTAGCCAAGAGGAGGAGGAAAGATGAAAAAGATCAGCAGGCAGTTAGACTGATTACTACTTACAATGGTGAAACAACAGCTATTAGAAAGATGCTAGCCAAACATTAGCACCTAGTCAAAAGTGACCCAGTAATAGGAAACAAAATGTCCCCTTTCCAAATGATTACGTAATACAAATACAAATCACTGCAAGACATTTTAGTGCATAGCTACAGAAGCACATGTGGCAAGAGGGGGGGCTGGCTTCAGGAGCAACACAGGTTCTTTAATTGCGGCAGGTGCAAGGCCTGCAGAAAGAGCAGCAACCAAAAAACGTACAGGATAGCCACGGGCAAGACATGGGGCATAAACAAGTTTATCACTTGTGGCAGTGATTATTGCATGTATGTTTTACAATGTCCTTGTGGATACAGCTATATTGGCAGTACTGGCTGTCCTGTAAAGAAGAGAACAGTAGAGCATCACCGAACTATAAAGAATCATGATGTGTCCTATCCAGTTGCTAGAAACGGGGCAAGGGAACAAAATCAAAATGCTAACCTATTGCTGTTTTTTGGAATTGATAGTATTGAGAAGATGAGGAGGAGACAGAGAGAAGAAGCTCAGACTTCTGGAGTCAGAATATATTGTGCTGCTCAGTAGCATGTCCCCGGGTGGCCTCAATGAGGATGAAGAGCTTCATGTACACATTGGCTGATGTGGTAGTAACTGGAGTGATCTTACATCTTTTTTACTTTTCTTTGCAGTTTTGTTGTTTCTGCTCTTAGGCAGTATTAGAGGTAGGGGTGTCATATCCTTGCCGTTTCTTCTGAATGCCAATATATATTGATTACTACTACACAGTCCTTGATCAGACCTTTGTATGCTTTTCAAGAGTCCACAGTAATTTAGTTTTGCGTGCTTTTTTGAGAAGTATTTTTGTTAGGTTTTTTTTCTTCTTTATTTTTGGGGTTCAGGATAGGTGAATATGTATAGACCCAATAATTATGTGACTTGTCACTATGGTATGAGCTGTCAGGTTGGGCTTTACATTTTAATTTTTGACTTGATTGAAAAAAGAAAAAGGCCACTGGGTCATGACATACAGAGGGAGTCCTCTAGAAACTGATATGCACTTTCATATGCATTGCGTTTATTTAAATGATGATTTTTCATGCTCTGTTTATGTATGTTTAACTTTAAGAAAAATGTTTGGCCACTGGGCCTGTCAACTGAATCCAAGAAGGGTATGTCAAAAGAACGTGAGCACATGTTTATGCAATTGGCACAATGCGATAAACACCCGCAATGTAACCTAAAACAATTGATTCTTGTATTAGCAAAATATCACGCATGCGCAGTAAGCATTTTCCCGGTAATCAGAAGCGCATTTTCTTTCATTTTAATGGGCTAACATGTATATGCAATTGAGCATAATATGTTTCAATACCCACAGTATAATCCGAAACAACTCCTTTTTGCAATATGAGTAATATCACGCATGCGCAGGAAGTATTTTTCCCGGCAACGAGAATCGCTTTTTCTTTCAATTTAATTGGATTAATTGTAATAATACAGCCAGTCTGCAGCATAATACAGTTTATGTGGCATAATATGATTGGTGTATTGAATTAGAGAAAAAAGAGGCTTTTAGTACTCACCTATAACGTATGGACAATCATGTGAATGTATCTTCTATGTTTATGAGTTTGTTTTAAACGATGATTGGGCACATTGATTTTGTACAAGGCCATGACGAAGTCCCTGCAAAGCCCAGCCGAATAAACTGGTGGAGTTACAAGGAACATTGAGTGCGAGTTTTTCTTTGGCTCAGAAATTATACATACACACACACTTGGGGACTACCCGGAGTTCTCTGCATATATATATATATATATATATATATATATATATATATATATATATATATATTCACTGAAAAACCATAGGTTTCAGGGACGTTATAGTTAGTTGGAGATTTCACTCGTACAAAACCAGAGAAATTCCACCGTTATAGTTAGTTCAGTGATGTCATTTGAGATGTCATTTGAGATGTCATCAGTGATGTCACTGACCATGTCATGAATGATGTAATATGTGACGTCATCAGCAGTGCATTGCGGGGGCGCGAGTTATAGTTAGCTGAACTAACTATAACGGTGTAATTTCTCTGGTTTTGTACGAGTGAAATCTCCAACTAACTATAACGTCCCTGAAACCTATGGTTTTTTCAGTGAATTTCTAAGGTTATTTAAATGCTAATTTCTAACTAAAACGTGCCTCAAACCTATGGTTTTTTCAGTGAATTTCAAAGGTTTTTTAAATGCTAATTTTTATCTATAACGTCCCTATTAAGTCCCCTTGAATCCTGAGGGTCCCTGGGGGCCAACTAGCCCACCAGGTACCTCCAGTAAGCGCCACAGAGCTGCGTTGCAGAGTGGTGTAAGAAGGGGCATGGCCTCGGACCACCTCTCTGCAACGCAGCTCTGTGGCACTTACTGGAGGTACCTGGTGGGCTAGTTGGCCCTTAGAGATCCTCAGGATTGAACACAACTTAATCCCCCAATTTACAATGCGCCAGGGGGCACACTTGTTTTGTTAGGCCCCGCCCCCTCCCTGCACCACTGTGCAAACGCACCACCTGGCACGTTGTAAATTGGGGGATTAATTCCCCTTGAGTCCTGAGGGTCCCTGGAGCCCAACTAGCCCACCAGGTACCTCCAGTAAGCGCCACAAGGCTGCGTTGCAGAGAGGTGGTCCGAGGCCATGCCCCTTTTTACACCTCTCTGCAACGCAGCTCTGTGGCACTTACTGGAGGTACCTGGTGGGCTAGTTGGCCCCCAGAGACCCTCAGGATTCAAGGGGACTTAATCCCCCAAGTTACAACGCGCCAGGGGGCGTGTTTGCACACTTGCCATATCAGGCCCCACCCCCTCCCTGCACCACTGTGCAAACGCGCCCTCTGGCATGTTGTAACTTGGAAGATTAAGTCCCCTTGAATCCTGAGGGTCCCTGGGGGCCAACTAGCCCACCAGAGTAAGCGCCACAGAGCTGCGTTGCAGAGAGGTGTAAAAAGGGGCATGGCCTCAAACCACCTCTCTGCAACGCAGCCCTGTGGCGCATACTGGAGGTACCTGGTGGGCTAGTTGGCCCCCAGGGACCCCCAGTATTGAAGGGGAATTAATTCCCCAACTTACAACGCGCCAGGGGGCACGTTTGCAGAGTGCTGCAGGGAGGGGGCAGGGCCTCGGCGCGACGCCGCCTTTTTTTTTGTTGCTTTTTTCAGAAGGGGGCTGTGTGGCACCCTTCTTTCTCTTCTTTGGGGCCCTGGGGACCCCATCCCCCATGGCCTGACCCCTTTTTCATAAAAAAAAAAAAAAAATCGGGAAGGGGGCCGCGTGGCCCCCCTCCCGAGGCCAAATTCGGCCCCGTGGACCCCATCCCCCGGGGCCGGCCTTTGCTTTTAAAATTTTTTTTTAATTACTTATTTGGGAGGGAGGCCGCATGGCCCCCCTCCCAGGCCACTTCTGGCCCCGGGGACCCCATCCCCCAGGGCCTGGCCTGTCAGTTGGGGACCGGGGGGGAGCTCCAAAGCCCCCACAGTCCCGCCAGCTCCCCGCCTCCTGCGGGAGCCGGCATAGCTTTTCCACAAGGGGAGCTGCTGACATGCAGCTCCCCTTGTGGAAAAGCAATTCTGATTTGCTTCATTGAAGCGAGAGCAGGTTTCCCTGCTCTCGCTTCAATGAAGCAAAGCAAAGTTTGCAATGACAGGGCAGGAGCCACAGGGCTCCCGCCCTGTCATTGCAAACAGCAGTGTCCCGGGGGTGGGCACCCCGGGACACTGCAGGAGCCGGCCCTGGGGGGTGGCAGTTTCCAGGGCCATCAAGGGCTCCAGGAGGGGGGCCGTGCGGCCTCCGTCCCTTCATTTTAAAAGCCCCGGGTAGGTGGTGGTCCCCGGGGCCTGGGGCTCCGTAACGGATCCCCGAATTTAAATATAGAGTGCCCCGGGGAGGTGGTGGTCCCTGGGGCGTGTGGGGGGGGCTCGAGCAAAATAAAAAATATAATGTCAAATATATTTTTGTATTAGTTATGTTATGCATTAATAGTAATACATTTTAAATATACAAAAATAATAGAATGTTAAGTACAGATTTTTATTACTTATGTTTCTCTCTCTCTATAAGGAGTGTCGGGAAAGGAGTGTCGGCGACAGCCGCCAATTGCAGCCGGAGAAACTCGAGAACGCCGAAAATTTTCGCCGCTGTGGATGTAGTACAGTCGAGCGGCGGAACGAACAGGCGGTGAGTGAAACGGCGATAAGCATTGGTGGGGAGGAGCAAAAGGCACGGCCCGAGTTGCGAGCACAGGCAACGTCGGAGTGAAATACAAAAGTATATTGTTGCCCTCAGTATGTCAGCGGAGGCAGTTCGTGAGCGCGAAGCGGCTGCAGAGGAACTGTTTAGTAATTTGCCAAATACAATGTCGGAAGGGGCGGCTACCACCAGCCTAAATACAACTAAGGAAGGAGATGCAAAGACTCTGCTAAAGAAGTTGGAAAAATGTATGAGAGCAGAGGTCACTAAATGGTGGGAGCACAAATCGCTTACGAAATATGTGGAAGTGGGACGCATCCCCCGCGGGTTAAGGATTTTATTAGCTCCCAGTTTTGAAAGTCCTAATCCAAAAATGCTAACAGAATGGGGCGAGAGTAATTTGACAGCGTCGATGAATTTGGTCAAGATCCTGGTAAAATATGCAGAAATTGACCGGCAAGCTTTAATTTTAGAAATAGAACAAATCAATGAGCAACTGACGAAATTAGAACCGAACAATTTTATATCTAAGACCCGTAAGGAGATACAAGAGAGACTGAGTAAGCAGGAGGACAAGATCAAAAGCCGCAAGGCATACAAATTCTCCAGGGACAAGGGGGATTATGAGCAAGGACGAATATTTACCTTTGCTCGTAAGTATGAAAATGCTAAAAAAGCAAAATTTGATGCACAACCTGTGAAATCTACATTAGCCCAGGCACAGCAGGTAAATGTGGATGAGAATGATACCCCAGATGCTTCCAATAGCGAGCCACTAACAAGTGATTTATCATCAGATAATGGGAGTATAAGTAGTGTGCACGAGTCGGGGCATACACGCATTTTGGACCTAGGAGAAGAGGTTGATTTTTTATCTTTCGACCGACGCCAAACACTGAGACCACGGCACCAAAAGAAGATCGTAGAGTCAGAAAGAATGCACGAAGAAGGGAAAGGCGCAAGAAATGGAAATGCAAAACCAAAAAGAGCATACTGGCGCAAAAAGTAATGGTTGATGACAATACCTTTATCAACCTTTCTTCAATGACTCTATCTGAAGCTGAAAAGCAACTGCTATCTTTGGGTCTGTCTTTTTGCCCTATCAGTGATTTTAATTATGCTCGCACTAGGGTTGACGTTTTTTGCTTTATTCGGAAGTTGAAATTGAAAAAGTTCTTCACCATAAAAGATGGCTTGAAAGAAGCACAAACAACAACAAAAAATATCTGTGACACAGATTCCAGTATGGATATGCTTGCATCAGATGTGCCGACTCTTCTTGCTTTACAGGAACTGAGCAATGAGGGCAACAATAGCGGCCAAGACACGACCAGACTACAATCGACTCAAGATAGACTAGTAGCTGCCAATATTAAACAAGTAGGGGCAGGCATGAGCCCATTTAAATCTAAATCCAACTTTATTCCAAATATGCCAAAAGATGCTATTGATATTTATCATGAAGTAGTGACTGAAGAGATCAAAAAACTACATCATCAAGTCAAACATAGGAAACGTTACAAAAGTAAAGATGAATTGCAATATTCCAGGTTGGTGAAAAAGTTGAGCAATAATCATGAAGTCTTTGTTACAAAATCGGACAAAGGTGGAAACATAGTGATATGGCCACAAAAAGATTATGTGCTAGAAGCTCACAGGCACCTAGATGACCCAATATGCTATGAGAAGACAAACATCAAACAATACAATGTGGCAAGGGACATTTAAAAAAAGATGTTTTTGGAATGGAAACGAGAGGGAATTATTTCCTTGGAAGAGTATACATTTTTGCATGTGGCACATCCGGTCTTACCCAGACTATATTTTATCCCCAAGGTTCATAAAAACATTACCCCCATCCCAGGGAGACCGATTATATCAGCGATCGGCAGTATGGGGGAGAAGGCAACTCAATATATAGATTATTTCCTTCAGGATTTGGTGAAACAACTTCCCACATATGTGAAGGACACTGGGGACTTTTTGAAGAAAATACAAGACATAGAATGGACAGAGAACTTGATGTTTATCACATTAGATATAGAATCCTTGTATACAAGTATAGAGCATAATACAGGATTGAATGCAATACAGTACTTTTTAGGCAGAAGACCGATGGAGTGTTACAACCATAACAAAATGCTTTTAAAGTTAATCACATGGTGTCTAGGAAATAACTTTTTCTCCTTTGGTAGTGATGTTTACCTGCAAAAAAGAGGGGTGGCGATGGGAGCCTGCTTCTCCCCCAGCTATGCATGTTTGCATGTTGGCTGGTGGGAGGAGCGGGTTCTCAAACCCATACTTATGAACAAATATACCAACCATGTTTTATACTGGTTGAGATATATTGATGATGTTTTTATTATATGGAACGGAGATGAGAAACAGGCTGGTGAGTTTATTAACTGTATTAATGATAATACTGCCAATTTGAAATTCACCTCACATATAAGTAGGGGATCTATTGATTTCTTGGATGTGCGGGTGTATGTAAAAGAAGGGAGATTAGCGACCACCTTATACAGAAAAGCCACAGCTGGAAATGTCACACTTCATGCAAGTAGTGCGCATCCTCAGCACTTGATTAGAAATATCCCCTATGGAGAACTTTTGCGTATAAAAAGAATCTGTAGCACGCAAGAAGATCTCAAAGTGTGCACAGAAGAAGCGCTAAGTAGGTTTAAACAGAAAGGGTATGAGAATAAAGTTTTAATTGAGGCAGAAAGGAAGATGAAGGATAGAACAAGGGAATCTCTGTTTTCTAATGATAATAGTAAAAAAGAAAATAATGTAGATGTTAATAATGCCCCCAGACTTATTACTACCTACAACAAACAAGAAAGGAAAATTGGCCAATTGTGTTGACGGATGGGGTATTGGCATCCAGGCTCCCTGCCCAACCAGTGATTACATACAGAAAAGGTCCCTCAATGCGCACTCAAATTGTGAAGAGCAGCCCAGAACTGTCCAAAGCCACCATGTGGCTGCATCCGAAATTAGGTTTTACCAAATGCTCTTCTTGTAGGGCTTGTAAATTCGGGGAGAATACAACTCATTACACCACTCCTTTTAGCCCGGATAAAATTGCTATCCAGGGCAAATTTAACTGTAGAACGGAGTATGCAGTGTACATTCTGGCATGCACTTGTGGCCTTAGGTATGTGGGAAGTACCAAGCTGCAGGTGCATGTCCGAATTTTGCAGCACTTACGAGCCATCGTGAATATTGACACTACTTATCCGGTGGCTCGTCATTTTAAACAGATACATAATAACAACCTTGACTGTTTAAAATATTTTGTGGTGGCAGCAGTTCCGAAATTACGAAGAGGTGGTGACAGGGAAAGGAAACTAAGGCAGATGGAGTCCCGTATGATTTTGGAGTTGGACAGTAAGTTCCCCAATGGATTAAACAATACTGAGGACTTACACTATTTTTTGTAAAACTGCATTCTGTTATAAAGGATAAATGAGTCCATAGATAATTGAGGTATGGTCCCCGTATGACATTGATATGACACTTTTTGAACACAAAGACAGGACTATGGCACAATATGTAACAGTTGTTTCAGCAGCAGCATGTCCCAAATTCCATCTGGGACCGCGTAAAGAAATTGTACATGTATATATATATAATAACTTCTTAGGTATGGTTTTTATGATGACATTTTTATTGAAAATTTAGCACTTGCACTTTCAATGGTTTTAGAGGTCAGATTTAGCACTTTTGCACATCTAGCACTTTACAGCTGTATTGCATACTTTGCACAACACATAGCACTTTATCAATTTGCAACTTTTGCACAGGAAGGAATATTGTAAGGTAATAATTCCCTGTATTATGGGTTGAATTGTTATTGAATTTGCGACAAGTACCTGCATAGTTTGCTCAGTCAGGAATAGGACCATGACAAATTGACTATAAGAATATGCATTATGCAGGAACAATAAATGTTATCATATCGTATTATAAGATAGAACATTATATTCATAACTATTAAGGAGTTGTGTGTATATATATATGTTCTTAATATGCTAAAGAGCATTAGGCTGAGAACGAGGATTTTATTACTGTATTTATTAGGTTAGATTTTATAGATGCAACAATGTATGTTGGTGAATCATTGCGCAAATTCAACGTATAACGCAAACCCAAATATATTTATATATGAAGAATTTTTTTTTTTTTTTAAATTGTCAAAATATCAAGCTAGGTAAAAGGGAATTTATAAATAGAAATGTGTAAGAAACAATATGTTGCCATTTGAAGAATGATTGTGCTGATATATAAAATGTGCATAGCAAAAACAACATGAAAAAGAGAAAAAGAAAACAGACTAACCGTGTATGAAGAAGCTGTGCTAGTATGTTTTCTATGTTCACATATCACGAGGGGTGAGAGCACAGCATATTTAAATATGGCGAACAGTTTCCTTTGTAAACGAGATCAAGGGCAAGTGTTGCCCGAAACGCGTCGTTCTGAGGAGCAATTAAAAGATCTTCATGCCAACAATTTCCAGTGGTTCGTGGATTCTCTGTTCGCCCGTCTGGGATGTGGAGGTGCGGAGAAACTGAGTTTGTTCGTTGATATATATATATATATATAACAACAGACCTCTCTCACAAAGAAAGGAGTGAGCCGCACACATTAGGTGAGATAAATACGTTTTATTTCCATTCCAAAGCGCTGGCATTCTTGTTCCTGATGTATTTCGGTCAGCATTGACCTTTTTCAAAGGAAGCCAGAAGCATCAAGAGGCTGAAAGGCAAACTGTCCCAATTGCTCATTTTTAAATGTTTGCCCCCTGGTGGGCGCCACGATAGGCTAAATGGGTAAAGCATGCTGGTATATGTAGTTTACCTTCAGTCCCACAATTATTTCCCTTCAGTGGGCGATGCTTTTAAATTCTTGCTTAATGGTGCAACACCTAATCCTTGTGCATACTGACTTTGAAGTTGCTGGGGGCCAAAACCAAGGTCCAGTCCCTCACGGCTACCACTGCCCTATTGCTTCCGCAAAACTCACAAACAGAGTCCGATTTCGGGCAGTTGTTGGCGCTCTTTTTCCTGGTGGTGCATCGCTCGCGGCAGGACCACGCCGTGAAAACATAACAACAGACCTCTCTTACAAAGAAAGGAGTGAGCCGCACACATTAGGTGAGATAAATAGGTTTTATTTCCATTCCAAAGCGCTGGCGCTGGCATTCTTGTTCCTGATGCATTTCGGTCAGCATTGACCTTTTTCAAAGGAAGCCAGAAGCATCAAGAGGCTGAAAGGCAAACTGTCCCAATTGCTCATTTTTAAATGTTTGCCCCCTGGTGGGCGCCACGATAGGCTAAATGGGTAAAGCATGCTGGTATATGTAGTTTACCTTCAGTCCCACAATTATTTCCCTTCAGTGGGCGATGCTTTTAAATTCTTGCTTAATGGTGCAACACCTAATCCCCGTGCATATTGACTTTGAAGTTGCTGGGGGCCAAAACCAAGGTCCAGTCCCTGGCGACTACCACTGCCCTTATTGCTTCCGCAAAACTCACAAACATATATATATATATATATATATATATATATCATCCAAGCACACTCTCCGAACCTCCACGCTCCTTGCTGACGAACACAGAGAGACGGACCCAGATACATATGGCAGGTAAGATCTTTTATTAACTCCCTCTGTGACGCATTTCGAGCACCCCGTGCCCTTGTTCACATGTTATACTTGTTTTATATATATATATAAATGCAAACATATATGTCTTTGTGTGTTTAGATAAGTATATATTTATATACAGTATTAAATATTAGTGGAATAGACTTAATTTACATTATATTAAATGTATATATCATTAACATTCACAATGGTATTAATATCAGTGATATTTGTTTTCTGATGTTTTTGTATTTACAATTATAAGTATGGGAGCACAATATTATGGTAAACAGTATTTTTGACACAATATTTTTGTCAGCGATATTGCTTACCACGATATTGTGTCAGAGACCCCACCAAGCCTAAGCAGGTTGCATTGCGAAGCAAACTGTTAGCTGAAAATAGCTTGCCTAACCTACAAATTCATCCACCTCAACACCCCAAATTACTTGAAAAAGAAACTCAAACAATTGGAAGGGTCTAGGACACTTAGAAGCAGAAACAAACCTATACTGGACTCATTAGATTCTAGTCGGGTCATGTTCCCCAAATCTAGAATGCCATCCTATTTCACAGCCAAAATGCACCCTTCTTCCTCATGTTAAAAAAACTGCAGACATCTCATCAAAGTCAAGTATCTGAAGACCTGATCCTTGATGGAAATCCCATTCGAGCCTAAAACCTCCTACCGTTTAAGGATGTAATACTGTCCGGGACTATGTCGGGAACACAGTCAGGGACTTGAGCAAGGACTGGGGACTGAGTAGAAAACGTACCGTGCACAGAAAGAGTAGTACAGCGCTGCCCAGGATCACAGAGGGAGTCAGAGGAGAAAAAGGGATCCAAAGGGGAAGCCTGTACAGTGAACAAGATGGCTAAGACTCAGAGAGGAAGGGCACTGATGAGGCAATTTAGCATTCAGACTAACTACACCCAGGACGGACGTGCAAGACATATATATAAAACAGCATTAACAATAAAGGGAATGTGGGGTAAAGCACTCGGGAGCTCCACATAGTAAGACTGAAGCTCAGTAAGTTCCTCACCCACAATTGCTGTTACAGATACTGACTGCAAATACCCACATATATGATATGCATGCAATGGCAGGGTCTGTGGAGCTGATACCTATGGTGATGTTATAAATGTAACTCAAAGACAATATTCACAGTGAACAAGAAACACCACCTAGGTTATCAGCTGTGCCCATGGATCCTAGCGATCAAACAGGAACACGCAAGGCAGTAACAGCAAGGGGGTAGAACAAAACACAAGCACAATAGACAAGGAGCTACCAAGGAAGAGTGCTTAACAGGAAAGGAAGGAAAACAAGGACACACTAGGCAGAAAGCAAGTAACAAACATACAAGGAAACTAGAAGCAAGACTGTAGAACAGGAAGACAGCAAACTAGGAACTGGAACCAAGGAAATGGGAAGAAAGGCAGGGACTGGAAAAAGGATATAGAGAAGGGGAGGCTAAAAGGGTATACAAGAATAGTTGTGAATCAGGAGTCAAGAAATCAAAGTAGCACTGAAGGCTGTGCTGGAGCAAGAACAAGAATTGAGCAAAAGCTCAGGAGTCAAGGTAGCACTGCAGGCAGTGCTAGTTCAGGAACAAGGGAAACTGCTGCAGGTCAGGAACAAGGAATGCTAAGGTTCAGGAGTAAAGGCAGCACTGCAGGCAGTGCTAGTTCAGGAACAAAGGAAACTGTTGCAGTTCAGGAACAAGGAATGCTAAGGCTCAGGAGTCAAGTTAGGACTGCAGGCAGTGCTAATTCAGGAACAAGGGAAACTGCTGCAGCTCAGGAACAAGCAATACTAAGGCTCAGGAGTCAAGGTAGCACTGCAGGCAGTGCTAGTTCAAGGAAACAGGAAATAGCTACAGCTCAGGAAACAAGAAGTCAAGAGAGCACTGCAAATCAGGAATAAGAAATAGCTGAAGCTCAGGAACAGGAGCAAAGAATAACTATAGCTCAGGAACTAGGAAACAAGGTAGCACTGCAGGCAGTGCTAATTCAGACACAAGGAATAGCTATAGCTCAGGAATTCTGGAAACAAGGATATCAAAAGCTCAGGAAACACTGGAAACAAGGGTCGGTCTCACCGGTACACAGCTACAATGACCAACCTTGGCCTGAAGGGAGCTGGGGCTTAAAAGAGCCCACAGTAATCACATGCATCAGGTGTGAGCAGGCTAGCAGCAGCCAGCCACAGGTGAGCTGAATTCCTCCAACCATCCTTGGTCTGCAGGGGTGGAGACGAAGCAGTGAGCAAGGAATTCTAGGTAATAGAGTTTCCGACAAGAGCAGGCTGGCTTCCACAAAACCCAGCATGGATTGGGAATGGATGGACATTTCCAAGTAGAATCCAAATGGCTGGAAGTCAGTATATACTTGAAGGGGAGGGTCTGGAGGCTTAGTAGAACTCTGGAGAGCCCCACAGTTCAGCCCCCTGGTGGTGGACACGAGAACGCAGGGAGCGAGTCGTGACAAATACCTCGACTGGGTGATGCTGTTAGATCCCTGCAAATACACCATACCCATATTAGAATAGCTGTACTGTATTTACAATGACATTCTAGAGGCCATGCTGCGAATGAAAGATGATTATAGTGTAAGAAAAAGAAAGTGAGCTGCTAAAGGAAATAGCAAATAACTATTGAAAATTGCTCAGTAAACTTAACCACAAGATCTAAAAAAAGCTGTGTATAGCATACATAAATATAACTGAAAGTGTAAATTGCATGCTTTGTTATATTGATTGATATCTCTATAGCTTTTGAAAGCACAACTGTAAGGTGAAACGCAAGTTTGGTTTTTACTCATGAAATTTATATATCTCCCTGTGCTATATAAAACGACAAAAAATCAAAATAAAATAAGACACAACTTTCTTTTGGACATTCTGAGGATTTCATTTAAGATGTATTTGTATTTCTTTCATTGTCAATGATTTATGTCCTTTATTTAGATTATGGTATTATGCTGTAAATTGGAATATTCCTCATTGTGCTGTGTTCCTCCAACAAAATGATTTGATATTTCTTTTTTGATTTCTTGCACTTATTTTTCTGTGCCTTGAGATAAGGCAGTTAGTTGTAAGGTGTTGAAAATCGGAGTCCTGGTTACAATTGCAGATTTATTCATGTTTTGGGCAAAAACGCCCGTTTGTGTCTGAAACATAATTCCAAGTCAGGAATTAGTTGCACATGTGCCAGTTGCCAATGGGGAGATTGATAAGTCTGTTCTATTTGTCCAGTGAATGACCAAAATAATGTTTTTAAAATATTGTAGTGCAATAATATCATATCAAAAATATCATGAAGTGAAAAACATTGTTGAACAGAGTATAGAAGGTTAAAATATATTTTTTTAGGTAACATCGTTTTTTAAAATATTTGCTGTATAATTGATCGTTTACTATATTATAGTTGTTTCAAATATTGTTTTTTACTTATTTTATTATATATTAGTTGTTATATTATTTTCTGTCATTATAATAATTGTCTTTAGAATAATTTGTAGGTTAACTATTTTTTCCCATTTAAGTAGTAATTTATAATTTAATAGTGGGTTGTTGGGTTTGTAATCGGAATAGGGTAATACAGCATTAGTCAGTAAATAAAATTAAACACTGTCAACGAGACAGGTTTCCAAATCATTGGGTATTCGCCCATAATCTATAAAAATGCTAATAGAGCAAACTGTTATGTACTATTCACTTTAAAAAGGAACCAACAATAAAACATGTTTCCTGATCCTTAAGTATTTGCAAATACACAAGTGCCGGTCTGAATAGGCTAACATTTTTCGTTTTTAAAAGAGGAAATAAGTACTGCTTCCTGTAGATAACATAAAACATACAAGAAAATACCAAATTAATCAAAGTTTGCATTGAAACACCATCACAAGGACATACGATAATACAGTTACTCCCATATTGGCATAGCAGACTTCACAATGAGCCAGATCAAAATGTAAATAAATTGACACTTTTCCAGAGCCTAGGGACTTATAATAAATAAATATCTGTGCTGAGACTAGTTTGTAACACAATGTATTACCTGTTGGCTGATTTGGCAGCTCAAACGTATCTCTCTCATGGCGCTTGCTCTAAAAAAGGCACACTTTAGCCAAAGTTCATCTTGTTAATTTTTAAACTAGGGTCAGTAAAAGGAAGTCCTCCCTATTTAACTGAAACAAAGTTTAGCGTAGGATAACCATCGAATTCTCAGCCTAAGATAACAGCTAAGGCAGTCCTTGATAATGTGCTGATTAAAACTAGCTTTAAGTTTACTCCAAATGGATATGCAAAGCAATAGTGGTAGAAACGTTATTAGATTCCCCTAACTCTTTGTGGCAAATAAAGTTAGAGCTACAAGGCGGCTGGGATAAAAGTTGCCGGCAAAATTGGTTCTCCTCGCATTGTATAGGTAAGAGTTTGGCATACACCCAGACTCCTGCTCCATAGGTAGCCACTGAGTTACACAGTGTCTTCTATATATATCCCCCATCAAGAGGATTAAGTTAAAAGTGCCAGATGGATTGGGTAGATGGCTGCCGTCTGGCAGTCACATTGAAATGCCAGTTATCGGAGGAGTCAAACCACATCCCCAGGTAAAGGAAGCTAGATACCTTAGCCAGCATGATTGCTTTAATCAACATAGAATCAATATTCTGACACTTTGGGCCACAGGCCATAACGTGCAGCTTAGGGCCTGTTTTAGATCTTGGAGGTCTTACCACCATCCCGCTGCACCGGCGGTCCCAAGAACTCCTTTGAGCTGACGGCGGTTGCGGCTAGAGACAGAAGACCGCGCCGCAGCAGTCTTCTCTGATGGCTAACAATACTCCATCACCATCAGGCCAACAGGATTACACCAAGCAGATTAAGATTTTTCCCGTTGTACTGGCGGTGGAGTCCTGATGTATTGGGACAGTGGTGACTTGGAGACAGGTGGATGGCAGGAATTTCGGCGGGACTTCCTTCAACAGCAGCTCCAGCCTCTGATGCCCTCGACGTGGGAGCCTGGCAGAGTCGGTGGGACAGCAGCAGTCTTCCCTCCAATACCCAGCCAACATCTAAATTGGGCAGGTGGACCGCCAAGGCGGCAGGCGGGAAGCCCACCAAAAAAGCAATGGTGGGACCAGTCCCTCTAAGATCTAAATCAGGCCCTTAGTATAATTGATATTCATGTCAAGGCTTGATATAAACTCCTCAAAGCTTGAGACCAGTTTTCTCAAATCCGGGGGCACACGCCAACAACACAGCAAATCAATTGTTCCTTGTATTTTAATTTATTATTCATGCAATAATAAGCCATAATAAGAAGCGTATCCTTTAAAAAAAAATGTATTTCTTTTAATAATATTTGTTTATTTAATTACTATTGTAATGTTGTTAATGCTTTATTTGTAATTAACTTCAATTTTGTTGTTGTTGGTGGTTCGTTTTGGGTAGTAAGGAAGGAAGTGTATTTATTTTAAATGTGTTTATTTTGTTTCATATTTGTTAAATTATTATTGTATTGTGTTTTATTTTCTTCTAATACATGTAATTGTATTTATTTCTAATGCATATATTTATTATTTTAAACATTTTAATATTTTTATGTTGTTCGGTATTTAAATGGTTTTCTTTGGTCTTGTATATCTAACCCCTCTAAAGTTCAACAGTGTCCTCCTTTTGCTTACGCTGGAGAGGGAAAAGTAAATGTAACCTCTCTAAATTCCAACACTTTCCCTACTGTTGCTTAAAATGGAGTAGGTAAAGTAAATCTAACCCCACCAAAGTCCACCACTTTCCCTGATTTTGTTTGCATTAATGTGGGAGTAGCAAATCTAACCCCTCCAAAGTCCAACAAGTTCTCTACTTTTGCTCAGATCGGAGTGGGAATAGCAAATCTAACCCTTCCAAACTCCAACAATTTCCATGATTATTCCTACATTGGAGAAGAATTAGTAAATCTAACCCTGTCAAAGTGGAATCATTTCCCTACTGTTGCGTAGATTGAAGTGGGAATAGTTAATCAAACCCTGTCAAAGTTCAACACTTTCCCCACTACTGCTTATATTGGAGGGTGATTAGTAAATATAACCCCTCCACAGTCCACCACTTTCCCTATTGTTGCTTAGATTAAAGTAGAAATAGTAAATCTAACCCTTCAAAAGTCCAACAATTTCCCTGACTCTGCTTACATTTTAGTAGGAATAATAAATCTATCCTCTCCAAAGACTAACACTTTTGCTACTGTTGTTTATATTGGAGTCGGAATAGTAAATCTAACAGCACCAAAACGGGGCACATTCTCTACTGTTGCTTAGATTGAAGTGAAAATAGTAAATCTAACCCCTTTAACCTTCTAACACTTTCCCTTCTGTTGCTTAAGGCCTGTATATGAGTTTGGCGCAGTGGAAATGGTGCAACGCCGCCTCCGCTGCGCCAAACCTGAGCAAGCCCACCCAAAGACCGCCGACCGTATTACGAGTTGGTAATGCATAACTCGTAATCCGGTCGGCAGTTCTATGCTATTCCCATGGCAGTGCCTGGAAAACAGGCACTGCAATTGGAACAGCAAAAAAGTTCCATTACGTCATGGACGTGGACGTCCAGGCCGTGCTGGAACTTTGTGGGGAAACAGACAGGGCGGCACATGTTGTGCCCCCCTGAATGTAACCCCATGGCGGGGTGGCCACGAGGGCACGCAGGGCCCCCTTTGCTCCTGCACCACCAGCCTTTTCATGGCGGGGCTCCGCCATGAAAAGGCTGGCAGTCCAGGAACTCGTAATATGCTGAGCGGGACTGCGCCAGTCCCAGCTCAGCATATTGTGTTGTGGCGCTCCTGTGCCACCGCCAGGGAATGTCTGTTTCCTGGCGTGGCTGACAGTCCACAGCCGCAACGACTTTAGAAGTTGTAATACGGAGGACGGTGGACCACCACTGCTGCGCCACTGCGAGTCTGGTGGTCGGAAGACCGCCAGACTCGTAATCAGGCCCGTAGATTGGAACGCGCATACTAAATCTTACCCTACCAAAGGCCAACGCTTTCCCTGATTTTCCTTACATTGGAGTGGGAATAGTAGATCTAATCACTCCAAAATCCAACACTTTTTATTTAATATTTAAATTTATAAGGCGCACAGCTCCCCCGAAGGGTTTCCCGGCGCCGGCAGGTAGAGTGAAGCAGAAAAGGAGAAGGTGAATTGCTGATTGAACAACCAGGTCTTCACTTGCCTACGAAAACTGGTAAGGACAGTTTCCTCCCGTATAAAAATCGGAAGAGAGTTCCACAGGGAGGGGCCCAAGAAGGAGAAAGACCTACCGCCCATCCTAGTCAGTTTAATTCTAGGGATAGCAAAATTAGACTGTCCAGCAGAGCACAAATGGCGAGAAGGAGTGTACAACTGAGCTAACGATTGTAAATATTGTGGGGCTGTTCCAGATTTGATTTTAAACATGAAGCTGACAGCCTTAAATTTGATACGATTCTCCACTTTCAGCCAATGTAGTGTGCGAAGAGATTCGGTGGCCGACACCATTCTGGGAACCTGACACAACAGCCTCGCAGCTTTCCTACTGTTGCTTAGATTGGAGTGGGAATAGTAAATCTAACCCCTCCAAAGTCCAATACGCCCCTGCTTTTGCTGGTGTTGGAGTAGGAATAGTAAATGTAACCACTCCAAAGTCTTACACTTTCCCTACTTTTCTTTAAATTGGAGTAAATCTGATTCCTTTAAAGTCCAACACTTTTGCTAGCATTGCTTATTTTGGATTATTGTTATGTGTTCACTATTTATTTAATGTTTCTATAATATATAAAAAGAATTGTATTTTTTATCTCAATTTTATTTAGTTGTTTATGTCAATTTTATTGTTTTTCATTATGTGTGATAGATGTTTTCGTTAATATATATTTGTTAATTTACATTTTTAATTATTGTTAATATTTCAATGTAATTTAAAAACATGTTTACCTGCTGTTTCACACTGCAAAGATGTAAAAGAACAGGTAAACATGTTTTTAAATTACATCATATATATTTATATGTATATATGTGTGTGTATATATATATATATATTTATATATTCACTGAAAAAACACAGGTTTCAGGGATGTTATAGTTAGTCTGACATTTCACTCGTACAAAACCAGAGAAATTCAGCCATTATAGTTAGCTGAGCTAACTATAACTCACGCCCGCATAATGCACTGTTGATGATGTCACATATTACATCACTCATGACATGGTCAGTGACATCAGTGATGACATCACTGATGACATCATCCACTTAATCTCTGATGCACCTACTCACACCCTAATATAACCTTTCATACACCCACTCTAAAATACAGACTACCATTCTTGAAACCGTAGACACACCAATACCAGTTTGTACATACCCACTCACTGTTTCATAGGTCTACACACACATCCACTCACTCACCCATACAGTCACTCATACATGCAGTCACTCATCAATATAGCCACTATTGTATGCACTCATACACCCATACAGACATTCACATACCGCCACTCACCCATAGAGTTACTCACACACCTAGTCAGTCATCCAAAGAGTCAATCACAATGCCATTTACTCACCTATACAGTTATACACACACCACCTCACTTATTCATGCAGATACTAACACATACTTACTCTCTTTTACAATCACTGACACAAGCACACACTTATCCATACATCCACTCTCACAATCACTCACTCTCACATATAGTCACTTATATACTCCAACACTCACATATGCTGCCATTCACATATGCAGTTACTCACACATATACCACTGAGACATCCATTCACTTACCAACACAGCCATATGCACACTCAATCTCCCATACAGCCCCTCGCAGACGCACACATGAACCCATACACCCAGTGAATCACCCACTCACACATCGATGCAGGTAGTCACACAACACACAGACACTCAGGCACCCATACAGGTACTCAGACAACCAATCAATAACCCATATAGACACTCATGTACCTATTCACCAACCCATGCAGCCAATTACGCACCAACTGACAGACTGATACAGACATTCACACAGATTAGTCACTAACCCATTCATTCACCCAGACACGTATAATCACTCACTTGTACAGTCAGTCACACACTGACTGAATCATCATATATATATATCACATTCTTAAACTTTTTAGAAACACTCATAGTCACTGGATGATGTCATCAGTGATGTCATCAGTGATGTGATTTGAGATGTCATCAGTGATGTCATCAGTGATGTCACTGACCATATCATGAGTGATGTAATATGTGATGTCATCAGCAGTGTATTGCGGGGCGTGATTTATAGTTAGCTCAGCTAACTATGATGGCTGAATTTCTCTGGTTTTGTACAAGTAAAATGTCAGACTAACTATAACGTCCCTGAAACCTGTGGTTTTTTTCAGTGAATATCAAAGGTTTTTAAATGCTAATTTCTAACTATAACGTCCCTGAAACCTGTGTTTTTTTCAGTGAATTTTATATATATGTATTCAATCTGCTCTCACTCTTACAAGGAAGGAATCAGCACTCAGGTTGTAGTTTGAAAGTATTTAATCCGCAAAGGACGCGATCCACGCGTTTCGGATCGTCCGAACCTTGATAACGATACAAGACGTCATTGTAGCTTCCTTATTTAAATGTACAAATGCCTCCAGTTGCCAACATTAATAAAGGACTACATATTACATTAATCCAAAAAGCTGGCGGCCATATTAGCCTGGTCACGATGCGAAAATTCAGATATTCATACAAAAAAGAAAACAAGTGTTAATATGCACACAAAGTCATTTCAGCATATCTTGCCCCGTGACCGCCGTACCTGTATGTTCGTCAACGTGACTTGTTCATAAAAAACATACTTACGATTGCAAACATCAACATAAACAATGGACTACACATTACTTTAAGGTGAAAGGCTATTGGCCATATTGATCTGGGCACGTTGCATATTATAATGGTTCTTACACTAAAGAAAAGAAAAAAAGGGCTGTTAATATACACACACTATTCCTAAATAAAGTTCTAGCGATTATAGTTCCATTTCATTCACAGGGTGCAGAGCAGGAATATCGCCACAAAAATATCGAGAGACATAAATATCGCGGCAAAACTATCGTGTGGAAGAAATATCGACAACAAAAATATAGTTGACAAGAATATTGACTGACAGGTAAGTAATATCGATTACAAAAATATCGACGTCTTAAATATCGTTTACAAAAATATAGTTGACAAAAATATCGAATTATTAATAATGTTATGTATTTTAGTGTTTTTAATGAGAATTGTTTGTCATTTTATTATATGTTTTAAAATTTTACTAGTTATTAATTTATTTTAAGTTTAATTTTGTTTTTTTAGTTATGTAGCAGGTAGTGGGTTTATAGGGGAATAGGGTGGGAAGTAATTTAATTATATAGATTTAAATAAATATTTATAGTAGTTAATAATTTTTTTTAAATTGAATTTTGCGTTTTTAGTTCCGTAGCGGGTTGTGGGTTTATAGGGGAATAGGGTGGGAAGTAATTTAATTATATAACATTTATTGAATAATTAACATGTATAATTGTGAATTTATAGAGTTAAATGTGTTAATTGATTAATTAATAATTGTTTGATAATTAGTTGTTAATTCATTTCAATTAATTATGTTAATTGTTTAATTAATTTTAGGTGTGTGTTGTGGTGTTTATATGTGTAAATGGTGTGAAGGGTGGTAAGTAATTAATTTTTTATTGATTAATTATTAAATATTTTTAAAATAATTTCAATTAATTAATTAGTAATTATTAATTGTAATTGTGTAATTAATTTTAGGTGTGTGTTGTGGATATTATAGTGTTAATTAATGTGTAATTAATGATTTTTTATTATCTTTGTTAATAATAATATATTTAAATTTAAATATTAATTATGTTAATATTGGAAGTTAAATTTAATAAAAATGTTGATGTTTTTGTTTTTTATTGTTGTGGGATCCAGCACTTTCCCTACTGTTGCACTCACTGGAGTGGGAATAGTAATTTTTACCCCTCCGCTATCCAGCGCTTTCCCTACTGTTGCACTCACTGGAGTGGGAATAGTAATTTTTACCCCTCCGCTATCCAGCGCTTTCCCTACTGTTGCACTCACTGGAGAGGGAATAGTAATTTTTACCCCTTTGCTATCCAGCGCTTTCCCTACTGTTGCACTCACTGGAGTGGGAATAGTAATTTATACCCCTCCGCTATCCAACGCTTTCCCTACTGTTGCACTCACTGGAGTGGGAATAGTAATTTTACCCCTTTGCTATCCATCGCTTTCCCTACTGTTACACTCACTGGAGTGGGAATAGTAATTTTTACCCCTCCGCTATCCAACGCTTTCCCTACTGTTGCACTCACTGGAGTGGGAATATTAATTTTTACCCCTCCGCTATCCGGCGTTTTCCCTAATGTTGCACTTACTGGAGTGGGAATAGTAATTTTTACCCCCTCGCTATCCAACGTTTTCACTACTATTGTGTTTATTTTGTTATTAAATGTATGTTTTATTCTTTTTTAATAGTTTAATGTGTTAATTAAATGTAGAATATTTTATTTTATTTTAAATTATTTATATATGTGTATATTTTATTTTTATATAATTTAAAAAGTTTATAAAATAAATAAAGATAATAGTTAATAAAATGTATTTAGGTAAATATATGTATATGTACACATTTTTGTGTGTTTATATTTATTAAATTAAGTTTATTTGTTATAATTAATTAAAATATATTAAATTTAATTTGTTGTTAATAATATTAATATTATTTAATTAATTTTATTTAAGTTATGTGATTTTTTAAAGTCGATATTTTTTACTTCTATATTTTTTACATCAATATTTTTGTTATCGATATTTTTACATCGATATTTTTTTCATCGATATTTTTAACATCGATATTTTAACATGGAACCCATTCACAGCTCATTTGAGATGTCATGAGTGATTTCATGAGTGATGTCACTGACCATGTTTTGAATGATGTAATGTCTGAGGTCATAAGCAGTGCATTGCGGGGGCGTAAGTTATAGTTTGCTCAGGTAACTATAACTGCTGAATTTCACTGGTTTTGTACGAGTGAAATCTGAGTATAACTATAACGTCCCTGTAATCTTTGTTTTTTTCAGCGAATTTCTAGTTTTTTTTTAATGTTAAGTAAGATGCCTGTCACAATGGATGGTGGGGGGTTAGAAGCAAGGCCTGGCCTGGCATTGTGCTGCCCCCACCCAAGATTGCTGCTTCTGCCTCCCTCCTCCTTTCCATCCATTGTCCAAGTCCATGCCCCCTCATTACAGCCCTGTGTGGCCGTTGTTCTGCCACTGGCCTTCCTGCCTTCTCTGAACAGCAGTCTTGCTGCCCCATCCACTTCCTCCCTATCCTCTGTTGTCTGAATCCATGCACTAGCCTCCTCCCTCCTGCCATACATGGTCTAATGTGCTGCCACTGCCCTCCATTTAACATGATGTCCCAGTCCACTCCTTCTGCCCTCCATTGCCCAATTCTATGCCCCATCATTGACCTCATGCTTAGCCTCTGTGCTTAGCTTGCAGCCCCTACTCTCCTTCCCCCTTCCCTCTGATGCCTGTGTGCATGCCCCTGCTCCTTCCTTTTTGCCCACCATGTTCCATGGACCTGCCCCTCCTATCTACTCTGAGCATTCTGTTGAGCTGCCACTCCCCTCCTACCTGCCTAGCATTGTCAGATGACTGTAACCTGTCCCTGCCACCTCCACCCTGCCTGTCCATGTTCCATGCCCCTATCCCCTTCCTCCTGTCCTCCATGGTCCAATTTACTGCCACACCCTTCTGCCATCCCTGGTCTGTTGGGCTGCAACTGCTCCTCCTGCCTGCCCCACGTGGTCTGTTGTGAGGATCCTTCCCCTGAACTCTCTTGTCTGTGCCCAGCTCCTACCCCTCCCATCTATCCTCCATGGGCCTTTGTGCATGCCCCTGCCCCCTCCTTCTTGCCCATCATGGCCATTGTGATGTCACTAACCCTCCCGCTTGCCATACATGGTCATCTGTGCTGCTACGGTCCCTCCCACCTTCCCTGTGTGGTCAGCTAGCTGCCCCTGACCCCCTCCCACCTTTCCTCCATAGTCTGTGTGTATGCCATTATAGTCTCACTGTTGCCCTCCATGGTGTGTTGTGCTTCTAGTGCCCATCCTGCCTGAACTCCATGGTCAGCTTGCTGCTCCTGCCCCCTTGCCCCCTGCCCTCTGTTTTCCATGTGCAGACCCCTATTCCCTCCCTCCTGGCTTGTCTGTTCCATTGTAATGCCCCTGATCCCTTCTTCCTGCCCTTTATGGTCCGTTATGCTGCAGCTTTCTCTCCTGTCTGTCCATTATGGTCAGCTAGCTGCCCTTGCCTCTTTCCCCTCTGTTCTCTGTTGTCCATGTGCATGGTCCTGTCCCCTCCCTATTGCTTTCCATGGACTGCACTGCCGTCCTGCATGCCCTGTGTGGTGTATTGTGCTGCTGCAAACCCTGATGCCTGGCCTGTAAGGTCAGTTTGGTGCACCTGTCCATGTCCCTCCTGTCCGATGTTATCCGAGTCCATGTCTCTACCCCAATTCCTCCTGCCTTCCATAATCCAATGTACCATACTTGCTATCATTTTGAACTTGGTAAGAGGGAGATTTTGAAAACAAAACTGGGGAATTGATTTTCCCTATTGACTTACATTGAAAAAGAGGAGATTGTAGACTGGAGACAGATAAAATAAAGCCCATTTGGGCTTAAAAACATTGGGCGTTTCCTGGCTGAATCGGGTCTGTTGGCATGTATGGTTGTACTACCACTGCCTTTTCCTTCTGCCCACAATGGTCTATTATATTGCCACAGCCTCTCTTGCCTGTCCTGCATTGTTGGTTTGTTGCCCCTGCCCCCCTTTCCACTGCCCTACATAGTCTGTTGTGCTGCCAGCCACTGTCCTTCCTGCCTTCCCAGTGTGGTCAAATTGTTGCCTCAGCACCCTTCTACCTGCCTTCAATTTTCCGAGTCTGTGCCCCTGACCTCTGCCTCTCAACAGTATCCTAATGAACAACTAGATTGCTAACATTCTATATTTATTACAAAAGTGTGGCATGCCTGACGTCATCTTGATGTAATCAAAACTGTAATACCTAAAGCATTTCCTTTCGAAATTATAGAAATGAGAGGGTCTCATTTGCATCGAAATTATGGTTAGTGCTCTAAAAACTAAAATGAAGACATATTTTCTGAGTTCTCAAATAGCGACAAAGCACTTTTAAATTATTTGTTATCTTCATGTTTTTTATCAAGTTGACCATTTGATTACATTTTTTTATTTTTTTTATTTTACGGAGTTTTATATAGCGCAAACTTGACCCGAAGGTATCGGGTATCAGAGCGCCTTACATAGCACCAGTTGCGTTACATGAGGACACATTCATTTTTGTTAGGCACGGGGAAATTAAGTGATTTGCCCAGAATCACAGGATATTCAGCGTCATTGCCGAGACTCGAACCCGGTTCCCCAGATTCGAGGTCGACCGCCCTAGCCGTTAGGCCAACTCCTCTCCCCATAAATGTTGCACTTAGGGGAGAGGATGTGGTGTTACTTCCAGAGCTGCAGACTTTGCAACTGGGGAACCAGGTTGGAGTTTCTGCTTCAGCTCGACATTCAGTAATTCTGGTCAAATCAAGTAATCTCCCCATGCCTACAACCAAAATGAATTTGTACTTGTGTGATATAACCAATGCTCATGTAAAGCACTCCAATACCTCACCAGTCAGTCTGCCTTATATAAAACTGCAAAAAAACAAAAAATAAAAAGTGTTTACCACACTGTCATAGGGCTATACGTGGGCTAGATCTGGGTGATATTTGTGCTACATTTGGGCTCCTTTTTCTCTGGTGGCCATCTTGGGAGACTTATTTGTTATGAAGTTTCCAAATTTCCTCATTTACTGCAGTCTCCTCAGTAGGAAATGCTTTCAGTTTTCTACTTTGATTCCATCAAGAGGGCATTCAGATGTGTCACACATTTGCCATAAATTCAGAATGTTAGCACTCTAGTTGCTCATTAGATCACTGTAGTAAAGCTACTGCTCACCAGGGAGTTAACTGGAAGTCTGCTGCTGGTATTGAAAGTGCATGTTTCAGTCTGCATGTCAGAATTTTTTAATGAAATAGAAGAGGATTTGAGAAGTCTCTCAAAATTTGCCCTAATTTTTCTTTCTGCAGCACTAATCATAATTTCTATGGCAAAATGAAACCCCTCATTTTGTTCCTTTTTACATTAAATGTTTTAAGTGTTACCAGTTTACTCCAAGCAAGATGGCTTCAGGTGTGCCCTACATTTGTCATAAGTAAGACTGTTAGCGCTCTAGTTGTTCTTTAGAACACTCTGGGGAGGTGCAGTAGAACACAAAGGAATCAACTGACAGTCTCTGCCCTTGTTGGATGTACATGTTTTACTGAGAATGTCAGACTTCATTATCACATGACTGAGAAAGATAATGTGAATTTATAGAAAATATGCTCTCAATTTAGCTTCTAGAGCACCTTCCAAACCTCTATGGGAAAAGCATGGGAAAATAGTTTTCTCTCAAACATGATTCATGATATCCCAGCATAAGGCTTTTTCACAGGGCAAAATCACCTTAGAACACACCACAATTCCTAAATTTAGTATGGTACTATCAATAAATAATTTATAATGTAACTAAAGTCTGTTATCACCCTTTATACGTGCTCCTTTTGCTGACCCTCAAAACCTTCCATTCACTACAATGCATTTTAATGGGGTACTATCATGTATATTGGTCCCAAGATGGCTGCCAACACATCTCGGATGAAGTGCTGACAGCCAATCAGATCTCAAGATGAGATGTGTGGTTAGGCTCCGCCCAGATATATACATTTCTTTTTCCTTTAATCTTTAAAAAACTACTGAATGGATTTACACCATTTAAAGCAAAGAGTGCACTCTGGACCAAGCGCTACCTTTCTGCCAAATTTGGTGTACGTCCTTTCAGCAGTTCAGGCTGTAGCGGTGACAAAAGTTTCCCAAGGAAATTAACATGGAGAAAACACGTTTTGGGACCCCCTTTTTTCTCGGCCCCCGCTTCACAAATCAGCCCGAAACTTTTAAGACAGGAGCTGACCTGAGCGCCCCATTAGTTTTGAAAATTTCACGAAGATTCGTCAAACGGCGCCAAAAATATTGGCAAAAGAAAAAACGCTTTTTGAATAGAAACAAGGTCCTAACTATAACTACCAACTGGCGACCGCCAGTAGGTTATATATATATATCTTGCTACAGAACCTCCGATCCATGAGGGGTGGAGTACCGAGTGAGGGGTGAGTGTCTGAAAAGTTTCAGTGCTCCGTCCATCATCTCCTTGTGTTTGTTTTGTTCGCCCTAAGTTGGCAGGGTATGCCCAGACGTGGGTCCCTTGCTCACTTTGCCACTGGATTCAAGCTAGCCTGGCTGATGAAGGGTGTTACCCAGAAACCGGTCCCAGGATGCTTGTTTCCGGTTCAGGGAAGACCTGGCTTGGCAGTTCGGGCTGGACTGTTCCCATGAGGCACAGGGTCAAGACTGATTTGCATATAGCTGGGTCTGAACTGAGGTGGCTAAGTGAGCTAAAGAATGATGATGGATTCAACCCAAATCTGTGACTGGGGGTGAGTGTTTGAAAAGTTTCAGCACTCCATCCATCATCTCCTTGTGTTTGCTTTGTTCGCCCTAAGTTGGCAGGGTATGCCCAGACGTGGGTCCCTTGCTCACTTTGCCACTGGAATCAAGCTATCCTGGCTGATGAGGGGTGAAACCCCGAAACCGGTCCTAGGATGCTTGGTTCCAGTCCAGGGAGGACCTGGCTTGGCAGTTCGGGCTGGACTGTTCCCATGAGGCACAGGGTCAAGACTGATTTGCATATGGCCAGGTCTAAACTGGGGTGGCATGGTGAGCAAAAGAATGATTGATTTAACCCAGATCTCTTGACTGGTGGTGAATGTTTTGATTTGTTCTGCATTCCGTCCATCAATTGTGTGTCTTTTGCTTTCGCGCCCTAAGTGCGCCGGGTATGCCCAGACATGGGTCCCGGGCTTACTGTGCCACTGGAATCAAGCTATCCTGGCTGATGAGGAGTGAAACCCCGAAACCGGTCCTAGGATGCTTGGTTCCGGTCCAGGGAGGACCTGGCTTGGCAGTTCGGGCTGGACTGTTCCCATGAGGCACAGGGTCAAGACTGATTTGCATATGGCCAGGTCTAAACTGGGGTGGCATGGTGAGCAAAAGAATGATTGATTTAACCCAGATCTCTTGACTGGGGGTGAATGTTTTGATTTGTTCTGCATTCCGTCCATCAATTGTGTGTCTTTTGCTTTCTCGCCCTAAGTGCGCCGGGTATGCCCAGACGTGGGTCCTGGGCTCACTGTGCCACTGGAATCAAGCTATCCTGGCTGATGAGGGGTGAAACCCTGAAACCGGTCCTAGGATGCTTGGTTCCGGTCCAGGGAGGACCTGGCTTGGCAGTTCGGGCTGGACTGTTCCCATGAGGCACAGGGTCAAGACTGATTTGCATATGGCCAGGTCTAAACTGGGGTGGCATGGTGAGCAAAAGAATGATGGATTTAACCCAGATCTCTTGACTGGGGGTGAATGTTTTGATTTGTTCTGCATTCCGTCCATCAATTGTGTGTCTTTTGCTTTCTCGCCCTAAGTGCGCCGGGTATGCCCAGACGTGGGTCCCGGGCTCACTTGCCACTGGAATCAAGCTATCCTGGCTGATGAGGGGTGAAACCCCGAAACCGGTCCTAGGATGCTAGGTTCCGGTCCAGGGAGGACCTGGCTTGGCAGTTCGGGCTGGACTGTTCCCATGAGGCACAGGGTCAAGACTGATTTGCATATGGCCAGGTCTAAACTCGGGTGGCATGGTGAGCAAAAGAATGATGGATTTAACCCAGATCTCTTGACTGGGGGTGAATGTTTTGATTTGTTCTGCATTCCGTCCATCAATTGTGTGTCTTTTGCTTTCTCGCCCTAAGTGCGCCGAGTATGCCCAGACGTGGGTCCCGGGCTCACTGTGCCACTGGAATCAAGCTATCCTGGCTGATGAGGGGTGAAACCCCGAAACTGGTCCTAGGATGCTTGGTTCCGGTCCAGGGAGGACCTGGCTTGGCAGTTCGGGCTGGACTGTTCCCATGAGGCACAGGGTCAAGACTGATTTGCATATGGCCAGGTCTAAACTGGGGTGGCAAGGTGAGCAAAAGAATGATGGATTTAACCAGGATCCCTCTGACTGGGGGTGAATGTTTTGATTTGTTCTGCATTCCGTCCATCAATTGTGTGTCTTTTGCTTTCTCGCCAGAAGAAGTATTTATGCACGATTTATTTTTATTTTGACAATTTATAAAATGACTATGTGTGTATAATGGTGTCCAAACTGGTGCCTTTAGTTCTGTTGGTTTGCTTATATTGATGCATGTTTCTCCTATGGTGTGTGGGAATGGGTGCCTGCTTATGTTAGAATTCTTGCTTTGCGTATGGTTGCAATGTAACAGTATGGTTTCATTAAAAGTGGGTACCTTACAGATAACTCTAGGACTTTTTAAATATTATTTATGGTTCTTCAAAATTAAAAGTCTCACTTGCAGCAACAACACTCACTCTGTTTTTATATTGCAACAGGTTTGGGTTTCCGTTTCGGATATCCCTACCTCAAAACAGAGCCTTCGATACAGATTGGAACTCTCAATGATACATCTATTCACGTTTAAAAATGTACTACAAAAACTGAAGCTACATTACTTTCATATTATTAACCAATTTACCATGCTAGCTAAACCTTTTTTACTATGCATTCTGGATGGGACTTACATAATTGTTTTTATTCGCCTATCTGGTAAAATACTAGGGGTGTCTAAAATATGTGTGATTTGCTTTTGCATAATTACATGAAATTATGGGAAAATAGCGCAGAATTTCACATAATCAGACAAAATGTAAATCAGTAATTTGGTCCACTATTTTAGAGTGAAATTCATCCTTACAGCAATTTTGGGTGCGAAGATGTATTTAAACAAGAGGACTGTGAACAGCAGCCTCTCGCGTTCTGGTATTCGTGTGCATTTGCAGTACATTTTTGCAGTGAATTGTGCTATTTGCTGTACATTTTTACCGCAACTGGCATGTGATTATGCAAAGCGATAATTTCTGGAATTTTGCATAAAATTCATAACGTGAAATCCCTGAAATTAGGCATATTAGGCCAGCATAATTTACATTTCACCCAGACCTAGATAGTATCATTTAATTATTTTATATAATTGCGTACCAGTTGTTTATGAAAAGTGTAGGAAAGTAGGATCTGCTTCTTATGGTTACTCCCAGTTTTTGCTTGATGTCTCACTGTTTTTGACTAGTCTGACTGGGATCCTGCTAATCAGGACCCCAGTCTATCTGCTTTCTCCCTTAAATTGACATACATGTACTTTGGGACACTCCAGATTGGATACTGGGGTACCCTTATACGTCCCTAGTATATGGTACCCATGTACCCAGGGCATAGGTGCCCCAGAGGCCTCCCATGGGCTGAAGCATGTATTATGCCACCCATGAGAGGCCATGCAAAATGGAACTCCAGGTCTGCTACAGCAGCCTGTGTAAGATGGTGCTTGCACCACTTACTTTAGATATAGGTTCACTATATCTATAGGTCACTACACTTAAAACTTATAAGTCACCCCTATAGCAGGCCTTATCAATCCTGAAGGCAGGGTGCTGGGTTTTTAGTGAGAGGGTGCCCCTGCATGAGCAGAGCCCCTCTGCAGCCTTCGGAGACCATTCTCCCAGGTTGTATGTGACTCAGCCGGACATATAGGTAGAGGTGCATTATAACCTCGCGGTAAATGCTATCCCGAAAACAGCTGCATAGAAACATATTGTGTTTGGCATCAAACACCTTGGAATCATACCTCCACACCAGTAACTGGTGTGGGAGGTATGATTCCACCCCTCAGAAGCGAGCTTCGTGGGGTCACTGGTCTAACCGGTGCCAGCCTTCTCGACCCGGACAGCACAAAATGGATGCTGCCGACCAGAGACACATTTCTGCTCTCCTGCTGCTGAGCCAAGCTCGAGCAGAGGAAGGCAGCACAATAGGCATCCTGTTACAGGGAGGTGTGACCACCTCCCAGACAGGATTTAGTGTATTGGGGCTGGGTGGTTGCACTCTGAGAGTGCCTAAAAGTCTGCATCTGGGGCACATTTGGTGTCCCTGTGCATAGTCCAGCTCAAACCAGTTCTGGGAGCCATTGGCTCCTGCTCTGGCGCAAAACTGGACAAAGGACATGGGTGTAACCACCACTCTGTCCTGGCCCTCCCCTAGGAGGGTCCCCTGAATCTGTCCAACCCTCTCCCGTGGGTACAAAAGGGCTTACCTGGCTGTAAGACTTTAGATTTTACGTGGACAAGATTCTACAAGAAGAAACCACTGACCTTCGACCGTCTGGACACTCTGGACTTCGCTGGACCTGGACTGGGCTCGACTTCGTCCCCCTTTCCGTCTGAAGCTTGGTTCGTGCCCGTACTCCATACAGGCTCCGTGCAGGACCTGTGGTGCACCAAAAGACAACTGAAGAATCTCCCTTGGAGTGAAGGAGTCACTCCCCTGCTTCGCAGGCACCTAAGCGCAACTGACCGGTCTGCTCCTCCTGAGCTCCTGCGGACTCCAAAGATTTCAGCAACACAGGAGGTGGGTTTCTGAAGGTCCCTGAGGTCGATCTGCCCTCTCACCGAGTTTGAGGCCAGTATCCCTCATGGGGATTGCGTGACCCAAACCCCTGTGCACCGCATCCATTTGCAAGTGCATATGCTTGTTGGCAATTCCCGAGCTTGTGCATTGGATTCCATGTAGTCCTGACCCTGAGCAGTATTTGCACCAAAGAACTCCGGCCCCCTCGCACCGAGTGCTCTGTGGGCTTGTACTTTGCAATCTTGCTTGAGGTCCCTTTGCGACTCCTGATCATTCGGCCTGTGGGTCCTCCCGAGGGTCATCTGGATTTCTGTTGGGCTTTCCTGATTGCTCCAGACGTGCCCTGACTCCCCATTGCTTGGTGAGTCCCCTGGACCTAGCTGGTCCACACCGTAACCTGCTTGACCTTCCTGCATGGGTTGCTTTTGTCAAGGCTTTTTCGTGCCCCAGCCGGACACCGGCCCCTCAGCACTCAACATCCTTCGTGGGACAGCTCACCTCTGGCTCCTGGTCATCCTCGGCATCTCCTGGTCGTCCTCGACATCTCCTGGTCCTCGTGGCTGCAGAGTCAAGCATCCCTTCTTCGCACCTGAAGCACCCGACATCGGTGGTCATTCATCTACCGAGCCCCTGGTCACTCTGAAGTGACCCAGACTCTGTCCCCTCTGCTTTCAGGTTCCATCTTCCTCGAATCCAGGCTTGGATTCCAGCGGACCCTTTTCACCTTCATGGCAGCAGTACTTCTTTGCAGCTCTCCATTGAGAACGACGGCAGTTTCCAACGCTACTTCAGACCTATGCTCCCGGCTCCTCTGGGATAGGTAACTCTGGTTCTTCGGTATCCACGGGTGGAGTGGCTCTTCAAACTCTTAAGTTCCAACAGGTTTGCTCGAAGTCCTCCTAGAAGGGTCCTTAAACTTTAAAAGGGTAACCGCGACTTCCCCATAGAATTGTACTGAGCCCGCGGTCGTGTTCCCACACTGTACCCGGCCTCCGTGGGGTCCCTGTCTACTCACCTTGGGTGGTTCCTTGGGGTCCCAGCGATTCTACGTGCTCCAGACCTTGTCTTGATCTCAGTCGTGACTGTTATACCACTATTTTAGTATATGGTTTTGTCTCCCCTGGAGCCCACTGTGTATTGTGCTACTTACAACTGTTCTATTGATCTCGTATTGTGTGCTTTGTGTTCTATCCTCGTGTAGAGGATAGTAGAGAGTGTTATATTAATAAATACATATTTTTATATAACTACTGTGTGATTCTCCTTCATTTAGTCATTCAGGAGGTGATATTCTGGTAAAACAAGCTGCTTTACATTCCTTCAAGCTTAAGCCTGAAGGCTGCTCTCCACAGCTACCACTAGGATAGCTTTCTAAAGGTTATCTTTGACCTCATACATCATAAGGGTCGTTTGGACTGGTGCAAGGTGCCCACTTTAATTAGTGGACAGCATATACCAGGCCAACTTCTCACAAAAAGTATCATAGAATGGGTCGTAGTGCTCATTAAATGCGAATATTTCGGTTTTAGGATTAAGTCGTATTTATTGGAAGGAGGTCACTGTACACAGCTTGCTGCCTACATCCATCGGCCGGCAGGGCGAATCATCAGTAGCCATACACAGCGATCATGCCACAACCCGGAGGCCGGCCGCGTAGGAGGTAAAAAATGCAGTAGAAAGAAGCTTGTCCCTTCCGAGTTTAACCCAAGAACCAGGGAATCAAGAACAAATAAGAAAAACCCCCCTCCCTCCCTGCCCGCCACCCCCCGCCCCGAACCGATGTGCTGAGGATGGTCACTAGAGGACCCAAAGTAAGGGTTAGGTATCATTTAGCTATGGATGGGGTCTCTGACTCGGGCTGTGCTTCGGTGAGCCGCAGGAGGCGGAGGTATTTTGGGCATGTCACCTCATTCATTTCCGTCGTTAGCAGGGACAATAATGGGCGCCATATGGTGCGGAAGGAATCTGCAGAGTTCGAGAGAGGAGCTAGGATACGTTCCATGCCTACAATGAACCACAGTTTATGTAGCCATCCTGTGTGGGTCGGTCTGGTCTGTGTGCCCCATAAGGAAAGAATGTGCTGTACAGCTGCTCCCATAGCTAAACCGATTTGTTTCCCTCGTATCGACTTCAGTGGGTACATGAGTGGGTTGGGTAGCCCTAAAAGTGTGTAGGCGGGGAGTCGGGGAATTTCGGTCTCAAAGTGTCTATCTATGTCGTCCAGAATGTCGTTCCAGTAGTCTGTCACTTCTGTGCACTCCCACAGTATGTGGGTCAAGGTACCTTCTGCATCGCAGCCCCGCCAGCACGTCGGGCTACGGTCTGGGTTCCCTTTATGTAGTCTGGCTGGGGTCAAGTACCAGTATGTGACCACCTTGATTGACATTTCCCTACTGGCCGTGTTACGGGCCGTGTGATTGGCCCGAAAAGAGATATCGTGCCATTCTTTCTCCGTGAGATCTCTCCCAATTTCCTTTGCCCAGCGCCGTTGTCCCGCCGAGGGCGAGAAGGGGGCCTGCGGACGAAGCATGTTGTATAATTCGGAAATCATCTTCTTATCAGAACTTTTCGTTAAAAGCCACCTCTCATAGCTTGTGAGCTTCCTGCTGACCAACGGTCGCACGTCCGGGTGGAGGAGCCAGTGGCGGATTTGAAAGTATTGAAAGAGGTGTGGGGCTGTAATGTCGTAGGATTGTTTCGCCTCAGTGAAGGAGAGGAACCCTTCTAGGTTAAAGTGATGTCCCGCTGATTTACAATCCGTAGCCCGCCACTGCGGAAACGCCCGATCTTCTAAGCCAGGGATAAACTCTGGGTTACCGAATAAGGGTGTCAATGGTGAAGGGAAGGATGTGAGACCTCATTTTACGGCCACCGTATCCCACACGCGTAGTAGCGTGCTCGTGATGGGGGAGCCCCTAAGATTCGGTGGTCTATCTGACCGCTTCAAAAATGGCACCTTCCATAAAGAGAGTTTCGCGAGCGCCCTATCTTGGAACAGCCATCTCTTTTCAGATTACGGTCTGCTCCATTCTACTAGGTGCCTAAGTTGAGATGCTTTAAAATATTCTAAGAAGTTCGAGATACCCAACCCTCCTTCATCAGGAGGTCTGTGGGAGAGATCTCTGCGCATCCGAGGTCGTGCCCCAGCCCAGATGAAGTGCTGTACTGCTCCCTGTATCTTGCGAAGGGTTCCCGGCGGGGGCCAGGCCTGTATGGTCTGGAAGATGTAGAGTGCTTTGGGTAGGATACTCATCTTTATTGCTGCAATCCGGCCGAGGAGAGACATCGAGTGTTTTTGCCATTGTCGGAGGCATGTCTGGATATGGGAGAGGAGCCTGGCATAATTCTGTGTGACCGTTCTCGTGACAGAGGGAGCTAGGTCTATCCCCAGGTAAGTGATTGCATCGCAAGTTTGGAGTTCTCCGTAGGACGGGCGCCCCGTCCTGGGTAGGTCTGCGTTGCGGCCCAGGTGCAGGATCGTGGATTTCCCCATATTGATCTTAAAACCGGAAACCCTGCCAAAGGAGGTCAATTCCCGCAGGAAAGCCGGTACCGAACGCTCAGGTGACTCCAAGGTTGCCAAAATGTCATCGGCATATAGGCTCACTGTATGTCTCTCCCCTCCGAAGGGGATTCCAGAGATGTCGGGGTTGTCTCTGATTTTCTGCGCTAAGGATTCCACATATAGCGCAAAGAGCAGGGGTGACAGTGGGCACCCCTGTCTCGTGCCCCGTTGGATTTCAAAGGGCTTGGAGCCCGTGCCATTCACCCTGACCGTGGCTTTAGGGGCGTCGTAGCAGCTCGCTACCCAGGCCCTAAACCGCTCCCCAATGCCGAAGTGGGCTAGTGTGCTATCTAGGAAGCCCCAATCGACCCGGTCAAAGGCCTTTTCTGCATCGACCGACAGCAACAAGGCGTTCATCTTAGTACGGTGGGCTTTATCTATCAGGTGTAGTATTCGCTTGGTATTGTCACTACTCTGACGGTTGTGAATGAAGCCGGCTTGGTCTGGTTCGATAATACCAGGTAGGCGCGGGCCCAGTCTGGCTGCCAGGACCCCCGTAAATAGCTTTAAATCCAGGTTGAGGAGGGAAATCGGGCGGAAGGAGCTACAGTGAGTCGCATCTTTCCCGGGTTTGGGGATAACTACGATATCGGCAGCCAGCATATCAGAGGGGATGGTTCCCGGACCCTGGAAGGAATTAAAAAGGTGCGTTAAAATTGGGGCAAGGAGTGGGCAGAGGGCTTTATAAAATCCCGCCGAGAAGCCGTCTGGGCCCGACGATTTCAATGGTTTGAGCCGGGAGATGGCGCCTATCACTTCCTCAGTGCGAATGTGCGCATCCAGTGCGTCTGCCCCCGCAGAGTCCAATGCTGTTGTGGCGGCTCCCTGGAGATAAGCCTCCCCCTCGTCGCGTGCGTGTGAGGCCTTGCTGTAAAGGGTGGAGTAGAAGCCCCTAAAGACTTCTGCGATCTCTTCGTCTCGTTCCACTGTCTCCCCCCCCGGTGGTCTGAAGCGCCGATATCTTTGCGCGCTGGACACGGGCCCTAAGCTTGCTGGCTTGGAGTCGCCCCGTTTTATCGCCCCCTACATAGTAAGTATGCTTGAGCCGGAGGGCCGCGTACTCGGCTCTGTCCAGATCTAGTGCTGCCAGTTGCGCTCTCGCCGCTTTCACTTGACGCCATATCCTGGGGGTGCAGGTGCGGCTGTGTATCTGCTCTAGCTCCACCACCCAGGCCGTAAGCAGTTCTTGTTTGTCTCTGCGCTCCCTGGCATCGGCCACGGAGATGGCAATCAACTCACCTCGTACCACGGCCTTGAGAGCCCCCCATATTGCCGTGAGGGGTGTGTCCGGATTATCATTCCTTGCCAGGTATTCAGTGATACATTTGTGGAGCTGTTGAAACACCCCTTGCCTCTGAAGCAAAGTTTCCCTGAGTCGCCACCTCCCCGGCGGTCTGCGCGTGGCGGGCAATGAAAGGGTCATGGTCACTGCATCATGATTTGAAAGTGCCGCTGGGGTAATGGTCACCGTGTCCACTAGGGTCGTCAGGTCGGCAGACCCTATAAAGTGATCTAGTCTGGCGTAGGTATGGTGTGCATGGGAATAGTAGGAATATTGCGTGGTGTGTGGGTGAGCCGCCCTCCATATATCTTCCAGACCCCTATCTCTCAACCAGGCCTTCCCTGTCGTGGATATCGCCCCTGTTTGTCCGTAGCGCTGACCGGACCGGTCCCTTTCCGCGTCCATGACTAGGTTCAAGTCCCCTCCCACCACTATTCTCTTGGCGTGCGTGCAAAGTGTCTCTGACAGTGCCGCTGTTAAAAATTGTTCTTGGCCTGTGTTGGGAGCATGTAGGGAGCCCACCACCAGAGGAACCCCCCCACCCAGAGTGTGCGGGCTAGAAGACGGCCTTTTATCTCTGCCACTTTATTCCCCACCGTACCCTGGAATGACTTGGCAATTAATATGGCTACCCCGGCCTTCTTCTCCGATGTGGAGGAATAGAATTGTTGGGGAAAGGCTCGGGACCTCATCCGGTGCCAGTCTTTGGGGATGAGGTGAGTCTCCTGGAGTAGGCACACAGACGCCCCTGAATTTTCTAGGTAGGACAGTACAGCCCTTCTCTTAATGGGGTTGTTCAGCCCCTTCACATTAAGGGTGAGAATTTGAAGTGTGTGATTTGTCATGAGAAGTAGGCACCAGCAGAATGCTGAGTCTGGGGATATACTATCTCCTCAGCATCATAATGACGGTCGTAGGCCCTGTAGTCAGCCCCTTGTGTTGCGGAATGGTGAGCGGACCCCGTCCCTAACAGCACATCGGTTCTTCCTACCCTCCCCTCCCTCACCCCCAACTCTGACCCGCTCGTGCCCAAATGTCCTCTTTCCCCCCCTCCCTCAGCCTACCCAATCCCTCCCTAACCCCAACCAAAAAAACCCCAAAGTTCGTCAATGTCCAACGCCCATCATATCGAGATGTGGGCATGTGGAGAACAGAGATCGGGGTGTGTGTGTGGACCAAGTGTCCCCGGCTCCCCGCTCCCGGCCCCCCCAGCCCGTGCAATGTGATTGCTGTGTGTTCCTTGCGTGAAAATTAAGGGCAGGTCGCCGAGGCGGTATCTTTCAAAACTGCTTCTAGGGCCGCTTGTTGCTCTTGCGCCACAGTGTCTGGATCCGGTCGTGCCTCTAGTTTGGGAGAACGTCGACGTCCCACCCTTTGCCATCCAGCCCCGGAGGGTCTCCGCGTAGAACCAGGTGACTCATCCGTGTTTTGTGTCTCCAGGCCAAGGATCTTACAAGTGTCCTGGAGGGACCTGAGTTGGTGGAGTTGGCCATTCCATTTAAAGATGAGGCGAAAAGGGTGGCCCCAGGAGTGCGCCACCCCCTGCTCTCGCAGATGCGTAGTGGCTTCTTTGAAGGCTTTCCTCTTTTGAAGCGTTATGGAGGCGAGGTCCTGGTAGAGAGCCACGGAGTGCCCTTGATAGCTGAGGGGTTGTTTCGATCGCGCCTCTCTCAGTATACGTTCTTTGAGGGGGTAATCCGGGAGAAAGGCCAGAATGTCTGGAGGGGGAGCAGGGGCCCGCCTTGGCAAGCCCACCCAGTGAGCTCGATCGATGCGGACTTCAAAGTCTTGCGGTTCCCCTAAAATGTCCCGAAACAGCCCTTGCAAGTAGCGGGTTATGTCTGGCCCTTCCGTCTTCGAAGGGACCCCTCTGACTCGGATGTTGTTTCGTCTAGAGCGATTTTTGAGGTCCTCTGCATGGGCTTGTAGGTCTATTTGTTGATCTCGGAGACGAATGACCTCCTGTTGAAGTTGTGCCAGCTCTTCGCCCGTGGCTTGCTCTCGGTCTTCAAGCACTGCCACTCTTTCCCCCACTGCGTCGACATCCCGGCGGATTTCTTTCACCTCTCCTGCTACTTCGCACTTGAGCGTTTTGAAGTCCTCGCGGAGGGTGTTGAATAGGGATTCTAGAAAAGAGCGGGTGATCGGGACCTCGCCGTCCTCGGAGTCCGTGGGGGTCCCCAGGGCTGGGGGTGTTCTGCTTCCCCTCTCGCCAGCTAGGGAGCTTTTTGTGAGCATCTCCTTCACCGATCTCTCCCCTTTCTTCTTGACCGATGTCATCGCCGGTCCACACCGTGGTTTTGGGTCGTTCCTGGCTGCCGACCCCACCCTGGGGCACATGAATGGCACACTCAAGACGGAGTGCGGACCCCCTCTGGCCAGCACCGCGGCGTCCCCGCCCGGCCCGACTTCCCCCGGTCTCGGTGCTTGACTATGTGGGTAGTGCCTCCTAAGGGGCCTCCGGCTATTGGGGAGGTCCCACTCTCAATGCAGTGGCCTCTGGTGCTCGCGGTGTATGGTCTACCCTCTGCCCTCTCTCTGGTGTGCCCCATCTTCCTTTCCCGCCTGGCAAGGGTCCCAGCCGTTGGCGAAGCCCCTCTTGACCGTCACTCCAGTCCTCCCTCTTTCGGCCGCCAGTCTGGGTCCTGGCGCACTTCGCTCTTCTGGGGCTCTGTTCTGGGCAAATCTACGGGAGACCCCCGCACCGGGCCCCGCCTCGTTCCCCGCCGGAGGCAACTTGGGCCGCGGGTCAGTGGCCCTCCGCCGAATGAACGTGGGATCCCAGGCAGGAACCTCTCTGTTTGGTAGCTCCGGGCATCTCCACACCTACCGCCCCTGTCCTTACATCACCGCCGGGCGAAGGCCCCGGCCGAGCCAGCAAGGTCTCGCCCCTGGCGATCTTGCGCTAGATCCTCGCGTCAGGCCCCTCCTTGCTCCTGCGTCCCGGGGCCAAGGCAGTGAGTCTGTGGCCCCCAGCGAAGGGGCCGCGGGGCCTCAGGCGCAGTCCCCTCAGCGTTATGGCTCCCGGGGTCCCACCTCTCGCTGCTCCTGTCCCCCGCTTCACCGCCAGGCGAGAATCCTTGCCGGGTATGGGCCTCTCTCCCCTTGGGTGGCTACTCTCCCTCCTCCGTGCACTGCACCCCTCGTGGCTCCGCTGCCGCGTGTAGCCGATCGGGCCTCACTTCCGGGGATGCCGCCTTGGCCCCACCAAGAGGCCCACCGCGCTCGCCTCTATCACCAGCCCCCACAAAGATACAGCGATGGGGGTCCTACAGCGCTGCTCCCCCAGTGTCTCCTCACTCCTGCTGGGTCCCCGAAGTGGCAGGCAGTCTGCTTACCGGTGGGTGTGCTCCCGGATCGGCGCTGCTCTCCGTGGGCCTCTGCGCGCCGCTCCGACGGCGGCAGCTCCTCCTGTCCCGGCCAGGCGACCACTCCCCACGCCTCCGCAGGCGCTCCGGATGAATGGCGCCGTTCCGCGCAGATCGCGCCGGGGTCAGTCCGCGCTGATGGGCCTCGTCCGGGAACACAAGTGCCTGGACCTCTGCGTCCCCCTCCGGGGAGCCCGCCGTCAGCCGTTCCGGCTCGGCAGGGGGGCCGTCGCTTTTTCCCACTGCCGCCCCTCTGGACACCCCCTCGCTCACTGTCACCGGGGGTAGTGCTGCCTGCGGCTTGGGAAGCCCTCTCAGAGCCGCTGCGGCGGTTGCCGTCGGCCCCGCGCAGTCACGGCGCCATTTTCTTTCGCGTCTCTCCGCTCCGGCCGGGCCGTTTGATAGCGCTGTTCGGGGCCGGAGCACTTGAAGCGTACTCCCTGAGCCGCCCCTCCACTGCAGCTGCCGCTGCGTTTGGTTTTGCAGCTTTTGCTGGGTTCAGGAGCAGGGTATAGGCCGGGCGGGAAGGCCAGGAACGAGGAGCCTCCGGGACGTGCGACCTATCGGATCGCCATCTTGGCCACGCCCCCAATATTTCGGTTTTAGATGTATCTCTTTCCAATTTCTATAGTAATGGTTATCCTACATATCCACTTTTATTCAACAATATAACTTTTTTTTTTACTCATGGTATATGTATTTTATAAGTAAAGCATTCTTTAGAAAACAAGTATGTTAGAAATAAAGCAAAGAAAATACCCGGTCTTGCTTTCTCAAAATTGTTCATTCAACTTGAATATTGAAAATAGTGCTGCACTCATTTTGAAGGTGTTTAAAGGTGAAAGTAGTTCGACATGGTGTTAGGCTATAGAGACATAACAACATTGTTAGAAGCCTTCTAGGTCAGAGGAAATGGAAAACAGGAAGT
Source organism: Calotriton arnoldi (assembly GCA_963921515.1). NCBI lineage: Eukaryota > Metazoa > Chordata > Amphibia > Caudata > Salamandridae > Calotriton > Calotriton arnoldi. Next base: position 764,392 of record CAWUFW010001226.1, read on the forward strand.
TAGCCCTTTAGCTGATTAATGTCCAAAGCTTATATAAAAATGGCATGTGCATTTCCTTCTTTATGGTCTGTTCAATAATAAATAACAGTTTGAAATGGCATTGTAGCCTGTATAAATAAATGATGTTCTTTGTTATTTTGTCGGAAATGTAATTGTAGCCCTTTATAAACAAATTATAGACTTAGATTTTATCATTTTCTTTTATTAGTATGTATCATTTCATTATTTTTGTTTCAATATAATGAAACAAAAGAGGTGCATGTTTAGTAGTTAGAGGAGAAAAGGGAGGGATGCTTTGTCCTGAAAGTCATACCTTTTTTTGGAAGTCATGCATGAGCAAATCCATCTATATTTTGGAGGTAATGTATTGTGTCTGTCTGTATGGCATTTTCACACTGCCAAAGGGAGTTGAGGAAGCAGGAATATGAAAAGGCAAGACGGATGCTCCCAATGCTCTTTTGGACGTGGACAGAGAGGCAGAACTTGTTGCACATTGCCATGGCACTGCGATGATGAAGTATATGGTCCTTCTGCTTTTGAACCTCCTGCTAGGCACTGGTGAAGATGATCCTGCTTTCCATGCATTTCTGACCATCTGCTAATGTAGGATGTCAGCAGAATAGATGAACGGCAGAGTTGGCGATGATATTTTAGAGCAAGGGCTTATGACCCAACATTTAATTTGGGTTCTACTGCCACGCTATGACACATGCATTAATGGGATTACATTTCACAGAGTGTGCATCACTATCTCCAGAGTAGATAGCTTATTTCCCACAGACATGGGCGTGGGGGAGGAAGATAGTACAAGACCTATTCAGTTGTAGCCCCTGTCTGTGCAACTGCACAAATGGTGGATCATCCACCAGAGACTTCTCGCACTCAAACAGACTGATGACCACAAAGTTTCTGTTTTTATGGTCTGCAACATCAATCAATTATTCAATCAAGGTTTTATAGAGCGCACTACTCACCTGTGAGGGTCTCATGGCGCTGAGGGAGGGGGTGTGAGCAGCTCCGTTGGGGTCATTCGAAGAGCCAGGTCTTCAGGTCCTTTTTGAATTGGTGCAGTGTCGGGCTTCGTCGGACGTGAAGGGGGAGTTTGTTCCAGGTCTTGCCTGCAAGGTAGGAGAAGGATCTTCCACTTGCTCTGGTCCAGTAGAAACGAGGGACGGTGGCTAGGGCGAGGTTGGCTGAGTGGAAGTTTCTCTTGGGGGTGTGGAAGTAGATTCGGTGATTGAGGTATTGGGGTCTGGTGTTGTGGAGGGTTTTTTAGGCGTGTGAGAGCAGTTTGAAGGTTATTCTTCTTTTGACGGGGAGCCAGTGGAGGTTGCGGATGTGTTGGGTGATGTGGTCATGTCATGGGATGTTGAGGATAAGTCTGGCTGTGGCATTCTGGACGGTCTGGAGTTTATGGCTGAGTTTTTTGTTGATTCTGGCGGAGAGAGTGTTTCCGTAGTCCAGTCTGCTGGTGATGAGTGCGTGGGTGATGGTTTTCCTGGAGTCGGGGGGATCTACTTGAACGTCTTGCGGAGAATATGATGTTGATCTGACGATTCATGGTGAGTGAAGAGTCGCGTATGATGTTGAGGTTGCGTGCACGGTCCACGGGTGGGTGGGTTTCCGAGGGCGGGGGGCCACCAGGTGTTGTCCCATGCAGAAAGGGTGGATCCGAGGATGAGCTCTTCTGTTTTCTCCAAGTTGAGCCCATCGGCGTAGTAGACGATGTTGAGTCCGTGGTTTCTGACGATGGTTGCGACGGGGGCCAGGTAGACATTCAAGAGTGTGGGGCTGTGGGAGGATCCTTGGGGCACTCCGCATCTGATCTCTGTGGGTTCTGAGAGGAAGGGCGGGAGTCTTATTCTCTGTGTTCTGCCTGAGAGCAAAGATCGTAACCAGTGTAAGGCTATTCCTCGGATGCCAGCATAGTGGAGCCTGGTGGCTAGTGTGCGGTGGGAGACAGCTGATAAGTCCAGGAGGATGAGGGCTGCCGTGTGGCCTTGGTCGAGGAGGGCGCAGATGCCATCAGTGGCGGCGATGAGAGCTGTCTCGGTGCTGTGGTTGCTGCGGAATCCGGATTGAGAGGTGTCTAGGATGCTGTTGGTTTCTATGAAGTGTGCTAGCTGGGTGTTGATGGCTTTTCAATGACTTTGGCGGCAAATGGGAGCAGTGAGATGGGCCTGAAGCTCTTGAGATTCGTCAGGTCTGTGGAGGGCTTCTTTAGCAGGGTTTTGACTTCAAAGCGTTTACTGTCATCGGGAATATGGCGGTCTCGAGGGAGCAGTTGATAGTTCACCGTAGCTCTGGTGCGATGGCAGTGGCAGCCCTGTGGAAGATGTGCGGCAGGCAGGGGTCAGTAGGTGCTCAGGAGTGGATGCTCTTCATTGTCTTAAAGGTGTCTTCTGTGGTGAGAGGGGTCCAGGTGAGAAGGGTCTGTTGGATGACATCATTGGGGGTGGGAGTTGAGGCGGTGCCGTGGTCTTGGTCGTCGAAGTTGTTGTAGAGCGTCTTGATCTTGAGGTGAAAGAAGGAGCTGAGTTTGTTGCAGAGGTCTTGGGAGGGTGGGACGTTGGTTGCTTCGCTGTTGGGTTTGGCAATTCCTGTATGATGGCGAAGAGTTCCTTGGAGTTGTGGGCGTTGGAGAGGATTCTGTCTTGGATGAAGTTTTTCTTTGTTAATTTGATGAGTTGGTCGTGTGCTGTGAGGGTTGCTTTGTAGGTGGAGTGTGCTTCAGAGGTTTTGCTGTTTCTTCACATCTTTTCAAGTCGTCAGCAGGAGCGCTTGGATTCTGAGAGATCCGTGGTGAACCAGTTGGCTTTCTTGTTGTGTCGTCTCGTGGTGTTCTGGAGGGGGGCAAGAGTGTTGGCACAGTTGGCGATCCATTGGTGGAGGTTGCTTGCTGCTGTGTTTGCGTCTGTCGTAGTTGGGGGAGGAGTGCAGGTGAGAGCGGAGGCGAGGTGTTCTTTAGAGACTTTGTTCCAGCTTCTGCATATGGGGCGAAGCGCGCGCTTGTGTGTGGTGGGCTTCGTGAAGAAGAAATGGATGCAGTGGTGGTCTGTCCAGAGCAGTTCCATGGTGTGGATGATGTGAATGTTGTTTCCTCCCGTGAGGATGGGGTCGAGTGTGTGTCCTGCTGTGTGAGTGGGGGTGGAGACATGTTGCTTCAGTCCTATGTTGGTGAGGTTCTCCAGGTGTTGGGATCGCTGTGGTTATCCAGGTGGCAGTTCAGGTCTCTGAAAAGTATGTAGTACGTAGAGGCGAGGGCGCTAAGGGCAGTCCCACAATGGTGGAGCTGCGTGGGGGAGAGCAGTGACTCTAACCAGGAGGTCAGAGGTCTTGCTCTTCTTGCCATGCAGCGGCCGCCATTAAGTAGTGCTCAGGGGGAGGTGATCAGCTGAGAGGCTGGAGCAACACGCTGGGGGGGAGGAGCAGCGGAGGCACCAGCAGCAGGGATCGGGAGGGAAAGGAGGCAAAGAGAAGGGAAAAGAGAAAAGGAAAAACACAGAAAAAAGGCAAAAACACAGAAAGAAAAGCAGACAGGAAAAAGGCAAAGAGGAAACAGCCTGCGGGTGGAGGATGGCCCCGAACATCTACCTGGCAGGGAGCTCAAGCGGTGCTAAGGGCAGCCCCACAATGGTGGAGCTGCGCGGCAGAGAGCAGTGACTCTGACCAGGAGGTTAGAGGTCTTGCTCTTTTTGCCGCACAGTGACCGCCCTTAAGTAGGGGTTGGGGAAGGGTGATCAGCTGGAAGAAAAACATAGAAAAAAGGCAAAAACACAGAAAGAAAGGCATACAGGAAAAAGGCAAAGAGGAAACAGCAGAGCGGACTGGCAGAAGAGCAAGCTCTTCCACTAGACCACCAGGGATGAGGCGCAGGCAGGAGCCTGTGGGTGGAGGAGGGCCTCGAACACCTACCTGGCAGGGAGCGCAAGCGGCGCTAAGGGCAGTCCTGCAACGGTGGAACTGCATGGGGGAGAGCAGTGACTCTGACCATGAGGTCAGATGTCTTGCTGTTAAGCCAAACTGTTCACTGCTACAGGGAGTGAGTGGGAAACTTGTTTATCCACCTAATATTCATATTCTCCTGTTCATCAAGGCCTCTCCCCCCTTCCCTTCCCTTATCAGTTTAAGTTCATTTTAGGGCCAAAATCTACTTACACGATAGACTGACTGTGTCATTTGTTTGTTGTTCTCCTTATTTAAGTTTTTAATGTTTCCAATGACTTATTTCTGCATGCTTTAGGTAAAATTCACAGTGATTAAAAAATGTACACATGATCAGACATTCTATGGGATTGCTGACATAGGAGAGTTAATATTTGGGCCACGAAGGTGAGGGTTTCACCTACGCCAGCCTTATGCGAGTTTTCTACTTAATGTTCACAAAGAGTGAATACTGTGTAATATATCAGCCACTGAATTAGGGTATATGGTATTTGAGATGTGTGATTCATATTTTGCCCCCAAAGGAACTGGGTTTGCACATCAACCTTGTTTGAGTTTTCTACATAATGTTCTCAGGTATTAAATAATGGTAGTGGCTATTTACCTGTCTGCCGGGTAAATAGTGAATTTCTCTGTTATTCACTAGAAATTATATACTATTTGGCCTGCGGCCTTGAGAATAGCAGAGATACTTCACTATTTACCTGGCTTCTGGCTATATAATTGAGATTCTGCTCTGTTTGGCTGGCTTTGTGCAAATAGTGGAAAAACTTCCCTTTTTACCCGGCCGCTGGCTAAACTGTTGAGATTCTGCACTGGTTGGAAGACAGTTGTGCAAATAGCAGAAACATTTCCTTATTTACCCACCCTCTAGCTAAATAGTAGGGATTCTGCACTGTTTGGCAAGCAGCTGTGAAAATATCAGAAAATGTCACTATTTACCTGGCAGCTGGCTAAATAGTAGAGATTCTTCACAGTTTCGCCGGCAGCCATGCATATAGCAGAAAAGCATCTCTATTTACCAGGCCTCTGGCTAAATAGTAGAGATTCTGCTCTGTCTGACCAGCAGCTGTGGAAATAATAAGGACATTTCATGTATTTACCTGCCCACTGGCTTGTAGTGATCTCCCTTCTGGCCCACTTTGGTTCTCCCTTACTTTTGCATCTTAGACATTTTAGGCTGCCTCTGCTGTGCATAGCCACATATAATACATTTGTTTTCACAACATTGTTCTAGGAATATGCCGTACATGTTGTTTGTTATTCAGGGACTCTTCTTGGGATTCAGTCTGTACATCTTGTACAAGGTTGCGCAGAATACATAAAAACATAGTGTATTGTATTCTTTGCTTGTTCAGCAACAGCTCCTAACACTTTAGACATAACAAGATCGCACAGCTGCATCTTCTAACACAGGAGTTGTTATCATGTAAACTGTGTCCTGTCCCCTGGAGGGCAGAGAAGAGAATTCCGGCTGAGAGGACTGTTCTGGAACGGCAGCAGTGCCTGACATGCAGCCCTGCATAAACTACGTTTACACTCATGATGCTGACCACCTAGCTACATAACCAGGTATGGGGTCTGATGGCAATCCCGGAGATCACGTATATATATATATATATATATATATATATATATATATATATATATATATATATATTCACTGAAAAAACCATAGGTTTCAGGCACGTTATAGTTAGAAATTAGCATTTAAAAAACCATAGAAATTAACTGAAAAAACCATAGGTTTCAGGAACGTTATAGTTACTTGGACATTTCACTCGTACAAAACCATAGAAATTCCGGCGTTATAGTTAGTTCAGCTAAGTATAACTCGCGCCCCCGCAATGCACTGCTGATGACGTCACATATTACATCATTCATGACATGGTCAGTGACATCACTGATGACATCACTGATGACATCTCAAATGACATCACTGATGACATCAGAAGAGCAAGTTACTTACCTTCGGTAACGCTTTTTCTGGTGGATACAGTATCTGCCTGTGGATTCCTCACTGTCCCACCCGCCTCCCCGTTGTCCACCTGTTTCTACCAAAAAGATGCTTTTACTGTTTGGCATGAATGTTTTTAATATGTCTTAATCATGCTTATGTTTTACTAGTGAGAAATGCTTGATCTGTTGCTATTTCTTTATGCCTTTATTGGTTATGCATTTGTATATATATATATATACACTGAAAAAACCATAGGTTTCAGACACGTTATAGTTAGAAATTAGCATTTAAAAAACCTTTGAAATTCACAGACATTCACACAGTTTAGTCACTATGCATTCAGTAAGATACATTTAATCACTCACTTGTAGAGTCAGTCACTCACGTACTAAATCATCCATTCAGACACTTATACACCCACTCATTCTTCAATACGCCTTTCCCTATATATATTAAACATATTTAAACTTTACAGAAACACACAGTCACTGGATGATGTCATCAGTGATGTCATCAGTGATGTCATTTGAGATGTCATCAGTGATGTCACTGACCATGTCATGAGTGATGTAATATGTGACGTCATCAGCAGTGCATTGCGGGGCGCGAGTTATAGTTAGCTGAACTAACTATAACGGGGGAATTTCTATGGTTTTGTACGAGTGAAATGTCCAACTAACTATAACTGTCCCTAAAACCTATGGTTTTTTCAGTGAATTTCAAAGGTTTTTTAAATGCTAATTTCTAACTATAACGTGTCTGAAACCTATGGTTTTTTCAGTGAATTTCAAAGGTTTTTTAAATGCTAATTTCTAACTATAACGTGCCTGAAACCTATGATTTTTTAAGTGAATTTCAAAGGTTTTTTTAAATGCTAGTTTCTAACTATGCCTACAGAGGTAGGACATGTGAAGAAAGAAGAAAAAACGCACAGAAAGAAGCAAAAGATGTGCAGAAAGAACCAACAGAGGAGCAGAAAGAGGCCTTGTTGCAAAATCATCCTGTGCCCACAACTTTTTCAGACGGGTACTGGTGGTAACTGACTCTGACTAACCAGAGCCAGTGCTATGCTAAAAGACACTTAGAATACAGTGAAAACACCTACATACACTAGGGAACACTATGCGTTGGGGTACCCCTGTGATTAGCATGACCTCCTCTGCAAGTCCCTAGTACATAATAGGGCAGGGGATTAAAACTACCTCTTAAAACGCGCTACAGGGCGCGTTTGCACAGTGGTGAAGGGAGGGGGCCTGAGGTGACATGTGTGCAAACGCACCCCGTGGCGCGTTTTAAATTGCGGGATTAAGTCCCCTTGAATTCTGAGGGTCCCTGGGGCCCAACTAGCCCCCAGGTACCTACAGTTAGGACCACAGAGCTGAGTTGCAGAGAGGCGTTCCGAGGCCACGCACCTTTTTCACCTCTCTGCAACGCAACTCTGTTGTGCTTACTGAAGGTACCTGGTGGGCTAGTTGGCCCCAGGGTCCCTCAGGATTCAAAGGGAATTAATTCCCCAACTTAAAACGCACCACAGGGCGTGTTTGCGCACATGTCACCTGAGGCCCCGCCCCCTCCCTTCACCACTGTGCAAACGCGCCCCGTGGTGCGTTTTAAGTTGGGGGATTAGGTCACCTTGAATCCTGAGGGTCCCTGGGGCCCAACTAGCCCACTAGGTACTTCCAGTAAGCACCACAGGCCTGCGTTGCAACGCCTGTAACAAATTGTGCAGTTGTGTTTAGGTAGTGAAGAGGGTCGTGCTGGGGGTAGTGTTTTAGGGTTTAGGGTAGTGCAGTGGTGTTTGTGTAGTGTAGGGGTCATGCTGGGGGTAGATTTAGGGTTTAGGGTAGTGCAGTGGTGTTTGGGAAGTGTAGGGAGTCGTGCTGGGGGAGTGTTTTAGGGTTTAGGGTAGTGCAGTGGTGTTTGGGTAGTGTAGGGGGTCGTGCTGGGGGTAGTGTTTTAGGGTTTAGGGTAGTGCAGTGGTGTTTGGGTAGTGTAGGGGGTACTGCTGGGGGTAGTGTTTTAGGGTTTAGGGTAGTGCAGTGGTGTTTGGGTAGTGTAGGGGTACTGCTGGGGGTAGTTTTTAGGATTTAGGGTAGTGCTGTGGTGTTTGGGTAGTGTAGTGGTTCGTGCTGGGGGTAGTTTTTAGGGTTTAGGGTAGTGCAGTGGTGTTTGTGTAGTGTAGGGGGTAGTGTTTTAGGGTTTAGGGTAGTGCAATGGTGTTTGTGTAGTGTAGGAGGTCGTGTTTTAGGGTTTAGGGTAGTGCAGTGGTCTTTGGGTAGTGTAGGGAGTCGTGCGGGGGTAGTGTTTTAGGGTTTAGGGTAGTGTAGGGGGTCATGCGGGGGTAGTGTTTTGGGATTAGGGTAGTGCATTGGTGTTTGGGTAGTGTAGAGGGTCATGCGGGGGTAGTGTTTTAGGGTTTAGGGCAGTGCAGTGGTGTTTGGGTAGTGTAGGGGGTCGTGCTGGGGAGTGTTTTAGAGTTTAGGGCAGTGCAGTGGTGTTCGGGTAGTGTAGGAGGTCGTGCTGGGGGAGTGTTTGAGGGTTTAGGGCAGTGCAGTCGTGTTCAGGTAGTGTAGGGGGTTGTGCTGGGGGTAGTATTTTAGGGTTTAGGGTAGTGCAGTGGTGTTCGGGTAGTGTAGGGGGTCGTGCTGGGGGTAGTGTTCTAGGGTTTAGGGCAGTGCAGTGGTGTTTGGGCAGTGTAGGGGCTAATGCTGGGGGTGGTGTTTTAGGGTTTAGGGCAGTGCAGTGGTGTTCGGGCAGTGTAGGGGGTCGTGCTGGGGGTGGTGTTTCAGGGTTTAGGGCAGTGCAGTGGTGTTCGGGCAGTGTAGGGGGTGGTGTTTCAGGGTTTAGGGCAGTGCAGTGGTGTTCGGGCAGTGTAGGGGGTCGTGCAGGGGTGGTGTTTCAGGGTTTAGGGCAGTGGTGTTCGGGCAGTGTAGGGGATCGTGCTGGGGGTGGTGTTTCAGGGTTTGGGGCAGTGCAGTGGTGTTCGAGCAGTAAAGGGGGTTGTGCTGGGGGTGGTGTTTCAGGGTTTAGGGCAGTGCAGTGGTGTTTGGGCAGTGTAGGGGGCGGTGCAGGGGGTGGTGTTTCAGGGTTTAGGGCAGTGCAGTGGTGTTCGGGCAGTGTAGGGGGTGGTGCAGGGGGTGGTGTTTCAGGGTTTAGGGCAGTGCAGTGGTGTTCGGGCAGTGTAGGGGGTCATGCAGGGGGTGGTGTTTCAGGGTTTAGGGCAGTGCAGTGGTGTTCGGGCAGTGTAGGGGGTCGTGCTGGGGCTGGTGTTTCAGGGTTTAGGGCAGTACAGTGGTGTTTGGGCAGTGTAGGGGGTCGTGCTGGGGCTGGTGTTTCAGGGTTTAGGGCAGTGCAGTGGTGTTTGGGCAGTGTAGGGGGTCATGCTGGGGCTGGTGTTTCAGGGTTTAGGGCAGTGCAGTGGTGTTCAGGCAGTGTAGGGGGTCTTGCTGGGGCTGGTGTTTCAGAGTCTAGGGCAGTGCAGTGGTGTTCGGGCAGTGTAGGGGGTCATGCTGGGGCTGGTGTTTCAGGGTTTAGGGCAGTGCAGTGGTGTTCGGGCAGTGTAGGGGGTCATGCTGGGGCTGGTGTTTCAGGGTTTAGGGCAGTGCAGTGGTGTTCAGGCAGTGTAGGGGGTCTTGCTGGGGCTGGTGTTTCAGAGTCTAGGGCAGTGCAGTGGTGTTCCGGCAGTGTAGGGGTCTTGCTGGGGCTGGTGTTTCAGGGTTTAGGGCAGTGCAGTGGTGTTCGGGCAGTGTAGGGGGTCGTGCTGGGGGTGGTGTTTCAGGGTTTAGGGCAGTGCAGTGGTGTTCGGGTAGTGTAGGGGGTCGTGCTGGGGGTAGTGTTCTAGGGTTTAGGGCAGTGCAGTGGTGTTTGGGCAGTGTAGGGGGTAATGCTGGGGGTGGTGTTTTAGGGTTTAGGGCAGTGCAGTGGTGTTCGGGCAGTGTAGGGGGTCGTGCTGGGGGTGGTGTTTCAGGGTTTAGGGCAGTGCAGTGGTGTTCCGGCAGTGTAGGGGGTCGTGCTGGTGGTGGTGTTTCAGGGTTTAGGACAGTGCAGTGGTGTTCGGGCAGTGTAGGGGGTGGTGTTTCAGGGTTTAGGGCAGTGCAGTGGTGTTTGGGCAGTGTAGGGGGTAATGCTGGGGGTGGTGTTTTAGGGTTTAGGGCAGTGCAGTGGTGTTCGGGCAGTGTAGGGGGTCGTGCTGGGGGTGGTGTTTCAGGGTTTAGGACAGTGCAGTGGTGTTCGGGCAGTGTAGGGGGTGGTGTTTCAGGGTTTAGGGCAGTGCAATGGTGTTCGGGCAGTGTAGGGGGTCGTGCAGGGGGTGGTGTTACAGGGTTTAGGGCAGTGGTGTTCGGGCAGTGTAGGGGGTCGTGCTGGGGGTGGTGTTTCAGGGTTTGGGGCAGTGCAGTGGTGTTCGAGCAGTAAAGGGGGTCGTGCTGGGGGTGGTGTTTCAGGGTTTAGGGAAGTGGTGTTCAGGCAGTGTAGGGGTCTTGCTGGGGTTGATGTTTCAGGGTTTAGGGCAGGGCAGTGGTGTTCGGGCAGTGTAGGGGGTCGTGCTGGGGGGTGGTGTTTCAGGGTTTAGGGCAGTGCAGTGGTGTTCCGGCAGTGTAGGAGGTCGTGCAGGGGGTGGTGTTTCAGGGTTTAGGGCAGTGCAGTGGTGTTCGGGCAGTGTAGTGGGTCGTGTTTCAGGGTTCAGGGTAGTGCAGTGGTGTTCGGGCAGTGTAGGGTGTCGTGCTGAGGGGTGGTGTTTCAGGGTTTAGGGCAGTGCAGTGGTGTTCGGGCAGTGTAGGGGGTCATGCAGGGGGTGGTGTTTCAGGGTTTAGGGCAGTGCAGTGGTGTTTGGGCAGTGTAGGGGGTCGTGCAGGGGTGGTGTTTCAGGGTTTAGGGCAGTGCAGTGGTGTTCGGCCAGTGTAGGAGGTCTTGCTGGGGGTGGTGTTTCAGGCTTTAGTGCAGTGGTGTTCGGGCAGTGTAGGGGGTCTTGCGGGGGGTGGTGTTTCAGGGTTTAGGGCAGTGCAGTGGTGTTCGGGCAGTGTAGGGGGTCTTGCTGGGGCTGGTGTTTCAGGGTTTAGGGCAGTGCAGTGGTGTACGGGCAGTGTAGGGGGTCATGCTGGGGCTGGTGTTTGAGGGTTTAGGGTAGTGCAGTGGTGTTCGGGCAGTGTAGGGGATCGTGCTGGGGCTGGTGTTTCAGGGTTTAGGGCAGTGCAGTGGTTTTCGGGCAGTGTAGGCGGTCGTGCTGGGGCTGGTGTTCAGGGTTTAGGGCAGTGCACTGGTGTTCGGGCAGTGTACGGGGTTGTGCTGGGGCTGGTGTTTCAGGGTTTAGGGCAGTGCAGTGGTGTTCGGGCAGTGTAGGGGGTCGTGCTGGGGGTGGTGTTTCAGGGTTTAGGGCAGTGCAGTGGTGTTCGGGCAGTGTAGGGGGTCGTGCTGAGGCTGGTGTTTCATGGTTTAGGGCAGTGTAGTGGTGTTCGGGCAGTGTAGGGGGTCGTGCTGGGGGTGGTGTTTCAGGGTTTAGGGCAGTGCAGTGGTGTTCGGGCAGTGTAGGGGGTCATGCTGGGGGTGGTGTTTCAGGGTTTAGGGCAGTGCAGTGGTGTTCGGGCAGTGTAGGGGGTCTTGCTGGGGGTGGTGTTTCAGGGTTTAGGGCGGTGGTGTTCGGGCAGTGTAGGGGGTCTTGCTGGGGGTGATGTTTCAGGGTTTAGGGCAGTGCAGTGGTGTTCGGGCAGTGTAGGGGGTCTTGCTGGGGGTAGTGTTTCGGGGTTTAGGGTAGTGCAGTGGTGTTCGTGCAGTGTAGGGGGTCGTGCTGGGGGTGGTGTTTCAGGGTGTAGGGCAGTGCAGTAGTGTTCGGGCAGTGTAGGGGATCGTGCAGGGGTGGTATTTCAGGGTTTAGGGCAGTGCAGTGGTGTTCGGGCAGTGTAGGGGGTCGTGCTGGGGGTGGTGTTTCAGGGTTTAGGGCAGTGCAGTGGTGTTCGGGCAGTGTAGGGGGTCGTGCAGGGGGTGGTGTTTCAGGGTTTAGGGCAGTGCAGTGGTGTTCGGGCAGTGTAGGGGTCGTGCTGGGGCTGGTGTTTCAGGGTTTAGGGCAGTGCAGTGGTGTTCGGGCAGTGTAGGGGGTCTTGCTGGGGGTGGTGTTTCAGGGTTTAGGGCAGTGGTGTTCGGGCAGTGTAGGGGGTCTTGCTGGGGGTGATGTTTCAGGGTTTAGTGCAGTGGTGTTCGGGCAGTGTAGGGGGTCTTGCTGGGGGTAGTGTTTCAGGGTTTAGGGCAGTGCAGTGGTGTTCGTGCAGTGTAGGGGGTCGTGCTGGGGATGGTTTTCAGGGTTTAGGGCAGTGCAGTAGTGTTCGGGCAGTGTAGGAGGTCGTGCAGGGGGTGGTGTTTCAGGGTTTAGGGCAGTGCAGTGGTGTTCGGGCAGTGTAGGGGGTCGTGCTAGGGGTGGTGTTTCAGGGTTTAGGGCAGTGCAGTGGTGTTCGGGCAGTGTAGGGGGTCGTGCTGGGGTGGTGTTTCAGGGTTTAGGGCAGTGGTGTTCGGGCAGTGTAGGGGGTCTTGCTGGGGGTGATGTTTCAGGGTTTAGGGCAGTGCAGTGGTGTTCGGGCAGTATAGGGGCGTGCTGGGGGTGGTGTTTCAGGGTTTAGGGCAGTGCAGTGGTGTTCGGGCAGTGTAGGGGGTCGTGAAGGGGGTGGTGTTTCAGGGTTTAGGGCAGTGCAGTGGTGTTCAGGCAGTGTAGGGGGTCGTGCTAGGGTTGGTGTTTCAGGGTTTAGGGCAGTGCAGTGGTGTTCGGGCAGTGTAGGGGGTCGTGCAGGGGCTGGTGTTTCAGGGTTTAGGGCAGTGCAGTGGTGTTCGGGCAGTGTAGGGGGTCATGCTGGGGGTAGTGTTTTAGGGTTTAGGGTAGTGCAGTGGTGCTTGTGTAGTGTAGGGGTCGTGCTGGGGGTAGTGTTTTAGGGTTTAGGGTAGTGCAGTGGTGTTTGTGTAGTGTAGGGGGTCATGTTTTAGGGTAGTGCAGTGGTGTTTGGGTAGTGTAGGGGGTCGTGCTGGGGGTAGTGTTGTAGGATTTAGGTTAGTGCAGTGGTGTTTGGGTAGTGTAGGGGGTCGTGCTGGGGGTAGTGTTTTAGGGTTTAAGGTAGTGCAGTGGTGTTTGTGTAGTGTAGGGGGTCGTGCTGGGGGTAGTGTTTAGGGTAGGGCAGTGGTGCTTGTGTAGTGTAGGGGGTCGTGCTGGGAGTAGTGTTTAGGGTTTAGGGTAGTGCAGTGGTGTTTGTGTAGTGTAGGGGGTTATGTTTTAGGGTAGTGCAGTGGTGTTTGGGTAGTGTAGGGGGTCGTGCTGGGGGTAGTGTTTTAGGATTTAGGTTAGTGCAGTGGTGTTGGGGTAGTGATTTAGGGTTTAGGGTAGTTCAGTGGTGTTTGTGTAGTGTAGGGGGTCGTGCTGGGGGTAGTGTTTTAGGGTTTAGGGTAGTGCAGTGGTGCTTGTGTAGTGTAGGGGGTCGTGCTGGGGATAGTGTTTTAGGGTTTAGGGTAGTGCAGTGGTGTTTTTGTAGTGTAGGGGGGGTCATGTTTTAAGATGCAACGCTCCAATACCTGACCAGTCTGCACTACATAAAACTGCAAAAAAACTAAAAATAAAAAGTGTTTTGCACACTTTTGTCATTGGGCTATATGTGGGCTACATCTGGGTAATATTTGTGCTACATTTGGGCTCTTTTTTCACTGGTGGCCATCTTGGAAGACTTCTTTGTTATGAAGTTTCCTAATTTCCTCATTTACTGCAGTCTCCTCAGTAGGAAATGCTTTCAGTTTTTACTTTGATTCCATCAAGAAGGCATTCAGATGTGTCACACATTTGCCATAAATTCAGAATGTTAGCACTCTAGTTGTTCATTAGATCACTGTAGTAAAGCTACTGCTCACCAAGGAGTTAACTGGAAGTCTACTGCTGGTATTGAAAGTGATTGTTTCAGTCTGCATGTCAGAATTTTCTAATGAAATAGAAGAGGATTTGAGATCTCACTTAAAACATGCACTAAATTTTCTTTTTGCAGCACTAACCATAATTTCTATGGCAAAATGAACCCCCTCATTTTGTTCCTTTTTAAATTAAATGTTTTAAGTGTTACCAGTTTATTCCAATCAAGATGGCTTCAGGTGTGCCATACTTTTGTCATAAGTAAGGCTGTTAGCACTCTAGTTGTTCTTTAGAACACTCTGGGAAGCTGCAGTAGAACACAAAGGCATCAACTGACAGGCTGCTCCTGTTGAAATATAACAGGAAGATATTTGAGATCTCACTTAAAACATGTCCTAATTTTTCTTTCTACAGCACTAACCATAATTTCTATGGCAAAATGAACCCCCTCATTTTGTTCCTTTTTAAATTAAATGTTTTAAGTGTTACCAGTTTATTCCAATCAAGATGGCTTCAGGTGTGCCATACTTTTGTCATAAGTAAGACTGTTAGCGCTCTAGTTGTTCTTTAGAACACTCTGGGAAGCTGCAGTAGAACACAAAGGCATCAACTGACAGGCTGCTCCTGTTGAAATATAACAGGAAGATATTTGAGATCACACTTGAAACATGTCCTAATTTTTCTTTCTACAGCACTAACCATAATTTCTATGACAAAATGAACCCCATCATTTTGTTCCTTTTTAAATTAAATGTTTTAAGTGTTACCAGTTTATTCCAATCAAGATGGCTTCAGGTGTGCCATACTTTTGTCATAAGTAAGACTGTTAGCGCTCTTGTTGTTCTTTAGAACACTCTGGGAAGCTGCAGTAGAACACAAAGGCATCAACTGACAGGCTGCTCCTGTTGAAATATAACAGGAAGATGTTTGAGATCACACTTGAAACATGTCCTAATTTTTCTTTCCAGAGCACTAACCATAATTTCTATGACAAGATGAACCCCATCATTTTGTTCCTTTTTAAATTAAATGTTTTAAGTGTTACCAGTTTATTCCAATCAAGATGGCTTCAGGTGTGCCATACTTTTGTCATAAGTAAGGCTGTTAGCACTCTAGTTGTTCTTTAGAACACTCTGGGAAGCTGCAGTAGAACACAAAGGAATCAACTGACAGTCTCTGCCCTTGTTGGATGTACATGTTTTACTGAGAATGTCAGACTTCATTCTCACATGACTGAGAAAGATAATGTGAATTTACAGAAAATATGCTCTCATTTTAGCTTCTGGAGCACCTTCCAAAACTGTATGGGACAAGCATGTGAAAATAGTTTTCTCTCAAACATGATTCATGATATCCCAGCAGAAGGTTTTTCACAGGGTAAAATCACCTTAGAACACACCACAATTCCTGAAATTAGTATGGTACCATCAACAAATGAATTCTAATGTAACTAAAGTCTGTTATCACCCTTTATAGTTCTCCTTTTGGTAACCCTCAAAATCTTCGATTCACTACAATGCATTTCAATGGGGTACTATCATTTATATTGGTCCCAAGATGGCTGCCAGCAATTCCAGGATGAAGTGCTGACAGCCAATCAGATCTCACGATGACATGTGTGGTTAGGCTCCGCCCAGATATATATGTGTTTTTACTTTTGATTTTCTCAGCAACTACTGAACGGATTTACACCATTTAACAAAAGGGTTCTTTCTGAACCCAGAACTACCTCTTTGCCAAATTTGGTGTAATTCCGTTCAGCAGTTCGGGCTGTAGCCTTGTATAAAGTTTCCTATGGGAAATTGATTTTTTTACTCTTATTTTTTTAATTTCTCCGCAACTACTGAACGGATTTACACCATTTAACAAAAAGGGTTCTTTCTGAACCAAGAACTACCTCTTTGCCAAATTTTGTGTAATTCCGTTCAGCAGTTCGGGCTGTAGCCGTGGCTAAAGCTTCCTATGGGAAAATGAATGGGGAAAACACGTTTTGGGACCCCCCTTTTTTCTCGGCCCCTGCTTGATGAATCACCCCGAAACTTTCAGGGTAGGAGCGGACCAGAGCGGGCCATAAAGTTTGAAAATTTTGCGAAGATTCGTCAACCGACGCAAGAGTTATTTCAAATAGAATGTTGCGGATTTCCTCTGGAAAATAGGTCCTAACTATAACTATCTACTGGCGACCGCCAGTAGATAATATATATATATATATATATATTTAGTATACTATGTATACATGTGAAAATGTGTCGGTACACCTGTTTACCTTGGTGGCACGGAAAAAATGGGTGGAACTGACATCAGCACACCGACGAGCCTCTTATGGCTCCTATGACGTCATACGGTGTCGCGAGCGGAGCCGTGCTATTATGACATCGTCGTCGACGTGGGAGAGCTAGGAAAGAATTTCCGCGGAATGCTGGCGCAGGGATATTCACCTAAGTGTTCAGGCCAGTCCTTTGGGAGCAACTGTTTATGTTGCCACTCCAGAAACTGAAACCAGTGATCCGAGGGCAGAGGCCCTGCAGATGGCATACGAGGTGGGGAGCCCAGTCGTGTGCACCGGCGGGGCAGCGAAGTGACAAGCACCACTACCCACAGAAAAGGTAACAAGGGCACTGAATAACACAGGATCTTCTCTTTGTATCTGGCAGGAACAACAAGGATAAAATGCCCTAGTTCCAAAATGTAGAATTAGTGCTACAACGGTCTTCAAGAGGACCTGCGATGGATGCCGCTTCTGCCTTCCGTACACTGGAGGCGGCACATGGGTCACGCGGTACGGTCATACTGCGGTGGGACGCACACTCGTTGACCTCTCATGGCACTGCTCCACACTTCGGGGACAACGCTTTCCATTAGCTGTGTTTTCTGATGACGTGTCGTGCCGGCCCCGTCCAACAGCAGACCCCCTTTAGATCCAAACAGACTCTTCCACTCTCTCACCGGAAGTGAAACCAGGCCACGCGGACACTTTCACAATACAACAGCCGGGAATGCACTTTTCGGTAAAAAAAACACATTCCTTCCTCCTAATTTATCAAATAAACGATTCACTGAAGAACAGGGGACAGCTTCGATCGGTAAACAACCGTTACAATGACTTTTTTACTTCGCGATACCATTACAACGCATGCATTACCACGCATGCGTTGTACATCGCGAAGTCATTACTACGCATTTTTTTAGAACGCATGGTCATTTACCGCGCATGCCTTTACAACAAATTTTGTTGTGAAGGTATGTATGGTAAATGACCATGAGTCCTAAAAAAATGTAGAGCGATCCACGTCGTTGTAAGGAAACAGAGGCTGTTCCGTTTCCTCACAACGACGTGCACCGCCCCTCAGAGACGACATGAAGCAGGAACAACGAGGAGAGAGGAACCACGAGGAGTGAGAGGTAAGGGGGATTGGGCATGGGGTGGTGGTTACTTTTCTAGGGTTTAGGGTAGTGCAGAGGTGTTTGGGTAGTGTAGGGGGTCGTGCTGAGGGTAGTGGTTTAGGGTTTAGGGTAGTGCAGTGGTGTTTGTGTAGTGCAGGGGGTCGTGCTGGGGGTAGTGTTTTAGGGTTTAGGGTAGTGCATTGGGGTTTGTGTAGTGTAGGGGGTCGTGCTGGTGGTAGTGTTTTAGGGTTTAGGGTAGTGCAGTGATGTTTGTGTAGTGTAGGGGGTCATGCTTGGGGTAGATTTAGGGTTTAGGGTAGTGCAGTGGTGTTTGTGTAGTGTAGGGGGTCATGCTGGGGGTAGTGTTTTAGGGTTTAGGGCAGTGCAGTGGTGTTTGTGTAGTGTAGGGGGTCGTGCTGGGGGTAGTGTTTTAGGGTTTAGGGTAGTGCAGTGGTGTTTGGGTAGTGTAGGGGGTTGTGCTGGGGTAGTGTTTTAGGGTTTAGGGTAGTGCAGTGGTGTTGGTGTAGTATAGGGGGTCGTGCTGGGGGTAGTGTTTTAGGGTTTAGGGTAGTGCAGTGGTGTTTGGGTAGTGTAGGGGGTCGTGCTTAGGGTAGATTTCAGGTTTAGGGTAGTGCAGTGGTGTTTGGGTAGTGTAGGGGGTCGTGCTGGGGGTATATTTAGGGTTTAGGGCAGTGGTGTTTGGGTAGTGTAGGGGGTCGTGCTGGGGGTAGATTTAGGGTTTAGGGTAGTGCAGTGGTGTTTGGGTAGTGTAGGGCGTCGTGCTGGGGGGAGTGTTTTAGGGTTTAGGGTAGTGCAGTGGTGTTTGGGTAGTGTAGGGGGTCGTGCCAGGGGTAGTGTTTTAGGGTTTAGGGTAGTGCAGTGGTGTGTGGGTAGTGTAGGGGGCCGTGCTAGGGGTAGTGGTTTCGGGTTTAGGGTAGTGCAGTGGTGTTTGGGTAGTGTAGGGGGTACTGCTGGGGGTAGTGTTTTAGGGTAGGTCAATGGTGTTTGGGTAGTGTAGGGGGTACTGCTGGGGGTAGTGTTTTAGGGTTTAGGATAGTGCAGTGGTGTTTCGGTAGTATAGGGAGTACTGCTGGGGGTAGTGTTTTAGGGTTTAGGGTAGTGCAGTGGTGTTTGGGTAGTGTAGGGGGTCGTGCTGGGGGTAGTGTTTTAGGGTTTAGGGTAGTGCAGTGGTGTTTGGGTAGTGTAGGGGGTAGTGTTTTAGGGTTTAGGGTAGTGCAGTGGTGTTTGGGTAGTGTAGGGGGTCGTGCTTGGGGTAGTGTTTTAGGGTTTAGGGTAGTGCAGTGGTGTTTGGGTAGTGTAGGGGGTCGTGCTGGGGGTAGTGGTTTAGGGTTTAGGGTAGTGCAGTGGTGTTTGGGTAGTGTAGGGGGTACTGCTGGGGGTAGTGTTCTAGGGTTTAGGGTAGTGCAATGGTGTTTGGGTAGTGTAGGGGGTACTGCTGGGGGTAGTGGTTTAGGGTAGTGCAGTGGTGTTTGGGTAGTGTAGGGGGTACTGCTTGGGTAGTGTTTTAGGGTTTAGGGTAGTGCAGTGGTGTTTGGGTAGTGTAGGGGGTCATGCTGGGGGTAGTGTTTTAGGGTTTAGGGTAGTGCAGTGGTGTTTGGGTAGTGTAGGGGGTACTGCTGGGGGTAGTGTTTTAGGATTTAGGGTAGTGCAGCGGTGTTTGTGTAGTGTAGGGGGTCGTGTTTTAGGGTTTAGGGTAGTGCAGTGGTCTTTGGTTAGTGTAGGGGGTCGTGCGGTGGGTCGTGTTTTAGGGTTTAGGGTAGTGCAGTGGTGTTTGGGTAGTGTAGGGGTTCATGCGGGGGGTAGTGTTTTAGGGTTTAGGGTAGTGCAGTGGTGTTTGGGTACTGTAGGGTGTCGTGTGGGGGGTAGTGTTTTAGGGTTTAGGGTAGTGCAGTGGTCTTTGGGTAGTGTAGGGGGTCGTGCTGGGGTAGTGTTTTAGGGTTTAGGGTAGTGCAGTGGTCTTTGGGTAGTGTAGGGGGTCGTGCTGGGGGTAGTGTTTTAGGGTTTAGGGCAGTGCAGTGGTGTTCGGGCAGTGAAGGGGGTCGTGCTGGGGCTGGTGTTTCAGGGTTTAGGGCAGTGCAGTGGTGTTCGGTGAGTGTAGGGGGTCGTGCTGGGGCTGGTGTTTCAGGGTTTAGGGCAGTGCAGTGGTGTTCGGGCAGTGTAGGGGGTCGTGCTTGGGCTGGTGTTTCAGGGTTTAGGGCAGTGCAGTGGTGTTCGGGCAGTGTAGGGGATCGTGCTGGAGGTGGTGTTTCAGGGTTTAGGGCAGTGCAGTGGTGTTCGGGCAGTGTAGGGGGTCGTGCTGGGGATGGTGTTTTGAGGGTTTTGGGCAGTGCAGTGGTGTTCAGGCAGTGTAGGGGGATGTGCTGGGGGTGGTGTTTCAGGGTTTTGGGCAGTGCAGTGGTATTCGGGCAGTGTAGGGGGATGTGCTGGGGTGGTGTTTCAGGGTTTCGGGCAGAGCAGTGGTGTTCGGGCAGTGTAGGTGGTCGTCCTGGGGGTGGTGTTTTAGGGTTTAGGGCAGAGCAATGGTGTTCGGGCAGAGTAGGGGGTCATGCTGGGGGTGGTGTTTAGGGTTTAGGGCAGTGCAGTGGTGTTCGGGCAGTGTAGGGGGTCGTGTTTCAGGGTTTAAGGCAGTGCAGTGGTGTTCGGGCAGTGTAGGGGGTCGTGCAGGGTTTGGTGTTTCAGGGTTAGGGGGGTCATGCAGGGGGTGGTGTTTCAGGGTTTAGGGCAGTGCAGTGGTGTTCGGGCAGTGTAGGGGGTCTTGCTGGGGGTGGTGTTTCAGGGTTTAGGGCAGTGGTGTTCGGGCAGTGTAGGGGGTCTTGCTGGGGGTGGTGTTTCAGGGTTTAGGGCAGTGCAGTGGTGTTCGGGCAGTGTAGGGGGTCGTGCTGGGGCTGGTGTTTTAGGGTTTTGGGCAGAGCAGTGGTGTTCGGGCAGTGTAGGGGGTCGTGCTGGGGATGGTGTTTCAGGGTTTAGGGCAGTGCAGTGGTGTTCGGGCAGTGTAAGGGGTCTTGCTGGGGGTGGTGTTTCAGGGTTTAGGGCAGTGGTGTTCGGGCAGTGTAGGGGGTCTTGCTGGGGGTGATGTTTCAGGGTTTAGGGCAGTGCAGTGGTGTTCGAGCAGTGTAGGGGGTCATGCTGGGGGTGGTGTTTCAGGGTTTAGGGCAGTGCAGTGGTGCTCGGGCAGTGTAGGGGGTCGTGCTGGGGCTGGTGTTTCAGGGTTTTGGGCAGTGCAGTGGTGTTCGGGCAGTGTAGGGGGTCATGCTGGGGGTGGTGTTTCAGGGTTTAGGGCAGTGCAGTGGTGTTCGGGCAGTGTAGGGAGTCGTGGGGGCTGGTGTTTCAGGGTTTAGGGCAGTGCAGTGGTGTTCGGGCAGTGTAGGGGTCATGCTGGGGCTGGTGTTTCAGGGTTTAGGGCAGTGCAGTGGTGTTCGGGCAGTGTAGGGGGTCGTGCTGGGGCTGGTGTTTCAGGGTTTAGGGTAGTGCAGTGGTGGTCGGGCAGTGTAGGGGGTCGTGCTGGGGCTAGTGTTTCAGGGTTTAGGGCAGTGCAGTGGTGTTCAGGCAGTGTAGGGGGTCATGCTGGGGGTGGTGTTTCAGGGTTTAGGGCAGTGCAGTGGTGTTCAGGCAGTGTAGGGGGTCTTGCTGGGGGTGGTGTTTCAGGGTTTAGGGCAGTGGTGTTCAGGCAGTGTAGGGGGTCTTGCTGGGGGTGATGTTTCAGGGTTTAGGGCAGTGCAGTAGTGTTCGGGCAGTGTAGGGGGTCGTGCTGGGGGTAGTGTTTCAGGGTTTAGGGCAGTGCAGTGGTGTTCGGGCAGTGTAGGGGGTCGTGCTGGGGGTGGTGTTTCAGGGTTTAGGGCAGTGCAGTGCAGTGGTGTTCGGGCAGTGTAGGGGGTCGTGCTGGGGGTAGTGTTTTAGGGTTTAGGGCAGTGCAGTGGTGTTCGTGCAGTGTAGGGGGTCGTGCTGGCGTAGTGTTTTAGGATTTAGGGCAGTGCAGTGGTGTTTGTGTAGTGTGCAGCGCATGCGCTGCGTCGCTAGGCGAGACCTAAAAAGCATTGCACCAAGATGGCTGCCAACACTTCCTGGATTGAAGTGTTGGCAGCCAATTAGAGCCAAGCTTGTGCTTGTGTAGTTAGGTCCCGCCCAGATATATAAAGATTTTTTCCTTTAACCGCTTCCATGCGCGGCCGATTTTCGCCCTGTGCGAGGCGTTTCATTAAGCGGACGGGTTCATGACGAGCTCAGCTCGTCATGCGCACACGAGCACTGCGCAGCATGACGAGCTGAGCTCGTCATGAGCATGGAAGGGGTTAATATCTCGAAAACTACTGAACGGATTTACACCATTTAAAAAAAAGGGCGCTTTCTGAACCAAGCACTACCTTTTTGCCAAATTTAGTGTAATTACGTTCAGCAGTTTAGCTGTAACCAAGTCTTAAGTTTCCTATGGGAAATTAATTTTTTGACCTCTATTTTTTTAATTTCTCAGGAACTACTGAACGGATTTACACCATTTAAAAAAAGGGCGCTTTCTGAACCAAGGGCTGCCTTTTTGCCAAATTTGTTGTAATTCCGTTCAGCAGTTCGGGCTGTAGCCGTGTCTAAAGTTTACTATGGGAAATAACATGGGGAAAACGCGTTTTGGGACTCCCCTTTTTTCTCGGCCCCCGCTTGACGAATCATCCCGAAACTTTCAGGATAGGAGCTGACCGGAGCGCCTCACTAGTTTTGAAAATTTCGCGAAGATTCGACATCCGGCGCTAAAGTTATTGGGAAAAGAAAAAAACGCTTTTCCTATGGAAACTAGGTCCTAACTATAACTATCTACTGGCGACCGTCAGTAGATAATATATATATATATATCTATCATACACAATTGTCCGGTAGTGCGGGGCTTAACCATGCGGCGGTCCTGAACGAATTCCGGAAATCCTAGAAATAGCATCAGCTTATTCTTACAATGAAAGAAAGAAGATTCAGGACACTCCAAGGTGCTAAATGCTGTTTATTGCAGTACAGATAGCCTCCTACCGACGTGTTTCGCCTTTACGGCTTGGTCACGGTAAGGCAAGCATTGTTTCACTTCCGTATACATACAGTGGTGATTAGACATAGAAAGTGGACCTGCGTGATACTGGCAGAAAACTGATGGGCGCCATCTTATAATGGTTAAAACCCGTATTCAAGGCTCATTCTATCTTATAATAGTAAAAAAGTACAAGTGCCTGCATTTCAGATACCGTTTAAAGCTGCACATGTGATACAGTTTAAAACAAACAACTCATGTACCTTGTTGTATAGCAGAATAAAGTGCAAATACAAACACGATTGTGAACTTGATAGTACATATTCGCTTGATAATCGAATACCCTCTATCTGTACAAACATTGCTTTAAAGTTGCAAGTGCCTCTGTTTCAGGGTCCATTTAAAACTGTGTGTGTACTACAGTTTAAAACAAGCCATTCATGTACCTTGTTGTATGGCAAAAAAATGCAAGTGCAAACATGGTTGTAAATGTAATAAAACATATTCGTCTGTTGATCGACTGCACTTTATCTGGCAAACATTACTTTAAGGTTAGAATGTAACATTTTACAATTCATCCCCTATTTTCGAAGATGTATATTCCACCATAAACACAATCATTTCACGATCAACATCACTTCGTCGAGTGCAAATACGCAACAATCCAGCCCTAGTGGGCCTTTCAACATACAGTATGGCTCTCTTTTGCACTGTTCAATCCTGCCCAAGTGGGCCTGTAAGCTTAATGGATACTTATTTATTATTGAAATGTCGGTGGCCGTACCCCAGTGGGCTTAATAATACCGTTATATATATATATATATATATATATATTATCTACTGGCGGTCGCCAGTAGATAGTTATAGTTACAACCTATTATCCATAGGAAATCCGCGACATTCTATTTGAAATAACTCTCTTGCTGGTTGACGTATCTTCGCAAAATTTTCAAACTTTGTGGCCCGCTCCGGTCCGCTCCTACCCTGAAAGTCTCGGGGGGATTCGTCAAGCGGGGGCCGAGAAAAAAGGGGGGTCCCAAAACGCGTTTTCCCCATGCAATTTTCCATAGGAAACTTTAGACACGGCTACAGCCCGAACTGCTGAACGGAATTACACCAAATTTGGCAAAGAGGTAGTTCTTGGTTCAGAAAGAACCCTTTTTGTTAAATGGTGTAAATCCGTTCAGTAGTTGCTGAGAAAATCAAAAGTAAAAAGATAGTGATATCTATGGCCGAGTAGGGTCCGCGTACCCTCCCGATCACGAGCTGCATGTTAATTGGCTGTCAGCTGGCTGTCAACATTCCGATTCAGGCAATGTTGGCAGCCATTTTGTCCCTCGGTAGAACCGAGGGACAGAAACAAGTGCGCAAAGCGCACAAAGGGGGCAGGGTAGAAACACCCTGACCCCCTAGGTTTGCTCAGGGGGTCCCACAAGGACTCCCGCGCTTCGATGTTAATTGGCCCCCGGGTGGGCCAAGTCCCGGGGGCATTTTGGGGGGGTTAATTTTATGTGTGGGGGGCCTCTAAGGGCCCCCAAGCCCCGGGGACCACCACCCCCGGGGCTTTATGGATAATGGTGCGGGAGGGCTCTGAGCCCTCCCGCAGCCCCGGGGACCACCACCTCCCCGGGGCTTCTTTTTTTATATTTGAAAAACCTGTGTGGGGGCTCCAGCCCCCACACGCCCGGGACCACCACCTCCCGGGGCACTAAGAAAAATTAAAATGGGGGTCCGTTTTGGACCCCCAAGCCCCGGGGACCACCACCTCCCCGGGGCTTTCTCGATGTAGGGAGGGGGGGCCGCGCGGCCCCCTCCTGGAGCCTGTGGTGGCCCTGGGGACCGCCACCCCCAGGGCCGGCTCCTGCAGTGTCCCGGGGTGCCTACCCCCGGGACACTGCTGTTTGCAATGACAGGACGGGAGCCTCGCGGCTCCCGTCCTGTCATTGCAAACTTGCTTTGGATATTGGAAGAGAGAGCAGGAAACCTGCTCTCTCTTCCAATATCCAAAGCCGATGCTTTTCCACATGGGGAGCTGCATCTTAGCAGCTCCCCATGTGTAAAGCAATGCCGGCTTCCGTAGGACACGGGGAGCCGGCGGGACTGTGGGGGATTGGGGACCCCCACAGTCCCCAACGAGAGGCCAGGCCCCGGGGGATGGGGTCCCCGGGGCCATAAGTGGCCACGGAGGGGGGCCACGCAGCCCCCCTCCCCAAAGTAACAAAAAGTAAAAAAAAAAAAAAAAAAGTGCAAGGCCAGCCCCGGGGATGGGGTCCCCGGGGCCTTAAATGGCCTGAGGAGGGGGGCCACGCAGCCCCCTCCAAATAAAAACAAAAAGAGGCCATGCCCCGGGGGATGGGGTCCCCGGGGCCAATACAGGCCCAGGGAAGGGGGCCACGCGGCACCCTTCCTGTTTTTTTTTTTAATTTTAATTTTAAAAAGGGGGTAAGGCCCTGGGGGATGGGGTCCCCAGGGCCTAAAAATAGGAAAAGGAAGGGGGCCACACGGCCCCCTTCAGGGAAAAAACAAAAAAAAACGATTGGGCCCGCAGGCCCCGCCCCTTCCTTCACCACTCTGCAAACGCGCCCCCTGGCACGTTTGCAGAGGAGAACGAATTCCCCTTGAATACTGGGGGTCCCTGGGGCCAACTAGCCCACCAGGAACCTCCAGTAAGCGCCAGGGGCTGCCTTGCAGAGAGGTGCACAGAGGCCACGCCCCTTTTACACCTCTCTGCAACGCAGCTCTGTGGCGCTTTTGGAGGAACATGGTGGGCTAGTTGGACTCCAGGGACCCTCAGGATTCAAGGGAGTTAATCCCCCGACTTAAAACGCGCCACGGGGCGCGTTTGCACAGTGGTGAAGGGAGGGGCGGGGCTTCAGGTGACATGTGTGCAAACAGGCCCCGTGGCGCGTTTTAAAATGGGGAATTAAATCCTCTTCAATCCTGAGGGTCCCTGGGGGCCAACTAGCCCAACAGGTACGTCCAGAAAGCGCCACAGAGCTGCGTTGCAGAGAGGTGTAAAAAGGGTGTGGCCTCTGTACATGTCTCTGCAACGCAGCCCCCTGGCGCATACTGGAGGTTCCTGGTGGGCTAGTTGGCCCGTAGGGACCCTCATGATTCAAGGGGACTTAATCCCCCAACTTAAAACGCGCCACGGGGCGCGTTTGCACAGATGTCACCTCAGGCCCCGCCCCTCCCTTCACCATTGTGCAAATATTCCTCTAAAATCAGCCGAAATACGAATTCCGATTTACTCACCTGTTATCAGGAGAGACCTCAGTGCTGCATCTTTCAGCCCAGTACTGATCCTCAAAAGTAATTTTAACCGTACTTACCGGTAACTTGAATTTCCTTCATAGGCTAACATTGACTGGTTTCACTTGGAAATTCTTCTAAGTGTGGAGTTTTGGAACTTTAAAATATTCCTCTAAAATCAGCCGAAATACGAATTCCGATTTACTCACCTGTTATCAGGAGAGACCTCAGTGCTGCATCTTTCAGCCCAGTACTGATCCTCAAAAGTAATTTTAACCGTACTTACCAGTAACTTGAATTTCCTTCCATAGGATATCATTGCCTGCTTTTTGCTGAAAAAGTTTCTAAGTGTTGATTTTTGAAACATACAAATATTCCTCTAAAATCAGCCGAAATCCGAATTCCGATTTACTCACCTGTTATCAGGAGAGACCTCAGTGCTGCATCTTTCAGCCCAGTACTGATCCTCAAAAGTAATTTTAACCGTACTTACCGGTAACTTGAATTTCCTTCATAGGCTAACATTGACTAGTTTCACTTGGAAATTCTTCTAAGTGTGGAGTTTTGGAACTTTAAAATATTCCTCTAAAATCAGCCGAAATACGAATTCCGATTTACTCACCTGTTATCAGGAGAGACCTCAGTGCTGCATCTTTCAGCCCAGTACTGGTCCTGAAAAGTAATTTTAACCGTACTTACCGGTAACTTGAATTTCCTTCATAGGCTAACATTGACTGGTTTCACTTGGAAATTCTTCTAAGTGTGGAGTTTTGGAACTTTAAAATATTCCTCTAAAATCAGCCGAAATACGAATTCCGATTTACTCACCTGTTATCAGGAGAGACCTCAGTGCTGCATCTTTCAGCCCAGTACTGATCCTCAAAAGTAATTTTAACCGTACTTACCGGTAACTTGAATTTCCTTCATAGGCTAACATTGACTGGTTTCACTTGGAAATTCTTCTAAGTGTGGAGTTTTGGAACTTTAAAATATTCCTCTAAAATCAGCCGAACTACGAATTCCGATTTACTCACCTGTTATCAGGAGAGACCTCAGTGCTGCATCTTTCAGCCCAGTACTGATCCTCAAAAGTAATTTTAACCGTACTTACCAGTAACTTGAATTTCCTTCCGTAGGATATCATTGCCTGCTTTTTGCTGAAAAGTTTCTAAGTGTTGATTTTTGAAACATACAAATATTCCTCTAAAATCAGCCGAAATCCGAATTCTGATTTACTCACCTGTTATCAGGAGAGACCTCAGTGCTGCATCTTTCAGCCCAGTACTGGTCCTGAAAAGTAATTTTAACCGTACTTACCGGTAACTTGAATTTCCTTCATAGGCTAACATTGACTGGTTTCACTTGGAAATTCTTCTAAGTGTGGAGTTTTGGAACTTTAAAATATTCCTCTAAAATCAGCCGAACTACGAATTCCGATTTACTCACCTGTTATCAGGAGAGACCTCAGTGCTGCATCTTTCAGCCCAGTACTGATCCTCAAAAGTAATTTTAACCGTACTTACCAGTAACTTGAATTTCCTTCCATAGGATATCATTGCCTGCTTTTTGCTGAAAAAGTTTCTAAGTGTTGATTTTTGAAACATACAAATATTCCTCTAAAATCAGCCGAAATCCGAATTCTGATTTACTCACCTGTTATTAGGAGAGACCTCAGTGCTGCATCTTTCAGCCCAGTACTGATCCTCAAAAGTAATTTTAACCGTACTTACCGGTAACTTGAATTTCATTCATAGGCTAACATTGACTGGTTTCACTTGGAAATTCTTCTAAGTGTGGAGTTTTGGAACTTTAAAATATTCCTCTAAAATCAGCCGAAATACGAATTCCGATTTACTCACCTGTTATCAGGAGAGACCTCAGTGATGCATCTTTCAGCCCAGTACTGATCCTCAAAAGTAATTTTAACCGTACTTACCGGTAACTTGAATTTCCTTCATAGGCTAACATTGACTGGTTTCACTTGGAAATTCTTCTAAGTGTGGAGTTTTGGAACTTTAAAATATTCCTCTAAAATCAGCCGAAATACGAATTCCGATTTACTCACCTGTTATCAGGAGAGAACCCAGTGCTGCATCTTTTAGCCCAGTACTGATCCTGAAAAGTAATTTTAACCGTACTTACCGGTAACTTGAATTTCCTTCATAGGCTAACATTGACTGGTTTCACTTGGAAATTCTTCTAAGTGTGGAGTTTTGGAACTTTAAAATATTCCTCTAAAATCAGCCGAAATACGAATTCCGATTTACTCACCTGTTATCAGGAGAGACCTCAGTGCTGCATCTTTCAGCCCAGTACTGATCCTCAAAAGTAATTTTAACCGTACTTACCGGTAACTTGAATTTCCTTCATAGGCTAACATTGACTGGTTTCACTTGGAAATTCTTCTAAGTGTGGAGTTTTGGAACTTTAAAATATTCCTCTAAAATCAGCCGAAATACGAATTCCGATTTACTCACCTGTTATCAGGAGAGAACCCAGTGCTGCATCTTTTAGCCCAGTACTGATCCTCAAAAGTAATTTTAACCGTACTTACCAGTAACTTGAATTTCCTTCCATAGGATATCATTGCCTGCTTTTTGCTGAAAAAGTTTCTAAGTGTTGATTTTTGAAACATACAAATATTCCTCTAAAATCAGCCGAAATCCGAATTCTGATTTACTCACCTGTTATCAGGAGAGACCTCAGTGCTGCATCTTTCAGCCCAGTACTGGTCCTGAAAAGTAATTTTAACCGTACTTACCAGTAACTTGAATTTCCTTCCATAGGCTAACATTGACTGGTTTCACTTGGAAATTCTTCTAAGTGTGGAGTTTTGGAACTTTAAAATAGTCCTCTAAAATCAGCCGAAATACGAATTCCGATTTACTCACCTGTTATCAGGAGAGACCTCAGTGCTGCATCTTTCAGCCCAGTACTGATCCTCAAAAGTAATTTTAACCGTACTTACCAGTAACTTGAATTTCCTTCCATAGGAATCCATTGTCTGGTTTTCAGCAGAAAAGTTTCAAAGTGTCGATTTTCACAAACTACAAATATTCCTAAAAAATCGCCTGTATGACTTAAACGCATTCTTTCAACTGTTTACAGGAGATGCACCAGTGCTGGATCCAGGATCCAACACTGAGTAAGAAAAAGTAACGATAACAGTTTTTAACTTCTAAGTGAATTTCCTTCCATAGGATAACATTGGTGATTCTATGAGAAAAAGTTTCTAAGTGTGAACTTTTAAAGTACAATAATATTCCTTAAAAATCACGACTGTAACCAAAACGCTTTTACTCAACTGTTTACAGGAGATGTCCCAGGACTGAATCTAGGATCCAGTAATGTGGTTAGAAAAGTAATCCATAAAGTAACTAATTGCATTTAACTAGAAATTCACATTGAGCTGAATGTTGCATTGTGTTTGAAAATGTGTTGCCCATTGCAACAACTGTAACTACTGTACTTAAAAGTCTATTGCCTATGTGCAAAGTAATTAAACTAAAGTAATTCATTCTGAGAAAGTATTTTTTGTAATGTAATGTATAATGTAATTACAATGTAATTTAAAAAATAAAATATGTAAAAAAAAATTGTTTCTAAAAAATTTGGAAATCAGTATGAAAAAAATTTATATAACAATTAATACATTTAAAAATTGTCATTTACAAAACCTTTGAAATTCACTGAAAAAACTGTAGGTTTCAGACATGTTATAGTTACAAATTAGCATTTAAAAAACCTTTGAAATTCACTGAAAAAACCATAGGTTTCAGGGACGTTATAGTTACAAATTAGCATTTAAAAAACCTTTGAAATTCACTGAAAAAACCATAGGTTTTAGGGACAGTTATAGTTAGTTGGACATTGCACTCGTACAAAACCCGTGAAATTCCCCCGTTATAGTTAGTCCAGCTAACTATAACTCGCGCCCGCAATGCACTGCTGATGACGTCACATATTACATCACTCATGACATGGTCAGTGACATCACTGATGACATCACTGATGACATCTCAAATGACATCACTGATGACATCATCCACGTGATAATCTGATGCACCTCCTCACACTCTAATATAACCTTTGATACACCCACTCTAAATTACAGACTGCCATTCGCAAAACCATAGACACTCCAACACCAATAACTACATACCCACTCACTGATTCTTAGGTCTACGCACACATCCACTCACTCACCCGTACAGTCACTCATACTTACGGTCACTCAGTACAGGACTATCATATGCACTCATACTCCTATATAGACACTCAAACACCGCCACTCATCCATAGAGGTACTCACACACCTAGTCAGTCATGCAAATAATTAAACACACTACCATTTACTCACCTATACAGTTATACACACACCAGCTCACTTACTCATACAAATAGTAGCACATTCTTACGCTCTTATACAATCACTGATACAAGCACACACTCATCCATACAGCCACTATCACAATCACTCACTCTCGCTTATAGCTATTTATATACTCCAACACACATATATACTGCCTTTCACATATGTAGTTACTCACACATGTACCACTGGGACATACATTCACTCACTAACACACTCTTACACACACTTACCCACCCATACAGTCTATCACAGTTGCACTCTTGAAACCATCCACCCAGTGAATCACCCACTCACACATCTATGCACAGAGTTGCACACACCCCTCCCACACAAACACTCAGGCACCCATACAGATACTCAGACAAGCATTCAATAACTCATATAGGCACTCATGTAGCTATTCACAAACACATGCAGCCACTTACACAGCAACAGACAGACGGATACAGACATTCACCCAGTTTAGTCACTAACCCATGCATTCAGTAAGATACGTTAAATCACTCACTTATAGAGTCAGTCACGCACCTACTAAATCATCCATACAGACACTTACACACCCACTCATTCTTCAATACGTCTTTTCCTATATATATTAAAAATATTTAAACTTTACAGAAACACACAGTCACTGGATGATGTCATCAGTGATGTCATCAGTGATGTCATTTGAGATATCATCAGTGATGTCATCAGTGATGTCACTGACCATGTCATGAGGGATGTAATATGCGACGTCATCAGCAGTGCATTGCGGGCGCGAGTTATAGTTAGCTGGACTAACTATAACGGGGGAATTTCACGGGTTTTGTACGAGTGCAATGTCCAACTAACTATAACTGTCCCTAAAACCTATGGTTTTTCAGTGAATATATATATATATACATATATATATATATATATATATATATATATATATCTGTGCTCACACAGTAAGGGTAGACTTAGAAAGCTAATTTGCAGTGGTTGGGATGTTCGTCCTATATACCCTGTTAGTAATGCTTATTACTTTTTTTAGTTGCATCTGCCTAATGATCGCAGCACATTTGCTTCATAATAGACAGCATGAGTGAGTAACGAAGGGGAGGATCTGTTTCAACAATTCCCTTGGGGACTAAAGGGTTATGTTCGAGGTTGCCCAAATCACCTGTTACTCTGAGAAGGTTTGGAGTCCAGGTGAGGCACTGAGAGCTAGCCAGGATTGGCCTGACAAGTACTGACGTTGTAGAGAGACTCAGTCCTAACATACATTGTTCTGCTTTACCATCAGAATCCGTGCAACATGACACTACCAACATTGGTCAGGTACCTATTTAACAGGTCTCCCTGTGTAGTACTTGTGTGTTCCCTAAGTACCCTATAGACCATGACCGTAGACGTCTGTGGTGTTAGGGATTAATCCTCCACAGTATTTTAGGAAGCACCTAAACTTTTTCTGATGGTTGTTCATGCTTGGACCTTTAAAAGAATAGCCATAGAAGTGTTTCCAATCTGTTTCTTTTACTTTATTAGCAATAGCGATGCTGCAGCCTATACCTATAGCTGTTAATTGCAGACCTGCAGTCCATGCACATTTAACTTTACATGGTCTTGGCAATGTGGGCGGTGATGAAACCTTCATGGTTGAAGCCCACGTTGGCTATCATTGGAAGTGTTTTATTCTTGATTCAATTTTCCAGCAATGGATGCTAACACAAACATTTCATACATACACTGACATTGCACCACTGCAGCATATCAGCAGTTAGAAATACCACTCTCTGTTTGGGAACATCAAACTTGACTCCACAGTACCCTCGTACATGTCCTACAACATGTATGTACAGGCCCACTTAGTAATGAAAGTGCCACCTGGCTAGCACTAGCTAGTTATACCCTGACACACAAAACCTCAATTCTAATGAGATACGACAATTATAAAATGGTCTAGTTACACTGAATTGACGCTTAACTCAGTATGTTTCGCACACCTTATTGGCTGTTCCAGCACGGGCAGCTCTAGCAGGGCAACCACTGTTGCCTGCTGTACCTACAATTAGTCCTG
Source organism: Calotriton arnoldi (assembly GCA_963921515.1). Lineage (NCBI taxonomy): Eukaryota > Metazoa > Chordata > Amphibia > Caudata > Salamandridae > Calotriton > Calotriton arnoldi. The sequence continues at coordinate 796,245 of CAWUFW010001226.1, forward strand.
TAATTATTAATGCGATTATGGGTAAAATCCCCACAAAACATAATGAAATTCCTTTTTGGATAGCTCAATGAATCAATCAAATTGAAGCAGTTCCCCCCCCCGTACGGAACCACAAGATAAACATAGAATATTAACTATGTGTTTACCCCTCTGGATTGTTCCCAAAATTGGAATAGGAGACTGCCCCACTTGCTGCATTCTATAACATCACGCATAGTACACCGTCTCCGTCAGTCTTCCCGGAGGTGTTGAAACAAATACAGAATGAACACGGGGCAGCTTCTGCCCTGGATTTGGGGATGAAATTAATGGGAAATGTTCCTTTTGTCTCCTCAATGGTTCATGCCAGCATTAAAGGTGAAGCAGCATCTTTGGCTAAACGCCACGGCTCGCGCAGGCTGCACCTGTCAACCAGGAATGTGAGCTACCTATAATTATCGCTGAGGTGTATATCGCTATAGGTCGCAATAATTTGGGGGCCAGACCAAATAAATTGCATGTTGGCAAACCTGGTTCAGACAAGTACACGACAAGCTGATGATAGTGTTTGCTAAAAACAATGGGGCAAATCCAAACCTAAAGAGAAAGCTAGGTCTCGGGGCGGTTCTCCGCAACCAAAGCCCTCTGACAGACGCTATAATTTGCGTAATCGCCCACGATTGAAACCCCTTGATAGGTATCAGTATTCTGATACTTGTCCTTCTCATTCTTTTCAGGTCTCATTAGATAAACCATATGAGAGAGGAGGACATTCTGAGTGGAGACAAGAAGAGTGTGTGAAACCGAAAAAGAACTCACAATGCCCATCTGACATGAAGATAAAGAAGAAAGATACATTTCCACAATTTAAACCCCAATTTCTAAAAAAGAAAGTTGCAACTCTAACAGCAAAATATGCCACAAACACTGAGAACTCTCCTCCTGACACGGGAGGTGGGTAGTGACTCTCCTCTATAGCGCGACAGAGATCACTATAGTGCACCAGACTCTCCAGGAGTTTCTGGTGGTGAGAGCAATTGATAAATATATTATGGTTGAAACCCCAGACTGAATTAATGAATTTATTACTTGTTCGATTAATTAAAATCATTACAGTAAAAAAGCAACTTTTGTTAAAAATGATTCAATTGTTAAAAATAATTCACCTCTGACCCCTGCCCCTTCCCCAATCCTTCAATGCTGTTGTCCTTATGAACGGCTTACATTCCTTAATTCATTTGAGCACGTTCTCAGGACTTACTTGTAAAAACAATTTAAAACTAGGGCAATAAACTCTGAATTTATGAGATAGAGCTTGGGTAAAAGTATTGGCCTCTCTGGTGTCTGACAGGCTCCGCCCTGCCTCATTCGCCATTTTGCAAAACCCAGCTTGCCAAATAGGGAAAAAGACATCAGACTGACATAGGAGAGACATCTCCTTGTGACGCCTACTTTATGGCAATCCTGATTAAATGCGTAAATTTCCCAAGTCTGGCTAGGTTTCTTGCTGTTGAATCTGAGAAACACAAGGCCGAGGCCTCCCTGCAGGCCCTTGCTCCATTTGCAATGAGTAACGGGCGAAGAAGGCGCCGACGCTCATTGTTCAATTTGGGCAGCAGCACAAAAGGTGTAGCCAGGATTCTTTAGTAAAGGAGCATAGCCTGCACTCAATATTCTTCCCCTTATGAGCCCACGCTGGATAGAAAACTGTGATGCCCAGCGTGATAAGTCTCACGAAGAGTATTTTCCTACGAACTTCCATTGACAGTAAGTAGGGTTGAGCTTTTCCCAGACTATATGATTTGTCCAGTGGCTCTGTGAGTGAGCAGGGGCTGAGGGTTTCGATGTCTAGAGCAAATGATGTTTCCAGGACCTGCTTGTTCACCGCTTTCTTCCAGGAGGATTGACGGATTTCAGATAATTGTAGGCTTGCTGCCTCTATCCTTAAGATGATAATGGCCTGGTCAAGGCTGGTGTGCCAGGCTGTGCCTGTCTCCTCGAAAACGGACCTCAGTTTGTATCTGAGTGACTCTTCCGGAGCCCTCAAGGACCTGATGCTTAACTTTATCAGGTCCAGCCTCCGAAGGCCAAACTCCAGTCTTAGCCTTGTTTTCCTAGTTGCTCGCAGAATGTGCAGCACTGATTTGTATGCCTCAATTTGAGTTGCATTTAGGAACTTGTCCAGCGCTCCGGGGAAGGCCAAATGGCCATAGCTGAGGGCAGGTTACAGTTTTGCTCTTAAAACAGTCAGTATCTGCTCAGCTGTTGGACTTAGCAGATGGTGGCTGAGTTGTCTTAACAAATAAATGGCGTTATTGGCCTTAGATTTGAGATGTTTTAGATGAATATTTGTGATGGCCCTTTCTGAGAGCCAAACCCCAAGGTAGTTATAGGCTGCTACTGTGTCGATTCAGATACCAGTGGGCTTGCCTTTTATGCTGGTGTTTCAATTACCTTGGTCTTCCCCTGATTGATCAGTAAATGGTTATCCTGGTTGAAATGATCCAGCGCATGCAAGGCTCTCTGAAGGCCAACTCTAGTATGGTCCATTATTACAGTATCATCTGCATATTGTAGTATCAGCATCCTCATCCTGCCTAGCCTTGGAGAAACTAGGCTGGCATCTTGCAGAGTGGCCCCCATATCTGCGGTGTAAAGATTGAACAGAAGAGGAGCCAGTACACAGCCCATTTTGAGACCGTTATTTGTAGGAATTTTTGAGGTCACTATGTTGACACTTGTTTTGACCCTAACCCAAGTATCTTTCTATAGCAATGTTAGTGCTTTTAATAAAGTGGGTGGGATTCCACAGCTGGATAATTTCCACCATAGCCTTCTGCGGTCCACTTTGTCAAAAGCTGTGCTGTAGTCATTAAAACAACAGAACAGTGGTATATTCTTCTTCTTAACCACATGAGTTGATAAGTGTGCTAGTGCTATGACATTGTCCATAGTTGAGGAGTGTGACCTGAATCTTGATTGATAAAACGGAATGACGCCTTTTTCTTGTGCCCATGACTCCAAGTCCTTCAGAAGGAGATGAGCATAGGCCTTTTCTTCTATATCAAGCAGTGTGACTAGCCTATAGTTTGAGGTTTGGAACGGTCGCCCTTCTTGAAAATCGGGAAGAGTATGGAGCCCCTCCAGGAGTCCGGTGTCCTTGCTGTTAAGAAGATATTATTAAAAAGTGGGGTTAGAACTGCTGCTCAAAAGTCCGGCGCCAATTTAAATATCGGTGCTGGTATCCCATTTGGCCCTGGTGCTCCATCATTCCTCATTTTCTTGATTGTCTTGATGACTGCGTCGGCTTTTATTAATGTGCCTGGGGACCTACAGTGTCTTGATTCTGGGCTATTCGGTGCTATGTAGCCTTAGTCGAGATTGAAAGTCTAGTGGTATTGTTTTACTCTGTTTAACCCGCGATGCCCTGCTCCCCACTTGGTCGCTTCTGTGGGACCTTCTCCCAAAGAGTTACTCGGATATCATTTTTTACGTGGCTTAACCAATCACTCTCAGCCACCCCCTTCTCTCTCGACACTCCAAGATTTCTCAGTTGGTTGATGTGCCTCCAGAGCCCGCTGAGATTCTTCTCTTTCATCAGGGAGAATAGTTTCAGCCATTCCTTTTCAGTATGTTCTTTTTTATGCTTCTAAACTTTCTTTTTGTAAGTTGACCTCAGGTCTGTGATGGAGAAACTCTCAGGTAAAATGCCCCCTCTTTTCTTGACTATCAGGGCCTTTCATATGGCTCATTTGCATTCGATTATGTCCTTCGAGTAATGTGGATAGCCAGTAATTGGAAGGGGCTTGTTACTTGGGCGCTGTTGTCGTGAGTTACACAGGTATAATTGTAGATCCCCTACTGTATTCTCATAGCCTTTAATTGATGAAACTTGTATTAGTGATTCAGTTCCATTCTGCTTTGTTTCAATCCATGCTCGCAATTTAGCTCCAATTTTAGCAGACCATTTTATCCTTTGAGGTACCTTGTATGTTTCTTCTCCACTCGTCTCAACTATTGGATTATAGGAGGTGGCTCTCAGTGCCTCTAGTAGTAACGTGGCCCTCAATGGTCTGTGATCACTTTCAGCCCTGTCTACGACCTCAAAATCTGTCAGTCCTGCTGCAATAAGTTCACTGACCAGATTATAATTGATTGTTGAGACATTCCGAAAGGTTGGTTTCGGGCGCCAGAGTGGAGACCCCAGACTGTTGTGTAGGCCCTTCAGATAGATTATATAATTTGGATATACAAATTGAGGGTGACATACAATGCACCATATGGATAATATTCTGGAAAAATGTAACATTATCATATGACATTCTCTTGGCGGAGGTCGATTGACCCCTGCAGTTTGTGCGCACATCCCCACAAGGTGAGAATGTCATGATCCATTCATTTTCTGAGCTTGTCACTGATGAAGTCAAACAAGCATATGCATCTCAATGGGCTCTTGCACAAGCCCCTGCGTATACCGCAATCAGAGAAACACTCTTGCAATTAGAAAACTGAGGCTTAATTGAGCCCCGTATTTCTCAAATGGATAACCTTCTTTTTCCAGAGGTGAAGCTGGACCACTCATACAGTAGTCTTAGACTACAGACATTTAAATAGTCATGCATGCACTTTTGCAATACAAAATACACATAGTGCGGCACTTATCAATAATATAATCGGTAAAAAATATAAAACAACCTTGGTTTTTTCCAACTGTTATTTCTGCAGAATATAGGGCCTGAAAGCAGGAATTGGACCTTCTTCTCTGTGCTAGGCTCTCAAAGTTACTTTTGTTAACTCCCCATGGGCTATAAGAACAGTCCGGGACTGTTTGCTGCCCGCATTGTGTCAATTCTATAAGAGATTGACGAAGGCGCATTGTCCTAAGTAGATCTGCCTGATGGACGATGAGTTAAACACTCTTTTAGCCAGAGTAGATCACATAATATTGGGATTTGCTGAATGTGGCTACAACTTCAACTTTAAAAAACTTTAAAAAATCAAATATAGCATTTCTAAATGTCCTATTTCTAGGGTACCAACTTACACATGAAGGAAAGAGCCTTGCACCATACTTCTTGGAGAAGAGTGCTCGGCTACAACCACCAAATAAGGAGTCCTTAATTTTGGTAGAACTTACATTTCTGTTATGTGCAAACCATTATATGAATAACTTCAACCTGACTTTTCCAATTTGCATTGACATCAGACCACACAGCCATACTCAGATCAATGCAATCTGACTTACTTGCTACAGGACACTTACATACACGTGTCAATATCACAAACCTTGTCATCCATATTGTTGCAGGTGCCATTAGCTTTACATATTTCACCTTTTATAAAGGTGAAACAGTGCTGATTGCAAATAAATCAAATTTATATTCCAATGCGGAAATGCATTTTGCACCCCCTGAAAAAATACTGACTGCAGTTCAGATGGCTGTGATTGAGGAACGGCCACTAGCACAAGGGACGTGCATTATTTTTGTGACACCCATTCCAGCATTACAGGCTGTCCTAATGCGCAAGTTCTACATCCACGTTGGCTACAATGGGCAACATCATTAACAGCACTAGATGTAGACTTTGTATTTCAACCATCTTTACAAATAAAAGCATTTCTCCAATATGATCATGTATATCCCATGCCCAGAAATATTTTACCTGTTGAGCAGTCTAAATATATTGTTTACACTGACGGTTTAGCCCAGCCTGCCATAGGTACCAAGCACCAATATTCAGCGCCATGGGCCTCCATTCATGGTGTGCTGTTGGATGGTAAATTCCAACCACAAGAAACTTGCACACAGTCTCTGGGAGACTGCACTGCGCAGCTGAGTGAACTGAAAGCATTAATTCTTGCACTTGAACATACGGATCATGAATTCCCCACACTTATACTGTGTGATTCATATTATTGTATTCAGTATTTTAATGACAATTTACATTATTGGCACCAGAAGGCATTCAATGATTCTGATGGAAACACCATAAAGCATAAATTGCTTTGGATGAAGGTGGTGAACCTCAAAGATAGGTTGCCGCCAACTCAAGTAATTCATATATTGAGTCATCAGCGTGTTGGAAAACACATTGTTGGGAGTTCTCTGGCAGATGAAGCTACCAAATTTGCAGTGTCAACTGCAACAGTTGCTGCGATTATTCATTCTCATACGAGGGTAGATGATGATATACTGGCTGCCGTTAAAGCTACACATGAAGGCACCACTTTTCATAGGGGTTTTTCAGCTAAATATACATACCATTTAAGTAATGTTCCCTTTCCTACAATTCCAGGGGTTGGTGATCGTGTGATTTCCAAACAAGACCGCAGGCTAGCCTTAGTGATAGCTGCACGTGAAGGTGTTGCTTCTGCACACGCTGGTGTGGCGACCATAATTGTTTTATTACAACAATGTTATTGGTGGCATGGCTTATACAAACAAGCCAAGAAATATGTTCTTTGTTGTGACATTTGTCAACAAATTAAATGCTCTACAGTCGCTCTCCCACCACAGACACGCCTGTTGATTTCCTACAAACGTTTTGGCTGCATTTATATGGACCATTCTGATCCTCTTAATTCGGATGGTGCATTTAAATTTTCTTACTTGCAGTTGATTCTTGCTCATGATTCCTCTGGGTGTGGCCACAACGTTCGGCTTATGCTCCTACTGTTATTAAAGATTTATATGTCTTTATCGGAACATGTGCATGTACTGCATTCCACTCGGACCAGTACCCTGCTTTTGTCTTGAAAACGTATAGGGATTCAATGGTTTCCCTGGGTGTAGAGGTGCATTACTCCTCCCCCACCATCCTGAGGGAAATTCCGTAGTTGAGAACCATGACTTAAAGCAATACTTAACAAGTAGAGTATTAGGTTCAGGGTGTAGCTGGATCCATCACTTATACGGGGTATAAAGAACACTTAATATTCTCCCTAAAAGATCTCTGGGTGGCCGAACCCCACACAAGGTCCTTTTTGGCATCAAAATGTATGTTCCAGACCTTGAAGGTCCAGACATCATGGCAGCAGCTATGCAGTTTGACATAAATGATCGCTCTGCTGTCTTACCGGATTTCCAGCACTTCAGTGATGACCAAGCTAACAAACAGATGAAGATGTCTACCTCTAGCACAACCAAAGAGCAGTCAATGCCTTCTGGATGGATTCCCCAAGTTGGGGATCTCGTTCATGAAAAGATAGTGGTGAAGAAGGGCTTTGACCCATCATACAGTGCACTGGTGCCAGTCCTTGGCGTTACAGGTACAAGAACCATGGTATTGCCACCGCTTGCTGGTTGTAAAGACAATCAATTTGTCTCCATTGATCAGGTAAAATTAAATCATGTGGCCGATGGTAAACAGTAGGCCACGAGGACTTCTTGGAAGTTCCCTAACTACTCTCGCTGCCACACAAGCATTTACTCTACAGATTGTAAGCAGCATCAAAGCTGTTCACTTGGGACAGGAAAGAAAATTCCGGTAGAGAGGACCACCTAGCTACATTCATCAGGTATGGGGTCTGAGGCCAATTCCAGGGATCACTGATATATGCCTATCCTCACACCGTAAGGGTAAACTTAGTCAGATAGCTAATTTGCCATCGTTGGGATGTTCGGCCTATATACCCTGTTAATAATACTTATTATTTTGTTTAGTTGCATCTCCCTAATGATCACAGCACATTTGCTTCATAATAGACTATGATGGTTTCAATAAATGTATAGGAAACTTTCTTTGTGTCTCTTTTATGTTTACTATAGGCATTCATGAGTGAGTGAATAACAAAATGGGAGGATTTGTTTCCACGGTTCCCTTGGTGATTATAGGGTCATGTTTGAGGTTGCCAAAATCACCTCTTACTGTGGGAAGGTTAGGAGTCTAGGTAAGGCACCATGAGCTAGTCAGGATTGGGCTGACAGGTATTGATGTTGCAGAGAGACACAGGGGCACATGCATCAAGCTAGGCAATTGCGATTCCTTAATAGCTATTATTAAGGAATCGCTATTAAGGAATCGCAATTGCCTATGCATGTAGAAATCGCTCAATAAATAGCGATTCCTAAACATTCCTTAATTGCTACTCGCAAATTGCGTAGTCGCAATTAAGGAATACCTACCCATTCATTCCTATGGGCCATGAGGCCCATAGGAATGAATGGGAAGATATTCACTATTAGCGATTCGCTATTAAAGAATGGCTAATAGCGGGAGCTATTTCAAGGGTGCCAGGGTGTCAAAAGGACACCCTGTTGCACCCTGAAATCTGCATATGAGTACATCTTGACACACACATGCCCCAAGGGCATGTGTGTGTGTAAAATGGAAGTTTGAAATGAATGAACGTGGGTCCCGTGCTCACTGCGCCACTGGAGTCAGGCTATCCTGGCTGATGAGGGCTGAATGCCCGAAACCGGTCCTAGGATGCTTGATTCCGGTCCAGGGAAGACATGGCTTGGCAGTTCGGTCTGGACTGTTCCCATGAGGCACAGGGTCAAGACTGATTTGCATATGGCCATGTCTGAACTGGGGTGGCGTGGTGAAGCAAAATAACGATGGATTAAACTCAGATCTGTGACTGGGGGTGAATGTTTGCCATTGTGCAACATTCCGTGCATCATCTTGTGTGTTTTGCAATTCGCCCCAAGTGGGAAGGGTATGCCCAGACGTGGGTCCCGTGCTCACTGCGCCACTGGAGTCAGGCTATCCTGGCTGATGAGGGCTGAATGCCCAAAACCGGTCCTAGGATGCTTGATTCCGGTCCAGGGAAGACATGGCTTGGCAGTTCGGTCTGGACTGTTCCCATGAGGCACAGGGTCAAGACTGATTTGCATATGGCCATGTCTGAACTGGGGTGGCGTGGTGAAGCAAAATAACGATGGATTAAACCCAGATCTGTGACTGGGGGTGAATGTTTGCCATTGTGCAACATTCCGTCCATCATCTTGTGTGTTTTGCAATTCGCCCCAAGTGGGAAGGGTATGCCCAGACGTGGGTCCCGTGCTCACTGCGCCACTGGAGTCAGGCTATCCTGGCTGATGAGGGCTGAATGCCCAAAACCGGTCCTAGGATGCTTGATTCCGGTCCAGGGAAGACATGGCTTGGCAGTTCGGTCTGGACTGTTCCCATGAGGCACAGGGTCAAGACTGATTTGCATATGGCCATGTCTGAACTGGGGTGGCGTGGTGAAGCAAAATAACGATGGATTAAACCCAGATCTGTGACTGGGGGTGAATGTTTGCCATTGTGCAACATTCCGTCCATCATCTTGTGTGTTTTGCAATTCGCCCCAAGTGGGAAGGGTATGCCCAGACGTGGGTCCCGTGCTCACTGCGCCACTGGAGTCAGGCTATCCTGGCTGATGAGGGCTGAATGCCCGAAACTGGTCCTAGGATGCTTGATTCCGGTCCAGGGAAGACATGGCTTGGCAGTTCGGTCTGGACTGTTCCCATGAGGCACAGGGTCAAGACTGATTTGCATATGGCCATGTCTGAACTGGGGTGGCGTGGTGAAGCAAAATAACGATGGATTAAACCCAGATCTGTGACTGGGGGTGAATGTTTGCCATTGTGCAACATTCCGTCCATCATCTTGTGTGTTTTGCAATCTGCAGATAGGAAGAGCAGTGTGTACACTGCTAGTTTGACTTTTCTACTAAAACCAATGGCAAAGCCACCACTCCCGTATCCTTATATATATGTCTCCCCTAAAGAACACATATGGAGCCCTATGGCAAAGAGCTATATATTGTTAATTAGGACATATAATTTTTCATATGTTATAACAGCAACACTTCGACATTGTCCTTTTGCTGGGGAAAAGTTAGTAGCACATTGGCTAACACAGGGCTACCGGCTGGCATCCCAGCCTGGCTAACTTTGAATGGGACTACCTAACTGGGTACTGCAAGGTATAAAATAAATCATGGCATTAAATCTGACTTGATGGCCAGGTTGAAAATAATGTCTCAATTAAGGTTAAGCAATTTTTATAAAGTTGCCAATCTGTGCTCAGCAAGTCTACTGGCCTCACAAAGGCCTTAGCACACAGACAACTTTCTGCCCACCTGGTGAGACTTGTGAAAAACTCCCATGCTTAGGAACAAAGACAGCTGCCACAGAGTGAGGTATTACCTCCTTGCCCAGGAAGGCCACATAGGGTGTTAGCTCAAAAGGCGAGCTTCAAAGGGGAACCCGCCTTTGAAGGGCCGTCTGTGACAACAACCCCAAGAAAGATGCCATTTGTTCCTGCGGACAAGTTGGAGACAGCGACAGAAAGGAAAAACTGTCCCCAAACCAGTTTTCCCATGGGCGTGTAGTCCACAGGTAGCCACACCTCTAGGGTGGGCTACCAAGCTCCTGGCGACCGAGGAAGGGTCCAGACATGTTGAGAGTGGGTTGAATAGTGCACTCTGGGATTTCCAGGTGACACACATTACAGGAAACACATCGCTAGGAAGGAGGGTACCTAGTAGCCCACTAACTAGTGAGCTGGTGGTCCCATCAGGGCACTTTCCTGGCATAAATATGGCAACCCTGGCTTGCTGTTTACCAGATCATGTTGGATTTGCAAGACGGACTGCACTGCTGCCCTTGAAACATCACGGAGGGAGGCTGCACCATCGGAAGGACTGCAACTTCTGCACTTTGATCTACTGAAGTTTAGACTGTGCCTATGGCTCCTGACCTAGGGAAAAGTTGATTCCTGCGACCAGTCAAAGCAGTGTCTCCAAGGATCAGTCAGCTGATCCCCAGGAACCAGCTCCAGGGACACAAGAGCTGAAGAAGTCCAAACTGGCAAATTGGTAGCCACCGCATAAGTTTTGTCGCTACCTGCCGCCGGGCATACAAAATTACCAATCTTCAATGGCCAAAAGTTGCACCCAAGTCCGCTGGATTCGGGAGTGTTACCAAAGTCTGAATTCATCTACCCAGAGGGACAGCAGCCCACTCCAAAGTATTTCGCCCAACCAAGTGCAAGGAGACCAGTAGCCCAGCATTGGCTAGCCAGCTACTGCAACAAAGGTTACTTCGAGGGACCCCAATCTCTGTGGTCAAAGTTGCCCCACATCACCCATGGACCGAAGATTCACCACAAAGACACCCCCATTGACCACACTTCAATCGGAGCATCCTTGAGCATCTTTTCGCCTGTATCCTCAGTATCAGGGCCACACCATTAAAGTCAATAGCCATCGTCCTGTAAAGTTTGGAACTTGCTTTAAAAAAAGCTCTGGTGGCCAGGTAACTGTCCAAAGTATCCCCTCTGGCCCCCTAGACCTCCATCCTGTTGGACTTGGTCCAGATCCGGGCTGGAGTTGATGAAATAACTCTTTCAAGCTTTTCAAACGTTTACAAACTTTCTGTTAATCAAAGCTTGTTTGAAGTTGCATAAAAAGTATTTATAGCTTCAAAAATCTGAATACAAATAATCCCAAAGCAAGAGTAGTTATGGCTACGACAGCCGCACAAATACTAGTCTTGTAAGGTAATAGTTGTATGCACTCACCCTCTAATGGTCAAACTACTCAACAACCATAAATGCAAATGAACAGACAAACACACACAGAAGGGAGTGGCTCAAGAGTCCAACAATTGTATTATAGATCTTGTTCACTTTTTTTCTTCTCCTTTCACGAAGAACACATAATTCTATGGTGTCGATCCCAAAATAATCTTCTCCAAGACCAAAATAACATTGAAGCCATAGTATGAAGTCTCAAAACAATTCTCTTTATTATTCTCCAAAACATCATTGAAACAGCCCTGCCAACGCGCTTTGTCCTCTGAAAGAACTTCATCAGGGCTGTGAAAAATATACATTTACAGACATGTCTAAGAAAGTGTGATACAAATTGACCATCATTACATCACGTTATCTGAACAATGATACAACACAAAACACTGGCTCCCACCCAACCCACTGTACATACAAAACATGTTTAAAAACAGTTCTGTACATCACTTAATACATGTACAGTATTCTTCTATCACATAGTTACACATAATTCCAATGTTAAAACCCAACGCAGCCACCAATCCCAAACTTATGAAAAAATTGACTTTCATCATCTTCCTTACCAGGATACTGCATGCAATACCTTACTTCAAATTAGTCACTAATAAATTACCCCATCATCACCCTGGATATCTAATCTAATAAACTCACTTTATGTATTTCTTTGCAGCAATATCACGTCCAAGTGTGAGGGAATCAGTTGTCCCAGAGAATCCTAAAGTAAAAAGACATATGGAGTGGTACAAGACTCCTATTAACTGCATTGAAGAATATTATTGAGAAAATTATAGAGCTAGTCTTCTCCATTAAAACCTATCCATAATAGCTAGATATCCTATTGTAATTAGCTTCATATGTAATATCTTTCTAGTTTTCAAAAGAATAAAATGTTATATTACTTACTCGGACCACTCGTATTGTTCCTAGATCATTGTAGAACAATAATTGAAGGCCATATATTAATAATGTAGCTTAATAGCCACACCCCATTAGGTTCTGAAAATAAAAACAGGAAAAGGATGTTACCCTCAACAATAATACTCCTTCTGAGTCTCAAAAAAATATAAATCGTAGTGTCCCTAAAAAGTCAATTAAAACACATCCAAACATAAAGTCAAATCTAATATCTTCCAACAAGACCACATAGTCATGAACAAAAAATCATAACTTACTATGACATTCAAAATTATTCATTATGAATATATGAACAGAGGATATCTCCTAATAAAAATTAATCTTCTCTAAAATTGCTTATCTTAACCTATAAGTATTTATAGGGGGCAACACATACTATCAATAATCTACATTTAAAGGTCAAACTACTGACCAGTATATCAACAAAAAGCACCTTTAGCCACTGACCTGTAAGCTCAGACCAGGTAGCACGACGCGCCACCACTGTTAAGTACCTTCTTCTGAATCTTTGAAGAAGGCACTGAGTACATATAGGTATATTCCACCAATAACCGTCCAGTTCAGTTAAAAAACAACCAGTCACCCCACACCAGTCACTGTGGGACCAGATAGGAAAAACTATTATCCATATAGTCCATTGGTTAAACAATTCTCAACCACTGTCCAATCAAAAATATATGGGAAATGTCAATCCTTCCTAATGCCACCATTACGAGCCAAATGCCAGATTAGAGAGGAACAACCATTTTAGGTAAGCTCATTGGTTGATTGCATTGTCCAATCACATAAGACAAATGCCTCTTCATGCTCTACTCACTGATCCAAAAACAAGGTCGGACCAGAAACCAACGACCATTTTATGTAATCTCATTGGTTGATTGCATTGTCCAATCACATGAATAATATACATACTGTTAAATGCTTTACACTAAGTTCCTTTGTCAAGCCTTGTTGCTCGAAGCCACAGATACTCAGGGTTGAGCAAAGGTTATACAAATGAGCCTGACCAGACCCAAGACAGTTTTTGGAAGAGTTTTCCACAAGAAGGCCCCACAGCCATGCCATATAACACCCAAATCTCACAATTACACCAAGGGCCAAGACATAGTGACTTGAGAGGCCCTTTATGGAGCTGTCTCCTGCTCCACAAATGCTCCTACTAATTTAAGTTTACCTGCAGAGGTGACTAATGATAAAGATGATTAGCACCTTTGCAAGACTAGTTAAAGCTCTTTACTCTTTTAAAGTTATATCCTCACTCTTACTCACGAACCCTTAGGAATGCACCAGGGCCAGATATAGGTTTACCAAAAAGGCTTTATGTTATCAGAACACCTCTTTTTCTGCAGCAAATCAGTGCATTCTGGAATGAATCATTCTGGTTCAGTTCAATTAAACAAATTAGACTAAAAAGTATGAAAATATTTGGTAGCAGTCATCCACCGAGAAGCCATCTTTGCTGACTGGCTAAAACCTTCCTTCTAAAACACTGTCCTACGTTGAAGCAGAAGTATAGTTCTAGATCAGTTGATGGGTATGTGTGTCTGTTAGATGTGTACAACAGTATTATTTCACCTTGCCACATACCACCAAATACAACAGCATACAGTTGTCATGGCTTATGCAAAACCTTTTTGTTGAGGGTGATGCCAGGCCATTGCCAGTAAAAAAGTAATTTCCTGAAGCCAAATATCTATCTTTGATCTCAAGAAGCACACATTCACATAGTATCCCTGCAACTTTGTGTGCAGTCATGCTCCTTGTGAAAACTTACAGTGCTATCAGCAAGGTCACTGGAAATATGCGACAAGAGAGCACCAAATTATGTGACAGGATTGACTAAATTATGCGGCCAGAAAAAGCAAATTATGTGTCATGATGCAGCACACTTTTTTTTAATAGTTTTACCAAATAATTTTGTGATTTGAGAACAGGATAATACTGCCTGGTTCTTATACACCTGCTCTCAATTAGCAAGGGACAGGATGCCTTTATCCTGACCCCTTATATAAGTTTTTATGATAATTTTCACAACACAAGCAAGTTTTCCTGATATACAGTAATGGCAGTCATTTTGTTTCTGTTCATCCAACAGTGAGCCAATCAGAGCGCTTACTCCCATGGGACTCACTGGCATCTCTAATTCCCGCAGGGGCATGATGGGCGATGAAAAAAGCCCTCAACCAATCAGATGTCTCCATTTTTTAATTCACATGACCATGGGACTCTCACAAGATTCCCTCGAACCCAACCATCCAGATATACAAATATTTTCTAACTTAAAAAACTCCCAAAAAATGATTTAAACCAATTCACATAAATCACTCTTTCTGGACCAAGATCTAGCTTCCTGCAAAATTTGGTGTAATTCCATTTAATAATCTTGGCTGTAGCTCTTTTCAAAAAGCCTTATGGAAATTGCATGGGGATTTTACATTTTGGGACCCCCACCTTTTTCTTTGCCCCACTTTGTGGATCACCCCGAAACTTTCCATACAAAACTAAGCAAAAAAGAGTACTCTTTCAGAAAGTTTCGTGAAGGTTCGTCAAACGGCATCAAAGGTATTAGCAAACCAAAAAGGGCATTTCCTATGGAAACACAAACTTAAGTATAACAACGCCACTGGGTAACACACATATATATATTTATACGCAAAAAAGCAAAGGATAAAGGGACGTTATGGTTGTGTAAAAATGTCAGTTAAAATATACTGTTTTAAACAAACAAAACCACTGAAATTCACCAGTAATAGTTAACTCAAGTAACTTGTGCCCTAAAGTAACTATGACTCGTCTGTGAGCTGAGAAGGCATGTCTGCCCCCAACCGGCGGAGCTTTAAAAATGATCTTGCCAGGTGGGAGCGGACATATGTTTCCCTGCCTGTGCTCTTGTAGGCAGGAAAACTACTGTGTCTAGGAGGTGGGCTCCCCAGGACGCAGTGATTGAGTCAGACCTGGGGTTGGGGTCCCCAGGTCCTTTACAGGCTTGGGTCCCTTTAATGGATGTTCAGCCCCTAGGTCCTGATGAAGTTTGTACAGAGGGGTTGCGTGTCCCCTCCCCTTTCTATTGATGCCTGGCCATGGGGATGGGGTCCCTGGGGCCCATAAAGGTTCAGGGAGGAGGAGAGCCAGTGCACCTCTCTCTTTATTCCAATCTGGCCTGAGAAATGGGGTCCATGGGCCCTTTTCAGGCTCAGTGGGAGGCGCAAGCCCCCATCTTATCTTGCGAATAAGTTCGGCCCCCGGGATAGTGTCCACGGGACCTCCCAGAGGCTTAGGCAGTAAGGCTACATGGCCCCCTCCCCTTAATGCTGTACACCCATCCCCGGTTCCTGGTTTGTTTGAGTAGCATGGGAACTTGTGCCTTTTTTTTTAAAATTGCAGCAGTTTCATGAATTCTCCGGAAATTCACAGCAAATTAAAAAAAAAAAAAACACTATTGGCCCCAGGCCTCAGGATATCCCTACCCTGCCCCCTTATTTTTTTCATTTTTACATTTTTCTTAGGACTTGGGACTGAGTCAATCAGATCTCAGCTTGAAATCTGTTGGGTCTGTAGAGCCTCCTTGGTGTGAATTATACAAAGTTTTTGAGCATTAATTGCTCTAAAACTACTGAACGGTTTTACACCAAATCACAAAAAGCATGCTTTCTGGACCAAAATCTAGTGTCCTGCCAAATTTGGTGTACATCTGTGCAGGCGTTTCAGCGGTAGCTGCGTCTATGGAAAAATGAACAGGGAAAACGCGTTTTGGGACCCCCTCCCTTTTCCCTGACCCCCGCTTGACAGATCGCTCCAAAACATTGCGGGTCCGGAGCTGAGTTGGAAGAACATTTATTTGGGAAAGTTATAAATATTTATATAAAATAACTTTGCAGCCATTTGACAAATCTCCACGAAACTTTCCGGAACTGGTCTGCATTATACATTGGCAGATGATGGAAAGTTTCAAAGAGATTTGTCAAATAAACTTACAGATATCTGCTGTTTCATATGTAGCACAATACTACTAAAACTAGCAAGGAAGAAAGCCCAAAACGTTAACTAGGTTTACTACATGAACAACTGAATGACCCATTATTGGTCACATGCTAATACAAACCAATAAGCAAATACATAACAAATAACATACATCTTATCAACATAAGTTTTCTTTGCATGCTCTCTGGCTCACAAAATAAAACCAAGACAAACAAAAAACATGTTCCTTATGCACTCCTATGAAATAAAAGGAAAAGTGACCTAGCAGTGAGCTATACAAACTACTATATGGAGGACATTATAATTGGACAGTAGGGTAAAGGATAATAATTTAAAATTTTATAACAATAATGATTGGCTGTCATTCACATTGGGCTTCATATGTAGCACAATACACTAAAAGTAGCAAGGAAGCCCAAAAAAATAAACTAGAATGCTCATGTAAAGTTTCAGAATGACTACATGAACAACTGAAAGACACATTTATGGTCAAATGATTATGTAAACCAATAAGCAAATACATAACAAATACAATAGATAAAATGAAAGAAGTCACATTAAATTTGTAGTTATAGTTAGGATTCCCAGAGATTGGAATTCCTATGATTTTTGCTCCCTAATCACTTTTAATCCATTTGACGAATGACCACAAAACTTTCCAGACCTATTATAACATTTTCTACATTTTGTGATGTTGATTTTTTGTGGTGAATCATTAAGGGGGTGCTAAGATAAAAGGGGGTCCCAAAACATGTTTTTCTATAAATTCATTTCCCATGGACTATTGTATTTGACTTAGCACAAAAACGGCTGAATGAATTGACATGAAATTTGGCAGGATCATACATTACGGTGTACAGATGATCCTTTTTGGGTACCGCAGGTAAGTAGAGTAAGTATTTTTTCAAGTTATAAGGCATTTAAAGTTAGTATTATCTGTAACCGCTGTACTTTAGCGGAATTTCATGAAATTTTGCGAAACTACTGCGATACATGGCAATGACAAGTCATTATCTGACTGGATAATTACTGCCTTTACAAAAGTATAAGTCAGCCATGTTGTTTTAAGGCCACTCTGCCAGTGATTTGGCTTTGGGACCTAGATGTAGGTAAGTATTAGGTATTATATTTTTTCCCTACCTATTACCACTTTGGTAAAGTGTTAATAGGTGGTGAAAAATAATGATAAGTTTCCATATATTCTAAACAAAATGTTACAGAGTATTGCAGTACTACCTAGAAAGTACTGAAGTACATAAAAAAAATCTTAAAAATGGAAAAAACACAGTAATGCACTTTCTTTCACAAATATGGTGTAGTACAGTGTACTTACAATGCATATAATTCTGTAAACAAAAGTGCACGGAGTACCACAGAAATACCTAAACAATACCATGCAATTAACACATAATTAAAAAACAAATTCAAAGAATTTCCTAAAATATAAGGAACTTTCTCGGTACTAGAGCAGTACTCTGTAACTTATTTAAAAACATGCAAAAATTATAAATACATTTCCCTACCTATGTCTACTTTAATAAATTGGTAATAGGTAGGGAACTACAATAAAACCCACTACTTACCGATAGCTAAGGCCCTAGCACAGAACACAGCCAAAGTGTACTAAAAACAATATGGCTGCCTTTACAAAAACAGCAATTACCCAATAATATGCTGGTTTATCATCATCTTGTACCATGATATACCGCAAAGTTACTACAGTATACATGGCCAAAAATATAACTAAGGTCCAGCTGTACTATTGTATTGCGGACGCGGTATCCTTTCATCACGCATGTTGTCACATGGGCAATGCAATACTTAAGTCAGATTTACAAAGCAATGCAAGGCCACCATGCGTGGCCCTGATTTGATAGGTAAATCTGGAGAAAAGCAGGGCAGTGCAATTCAAGGTTTCGTGTTAATCTGCGCACCATAATCTGCATTGCTGCTAAATTTCACATACATCCAAATGCCACTCCACTGTATGCCACTACACTCCACTCTATGGTATTCCAGTATACGCCACTCCAGTGGACACCACTCCACTCTATGCTACTCCATCAACGCCACTCCACTGTATGCCACTCCACTATGCACTGTTCCATGTTCTTACACTGTATGCACCTCCACTCTACACCACTCCAGTCTACACCACTCCACTATACGCAGCTCTAAGATACTTATCTCCAATACCTATAACTCGTGCCTTAAGGTAACCATAACTCACGCCCTCACCATGCACTTCAAATTACCCCTCATATTAAATCACTCATGACATCTTCTATGACATCATTGATAATATCACTGCAACATTTGTTTTAGGAGTGAAATGTAGAGTTTGTAGGGAAACTGAGTGTATTTTTTTTTTAATTGACAGTTTAATAACTGTTTCAAGTTTATTCCATTCTTAAAAAAATAGATTTTTTTTTACATTTTTTAATTATTTGATATTTATTTCCTTAATTGCTATTTTAAGAATATCATTTTGTGTTTAATAATGTTTCATAAATTGATTTTCACTGTGATTTATCTTAAATATAGAAATTGTTCTTAATTTGATTGTATAAACATTTTGAAAATATAAATGTTAATATTTTGAAGTACATATAATTTGCATATACGTTAATTTTGTTTATATTTTTAAGGTTTTTGTTGATACTTTTTGGGCCAAATGTATTTTTTGAAGCAAGATTTTTTTAAAACATTTTATTGATTTAAAACTTTTTTTTATAGAAACTTACAAATGTAATTTATAATTTTTCAATGTTTAAATTACAATTGTTATTTTATTGGTTAATTATTGTCAGTGAATGTTTATATAGTACAAGACTTTCATCAATATGGTTTATATGGGTTTGGGAAATACTTATTTTCTATCTCTCTCTAGTCTAGCAATTTCAACAATGTGGCTTAATTGGGTTGGGATTAGTATCTCTACACCCCTCTAAATCCAATGATTTCTCGAATGTTGCTTGGATTGGAGTGGAAATTTAGGACAAGACCCTCACTCACCCGAGGGTGACATGCTTCATCATTGGGTTCCCTCCTCACACCCAGACTGCAAGGTCCATGGTGTGGGCTACAACTCTCCGAGCGGAGAGGAGCTGAGGTGTTTTAAGATGAGTGACAGTATTAGAGGTAAGTGAGGGACAGAGTGCAAAAAATTATATGAAAGTGATTTAAAACTACCTCCAGGGTACCTAATAAACTTTATTCCATGGTCCACTGGGGATAGGGGTAAAAAGAGGACCGGGGTTATTGAAAATGTATATATAACCCTTTCCAAAGGTCTTAGGTCGACATGTTTCTGCCATGAGTGGTCCCTAAGCAGGGATCCTAGGCATTCATCAGGACCAAAGAGTTATGTCTTTGTAGTCACTCTGTATTGTGTGAAAAAACTGTTACATCAAATATTATACTGGCCCATCAAGACAGCCAGAAATGCGATGGCCCATGTGTATTCAGGGTCCACTGATGTTCTGAAAGTAGTAGCAAACAAAAGAAAGATATAAGGGGTGTCACATTTCACACACAACTGTTATCATGGGTTGCTTAAGCATACATGAGTGCATGCTGTATGTATTTATTAAGACACAAGCACATTTATGTGTCATAGCAAGATCGTTGTATGTAAATGGCCTACTTTGTCTTACCTAATAAAGTGGATGCTGTGGTCCACCTTCGTACTACTGGATACATCCAGAAACACCCAACCTTAAGGCAAAAATATAGAAACAAAACGGCAACACTTAGGACCATATAAGTGCAAGTTCCATAATCATGTGTACACAAGTGAGTTTGTCTAGTTCGCTATTTCTATTCTTAAAAAACAAGACATATAGTGTGATCTTGCTAGCACTGTCGGCCGTGCTCAGTGGGGGAAACTATATTACAGCTACACTGTTGTGCATAAGAGCTAAGAGGTCTGTAAGATCAGAAGCCTACATAAATTCTCGTGGCAGGTTTAAGGAGTCATTGGTCATGTTCGCTCCTAAAGCGGAGGTGCTTCAATCGGGCAACCTCCACATCAATTTGCATGTTCAATCAGGTACATGAGTAATAGGGCGACGGCGCCCGTCGGGGTACCGAAACCGGGGCATCGCTGAGCTTACCATTGTTGATTCCTACGCCTCATGTCATAGTGATACCAAACTGTGTGGTTCAGGAAGTATGGCTTACCTCAGTGTGTCGGTGCTATGCTCAATGGATGTCCCGGCAAAGGTAAAGGTGGCCGCCAAATGGGTCGTATTTAGAAAAGAAACAGCATGCAGCGCAGATGCACACCATCACTTGCGTGCTGTGGCTCATGGGAATTGTAGTTCTGGGGGCAAAAAGATGATGAGTGTATGTAGTCTACGTGTGTGTTGCTGACGTACTCGGGCTCATGGGACAAGTAGTTCTATCGGACAGAATACCATTCAATAGATATCCGTAGTATGTTTCCTTCTAATTCAATCTATTCAATTGGTTATACTGAAAGGAGGTATTGTTACTATTCTTCTACGTCTGTCCACTAAAGGAGGTGATCAGGGCAGATTCTGGTGGTTATTATCGAAAAGTGTGACTGGGACAAGTCAAACCATTAGGATTAACATTGCTTTTTACAAATTGTGTCCCTAAATAGTATTCTCCTTATAAGGGATGTGGTGTACAGACAGTTCCTCTCGTCCTCGTGATATGTTTCTGGGGGTTGCACAACACCTTGAAAGGGACCCAGAAAGTCTACCTTGATGAGACATTAGTGTTCTAAGCAAGTCCAGGGAATGACATCATTAAGCCCATATCTATCACTTCTGAGTCTAAAGCCCCAACGTTGTTCCTTTAGGAAAAGAACCGATTCCAAGGGGCCCATTGTTGGTAGATAGTTTGGTTCATCAAGAACCACCCATGTAATGTCATTCTCGGTGTGTGCATGTTCTAGAAAATGTCTGGTGAGTTTTGTGTTAGTCTTCTTACATCTCACCGAACTTCGATGTTCTATGATTCTAGTCCTGACTTTTCGTGTGGGCATGCCTATGTAGTTAAGTCTGCAGGGGCATCTCAGTAGGTAGATCACTCCTTCTGTGTCGCACATAGTATGTTTAAGGAGTTTCCATGGTGTGCATAAGCCCAGATCTATTTCAGATATAGTGAGAGTGTAAGGGCAGACTGAGCACGTGCCACACGGGAAATGGCCTTTAACAGGTGGAGTAGTCCATAATGTAGTTTGGCGAGTCTGGCCTTGTCCAGGTCGAGGTCTAGTATGGACAACCATATCTTTAATGTTCTTACTCCGTTTCAAAGCAAACAGGGGCTTAGATAAATTCATTCCTCCTGTGTTCAAAATCGGCCAGTTCTTGTTCACTATTCTTTTCACAGTATTGGTCAGATGACTATAAGTGCTTACACAGACAAGCCTGTTTGTTTTTTGTTTGGGATGTGATTCTAGTAGAGCTTCTCTGTTATTATTTCTAGCCCTTTTGGCTGCTCTCTTAATGAGGTCATGAGGGTAGGCTTTTTGTAACAGATGGATACTTAATGTAGCTGCATGATCTTTAAATCTTACAACTTCTGTGCAGTGCCTCCTGAGCCTCAGGAATTGTCCAACGGGTAAGTTATCTCTAAGAGCCCGCGGATGGAAACTATTATAACAGAGAAGAGAGTTCCTGGCCATTGGTTTTTTGTAGATTTCAGAGTAAATCATTCCATCCTTCGGATATAGTAGGAGGTCTAGAAATGGGAGAGATTCTTTGCTAAACTCACACGTGAAAAGGAGATGAGGATTTCTAGAGTTCAGCCATTCAGAGAAATCATGTAAAGTTTCCTAATCGCCTTTCCAGATGACCAAAATGTTGTCTAAGTACCTCTTCCAAACCTTCAGATTTTCGGTGTAAGGATTGTGCAGAGGATAGATGTGTGTTGACTTAAAATCATGCACGGACAACAGTGCTAGCAAGATCACACTATATGTCTTGTTTTTTAAGAATAGAAAAAGCGAACTAGACAAACTCATTTGTGTACACATGATTATGGAACTTGTACTTATATGGCCCTATGTGTTGCCATTTTGTTTCTATATTTTTGCCATATAGTTGTGCGTTTCTGGATGGATTCAGTGGCACGAAGGTGGACCACAGCATCCACTTTATTAGGTAAGACAAAGTAGGCCATTAACATACAACTATCTTGCTATGACACATAAATGTGCCTGTGTCTTTATAAATACATACAGCATGCACTCATGTATGCTTAAGCAACCCATGATAACAGTTGTGTGTGAAATGTGACACCCCTTATATCTTTCTTTTGTTTGCTACTACTTTCAAAACATCAGTGGACCCTGAATACACATGGGCCATCGCATTTCTGGCTGTCTTGATGGGCCAGTATAATATTTGATTTAACAGTTTTTTCACACAATACAGAGTGACTACAAAGACATAACTCTTTGGTCCTGATGAATGCCTAGGATCCCTGCTTAGGGACCACTCAAGGCAGAAACATGTCGACCTAAGACCTTTGGAAAGGGTTATATATACATTTTCAATAACCCCAGTCCTCTTTTTAACCCTAACCCCAGTGGACCATGGAATAAAGTTTATTAGGTACCCTGGAGGTAGTTTTAAATCACTTTCATATGATTTTTTGCACTCTGTCCCTCACTTACCTCTAATAATATCGCTCATCTTAAAACACCTCAGCTCCTCTCCGCTCGGAGAGTTGTAGCCCACACCATGGACCTTGCAGTCCGGGTGTGAGGAGGAAACCCAATGATGAAGCATGTCACCCTCGGGTGAGTGAGGGTTCTTGTCCTGAAAGGATCTTTCCAGAGTCCTGTCACATCTCCACTTTTAGACACACTTGTCTTCTGTTTGTCAATATACCAGACGTACTTATTTGTGAGTTATTTAGAATAAAAAGCACGCTTCTGGTTGGGCCCATCCCTGTAGATTCCCTGTGTGAACATGCTTCTTACACCAACATCCCAGAAATTACACAATCACGCTACTTCGCATATTTATGCACAATTCACGTTAAAAAGAATTCAAGTGGCTATTGTTTATGGTGCTTTTGTTTAAATGCATCCTTGCACCAAAAACTGACTTGAGAACGCATTTTGCACATAAATATAGCACGAAATGATGGAGTTTCATTTTGCATAATTATGCATAATTTGGCGTAATTTACGGTCGTTTTTCATAATTACACAAAAGCAAATTATGGGAATTACACACACCCCTAATCTACATCGCTCAAAGCCCAACGGTTTCCCTAATGTGACTTAGATGAGAGTGGGAATAGTAAATTTACACTGGTCAACATCCAACATTTTCCCCAATGTGGCTTAGAATGGAGAGGGAATAGTAAATCTACACCCCTCAAAGTCCAATGTTCTCCCCAGTGTAGTTTAGGTTAGAGTGGGAAGAGTAAATCAGCACACTTCATAGTCCAACCCTTTCCCCAATGTGGCTTAGATTGGAGTGGGTGAAGTAAATGTATACCCTTCAAAGTCCAACAGCTAGCCCAAAAGGGCTAAGATTACAGTAGGAATAATAAATGCACAAGCTTTGATGTCTAAAAGCTCTACAGTGTATTTTAAGTTGGAGTTTGAAATTTAAATGTCCACCTTTGCAAGTTGAACACTTGGTTTACTGTGTTTAACTTTTGTTAGGAGGAAATATAGTTTTTTAATGGGTTGTAATTTTTTTTTTATTTTGTTGTGTGTAGTTATGCAGAGGAAAGTAGTGTATATATGTATGTGTTGGTTTATTTTTTTCTTACACTATACTTTGCTTTACACTTTAGGGTATCAAATGAAAATACAACAATGACACATTGGGGCTCATTTCAATGCCGGTCGGACGAGCGTCCAACCGATATCGTAGCACAATTAGGACCTACCGACAAGTAGTCGGAGGTCCCACCCACCTAATTATGATGCAACCACCGTGTAGGTGGTCGGAATCATAACTTTTTCCATTTTGGCTTGTACTGTGGCCAGAAAAGGGCCACAGAACAAGCCACAATGGAAAAACTGATGTTTTCAAACAGCCATACACCGTGTGCCAGGCAGGATGTGGTGCCTGGCACACGGGGCATGGATGTTTGGGGGCCCATAGCGGAGGCCCACGGGAGACTGGGCCCTGCTAGGAGACCCAAAGTCCAATTCTGGTGGCTTTCTCTTGGCAATCGAACCGCCATGAAAAGGCAGTCTGAATGGGCTATCCTAATCCCTACGGTGGTGCCTGAGCAGGTACCACCCCATTGTAGGGTATTTCGTTCCAACCGATGGTCAGATGGGCTCCTTGAGCCCATGGGAAGTGTCAGTCTGTCTCTCCGCCAGCTGCCTCCAACCGTCACACATCAGTGCGATGGTCGGACAGCGGATCCAGATATCGGATGGAGCACCACCAGCAGGCTGTCAGTCGCGGTCCGTCCAATATCATAATCAGGCCCATTGTTTTTGTAAAGTACGTTTTATTTATTTCATGTAGTCATATTAATAACATGTTTTCTTTACATTTAATATGCATTTGTATTTCAACATACATGTTTAAAACATAATTTTCAAGCAGATACATTTTTATGAACATTAACATTTCTAACATGCTTTGTCTTCTATTTACATTTTTTTAACATACGTTGAACATTTTACATTTTTAAAGTTGTATTATGCATATTTTTGACAAATGTTTTTTCATACATACAATTTTTTATACCTATTAAGAAATATTTTTATTAAATTTAAAAAAAATGTTTACAGTTCTTTTCAATATATGTTTACATTTTGTGTCCATTTACATCTTTGTTATATTTTTTACTTTTTTATATTTTTATATATTAAAATAAAGTATTAAGAAATAAAATATTTTTTTATTTTGCATTGCTTGAGTCTTTTTAATGTTTCTTTAGTGGGCATTTCTTAAAACTAAATTAATTTTGCAGCTTATCTTCGCTATGTTGGCTGTTCCTGGTTGTGTTCAGTTGCAATTCCCATTCCAGTTCTGCGGGTCAAGTAAGATAACTTTTCTATTACCTTTTTGTGTTTTCGAGGTGTGTGGTTGGGATTAGTTTAGGTAGTGTATCTTAGTGCCTGATTACAATGCCGGTCGGATTGGGTTTGCAGTCCTGTCAGAGGCGGTCAGACCACCGCGGTCTCATCAGAAGTGGTCAGTCCGTTCAGCGGAGTACAATGCATAAATCCTGTACTCTGACCGACCCCTAAGAGAATGCCGACTCTGACAGCTTTTCTCCGACCGCCGAGATCGGTCGGAGAAAAACAGCATCCATAGGGTAGTACAGGGATCTCTGACCGCCATCCGTATTACGAAGTGTGTTTATGATGACCCGACCGTGGTGGCCCGACCGCCTGCCTCGAGACATTAGAAACAATGGATTTGGGGTGCATACTCACCCAAATCAGCCTCTTCCAGGCAGTCTCCAATGTGGATCCCTTTCTCCAGGTCCCCCTACACTGTGGCAGCTGAACCCCAAGGACTACGGCCCTGTGGGCACCGAAATACAGGTAAGTCTGTAGAAGGCATGTATTCCCATTGATTGGACTGTGCACAGATCGCCACACTAGCAATGGGGTTCATGGTGCACAAGGCATATTCCCACATATGTCATACATGTGTGTACACATCACATGTTTCCTGTGATTTTGCACAAACTCACAGCAACATATTTGGGGGTATGTCCATCGCCGTAGATGAGACCGCCGTGGTAGCAGCGGTTGCATCGTGATACAGTGGGGGGAACTTTCCCATCCTTGGTGGCCAGAATCGAATTATGGCCACGGCAGTCGGACGTTCGGTCCGATCGGCATCGTAATCTGGCACTTTAGTATTTGTTAGTTTTTTGTTTGGTTAGTGTTAGAAAAGCATTGTAGTTGTAATAGTTGAGTGTTGTAGGCCTTATTATATCATAGTTATTGGTACATTTTGGTTGTTCGTTATGTATTGAGTGTATGAGTTTTTTCTTATTTTTTATTTCATTGTAATGTTTATGGGGTTTATGTGTTGTGTGGGCAGGTTTTTTGTGTTCTTTTACAGGTTTCTTATTTGACTTGAGGAATGTATTTTTTATATTTTTTTTTCAAGGAAAAAATGTGCTTATATTTTAATCAATGGTATTGTTAGTTTCCTTGATTCTTCAGTTTTCTTGGAACATTTGTTTTCCTTTTTTAGGATGGGACACATGGATTGCTATTACTTTTTTAGAGTTGTTTTAATTTTTATATTTTTGATATTTTTAGGGGGGTGATTTTTATTTCCTAATATGGAAGATTTGTGCTTTTTGGAATTTTATTATGCATGATATCTTCAGTTACAAAATGGTAAGTAATGTTATATTTTAGTTTTTGGGTGGCATATGTTGTTGTATTATACTATGTATGACTTATTGTTAACGTTTTTATTCACTGTATATTTTGTACTGTGTTTTGTCTTATGTGTTGTGGTTGTTAGAGTTATTGTTGTGGTTGAGTTACTTATAATATTTAATATTTAGTTATGTAATCATTTTAAAGTTTTATTACAGTCTAATCTTACTTAATAATGTTGCATTTATTTTGTGTTTTAGATTGATTTTCTGAAGAAAATTAAAATAATAAATAAATAGTTTCAGGTATTTTGAGGGCGCTATCTGGTGTTTTATCTTTTAGAATGGTTTGTTTACAATACGGTTCTTGCTATGGAATCTAGGTATGGTAGGCCTTGATTGGTAGTAAAGATCTTATCTTTGCATTTTAACAAGTTGTGCATTTGTTGGTTTTGAGACTTTAGATTTTATTTGGATTATTGATTGTTTCAATCTTAGTTCTTGATAGCTTTGTTCCTGGTTTAAAATCTCTAAAAATTGTTATAATGTTGTGTCTTGTCATCTTAAACTTTCTTAAAGGAAAATGTGCCACCCTTCCACTGCATTGCTGGTTTTTGCAATGGTACTATCATAAACGTTCCATCATGGGATGTGATACTTGGGTTGGTGTCTGTGGCCAGAACAGTGCAGTCTGTCAATTCATGTATCGTCAAAGCAGTCCATTAAAGGGTTTACATTTTGGCATGTTTTTGATAGAAAGGTGATTCTATTAATATTTTATAATGTTTAACTACTTTAGTAGCAGAGGCATATGCTAGGGCATTTTTTTATTTCATGGGCAAATTCAGCATTAGTGGAGTATTCTATACTTACTGCTGATTTTTGCACGTCTTTAGATACTTTGATAAAAGTGATTGTAAAACTCCTGAATAGCTGTATATTTTTTTAAATAGTTGAAATCATTGCTTGCTCAAAGCTAATGATTATTTTTTGTGGATTGCAAATGTTGGTTTTGGATTTTATTTCATTTAGTAGTTCTTGGTATACTGTACTTGGTTTGTTTGGTGAAAGTGCATAGGCTAACGTTAAAGGTATGTTGGGGTTTTGGTATTCTCTATGAATGGTGTCAATTTGTGTGAATGATTAAGGGCATGATGCCCTCCATCATCCACGTGTTGCTCTGGGTAAGTTTTAGTAGGCTATTATAAGTAGCATATATAATTATTCTTCCCTTATTGTTACCATTGTTGTATAAAGGGAAAGTGTCATTTGTGTATGTTAAAGCAACGTTTTAGGGGACATTTATGACCTTGAATCTTTTTGACGCACCAGGTGTTTTTCTGGAGACTTTTCTGGTTCTGGCTCGGCATGAGTCTCTTTACATTGGGAATTGTAGGGAGCCGGCCTGTAGTATTTTCTGGGACATTAGGTATTCTATTTTTCTAATTGTACCAGTAGGCTTTAGTGAGTTTCACTATCTTCCTTGGGGTCTTGCAATACATTCCTTACTTCAGTTTCTGCCATGTTTGGGGGGGCTGTTATGCTAACATTTCCACCAATTTCATTTTTTGTAGCTGCCTTCCCATAACATGTATTCAAATATTTGTAAATTTTCAGTGTGTTTTCTCACTACTTGTACTTTCTTTGTTGTAGGCCTAACCCATGTAGTTTAATAATGATGTTCCTTATTATTATACTTGGCCAAATTGTTCGATGATCCAATTACATGTAAGTCAATCTCAAGGACGGCTCTAAAAGACCTATTGCTAGAAAAGCATAGGAAAGAAAGATGGGTACTCAATGATACTAAGCCCAGTATTACATTATATCCATCAACACCAAGAATAGATTCAACAGTTCCCTCGTACTTAACTTTTGTAACGCATCCTAGGCATAGATTTCTATTAACAAGGTTTCGGTTGAATTATATTCCCCTTATGCTGGGTTATCCAACAGATATATATTCTATTGATGCCCTCCTGCCCTGCCCATGTGATTCCCATTCCCCTCAATGTGATCTTCATCTCCTATTTTTTTGTAGTCTCTATATTAAGGAAAGGAAGACTTATATTGCCCCTTTATTGCGTAGGCTGAATTTTAGACAATGCCACCCAGCTTTATATTTTTTTAAATTATTAATGGATCCTTTTACCTGCTATTGTGTGGCTAGTTTTCTTCAGTATGCTTTAAAAAAGAGGAAACAGAATCTGTGCTGTGTATGATTATAGTGACCCACATGTGCCATATTGCCGTGTTTTAAATGATGATGTATTT
Source organism: Calotriton arnoldi (assembly GCA_963921515.1). Classification (NCBI taxonomy): domain Eukaryota; kingdom Metazoa; phylum Chordata; class Amphibia; order Caudata; family Salamandridae; genus Calotriton; species Calotriton arnoldi. The sequence continues at coordinate 825,222 of CAWUFW010001226.1, forward strand.
AAAATGAAACTTAAACTGAAATGGTAAATTATAACTGCTATTATTCATGAATTATTTTTTATGTAATTTTATGCTTGAATTTTTTTATTCTTATTGTATATAGTATGCTTTTTATGCCATTTTTGTATTGGCGAAATAAAGTAATAGTGACTGACAAAAATAATGGCCCTCTCTGAACTAGTGTGTCTGTGGCTCTATCAGGCATTGTATCTGTGGGTTATAGAATATTAAATTATTATTAAATTAATAGTAACTGTAGTTCTTTTACTAGATACTTATTGAGACACTTATAAAACATTTTTATACTTGGGATTTTTATGTTTTTGGTGCTCTTTATAACTGTTAACTTAATTGTTTGTTAATCTACATGACTTTTACCACAGGCATGTCTTTTTAACTGCTGGATAGTAGTGTTAGTTTTAAGTGGTTAATAATTAATTTAGTTTTATTTTTTAAGGCTTTTTGGTTTTAGTTTTAAAAGAGATGTTGGTAGTTAATTATTTATTAATGTTTTACTTTATTTATTAGTGCTGTTTTTTTTTTTGTTTGGATCCGTTTTATTGGTCAGTATTGTGGGAACAAGAAAATAAGTATATATGTATATATTAAGTAGCTAAGCAAATTATGTGTTTTTCAGTTTTTGTTTACTTAATTTAGTTTAAGTTTAATGTATTTAATTTATTTCATATAAGTTATTTGTGGGGGGCGTGGCCAGGACACGAATGGAGTGAGACGCGTATCTCCGGGTCTCCGCTCCACTGTGTCCCGTAATTGCTGTTGCTCCCTGCCGCCGGGTCTGTTAACCGGGGCAGGGTGCCTGGACTGACGCAGTGAGTCGGGGGTGCCCTGCAGATCGGTGGTGAGTGGCCCTACGGACCCTGGGCACTCGAACCCCCTGAAGACCTCCGTAAGGATTCCCACGGCCACCATCTTGTGGGACGGTCTCTGCTGTGACTTGGCTGCTGGGCGCCAACTCCGGCTCCGAAAGAAGATTGCGGGGTGCATACGGTGGTGAGACCCCCGTGTTGGCGCTGGGCCCCCGAGACCGGCACGACTCTGGAGTAAGTGCGGGGGTACATTGAGCTCCAGCGCCACCCGGAGAGGTCGCCTAGTGGCCCGGCAGCTCTGCCCTGTGAGCGGTGACGGGGAGAGCCGTGCCGAAGACCCGCAGTGGGCACAGCGGTGTGTCCGCTCAAAAGAGACTGTAGTGACCAGATTGGACGACCGGGGCAGGGCGCCCTACCTGTACTGAAGCTCTGCAGAAGTCCGCCGGCTTGGGGGAGATCGCCCTGCAACACCTGGATTCTCGGGGTCTCCAGCGATCGCTCCGGAGGCCTTCCCGGCGGCCATTTTGAGGCTCGAGCCTTGCCGCAGCGTCTTCAGGCCTGGTGACCGGGAACATAAAGGGTCCTCCCAGAGGTGGTTTTCATGCTGGCGCCTGCTCCCCAGGGCTCGGTCCGACGCCAGAGGGGGCCCCGGCCCGCACCTACATTAGACACGCACTGACTTGATTGCTCGGATCCGAGAGGCCAGGAGGCAGCGGCTGGATGTGAAGGCCACAGTGAATGGGGAGGAAGCGCTTTGCCTGCGAGGGCTCCATGGGGAGGTGGAGAGACCTCGCACTGCGCCAGGGCCTGACGGCTGGCTCTCCTTTGGAGCGCGCCTGCCTGCTGCCGGCCAGAGGTGCCTACAGTACACTGACTACTACTTCTACCCACAGGAGGGGAGGTAGAGCCCCCCCCTGGTGTTTGGCCTCAATCCTCCCTCCCTATTTGGAGTTCGGCTAACTGCGCGCTGACTGCCTGGCGGGCCACGCGTTGAAAGGGGCACATCTGTCCTGATTATCCCTGTGTCGGGCGGAGAGAACAGAAGAGGTCAACTGCTTTGCCTTGTGGTGCACTGGGAGGAGGTGTGAATCCGGCCTGAGTGCAAGTACCCTTGGAAGCTCCATGTGCATGGTGAGTGCCCTCCCTCTTACATAAACTATTGCGCCCTGCACGGTGGACTGCGTCAGGGGAGAGCCCCCCATTCACCCTTTGCTGGCGCAACCGGCGAGGGAATAGAGTGGCCTTGGTCGGAGCTTCCTTGTTATGGACTAATCAGTCAAGGGGAGGTAGAGGGATGCCTTGGTTTACAATCTTTCGCCTCCCTGGCCAAGACCTAGATTGGTCTGCATCTGTGGTGGGGCAACTGTCACACTCACCCTCTCTGCCTCTGCTCTGGTGGGATATTTGGACCCCCTTGACTGAACCCCGGACTGTCCTGAACACGTACGGAAAACGACACCAGAACATCGCTCCCCGCTACCCCGCCACTCTATCTTCAAGGGCTGACTTCTTTCCAGCGCTGGGCCTACGGTCCCCATGGTGCACGCTGTCATGCCTCCTAAAAATAAAGCCAATAAAGACACTGAGTCTGCCACATCCCGTGACTACCTGGTTACGTCCCTCTGGTCTAAAACGACCTCTCAAATGCAGGAGGATCCTAACTCTTCAGCCGCGGCGTCAGGGAAGTCCAGCTCAGAGGTGCCAATCACTCAGGCATTCATGGCGTCTTTTCTGCAGGAAATTAAGGATGAGATCGGATCTCTCCAACTAGGCTTTAAGGCCGGACTCCAGGACATACGTAGGGAGGTCACGGAGATCGGTGGAAGGGTTGACGGTCTTGAACGCACCATGGACACTAGGGCAGAGGACCATGAAAACCTTTGGAAAAGAATGACGGAAATAGAAGAGCAGAATATCACCCTACAATTGAAACAAGAAGATCTTGAAAATCACAATAGGCGAAATAACCTACGTATCAGGGGGTTCCACTGGGAGCGGAAGGGAAGGACATTCTGGCATACACAGCAGAACTCCTACAGGCCATCAGGGAGAATGAGGAAGCCTCACCACCTATGCTTGACAGAGCTCACCGGGTCTTCGGCCCACGCAATCGGCCTGACTTTATTCCAGACATCCTTACTAGAGTCCACTACTTTGCCGACAAGGAAGCCATTTTGAAAAAAGTGCAAGGGATCAAGGCAGTTTCGTACAATGGCCTCTCGATACAAATTTACCAAGACTTGGCACCAGCTTCACTTCGACGGAGAAAAGATTTCAAGCCCGTCACGGATAAATTGAGAGACCTCAATATCAAGTACCAGTGGGGCCACCCCTTTGCCCTGATGTTCACCTGGGAGGGCAAACGGCGGGTCCTTCGTTCGCTGAGGGACCCGAAACAGCTTCTACTACTCCCTCTGGAGCCTGAAGGGGAGGACCTATCTTCACCGCGGGAACGTCGAGATGGGCCTCTCCGCCCAATATGGTCCACTGTTATGCCTCCTAGATCCAAACGCCGCATACAGGAACTTGAATCCTCCCAAACTAAACAAGACATCATTAGCCACATTTGCTCTCTAAGCGGCTCTTCTTCTCCAGCTCGATCGCCAAACCATGCGGATTAAAATACACTGGATTTAATCCTTGTATTTAGCCTTGAAGTCCCTTGCATCTAGACTTGGAATGTGGGCATGTCTGATTATTTGATATACGGCCTGGATTTTGTCGGGTATTGTCTATAGGATGAATCACTGCATGCACCGGAAGGTAACATTTGGCCCTCCTACACGGAGTAACTATGCCTACAGAGGGCATCATAATGAACATTGCATCTGGTTTCCTTGGGATGGCCCGGTGGTCAGAGCAACCATTGCTTTCTTCTACATTGCCACGGGACGAAGGTGGCGGAGACCCCCGAACCTTTGTGTGTCTGCCGCCCCCCCTCCTCAGAGTCCCTTAGGAGAGTGACTTTTCCAGAATGGCCCGCCTGAACGACTCCGGGCTGTTCCTGATTGACTCTGATACTGGTTGGCCCAGTTGGCCATCTGTTGTTGCATTCTTTACTTTTTTTTCTTCTTTCTTAACATATTGTTTTTTCTCCTTGGATGCACTGATCTTAGGGGCTGGGGGGATGAGAATAATCAAGGGTGCTTTGCTGGGAGCCGCTCGAACATGCTCTGCTAGATCGGAGCCCTCTGATGGCTTTCCAATCCTTTTAATGGGGTGGGAGGCCTTGGGGGTGGAACCGCGGGCTTATGATGCTGCTGTGAGGGTTGCGGGGGACGCATATTCCTCTTTGAAGTATTATGACTAACCCTATTAAGTTTCTTTCCCTAAATGTAAAAGGGTTGAACTCCCCTAACAAGCGACGCCAGGTGTGGCGATATCTACTTCACCATGATCCTGATGTCTTTTTTATTCAAGAGACTCACTTGCTTCCTACTGACACTCGCCTCATGTCACACCCCAAATACCCCACTCAATATTGGGCCTGCTCCTCTTCTAAAATGAGGGGGGTTGCTATCTTTTTTAAACCAGGTTGGCATGCGGTGACTCCTAAAGTCACGACAGACGAAGGCGGGAGGTTTGTTAAAGCACACATGGCCTGGGGTCGGTGGTCCTTAACCTTTGTCAACATATACGCCCCTAATCAAAATCAGGATGTTTTTCTACGTTTACACCTCCGGGAACTCCTGCAGGCAGTTACAACTCCTATTGTCCTTGGGGGAGATTTTAATTTGGTCTGGAACCCAGAATGGGATCGCACAGCGCAAGCGCACCAAAATGCTGGGGCGATGTCAGCGACACTGCGGAATGCCATCACCGACTTAGGTTTAGTTGACGCCTGGAGACACCTACACCCGGATTCTAAAGACTACTCCTTCTTTTCTCATGCGCATCGATCATATTCTCGTATAGACTACTATTTCCTTTCCCTCCCCCTGATACATGCGCTGTGTAGTGCAGAGATCTCCGATATATCCCTATCAGATCATGCGCATGTCCTGATCTCTCTCCAACCCCCTAATTCAAGTAAGGAGCCCTTCACTCGATGGAGACTGCCCCCTCAGGTCCTTCGGGACCCTGTGGATGTGGCAGATATCCGAAAGGAGATTGAGGGCTTCTTTCTTGCTAATACCCTCACTGATACTTCTGAAGACGTTAGATGGGATGCTTTCAAAACTACTATCCGAGGGGTCATCACGTCTATATCGATCGCCAGGATCCGAGAGGCTCGGCTGGTCGAAACAACTCTTTCTAGAGATATTAAAACCTTAGAACGCAAGGACCACTTACAACCGTCCCTTCGCAATAAGCGGCTCCTTGCTGAATTACGAGGCCAATTGCGCTTGCATCGCACCAACAAGGCGGAGCGACTCCTACTCACCCTCAAGCAGAAATTCTACACGGGGGACAAGGTCGGGGCGTTTCTGGCACGGCGACTCCGAGCACAGACCGCGCGAGCCCACATCGCTAAGCTCAAGCGTCCGGATGGCACATGGGCCATTTCGGAGGCGGATAAAAGCCTGGAGTTGGAGAACTTCTTTAGGGATCTTTGTGCGAATGCTCCTTGTCCTCACGAAGCTGTCTCTGCTTTTCTTAACTCTTGCCCTTGGGATACTATTGATTCTTACTTTACGAAATTTTTGGAAGATCCCATTACTCATGACGAAAGTTGCTAAAGCCCTGAAGCAACTCCTGACTGGTAAAACCCCGGGTCCTGACGGTTTGCCGGTCGCTTTTTACCGGGTTTTTTATCCGCAACTTCAAGATCACATGCTCCATCTTTTTAATAGTTTTACAGACAGCTCGGGTCTCACTCCAACAATGAATGAGGCGGAAGTAGTGCTTATTCCTAAGCCAGGTAAAGACCATACCCAACCCGCGTCATTTCGTCCTATCGCTTTATTAAACACTGACGCCAATATGTACACAAAAATCCTAGCAAACCGTTTGGAGCCCGACCTTCCAGGTCTCATTGACCCCGATCAAGTGAGATTTATCCGTCATCATCAGGGAGCAGACAACATCCGTCGGATATCCCACCTGGTAGAAAAAGCATGTTACAGAAATATTCCTGCCTGTCTGGTGTCCCTCGACGCGGAGAAAGCATTCGATTGAGTGGACTGGGGTTTTCTTAAAGGAGTCTTACGGAAGGTGGGGTTGGGACCGGGGATGATCTCCAAATTGATGGCACCTTATGCGAAACCCACTACCCGCATTCGTTTCAATGGACGTCTCACTGCCCCTGTTACCATTTATCAGGGTACCAGACAGGGGTGCCCGCTATCCCCTCTACTATTTGCCCTAGTGGTGGAACCCCTGGCCATCCCCATTCGTCGAGACCAGGATGTACGGGGTATCCCCATGGGTGGTTATGAACATAAGGCTTCCCTCTTCGCTGATGACCTACTTCTCTCCACCTACTTACCTCCCTGCTGTAGCGACTCTCCTAAGGTCCTTTGAAGACACGTCGGGATACAGGATCAATCTCACTAAATCTCATGCCCATAATGTTACTTTCCAGGCCTCGGAAGTCCAGGAATTGCAAGACCTGATCCAGGTACAGTGGACTGACGTATAGATTCAGTACTTGGGCCTAGACTTGACTCTCGACCTGGACCTCATCCAATTGGCCTAGATATAGGAAAGCTATCCGGGAGGAACTGCACAGATGGAAGGGCCTTCCACTCGCATGGTTAGGATGCATCAATACCATTAAAATGTCTCTTCTCCCTAAAGTCTTATATCTTTTTCAAACCCTTCCCACTCCAATACCACAATCTACTATCCTGGCCCTACAGCAGGACTTTACAAAATTTATATGGGGGAACTCCCGTCCACGCTTCCCTAATAAGATCCTGATGTTGCCTCGTGACCGGGGTGGGCTTACGTGCCCCAACCTTCTGGAATACTATTGGGCTTGTCACCTTTGGTTTATATCGGAATGGGTGGTTCGCGAAAGTGAAAAGCATTGGTTTCATTTAGACTGGGCGGTATCCTGTAGACCTTTGTGGGACTTGGCATGGCTACCGCAAGGAGCCCGCCCCCGCAGTGCCTACATAGCCACCCCTATGAGAACGGTATTAGAGATCTGGGATAAGTTGGCGATACCCCGAGGCCTAACGACATTTCCTTCCCCTAACACACCTATAGCACGTAATCCCATTTCCCCCTGCTTTGCAAACTCGGGCATTTGGTGCATGGACAGAGGGGGAATGCCGGGTTATTCAGGACCTTTTTCAGGGCACCGACTTCCTTACGTTCGAGCAATATAGGCAAACTTTTCATCTCCCAGAGGGGACATGAATGCAATACTACCAGATACGGCATTGGCTTAACTCCCAGACTTACACCCAGGAAGCCACCAGACAGCTTACCGCCTTTGAATCCCTGGTTCATAAGTTCGAGGGTTCGAAGGGTCTGATTTCTAAAACATATTCCGTCTTACAACATTCTCTGCGACCCACGCCCCATGGATATCAGACGCGGTGGGCTGTAGACCTGGAAGAGGATATACCTCCAGACGGGTGGGTTCGAGTGTGGCGGGATATCCCAAGGGTAAACCGGAGCACACCGCAACACGAATCAGCATACAAATTAATGACAAGGTGGTACTACACCCCAACCCGCTTGCATTAGATGTTTCCAAACTCCCCCCTGACTTGTTGGAGGTGCCAGAGAGATAGAGGAGACTTTATTCACATTTGGTGGTCATGCCCGAGTTTCATGATGTTCTGGAAGGAGGTCCTCAGTCACATCAAAGAGGTGGTGGGATTTCCTATTCCTTCCTCCCCATTAGTCACGATTTTAGGTATTAAACCCTCAACTCTAAATGCTATGACACACACAGAATGGCACTTGATCCTTCATTTTTTAGGAGCCACTAGGCAGTCAATAGCCTTATTTTGGAAGAAGCTGCACCCCCCCCCCCCCCATAGCCACCTGGTTTCTTCGAATGTGGGATGTCCTAGCTCTCGAATTGCTTACAGCCCGCATTAATCACACAGATGCAAGATTTGACCGCATTTGGCAGCCACTTATACACTACTTCACCATGACTAGGCATTCCCGGTTGGTCCCTCCCAGATTACGGGCCTTACAGTTGTTTGAAGACTCCCTTGAGCCTTTCTCTAGGGGTCGGAAACCGGAATCCCCGGAACGGCTCACTTGAGTCGGAGGGCCTGTTCTCTTACCCCCCGATGACCCTTTAGTCCCCAATTTGGGGTCTAGATCCTTCCAGCGCATCCTTCTTTTCCCCCCCTTCCTTGAGGGAAGTTCTCTTTCGTTTTCCTTTTTGTTTCATTATCTTTATAAAATTGTCGACAGTTTCCTATTGCTCTTTTAGTCTAAAAAGCTACCTCAGACAATGAGAAGGTCTTATCTAATGTGATGTCATGCAAAGCACGTCCCCAATGATTTTATTGTTGTGCCAATGATAGAATCCCAATCGACATCCGGATTACGAAGAACCTCTTGTTTTCCAGTTCTATCCCTTTACACTCCCCTGGAAACGAGTATATTGTTAAGACGATTGAGGACTGAGGGTACAGCATGTATTGTTTTTCTCTACTTTGGCATACCGCACAGTGGAAGAGTTGGTGATATTTTGCATGGTTTAGACTACGCCTCTTATGTTTTTATTATGATGTTTCACCGTGTAACATGGAATGTGGACTTATTTGATGCTTCTCCTATAGGGACATGTGTCCTCAATTTGTTTGGCCTTTGCTTTTGCTCTATATTCAATAAACAGACTTTACAATAAGTTATTTGTTTTCTATGGAGTTATCCTTTTATTTTGGTTTGACTCAGGATTTCAGCAGTGTTTTAGCTTCTTGAAATGCAGGGTTTTTTGTGTATTGTTTTTTCTTCAGTTTATTGAATGGTTATGTTGCAGTTTTATACTCTTTTTAATTATTGCATTTGGTTAACAGTTTTAAAGTTTAATGTTATTGGTTGGTTTCTTTGCTGTTTGAACTTTTTCTTCCTTATTTAGTGAATACTAATTAGTGCTCGGTCATATTGCATAAATGTTTTATAATACATGTATAAATGTATTCATTTTATATATATTTACCTCAAATATTATCTATTTATATATTATTTTTGTTTTAAGTTATACTGGCATTTTGATTTAATGTTAATTGTATTTACATTTAAATAATATATCACATTAAATATTAATATAGTAATTTATCAAATGTTATTGTATGTTTTTAAATATTTTTATTTGTTTAATGTTCAGTCCTTTGTTGTTATTGCCATAATAACAATATTTATGTTGTTGATGATTTAGTTATCGATATTTTTGTCATGTTGAGTGTGTTTTATTGTGGCGGCGATATTTCGTTTTCCTTTGTTTTTGATATATAGGTATTTTTTATATTTTGATGGCAAGATTTTTGTAGTTGATATTGTTTTCTCTTTTTAAGTACACAACCTTGATAGTAAGGTAATCAATATTTTTGGCAATATTTGTTTATTTTGATTATGCTTTCTTCAATACTGTGTCATAGAAGCTGAATGACAATGGAAAGTTTGCATGACAACATAAGGACATCGAACAATTTCTTTACATCAACACAATTATTTATGGATGTCCCTGCAAAAGTAAGAAATCCCATTTGCATACAGCCCTACGTCATGGGCAACACCAAAAACAAGCATACTTGGAATCAGCAAATACAATGATAATATTTTGCGTGGCTAAAATACAGGCATTTGTGAGGGTGACAAGTTCTGCAACCTGAGGATATTGGGCTTGAGATGGTGAGGGCTTTCAACAACCTCATTCAGAGTACACACAATGTATTGGGCTACAAGGCTGATTTCAATTATGAATCATCCACATAATAAACACTGTCACTATTGGGTGTGTGTTTCAGATAAATCAATTCTGGGTTTTATTACATTTGCAATCAGTAGACAAACTTGCAAGTAAGGCCTCCGTGAAGCTGGGTTCAATGTGGGACACAGAGAGCGACACCAGCTCATAATGGTACAATTTTTTGCAATGTGTAATTTCTGAGTTTTCATTGTGAGCAACAGGGCAACAATGAGAGTGGAACCTAGGACAATACTTTCAGATGCTTCTACCAGAAGAGATTTCTTGGCCACAGATCTCAAGCAAGATGTGAGACCTGCAGTCTTGGAATCAAGGGAGGGGAAGTGATATGCCACTGTTTTCTTTTGATCTCTGTGAACTTGCACAAACAGCCCAAGAGCATACCCATAAATTAATGTCAATACAAGAAAAGGGTTGGTACATTTAGCCATTCCCTGGTGCAGGGGCCAAGGATAATGCCAGTTTCACGTTCATTAAATCATTAAAGCCTGCTCTAACTCCTCACTAATTGCAAGGGTTTTGAGGTGTGCTTTTTAACATAATCTTTAAGTGAGGCAAACTCTAATATTCATTGTCTATATTGACACACTATCCTCAAAATGGCATACTGGGGAAACTGTGACTGGGTGTGGTGACTTAAACAAGGATTCGATCCAGTCTGCAGAAAGATTACACTCCCTAGCCAAAATGTTATGACCCAAATATGGAACAAAGGGAGCAAAACATTGTAATTAGTCTTCAGGGCCTAATGCCTTTTCCTAACCAATTCATGCTATTTTAGAAGATTTATTAGGTGCTCAAAAAAAGCTGTACAGGTTTCCTGGCTTTGAGAGAGGTATTGAGCTGAACTAAGAAACAACACAGTGAACTCTATTGCCCGAATAGCCAGGTCCGCAAAGCCTTCCGAAAGTGCAATAGTTCTTGCATGCTGTGCAATGTCCCAAGGGATGGATTTTACAGTTTGGCTGCTGATACCTAAAAGGACCTACGTCCACGGCGAGCCTGACTAAACTTTGCAACTACCACTAGGGATGTCTCAATGGAACAAAGAGTACAGTTGGGAACATATAAGGTAAACTGTTTTCTAAGGTAGAGGTGTCCAATGTGATAAAAGGCGCTGTGAACATGACAAAGGGATTTAACAATAATCCTCTTATTCGCTGTAAGGCAATTAAGTGTATTCAATAAAGCTGAAGCAGATGCATATCAAGGTAAGCCAAGAGCCAGTTTAGCTGTAGCATTTTGAATGCACTGGGGCTTTTTTTTTTTAGCAATGCTAGAGAAGCTCCCAGAGACAGGGAGTTGCAGTAACATGCTGGACAGCAGGATGTAGTGTGAGTCTGAATCGAATGCGACCGACAAATCGAGTAACACTAAGGCCATTGACTCTTCCATGTCTACCGGCATCCTAAGGCCAAGAAGGACTGACAACAGTGGTGTTTCCATAAAGTGTGCTTGTCAAAACCCAGACTTTATGGTTTCCAGAATCTGCTGTTATTCCAAAAAATCAGAAATCAGCCTGTATACATGCTTTTCAAAGATTTTACTGCTAAGGGCAACAATGAGATTGGCCAAAGGTTGGAGAGGATTGCTTGGTCAGCATTGGGTTTCTTTAATAAGGGAATAATCAAAGGCTTTTTCCATTCTTCAGGAACACAAACAGTAGTTATGGAGTGACTACAAACATTGAGCAGGGGTTTGGCAAGTACTGAAATGCCTGCTTTCCAGAACTTAGGTGGAACAGGATCCAAAGGTGAGCCATACACATGCAATCACAGTAAACTGTTTCTAGTAAAGTGAGTCAAGGGGGCCCAGGCATGCACCCCTTGACTCTGTTTCTAGTGTCAAACTCTGTACTGGATAAGTCAGTCAACTGCATATAGCACAGCTTGTGCTAGTCACATTGGTAAAGATAGGGACTGGATTATTGAAAATGTTCCTTTTGAGGACTTTTGAGCGATAGTGACCTCTTTGGGATAATAATCTGTTTTTGCTTAAATTTTCATTCTCTTATAACTCTTTAGAGCCTTCTTAAGCACCATTTTAGAAGAAGGGGAGTGACACTGTTGCCAAACTCTTTCTAATTTCCCATAGCCATACTCGGCCTCTTTCAGAGACAATGTAAACCAGAGGGCTGAACCTTTTGCCTTTAGAACTAATCTTCTTTGGCCGTGGCAGTTCTACTGAGCCTAATATTTATTTTAGGAATCAAGCCCACGGGCACTTCAGCTGGGCCCTAGTAGGTCTCAGCTGTTGTTGCGGGTTCAACAGGGCCATTGCACAAAAGCTTTCATTTTACAAGTTCACTTTTAAACTTGACATCTTTTTTAGACTGTGACTTTTTACATGCTTTGCACGTACATGATAACATACTCAGAGAAAGTTTTCTGCTTACAAGCACATTTCTTCAGAAGAATTTTCACAACACTGTGCATTCTGTTTTAGGATAAAGTACACTGAACTTACTGCCCTTGCTTTTTGTTGTTCATTTGTGTACAGCTCTGAATCAGAAAGCCAGCAATGGATCTCAGATACAGTGCGAATGGAACTAGTTTTTATTATATAAACTGCTTCTGGGCTTAGCTTGCCAGAGGACCACTTCCAAGGATTATTCTGGACGTTCGCCCATGACAGATTTCTAGCCCTGCTGACTCCCATCACTATCCTGCAAAGGACGGCGGCCTGTTTTACCCAATACTGGCTTCTTAAAACATCACGCATAGATAATGGGGAGTTAGGTTACTCCAAGCGATCTGGCAGAACGCATTCTCACTATGCTCTCTATATTACAGTTATTGTTAGATATAAGTGTCATTATGATATTTATTCATATATTCATATAATCACTGCAATTATTATAAGGGTTGAATTATTAATCTTTTTCACCATTCTTGTAATGTTGGTAACGATCTTTGCAGCTCAAGCATTTTACACAAGAATCCAATTGCTTCAATAAATGTTTGAAATGCCACTTTGTGTATTTCTTGTGTCTCCTTTTGGGCATGCCTAAGGTAACAACGAACGGGTAGATCTGTTTCCATGATTTCCTTGGGGGCTTTAGAGTGGTCATGTTTTGAGGTTGCAGACACTATCCAATACCCAGCCAGGTTTAGGGTTCAGATGGCGCACTGTGAGCAAGCCAGGAATTGGGGCAACATTCTGATCATATGAGTGGACTCAGTCCTCATATTTTGACGTATATGTTGTCCAAACGCACAGTCCTACTTAATTAGTAGGAACTGTACAACACTGTTTATGCAATTTCTCACAAAAGTGATGGCAATATTAACCAGGCAGTGATCAGACGATACCTGTGGTAGAATTTCTTGGCAATGCGCTAACTCTAGAGTTGCAATTGAATCAATACCCTTCAAGGCCTGAGGGCTAAGAGGCAGTTCTGCCCAGATAATAAAGTCCCCCATGTCTACAAAGTTTGCATGCCATAGAGACAAAGGGAAGAAAAGAGGGAAGAGGGAGCAAATATTCTAAGAATTACCTCATAGACCCTGATGGGCAATAGCAGAGAACACCACTCACCAGAACAGAGACTGGAGAGGCAATAGAAAAGCCTAATATCTCACATGAGGATACATCGTTAACAAGGGGTTCTCTAATTGAATAATGAGGTCCTGCTATAGTTGCTACATCACACCCCCACCCCGTTTAAGAAGGTGAGGGTGGTGCAGAATATTAAAACCTGTAGGGCATAGTGCTGCAATATCAGGGGAAGAAGTACAGGAAACAAAATTTCAAGCCAATCCTGAATAAGTAGCTCAAAGATTTTCATTCATGCTTTACAGCAGACCGAACCTTAATGAAGGCACATCTTTGCAGACTTCTTACACAGGTCTGTGACCTAAAGTCAGGTGGCATACTTGATCATAGTTCCCCTTATTCCCCCCTTCAGCCACTCATGCCCCTACATGAGGTAACAAAAATTTATGTCTACAAGTTGCCAAACCCACTTGTACATCATCTGCCAAAACCCTTCTCTCTGTGGTCTTCGGACAGGTGTTGAAAACTGAAAGAGGCTTGGTGCAGGCAGCAAAATTGATCAGGGCCCAGCCATTTTATGCCTAGTTAGAGTAAATCTTCCCTTCAGTATTCGCCTTGGCTATATGAGCCATGTGGTGCAGGGAAACTGGCCGCATGGCTGGTGCTGAGCACGGACGGGCGCAGACTGCCTTGCTTTGGCGCGGCCACATAGCTGTCTTATTTATGTAGACCCTTTCTTGTCTACACACGACTGGGACAGGAACAACTGCATCTCCAACCTAAAATGGCATCTAGGATTGTTCCGATTGTGAGGGGAGAAGATGGTGGCAAATGGGCTGGTGCGTACTCCGCATCAGTCTGTTCAAGAAGAAAAAACACTTTTCCCTCAAAGGTGCTCCTGACCAGCTGCTCCCCAGAAAGCTCTAACTAGGTGAGTGTTCATGCAAACTAAAGATAAAAGAGCTGTGCAAGCTCAAAAACATGAAGTAAACACATTTAGCATTACAAATTATCAGAGGCCAAAATTGAACGCCATAATTAAAATAATGCTACTCAAGAAATTGGGCAACCCAATACACCCTTGGCGGCTTGGGTAATAGGAACTAGGTATCAGGTAACGGTACCTACAAGGGATTTCTTTTATACACAATCCAGCTTGATTTTTAACATACAAGTTATGAGAGCCCAAATTAGTGGCCTCAAATGTATGAATTATTGAAATCAATTGCAAAAATCACACAGGAGTAAATTAAAAAAAAAACAGATGGGTGTACACTTTTTCTATACTAATTTATGTGAATAAATAACGTAGAAAAAAGGGTACAAGCACAGTTCACATAAACAAAAATGACTGAGATTGATTTTAATGGCTCAGGAAAAGATTACGGTGACTCTGTAAAGCTCTGAGGGAAAATTTGAATGTGAAGTGGATTTAACTTTCCTCTGATCAACAACAGTAAACCATTTAGCAGTGTAGGAGCTATATGATATTATGGTAGCAGGGTTAGGCACTACAGGGAAACTAGGTTTTACATCAATATTTATCATTCAAAAATCTTGCACAAAGTGGTAAAATCTTAACTGCCTTCCTAATGTGAGTATGGAAGTGTTGCATACATTCACTTTAGGCACCACAACTCCCTGTTATATCACTGCCATGTAGAATACAATGCCATGTTGAGAGGCTGAATTCTAGCTTCAGGGGTCAGGGAGAAAGGATACTGAAGGATGCGTGACAGCTTCTTCATAGGATACATTTTGAGATTGACGGGATCATCATAAAGTACACACACTCCATTATTTGTATGTGTAGACCACAAAGTAGAAGGTACTTGTGTTAGTATATCATTAGCAGATTCTGTTATGCGATTATCAGATTTCTCATACCAATACTCTGAGTAACATAAAACAATGAAAATTGTATTTTCACTAGTCTTAGGTGCATTTAGGTAAACACCATCATGATTACAGTATAAAATACAATTCAATGTTTCAGTGTCTCTTCCCAGGAGTTTCACATGTAAAGTAGGGCTTACCGGAAAGCCATGTTGATCAGCTATGGTTAATTGAAGCATCAGTTATACAGTGGAAAACCCTAGTACTGGAAATGCTAATTGCATTAATAGTCTAGCCTAGACTGAGAGGGGTAATGACCGGAATTTAGAGGCTTTCAAGAAACATCCACTAGTGCTTGTATCTAGGACGCAGAATGCAGGTTTACCATTAATCTTAAATTTCACACAAGCAACATTTTTATCATCTGAGTCTTCTCTGGGAAGTTGCCAGCTTTCAGGCTGTCCTAATAATTAGGGTATGGATTCTGCATTATTTGAGTGAATTCAGGAGTATCAGTTTGAGCTGGCAAAACAGATGTGAAGTTGTGACAGACATGTTACGTTTCCAGTGTCCCAACTGACCACAGTTGAAACATGACCCTCCATCGGGGGCGTATCTCTTCTTCCCATTCCATGGTTTCTACTTACTTTGCCTCCTCACTGTCCACCCTGATCTCCATCTGTATTCATCACAACACAGTCTCTTACTTTTACTGTCCATTGGAAATACTGCTTTCGTAATGCCATTAGTCTAGATTTTTTCAACCTCTTTTTCCTTTCTTGTACCGTCACTCAGTGGTTAGTAACGGTGATCATCTCAGCCAAACCCTTTGTCTGTCAGCCAATGAAGATAGTAAACAATTGCGCCTGCACCTTAGGTAATAATCCATTATTAAAGGCAATACTCACAGCTTCCTGAACGTATACTGCAGGTTGAGAAATGATGCAAGAGTA
Source organism: Calotriton arnoldi (assembly GCA_963921515.1). Lineage (NCBI taxonomy): Eukaryota > Metazoa > Chordata > Amphibia > Caudata > Salamandridae > Calotriton > Calotriton arnoldi. The sequence continues at coordinate 841,178 of CAWUFW010001226.1, forward strand.
CCTCTCAAAAACAACCTTAAACCAATCTAGATAATCTGATAGACACTTTCCTTTATTTTGTTTAGAGTTAGAAATGTGTATTCAGTCAATCTTGAGTGGACACATTTCTATTACAGCATTCAACAACCCATCCTTAGCTACAGTCAAACAGCATCATGGACAGTGGCATGCTGCAGCTAACCACTCTTTTCTACTAATCAATCTCCAGCCTCATCCTGCAACACCATCCACAACAAATGATTCCCATCTTTCCAGATGGGTAAGTAATGTTCACTGGGGATTCCTCTTGTTTAGAATTTTTCTACCCCATCCTGCTTCCTCTTTCACACTTAGGAAAACATTTAGGTATTGACCAGCCTTGGGCTGAAGCTCATTCAATGGAGGGATGTTGGAAAGGAAGAAAAAAGGGAAGGGAAGGACTTTACAGTTATTGAGCGAACTGGTTTTTGGGAAGGAGATAGGAAGTTTTCTTACATTCGAACAGATTGGCCCCCTTATATTCAGAATTTCTCTGGTCTCAGCAGTGAAGCACGTGGAGGTTCCATGGCGGCTAGATCAGTGAGCCACTTCTGCACACGCATTCATCCTATGAGGTATGTGCCTAGGTCCTGACACTTCCCTTAGCATACTATTTCCAGATCCCACTTGCTCTACACCATGGATTGCATTAATTCTCATGAATGCTAGGACTCCCCTTGTACCTTCCTACCCAGCCTAGCTTGACTCATTGTCTTCCACCCAGATTACACCTTTCAACATCTTTACAATGCAAAGCAAAATAATCATGAACAGACTTCATATTTCATAAATTTTAACTGCGCTGACGCTGTCTGACCTGATCGATGGGTCAAGTGCTGAGCTGCAATCCATCCCTGTTTCCCTGGAGAAACCTCTCCCTTACATTGGCACCTCGTCTTCTGGACTCTTTCTCCCCCCCCCGTAGGAGGTTCCTGACTAAGGCACCAGATTTCTCGAAGAAGAAACTGCTAACATACCTGCACGTTCATTAAACAAAAATAAGCAACGTGTGATCACAATGCAGTGTCAAGGGTTCCACCACTAAAACCCTGCCTTCCTTCCAAGAGCTTTTTATAGACTTTTTTTGTACTACGATCACTTGAAACACACACAACAGAAAATGAAACCCTCACATCATTGCAGGTGCACAATTTTTTCCAGAGAAGAGTGTAAAAGATCTTGAGAAAAGATATAAGAAAAATAACATTCATATGCTCAGCTAGCTAATTGAAAATCCTTGCGAGTGAGGCTAAATACTTCAGGAGCAAAGTGGCCTACACAGCTAATGTTTGAAAGGTTAAAGAAGATGGCAGTGCCTAAAATAATATGTTTTTGGCCATTACATTGAATTCAAATCAAATTTGTATATTTTCTCACAACTTTGATAAGTCATCTGATCTGGAAGATAAGTTGACTGCCGTACAGCGAGACGTTCTAGAACTGGGTAAAAGCAAGAGCCAGATGGAGCTGAAGCTCCAGGACTTAGAGAATTACAATAGGCGCTCCAAATCTCCGCTTAGTGGGAATTCCGGAAGGAAGTAAGGATGCGCAGGTGGCTAAATGGGCCGGTTCGCTGCTGAAGAAAGGAATGCCGGAGCTGGAGGGTGACCTCACAATTACCAGAGCCTATAGAGTCCCAGTGCAGAGACAATCAAATGCAAAATTTCCACGAACTGTATTACTTAACTTTGCGGATTACCGGGTTAAGGAAAGAATATTAAGTACTGCTATTGTTAAGAGATCCTTCTCTACTGCAGAAATTCAGCAGTTCAAAATAATTTCAGACATGTCGGCAGCATCAGCGTGGCGATGAAAAGATTTTGTCAAGATGATTGATCTGTTTAAGGAGATGGGGGCCCAGGCATCGATAGTACAACAATCAAAGCTCAAGGTGTTAGCTAAAGGGCAGTTCCATATATTTGTAGATACTCAGGAAGCCCAATTGTTGTTATCAAAATTGGCTGGAGGGGATAAGTGAGGCTTAGTCTAGAGGGGGATATAATCCACTCAGTTAATCTCACACTGAAAGGTTGGGCTATCCTTAGGGCGGGAGGAAAGGTGCTTATAGTTTTAGGCCATCAGGGGGAGAGCTGGAGGACGCAAAGGATGCAAAACAATGCAATACAGGGACAAGTGGGGGGAAGAGGGAATAGTGGGTAATTTCATCATCTGGGGGGATGCAGAGTGTGAGGTGGTGGGGGTGAGGCAAAATACAAAAGGAGAGTTCAATTATAAGTGCTTAAATATCCTGCGAGATGAAACGAATTAGGACACATAGGCCGAAATATTGAGTTGGCACACGGATCAGAGAATAGAACATTCAGGGAGGGGCGAAAAGAAGGCACATGTCACTTTATTCTAAACAGAGCACTCGGTACAATTTAATATTGATAAATACTTGTGTCACTTGATGTATACTTGATGCACTTTAGACCTTTATAGGTCACACCCTAGCTGCTATTGTATTCGAACAGATGAAATATATTCTAAATATGAAGCTATGCACGCAGCACTTTCTTCGAAGTTGGGGGGACTACATGTCTGTCATTTGTTTACATGTAGCACAAGTCACTTTAGTTCAGTTACTAGTAAGTAATAGGTAAGGAGGTACTTACAGTAATCTATTTCAACACCAATGGGTTGAACTATAAACGTAAAGCCCATGCAATAGAAAGCTGGCTCAGAAGCCATAACCCGGACGTAATACTCCTGCAGGAAACCCATTTTAAGAATATAAATAGTGGGAGCAGGATTCTGCAACAGTGGGCCGGTTTTTTCTGCTTGTCCAATGCTAGTTGCGCACTGAAGGGTGTGGGAATCTATGTAGGTAAACATGTACCATTCCAAGTGAAAGCCATGCAGACAGACCCATGTGGAAGATGGGCCTTTGTAAATGGGAGATTGAATCAATCAAACCTTATTATAGCAACGATCTATTCACCAGTTTTAGACAATCCGCTTCCTTTGCTTCAGCTCAAACAGGCCTTAACTAACATCCCTGGCTCTATTATTTTGGGTGGCGATTTCAATTTTCTTCAGGACCCGTTAGTCGATTCTTCTACTAAAACTCAAAAACAAAATAAGCCACAGGTGGCCATTGCTGTAGCTAGTTGCAAAAAGGAGTTAGACTTAGTAGATCCATGGCGCTCTCTGCACCCTGGGAAACAAGCTTTTTCATGTTTCTCGGAAAAATATAATACTGCTTCTAGAATAGACTATTTTCTGATCTCACATGGCCTGAAGATGATTACTCATGAATATATCCAAAATGCCTTTTCAGACCATGCACTAATTAAAATGGAAGTTGCTGGGGTATGGCTTGAAAGAGCACCCAGGAGATGGTATTTTAACAAAATTAACTTAGAGAGAGAGAATGGTGTACAGAGGTAGCAAATGAAATTAACAGTTTTTTCCTGATCAACACAGATACTGCTATGGTAAGTACTGTGTGGGACGCCTTCAAGACTACGTTACGGGGGATTATTACATCTAAAGAAATCCCTCAACAAAGGGCAAAAACGGAAAAAAGATCTGAGCTCGAGTCTAGGCTTGAGCAAGCAAATAGAAAGCACTCCAAAGACAGGAATTTAGCCACAAAACAGGAGCTACTGCAGGCAAAGCTAGAAATGCAGGAATATTACTATCTGCAAGGCGACACTGCTAACACTGCCTACCTCCAGAAGATATACGAGGAGAGCAAATACACAGGGAGATTACTTGTGTGGCAGGCAAAGGAAAGACAGGTTCAAAATAGAATCCAATTGTTGATAGATGAGGACTCTAAAGTACAGATAACCAGTTCCACGGAGATTGGAGAGGCCTTTTTAAGACACTATGGGAGAATTTATCAGACGGATCAACAAACAATGTCTGACCACATTACAAGGTTTTTAGATAAACTGTTGATTCCATCCATAAGTAAAGAGCAAAGTGAAATGGTGATGGCTGCGTTTTGTCTTGAAGAAATAGACACAGTTGTGAGCTCAATGGCTAATAGCAAAGCAGCTGGGGAGGATGGACTACCAGTAGAATTGTATAAGAGGTTCGCCCCAATTTTAAATGTACAAGGGCTAAATCTTGCTAATCATATTATAAAAGGTGGAGAACCTCCGACCTCTTTCCACATGGCAGTGGTAGTCAGTATTTTAAAGAAGGACAAAAATAGGGAAAACATCAATTCCTATAGGCCAATAAGCCTTCCTAATGCAGACTATAAAATTTTTATAAAGCTTCTCACTAATAGGCTTAATAAGATCGTGGGATCAATAATACACGTGGACCAATGTGGTTTTGTAGCAGGTAGACAGCTTTCCTTGAATACAAAGTTTCTGATAGAAGCTCTGGACTATTTTACTCAGAACAAAATAGAGGCACAGGTGTGGTTTTTAGATGCCGAGAAAGCTTTTGATTTGGTGTCCTGGGAGTGTCTTTTTTTAATTCTCGCTAGATTTGGTTTTCCAGAAAGATTTATTCGCATAGTGAAATATCTGTATACGGACTCTGTGGCACAAATAATAATCAATTCTAGAAATGTAGGTAGCTGTAGAATAAGTAGGGTACATGGCAGGGGTGTCCCCTATCTACAATCCTCTTTGCCTTATTTATAGAACCCCTGGCAATAGCCATTAGGCAAAAAGCACTACAAACTGCACCTCTACACGGCATGTCTAATATAAAACTTTACGCTGATGATATTGTTCTATTTCTTAAACCTGGCGAGAGCATTCAAAAGGAAATTTTAACAATTTTTTCAGAATTTCAAGCGCTGAGAGGGTATAAAATTAATAATGTTAAGACAGAAATTTTACTTTTCAATTGTTCAGGCCAGACACTATTTTCAGCTATTATACAATTTGAAGCCCAAGAGGTATTTAGGGATATATGTGTCAGAGAATGTGGATGAACTCTTTGCATTAAACTATGTCCCCCTAATGCAAAAAGTCAAGAGCTTATTCGCGAAATGGAATCAACTCCCAATTTCAATAATAGGACGTGTAGCACTTTTACGGATGTCAATTTTACCATTATTTAATTTTCTATTTGCTGCAATCCCCTGTGCACTACAAATGTATTTTTTTAAAGAAATAGATGGTCTATTCTCATCTTTCATATGTGCCAACAAGGTACCGAGATTAGCACTAGCCACTTTAAGTAACCCAAACGAGGAGGGAGGGCTTGCTCTTCCAAATCTGAGGGAATACTACTACGCAAACTTTGCACATAACGCACATAGATTTTCTAACCATCTTAATTCCCTAGGTATGGATAATTTTTTATGTTAAGAATACTGAATGAATATAAAATTATAGATCCTATGAAGGTAATCAAGAATCCCAAGAAAGTACGTTATAAGGTTTTCTAGTTGTGTCTGAAACAAAAAGCTCAATTGTCCAAGTATTATGAAATACCTTGGATAAATGGCTCCACATGTCTGGCCGACCGGTATACCGGGCAAGACAGGCTGATACAACCTGGTATATTAAAGAAATAGGAAGAGAACAGATATAGGCAGGTGGGAGATTTTCTAAATTCAGACAATTGGAAAAGATGGACAGAGATAGAGATAGGTCTGTGTCACTCTATAGATAAGCTCAAATGGTCTTTTATTCAAATAAGACACTTTTTAGAAAATATTGATCCATCTGTACTAAGAGGCTAGAACTCAGTGAGGCTCTGCTAGAAACAACGAGACAGAAGTCAATAAGTAGCTGTGTAAAATGTTTTAATACATATAAGACCAATAATGTGTACGAAAATGCCTGAGATAAATGGCAAGAGAAAGAAGGCCTTCAGATCCCAAGGGTGGTCTGGAATAGAATTAACAAATGTAATATTACATTAATCAGAGGCGCCAATTTCAGGAGAATGCAATTCTACACAAAATGGTTACTATACAGGACTCCGTCTTTTCTGCACAACATATACCCCAGATTGAGGATAGATGTTTTCGCTGCTCTGCAGAAGGGGGAGGTACCTGGACTCATATTGTTTGGGATTGTCCAAAGATTAAGCAATTTTGGGAAGAAATTGAGTAATACTGCAGAATGAAGATTGGACACTCTTTAACCATCGATAGTTATATTGCTACCCTAGGGTGTTCCCCAAACATAACGATGAACAAAATACAAGAGGAATGTTTATATATGTTGGCCTCAGTGGCGAGATCACTAATTCTCCAGAATTGGCGAAGTGATAATATCCCCACTTTCCATGCCTGGCAGGCAAAACTGCATAGAGTAAAAGAGCTGGAGCGACGCTATGCCCTAAGGTCGGGCACGTACAGAAAATTTGAGAAAAGCTGGAAATCCATTGGAAGTTAGCGAGCGAATTAGATAAGTGGGAACACTAAAGGGAAATTGTGCAATATGTGGGTTTTCTATGTACTTTTATGTATTTCTTACTAGCATTTTTCATAGTGATATGTATTACTGATTGATTATGCTCGGATGAACTCTCAATAATGAAAAAAACAAGATTTTTTTTTTTTGATAAGTCATCGTTGGTGGTCATTTACTAAAATCTTTTCTATATCACAAAGTCACAAAAATGATGATTTTTCAAATTCTTTCTTAAGCCCACATGGAAAAATATTACTTTTACAGGCATGAACAAATGTAAAATCTGCTTTAGCGTAAAAGAGTAAATAAGAATATCAAATCCTGTTATTGCAGAGACAGTCCTGTCCCACATTTGGCATATCAAACTTTCACACAAAGTAGACACATATCATAAAATGTTACTTTGAAACCAGCAGGACAGCCCTGATTCCATGTTGTTGTATGAGGCACTAATATGGGTAGTTTAATGCCACACTGTGACATCTGATAATAGGCCATTGCTGCATGTTCTGCACCATACTACCTTTGCCCTCCTTAAGAGTCAGATATGTTGAATGACCATGTACAAAGGGCAGGCCAGGGCACAGAGAGCTTTTAGGATTCGCCTAGTTGCCAGAACCAAATAAACTAGTGCATTTAGTCTGAGAAAACCGGGATGCTTGCAAAACTGTAATTTGTTTTTACAGAGGTAACTGGCTGATAATGCACTAATCTCTCAGGACTGGCTCAGGATACTTCTTGAGACTATCTGGGGCATATTTTCCTTTTAATTTCCAAGCCATGTAGCTATCTCTACATTCAGAGTATCCAAGATTGATACCCACCAGTAGGTGGCACTTTAGGTGACTGCCTTCATGTCCAATACATAAAAAGAGCCATTCATCCATCACTGAAGAATGAGGACTCCACACTGAAGCTAGTTGGCATTTCTTAGGGTCGGTCAAGCTATCAAAAGTCTTGAGATACCAAGGGGGATCGGAAATATTTGCAAAGTGATACGAATACATTCACTCAAACCCACCTACAACCAAATAGCTTTTAACTAAAAATGAAAGAAATGTTCATTGTTACAGCCATAAACAGTTTTTATTTGAGTCAAGTCATCTATTGTAAGCTTTAGAGTGCAACAAAGGCCGGTGAAAAAACTCTAAAATACAATGCAGTTTGCCCAGTGGAGAAGAGATATAACTCCTTAGATACAGTATAGTTATTTCCAATTTTGAGTAAAACAATTCATTATAAATTCTAAAGGGCACCTACAATTCTTTAGGCATTTTCCACATAATCCTAAATAGCTTCAAAATAAAGTTTGTTTTAGGCCAATATGTGTTCAGTCTATGAGCCTAAACAACATCTATTTGTACTGGCAATCTCTAATCTGGAAATAATGTTGAATTTGTTTAAAATCCGTTTTCATACTAAACTGCCATAAAAAATCATCAGAAAGATGCTGTGAAGCTAGAGCCACCACAATTCTCCATAGTGGTTTAATTTCACTCCCTTAGTTGATCAGAAGTGTCCACTGTGCTCATCTTACCTCTGACCTTTCTCCCATCCTTTCCTTGCATTTAGGTGTAAGAGGTAATATTGTGGATGTTATGTAGCAGGAATATATTGGCCTAGACAGTTCAAATGAAAGAATTTCCACATGGGCAACAACAACTGTGGGGCATAGTTTAGTGCTCTTCTTCTCACTGATCACAGATTTGAGAGATTATTATGGATATCCAGCTGTTTCTGCTTTATCATAGTCTTTGACATGGGAAGTTATTTTGTGCATTTAAAAAAATGTTTAACACTAATCTTTTTCCATGGCAAACGTTTATGTAAATGTAATATTTTCGTGTTTAAGGACGTCATTTTGTCTGAGTAGGATGGTGGCAGGAAGGTAACGTAGGTGAACAATTTTTACTTGGGGACCACACGGTTGTTCCCACTGTGTGGCGAACGACTGCCCCTTCTTGGTTGCTTGTTACCAACAGTGTTGTTTCTATTTCGCACATGCGGATGTTTGAGGAAATGTTGGATTCTCTTCGTAACACAGTTGAAGCCGAAGCATTTCATGGCCCTCTCCTCTAGATCTTCCTCCTCTTTGGTGGAGTTTCCATCACCCGTGATGCCAATAACATTGTCATCTGCACTTGGGATTACTACTGTTGGATGTATGTTAAGTTCAATGAACAAAACAAACCCCTGAAAATAAAAAATTGAATTGTTAACTTAATTTATGTTTGTGCAGGGTTCTAAAATGAGAGGTTCATGCTTTCTGTTCAGACTGTATAACATTTTTCTTTCTTCCTCAATCATTCAATTTCACCAAAATATATCTGCAAAGTAGGATTATAACACTGAACAATTGTTGACAATTTGTGGACATTTTGTGTGTTACCATAGCTGAAATGTTTTGAAATTGATGGATTACCTTTCTTGAAGACCTCAAGTATGAGTTAATCATATCATAAGTAATCTGGGTTCAATAACCTGGTCCCTCTTTACACTCCTAGAAATGGGCAGAGCATAACATAGCATGAGAGGGAGCAAAACTTACCAATCACTCCATTTCATAGGAAATCTATCCCACTTACCATGACATCCATGTTCACTACCTGGATTTATTTCCTGCCGGGTTAAAGCATGTCACTGTTGAAAGATAGAGCCACTCTTATACTTTAAAATGACTTGATTATGAATATGTTTTTTACAGTAAGGTCACGCTAGAAAATTGATCTAGCTTGGTGGCAATATATCTTCATTGTATTTTGTATATAGGAAGGATGCAGCAGAGTCAACTTTGATGACAGTGGGATATACTGATGTTTTACCTCTGGGTCACGTATCTTGCCACATTGTCTTTGTATAAGCACATTTTGACCATGTCTGTCTGCCCTGCTGGGACAGAGGTTCCAAATGCGGCTTAAAAATGCTGTACAAGCCTGCCCTTTTTAATTTTTCTGACCGGCTTTATGTTTTCTCTCAGAGTACTTAACAGTCTACAAGTCCACCCACTGGAGATATTCCACCTATTATCCAATGGTTCCCTGAAAGGAGGTATTCTCAAAGTGTACTTCAAACAAAAGTGTGGGTACCTACTGCCTCATTGTTAATGAGTGGCGATGGTGCACCCTAAGATAGTTCAGCATTTTAGGCTGTTTAACTGAATCCTCTACTGGGGTGGCTGCCTACCACCCTCTCTGTAAAGGCCTTATCAGTTACCCATACTTTCATCATGTATGTAGTGTGTGTTGTGTTTTGTTGCATGTGTGAATAACCAGGACCAGTATGCATGTGTAAATAACCAGGAACCGGTGTCTAGGTGCAAACGAAAAAAGATAGTGATTCTTTGCTGTCTTTTTCTGTAGCACGATGAGCATGGCATCTTGACTGTGCCTTTGTTCAAGGGCCAGTGCCTTAAAGTATAGTTCTCCGATGGTATGGGTAGGACAAATCATCAACCCTTTTCTTTTATAGCTAGTTTCCTGTTCTCTCTGAAACTTACTCCATTTATTGTATTATGAAGGCTATCACCTTATAATCAGAGCTGTTTGGTAAGACCAGTGTGCCGCTAATTCACAAATTACCTTTCACAGTTCTGACAGAATTTGTATGTTATTTCAAGGTTGCTATTTGGTTGGCTCTATCTCCCTGCTTCTACCAATAGTGCAGGGTAAACCCCAAGCCAGTAATTTGTGCCTCGTCAAATATTGTGAGGATTTTGTACTCCAGTGCTAAGGATGAATTTGCCATGGGCAAGATTATGCTAGTTGCAGCCTTTCTCAATGGACTGCATAAGATCTGCATGAGGTCCTGTTGACATATGGGACATCACCTCAACAGCTTAGATCACTAAGAGTTGAACAATGCCTTTAAAATAGCTGGACAGAATCCAAGACTAAAGACAAAATGGCAACAGAGAAGGAGGACCTGCAGAGAAACTTTCTAAGTAGGCATCTTTAGTGAGCCTGCCCCAATGCCTGAAATCAGGTACTTTAACATGTTAATACCTACCCTCAATTGGGACACAGACAATTTTCTCAGAATTTGTAGTTGAAACCTAACCTTAAATATTAGTTCAAATTTAGTAATGGTTAAGCCTTTGGACCAAGTGGGTGGCCCAGTCCCTTAGGTGCCATGACAAATTGGAAAAGCCCGACTGCAAGTGGCCATTTTGAGTTACCTGCACTTAAGCAGTGCTTTGTAAGGAGGTTTTGATCCACTCCAACTTTTGATTCTCAATTAAAACTTTTGGGAGACTCTAAGACCAGTCCCATTGCTTTCACCTGGAACTGTGTCATGTTGAACACAGATGACTCCATCACCCACAGAACCCCTTTAACTGGACTACAAGACTTTGTGGAATTGATGACCTTCCTACTTGTAAACTATGTGTTTTGATATGGGTAGTACCCTAATTGATGTCTGTATAGTGGGCTTTTGGGCTAAGGGATTTGAGCTGTTTTTACTGAAATTACGGCATCGGGGTCTCAAAGCCACTGAATTGTCCAGCTTTATTGCACCTTTTATGTAAACACCATGTATGCACTTTTTAGGAAAATGCCTCTTTTTGCATGATTCTCTCCATTTTTTGGACCGATGCTTCTGGTTTCTGGATCCAGTCTGACGCCTGGTAATAATTCTAAGGTGAGGAATATGTGGTTAAAAGTCTCTATCAGATGTTTAATGTTATACATGTGTTTACAGTGACAAGACCCCAAAAGCTATTTTCAGTGTAGCAGGGTTAGCTGTTCCATAGGAAAGCATGGGGATACAATATTAAATGTAATAATGATATCTCTGCCTAGGAGGCAGCTACTAAGTTCATTCTTGGACTTTTTAAAATATTTATTAGAAGCCCAATTCACAATTTGCAATAAATATTTTTGAGGTGAATTTGCTCCCAGAGCTGAGATAAAGGTCTTGGATGTGAAGATGTGTTCTGTCTCCTCCCCTGTCCCTTTAATCAGACAGGAACCAATCCCAGTGAGAGAGAAACTGCAACCAGAACCGGTTTTGAGTGACCACAGAAGAGGGATTGCTAATTTCCCTGGCCACACCTCTAGGGTGGGCATAGGAGCTCTGGATAGGGGAATAAAGGTTCCACCATATTTGATTTAGGTATAAAGGTGCCCGATGGAATTGTTTGCAGTGCGGCACACAGAAACTGCTAGTAAAGTGGAGAGCGTTACCCCTGGGAATGTTTTCCATATAGGAGTCATGCCTACCCACAAGCTAGTGCCAGGCATAAATATATCACCTTTGGGTACCCTCTTCAGAACACTACTGGGCCTGTGGAAGGCAAAAGAAGGACTGTACCTGCTGTTGAGACCGGTGAGAGGACCTGAAAGGCTGGACCCGCTGTCACTTGGTGACCTCCTGTTAAGCTACAGGGAAACAAAAAGGTTTTAGAAGCCTAGTTCTTGAATATCCCAGCAAACCAGTTCCAACTGGACCTGCGCTGGACCCTTCTGGTAGCTTCTGCTAGAGTAACTCTTAACTTCCCAAGTGTAGTTCCTGAGCTCCTGGGACCCCAATATGTGTCAAAGTGTACTCCTCCTAATATTCTGAAATGCCTGTGACTTAGAAACTTTCTGGCTCCAAGGACCTCCGGAGAGCCAGAACAAACCTTCCAAATCAATTTGATGAAGGGGCTTTGCAGCTGGTCTAAAGATTCTGGTTGCTCCCACTCAGATTTTTTTTAGCAATCAGCAAATCTGTTTCAGCAGGATATCATGGAGAAGGAGTTTGTCTACAGCTTGCAGCCTTTCCCCACTGGAAGAATCTGAGCTCCAAAAAGTGACTAAGTCCAAATGCAGAAATCTTCTTCACTCAGCAAAGGTGCCCAAAGAATACGGCAGGTGAGGGACCTGCCTTGGGTGCAAATTTTGAATTTCTATCACTCTGAGCGTAGTCAACGGCTACACTGGGACCTTTTCTGATGGTTATACAGCCTTGTGGAGCCCATCTCGGCCACAACCTGCTGACTTGACCCGCTGAGGATATTTCACTTCGATTTCAGAGGCTAAGTAGGAAGGTAAAACTTCTGACCGGGACGAACCTGGTTTCCGGTCTTAAATTGTGTCTAGGTCCCAGTCAAGTACAACCAGATTACTGAAGTTGGTGCTTAACGCTTTTTGATGCTATTTTCATTTAACACTTTAAAAATTAATATCTCCAGTTCCACGTCTCTGTTTTCATGCATTGGAGTGGGATTTTATTGTGTTGTGTTTTCATCTTTTTAAGTGTTTTGGTACTTCTAAATGCTTTGCACATTTTCTTAAGTTAAGCCTGTCTGCTCTGTGCCATAGCTACCAGGGATTGAACTTCAAAATCAAAATAAGCTTTATTTGATATCACAGTTTGAATCATAAAAGCATACATAATAACACCAATATACGGTGTGCAAAATAAGATATAATACGCTGTTTAAAGACCAGATAAGATACAGATGCAGATACAGCTTAAAGAGGAATAACAGTACTCTGTTCCCACGTTAATAATTTCCTCCGAGTAATAACTGGCCATAAAAATGTTGATAAAACAGCACATATATAAAAATTTGGAAGTAATTGTAATTGTAATTAGACACTTGTAGAGCGCTACTGTCACTCCGAGGAGCATCTTGGCGCTGAACGGAACCCAGAGTTGGAAGCCTACTGGGTGACTGCCAAAGGCGAGGGAAACAGGTGTTAGATAAGAGTTTTGCACAGGGCGTCCGATGCTGAAAAAATCCAGGTCTTTAGGGCTTTCCTAAAGAGAGTCTCAGATTGGATCTGACGAAGCTGGTTTGGGAGTTTATTCCATGCCTTAGACCCAATCACTGCAAGCGATTTTCCTCCTTTCGAGGCCAATCTAAAGCGGGTATTTTTTAGCAGATTAGCGTTAGACGACCTAAGACTCCGGGAAGGCGTATAGCGCATAAATCTGGTTCAAAGATAATAAGGACCTGAGGAGTGAACAGTCCTGAAGTTAATTATCAGGACCTTGAATAGCACTCGTTTATGAATTGGCAGCCAGTGAAGTGTTTCTAAGGCTGCTGATGCAGAGGACCTCCTGGGCCATTTCAGCACTAAACGTGCTGCTGCATGTTAAACCATCTGAAGCTTGTGCAAAACAGACTTGTTGGAACCTGCATAAAGGCTGTTGCAGTAGTCCAGTCTGGATGTGATTAGGGCCACTGCAACTGTGTGTCTGGCTGAGATGGGAGGCAGATCAAAAAACTTTTTGAGAGTTTTTATTATATGGAAACAGGTGCCAGCAACTGCCAGTGATTGATGTTTGAAAGAAAGAGTGGCATCAAATTGTATTCCTAGGTTTATGACCACATTCACCGTGTTGGGTGGGGGGGTGGTGTCGGCTGGCCACCAAATCTTAGGAGAGAAAGCATTCCCTTGTCCTTGTGAATATAAAAAGCTGGACAACACTGCATAAAATTTAAGGGCTTTACGAGTGGCTTAATTAATAAGTGCCTCAAATCTGAATAAAATTTACAAAAGAACAATATGTGCATAGTAGACTGTTTAGATAAATTGTCACAAGGGCAATGCACTAGTTCACGTGACCAATTGTTAATGTTAGGAAAGCTGGTTAAACTATGAAAAATGTCCAGCCTGAATCGTGTCAAAACGAATCTATGGTGAGCATTATGTACACTTGCTAAATAGGGTTGTCAATCAATGGTGGTTAAAGTAATCTGATTTTTAAATATGGATGGTTTGAGAATTTCATTGAACAACCTTGTTTCCTCAGGCAATTCTAGGCACTCCAGTTTTAGCGCTTTTCTAGGTATACTACTCAGCGTTTCTGGTTGATCGAAATATTCAGAATGACCTATGTCAGTCAAAAATTGGTTGACATACTTCAGCCAAGGAACTTTGGAAACACAATCTGATCTAAGGCAATATTTTGCGAAGGCTCGATTGAGCTCTGTATGGTCCGATGTCCAGATTTTATGCCAGAGCAAGACTGGCTGGACTTTTATCAGATCTACCAAAATGGAGCTCCCAGTTCTGAGTGGCAGACAAAGGTAGAGCAACTTTTAGGAAAAGCTAAAAGTTGTCTAAAATAGGCATTTTCTATCAGTTGCAGGGAATCAATGTTTACATAGCCCCAAAGCTCAGAACCATACTTTGCAATAGATCAACATTTAGAATTATACATAATCATCATCTCTTTTGGATGTTTAATGCTTGATTTCTGAGAAAAATTGAATACGGCTGTGATAGATTCGACGAATTGAAGTCACCTAGAGTTCACTGCGTCTTTCCAGCTCCCCTCCCGATCAAATAAAATCCCTAAGTAGGAGAAAGTTGGTGTATGATTTATTGTGATGTTATCGATTTGAATGGTACGACATTTTGCAGCTCTTTTACCCACTTTCATGACAAAGGTGTTACTTAAATTGGTTTGCAGCCCCAGATTCTGCATATAGTGGACAAATTCAGTGAGTAGGCACTGTAGTGTCAACGGAGTACGGGCCACAAGCACTGCATAATCTGCGTAGAGGAAGGCCAGGACGGGTCGATGCCCAACAAGGAAAAGGTCTTGACATTTACTCACTAAGGTGCAACCCAAGCTGTTGATATACAAATTAAATAAAAAGGGGGCAAGTACACATCCTTGGTGGACCCATCTCTTTATGCTAAATGGCCGTGTACATTCACCTGTAAGACCATAGCATAAACTTGCTGTACTTGTGGAATATAGGTACCTGAGAAAGTTAACTATGGTGGTATCTACCCCCATAGTAAGCATCATAGTCCAAAGTTTTTTGTGCGTAATGCAATCAAAAGCAGAGAACAAATCAGCAAATACCATAAACAAATTATCACGTTTGATATGTATTATTTTCCTATCAGTAAGATCAAATTAAAAGCTTATTCCTTTGTCCCAATTCCTGGTCGAAAACCATATTGTAAGTCCAAAATTATATTATTAGAGTCCGCACAATACTGTGGTCTGCACAAAACTATGCGACCAACCACTTTAACTAAAGAGTCAAGTAAAGAAATAGGTCTATAATAAGCAGGACAGTTGCAATCGCCTTTCTTAAAGATGGGCACAATATGCGACTCAGACCAGGAATCTAAGAAACCGGTACTCTGACAGGATCTAAAAACAAGGTTTAAAAGAGGGCCCCAAAAATCGATGTTTGCTCTAAAGAGATCAATCGGGATACCATCTGGTCCCGGAGCTTTACCCCCCTTACTCGTCTTTAAAGCCACTATGACTTCTTCAAGAGTAAAATTGAGATTAATCGAAGTATGAGAAGAGGCGGTCATGGGAGAATCAGCCAAGGACACAGAGGTAACGCCTTCCGTTACATTAGAATATACTTTAGACTAAAGAGCAAACCAATCTACCTCTGTAATTGCTATTTCAATACGGGGCCGAACATCATCTCCTAAAAAAGGGGAGTTGACAACATGCCAAAAAGCCGCATTGTCATTATTGCGGCAGGCCTCATGTAAATTACCCACATTTCCTCTTTCAAACCTTTTTTCAATGTTTGATGGCAAGTCTTTAGGCGTATCTACAATTCAGAATTTCAATAGAATTGCTAGGTTGCTTTTTTTAGGGCTAATTTCAAATTCTTGTGTGCCAGAGAGCAAGCAGAATCAAACCAACCATTAATCTTTGCAACAGCACTCTTCTGGTTGCAGTTAACCCTTCATTATAACCCTTAGTAATCTGATTGAATGCTTCAATAACTTTGGTTGCCATTGCTGTCTCATCTAGACAGATATCAAAAGCTCTCCTCTGTTTGGTGATCAGTTGTTCTAAAAATGTATTAGGATCTACCATAGACCAACGCAAAGTGTAGCCATTTAGGCGAGAGATTTCAATTTTCTCAGCTGATGTGACACAGTGACTGATCTCCTGATAGTTAATTAGGTTGGATTCCAGCTCTATACTCTGGGGAAAATGATCACTCATAGCGACATCATGTAATATAAATTTGGTTACCATAGCAGGGTAATGGTTTGGGAACATTTTCCACCTCTCCCATTAAATGTACAAGTTACATCAACTGGGTAATGACTCATATCACTACAGAAACCCAGATCATATTTAAAAAGTAATTCATTGAAATGCCCACCATACTCTGTATGTAAGAAGTGGGTAACAGTGTCATTCTTAGGAGTGACCAAGCTGCAAACCTTATTGGCTGGCAATGGGCATAATCGAAGATTAAAATCACCCTCCTACAGAAAGACCATATCTCTAGATTCATATGAAACTAGTGAATCCAGATCAATATCGTTGTCGTAAGGCAGATAATATATCCAAATCACCAGCGTTGTTATACAAATGTGTAACAACCAACAATGTAGACGATGAAATTAGGATAGAAACAATTTGATAAAACAATTTTGTAGGAGTAACAACCAGGTCTGAGGAGGCCAACTTATTTGAGACATATGTGCATAAGCCACCTTTAGATATACCACATCTTGAAGGAGCTGCTTGGGTATGAAATGTCTTAAAACCATTCATATGAATTGGGTCAGCAGTCCACATTGCTTGCAGGCAAATAATTAAGAAACTAGATGCAAAATCTGACCACTGTCTCAGATTATATTTACTACGTAGTCCAGCCACATTCCAAAAAAGAACAGTGGTAGTGCATAACGTTGAAAATACATGAGTGAGGTCCATCACACTAGCCAGGGGAACTAATTTGACATTTGTCTGAAGGTTTGGTGATAAACTACCAATCTGTGTACCCTTAGGGTAGGTGGAAATTTTAGGTGAACCTACATAGAGATTGTCACTATCTTGATCAGTTGTGCTCAGTCAATCCACCCCGTAAGAAAGGAGAGACCATCATACTTATTAGCTACGTTCCCTCTAAGGTGCGCGCATGAGTGGCCGCGCAGCTCTTCTTACTCTACCGCGCATTTCAATTGCAGGAGCGCGCACACTTCAAATTCAATTCAGGAATGTATAAAACACTCTGGCAGAGTCATTGTCACTTCTTCCTTTTAAGTATGAGCTAGATAGACCAACATTTTCCCCTCCCAAACACGAGGGCAGGGTGCAACAAAGGGCAGCATTAACAAGCACTCATACTGATGACTTTGTAAACATCCCCTGTAGAGAAACCCTTTATGTTTAAAACAGTGCTTTGCACCTTTTTGCTCTGTGAAACAAATGCTCGCCTGGGGGCCCAGGGACGCACAATGTAAAACTATTGTTGCCAATATGTGGTGGCGGAGAGCAGTGGGAATGTGAGTGTTCTCCTGTTTAGCAGTGCTTCTGGTTTTTGGGAGAAGAGAGAGGCGTGCACCGATAGCAGTCCAACTGCATATGCGTTGCCTAAGAGCCCGCAGCATCACACAGCAAGTAAACTTTTGCGCATTGTTCAGTAGGATTGCACGCATTTGGGCTGTCTGATGTGACCTTGACAGATTACCAGCCCCCTGGAGGTCAGTGAAGCTGAGACAGTAAGCTACAGAAAGAGTAAAGTCATGGAATCAAAGTACATAGAAAGAGGGGCTGGGAGAGAGAGAGGGTAGGGTGCGATGAGTGGAAGCTGAGAGAAGGAAAGGAACGTTTTTGTGTTTGTTGTTTATTGTGTGCTTTCATCATGCTTACATGGGTCTACTTAGTTTAATTTATTCAAAAGGAGGCCACTTCAGCTTGCACCAGAAATTGCCCCTGCCATGCTACCAATGACAGTAACAACATGACTATTAACCATCACACTCCTAAAGTGTGACAATTCGGACTATTCCAGGCCCCTAAATCTATAAGAATGGCTTGGCTGTCAGGTAATAGTCATTTTTAATGTATACTAAATTAATAAATAAAGTTGTTGTGGTAGCCAGACAGTGCCACCTTGTGGTAGACTGTCATAAGCGCCAGTGTTGACAAATCAAAGGACGGTGCAGAGCACCAGAAACCACCGGCTCAATTTAAGCACTTATATCAAATATTTGCGATGTAAATAAAGCAACAAACATTGCGTAACATATGGTAATGTCTTTTCAAAATTCAATTATTTCTTTAACATGTGGAAGCTTTAACATTAATAAGGCACTTTATAGCACTGCATTAAGAAGTTCTTATTAAAAGTGATATTTTGTACAACTGGTAGTCTGAACTCACATACTCGAAAGTGCTTTCATATGGGATAGTGAAAAAAAGAGTTAGGGTGAAATAAAGTATTGGCTTAAGATCACACTTTAAGCGGGGAGGCTGTGATTTATCTAGGTTTTCTGATTTCACTTTGAACAAATCAGCCAGAAAATGGGTCTCTATTTGTTTTCCTTATATTAAGGCTTTTTTTTACCTCTTAGTTCATTTTCTGCAGTTTCTAAATACAGAGCAAATTCGACCCAAAGCCTAAGAGCTTTACATGAGCACCAGGGGCCATACTACTGAAAGTGCCCGGGGGCGCAACAGGCATGTGTGCCTGAGTGTGTGCTCCTGGGGCACTTTGGTATTACAGAAGGGGCCGCAGACGCTTGTGCGGCCTCTTCTGTAATACTGAGATTGCTGGAGCAGGTGCAGTTCTAGCACTTTCTCAAGAGGGCGTTCTCTCGTTTACATGAGGGCATGACCCCATGCAATGGGGGCATCTCTTTGCCTCTGCACCCGCGCCATACTATGGACGCGGGCACAGAGGCAAAGAAGCTGTCAGGAGGCGCACTGCAAGTGCGCCCCATGAGTGCAGCCGTCTCGAGGGATGGACTTGGGTCCCATGGACCCCCTAGACATCCCCCTTCAGGCGGGTGCAGTCACTCGCTGCACCCTCAAGCAAGGGAATCTCTAATCCATTTTGAAAGTGCAAGCGGGTTGCTGCCTACACCGTGAAACGCGGGGCAGCCACTCCATGTTTCACCTGATTGCGCTGCCCCCAGGATGCCCTAAGAACAGCTCATTCAACATAATCGGGCACACTTTCCCTGTTTACGGATGGCGCACCTGTTTGAAGGTGAGCAAACAGGGAAAGTGTGCCCTTGTCATAATAGGGGCCCAGTTGCATTAAACAAAGTCACATGCATTGTTTATAGGCATAGGGAAATTAAGTGATGTGCCCAGAATCACAGGATGTTGAGCCAACATTGAAACTGGATCCTGGTTTGCCAGTTCCACAGCTGGCAGCAATGCCACATCCTAGGTAGAGGGACGGAGGCAGGCAGAAGCCACATGAAAGCTCGCCTTATTATGGGCTCGAGGTTCCAACAGAACCCAGAGTTGAGCCTGAGTCAGGCTTCAGGCTCAAGCCTGGCTTGAGATCTCAGTGGCTCGCCCACCTCTATAAAGCTGGGAGCTCTGCCTTCCGTAAAATAGAAGCCCCATCAAAGTGACAAGGGTACCATAAATTGGCAAATGTTAATATCTGTTATTTTCAGCACTTAGAAATACCTCGTGTGGTGTGTAGTACTATATAAAATATGAATAACATAAGGGAGTAGGCATGAGGGAATAAGAAATTAATGGAGGGAAGGGCAAAAGCGGGAAGAGGGCAGTTCTGCTTTTCTCTTATCTTCTTCCAGCCATAGAATGAATCAGTCCTAACTAGGCAAAGTTCTGCTTCACTCTTCTCTCCTCCCATAGATTTTGCTAGTCCTGTCAAGAGCAGTTGTGCTTCACTCTTCTCCCTTTCCACAGACTTTATCAGCTCGACCCAGGCCAGTTATATTTTACTCTTCTGTCCTTCCACAGTTTACAAGTTTCACAAAAGCCAGTGCTGGTTTGCTTTTCTCCCTTTTTATAAAGTTTACCTGTACTTTAATGTTCATATTTTGTATGGTCTTTTCAGTTATAGTCACATAAAACAGATTAGATACACAATTTGTACTCGTATGTAAATTATTGTTTGACCATGAAAATGGATAAATTCAGTGAGAGATGTGATATTTCTGTACCCAGTCACCAAGTGATGTGCTTTCCTAAATCCCTCTTCCAGAAGGTCATACATAAATATTACCATAAGAGTTAGCAAAGACCATAGCATGTGAATGTGCACTGCTATTCTTCTTTAATCAAATTTGTCTCTAGCACTTACTTCCATGCAGGACATGATACTTAAGTGCCTAGAGGTGATTCAGTTCATAGAGTTCACTCTAGAAAATATACTTTCCTACTTAGTTTTTAGGTTCAAATCTACTGTGCTTTTCTGGTGCACTGCATACCATAGTGGAATGTGCTAGTTGTTAACAGAGCTTGAGTTATGAAAATAAAATAATGTTATTGTTGGGATGGGGACCTCAAAGATGAGAAAGGCACGCCTTTTGGAACTGTTTTTTTACAGCTTGTCAAGCTATTTGTCTACAAACTCTTGTGTTTTAATTGAGTATTTATATAAAAATGCTTTAAAATTGCATGATTTTATTTTGCACAAAGTAGAAGCACAGTGATGGAGGATACCTCTTACATTTCCCCTACCCGATACATAGCCCATTCAGTGTGGGATAGGGCAGTGACATAGTGACATAAAAAGCCACTCAGGTTTGCACATGGCTGATGAAAGTGCTTACACAAATGCTCAATAAATGCATATGGAGAAATAAAATTAGAGGAAACATTGCTTCCGCAAAACTGAGCTTTCCACTAAGTCACTTCCATCCCCAACTCACAGGCTTGAGTCATCCCTACTAGAAACTACTTCACAGTAAGTGACTGCATTTGAACAAGAAATTTGAATCTATTGATGAAAAGTCGACTTATTGAATCATGTTGTGCTGCTGAGGAGTGGCTAAATGCCCTTGAAACTGTGGCTCAAACTAGCAGGCATACAAATGATGAAAGATGTTGGGTCCTAGATCGTATGCGTGTGGACCAAGAGAATCTTTAACCTCCAAATTGCAGTTATCACTGAAGGAATAGACTGCGAGGACAGGGTGGGACACTAACCAGTTGGATAGCTTAATTGATTAATGAATGTTACTGGGTTTACCAGAATTGACCATGTCTAGGACAAATAGAGCTCCTCTATGCTCTATTAAATCAGGGAGTCAGGCGTGTATTATTTTTGTTTATCTTGAGGATTTTCTACTAATGGAAAAAAAAACTGGTTGAAGCCTGAAAAAATAGCTGAGAGTGTATGTTTTCAATTTTCCATAAATGAACCCAAAGTACAAGATGTTGATGTGACCATTTTGGTTTGCGATGCAATAACATTAAATCAGTTGCCTTAAAAGTGGCTTTCACATGTTGATAAACTGAATCAAAATGAAGCATTAATTTTCACATAAACCTTAATTGTAGCGAACACAACTAATTTCAGAAGCTCACGCACCACACTCACTTGCATAGTGAATTTTCACTAGTCTCCAGAGCACACAGCCTTGGTTACAGTGCACAGAAGCCCTTAATTGCCGCACACAGAGGAAAATAATTAGAGGGAACATTGCTTATTAGACGTTGGAATGGAATATATCAACGGACATGGTCGAGCCAAATTTAAGTATACAAATTGATGATTAGTTTGAATCGGTGATTGAGGTTGCATGCACAATTAGCTGGGGGGCTGGTAAAAGAAACCAAGTGGTACAACAGTTATTTGGTGTGGATTCAAATAAGGCGAGCTTGCTCTGTCTTATATAGCATTAACAAGTTCTGGGGCTTTAAAAGATAACACCACGCAATCTCCAGGTAGTAATTTATGGCCCTTACCAATCCATTTTACTCTTCTTGCCATCTTCATATCTGCAAAAAGGGATCCCCCTAGCCCCACTCTTGTATTTAGCCAATTAAGAGATTTATTTCTTAATGAGTCCCAAGATTCATGGGTAGATGTAGAAAGAATCGGGACGTTTGCCAAAATGACCACATAAGGTGTCACTGCTGGAGGTAAATCTAAAAAATCGTAAGCGTTATAAATAGTGCGATTACGTTAATGAGGGTTGTTTGATCCTCCCTGCTTATCTAGCCTTGAGTGAGGCTTCATGGCCATCGCTCTACCGTTTTCAGGAGCTCTCTCGTTACTAGCCTTCCTCTGTGATTCTCTGCAAATAGCATTATCGACCGATGGGGCTTGAATTAAGCTTAGGGCGCCCCGCTGTAGTGGAAATACCTTGGTCTAGATTTACAACCTTCGAAGAATTTAAAATTGTGCCCGGTTTTTGCCCTTCCGTCCTGGTTGGACCCTTCTCATGATCTCGTGCCCTTACTGTAGAAGGTCTAGGTAGCATTATGGGTGATTTGCTTCTGACAGACCCCTTTCTCTCATAACCTGCCTTAATATTTAGCATTTCTTTCAACAAGCATTCTATTGCTGCCAGACGTGACAGTACGGGTTGTAGTAGAAGTGATAGTTTGTCTCCTAAATCGTCCCAGTTCAAGGTAGGGTTAGGGCTAGTCAAGTCTTGTAATTGAATTTGACTGTCTGTTGCTGGCTGTTTGGATGATGCCCTCCTCGACTTTTTTGGTTTGGTGGGCAGAGGTTCTCTTAGGGACTCTCCTTTCCTCTTAGTAAAAGCTTTCTTAGCCGGCAAAGTTAATACTTTATGCGTAGGGTCAGGTGAGGCGATTAGGTCCATAGTGGGGGTATTTGAAACAACGTCTAGCGTATCCTTCACAGACAGCAGATTTTCTAACACCAAAGGGGCCCCATTCGTGCTACTAGGACCACCCATCGATAATCTTCTTTTCGTCAAAGCAATCTTGTTAGATATAGCAATTGATGCTTTCACCAGGAAAGAATCTAACGTCAATACAATCCCCCCTCAGAGCCCGATGGAATTACTTTTTTTTACTCAGTTCAAGAGTGCTGTCTTGAGAGATGTGATAAGGAGATCCACACGTTAGAGACGGGGCCCAGCCTCCTTCGGGCTTCGACGAGCGCGTCGCGCTTTTAAGCGTGTTAGAAATACCAGGAGAATTGGGGGAGTTGTAGTCCCCAATGATGCGGCTCAAATCCAAACACAGCTCTGTCCCCCTCTGAACAATCAATCTCTGGCTCGTTAGCATTATTCAGGAGTCTTGAGAGTGTACGTAGAACAGTTCATTGACTTGTCATTTCAAATCATCCTCAGCAGGTGTGAGAGATTTAAGGGGCAGAACAGTCAAAGGCAGGAATATTGATTTATTTCCTTCTTTTATTTTCCTTTTATATAGCTATAAGGTTCCAAATCTTTTCTCCTTTCTTCTTCTAGGTTCTGCAGGAGTTTTGCCACACTGGAGTGCCAACTTAAGTTTAAATAACTGAAACCTTTACTGGACCTAACAAGAATAGTGACATTATTACTTGTGGTGGACTACCATTAACCCTAAATAATAATCCACATTCTCATACATGTGTGGTCATATTTTGGGCGAAGAAGAAACTAGAGCTTTGTATCTTTTATGTATATCATATTTTAATTGTCTGGTTTTATTTCCCTGTAAAGAAATATAATTAATTATATTTTATTTGCTTTACCATTCTGTGCCTGAGTTCCAAACCACTACCACCTTCAAAAATAAGCCTTGTCTGCTTGACTTCACTTCCTCTGGAGAATGGTATTAAAGAGTTTCTAATTTATTAATTTATAATGCAGTACTGATGCCGACCCTTTGGCACCACAGAAGTAATTCAGTACTGATGCTGACCATTTGACACCACACAAGAAATGCAGTACTGATGCTGACCCTTTGACACCACACAAGTTAATGTCCAGTAATTACTGTTCCATGCCCACAAGTAAAAGTCTCACTTGCTGTAGTAGGTTTACACAGTAATAGGTTAAGGAAGCAGTAAGTGACAGTTATTAGGTTCTGTGTGCATCTGTCTGAAAGGAAATAGCAGAGACATTTAGACCGTGATGGGTGGCCATATGGCCTGCCAGTCCTTCCCTCCATAATAGAGATCCCTGACAGCCAGGTGCATGTACTGAAGGTAAGGAACTTTACCAAGCTGGCACTATATTTGTTGTGCCAGCTCAGCCCCATTTTTTGTTTCTAGGAAACAATCCCAAAAAGCAGGAGGTTGAATTTGAGCCATGTGTATGCGGGACATTTTGTGTTTTCCCATTTCAGAACCACCATGGCTCACATGGAAGTATTGGGTATGGAAAAGGGGCAATGTTTGCTTAGCCTTAGTAAGTCAGGGCGAGTGCCTTCATGACTGCCAGCCCATTGTTAGGTGAACCACCAGACCAGGAGTGATGTTTTGCCTGACTTTAAACTTAGCTAAATATAACTCACACCCTGGTCTGGCGCAACACACACTCACTCATAAAAAAGAAACTGTGAATCAGACCAAACATTTGTTTCAGCCTCTGCATATCTCTCACTTCCCTGCTAAACTGCATGCTTTGACTCCTTGTATAACAGTGCCCAGGGTTACTCACAATACAGACACAAGTAATTTATTATTATGTTAAGATAGTAATACAGTACCTAAATTAACAGTATTGAATCATTTTATATCTAAGGTAAATGTATGTTTTCCTACTATCAGCAGAGGTCTTATTGCTAGTTCTGACCCTTTCCATCTCAAATCAGGTCATTTACAGATTCTTCAAAATAGAAGGCATATTACTGTGCCTGATGTAGAGATTAGGCCTGGGAGTAATTTTATGCTGAGTAATTTTGGTAAATCCATGTTACTCTTTGACTCAGAATTAGCAATATGCGATTACGCCAGCTCACGTAATTAAGAGCAATTTGGAGGAAAGTTAGCACAGAAATAGCAAATTTAGCAAGTGTGAGTGACTGCTCATGCTGCTGTTCATGACGTTTTGCATTTAGCGCTATATCCTTAAAGCAAAATGCATCCTTGCATCCACTTTGGATGCGAGGATGCTTTTTGCACTAAGAAACTAGTGCTAAATGCTGGGAGTACGTTGGAGGAAAATCCTACCCCAACAGCACATTCAAAGAGCACAAGCAGGTGCTCGCAGTGCTATTCATGTTCTGCTGCATTTAATGATATTTCTCGGTGCAAAATGCATCTTCAAAAATAGCTGTAAATGCTTAACTACTCTTCATGTGTAATTCTGCATAATCTCATTGAATTTTAAACTCATTCCGCACAATTACACTACTTGGAATTATGCACGTTACGCAACCACTAGTAGAAATAAAGATTGAGGGACATATTTATTAAGGAATTACGCAGTGCAGCATGTCGCCTTGCTGCGCTGCACTGCTTGGTATTGAAAGGGCATGAATGCGCCACACTTAACAATCTACGGCACATTCCTGTCACCAGGGGCGTAACAAAACGTGAGGGGGGCCCCTGCAAAATATACTGAAGGGCCCCCCTCACACTCACATCAGTAGAGGGCTGATGGGGCCCCCTCCAGTATCGGTAAGCCTGGGCCCCCCCCACACCGCAGGGGCTGCAGGGGCCTTTGTTATGCCCTTGCCTATCACTTCCTAGAGCTGGCACACAATATACTGTCTAGCACCAATGCAGGCACCCTTGCACAATGGGGCATGTAAGCAGAATTGTTTTGGGGCAGGAGGGAACACCTTCCTTCACAAAAACAATCCCCTGAGGCATTTTCCTCTTTCTATGTTTGTTGCAGAATGCAGCAAACATAGAAAGAGGAAAAAACTAGAATAAAGAAACTTATTTCTCATTGAGGCGTAGCATTTTGATGCATTCCCAGGTTTGCCAATGTTGGTATATGTGGGAATGCTCCAAAATCCATGGGTGGATACATGGGAACACCCACGCTCCACCCATGGAACGCCTCCCTGGGGCAGAGTAATGCAACGCAGTGATTTGCACTGCATTGCGTTACTCTGGATTTTTCAAGCCATGCAGGGCCGGGCAAGGTGGCCTTGCGTTGCTTTATAAATCCGACTTAGGTTTTACATCACCCTTCCGTCCCCTTGTGTGGTGGAAGGGCGATGCAAAACCTTCATAAATATGCCCCCTAATTATTATTGACCCCAGTACACTCCCCGTTGTTAAAGACGAAAAGAAAAATTGGGCCAGATTTAGAGTTTGATGAGCGGAGTAGCGTCCATCAGGTTGTTGGAGGATGTTAAGTCTGCAAGTCCAACGCTACTTCATCTGTCAAATTTAGAGATGACCCCTGGCCCACCTGTCATCTCTGTACCTCAATAGGAATCCTTGTCTCAGCCTTCGAATAACAAAATGTTTGGTGCAAGGCTCCCATTGGTTTTGACAGTCGTTCACCAAACCTTTAACTTTTTTTCTTTTTCTGAAACTAACGCCCAAAGCAGGAGTTTGTTTTTGAAAAATAAAAATCCAATGACACCTACACCCTGAAAATGTTACCCAGGATGTGTGGTTAATTGTTATTTCTTTCTGTTTCTCATCGCCAGGTTTTTCTTGGTGATGACACACAGAATAAAAAAAAGCACACTGTTTGACATAAATAGTATGGGCAGTGTGATGACTTTACGCCTTCAGTAAATGGAGCGATAGGGGTTTCACTGGCAAAAACTTACGATCAGCACATCTCTAAATGAGGCGGACGGACAGAGAGTTTGATGGACATGGTACTCACGTTTGCGACAGTGTGCCCTGATGTCCACAATCTAAATCAGCCCCATACAGTCAAAAGTGTGCCAAACAAGACAAAATATGATTATAGGATGGCAAGCCAAACAAGTTCAAATCTAGCTCTGCCCTTTACTATGGTTGAATAGGTAAGACATACTGTTCTAAGAATGAATTGGCCCCTAGATGCTTGGGATTTCAAAAAACGGGTTTGAATTGGGGGGCGTGGCTTGACGCGCGGCGAGGATGGCTGCCTTTGTCTGAGCTCCGCGGTATCGCCGGTGCGGACGCTCAGATAGCATGTGTTGCGGGTGATTTTATTGTTATCCCTGGACACTGGAGAGCGGCGGAATGGCCGAGAAATGCCGAGGAGTGATTTATTTTCTTCGTGCTGCTCTCTTTGAAGCTACGCTACGGGAGAGAGCTCGGTCGCGCTATTTCTTAAAATGGAGGCCGTCATTGCAGCTTCCAGATTGCACGACGTGCGAGGGCTGGCGCTTATTATTCAACCTCCTAGGCTTCTCAGGTTTGCTATGCCTAAGGTACTGTGTCCAATTCTCCAATTTGGTATATCGCTGAGCTTTTAGTTATCAACTCTTGTGGAACGCTGTTTCTTCCTTATAAGTGGAGGCTTCAAAATGGCGGCAGCTGACTGGAACGTCGTCTTGTGCTCAGTTCCTTAATGGAAATTCTGCAAATTCTCTATTGAATCTTGCCTCAGTGCTGCCTGTTCTTCACATTGGGGTTACTTTGACCATAATAGTGCCTTGCTTTGGTGTCTATGTTTGAAATGGTCGTTACGACACAGTAGAAATTTGGCTGCTTCTAAAAAAAATTAAGTGGGCTACCTCTTCTTCTATATGAGTCTCTATGTATGAAATCAGCTCATTAATCCACACCTACTCATACTTCATCTCTCAACACTAGGTGTACATTTTCATTTCATTTTTAATGATTATTTACGTCAGTTGCTGTCTGAATCTCACTTTGTGTGTTACATTTGTTGACAGTCACTAATCTGAATACTGAGCCGTAGCTCAGTGCTGATTTCCTATTCACCCTGACCTCTGTGGCTTGGTGCTCACCCATTTTGCCATATCTGTTCTTCTCAG
Source organism: Calotriton arnoldi (assembly GCA_963921515.1). Lineage (NCBI taxonomy): Eukaryota > Metazoa > Chordata > Amphibia > Caudata > Salamandridae > Calotriton > Calotriton arnoldi. The sequence continues at coordinate 869,053 of CAWUFW010001226.1, forward strand.
CGTATATTAAACCTCACTACGAATACTTCTAATGGCGGAAGGCATTGGTGGCACTACTAAAGACAGAGACGCTAAAGGGAATCTGAAATGTTCCTAACATTCCTCACCTACCCCGGATTCACCGGCTAAAGGTAATCCCGACTCTGTCTCAACTCTAGAAGCTATTTTGCTCAAGCTCAATACCGTTCATGATATAGCGCAAAGTACAAAAACCAATACAGATTTACTTCAGGTGGAGGTAGCAGCAATTCGTAATGATCTGAAAGATCTTTCTTTACGTGTTTCCACTGCTGAGACAAGAATAAGTTGTGTAGAAGATTATACAAATAAACAAGCAAAACACATCCAAAACTTGGAGCGCTCCATTACATCACTTAGGAGAGATCTAACAGAAGAGGAAGATTGTAACCGCAGAAGTAATCTTCGCATTTTTGGACTACCAGAGGGGAGTGAGAATTCTGCTCCTTCCGTAATTGACTTCTTACTTACTTGGATTCCAAATGCCCTGCATCTTTCTTTCAAACAGGAATTTGAGATAGAATGAGCTCATAGAGTTCCAACTTTCAAACCCAGAAATATGTCTTCTCCAAGGCCTCTGAGTTTTAAACCTTTGCGACATCAACATACTGAACAGATCTTAACACAAATGAGGAAGATCAAAACTGTTCAATGGGAAGGTCACAAAATCTCTATTTCACAGGACTTTGCCAGAGATACAGTAATTCGTCGCAAGGGCTTCCTCAATCTACGTAGGAGGCTTTCTGACATGGGAATCCCATTTTCTTTTTCTGGGCCATCAAGATTCCGGATCATTTTTAAGGGTCGCCCACAGATTTTTTATGAACCCACAGATCTTTCTACATTCCTGGACAATCAATCTGAATCTCATATGGACTCGGACTCTTTACCTGGTCCTTCTCGCTCCTAGTTATCTGTATACGTTGTCCTGGATTTTTCCAATGTTTTCAAATAATTATTTTCTCTTTATTGCTGAATAATATTTGGATATATTTTTCCATATCCAAGTTTGTTATAAGTTTCCATATGACTTTGGTTATGTTGTTCCTACTATATACTATATATTAGCCCTGTTTGTGTTTTTTGTTTGATATTAATGCTATAACACATTTTGTTGTAACTGTGCTGATGTTCTTTATATTATAGATATCTAGGATTTGATAATTTGTATAATACCATGCAGTATATTAATTTGTATTTTGTTCTCTCTTGGGATCATACTTTTTTTAGACATATTTATATAAGTTGGTATTTCTAGCTGTTATGGTCCCGTTAATGGTATATCGGTTTATCTGTTTCGTATTATCTCTGAATTATTCTAGCATTACTCTTGCTACAGGTAAGTATCCTATTATCCTATCCTTAATCTTATTTTTCTTTTTCTCGTCCCTTCTCTCTATGAAAGTCTGTCTCTATGTTATATATTATTTACTGATTTCTATGATCACTTATGGAATACATTTTTACCTACTAATGTTCTCCTTTTCCCTCATATATCTTGTCTGTTCTGATTTCAATGCCACTTTTTTAGGTTCTGTTATTTTTAGTTACATATTTATTAATTGATTTTTTTGCTTGCTATTACCTGCTAGTTATATAGCTATTTTATAATATTGTACATGTCAATTTGCAATTAATTTGAATGGTCTGTTATGGACTGATTGATGTATGTATAAACTGGATTTATATGCTTTTTACAGTTATGAATTGCTTTTTTATGAAATGTCATTTTATTGCGGATGTTCCATTTACTTTATTTTTAGCTTCCTTCTACATAATATCTTTATTCCAATTGACTGATATTGTTTATGAAATTACTTTTTTACTCGCTATATATCTTGCTTTATAGTCTCTTTTCTATAGGTACGTATTCTACTTTCTATATTCTATATTCTATCTTCTTACTCTTCCTGTTTTCTTTTAGTTTTTGTTTACTTTCTACATAGAAATCTTGTTATATGTTTTTTTCCCTGATCACCAATGGAATGCGTCATTAGCTACCGAATTTCTCCTACTATTTTATACTCCTGCTTTATTATGTTCTTAGTGCCACTCTTAATGTTAGCTCAATATGTGTTGCACCGTTAATACTTATGCTCTTGGATCACTATTACTGGTCAATGATATAGTTATTTTATTGCTTTGTACGTATCAACTTGGAATTTACCTAAATGATATTTATAGAGGATTTGACATTTGTTACAGCTGGAATTTATATGCAAATATAGTACTGAATAGTTTGATTACGGAGTGTTATCTCTTTGCAGACGTTCCTCTTCACTATAGTATTCTAGTTTTTTGTTCCCAATATTACACTCAAGATATAACGTTGGTATGAACATGTTTTTAGCACAATAACATTTGTTCTGTTGCTCTATGGTTTACTTATGTTTGAGCTGTCTACACCGATGATGGTAGCCTCTGCTGTTGCTCATCCATGTAGATTCCCCATGCAATTTGTCTCTCACAGACATCCTCTGGTGGGGTTGGGCTTCGATGTTGCTCTGGATTTTTCTGGAGTACATTTGATCCCATTTCTCTTTTCCCTATACTTTGTTCCTCCCTGTTATCCTCTCCTTACAATTGGGACATCTGCTTCACTTCCTTGGCTCTTTAAGTTTACTTGTATTGTTGTTGTACTCTTTCACCAGAAGTACTTACACTTAAGTCCTATGTATACAAATGCCTGGTATAAATGTAGTTTCCCTTAATGTTAGGGGTTTGAAATACCCAGTTAAGAGGACTAAGATTTTAGATTATTGTAAGAGTTTATCAGGGGATTTAGTCCTCCTTCAGGAGACTAAGATAGGTTTCAAAGAAGCTCTTCTCATGAGGAAAGATTGGGTGTCAGATGTTACATGTTCTGAGGATTCTGGGAAGCGGAACGGAGTTATTACGCTTATTTCTAAAGGATCAGGCTTGTCTATAGTTGCAGCTGAGCATGATGCTAATGGAAGATGGTTACTTACACGTTTAACTAATGGCTCGGATGATCTATATGTTATGAACTTATATGCTCCGAATATAGATGATCCAGATTTTTGGCGTACGATCAATAAAAAACTTTCTGACATCCCACAAAATTCAACATCAATTGTTGGAGGAGACTTTAATCTTCCTCTCAACCCTATTTTGGACAGACACTCTGCTTTTAAATTTCGTCCCCCTAGAGCACACAAACAGTTATTTAATATGTGTTCGTCACATCATCTGTTGGATGCTTGGAGATTGCACAATCCGACGGGTAGTGACTTCACTGTTTTCTCTTCTCCTCACTCCAGCTTTTCTTGTATCGATTATATTTTGTTTAACGCTTCCCTTTTAAAGCATACTACGAATGTAATGATTCATCCAATAGTTATTTCTGACCATGCTGCAGTCTCGTTAACCATCCTTAACCTTACAGAAACCCCGTAATTGGCGTCTAAACACAGAACTCTTGGAGGATACTTCTGAGGTTACAGAACTTAATAACGAGATTGTTAGTTTTTTCAAAGTTAATGAACTGTCAGTGGATTCTCCAATAGTACTCTGGGATACTTTTAAATGTACTATAAGAGGTCACATTATTAAAACAATGGCCAAAAGGAACAGCGACATTAGGAAATCTCTGCATTCCTTAGGGGATGATATTAGGCGGAATGAGGAATTATATAGACATACTAATGATAAATCTCTCTTGCAAGATATTAAACATTTAAAATACTCTTTCATCTCCATAGTTACTAAAAGAGCTCACATTGGAGTACACGCTCAAAAGTCTCGTCAATTATTACTACGGAATAGAGCTTGCAAATTGTTAGCCGCTACCCTTAAGTATCAGAATGCCAAGACTAACTGTATTTCGCATATTACTGATAAGACTGGTTCAAGAACGTTTCATACCCAAGAAATTCTAGGAGTTTTTCAAGAATTTTATGAAAATTTATATACCCCTCAAAATCAAGGTACTAAGTCTGAATGCCAGCAATTTCTTAATTCTCTTTCTACTACTACTATTTCGAATGCAGAAATGATTGGACTGGGTAGGCCAATAGAGAGTGAAGAGATTATCAAAGCTATTAAGGCCACCCGCTCAGGGAAAGCTCCAGGGTCGGACGGTTTTCCCATTGCATTCTATAAAACATTTACTTCTTCCATAATTAAACACCTTAACAAGGTTTTTGACAATTATGTTCTTTCTGGTAAGGTTTCGGGTACTGCTGCTGAGGCTACTATTGTAGTCATACCAAAAGAAGGTAAGGATCATTCTGATCTCAAAAACTTCCGCCCCATTTCTTTATTAAATATGGAAGCAAGAATTTTTGCGAAGATTTTAGCAAATCGTCTAGAATGTCATATTCCTAATCTCATTCATGAATCCCAAACTGGCTTTGTCAAAGGCAGGCTGGCTAGAGACAACGTTCGTACGTTCTGTCATATTTTAGAAAGGGCTAAACTTTCTCGATTGCCATCAGCGGCGATTGCCCTTGATGCCGAGAAGGCTTTCGACAAGGTCTCTTGGCCTTTTTTACAGTCCGTGTTAGAATCTCACAACCTTGGTAGCTCTTTTATTAATATGGTTATGGCTCTTTATGCGCAACCAAGGGCTAATATTAGGATTAATGGCACAACGTCCTCCTTTTTTAATCTCCGCCAAGGCATTAGGCAAGGACGCCCACTTTCACCCCTTCTTTTTCTCTTGTCTATTGATCCGCTTCTCCGCTTACTTAATCTGAACCCGGATATTAAAGGTTTCCAGTTTGGAACACATACACTTAAAATGGCCGCTTATGCTGACGATGTTCTTGTTTTTTCAGAAGACATTGAACTAGCGATTCCTTCTATTTCTAATCTTATTCATACTTTTTCGGTCGTTTCTGGATATACTCTTAATAAAGAGAAAACGTAATTGTTTCCGTTGAATTCTTTGTGTCTTCCCTCTCACTTGGGTAACTCAGGCTTTAAATGGCAATCTACGAGAATTAAATATCTGGGGATCTGGTTCTGTAAAAATCTTAAAGATACTGTTATTTATAATTAATCCCAAATAATAAATAAAGTTAAAGAACTTTTGTCCTCCTGGTCTCCTAAATTCATCTCCTGGTGGGGCAGGCTACAAACTCTTAAAATTATGATAACCCCAATCATTAATTTTTTATCCTCTATGCTACCTATAAAGCTTTCGTCTTCTTTCTTTCATGAGATTGACGCAATCACTTCAAGATTCTTATGGAATGATAAGAGAGCTAGAATTGCTTACAAATATCTTAGGAAATCCTCTATATTGGGTGGATGTAACCTCCCGGATTGGAATCTATATCAGATTTCCTTTCTGCGGCTCAGGGAGCACTGTGGTTTTCGCCAGTTCCCCAACATATACCTCCATGGATTTTTATAGAACGTGAATTGTGTGCTCCCTTTTCCACTCTTTCTTTGCTCACAACTTCTCACAGTACGTTGGCACACTCTCAACGGATCATTTTAGATACGGTTAATGCGTTAAAATACATTGATCGGAATGTTTCGCAGCCTATTCATAAGTCAAGATGGACATCATTATGGTCTAATCCTAAACTTGTTACTGACACTGATCCCGCCATCGCTATTTCGTGGGCCGGTAAGGGCATCAGACTGGTGAAAGATCTTTATGATACTAATCATGATCCTCTTCCTTTTTCCTTCTTAGCCAACAAATATATTCTCAATAACATGGATTTTTATACTTTTTTGAAGTTAAAAGTCAAACTTTCTAAGATACCCCTCTCTACAGATTCGGGTACTGTCTCACTTCTTTCTACGTGGGTGCATTCAGGCCATACCGCTTCTAAAATTTATAAATTTTTATCTGCTCCTTTACCTTCTCAGCCCACAGTTACATCTGCTAAATGGTCTCACCATTTTGAGGACGACATTTTTAAACATATTTCACAGGCCCACCTGGCAGTTGATAGGGAAACTATCTTTACGTAATAAAATTGCTCCTTCACTGATTCAATCTAAATTCTTTTCTATGAATCTTTTACATTGGACTCCCGCTCGTTTGCACAAGCTGAAATTAAGAGAGAATGATCTTTGTTGGAATTGTAACTCAGTTTCAGGCACCCATCAACATATGTTCTTTGAATGTAAACTATTAGACTCCTTTTGGGGCCCGATTCAAAAACATCTATCATTAATCTTTAATACACCTATAGTTCTCTCTTTACGTATGATTTTACTGGGTCCATGGGGCATAGATACTCTTTTACCTCTTGACAGTATAGATTTGGAGCTCTTAGATTTGCTCTTATCCATTGCAGTCAAAATTATACTTACAGAATGGAAATAATTTCACCTCCTTTCTTACCATACTTGGTGGGCTTGGGTTTCATATCTTCGTGGAGCTCATTCTTTGGTTGAAGTGAAACATTATTCACCCTCAATTGCTAGTAAGATATGGCGTTCTTTGGATAACTACATGGATCTATCTTCTCAGGGGTTTGTAGCTCAATTTCCTTTTGAATCTCTTTCTTAATTTACTTCTTAAGGGTGTAGCAGATGTCCGCTCCCACCATCTCATCCTTTTTCCTTCCCTCTAGTATCCTTCCCTCTTTCTCTCTTCCCTTCTTTCACCTCTTTTCCCCTCGCTGATGTATCTTATTTACCAAGCAATACAAAATCACATATGACTTTGCTAGGATATAGGTTAATCTTCCATCTGTCCCATATTCCTGGACTTTATACCTAATATTTGGTGAATTTGTAATACTTGTTATTTGTCATGCATTTATCTGATCATTTTTATATAATAACTTTGACATCTTTTCATTCCTGTCCAGCAGTTCTTTGTTAGATAGTCCTTTATTTTTTTAATTCTTTCTTATTATATTTTTCTTCTGATTCTTCTGTATTGCTACTGTACTGCAAATGTATTTCTTTTTAACTAAAACAATAAAAATATTTGAACAAAAAAAACCGGGATTGAATCCAATTAAATAAAAGGGGTAAGGACTCTGTGCATACAAGAAATATACACCCGCCAACCATACATTAAACAAATTCTTTCACAAACTTTGGACTACTGAATGTCTAGAAGAGACATTATTCAATTCCTTTTGTTCCAACCCCAGAGGGCCTATTGACTTCACGTGTATGTGTAAGAGAAATTGAAAATTTCCATTATATGTTGGACACTTTTAATGTTTTTCTTGTGCAAACATATAATGGACATTTCTATATATATATATGTGTTTGTGACACTCTTTTATGTTCAAGATTTGAAAGATTATCTAATTTATGTTATGTGAGCTATGTCCAAGTTTTTAAGATGCACTCAGTTTACACATTATAAAAACCACGTAATAACTTTAGAGGTTATTTCGTGTAGTATATGAGTCCAGGATCGTTTTACAATTTAAAGAAGTTGAATTGCAGAAAATCCTCAAAGGTGTATGAAGGGGCGAGCAAGCATAAGGAAGTAGAACCGAGTAAACTGTTACACACTGAGAATAATTACGAGGTATGTGAAAGACTTTGTTTACTCTTTGATTGTCGGGGGTATTTTTGACATTCCCTACCTGCTTGGGTCGGCTTGAACGCTGCTGCACAACCTGAAATACTGGCGTATTTCATGTTGCGCAGTGTGTGCTGCCTCATTGTCATGCTTAAAATGACAACCGACCAGCCTTGACTGGCACAGAATGTGGTATTTGTACCCTCAGGCTCCTTCCATGCACAACAGAGAGGCCTAGGGAAGGTGCTGCATCTACGGAGCATGACAGGCCAGCGAGAAGCGGGGGAGAGAGCTGTGGTGAGAGTTGACTGAGAGGAGGAGGCTGCTGGCAAGAAGTTCAGTACCCCTCACTCTCACTTGCAGAGAAAACTCACTTTCCAATAAATATATCTCACTTTCTAGTCTCGCACTCCCCAGAACTTGAAACATCCCTCCCTAAGGTTTGCCCTCTCACTCCATACAAATTCTGAAAACATAGCCATCTAACTCAGAATGCAGCTATTTAGCCTTGATAGGGTTTTCTTTCTTCCCTCAGTTTCTTTGTATCTTACTCTTTAGGTGTTTCAGCTCTCAGAGACCACAGAGGGACCTGCACTACCTACTTCACCAGCAGGATGCTATAATTTACATTATATATATATAACATTCTTTATCAGTTGATACCTTACATTTCATAGTTAGGGTACAGGCTTTCCATCTCCCTAGTCCTAAAATATTACCCTAATTCTTTTCATTATGTGACATTTTTTCATGAGAAACTGAAATGTTAAATGTATCCATTGTTTTGCTTCATAGTATTTTTTACTAATAACGTTATCCTTATTCTGGTTTCTTCACAGTAACATCATGACAGTTATCCCCACCAAGGGTTTCGCTTACTGACAGAAGACAGTGTGTCGTTTGGTCTCAATTACAATGGAACACCAACATTGTCACACATAATTTGGCCAATATTCAGCAAGATGCTGGAATGTTTTTTATTTTGCATGTTAGCCTGATTTGCATGTGCTCTGTGTACACACACTTGTCCCCTTGCGTCCGAATTGCTGTATACATGTGCGATGTGCACAAGTTGTGCCATTGTCCCTCAACCCAGGCCTGCACACAGGCTAATCATGCACAGTTCTACCAGTGTACCTCAACCTTGACCTGCAAATATCCTTGCGACATACATCTATGCCAGTGCACCCAGTGGTGTAGCAAGGGGGGGCAGAGGGGGCGGTCTGCCCCGGGCAGCACGAGTTTCAGCGCGGGTGGCAAAGGCAGGGACCGCCACGGGCGGCAGAGTGCCTGGCTACGCCACTGAGTGCACCTCATCCATGACAACACATAACCTGCTGCGTTGTAATGGCATATGCGTTGTAATGGCATGCGATGTAATGTCACATGCGTTGTAAATGTTGCGTAGTGAAGGCATTACAAAGTAATGCCTGCGTTGTAATGGATGTTTCCCGTACACATACAGTTCTTCCAATACACCTCAACCCTGGCCCTACACATACCCTGTGCAGCAGGCCTCCGCCACCTTGCCTTAACCTACCCCTGTGCACATAAGGCAGTGCAAGTGTTCCTCAATCATTACCTGCATATACCAAGTGCACAAACATCTGTCAGTAAAGATCAATCTTGACCTACACATTCACTGTGCATGCACAGCTCTTCAGTGCACCTCAGTTATGATATAAAGGCCCGATGTGCACCCAGACTTTCCAATTTGCCTCATTCCTTATGTGCAGATACTCTGCACATGTAAAGCTCAATAAATGCACCTCAAATATGACCTCATGTACCCACAGGTCTGTCAGTGAATCAAAATCCTACCATGTTCTCTCAACTCTGCAATTGCACCTCATTCATAACATGTACATAACATGTGCAATATTAACAGTGTCAGTGCACCTCAGTCCTGACCTGTAGGTATGCTGCACATACACAGCTCTGACAGTGCCTCCCAATCCCTACTGAGCATTATCTGTGCACAGAAAGTTCTGCCAATGAACCTCATTTCTCATCTGCACATAAGATGGGCAAACACAGCTCTCCCAATGTCCGTCAGTTCTAAATTTCAGTTGATGTGTGCACACATGGCTTTGCCTCTGTATGAGCAGGACCCTCTCTGGACATATCAGCAGAAGTCTCAGGTAACTGAGGGTGAGCAAGAGCCTCAAGGAACTGAGCTTGAACAGGAGCCTCAGGGACATGGCGTGAACAGGAGCCTCAGGAACTGAGGTTAAGCAGGAGCCTCAGGGAACTGATGGTGAGCAGGAGCATCAGAGAACTGAGGATGAGCAGAAGCCTCAAGGAACTGAGCTTGAACAGGAGCCTCAGGGACCTGGTGCGAACAGGAGCCTCGGGAATTGAGGTTAAGCAGGGGCCTCAGGTAACAAAGGGTGAGCAGGAGCATCAGGGAACTGAGGATGAGCAAGAGCCTCAAGGAACTGAGGATGAGCAAAAGCCTCAAGGAACTGAGGCTAAGCAGGAGCCTCAGGGACCTGGTGTGAAAAGGAGCCTCAGGAACTGAGGTTAAGCCGAAGCCTCAGGGAACTGAGGGTGAGCAGGAGCCTCAAGGAACTGAGGCTAAGCAGGAGCCTCAGGGAACTGAGGATGAGCAGGAGCCTCAAGGAACTGAGGATGAACAGAAGCCTCAGGGACCTGGTGCGAACAGGAGCTTCGGGAACTAAGGTTAAGCAGGGGCCTTAGGTAACTGAGGGTGAGCATGAGCATCAGGGAACTGAGGATGGGCAAGAGCCTCAAGGAACGAAGGGTGAGCAGGATCATCAGGGACCTGGTGTGAGTAAGTGCTTGAACACTTGAGAGTGAGTCAGAGCTATGGACATGGATTGAATACAGCCCTTGCTATGAATCTGACAGTGAGTGGAATCCTGTGCCTTTTAGGGGTGAGCAGGAGCCTCAGAGCCTTCGTGTGAGCAGGGTGCAGAGGTTCCTGATGGTGAACAGAAGTCTCCAGACCAGAGGGTGATCATGGTCTTTTAGTGTCCTGTTGATCAATGAAAAGTTAGGATTCTCAATGGTGAACCGGAGCTTTAGGGCCTGTTGAATAGAAAGGCATTCAGGGATGTTAGGGTAAGCAAAGGCTAAGGGACCTAAGGGTGAGCAGTGGGTCCATGTACCTGAGGTTGAGAAGGGTATTTATAGACCTGAAAATGAGCATCAAGGGCAGTATTAAAGAGAGTGGCCCGGGGCCGCAATGGGCATTTGCGCCCACTTTGTGCACCCAAGGGGCCACAGACACTTGTGCAGCCAATTCTGTAATACCGATAGCGCTGGAGCACATAAAGCGCCAGCGCTATCTGCAGGGGGTGTTCCCTCATTTGCATGGGGCAAGGGAATCCCTTCGCCTCTGCTCCCATGCTGTATTACAGACGCGGGCGCAGAGGCAAAGAAGATGTCAGGAGGCGCACTGACAGTGCGCCACCTAAAAGGTGGCGCACTATCAGTGCATCCCCTGAGAGCAGCCCTCTGCACGGGGTAAAGGGGGTCCTATAGTGACTGCACCCACCTGCAAGGGATCTCTAATCGCCCTTCAAAGTGCAGGCGCAGTAAAACATGGAGTGGCTGCTTCAAAATCCGCTCTGTAATTCACTTGAATGCGCTGCTTCCATGGCAGCACGAGTTCGGGGTTGCACTGGGGGCAGCGCATTTCATGGAATAGGGTGCACTTTCTCTGTTTGCGACCAGCGTACCTGTATTAAGGTGCCCCTGGCGCATACAGGGAAAGTGCACCCTAATACATAATATGTCCCCAGGAGTTCAAAAGCTAAGCTGAAGTGGTAAAATAAGGTTTGCAGTCTTGACCAGTGTCATTGGCCCCATAATTAATGTGGTTAACCTGTAGATACTGACAAAGCAGCGTTTCGCAAATTACTGCAATATATGAAAATGGGTCACTTTTCTTTGGGCTCCTGAACCTATTTTTGGTCTGAATATGACCCTGCCTTTGACCTATGGGGACTGGCCTGCAAAAATGGAGCCAGTCTGTCATCACAGTACAATACAATGTCTTAAATACAAAAACAGATGAGTGTATACATCACATTTGTTTTGGGCGTCTGAACACAGAACACATGAGTGAATGCTTGTCTGCAGCTGAGTTCAGCACTTGTATCTCAGTGAAGACCTGTAAATCTGTGGGCTCTTCCAGCTTTCTGTGAGTGGCTAATATGCACAATGTTCTACAATAAGAGGTATGGGCACAGAATTACTAACAGTTCATGTAATGCAGGGCAGCAAGCAAAGTATGGAAAATGACTTGCCTCTTGGTTCACTATTTGCCTGGTTGTTAAATTAATGTTTCTAAGTTCATGTTTAGGGACTACCACTTCCATTAAATGCCACTAAAATCAGTGATATAATTTAATGTACTAAAACAAAGATCTTCTAAATGTTAAAGAAATACACTTTTTTTAAATGTTGATGAATCTTTGTAATGTTTTACATGATATTTATTGCACTATTTACTGTTTCCTGGAGCCAAACCAGATACTTGTCTGAGCTGTGGGTGAGCTCTCCCTGTTAATTTGTTGGTTTGAGGAAATATGGCGGCCAGTTTGAGGCTGCCACATGAGCTGACCTCGAACCCCCAACCTCACACCCAAGATTGCAGGATACACTAGAAGAAATAGCCCAGTACATTCCAGTGCACTATATCTTAAGACCATGTATGCAATACAGCATTTAGATATGCTGGCTATGCTGTACCTGATGCAAGTATAGGGGACTGAGATGACAGTGCGCTGAGTCATTCCAGTGGTCCTCCAAGCAGTTGTCAGAGCTGCCACCACAATATTGATGCTGGTCATGGCTTAGCCAAAACAATAGGTTATGCTCCTGGGATCCCCCTCCACAGTCTCTGATGCTCCAGGCAGGGCATTATTCCCCTTGTAGCTGAGGCTTTGAACAACTCGGCAATGTACTGTGTGGGAGACTTATTCCAAGATGGTAATCTCATTCCTTTTGATCTTATTGGTTGAGCAAATCGGAATCCCAGCGGGCCAATTTCTAACATATAAATGCCTTCTGGTAGCTTTTAGGGATATTTGGAACATAAGGCAAACAGAACCTACAGCCCAGTCTTCCATACACATGAAATTCAAAGTAAGAACTGGTAGATGCCTGTCTCATGGGTGATTAGTGTCAATCTAAAGAGATCCCGCTGCCCCCAAACACTTACGAGCTCAATGGGAAACCGATAGAGGGGTGCACCTTTACACAAAAGGAATAGGAATCAATAATCTCTCATCCCCACAAGACATCATGAAATGCCAGATTTCAATGTATTCAATTCAACATTCTACATAGAGCTTACCTCACCGCCGCATGTCTAGGAATAATTTATGACACCACAAACACTGCATGCCATCGCTGCTGAGCTGAGGACGCAGATTTTAAACACATGTTTTGGGACCTTCAAATCGCTATCACCTTCTGGCATGAAATAACTAACACACTGACACTTGTGTGAAGAGCTTAGAAAGTTGTATTCTGGGTCTCTACAAGCACCCTAAGGTGGGGAAACTTAACAGCCGGTTCCTGGACCTGGCCTTTCTCCTTGCACAACGTACTCTCACCATGCACTAGAAGACACCCTCTCCACCCAGGTATTGCTTATTGGCATGCCACAGTAACACATGAACTGAAATGGAGTCTGTCTCCCTGCAGAAAGAGGAGGTCAGTGGCCTCTGGAAGTGGCCCATAGCATTGGAATAGGACGAGGCCTTATCCACGTTTAAGAAACAACAAAAAGTTAACACAATGCCGCTGTGAGGGGTATCCCATATTGTCAAACCTCATCAATCAGTGCAATACTTACTCAAAACTGTGAACATTACATAGCCCATTCATTCCTCTCCATGAGCGCATTGACAGCCACAAGAGCAAGGAGGGCAACCTACACTATTTTCTTCAATTGGGTTACATTAATGACTACTTTGATACCCCAGTGACAACCTGACATCTCTTTGATTTGGAGATTTCGCACAGTTGATATATAAAGTAATATTGCACTTCAGACCAAGCTTTGAGTTTTAATTTGTTAGCTCTGTTTCTTGATTCAACAGCGACACAAGCTTCTGCTCTGGCAGATGTTTATTCTTTCTCATTCACTACCATATAAATCTGTGATTCACTCACTTCATCTTTATGCAAAATGTAGTGTCATAAATATATTGTGTCAATGACTACTTCAACATAAACTTAATTTTTTAAAAACTGTTTAAAACAAATGCTGATTATGGTTGCTTCTCAGCCAGAGAAGCAATTCTACTATTGGGATTAGCATTTACAGATGTGGGTTGTTAGAAATGGGGGTCACTAGTTGGCAGAGGTAGGTACCCTTGTCCAAATCGGGACCCTTGCTTCCAGTCAGGGTTAGGGGGGCACACACTTTAGTTAACCCCTGCTCACCCCTTGGGTAGCTTGGCACGAGCAGACAGGCCTATCCCAAAGGCAATGTGTAGAATATTTGTACTCAAAACACACAGTAATACAGTGATAACACCACAAATGGACACCACACCAGTTTAGAAATATACAGCATCTTTATCTAAACTCAACAAGACCAAAACAAAAAGAATCCAACATACATGTAATAAGAATATGACTTTTCAAAGGTTTCAAGTAACTGGATCCATAGAAAACTATGGATGCGTGATTCTACACAAAGTACCTGTAAATGCATCAAAATTTACATGGCCAAACAGCCGCAGAGATGGGAAGCGTCAAGAAACAAAGAGATGCATCAGTTCCTGAGTCCTTGGGGAGACGATGCAACAGTTCTGCTGCGTGCGGGAGAAGTGTTGTGTCGAATCTGGACTGTAGGGAGAAGTTATGCGTCGACTCCAAGATGGTTATGGTCCGCGGGTGATGCATCGGGAAAACATGCCGCACAGGTGCGATGTGTGGAAATCCAGGATGCATCGGCGATTGATGCGGCGGCGACAAGTGGCGTTGCATCGGTTTCTTCTGCAGTGATCCCACGATGTGTCAGTTCTTGCAGATGCGACAGGCGCTGCTTCATATCGGCAGCGGTGCGGCGATGTGTGGAGATTCTTCTCGCATGTTGATGCTGTGTCGGGAAAAAACAGCTGCAAGAAGAGCGATGAGTTGATTTTCTCAGTTCTTCAGGTTTCTTTCAGCTCCCAACAGCAGGAACAACATCCAGAGGCCCAGAACTGGAACAGGCACCTCCTGCCAGGTCAAAACTCTCAGCAGCAGAGTTTAGGGGAGCTGGGGGTGAAGTCTTTGTGTCCCTGAGACTTCAGAACAGGAGCACAAACAGGCCTTCGGAGATTCTTCTTCAAGCAGGTTCACAGTAAAGTTCCAGTCTTTGTCCTTTCTTTGGCAGAAACAGCAACTGCAGGCCAACCCCACACAGCAAAGGGGCAGTACTCCTCCTCACAGCTCTTCAGCTCTTCTCCTTGGAAAAGGTTCCTCTTGAGTCCAGAAGTGATCTAAAGTTCTGGGGTTTAAGGTCTACTACTTATACCCCATTTTGTCTTTGTTCTCTTTGTGCAAGGGTCTCTGAGCCCAGTCCAAACCAGTTCTGTCCTCACTGGTGCAGTATGACCACAGGGGGTGGAGACAGCATTGTGCAAGGGAGACAGGCCCTATTCAGGTGCAAGGAAAACTCCTTCCACTACTCTAAATGCAGCCAAGGTCTAATCAGCTCAGCTCTGAGTCATCCTGGAAGGGCCAGGCAGACCTCACCCCCACAGTGGGGGTCTACAGAGAATGCACATCCCCAGCCCCTGTCACTCCAAAACCAGACAGTCAATACACAAACAGGCAGAGGCACACAGAATGGTTAGACAAGAAAATGCCTACTTACTTTCTAAAAGTGGCATTTTCAAGCACACAATTTAAAAACCATCTTTACTAAAAGATGTGTTATTAAATTCTGAGTTCAGAGAGCCTAAACTTTATTTCTCTATCTTGTCCCAATGGGAAGTAATGCTTGTAAGATGTTACAGAGTATCTCCCATTCTATCCTATAGGACATATAGCCTTTCAATAGTGGAAAACAAAATTGGCAGTATTTCACTATCAGGGCGTCACACACACCAGTGCATGCCCTACCTTTCGCATACACTACACCCTGTCCATGGGGGTACCTTGGGCTTACCATTGGGGCGCCTTACATGTAAGAAAAGGGAAGGGTAGGGCCTGGCAAGTGGGTGCACTTGCCAGGTCAACATGGCAGCTTAGCACTGCACACAGACACTGCAGTGGCAGGTCTGAGATACCTTTTCAGGGCTACTCGTGGGTGGCACAATCAGTGCTGCAGACCCACTAGTGGCATTTGATTTACAGGCCCTGAAACACTCAGTGCACTTTACCAGGGACTTACCAGTAAATCAAATATGCCAACCAGGGAAAACCAATTGTAATAACAATTTACACAGAGAGCATATGCACTTTAGCACTGAATAGCAGTGGTAACGTTCCCAGAGTCCTAAAGCCAACAAAAACAGATCAGGAAAATTAGGAGGAAGAAGCAAAATGTTTGGGGATAACCCTGCAAAAAGGGCCAAGTCCAACATGGGTGAAATATCAGAGCTGGCCTAGAGCTCTCTTGCTCTGGCGCCACCTCAGCAAACAATCACAAGCTTTGTGGTTCATCTTCAATATGGCAACAGAGGCAGTGGAAGCAGAGCTCGGTGTCAGGATGACAGCCCGCAATCAGCAATGGAGGACATGGGGGAAGCCCAGAGCCGTTGCAGGGGAAAGCGAACCTCTGGGATAGATGTGCAGAGACAGCACAGACATCTGGGAGGAGTAGTCTGGAAAGAAGGTACGACCACTAGATAACTCAAACAATGTTTCAATATGTATCTCCATAGAGGCTGTGCCTAATGTGAAAAACAAGGTGGTTGCTATGGGGAATTACCCGAGCCAGGCATTATGAGCGTAAAATGTTTAATCCTTTGATCGCTTTCTATGACACTCTGAATTTGTGTTGTTAATTATTTGAGACTATCTTGGGGTGCAATTTCTTCTGGCGACACTATTCGTTCTTTAGCATTATGATTAACAGTTTATGCTTATAGTTTCCTAATGCTGTTTGGCAACTTAGAGGTACGTACTTGGTGGTGTATTATTATAACATTTACTAGTCACATGTATAAAATTGGAAGAACACCAATTGACTGACACCTCTGTATATCTCTTTACGGTTTTTCTAATGCCAGAGATCTCTTTCCTACCCATTCATCTAGCAGCAGCTGGTAGAGCAGGGCCCGATACTGCATGCAAAGACAAGGGGGGTCTTAAGGCTGTGAATTGGTGACAAAAATAGTAGAAACAAAACAAATAAAGCAAATAATTTAAGGCTAGTCTCCGGAGAATTAAGTTTGTCTGGATCTGGGAGGTGCAATGAGCAGCGGATTGCTGACCAGGAGGCAGTGTTGGCCAGGAGGTAGTGAATAGATTGACATCCGATAAAAATATAGATAATAACATCATCAATGCTTTCTGTGTACAGGCATCAGATAAGGAGATTCAAGGTAAATGGATTACAATGCGTTGGGGCCAGACCTAAGGCATACAGGCCTAACAGACTTGAGAGATGGTGTATAAAATTAACTGAGCAGACCCATAGGCATAGGAGAAAGGTGAAAGTGGATAATATACCAAAAGGTGATACTCTAAAACCTGACTTGATTACACTAGAAAAAGGGACTCAAAGTGGTATAATAATGGCTACGACTGGTAATAGGAACATTTCTTCTAATAGCTCTTTATCTGCAGGTCTCAAAACGCCCAGGGGTCTATTTAATAAGATTTAATGCTGTGTTTGCATCACAAAAGTGACACTAGATTTTTTTCCAGGTATTTACTTTCCAGCGTAAAACCTGTTTTACTATGGAAAATAACTTGAAAGTAATGCAAAGCAGCGCAAAGCGCTGCTTTGCATTACTTAGCACCAAGGGGAGAGTACCATGGGTGGTGCATGGGAGTTCCCATGCAACCACTCAAGGTTTCTGACGGTAAGCTCTATTTACTTAAAAAAGTAGACAAGGTTTAGCAGCGTCAGAAAATAGTCTCCATTTCAGATAGGCGCTATGAAGGAGAAATGCTTTTATTTCTCCTTTCTTTTCTGACTTTGCATTTGTGCTGCACTGTACAGCACACATACAAAGTGGGAAAAGGTTTAAAGTAAGTCTAATCATAGTATTATGTACTGGAAGGGAATTCTTCTAGTACAAAACCTATGCTAGACTCACTGAGACACCCTTGCACTATGGTGCAAAGGTGTGTCCGTGGTGCACGGCTGCACATTTCTGCATCGGCGATAGGGAGAGGGGCGGAGAGTGCAATATTTCTGGAAATATAGCACTCTCCTGCTCTCTCCTTCTCATGTAGCGCAGCATTTGTAGCTAAAGCACCGCGTGAAAAACTGGTAAATCTGGCTTCCATTTTTTTTCTTCTAAATGGCACTGCAATGTGCAAAACAAAGTGGGTACAGGCTTACATGACCAAGACAGACAGAACAAACAACATCATGCAACAGTCATTGTTAACTGTGGCAGCGGCGGTTTTCTTTCAAGGGCGGCGGGGCTCCGCCCTCCCTATTGCGACGCCGGCATCCACATTGAGCGAGGGATTTAAAATGCTAAGTAACAGCAATGTTACTTACCATTTTAAATCCCGAGCCGAGCCCCGCGACTGCCGAGTCCTGCTGCCTGCCTGCCTGCGCAGATTAGGACGCACTCGAGCGAGCGTCACTGCGTCGAGCTTTGCGCATGTGTCACAATTGATTCAAAAACAAACCGGGCGCATTAGGTGCCAGCCCGGTTATTCTTGTTTAGGCCCTTTTGGGGCCCGCCCAGAAATGGCGCAAGGCAGCGTCATAAATCTGCAGCAGCCTCGGGCGGGTACAGTATAAGCCCGAGGCTGCATTGAAGTCTAGAAAGAAGCTCGGGCATGATGAGGACACCCTCACCCCACCCTTTCACCAGTCGTCACTGGATGGGGTGGGGTCATGCATAACTGACCCCACCCATCTCTCTATGACGACTCAGTTGGGCAAAGTTGTTTTTTTTAATTACAATAATCATTGCACTGAATGATTATTGTATACTAACTTTGAAGTATATTTAAAATGAAAAAAAAACGCTGTAAGCATTTTCTTTATGTCACAGAGTCATGAGACTTAACTCATGACCCTGTGACGTAGAGTCACATGCTGCACAGAGTAGAGGTTTCACTTTCAGCTCTCTCTGAACCAGTAGCTGCTGGACAACAACAGGAGAAGCACAGCCAGCCAGCAACTAGCATTGACACCATCAACCGGCTGACTGACCAAAACAGAAGCTGCCTGATAACTGGGGTAAGTGTGAAGTATTAATTATTGCACTTTTAAATTATTTTTGCAATGTTTGCATTATTTAAATATGCTGCTTTTTAATTATTTTAACATATTGCACAGTCCGTTTAGCAGGTCTAGTATCATGACTCATGAGTGCATTTAAATACATTTGCAAGGGTTAATGTGTCTCATGCAAAGCACATCATGTAATATGCAATGTAATATGCAGATGACAGATTTTTATTTTATGAAGCTAGATAAGTGGGTTACTGCTTTTAAAACAGAGCTCATTTTGTTATGTACAGTTCATAAATTTTAATCCTTCCATTATAGCACAGTGAGCTATAAACAGCATGCAACTCTTAAACCTTGTAACCCTCACTTACTTTTGTAACACAACCTGTACATTGATTTACACACTTTATTTATTGTCAATATATGTGTACATGTGATCTAAAGCGCTTTGACACCCTACATGTGGATGAGTAGCACTATAAAAAGAAATAAAAACAAAATAGTGGTATTTAAATTATTGTGCAAATTCAAAATCAAAAGCAAGCGTCTTATGACGTGATAAGCTTTGAGCCTTTCTTTCTGCTCCATTGCTTCCAATCAATTAGTATTTAAAGCGAGACTACTCACCCGTAAGGGTCTCAAGGCGCTGTGTGTGGGGGTTTGAGGGGAGGGGATCTGCGATTGATTTGAAGAGCCAGGTCTTAAGGTCCTTGCTGAATTGCGGACGTGATGGTGATTGCCTGAGGTGCAGAGGCAGGGAGTTCCAGAAGTTAGGAGAAGGATCTTTCTCCGGCAGTGGTCTTGCGGATACGTGTGATGGTGGCCTGGGCCAGTTGGGCGGAGTGGAGATGTCAGGGGAGAGTGTAGAAGGAGAAGTGGTGGTTGAGGTATGTAGGTCTGGCGTTGTGGATTGATTTGTAGGTGTGCGTGAGGAGCTTGAAGGTAATTCTTTTGTTGATAGATAGCAAGTGAAGGTCTCTCAGGGAATATATGACGTTATATCGCATGCCAACACAAAGCATGCCATTACAACGCGGTTGTAACAACACAAGTGCTGTTACAACGCGTTACCATTACAACTCACACTTTTACCATGCATATGCCTTTACCACTCATGCCATTACAACGCAAAGGCATGCGTGGTAAAGGCATATACTTGGTAAAAGTGGTTAAGGTATGTAAATGTGTGTGTCTGTTTGTGTGTTTATATATATATTTTTTTAATACCCCTAGGCAACCCCAAAATTACCCTTTGTACCAGTGCCAATAACCATACCCCCTTAAAATTCTAAAATTACCCTTACCACCCCAATACCCATACCCCCTAAACCCTAAAATTACCCTTAGCACTCCAAAACAACCCTGAACCCTAAAATTACCCTTGGTACCCCAAACCCTAAAACTTAAAATTACCCTTGGCACCACAAAACCCAAATCCACACTGAACCTTAAAATTACCCTGGGCACCCCAAAACCCAAACCCACCCTGAATCCTAAAATTAACCTTGGCACTCCAAAACATACCCATCCTGAACCCTAAAATTAATCTTGTCACCCCAAACTTATACCCCTACACCCCAAAACCCAAACCCACCCTGAATCCTAAAATTAACCTTGGCACCCCAAAACATATACCCATCCTGAATCCTAAAATTAATCTTGGCAACCCAAACCTATACCCCTACACCCCAAAACCCAAACCCACCCTAAACCCTATACTTACCTTATACTTACATGTAAAACACATATTTTGTTGTAAAGGCATGCGTGGTAAAGGTATATGCATTGTAATGCCATGCATTGTAATGGCATTGCGATGTAATGGTACTTGCGTTGTGTTGGCATGCGTTGTAATGGCATGCGTTGTATTGGATTCGTTGTAATGGCTGTTTCCCCTCTCAGGTGGCCGGTGATGTGGCTGCGGTGTGGGATGTTCAGGATGAGTTTGGCGGACGTGTTCTTGATGTTCTGCAGCTTCTTTTGGAGTTTCTGGGTGGTGCTGGCTAGAGTGCTGACGAGCTCATGGGTGACAGTTTCCCTGTACTCACTGGGGACACACTGGAAGATCTTATGAAATAGATGGAGCGTGTGGAAATAGGAGGATGAAACAGCGTTGATTTGGTGGTTTATTGAGAGAGAGAAGTCCAGGAAGATGCCAAGGTTTCGCACGTGGTCAGTGGGTGTGGGGGGGGGTTCCAAGTGCTGCAGGCCCCTTCTGCCTAGGCCACCAAGAGTCATCCAAGGCAGAGGGGGTGGCAGCACTTGGGGGTGGATCCCAGGTTGAGGACTTAGGTCTTATTTGAGTTAAGCTTGAGGCAGCTGTCCTTCATCCTGGTGGCGACTGCGTTTATCCCATTGTGGAAGTTGCTCTTGGCAGCTGTGGGTTCTTCTGTGAGGGAGAGAATCAGCTGGGTGTTATCGGCGTAGGAGACGATGTTGAGTCTGTGGTTCCTGACGATGGCTGCAAGTGGGACCATGTAGATGTTGAAGAGCTTGGGGCTCAGGGAGGAGCCTTGAGGCCCTTTGCAGCTGATCTCTGTGGGTTTTGAGTTGAATGGTGGAAGTCTTACTCTCTGTGTTCGGCCGGTGAGGAAGGAGCAGATCCATCCAGGGCTTTGTTCCAGATGCCGGCATCGTGGAATCTTGTGCAGAGGGTGTGGTGGGAAACGGTGTTGAAGGCGGCTGAGAGGTCCAGGAGGAAGAGGGCAACTGTTTCCCATTGGTCGAGGCATTTGCTTTTAGGTTTGAGGCTCCAGATAGCTCCCTGGAACAAAAGGAGGCCTGATGGACCTTTAACTTCGGCCTTTGTTATGGGCCCAGGTGAAATCTGATAAGCCGCTGGCCCCCCCCCACTTGCACATTGCTGCTTAGAATGAAAGCAGGCAACGTGCAGCAGCAGGCGCTGCTGAATGTGTCCGTTACAGATGGGGATTTTGGTTGGCTAGGGTATACACCTAAGCCAAGCAGTACCCACCACCACTCAGGTTAATTCAGATACACATGCAAGATTACCTGTGCTCATCGTCTGGTAGCTTGGCGCAGAGCAGGCTTATCAAAGAGGCAATGTGTAAAGTATTTGTGCAACACATAGTAAAGTAACACAGTGAAAAACTCCACACTAGTTGTAGAAAAATAGGCCATCTTTATGTAATTAAAACCAGGCCTAAAGGACAACAATCTAATCAGTCTATCAAGGTTATGCCAGTAGTAACGTTAATAGCTCATTCGCCTGGGGCATCACAGTGCTCAGGAACCTTTAAGGGAGTTACAGTAATCCTCAAATGAGCCCACCGGCCGCCTCCGCCTCGGAAAGGTCTTCAATGCAGTGGGGGTTGAAGTCAGCCTGCGCGGGCCTTCGGGACAGTACCTGGGGCTTGGAGTTGCTGCTCTGGTTATCGGCGGTCTCGCACACGGGGTCCACGTGGTAGGAAGATGAGTTGGGCTCCGGCATGGCCGCAGGAGCACAGGCAGGTCTATGGCCCCATACTGCTGTGTTTGTGGGCCTCACACATGGAGCTCGTGTTGGTAAGAGGCACAGAGGCAGGCAGGACTGGGGTTCAGCCACAGTAGAAGCAGTCTTTTGAATCTTCGGCCCAAAGAGCCTAGAGAGAGCGCGCTTAGATCGTTGTGTTGCTAGGCAACCAGAATGCACTCATGCCGCTCGGTGCTCCCGGCGCTGACTGAGGGTAAAGGTCTACACCGCTGCGGTATCTTCAAAAACAGCAATCTCGAGTATGACTAGTAGCAAAAGGTGACCGGGCGCCAACACAGCAGGCGCTAGACTATGTGAGTGTGTCTGGTGGCCCAATAACATACAAATAGCCATGATTCTTCCATAACAGGAGGAAAGCCAACAAGTTCTTGGGAACTTGTAGGATATAGAGGGCCAGTTGTCCCTCATTGCAGAGGTAGCAGGGAGCAGGCCAACACAGCAGAGCAGAGTGCAGAGGAATTCACTCCTGGCATACAGCAATCAGCAGGCAGAAGGCCAGTACAGCAAAGCAAGTGACAAAGGGGCAGTCCTTCCTAGCAGCGTAGTACCTCATAGTTGCAGAGTCTCCTCCAGACCCCAAAGTGAACTAATTTGGGGATGTCACAGGTCCAGTACTAATACCAAAATGTGTCTTTGAAGTGGGGAGACAACAAAAGACGGCTGTCTTTGATCCTCAAAAGGCCCCTGCCCTTCCTTCTCTGGCTCCAGGCACACTACAGGCGGTTATGCAGCTATTTGTGTTGGAATAGGCATAGCCCTATTCAGGTGTAGGTGTTAGCCCCTCCCTCCTATTATGTTTAATGAAGTCTTCTTAGTGCGGTGCTATAATTTGACTTGATAACGTCAAAGCTTTCAAATGTTAAAAAGATACACACTTTTTTTAATTTTGAAGAGCGTTCACTTTTCACATTTGCAGTCCTGTCAAGTACCACTCATTAGTGGTCAGACTAGTGCTGGGTCCGCATCACCACATTAGAATGCTTTATTCATTCAAGCTATAGCACACCTGGGCCCTAACCACCTTGCATGCTGTCTGAGTAGCTGCATTTAAGCAGCAAGCACGCTGGCAGTAAGTGCATCGTGGAAAGCATGCAGTCTGTCCCACTTATTTTCTTGGCACAATCACATTTCGGCACTGCCTGGAAAAAATAATCACCAATCTCTTGCCAAACTGGCTGCTTTCCCAGAGTGTAAAACACTTTCTTCAGTTAGTGCAAGTCATAAACAAAAAAATTCCAGACCCGGCTGGCAGACAGTGCTCCATGTAGAACCAAGGGGTCCCACTATGCCAACTGTTGTTTTCCAGAAAGGCGATGGACTATAGGCTGCTTAGAGGGGGCAGTGGCCTTGGTGCTGAAAGTTTTCAACCTTGGGGTCCGGTTGCTGGAAATGATCACTGGCTTACCTGTCCCCTGACTCTCTAGCCCCCTGAATGTAGCCGGTGTAAAACCTTAACTCACCATCCCTCCTCTAGTCACATGAGGTGTTCCCATACCTCTGCTCACTACTTCAACAGGATTCTAGAGTTCGGGCCAGCGGCACAGGTGCTCACTGCAATGCACACATAGTCAAACATACATACACATTCGTTCACATAGATTCATGTTTAAACATGGGCATGCACTTCTTTGCAGAAACATGCAACTCTACACAAAATTGCACACATCACCATGCTTGCAGAGACCCAGGAGCTCACTTGCACTCATGCACATTCCATTAAAAACCACCTGAATTTATTATTTTAAATGTTTTTATTTGTTTTGTGTAAAACAATATTGTACAGAAAGCACATTTGCTTGAAACAGTACATGAATGCAATGTAATTGCTGGTAATAATTCTTGTTTTAATTCTTTTAGCACATGAAAAATTGGAGTTAAAACTGGTCTTGATATAATCACATTCAAGATCAGTACTGAGAGATATCGAAAGAGGACACGTGGTGGTTCCGACTCTGCTGCAACAGGACATTGATCGAAACTCAGCTTCCTGGTCCTTAATCTCAGGCCACAAGGTAGGACATGGTTCTCTATTTACAGCAAAGATCCACATTCAGCTGTATATGGGTGCCAACTGTGTGGTCTTTAGGTGTGGAGGCCTGTTGGTTTATCCTAGCAGAACAGTTCAGAGAGTATGAGGTTGTGGCGAGTTAAAAGTTCAAGGGAATCATTTTTTGTTTTTCATTATGAACTATGAAAATTCCAAAAATGTTGATTTTTAAATCTTTTATTATTTTATACACTCTTTCATTTATTTAACTGTAGCCTGATAATCCCTTACTATCCCTTAATGTTTCCCACCCCTAAAGCCTTTAAACCCCAAACTGCCCATAAATTCTATCCTTTCTTCATGCTTAAAAAAGTACTACTCTAATTCATAATAGCCCTCTACTACTCCTTAGTGCTACCCTAAAATCCCCTAACTATCCCTTAACGCTAACTTTTCTTGAATTATTAAGATGCATTGCTAGTCTCCCGCCCCTTTACCCCCACCTCATTTTAAATGCTCCTGTCTGCTTTAGGGGATGCCCCTTACCCCTGATCACAGTACACTCATGTTTGCTCTATAATGCATGACATTTTACCATGTTTTAGGCCACTGTTTATTTTTATTCTATTTTTTCAATCGACAATATTTTTTTACAGCGATGTTTTTCAGTCTACTTTTTTTGCACACAAGTTTTTTACTGCACACAGAGTATGTACAGTGAGTAGGATATATAAAATCGATCTAATGTGTTGTGACAGTTGTGACTGCTGTCCATTTAGTAATTGGATAACTGATAGGACTAGCACTGCCTATAGGCTGTAATTTTAGTCTGTCTTGTGTGTAAAATAGCTCCGTTTATAAATGTGTAGAATATCAAAATGGTCTAACTGCAATGTTAAAGTCTTAATTGAAAATATATGCATTTATTTTGCTGTGTTGGGTACAGAATAGATGAGTACTGGATATATCAGAGATCTGCCTAGAACTCTTTTAAAGGGTATTGCTCAATGAGAGTCTCATGCTTTTTAAGATATTTTTGAATACGTTTTGTATTATTTGCCATCTAAAGTCAAGTCAAAATTTATAAGTACTTTGTTTTAGGTTTACTCCTAACATGTAGTTATTTTATCATTAAAATAGTAATGCAAGGACCCCATAATTTGAATACACCCTTTAAATTCTAGGCAGATCACTGAATTGACATGCTCAAGCTTTTCAATCACCACTGGTGTTGTGCATACAATGGCACCTAGCCTCAAAGCTTACACCATATTTTAATTATTAACAGGATCCCAGAAGGAATTCTGCAAATATTTACAAGGCTATACCGCTTGGGGAACAGCTGTACGTGCTGCTGCAGTCGCATTCCTGTCAGAATGAGGATGGATGTGGATGAATAATTGATGTTACTTGTGTGTGCGTGACAATTCATATTAGTGTTTATTTAGTATTTTGTGTAATATCGTTTTTGTGTCTTCAACCAAGCGAAGATTTAAAAACAGGCTAGGTTTTCTATCTCCAGTCTGATATATTGCTGGACACAATGAACACAGTTGACAGTTTACTCATAAACCCATTTTTGGGTTTGACACATGCAGATAAACTGCAAGTGAAAACATTAGGAGCTGATAAACCTCAAATTAAAATTGAGCAGTCTACAAAAGATATGGGAAAGGGTTACACACGTCGGTTTACCAGTACATGGTATGATAGGATGGAATGGCTTACTGGTAGCGCTTCTAAAAATGCTTTATTCTGTTTCCCTTGCTTACTCTTTGGAGGTGAAGTTACCTGGACAAAAACAGGAGTTACTGACCTAAAGCATCTGGCTGAAAAAATAAAAAAACATGATTCCTGTAAATCCCATTTGACAAATATGTTGAAATTATCTCTTTTGGAAAATCGGGCATTGTACAGCAATTGAACGAAGCATACCGTGTGGGAGTAAGAAAACATAATGCAGAAGTGGATAAAAACCGATACATTTTATCGAAATTGATTGACTGTATTCGTTTTTGTGGTGCCTTTGAATTGGCATTACGAGGCCATGATGAAACTGAAGAGTCTCTAAATCCTGGCGTGTTCAGGGGCCTTGTTGATTTTGTCTCCAGCATTGACCATGCTATGGAAACACATTTAAAAACAGCCACAGTGTTTAAAGGCACTTCTAAAACTATTCAGAATGAATTGCTGGACTGTATGCTGGAAGTAATAAGAGAATATATTACTCAGCAGTTGAGAAGCACTGATTATGTAGCTATCCAAGCTGATGATACAACTGATGTCTCTACTAAGACACAGTCAGTTCTGGTCTTCCGCTACATTGATGGAAATTGCAAGGTAGCTGAAAGATTTTATTGTTTCACACATCTAAAAGACTCATCTGCAGAAACAATTGCCTCAGCCATTGTTAATGAATTAAACATTGTTTTCCCTGAGCAATGTGCTAAAGGAAAAGTAATTGCTCAAAGCTACGATGGTGCCAGCGTCATGCGTGGTGCAACTGGTGGGGTGCAAAAGAAAATCAGGGATGTTTACCCAAATGCACATTACATTCATTGCTATGCCCACCAACTTAACCTAATTATGGAACAGGCTTCCTCCAAAATATCTAGAGTTAAAATTTTCTTTGCAGAGGTTGGTGGTATAACAGCATTTTTTGCACGTTCCCCGAAAAGGACTAATATTCTTGAACAAATAGTTTCAAGAAGACTTCCAAGAGGGTCTGCAACTCGCTGGAACTTCAATATTCGAGCAATAAACAGAATTTATGAATACAGAGACGATCTTCTTGAATGCATGTCAACCATTGCAAACAGTGGTGATTTTGAGTCAAATACTATATGTGAAGCTAAGGGATTTACTAGAACATTAGAAGATAGAGAGTTTATATTCTTTCTGTTTCTTTTTACCATATAATGCCCCACGTAGACATTTTATATAATCAATTGCAAAAGCGAGACATTGACACTGTGTCTGTCCAGAAAGCTACTACAGACTTTGTGACAAGCATCACCAAAGTACGAGAATCCATTGACAGTTTGGATTCTACACTGCCACAAGAATGTACATTTGTAAACCGGAGACTGCAAATAAATACTTTGACCCAGGAAGCAAAAGAAGTCTGTGACATTATTGTGGTCCATGCCAGAGAGCGCTTTGCATTCACAAAGCATCTTGTAAGTGCAACACTATTGCGAAGTGACCTTTTAAAAGACATGACAAAGCTTTCCCAGATGAGGCACTCGCAGAAACGATAGAAGCCTATCCTATGTTAGACAAAGCCAGATTGCGTACAGAACATTCAGTCCTGTATGGAAGACGTGACTTCCGTCAGTCTACTTATGGTGCCATGGCTTTATTTAGCTTTTTGTTTGAAAACAACTTAGAGAAGTCTTTTTCTGAGACCATAAAGCTTTTAAGAGTTGTCATTACTACACCCATGACAACAGCAGAGTCTGAGCGATGTTTTTCCACACTAAAGAGGGTAAAAACGTTTTTGCGAAACACAATGACTCAAGCTAGACTTAATGCATTGGCTATGCTGTCAATGGAAAAAGAGCTAATAAAGGAAATACCAGAATTCAACAAAAGAACAATCGAAAAGTTTGTTCATATTAAAGATCGACGAGCAAACTTTCTATATAAATAGAAAATATGAATCTGATGTGTGATCATAGTTTCAGGTGTTTATAGCTCGGTTTGTTTTGTTGGAAATTTACTCATTCCATTTAATATTCATACAACTCCTGTACAGTTGATATGTATTTATATATGTGTGTTTATGTATCTGTGAATTTATATATATTTGTTTTCATATTTTATTATTTAAAATATTTTTGTTGTTAGTGTTTAAAAATATGTTGGTTTTGAGGGTATATTTCTTTATATGTACAACATTTAGTTATTTTCCTAATTTATTTTTATTTAACCGTTTTCTACTGTACTGACAAGCACAAGAACCCTTCTACCTGAGATTGACATGCAAAGTATTTAAATATTATTTTTATTTTTTAAATTGTGTTTAAAAATATCATATTGATTTTGAAATTTCTTAAAATGTACATTTATTTATTTTCATAATTTCTTTTTATTTAACTTTTTCTGCTGTGCTGGCTGAAGGGCATGCAAAGTATTTACATAGTATTATTTAAAATAATTTTGTTTGTGTTTACAAATATCATATTGGTTTTGAAGGGATATTTCTTAAAATATACATTTATTTATTTTCATATTTTATTTTTATGTTGCCATTTTCTACTGTACTGACAGGCACAAGGGCCTGAGAGTGGCATGCAAAGTATTTATTTAAAAATAAAGTAAAACGTTTTTACCTAGCCTGCTTATACAATATAACGTTTTTGTTGTTTCTTTCTAAAATAAACAAAAGATTTTTAATGGATATTTCTTATATTTTAAGCAATGCATATTACACTCATTTCATAACTTATTTTTATTTAGTGGTTTTCTACAATACTGATGGACCCAAGGGCTTCAGAGCGCTATATGAACTATTTTAAGTACCATATTTACTTCATTTTTTATTTTGCAAAATTTCCTTGCTCAAAAATGCAAAGCTTTTGCTGACTTCCAAAAAATTAAATGTTTGTTTCGAATGGATATTTCTTATACTTGTAGCTATTTAATATGTCATGAAGATTACTGGGCAATCAACATTGAATAGCTAATGCAGAAAAGGAAGTGGCCAGCCTTCATTTCCGGTAGGAACAAAATTACAAGTATGTTTCTTTGTGGATGTTTATGCACCTATGTTATGTGTTTTCTATTGGAATGGGTAGAGACAAAGCAGTCTTGCTTAGTACCCTAGCCCTCTTCAGAAGTCAGACTTGCTTGGCAACACCGAAATTCTCTGAAATAATGTATGAGTTTTCTTTTATGAATGCCTAGAAGAACTGATTTTTTAGTCCATTTATCACAGAAATAGTGCTGAAAATTGCACCAAAAAGATGCCAATTTTTAAAAAATTTCTTCACGGGGGGAGAACCCCCCGAACCCCCCCTTATTGCCATCGGGCTCGCTCGCTGCGCTCGCTCGCTCCCGTACGTTGATTCCTTCTGCATACGCCTCACCAGTTTCAAATTCCACCAGCCGCCACTAAACTGTGGTATATTCAAACCAAGCATACAGAGAATTGAATCTGTTTTGTAATAATTGTGAAAACCTGTGGAAAACCTACTTTGTTAGAGATTTATCAGCTAATACAGAAACCTGGGAAGAGTCTCTGGCCCAGTACTCAGATGCCAAGCAGGAGATGCGAAGATGCAATACTGTATACAAGTGATTTATAATAATATTGGTGACACACAAGCACATATGTCGGTCTTAGAAACTGGATTTGCTGAAACAGGAATCCAGTGCAAGAATATTAGAGACAACAACAGAGCAGAAAGCTTTGCTCCAAACACTTAAAGATAAGACAGAGAATTCATAAAACCGCCAGAGGCGCAACAACCTGCATATTTTGGGAATACAAGACAGATTAAAAGAGAAAGATGAGCACAAGTTAATTGTCAACCTCTTTAAAAAAAAGCTTCCCTGATCTAGAGGACTAGGATTTTGATTCCCAAATGCATTGAGCATACATAACACAAGGCATTTCGGAAAAGAGCTCACATGAAACCAAAGACAAAACTGGTGTATCTAGGGACCTTTTTTCTGGGCCAGGAGATACAAGCTAACATGCTGTCCAAGTTAAGGGATATATCTTTCTTTGTTTGATCTGATGTTTGTGGCCAAACGATTTCAAGAGATTGGTGCCACTGTCTATCTTGAATAACTCTGCAGGCTGAAAAGTATTTGGAAAAGCCAGTAATATTTTATTAACAATTAATTGAATAGTCATGGTTTATTGGAAAGACTGCAGGGTGAGGATAAAAACTCCGCTAAGGGTGCCCTGAGCAATGTTGAATAGTACCTATAATAGACTGATTCTAATAGAATAATTAGACGGCAGGTCGGGGGTACTTAAGAGTAAGTATGGAAGGTTAAATGGATGGATGAATGTTTGGATGGATAGATGGATGACTTATGTCGTACGATTTATGATTGATGACATGGTTGAACGACATTAATTGATTTGCTTACACCTGCTATCTGCTGATACCTTTGACACCTTAGATGCTAGGGAAAAATGGAATGTCTTGGAAATTTACTGGGCTTTGGAGGATGTCACTTTGGTGTGAGGTGGGGGGAGGTGAGGGTGACGTTGGCTCCATTCCTTTTAGGACTGAGACGACGGCTGTCACAGAGCTGATTTTCCTACTGAAATCCGAAATCTGTGGGAAGGGTAGGAAAAGGCAGATAGTGTGGGAATGAGGAGGGTGGATGGGAACTAGGTGGGCAGGATAAAATTAAAATGAACAAGGAAGAAGAGAGGCAAGTACATAGGAACAACAAGAAAGTAGCAGAAATCATAAGGATGATAAGAATAAGAAATAGCAAATGTAGGTAACTAAGAAATGGAATTATTTATTTAGAAAAGGGGAGGGGTTAACAAATTTACCATGATGGATTTTAAGATCATTGTATGGAATGTACATCGATTAAAAGATCCCAGTAGTTTAGACTGACTAAACAAAGTTTATTGGCTTACAGGGCAGATTTAATATGTCTAACAGAAACACATATTGATTACAAAGCTAGGGCTTAGTTAAAGCAAAGAGACTAGAATGTAATCGTACTTACAGCACAAGTATCAATAAGCAGTGGCAATTTTGGGGAGAACCGGGGCTAAAGTGAGAATATTAAGAACTAAAGCTGACACACATGCAGATGGACTACTTTGCAGATACCCGCAAAACAGTCAAAAATGAATATTTGTGGGATACATGGACCAAGCAATGATGATCCTAGCAAAATGGAAGATCTTGCAGTGGAATCATTAGATTAGGATGGTGAAGCCATCTTGCTTGCAGATTTTAATTGTATTATGGACCCTAGGGAAGATACTACGAATGGCAGAGCACCACCCCTTATGATTAAAGTTAGAGCTACAATTAAGCAGTTTTGTAGGGAGTTTGGACTAATTGATGTTTGGAGACAAATACATCCTAATGACCCTGGCTTCACATATTACTTCAGTGCACACAAGCATTATTCACATATTGACATAATCATTCTGACGACTTTTAACTGATCCACTAATCGACTTAGGGGCAATGATTTTTTCTGATCATAATTTCACCTCCACAACGATCAGATTAAAGAGTTCATATCAGGCTATGTCTAGGTGGAGATTTGATAATCATTCTTAGCCGATCTTGCATTTCAAGAATATATGACACAATCTTTAACTGAGTTCATTAGTTAAGCACAACATTAAATATTATTTGGGATGCTTTAAAAGCATATATCAGAGGATTTATTATTTAATGTTCTGCTAAAAAGTTACAAGAAGGGCAAGAGAAAAACTGCAGGCAATATATAATTTGGAAGGGGCAAATGCCGTAGCTATATACGATGCTGCGGTTCATGAGGGAAAGATCTATCAACATTTACTGGTGCAAATAGCTGAATTGAGTGCTGAATTAAGGAAAAGCTCACTGCACAATTTAGAGCACGAAAGAGTGAAGAACTTTAATACGGAGAATCAATTGGTTGACTTCTCGCATATAAAACCAGGGTTAAAGATAGTATAAACAGGATAAAAGAAATTAAGGATATGGCAGTAAGATAACAGATTTGGATAATATTTCAAACCTTATGGTATTCTATGAGAAATTATACACAGAAAACAGCAAGAGCTCACAGACAACTAAAGACTCATATGTATCGGAGATCTCACTCATAGAATAAACTAGTGATGAGCAGAATAGGGTAATGTCTATTGAAGAGATTTTAAGTATATTTAGGTCATCTGGAAAAGCTGCCGGGAAAGATGGGCTACCTATTGAGCTTTACAAAACAGTTTCAGAGACATTAGCACACATAATGGTGCAGATTGTGACTGGAGTTG
Organism: Calotriton arnoldi; assembly: GCA_963921515.1. Classification (NCBI taxonomy): domain Eukaryota; kingdom Metazoa; phylum Chordata; class Amphibia; order Caudata; family Salamandridae; genus Calotriton; species Calotriton arnoldi. The sequence goes on from CAWUFW010001226.1 coordinate 901,341, forward strand.
ATGTCGGAGAGCGAATACTTCAATTATGGAATTTAGTCAATATTTTTGAAGAACAACCCATCCAATAACTGTGGGTCACACCGACCAGTTTCTTTGATTAATGCCGATGTTAAAATCTGCTCAAAGGAACTGACCAGGCGACTATACAAAACGATAACTAAAATTGTTAGACATGAACAACATTTGTTTGTTCCTGGTAGAGACTCTACAGAACATATTAACATGGCTATTTCAAGGTCTGATGTGGCAGATAGCACCTTACTATCCGCTGGCATAATTGTATTTTGATGCTGAGAAAGCATTTGATCGGGTATCCTGGAGATTTTTATGGGGCGTCATGGATCAAATGCAGTACTTGGTAAATATTTTGTGCATATACAAGTATTATATACGCTCCCAAGGCTAGAATAACAACAATGGCATAACTATTACTCATGGAACTCAACAGTGATGCCTGATCTCACCGCTCCTATTTGTGATGTATTTAGAACCCTATATCTGACAAATAGTTAGCTGCCCCTCAAAAAAACTGAAAAATTGAATACAGCGCAGCTCAAGATCTCTGCTTATACGGATTATGTGTCAGTATATTCCGCAAAAGTATTACAGGCTATGAAATTTATTGAAAAGATAGCAGAAAAATGTGATTATGAATATCCGGATATAAAATGAATGTTGTTAAGACCCAGATGGTGATTAATTATAAAGAATGCAAAAATGATTGTTGTATTGTAAGGGAAGCAATTTATCTTGGTATTACAATACATAGTCAGGTGGATAAAATAATGAACTATGAGGAATTATTGAAAGAATGCATTAGAAAATGTTATAACTCGAAGAAACTACTTTTAACAATTGTGGGCAGATGCAATATTGTCAAAATTATCATATTACCAAAATTCCTGTATCTGTCTCGCTCTATTCTGCTTTTGGCGCCACATGCATTTTTAACAAATTAGATTGAGTAGTTAATTAGTTTATTCGGAAATACAAAAAACAGTAAAGTCATTAGACTTTTGAAGCTGCCTTTAGAGAGCAGGCAATGGGGGATTCCAGATTATAAATAGTATTACTGTTCTGCAATGTTACAAAACTGCAATGTTTAATACTAGAAGACACGGAAAATTGATTTCAATAAATGTGTCGGATATATTTTGGCACAGTTGTGGACTGAATATTACTTAGATACTTTTATCCAGGATATTTTAAAAGGGTGAGATTTAGTCACGTGGCCCATAAGGACATTGTCATTTTTTACTAACTTAGCATGAGCACGCTGCAGCTTGCCTGCTGCTTTTGCGCACGTTACTACACATCTTTATTTTTGCAATAATTTCAATGACTACTTTCACATGAGAACTCATCGCTGTGTTCAGTCTCTGCATGTTCCTGGGATTTTGACTGAACCTTATGTGCAAGGTCGAACAACAATGCCCCTCATTATTTTGTTCTGGCCAGGCCTTAGCCCTTAGACAAAACATACCGATGCAGCTGTTGTTTGGACAAACGCACTCTGGTCTTATTAGAATACATGAATAGGTAACACACACTTGGGGAGGGACCTTTTCAGGGAGAAGAGCGAGACAGCACCTATGATGTAGATCTACTCTCTATAGGCTAAGGTATGGGGTCTGCTGACAAAGCCCAGAGATCTTATACTATATAATAATACTTCTTAGCAAGGGGAGGGAGGTTAGGCACTATAGTCTTTTCTCCATTGTCTTTTTATGATGACATCTCCCTTCATGATATATGGACTAGCTGCTATTCTGACTGTATTTGTACTATGCATTTTCCTGCTTGTTGTGGCACGTATACTTCATGTTAGGGCACGTTAGTTAAAATAAATATTTTAAACTATTTTGTGTCTCTGTCCGAACTTATCGTGGACAAGTACAAGAGGGCGAGAGATCTGGGAGTGTTGTGTTCTGGGGTGTCTAATCATTTGTTTCTCTGTGAGTGAGCAGGAGAGCAAGTGAGACACTATAGCTAGTTGGTCCTGGGCTCGTGGGTACTAAGGTGGTAGGAAGACCCAGTCCCTATACACCAAGGTCCCCATAATCCTGCTCATAGTTCTGTGTTTGTGCAGGATCCCTGCAACACGCCACCAACATTTGGTCTGGTACTTATTTGCGAGACCCCAGTGTAGCGCTTGTGCTTGTCCACAATCCCCTCGCACCGGTTTCCGGAGACGTCCGTGATGTGAGGGAATAGCCTCCTATATTTGTGTTTTATAGGTTTTTCAAGCTTGAAATTTAAAAGGTTTCATTTCTCTCTTTCAACCCGGTTTTGCGCTACCGTTCTTTTAGTTTATCCTTTTCCAATATTTATTATGGCTGTCGCTATTGCGGCACCTAACCGCGAGACGGTTACAGCATTCTTGACTCAACGTGGAGTCCCCAATGCGGGGGCTAATATTATCTTTATCGTCTAAGCGGATGCGGCTTACCACTTTGAGGTTTTCTATTCTTGGGATACATTTCCAGCAGTGGATGGGAATGATAATTTGTTTCATGAATGTACTGCGGCAGCAGCACCGCGAGCTTATCGCCCTTATGCATTACTTGAAGTTCCTTTGACAGCCTGGGAGCATACCATATGGTTTAATGGCGCCCTTCCTCACCCTGTTTCTGTGGCCCGTTTAGGCTTCTTATCAGTCGATGGGGCCACTTGGCCCGTTTTGACAGGTTTTACACCGCATCCAAATTATCTTAATGTTACACACGCAGAGCTACGTCAGTTACATACAATGCTGAATCATATATATACACAGAAGTGTGATTCAGTTTGTCACTTGCGATTCAAGTGGCCCCGGCTGGAGCTGCCCCTCAACCACCAGGACATGGTGGTGGTCTTGTTATTAGTCCAGTCATGATTAATTCAGTAATGGGCAAACGTCCTCAAAACCGTGATGACTTGCCATTTTGGCTTGCACAAAAATTTGAACAACTAGAAGCTGTCTTTCCACATACTACTCCTGTAGAAAAACACAGGATCCTTACAATAAGTTCACCGAGTGGTTTGATTCCCGCTTTAGGTGACTGTACCGCCTAGGGGACAGTGTTTGCATCCATGTATACACTGTGCTTTGGCACCCCCTCCATGACCGTTCTTCCGAGCGTTCTGAAAAATGGTCAAGATGAACACGGGGCTGGTCCAGCCCTGGATTTGGGGATGAAATTAGTGGGTATGTTCCCTATTGACTCTGATATGATTTTGGCCAATATTAAAGGTGAAGCAGTTTGCTTACAAGTACGTCAATGCCTAGCGGCAGTGGCCGATGTGGATCGTCAACGGCAGTTGCCGATTATCATAGCGGTGTATATACATCTTTAGGTCGAAATAGCTTAGACATTTGACCGTTTAGTCAGCCACCGATTAAGGCCTCTCCTGATAAGGAGGGTAGTCCAGTCTTTCCTAAAAAGGCTTGGAACAGAAATCAGCGGCAGCATTATCAGAAGCCTGGTTCACGTGCAAGTTCGCCTCTACCTGACGCTTCTGAACGTAGATATGATTTGCGTGACCGCTCTAAAATTAAGACACCAGATTCCTGATCCTCATTCTCCTCATTCCTTTCAGGAATCGTCGGATCAACAATTCAGGGGAGGAGGACGACTGAATCGCTGAGAAAGTGAGTCTGCACAACCAAGATGCGACCCGCAGCGCCAGTTTGATGTGAAAGTCAAGCAGGGGGAACCACCTCAATTTCGTGCCCCTTTTCAGAAGAAAAAAGTTGCCGCTTTGACTGCAAAGCATGCCTCAGACTGTGAGAACCCTGCTCCTCGACAGGAGTTGGGCAGTGACCCTCTTCGACAGCGCAGCGGAGGTTTCCATAGTGCGGCAGACACTCCACCAGCATCTGGAGGCGAAAGCAAATGATACTTTCATTACATTAGAAACAGCTGAAACTCGAGTTGTCCCTCCTGATAGACTTTATGAAGTGGTTCTCCAAAATGAGGGTGACATTAAATGTCCGATTAAGGCGGTGTTTTGGGAAAATCTCACTCCTTCCTATGATATTTTATTGGCAGAAGTTTATTGGCCTCCCCCTTTTATCCTCGCTTCATCTAGAGGGGAAGATGTTATTCTACCCAGTTTTTCACGATATGTTCCTGATGACGATAAAATGGCTTATGCCTCCAAGTGGGCTTCAGCCTTAGCCCCGGCGTTAAATCGCAATCAGGCAGGTTGGGATGAGGGTTCCCCGGTTCATGTGATTCCTTTGCATTCTACCCCAACCACAGTATCCAATTAAACGTGATGCTAAGCCATCCGTAAGTGACATTTTAACTCAATTGGAATACCAGGGTGTGATTGAACCCTGTGTTTCATCGCTGAATAACCTCTTTTTCCGATATTGAAACCGGGTGAGTAGGGCGCTTACAATTCCCTGATTGATTGATATCGTATAGTTTTAGATTACAGACATTTAAACAGTCATGTTTGTACCTTTGCTGTTCAGAACACACATAGCTCTGCGTTAGTGAATAACATTGTTCACAAAAAATACAAAACCACTTTGGATATTTCCAATGGTTTCTACAGCCACTCCTTGGATCCAGAGAGCCGTGAGTTGACCGCATTCAGTGCGCTGGGCAATCAGCGCCGATATGCGAGATTGCCTATGGGGTATAAGAATAGCACTGGTGTGTTTGCGGCACGCTTAGTGTCCCTTTTGCATGAGATCGACCCTGATGCCTTCTCGTACGTCGATGCCATATACTTGAGGGATGATGAACTACAGACGCATTTTTTGCGTGTGGACCGCATAATCACTCATGTTGCACACATGGGTTACAAATTCAATTTTGCTAAGTCTCACATCGCCTTTGTGGCAGTTCTTTTTCTTGGTTACAAACTTAATGAAGGTAGGGGGTTGGCCCCCCACTTTCTGAAGAAATGTGCACAATTGCAACCCCCATCTACGCTTACAAAATTGCAATCTTTGCTGGGTTTTTTAAATTTCGGGAGGACATACATTCCTGATTATGCCCAGCGTATCAAACCTCTTTATTCATTGATACAACCTTCTTTTTCTTCTACCAGTTGGCTTCCGGAACATACCACAATTCTTCGGTCTCTGCAGTCTGACCTGCTTGCGACCAACTTCTTGTTAACACAAGACAATTCTATGAATTTGGTCATAAGGATTGTACCAGGTGCGTTAGGCTTTACTTACTTGACATTCAATTAAGGGGACACAGTCCCCATTGCTTTTAAATCGCATTTGTATACTTCAGTTGAGATGCGTTTCTCTTCTACAGAAATGTTTTTGACAGCTGTCCAGATGGCAATTCTTAAAGAACGCTCTCTGGCTCAGGGTAAATGCATTTTCATGGTTTTGCCAGTACCTGCTTTAGAAGGAGTTACGAAGGCTAGTGTCCCGAATTTGAAAGCCTTGCACCCATGCTGGATACAATGGGCTAGTTCTTTGATGTCGGCTGATGTCAATTTCATCTTTGACCCTTCTTTGCAAACACAAGAGTTTTTACAATATGAACATGTTCATCCTCCTCCTTTATCATTACTCCCTCTTGATCAGTACAAATGTATTATTTACACTGATGGATCTGCACATCCAGCCATTGGTTCTGAACATGCTTATTCTGCAGCCTGCGCAATTGTGGTGGGTTCGATTGTTGACAGGATTTTAAATCAGCCTTGGTGCACACACAATCTATTGGAGACTGCACAGCTCAATTGGCAGAGCTACTTGCTTTGGTTTTGGCTCTTGAATTTACTGATCCGGAGGTTCCTATACTTATTGTGTGCGATTCCTTTTACTGTGTACAATCCTACAATGACAATTTGTTCTTCTGGACACAAAATGATTTTCATGATTCTAAAGGTAGCGCAATTAAGAATAAAACGCTTTGGGTCTGAGTGGCGGCTCTTAAGGAACGTTTGCCACTCACACATGTTATCCATACTTTGGGCCATCAATGTGTGGGAGCACACGCTGTTGGTAATTCACTGGCTGATGAGGCAGCCAAATCTGCAGTAGACACTTGTTCAGTAGCAGCAGTCACTAGGTCTATGACTAAAATTGATGATGATATTTTAGCAGCTATTGCTGCTACGAAGGAGGGAACAGAGTTTCCCCAAGGATTCCCTTCATGTTACACATACCACTTGTCGTCTGATCAGCTTCCATTTGTAACTAGCCCGTCCGTTGGGGATCGGCTGATTCCCAACGAGGACCGCAAACTTTCTTTGATCATTGCCGCTTATGAAGGCGTGGCTTCTGCACATGCCGGAGTAACTGCGACAATTTCACTTTTGCAGCAACGTTTTTGGTGGCGCGGGTTATATCAACAGGCTCGTAAATATGTTCTTTCATGTGACATTTGTCAACAAATTAGGCCTTCTACTGTTGACCGTCCACCACATTCTCAACTTTACATTTCCAATCAACAGTTTGGTTGTATTTATTTTGATCACTGCGGTCCTTTGACATTTGACACTGCTTTTGAACATATCCTGGTTGCAGTGGATTTGTGCACTAGATTCCTTTGGGTTTGGCCGCAACGCAGTGCTGACGCTCGAACTGTTATTAAAGATTTGCATGTCTTTGTCTGGACATTTGCCTGTGGCACTTTCCATTCTGACCAAGGCCCTGCGTTTGCCTCTAAGGCTTACTGGGATGCGATGAAGTCTCTGGGAGTGCAGGTGCAATTCTTGTCTCCATATCGGCCTGAGGGCAATTATGTTGTGGAGCGGATGAACCGTGACTTAAAGCAATCTTTAACAGCTAGGGTTTTAGGTACTGGCAGGGGCTGGCTAACTCATCTTTCTGGAGTCCAACGTTCACTCAATAATCTCCCAAGAAGATCTCTGGGTGGGCAGACTCCATATGAAATGCTCTTTGGCATTAAAATGTTTGTGCCAGACCTTGATGGTCTAGACGTTGTGGCGGCTGCCACAACCTTTGTCGTAGATAACCATTGTGCTATGTTACAGGATCTACAAATAGCGCGTGATTCACAAGCAAAAGCCCATCTGCCCTCTTCCACGGATGCAGCGGTGCTGGTTCCTGTTTCTGGCTGGCTTCCTAAAGTTGGAGACCTGGTCCGAGAAAAGGTAGAGATCAAAAAAGAATTTGGTCCATCATACCGTGCCCCGGTCAGAGTCCTTTGCATAAAAGGCACCCGTACAGTGATTCTGCCTCCACTACCTGGTCAAAAGGAGAGTCGTTACATTTCCATCGAACATGTCAAGCTACACCATATGGCCGATACTGAATAGTATGCCTCCCAGCATTCCATGCCGGGATTTTTCACTAAATCCAATGGCTTCTGTTTCTTCGAATACTCCCCAACACATGACAGGGGAGATGGAAACTACAATTGATATTGCCTGTTTTACCTTCTACATCCACAACGGCGAATATTGAGTATGCTTCCCCACCCGTCGAGGTTCTAATTGACATTCCTGAAAGTACAGTCCATTCACCTTCTACTGAGTCCCAACCACCGTTGTTTCAGCTGAGGTCCAGTTGTTACTATATGGACTGCACTAGCTTTTCTTCTGAATCGTCTTTGTCGTCATACACTGTAGCAGAAGAAACCCCTACACATACCAGTCTTTTCATCTCCTGGTTCAAAAACACCTACCTAGCCCCTCCATGGACATACGTCTGGGTGGTGCTGACAATGGTGTTCCTTTTCATGTGGATTGGGTTCGTGACTGTGGTTTTCCTTTTGATTAATGGCCATTACCTACCTGAACGCTCTGCTGTGAACTTGGTTGACGGAGTTTTGGCCCTTCACACTTCATCACATATAATGAAATGAGATCAAGCCGTGGTTAATATTTCGGCATTCCCAGTTGTTGATGGCATTGTTTGGGATAAAGTAGCATTCAATATCCATGGCCCAACGGAAATTTTAAACATTCCATATGTGTTTCGCGTTTCCTTAGGAGATGTGATTTTGCCTAATATACACTCTGGTGACTGGGATACTCATGCTGTTCATTCATTGTTCTCTGATTTGAAATACTATACTGCTTTTTGAATACTGCAAATTATGCCGATCTGTATTGTTATCAACATTATGGACATAATTTTTTACACAAAACCAGTAGTCAAAGACCGTTTTTTAATTATACCCAATGGGAGCATTGCCCAACACCATTACAGGGGAGTTCGAAAACCCAACAGAGTAAATTTATATATTTTTCTAGTTACAATCTTTCAGACCCTCAGTCTTATTATTATAAATTAAACATACCATCACGCACTAAATTTATGCTGACACACACTAAATTAGTTTATTCCTTATCCTTTATTAATGATTTAGCGGTTAAAGGTTATGAATATTGGAAAGAGACAGTGGATTTGAAGTCACTTTGGGGTACTAAATTGTGGCAAGTGCAGGGCACTGAGTAATTGCATTGTGCATGTCTGATACCATCACAGCTCATATTTTTAAATGAGACGGTACAACAGACAACTTGTTTTGGTTTAGCCACGGCCACAAATTTGAATGCTCTGTCCATGCCGTCATTGGCACCTTATGAAACATGGCAAAAGCATACCAATTATACACTGAAGGACTTAGCTGTCATGTTTCAGAATGGCACACTTAACTCTTCCACTATCGACCCTTTGGGATGGTTACTGTGGCCAACGAACTCCAATGCATGTCAATTGCATTTTCTAAATACCTCTAAAGGGTTTACACAGAGTAGACCTGATCCCCGCTTCCCACATTCCCATACAGTTACCATATATTCAGTGGGTAAATTGTGTCAGCAATGGTTAGAACATTCCACACTGTCATCTGTGAAACAACACCTTTCTCTATTGTTGGGTGACATTGATCTGGCTGATTTTCTTTTGGGTCCAAAGTCCCCTCACACAAAACGTCTTGTTTATGCAGCCTATAATGAATTTTGGAAGCTATCGCAGATGGAGGCTGCGGTGCGCATGCACCAAATTGACCAAGCAAATTTGGAAAAAGTTCTTGCAGTGGTCGATAACAGCATTAATACACTGTCTTCCCGTATATATACTTTAGATAATATTGTATCTTCCGTCATTGACATTGTTCAACATGAAGTGTCTGTTTTGTACCATTGTCAAAATCAGTTACATTCCGTGATGCAGTTTGCGCGGACCTTACAAACGCTCAAAAGTGAAAAAGTACCATGGGATTACCTCAATGCGTCAGCACTGTTTTTGCCATTTAATTTGGCTGATAAAAAGAAATTAATGTCAATGAAAGACGCAACATACACATTGGTACATATTGAACAGTTAGAACAGCTACCATTTTCTGTGGCAGAGACTGATTCAGCTGTGTGGTTAATACATGGGGTTATTTCAATGCCTATCTCACTTTTTCAGTTTATAGCATGTATGAAACATTACCCCGCCGGTAGATATGAGCCCCTCGGCACTAGTTATATTCATGAATTATGGTTCTTGCCTTCACCTTTAGATGTCAACGCGCAAACAGGGAAGTATTCCTTACTGGGGAGGATTGCGATTCCGCAGTAGGACATTCCCTAGTCTGTAAACAAGTTAAACTTCTCGGCACCTGTAATGTCTTGGCACCTAATCTAGCTTGTTTTCCAAAAGGTACCCCAGTCCCAGCTATTATTCTGGTGCTAACGGCAGTTATCTTATTTTGAATAACCACGACTGCTGCGGCTTATGGGCTGGCATCCCGTATATAGTAACAGTTTCCCAACGAGTTACATGTTGCAGCAATGTCCTGTTTCCACCCCCGCATGGGATAGTAGATAGTTCTCTTTGGCCTTCCATTCCAACTTTGAAAACAGATTTCAATAAGCTAAGCAGACTCAAAGCGCTTTTGTTTCAACAAGAAGTGGCTCTCAAATCAGCTCGCGAGACCTTCGAATTTCAGGTGGCGAGAACCGCAAGTGAGAGATACACTTGCTGCTAAATACGAATCTCCCACTCCATTTTGGAGAATTAATACACCAAATATTTAATGCGTCTCATACAGAGGGCCTTGCCCACCTTTTTAAACTTGTGGGATCCAGCCTTGTTTCTTCCTTTCAGACTATTTTTGGAGTAATACCAGCCTTTATCCATTCTTTTTTTCCCAGTACCTTCAGAGGGTTTCCCCTGGTGCTCCTGCTAATTTGCGGCATACTTGTATCAATATTACTGCTGTGCATTGGCTGCTCGATCTGTGGAGCTGCCAAACCCGGTCCAGTTACAGCTGTATCATGACCGGATGCACCGGCTTTTTGTAGCAATGCCATTACAAGCTCTTGACATCGACTACTGACTCACCTTCTGTTATGCCTATTTCACCTGCGTGCAACCTGTGTTCCACTGCCTCCGTTGTCTTTTTCAATGGGCCCTGGATGTCTGCCTTTCCAATACAACCCACGCTGCCCTGGATTACGATCCGTTAATGGGTCCTTTGAAGGCTCATGACCAGGAATGTGCCATGGGTAGGCGTTTGGTGTGCGATCCTCTACTTGGACCAACGGCAGACTTGAGTACCTGCGTTCGTGCGCAGCACCTCATAGACCGGCCTTTCATCGAAGTTAACGCAGGTTGCCCTGAGATGCTTCTAACGGCCTATGGATATCAGGAGCATGTGTGCTCGTTCAACTTACTTAACTGGATGGCATACCTTTTTACTATGGAAGGGTCAGACAACATACTGGAGTTCATGGCATTTCGCTTTTCACGCACCATTTATGTCTCCGACGACGAATTATGAATGGATGGGCTTTTGGGTATCCAATTGGCAAAACTAAATTTGAAAACACATAACCTTCCAATACAGTTTATTTTTTTTGGTTTCATGACTATCCTAATTGGATTACCATTAAGACGCTTTGCCTCTGCTTACCTCTGATTTTTGTCTTTGCATAGGGCTAACGACCTGGCCAAGGGGAGGGTGTCACTTGGCCCATAAGGACATTGTCGTTTTTTACTAAATTAGCATGAGCACGCTGCAGCTTGCCTGCTGCTTTTGCGCATGTTACTGCACGTCTTTATTTTTGCAATCATTTCAATGACTGCTTGCACATGAGAACTCATTGCTGTGTTAACTCTCTGCATGTTCCTGGGATTTTGACTGAACCTTATGTGCAAGGTAGAACAACAATGCCCCTCGTTATTTTGTTCTGGACAGGCCTTAGCCCTTAGACCAGAGTTCTTCAATCTGTGGGGCGCGCCCCCCTGGGGGGGCGCGACGCCATCTCAGGGGGGACGCGCACTCCACCCTAAGATCTCTCATTTCATTGTTTCCCAATTAATGGGGCATGACATGATTTCGAAAGAAAGCTAATTCCGAGTCTGCGAGAGCTGAAATGCTTTCAGCTGCAGGCAGTGGGAGGCAGGGAGTCTCCTCTGCTATGAAACCAAAAGCGAAGGAACAGACTGTCTGTTCGTTCGCTTTCGGTTTCAGAGGAGACTCCCTGCCTCCCACTGCAGCTGAAGCATTTCAGCTCTCGGATTTAACCCTCCCAGGATGGTTAGCTTTTCACATAAAGAAGGCAAAGTTTCTCTTTAAATTACACATAGCTGCCAAGGTTTCAGAGTGCTATATGTGACATTTCCATAATTTTAGTGTAATTTTGAGTCACATTTCAAGGACTATGAGTGACATTTTCTCGTGAGTAAAATCAAGCAATGAAGATGAGAGAAACATTCAAATATTCATAAATTACACCCATTTGAGCATCGAGAAACAGTGTCATTTTAGAGTAACTGTTGTAATGTGACACACACTGTACGACCAGCACCCACTGACTGCAGGCAGCGGCCTGATCGTGCACTGCCAATGAATTTAATTGAGACACACACTCGGCCGCGGGTGTCTTACTGCACTGTACACTGTCTCACTACTTACTTCACCTTTTGAAAAAGCCATCTATCTCTATGCCTTGTGGTGTCTGGTTCACTATTTTCTATAAGGCTCACAGTGATATACTAGGGGCCAGCATTGTCTGATGGAAGTGTTGAAGTTACTGTAAGAGTGAGCTGGCCGGCATCAGCCCCTCTCATAGCACAGCAACTGCTCCAGGCTCTGAGTGGCCTGAAGGTGAGCAGAGCCATGATTGTTGCAGAGAGCTTCCCCTCCCCGTCAGTCGGCCAGTTCACTGGTAAAGGAGGGAGTCCTGCGGCTCTGAAGAAGCAAGGAGTTCCGATGAGGGGGGCTCCTTTACCAAGAAATAAACAGACGAGAGCACAGACCGTCACCCGCTCTCCTAAGGCTTCACCGAGAAGAGACACCAGAGGCAGCGGAACAGCTGCACGTGGGAGCTCAGCACCTCAACTCGGCGCACATCAACCTCTCTCTCCCATTGGCCACGAGGTGATAGAAATACAAATCTCACTGACCTGACTCAGAACACGGACGGCGACGGGCAGCAACTCCCCACTGGCCGCAAGCAGCGACTGTGCCTAGTACTGTCGTTGACTGTCTCCCGCAGCAATCTTAGACAGCCCTGATGGCACCGGTGGGGTCGGGTCCGGGTAGCAGCTGCCGGATACAAGCTCTCGCAAAGGAAAGCAATAATTGTGTGCCCCAGCCAACGTGGAGTCGGGTCCAAAGTAGCATGCGTGCAAGCTGCATTGACTGCCATATATAAATCCATGATTGCCAGCAGTCAACTTTAAACTGCGAGGCGGCCCACCAGCTCCGGCCATAGGAAGCAGGAGCCAGACCCACCTAAACTCAAATGTCAGTCAACTAACTCACACAGACACTCGGTAGCAAATGGGCTCTCACCCGTCCAGGCTCCTCTGATGTCAGTGATATCGCAGCGCTGTCTGGTGTCCTTGTAGCTTGTGCAGCTGAGATGAGCTATAGCTGAGCCAGAGAGCCCCCAATCCTGCCGGAAGCAGCGTGCAGTGCGCTCTGCCACTACAGCTAGTATGGTGCTTTATTGTAACAGCATCCCAGCTTGAAAGATGAGGAGGCGCTATAATGCGTGACTTTGCATTTCAGTGCAGTGATGCGGATCACCGCACTGAAAAGCTTTAGTCTAACGCCTGATGCGTGGTACTTGGCAGGGCTGATCACATAAGTATGGGCATGCCATACACTCACGGTTTTCTTTCAAAATTACAAAAGTGTACATTTAATGTAGCCATTTTTCATGCTTGATTAATACATCGTTCTCCTAGAGAACAATTTTAAGACAGACCTTTCTGTATAATAGGCTGAAAACAAATGGCTTAGGGGACAAATGAAGGGCAGTTGGTCACGCGGTTTTGAAGCTGAGGTTCTCTCACAAGAGAGTATAATCAATTAAGCAACTACCATTTTATTTTTACTAAGTGAATGGAATTCAAGTGGAAATGGTGCTGGGAGCCTCAGGAGGCAAATAAAAGAAAGTGAGAGCTATGAAGAATGCTGTTCTCATCAGTGACAAGGTTGACATCCTTTGAGTATGTGTCCCTGGACCAAGAATTTTTTTTTCAGCATCCAACTTTGAGCAAGAGAGAGCAAAGCAGAATAGGGGGAAAGAAAAAGGACAATAAAGCTGTGGAAAAAACAGAGACAAAGGGATAAAGCAGAGATGAAAAACCACCTGCAAGAATGAGACAGTGGAAGGAAAAACAGGGTGGAGGAAAAAGGAGGCATGTGTTGGTTCATTCAAGACCCGGCAGTCCTGGTATACAGCTGCTGAAGAGACGTAATAAAAGCTTTGGCCCCTGCGCTTTTTTTCAAATTTATTAAGCACTGCCTTTGGTATCCACCATAAACCCTTTTAGCCTCTAACAATCTTTTCTACTCTCTGCCTAGACCCACTCCCTGGAGGCTCACACATCAGTCGCGGCTGGTGAGGGTAAGCGTGGTGGGGTGGTGGAGCAGGGCAGGGGGACGGAATAGGTTTTATTTATTTATTTATTTAGTTTGATCTATTCTGTTGTCTGTTGACTTCCCCACCCCGCCACCGCGCTTACCTGCGCCGGCCGCTGCTGCATTTACATACACTGTAATGCTGCCAGTTCACTGTGCAGCTGGGCCAGATCCATTTGATCACCAAAAAGTCTGTCAGACAACATTGCTCTGAAGTAAAATAGGCAACATCATTCAGTTTTTATTAGTTCTATTTTTTTTAAACATAAGCCTGACATGTGTCCTAAACCCCCACTCAGAGCACAAGTCCTAAAAAACAAATGGGGGACTAATTAGCATAAGCAATGTGCATTGGTGTCACATGACATCACAGGAAAAGATGTCACCACCCTGTGAGATCCTTCATTTTAAAATAAATGTGCTAGGCTTTCCTTCCTTGCTTGCTATGCCCACCTCCTTTGATAGTAACCCACGTTTTATCAAGACAAAGCCTTCAATTGTATTGGTAACGCTCAACAATTTGAGAAGTTGCAACAACAAGTCTGGGACTGAGTTGCTCAAGTCACTTCCATTCAAAATGTTTATGAAGAGGTTGGTAGGTATTTGCCTGACTTTAGGGTAATTACTTAGGAGGTGACTGGGCTGCTCCAGAGAACACTGTCCCATTATGACTCAACTGCATAAGTAAAACCCTAGTAAAAACAATTTGCGCACATTTTATCTGGGAACATTTTGATTTGAACTATGTAATAAGCCTCTCTCATTTAACGAAACCCACTCACAAACCTGCAGTTTACTAAACACTCTTACTGTGTTTAACATTATTTGCCAGATATGGCCTGGAATATGCGAATGATGGTCGATTATGTAGTGTACCAGATTCCAGGGATTTTTGTCAGGTGGTGGGGGGGGCCCGACATTTTAAAAAAATCAGCTGGGGGGGCTCAACCTAAAAAAGTTTGAAGACCTCTGCCTTAGACAAAACATACTGATGCAGCTGCTGTTTGGACAAACGCATTCTGGTCTTATTAGAATACACGAATAGGTAACACACACTTGGAGAGGGACCTTTCCATGGAGAAGAGCGAGACAGCACCTGTGATGTAGATCTACTCTCTATAGGCTAAGGTATGGGGTCTGCTGTCAAAGCCCAGAGATCTTCTATTATATAATAATACTTCTTCTTAGCAAGGGGAGGGAGGTTAAGCACTATAGTCTTTTCTCCATTGTCTTTTTATGATGACATCTCCCTTCATGATATATGGACTAGCTGCTATGCTGACTGTATTTGTACTATGCATTTTCCTGCTTGTTGTGCCACGTATACTTCATGTTAGGGCACGTTAGTTAAAATAAATATTTTAAACTATTTTGTGTCTCTGTCAGATTTTATTATGGACAAGTACAAGAGTGAGAGCGAAAGGGTGTGTCTTGTTACCGCGATTCCTGAGAGATCTGGGAGTGTTGGGTTCTGGGGTGTCTAATCATTTGTTTCTCTGTGAGTGAGTAGGAGAGCAAGTGAGACACTGTAGCTAGTCGGTCCTGGGCTCGTTGGTACTAAGTTGGTAGGAAGACCCAGTCCCTACACACCGAGGTCCCATAATCCTGCGCATAGTTCTGTGTTTGTGCAGAATCCCTGCAACAGTTTAAAATTGCCTAGACAGCATTAGTGATATGGAAGACACTTAGATCTCAGTTTCTATCCTTAATATCAATATATGTACTCCTCTTTGGAGCCCTTCATCAACACTGGAAATTTTTAAATAACGCATATTCCTATACTTGGGCACACCGAGGAGTAGTATTATTTTTAGATATATAGTAAGAAGGGATGTTACAGTCTTTTTCTGACTTACATTGAGAATATATACTTCCTAACATTATTTTTTTCAAATACGTGCAAATTGCGGATTATTTTAATAAAATTGGTATACCAGATATAATTTCAACCTTAATACTACTGATAGAGTTGTTTAAGGGACAAGGGGAAAGGGTAAACATGCAATGGATATGTAGATTTTTTCTGATTCATTTAAGGATGAACTTGATACAAAAGCAGAAAAATAGTCTAGCAAATTAGGGCATTTGCTAAACCGGGAAGATATGGAGGCTGCAGTCACAATGGAAAATACCATACTTAACTGCACTAATTTGCAAATTCAGCAGTGATAAATAGAATATAGTGTAAGCCATGGGAAGCTGTATTAATTAAAGGCACTTAATCACTCTAGATGTCCTCAATGTAATTTTCCAGCTGAGAATGACATACACATATTCATTGATGGCTTTTGTTTATTTGAATTTTGGACAGAAATTGAAAATATATTATGTAACATGTTGCAATTTAATATACAACTGACCAAACAATGTGTTATGCTGGGCACCAATAAGAACATTCAGAGGAAATACAGGGACATTGTTTTTATTGTTATCATTATGTCTAGATTATGTATTGCTCACAACTGGAGAGAAAACCCCCTGTATCAGACAATGGTGGAATAGATTAAGGTATTATTACCAACTGGAGAGTGCTACTAATGATTAGAAGAGTAAAAAGGCTCTGGAAATTTTGATGAAATCTGGGGTCATGTTGAACAATGGAAACAAGATCAGTTGTCAACATAATTTTTCTTTTCTTTTTTACTTGTTTTTATTCAGAATTGTACAAGTATCACAGTACTTGTTGTCTCACACAGTCAAGAAGCCATGAGTAAAATGATAAAGGAGTATCATGCATATCAGACTACTATCTCAGCCAATTGCAACGGCCCCAGGACTTGCCTATACTTCCGCACCTGGATTTAGCATTATAAATCACGTCTTCATGCTGAACATACATACAATTCCCATAAAAATGAATTATGTAGATAAATGTACAACAATAAGCAAAACAAACAAAAAACATGGCAGAGACAGGCAGTTGGGTGTTATTCCCTATAGAATCCTTGATCAGAGAGCTGGATTTAACTATATACTTGAGTCTATTTCCCCTGACTTCTAGGGCGGACCACCGTCCCACCCAAGTATAGGGTCAACAGGAATGCAGACGTGCGGTGTCAGTCTGGAACGGTTCTATCTGCCACAGGTGTATAAGCTATCTAATCCTCAATAATATCTCGCAGGTACTTATGTCCCCGTCCCATGTAAGTCCCCTGGACTTGTGCCTTGGGTCGCGAACTCTACCACATTCAGTTGTGCTGCGGGCTGTGTCCCCCGTGCACACACCCCACATTCACAAACTTCACACAGTGTCAGTCAGTCAATCAAGGGACCAGCCTCCAATGTCAATGAAGGCAAGCTGGAGTTTGCCGCTTGGGGCGAAACTGTTGCAGCGACTTCTGGCCTCTCATCTGACGGCAGGCTCTCCAACATTCCCCCCAAACCCCTAAATAATTTTCTGCATTCTCATCTGTGCAAAATGAGCTCAGGCGACGCTCCTCAGCCATGTACCATTCACACACGTCAGTCATCCATTTATCCAACCGGGGGGGGTGTAAGGTGTGTCCAGTGTATGGCAATGCGACGTTTAGCTAGCACGAGTCCCAATAGAGCAAATTTGTATCGAATACGGGTCCCAGGTTTTGAGACCGGAAGAACACCTAGAACACAATGCTTAATCGACTCCTCAATGGGGACCCCCATGATCTCCTGCAGCACATGCAAGACCAGTATATCTGCAGTCGGGCACAATCCCAAGGCATTTGTAGGAATGTCGCAGGCCCCAAACCAAATCAGCGGCATGTCAGGGAGTGCACTGCATTAAATCTGGACAATCGTTGAGCTGTCAGATATGTGCTATGCAAATAATAACATTTCGTGAGCTTAAAGCATGCGTTACTGGCTACCTCCCAGACCTGTGCAAACGCTCGTCACCACTCCCGCTCCGTAAGTGGCAATGGCAGGTCTGCCAAACATCTATCTTGGATCTTTGATATGTCAATCTTACGGTCCGCCTTCAGGGCTTTATATATGCGGGAGATCAGTCCACTGGAGGAACCTGGGTCAAGCATTAGCACCAGAGTATGTGATTCCTCAGGCTCCTCCAGGAAGGTCGTCCACACCTTGCGAGTCGTGTCAATATTTTTGCAAATAGTGATCCTCCGGAATTTGATAATAGTCTTTCTCATCTGCAAATCAAAGGAAAATCCTGTTGAGGTACAGGTGCCCAGCTGCCACACATCTTCCTCATATGTTTGTATTTGACGGAAGCCGCAGAGCCAGCGGAGGGGAAGCAACCGTGCATACGGGACCCTACGTAGGACCAGGATGACCACCCACCCCCGGGTCCCTGTAATCTGATGAACCACATACGGGCAGTCCAGAGGAGTCTGTGAACTCATCATGAGGTATCTCGGGAGTTCTACCCCCGCTCCCCAATCCGCCTATAACGCCTTCTCAGTGTTCGGACCCTCAGCACACCACTGCGCTGCATACTATAGTAATACTGCAAGATAATAGAGGTCAAGGTCTAGAAGACCCAGGCCCTCCTATTCCATATCTAGTTTCAGCACCTCCAACTTCACCCTGCTGTGTTTCCCGGCCCATACCAGGGATATCAGGAGGCTATTTAGGGTGGCAAAGCTAGCCCTTAGGATACAGCAGAAGGAGTTCTGGAGAGTGTAGAGGCAATGGGGAAGCAGAACTATCTTGGCTAGGGTCACCCGCCCCATAACAAAAACGGAAAGGTGATTCCAGAGGCAAATAGATTTCTCCCAGCCTGCGATGACTACTCCCATGTTCATGGCATATTGGGGCTCGGCGGTATGGGCAATCTGTATGCCCAAATAGTGAAAGTGTTCACATTCCCATTGAAACTCCGTAGCGGGGAGGGTCGCAGTCTCCTTCCTGACCAGGGCTGCCAGCAGGAATATAACTGACTTCTGGCAGTTAACATGTAGCCCCAAAACCTCACTGACTGAGGTCAACATGTCTACGAGTGCAGGTACCACCCTCTCTGGGTGACAAACATACAGCAGCGCGTTGTCTTCATATAGGGGGACACCATGGGTGCAGCCACCCACAGAGATACCCCACCTGGCCATATATCATTGCAGCCGGATCACTAATGGGTCCATTACCAGAGCAAAGAGGAGCGAAGATAATGAACAACCCTGTCTCGTGCCCCGCTCTATAAAAATACCTTCAGAGATCACGCCACCACTACGAACACAGGCCATTGGTTGATAAACTCCTGGCCTAGACCCATCTTCCCCAAGACTTCCCACAGGTAATGTCATCCTAGGATGTCAAATGCTTTTTCGATGTCCAAAGCAACCACAGCGCCCGCACATCAACATCCGCCACTGAATGCAGCACATGAGAAAGCCTTCACAAGATCAAATGTCTTTCTCCCCGGCATAAACCCACATTGGTCTTCATGGACCAAATGTGTCACCACCCTGCCCAAATGCATTGCCAACACCTTAGCTAATATTTTGGCATCTACTTTCAGCATGGATAAAGGCCAGTAGGAGCCAGGTTCAAGTGGCTACTTGCCCGGATTAGGGAGAATAACAATCTGAGCTTCCTGCATAGATGTCAGCAGAATCCTCAGTCGCTTAGCCTCCTGTAGGGTCTCTAGCAAACGGGGGAGCAAGGGCTCAGCGAATGTCTGTAAGAACTCCACCAGGAGACCATCTGGAACCGGGGACTTGCAGCGCGCCATATTCTGCACCGCTTCCCATAAATCCGCAAGTCGGAGCACCTTCCCAAGGCCATCTCTCTGTGCCTCTGTGAGGCACAGAAGCAGTAAGTCATCCAAAAAGCTCCCTACCTCGGCCGAGTCGACACATGGGCCATCTTTATACACCGCTGCCAAATGATCAGGCATTAGGGAATTGACACCAACATGAGTGGAGGATAAGAGCCCACCTATGTGTCTGAGCATCAATATTATCAGAGGGGTGAGGGCATACCTGCTTCAGCAAACACACCAGAAGTCTCCTAGGCTTTTCGACCTCCCGATGTAACAACTGTCATAATTCGTGTCTGGTCAGGCAATCCAATCTGTCCCACATTTCCCCCACTCTACGATGGGCCTGCAGTAGAGCCTCACCCTATGGCTCCATCGCGGCCTACCCTGCAGTCCAGCCAGTACATCCTCCGCCTCAGTAAGCTCTCTCCCCAAGCGTCTCCTCATACTCCCCACTCTAGACATGCACTCCCCTCGTGTCACCACCTTCAGCGCATCCCATTTCATTCCCCTTCTGGCAATGGATAACCAATTAGTATCAAACTACCTAGTAGTCACCTCTCTGAGTTCCTCTTGGAACAGAGTGTCTTTGAGGGCCTCCGGATTCAGGCACCAAAGGGGGACTCTCGGTCTGCTACCTCCTGTCTCCATTCCATCAGCACTGGGGCGTGGTCTGATGGGAAGCGTCCTAACGTACGCGTCTGTACAGCAGCAGCTGCCGCCTCATCAGAAACCAGGAATTGGTCGGGCGCTTGCGGGTGTGTAACATGTGAAGCCTTGTGCTCCAGGGTGCTTTGCGCACCATAGATCATCGCAGTCTAAGTGCTCCATCACTCCCCGCAGAGCAGCTGTCATGTTAGGCTTGGTGTGTAGTTCCATCCAACATGCAATTTAAATCACCTGCCCATAATATAGGCACTCCAACACATGTAAGCAACTGTTTCTCCAATTCCAAATAGGACCCACCATCATCGATGTTTGGGGCATGGACGTTCAGCAGACTGACCTCCACACCATCCAGCGATCCATGCACCAAGACATATCTTCCCTCTATGTTCACTGTGTAACCACTAACTTGGAATGGAACCTGTGGGGCCCCCCAAACCACTACTCCCAGTGCATAGGTGGAATAAGTGGCTGACAACATCTGACCTCTCCACTTTCTATGAAGTTTCTGAGTCTCAGAGTCCGATAGGTGTGTCTCCTGCAGCATTGCCACATGAGTCCCATGTCTACGGAGATAAGTTTGCACTCTGTATCGTTTTACAAAAGAATTGAGCCCCCGCAAATTCCATGTTATAAAGTTAAAGGGACCCATCTCTCTGTTCCATGGCTCTCCCAATCCCCTTCATACATGCAGCCCGCCTTCACTGCCACCAAGAACCACAACGATAATGAACTGATCCAACCATCCACTGAGAAAACACAGCAATAACAATTCGTGCCTCCCCAATCATCTTTCATGCCCACAGATCCCACCCTGGAGTTCAAAACCAACCAACAAACGTTACCGACCCCTAGCGCACAACCATGGGGGAAGGTAGGCAATAACAACAACAAAGTCAATCTGCAATCGTCACCTCTCCGACAGCAATGGGGGAAGGTAAGCAATAAGCAGCATATAAGGCTACCTACAATCAACACCTGTCCCCACCCAGGCAAGCAACAGACTACAGTCTGTACAGTTGTCCCGCTCCCAGATGCAACACATTCAATCTGTAAGATTTACAGGGCCAGGCTGAGGAGGTGCACTGGCAGCAGCCACACTGCGGCTAGCCACAGTTACACCTTCCCACCCCTAGCTACTCAACTCACACAGAGACACACGTGGTCATATACCAGTCACTCTCTATCACACAACCATCACTTTAGCCTCAAAACTGCTAAAAAGGAAGAAAAAAGAACAAGAATTGGTAGGAAGGCAGAAACAGCTATAAGTTGCAAGGGAAGGGGGAAGCCAGCCTGTGTTGTTCTAGTGTCCATCCCGCACATACAACATGTGGCCCAGAGACCCATCATCAAACACACATTTGTATACTGATCATCATGCGCTCTCCACCCCGGGAGCTAAATGCATGGTCCCCCCCATGCCAACAATCAGCAGCAAACTCATGTAGCTGATTATTTCTCCAATTATTCAGGGGTCGGCAGTTTGGGAGGTTTCTTCCACATCACCCATACTAGTGCCAGATTTAAAGGGGGTGACTTCCTCCACAGCGCTCTAGCGGCTTCACGTTCAGCCTGTAGCAGCAATGGATCCACTTGAAGCGGTTGCCTCCCCTCGCCACCTGAGTCTAGCCACTCCAGGTCCAAGGAACCATCCTGTCGTACCACCATTTGCTGGGAGGAACGAGAGGCACGGCTGCCCTGTCATGCCCGTCTACATGCCCTCCGTGAGCTCCGTGCATCCAGGGGCCACCCATCCATCCCCCTCAAGAACAGAGTCCGTCGGTCACCTCGCACCTCTAGCCAATCCCAGGCAGCTTCTGGGGTACTGAAAAAATTAGTATGCTTTCCATGAATGCCCTTCAGTTTGGCAGGGTAAAGGAGTATGTACTGCAGGTCCATCACCCTCAACTTCTGTTTCACTCCCCCAAAGGACGCTCTCTATTTTTGTACCAAACGAATGTAGTCTGGAAAGATACGGATGGTATGATTGTCAAAAGTTGAGATGCCGGCCTGACATGCGTCTTTAAGGATTAAGTCACGATTACTATACTTTAGGATTGTGGTAATAAGTGTGCGAGGCAGTGCTCCCACCGGGGATGTCGGCACAAGGGCACGATGAGAGCATTCAATCACAAAAAGGGAGGATAAAGCAGCTGAAGGGAACGCAGCCTTAATCCAGTTTTTGAGAAAAAGTTCAGTAGTCTTACCCTCCACTCTCTCTGGGAACCCAACAAATCGAACATTGCATCTCTGGGAAGGGCCCTCTGCATCTTCTACTCTGCGCTCCAGAGCCGCCGTTTTGGCAGACAGATTAGTGAGGGCTGCCTTCAGAGTAGAGACCTCACCCTGCAATTCAGACACATTTTGTTCAGTGTCTAGGGACCTTTTCGCCACTGTGCGAAGGTCAACTCACAAGAGTCCAATGTCCAGGAATACAGCATCTATTTTGGCCATCACCGCCGCACTCGAGGCCTCTATAGCCGCAAGTATTTGAGCCCAGGTAGAATCTGTATGCGTGCTCTCAAATTCCTTGGGAGATTTACATGAAGGATCCGTCCTCAGCATCCCACCCCTGCACTGTATACTGGTCTATTTTAGTCTGCTGTGCCCCCCTCTGTGGTGTGAAGAGTAGTTCACAGTACAGCAGATTTGTAGCGTGTGGGTCACTTCAGGCCTCCTAGCACTAGGCCTGGCAGATGCTGGACGTGCCCCCTGCGAACCCACAACGAAGAGAGTGGATCCATATCAGACACAATCCACCTCGGTGGTCCCCTGGGGAGCGACTATTCAGATCCTCAGGGGGGCAGTCCTGGGGCAGTGCAAGAGAGCCAGGGGGAAGGGGGCAGGCCATACCCCAGCAAGCCATGTGCAGTACTACCAGGTAAGTAAGGGGCCAATCTTCCACCCGGTCTGTAGTGGCAATGGACAACTCCACTGCACCCGGGAGGCATTTTGTAAAGCAAGGGGGGGGGTGGGTCAGTTTTGCCAGGGGCACCACACGAGAGGAGGCCAACAGCAACCACAAATGCCCCCAAAGATGCCTCAATTCTGTTATTACTCGCAGCAAGCTCACTGGTCACTCAGTGTGGGACTGGTGGTCTGCACTTCCAGTGTCAATGCCACCGCCGTCATCGCAGTAACAGCCGTTGTCTCCGGTAGGGCTCCCAGCAGCCATCTAGGAGCCTCCAAGCTTGATGTCCCAGTGGCCGCCAAGGCAGCTATCCAGCTACGCGCACTAGAGGCCCTCAGCCCAAAATGTCCTGCACGCCGACAGTGTTCAGAGGGCCAGTGACCACACCCGCAGGAGCACCATGTACTCCGCTGGGCCCCCGGCAGACCCCCCACCTCGAGGTCTGTAGGGCGTTGGGGTGAGACAGTAGGGTCCTCCAAGCCGGCGCCGTCACGGCACCCAGTAGTGTTGGCAATGAGGCTTCCCCACACTCTTCTTGCGGGTCCAGGGGCACCAGGCGCTTCTCACCTCTGCATACCCGCTCCTTTAGGAACCACTGTCTCAGTGGTTTCTGTCAATGGCTTTTGCAGTTTGGAGCAGGGCTTCGTCATTTTGATGGAGCCCTGCTCCAAACTGTTTCCTATTTATTTTCAAAAATAAAATACAATAGCAGGATTTTCTTTTTGAAAATAAAAAATAAAATGCTCACCTCGCAATGGGAGTCCTCCCCATGGCAAGGAGGCATTTAGCAGTTTTCACAGTCCCTTGCCGCTTTTCCTGGCAGTGATGGGGAGTGGAAAACTGCTAGAGTTTTCCTGGCAGTGATGGGGATTGAAAACTGACCTCTAATTCTGCTCATCTAAATTAGGTGGGCAGAATTAGAGGTCTGCCTTTGAGAGCCCTTACTCCACAGGGCTGTTGGAGAGGTTTAATCATGACAGAGACAGAGTAGTCTCTGCTCTGATTAAACCAAAGTTCTGTCTGCATCTAAATTTGTCAGGTGGACCAGTATGTTGGTGGAAAGCATATGGCGTGCTGTCAGGCCCTAAATCTCTTTTACAGCTTTTAATGATCTATAATATAATGTTTGTAAGGACACTATTGAATGACATTATCTGTACTTGGTTTCTCACCTCCTCATTAAAAAAATAATAATAATAATTTGCTGTCTTGGCGACCTCTAAATGTGATATAACACTTCCTGTTTCTCCAAAGCTTATGTGCCGTAGAAGGAGATGGGAAAAGGTTTGCCAACTCATTGAGGTACCAGCTTCACAAGAGGGCGAACCACACCTAGCACCTTAGTCAGTAAATTGTCAAAATGTAGATAACAGTGATGTTGCACAAAGTGCATCTGCAAATGGTTATTAAATGGAAAGTACTAGGCTTTACTAGAGAGGTTGTCAGGGAAATAGAGGGCAAATGAGGGAAACTCCAATAGAAGGGAAATAGAATAGTAGATTATGAGTAATGACAAAAAATTGCAATGTCTGTCCAAATTCGCTGGAATGTAAAAAAGAAAAATTAGATTAAAGCTCTGATGTGTGCAGCGCAAGATGGCAGTTTGTGTCTTAATCTCTCTGTAATTCCCTGTAATATGGTAGCTGTGAAGCCTTCCAAGCTGCTCCAAACGCAATGAGAGAAATGAAAGAGAACTGTTGGAATGAAAACCTTTTGCCTACATACCTGATTGTTTTCTGGTGTGTTGTTTTTAATGCTCGGCTCTGAGGTCTCACTTTGTTCACAGAAACAATGTGTATATTCTTCCTCAGACTCTGTATAGCTTTGTACTCCCTCGTATTTCCCTACAACGTCGAACTCTTCCTCTTGGTCATGGAGGTGTGCCTGGGAGTCAGACTTTGGTAAATCAGCCTGGTTGAGTTTTTCTGAGCTATCCTTTTGCAAGAGGGAGAAACAAGAGACATCTTGAGACAGAAAAGTGCCAATCATTATAAAATTCACCTCATCACAGTTCTGGGAGTGTGATTGTATAGTTACGTCAAGGAAACACTGATCAGGACTCCAAACCATTGTTTTATAATGGACCAAATATTTATTATTTCATTTCCCCAAGAACATGCCCAACTAACCTTTAACATCATAGTCATGTTTGTAATCCTCAGTCCTAGCCTACAACAGTTGATGTGACAGACCAAAAAGGAAGAACGAAGGCAGGAATCCAGTATGAGGAGAGCTCAGTGCAATATGGATCAGAGTGAGGAAATATAAAGAAGTGCCATGCCATTGTCCAGCTGCCCTTGACAGTCCTTCTTAAATAATCTATCACTCAGAGGACACCAATTCCAACACAAAAACCAGAAGTATCAACCATTGACTCAGGCACAGAAACTGTCATCATAAACTCTTATGCTGATACTAATAGAGGACCATTCTACAGGCAACCAGTGTCACCAACAAACCACAAAATACCATTAGACGGAAGTCCAAAGCAACAAACTTAGAAATAGAAAACAATAGCAGACATACATCCATCTGGCATCCAGAACATCTGACATCCAGGCATCCGGAATTCTTGAGAATTCCCATGCTAATTTCATAAAAAATATGCGCTCTTAACCAATAGATTTTCCAATGAACAGCATTTCCACTTATAAATTATCACTACAGTTTAATATGTAAGATTGCCTGAAACACCTCTTGCTCCCTTATCTATACAACCGCTTATCTATACAACTCCCTCATCTATACAACCTCTGTGTGGTACTTTGGAAAGGTGACATTTGCCTCATGAATCCCAACTGGTGGAAAAAAGTTCCTTACCTTGTTGTCAACTGAACAATGCAATCTTCTTAAGCTTTTTCTTAGAGTGACATAAAATACCTACCTTTAAACATTAGGGTGTGTTAGACTTGGCATCTTTGGCGTGGTTTCCCCTGACTTTTTTGCCTCTACCTCCTGTATTTTTGATGCTATGCTGGATTTTGTTTTTGCTGGCTTAGATGCTTTGGGCACTTTACCACTGCTGATCAGAGTCAAAGTGCAAGTGCTCCCTGTGTAAATTGTGATTACAATTGGTTCTCCCTGATTGGCATATTTGATTTACTAGTAAGTCCCTAGTAAAGTGCACTGAGTGTTCCAGGGCCTGTAAACCAAATGCTACTACTGGGCCTGCAGCACTGATTATGCCACCCACATGAGTAGCCCTAAAAGGTATCTCAGACCTGCCACCTAGTGTCTGTGCGCAGTTTTTTAACTGCCATGTCGACCTGGCAAGTGCACCCACTTGCCATGCCCTAACCTTCCCTTATCTTACATGTAAGACACCCCTATGGTAGGCCCAAGGTACCCCCATGGGCAGCATGCAGTGTATGTGAAAGGTAGGACATGTACTGGTGTGTGTGACATGTCTTGATAGTGAAATACTGCCAATTTCGTTTTTCACTATTGAAAGGCTATCTGTCCCATAGGATAGAATGGGAAATACTTTGTAACATCTTACAAGTATAACTTCCCATTGGGACAAGATGGAGAAATAAAGTTTAGGCTCTCTGAACTCAGAATTTAATAACACATCTTTTAGTAAAGATGGCTTTTAAATTGTGTGTTTGAAAATGTCACTTTTAGAAAGTAGGCATTTTCTTGTCTAACCATTCTATGTGCCTCTGCCTGTTTGTGTATTGACTGTCTGGTTTGGGAGTGACAGGGGCTGTGGATGTGCATTCACTGTAGACAGCCACTGGGGCGGGTTGAGGTGTGCCTGGCCCTTCCTGGATGACTCAGAGCTGAGCTGAATGGGGCGTGGCTGCATTTAGATTAGTGGGAGGAGATTTCCTTGCACCTGAATAGGGCCTGTTTCCCTTGCACAATGCTGTCTCCACCCCCTGTGGTCATACTGAACCAGTGAGGACAGAACTGGTTTAGACTGGGCTCAGAGACCCTTTCATAAAGAGAACAAAGACAACATGGGGTATAAGTAGTAGACCTAAAACCCCAGAACTTTAGATTACTTCTGGACTCAAGAGGAACCTTTGCCAAGGAGAAGGACTGAAGAGCTGTGAGGAGGAGTACTGCCCCTTTGCTGTGTGGGGTTGGCCTGCAATTGCTGTTTCTGCCAAGGAGAGGACAAAGACTGGAACGTTGCTGTGAACCTGCTTGAATAAGATCTCCAAGGGCATGTGTGTGATGGCCTCCTGTTCTGAAGTCTCAGGGACACAAAGACTTCACCCTCAGCTCCCCTGAACTCTGCTGCTGAGAGTTCTGACCTGCCAGGAGGTACCTGTTCCAGTTCTGGGCCTCTGGAGGTTGTTCCTGCTGTTAGGAGCTAGAAGATCAACAGAACTGAAGAAATCGGCGCATCGCTCTTCTTGCGGCTTTTTTTCCTGACACAGCACCGCCGTACAAGAAGAATCTCCACGCATCACTGCCGAACTGACCCAGCGCCTGATGCAGCTGCAAGAACCGACGCATTGTGAGGGTCGCGGCTGAAGAAACTGACGCAGCACCGCTTGTCGCCACCCCATCATCGATTGCATCCCATCCCAGATTCCCACGCATCGTACCTGTGTGGCAAGTTTTCACAACGGATCACCCACGGACCAGAATCATCTTGGAGTCAACGCATCACTTCCCCCTACAGACCGGATTCGACGGATCACTTCTCCTAAGTGCAGCAGAACTGTTGCATCGCCTCCCAAAGTTCTAAGGAACAGACACATCTCTTTGTTTCTCAACACTTCCCATCTCTGCGGCTGTTTGGCCTTGTGAATTTTGGCGCATCTACTGGTACTTTGTGAGAAATCATGCATTCATAGTTTTCTATGCACCCAGTTGCTTGAAACCTTTGAAAAGTCATATTCTTATTGCATGTATGTTGTATTTTTGTCGTTTTGTTCTTGTTGAGTTTAGATAAAGATACTTTATTTTAGGGGCGTGGCCAACAGCCGACGGAGATGGCCACTTACTGAAGCGGCTCTGAGGCCCGTTACAGTAAATCCCCATCAATTCTGCAAATAATCTGAGCACCGAACGCGTTGGACGCCTGAGGAAGACAGTCAGAGGTGGCTGCTGGGGTGTCACCCGCTGGAAGCTGACAAACACAAGTGGCAGGTGTGCGGAGGACGCAGCAACCTGGAGGCCCGCTGGAGCCGTGGCCTCGGTTGAACTGGTTGCCTGGAGCCCTGCCGGGTGGTGCTGCCCCCCCTCCCATAACTAACACCGCCGACTGGGGCTGCTACGAGGGGGCTCGGGACAGACCCCTGGTCCCCCCTTTATTGTGAGAGAGAGGTGTGGAGACGTCATCGGGTGCCGCGAAGAAGGCATTGAGACGCGACGGCCCGTTGGCCACAAACATCACAGCCGGAGATCACTCAGCCGGTGGAGGATCCGACAGGTGGCACTTCCCTCCCCCCTTGATCCAGCATGGTCAGTAGGCGTTGACCGCGGGGGGATTGGGGAGAGATTGACTGGCCCTCCCGTCTGTAGGATAATTGAAGTACGGCCATACTCCTCGTAGGCCTGTGAGGTGAGCGGGGCCTGGGGTGGCAGTAGTGCGGTGAGGAGACCTGCAGTGGCCCCCAAAAGGACTGGCTCCTCCCAATTTTCTCCAAGGGGTGCTTCCCCCCACCTGCACACGGCATCAACAAGGGGTGGTGACCACGTGGGGGGCCCGGGGAAGAGCCCCCCCCAGAGCTGCAGCGATGAACAAGCATCAGCCCTGAAGCTGTGGAAACAGCACCCTGCAATAACCCGACCTGCTTGAGTTGGTTGGGGACGCCTTTGGAGCCACGTGATGTAGCAGGGTTGGCCTCATAGGCCTAAAAGGTGGGTGGGGGCCCGGGACGGTGGTGGCGGGTGCCCACCCAAAGAACCTGAGAGGACTGGCATCACCCGACCCCAAAAGGGCACCAGAGAGTAGTATTTGACAAGCACAGCTCCTTTCTCGACGGGGGGGGGCCCATCGCATTCCGGGTGCCCCAACGCGCCTGGACGCTCCCCGATGGAACGCATGGCCCGGATGCCATTTCTATATGGCCAGCGACACAGTTCGGGAACCACTGGATGGAGGAGTGCGGTCCTGGATGGCGAGTGGTGGTGGTGCGGTGGCCTGGAGGTGCCGAGGTGCAGTGATCCTGTTTCCTCTCCACCAAGGACATTACGCTGTCTAGCCGGATTTACAACACCACGACCAGGTGCTTCATCTCATCGGAATGACAGGTGGGAAAGCCATGAAGGGGTCCCACCAAACAAAAATAGACAAATTCACCCAGTCTAGGGGGGCAGACAACTTGCCAGACCCTCAGGACCACTCGATCTCCGACACTCGTAAAGAACCAGAAGAGACATCGGTCTCCTTACAGGACATCATGGCCACAATACAGGGAGTACATACTGCCCTAAAGTCCAGATAGAGACAGTCACAACGGAAGTCTCTCTAATGAGTGTGGACCTGCGTAACTTGGGATCCCGTATTAAAGAAATTGAGGACTCAGTGTCCACCAAAGGGCAAGAGACAAGCAACCTTAAAACACATGTGAAGGACCTGGAGGCCTCTAATAAACTCCTAGAGGAACGACTTGAGGACTACAAAGGAAGATCCCGGTGCAACAACGTCCAAATCTTGGGGGTCCCGCAGTGTGCCGAGGGACCAGCAGTGGATTTGTTTGTGGAGGACGTAGTCCTCAAGTATCTCCAACCCAGCGGACTTTCCAAACTCTTCTCCTTTGAGAGGGCGCACAGAGTGCCAGTGGGTTGCCCCCGTCCGGGGGCCCCACCGTGACCGCTGCTTGCTAGGCTCTTTCACTATAGAGACCACAATACAATTCTCCAAACGGCAAGAATAGCTCCACCGGTCCTATATGAAAATGTGCGTATAACCTTCTTCCCAGATTTCACGCTAAAGGTCCAGTGACAAAGACGGAGTTTTGTTGAAGTCAAGAAGGAGTTGTGAGAAAAGGAAGTGAAATACTCGATGCTCTTCCCGGCAAGACTACGCATCGAATCAGAGGGCAAGATCTGGTTCTTTACCACCCCAAAGGAGGCCTGGGAATGGTTGGAAGGCTGGCGATCTGTCAGTGGCACAAGAGGAGGAGCACACTGTGAGAACCGTGGGAGGATCAAGGGGGTACAAGGACCACGAACTGAAAGAAAGATCCCAGCACAAGGTGAAGAAACATAGCAAAGGCATAAAGACTGACGAGAGTGGTGGGAACGATCCCGGGGAACTTCATGCTCCATCGGAAAGAACACAGCATCAGTTCTACAAGAGACACAAAGGACTTGTGGGCTGGCCTGGGGAGTGAGGGGGGGCCTGGGGGGCTTCACGGTGGACCAACATGATCTACGAAGGTCAGACTTTTAACTATTGTTTCAATGGGTGCTATCAACTATATTGAACTTGGGGATGGGTGGCGGGCTGTGGGTATGGCCTACGACCCCTAAAGTTTCAGATGTTGGGGGGAGTGGGCAGTTCTACGTCCGTCATGCCGGGAAGTGGGGGGAGGTGAAGGGGGCTTTTTTTGTCCAGAATGTTTCTTCATATCTTTTTTCCGGGGAATGTTATTGCATTACATGGCAGTTTATGTCTATGGGTAGAACCATCAGTTCTCTGCATAAATACTGGTTGACAGATTCACAGCAGGCACGAAATAACAGTGTTGGTGATCCGGAGGTAGGGCTGTGGTGGGAGGAATATGACTTCCAAATAGGTAAATAACAACGGAAACAGACACAAAGCTCCCTGAGCTCCGCATTTTGTCATGGAATGTGAATGGACTAGGGGACCAAATTAAAAGCGGGATAGTGTCACAGTACATCAAACGACATTCCCCAGACATTGTCTTATTGCAGGAGTCACACCTCCTGGGAAATACATGCAAGGCACTCGATCAATGGGGATACAAAATGTCAGTTCATGCGGGGCATACCTCTAGCTCCCGCAGGGTGGGTATCCTCCTTAAGAAGAGCTTCCCAATCATTATCCAAAAGACATGGTCAGACAGACATGGCAGGTTCGCCGCACTAACAGGCGTTTGGGAGGGGGAACAGATTAATATAATATCAGCATATGTCCCCCTGGTCTCCATTCTGTCACACTCCCGGATCTAGGAGCGCTCCTGCTCCAAGCACCAGACAGGGAGGGTTTAATAGGGGGAGATTTCAACATGACACTGGACGATAATCTGGACGGACACCACCCCAGACGGACTTACCCCTCAATCACTCAGTTAGCAAACTTTCTAACGGTGCTGGGGCTGGCGAATGTCTGGAGTACCCTCAACCCGTCCATACAACAATTTACCTTTCACTCTGGGGCCCACAGTAGCAGGTCTTGTATTGACCTCCTCATCTCACCTGCCTCTTCTCTCACAAAATTTAGAGAGGTGAAACATCTAGAGCGAGGAATATCAGACCATTCCCCCATGTGGGCAAGATACTGTGGGGTTAATCTAAGGGTAAGTGACACAATTACAATGACCCGACGAGGAGCATGCCCAATGATGAAGCATGACACCCAGCGGGCTGGGTGTGTGAGGGCACTAAATTCCGAAAGGAAGGATTCCCCATCCTTCCTTTTGATAGCCAGTTATTGATACATTCATCGCTATTTTCTCGCCTTTCACTTTAGGAACTGCATACCCTCTTCATTGTCATTGATACTAGGGCCTGTATGCTGGACCTTGATCGCCCTTTTTGTCTCTCCTTGTTGTTTACATAAGTGACACAATTCCCATAAATCCCTGGTTTTTAAAACTCCCAACCATACAAGAGGGACTTCAACAACACACTATCCATTATTTCCAAGAAAACAAAAACTCAGTTACTTCTTCCCTAACACTCTGGGAAGCCTATAAGGTGGTGATCAGGGGACAGGCCCTGTCTCTGATGGTGGGACACAAAAGAGACAAAAATGCGACAGTGGAGAAGCTCGAACAAGAAATGCTACTGCTAGAAAAACAAGTGGTACAAAATGCGCAAGCAGACACACAACATCGCATGCGACTGAAACAGCAGGAATATAGAGACTTAGTGACAGATGCGGCTAAGAATAAGCATAAAGCCACTCAGCACAAGATCTATGAACTGGGAGATCGATCAGTGAAACTGCTCGCCTGGCTAGAAAGGCGAGATTGGGCTAACAGATGCGTGGCGGAAGTGGAGTCACCAGACGGAGAGTGTCTGAAAGCCCCACAAGACATCTCCGACACTTTCGCTGCCTACTACTCACAAATATACTCCTCTGATGCATCAACATCGGAACAAGACTCTTTGACTTGCTAGCGGATAGACCCCTCCCTGCCCTATCTCCGGATGAGGCAGCACTTTTAGAAAGCAACCTCACGGAGGAGAAAATCAAATTAGCCATCCGACCACTACAGCCAGGCAATGCTGTGGGATCTAATGGAATGCCTGTAGAACTGTACAAACTTACAGCATCCACTATTGTACCCTATCTCTTGGAAATGTTTGAGGAGAGCAGACAAGTAGGCAAGCTTCCTGAGGAACAGCAACTGGCCTCAGTAGTAGGAATTCATAAAGAAGGCAGGCCCCCGCATCACAGTGCCTCTTATAGGCCAAATCCTTGCTCAATGCCGAGCTGAAAATATTAGCCAGAACCCTTGCACTCTGTTTGACTCCATTGATGACGAAACTCGTCCATCCTGATCAATCAGGGCTTATTCCTGGCCGAAGCATGACGTTAAATTTCCGACGACTCCTCGGAGTCTTGGGGCGAGTGCACAGAATCAAAGAAGTTGCGATGATACTGTCACTTGATGCGCGCATAGCCTTCAATACGGTTAAATGGCCATATCTCTGTGCTGTGCTCAAACATATGGGTTTCGACCCAAAATTCCTTTCCTGGCTACAACTACTATACTCACAGCCCATGGCACGAGTAGTAGTTAATGGTAGGGTCTCGAGGGGTTTTCCTCTCCACAGAGGAACACAACAGGGCTGCCCCCTTTCTCCCCTGGTCTTTCCCTTGATTCTCGAGCCGCTAGCAGCATGGGTCAGAGAGGACCCCTTGATTCGAGGCTTGCGTTGGATGGAGGACTAGGAGGATAGAATATCATTGTATGCTGACGACATTCTCCTGTACATCACCTCTCCCTGTCTCCCCAGTCTAATGAACATCCTTTCGATCATTGGGGAATTTTTTGGTACCTAATTAACTGGTCTAAATCTGTGATGTTCCTCCTTCACGGTCCGGAGCCCCACCTTCCCCCTGGCTGCGAGATCCGAGTGGCCGTGGAGAGTTTTTGAATCCTCGTAACCATGTGACCACTGACCCCAAGGTATTTACTGCCAAAACCCTGACGGGCCTCCTGACACGTCTCAAAAGTGATG
Organism: Calotriton arnoldi; assembly: GCA_963921515.1. Classification (NCBI taxonomy): domain Eukaryota; kingdom Metazoa; phylum Chordata; class Amphibia; order Caudata; family Salamandridae; genus Calotriton; species Calotriton arnoldi. The sequence goes on from CAWUFW010001226.1 coordinate 934,759, forward strand.
TTCGACATTGGAGATCCCTCCGACTCTCCTTATTGGGAAGGGCAGTGCTGTTTAAGATGATGGCTCTGCCCCATTTCCTTTACATCCTACGGAACTCCCCCTTTCCAATACCAGAATCTTACTTCAAAACAGTCAATACCGAACTCAGGACTCTGCTCTGGGACGAGGTTCCCCTCATATAGCTTTGTCAAAACTGACTTGAGGTTGGTATGAAGGAGGGATAGCCCTTCCTGATTTGCAAACGTACTACACAGCAGCCCAATTGACAACAATCAACTATTGGGCCCACCATCCCAGAGATGAACCAACCTATCGCATGGACCATCTGGTCCTCCAGACTGGGGGTTACCGTAGTGCGTTGTACACCTTTCCACGTCATTTATACTTGGAGGGACCAACAGCCCTAACAGTTGCCCTCTGGCACTCAACCCTATGCAAATTAGGGTGGGAAACTCACACATGCTACACCTCTATGGGATTCAGAACTTTTGGGCACGATGGCTCGCAGACAGGGTTTTGATAGGTGGGATCTGATAGGGATCTCCACAGTGGGAGATATATGCACAACCAGAGGGGTAATTCCAGTTACCGATTTACAAAGTACATATGAATTAGCCCCTACTGAGGCTTTTCATTATCTACAAATCCAGCACGCTCTCCTGGCAGTACTTCCCTCTGATGAAGCCTTACCAGAATCGTCTCCTCTGGAAGACAGATTGTTGGAAGAACGCTTCTCCACCAAGGCAACCTCACTCACATACCGCAAACTTATAAACAATTCCCCAGACACTCTGGCCCAGCTCCGGCAACACTGGGACGCAGACCTAGAAAACCTACAGGAAGAGGACTGGGCTGAGGCTCTCGCCTCCTCGCGAACGGTGGCTGTAAGACTACGCTTCCATTTAGTACAGTTCAAATTTCTGCACATAGTCTACGTCTCCTGCACTACACAGGTGAAAATGGGCAGACAGATAGACGTGGGGTGCCTTAGGAAATGTGGCCAAGTAGGGACTTTTTTTCACATCTTCTGAGAATGCCCATTTGTCCAAACATACTGGAATGGAGTGTTAGCATGCATCAGTGAGTTAACCGGTACTGCTATAAGATCATCGGCAAAATTATGCTACTCAATATTTGGGAAGCCACAGACTTGACACGAGCAGATCAAATGTGGGTAACATTGGGTATGATGGTAGCCAGGCACAATATTGCGCAAAAGTCAGGAGAGACGGCTACTCCCTCCATGAACGACTGGAAGGGAAACATGGATTGGTGCATGGTGGCGGAGAGATCAGTGTACGAGAGCAAGGGATGCCCTAGGAAATGGGAGAGGATGTGGGGCAGATGGAATACATACAGAGGCAGCCCATGCACGGCCCCAAGAGCACGAGTTGTCGATACGACATTATAGGTCCTAATGCTATGGTAAAAATAAGGGAGGATAAATGTGTTGCACAATCACCTGACATTGTTAATAATTATTAATACTATGTATAATGGACTACTGCCCCGCAATCCTTCTCAGGTCAACGGTCAGAGACGAAGTTTACCCAGTAATGTGAAAGTAAATATTACCAAATGTATACAATTTATTGCTCATGGTACGTCAAAATAACGGTCATGTGATGCATTCCCTTTTGGTGTTAATAAAAACAATTTAAAAAAAAAAAAGATACTCTCTTTTTCCTAAACGGGGGTGAGCAAGGGTTATCTAAAGTGTGAGCAGGGGTGAGCAGGGGTTATCTAAAGTGTGTATCCCTCTTACCCTGACTAGAAGCAAGGGTCCCTATTTAGACAAAGGTACCTACCTCTGCCAACTAGAGACCCTCATTTCTAACAGGGGGCATATTTATTAAACATTCGCAAAACTCAGGGCAATAAGCATAGTTGCTGAGTTGCGTTGTGCAAACAGGAGAGAGCTGAACAGCGCCATATTTACTAAGATATGGCGCTCTTCAGCTCTCTACCTGCGCTGGCACACTTGAGGCTGCCTAGCGCCGACGCAGGCACCCCTGCGCCATGCTGCAAGGGTGCCTGTGTCACAGGCAAGATTGTTTTTGTGCAGGAAGGGTCATCTTTCAGCACAAAAACACTTCTAAAAGGCAATTTTCTCTTTCTATGTGTGATGGAGAATGCATCACGCACAGAAAGAGGAAGTAACAAGGAGAAATAAACATATTTCTACGTGTTACACCTCTCTGTTGTAGACACACCATTTTGGCGCAATCACATGTGTACTGCCATTAGTAAATCTGACACTGCGTCAAATTCCATGGGTGGATGCATGGGAATGCCCATGCTCCACCCATGGAACGCTTACCACAATCAAAGGTAATGCAACTTAACGCAAGCCGATGTATTACATTTATTTACAAAGTCACACAAGGCAGCGCAAATGCCCCTTCCATGGCTTTGTAAATCCCATTTAAGGCTTGCAATGAGTTGCGTCATGCAAGGACACGCTGGTTGCTAATAAATCTGCGCCGAGGTGTGTACCTTCAAACATGTACCGCCATGGCTGCAAACCCTGGGATCGATTCACAAAGCTTTATTTTGATGAGTACTGTTGTATTCCGCTTTAGGTGTCCGTATATAGGTTTTCCTGAAACATGCCCTTATATAGGCACAATTCGCATTGCCCTTATATAGGCATAAGATCCCAGTTCTTATTTAGGCATTAGCCATGCTATCCAAATACAGGCATGGTCACTTACATCCGTCCACCCTAAAGTCACAACGAGTTCTTAGAAACCAGACCCTTAAGCTCTTGGGAGTTCCCCTAGCACAGGATTATTGATTTGTCCAAGAACTCATTTATTATGCATGAACCACTATACCTTAAGGGTTCATTCCTGACGTCTTCCTCTGCCCGACGTTACGTCAATGCTAACATTCCAAGGCACCTACCAGGTATAAATATACCTTCCCTTGCCCAAGCAAGTAGGAGGAGACCTCGACTTTAGAGGAGCCCGTGTCCCGGCCTGACGCACTGAGAAGAGACGCTGTCATCCCTGCTCGCAGAGAATCCATCTCCCAGTGTTCTGACTCCCTTCGCGGGGTGTTAGAGTTCGAGACCCGGAAGGAGATTCCCACCTCTCTCATTCTCAAGGTATGGAGCTGACTAGAACCTAGAGGGACTCTTGGCATACTAGACTATAGCATACCATACTATAGAATACTTCACCTACTTCTTACCTTGCACTACACTTAGGTTAGGTACACTGGGGTAGAACTAGTTTAGAGAAGCATCGTATGAGTACTCACATTTTTAGCTTATGTTATTTATGTATATGAATATATGTGTCATAGCTAAAAGATAATGCTAGCGCAGTATTATTTCTTTCTACTGCTTACGCTGTACATTATATATCTCGCATACTGTCTTGTGATCATAACAGCTAATATCTCTTACACGAGAAACAAGACTGTTCAATAAATCCTTTTATTGAAACGCCCGTCTATTCTTTCTGTGTAACTCTGAAGAAACTAAGCATGCACGATTAGCTGAGTGAAACTGTTATCTATTGTTTCCACGATTCTGAGAGTGTTCCGATTCTAAAGGGAAACAAAGTTGTCATGTTTATGCGGTTGCCAGAAACTACTCCCTTCTTGTTTACAAGGAGTTTCTAGTGGCCTCTGAGTTAGCTGGCAGAAAGTAATTAAGTTTAATATACTCGATAGGGACATACTGAGCATAATCTCTGGTTTAAAGGTGCCCTAAAACATCACAAAAACATTACCAGGCTCGGTCCACTAGGTAGACCAGGAGCAACATGGCCGATTCTAGCCGGCTACACACCTCATCCTGACATCGATGTAATGTCAGACGAGGAATTACTTACTCAACTACAAGAGTTAATAAAAATTTACAGACAATTAGTCCAATATGTCATGCGGACTTTCACAGTCCAACCGCCAATGACCATTCCAAATCAAACCCCTCATCAGGGGAATACACTAAAAATTACTCCACAGACTATACACACAGTCATGGGTAAAATGCCCACAAAACATGAGCAAATTCCATTCTGGATAGCTCAAAAAATTACTCAAATCGAAGCAGTATTTCCAAATACTAGCCCTTATGAGAAACACAGAATCCTAACAATCTGTTTACCAATGGGGATCACACCACAACTGGAAGATTGCACCACTTGGGGCGCAGTCTTTGCTGCCATCTATACTAAAACACATGGTGTTCCGTCAATTGCAGTAATACCAGATGTCCTGAAACAAATTCAAAACGAATACGGGGCAGACCCTGCTCTGAATTTAGGTATGAAATTACTGAAAAACTTCGACCAGGTCTCAAAAATTATAATATCTAATATTAAAGGGGAGGCAGCGTCAGTGGCGATCCGCCAACGCTTAAGGGAATTTGATGTAACAGAACATCAACATGAACTACTCAGAATAATAGAACAATCGTATGCAGAGTTAGGCAGAGGTAGTTTGGGTGGAAAACCATTGAAGCCAAAACTATCTGAAAGTCCTGAGAAGGACTCTATTAAACAAACTCCTACATCTTCTAAAAAGAAGTGGGAAACTAATAAACAAAATTCAAACGAGACACGTTCTCAATCCCGAGGTAGGTCTCCTCAAAAGGAGCCCTCTGAAAGGAGGTATAACCTCAGGAATAGGGATAATTTAAGAAAACCTGACTGGTATCAAGATACTGATACACGTTCCTCTCGTACCTTTCAGATATCGTCACAGAAATCAGAAAGAAGAGGACGGTCAGAACATAGAGAAGAACGCGTGAAATCCAACAACGACAAACACGTTCAGAAAAATAAATCAAAACCTCAATTCACAAAAAAGAAGGTAGCAGGTCTGAAGATCAGACATGCCGAGAATACTGAGAACACAACTCAAGAACGGAGAATGGGCTCAGGCAATGCTGGACAGTGCAGCAGAAGTCACAATAGCTCGCCAGAACCTGAAGGAACTTCTGGAGATAGTGGACTTGTATGAGTACATCACAGTAGAAACTGTAGACACCAGGGTTAGTACTCCACAAACGTTATATGAAATAACACTCCGAATGGAGGGAGACATACACAGAAAAGTGAAAATACTCTTTTGGGAGAAACTTTCAAGGGGTTATGATATACTTCTAGCAGAAAAAGACTGGCCACCAAACTTTGTCAGGGAGTGCCCACATGGCGAGGACATCATTATGCCTGCCTTCTCCAACCATATTCCAATTCACCTAAAATATACTTATGCCAGGAAATGGGCAGTTGCCCAGGCCCCAGCATTATGCAAAAATCATGTAGGATGGGATGAGGACTCACCTCACCACAAAATACAGCTAAAAAAGGAACCTACTGCACAAATGCAGTACCCAATAAAGCAAGAAGCTAAAAAACAGGTCAGGGAGATCTTAGATCAACTTGAGTACCAAGGGGTGATTGAAACATGCACCTCCTCAATGAACAATCCTTTGTTTCCTGTATCCAAACCAGACAATACATATCGTCTAGTTTTGAATTACAGACACTTGAACACTTGTTCTAAAACATTTGCAGTGCAAAATGCACATAGTACAGCATTAATGAATAACATTGTGCGCAAAAATATAAAACCACATTGGACATTTCAAATGGTTTCTTTTGTCAAAACATAGCACCTGAAAGCAGGTACTTAACAGCTTTCTCAATAATGGGGACCCAGCATCAATTTTGTAGACTCCCACAAGGGTTCAAAAACAGCCCGGGTTATTCTCAGCGAGGGTAACAGAGTTACTACAAATTTATGATAATGAGGCATTGTCATATGTCGATGACATCTATCTGACAGACGATGACCTAGATAGGCACTTGAACAGGGTGAGTACTATTATATTGGGCTTCGCCTCTGAAGGCTATAAATTCAACTTTAAAAATCCAGAATTGCCCATCTCAATGTCCTTTTCCTAGGATATGAGCTTTCAAGTGAAGGCAAGAGCCTGGCAGCTAACTTTTTAGAAAAGTGTGCGCTGTTCCAACCTCCAAAAACGCTGAAAAATTTACAATCCTTCTTGGGTTTCCTAAATTTTGGAGGAACTTACATTCTAAATTACGCAGAAAGGGTTAAACCTCTCTATGAATTAATCAAACCTGATTTTTCAACAAAACATTGGACTCAGGAACACACAGAAATCCTGCGTTCACTCCAAGCTAACATGTTAGCAACAAATCACTTACAAACAAGCGTAAATACACGCAATTTAGTGATCCGAATAATTTCGGGACAATGCGGATTCACCCATTTAACATTTAATGAGGGTGAAAAGTACCAATAGCATACAAATCACATTTGTATACACAAGCAGAAATGCGCTTCACTTCAACAGAAAAATACTGACAGCAGTTCAAACCGCTGTAGCAAAAGAAAGAGCTCTAGCTCAAGGAAAACGCATTATTGTCATAACCCCAGTACCAGCCTTAGAGGCGGTTACAAAAGCGAGCATTCCAAATGCAAAAGCTTTACATCCTAGATGGATACAATGGGTTAATTCTCTTGCTGCAACAGATGTTGAATATGTTTTTGATCCTGATTTAAAAACACAAGCGTTCCTGCAATATGAACATGAATGTCCTCTGCCCACTGAACTTTTGCCTCTAGATCAGTATGAATTTATAATTTACACTGACGGATCAGCACAACCCACTACAGGGAGTAAGCAAGCTTACAGTGCAGCGTGCGCAATCGTTAAAGGTCGCATGCAAGATGGTAACTTCAGACCAATGGTCACTAAAACTCAATCTCTAAGAGATTGTACAGCTCAGCGAGCTGAACTACAAGCATTCAAACTGGCACTTAAAAATACAGATCGCGAATTCCCCACACTTATAGTGTGCGATTCTTTTTACTGTGTTCAGTCGTATAATGAATATACACAGAATTGGCTTGAAAACGGGTTCAAAGATGCAAAAGGTGGCACAATAAAGCATAAAACGCTTTGGGAACAAGTAGTTCAGTTGAAAACGAACTACCAAAGGCTCACGTGATACACACGCTGAGTCATCAACGTGATGGCGTTCACGTTGCAGGAATTCATTGGGTGACGAAGCCGCAAAGGGGGCTGTTCAGACGGCTTCCGTAGCTGCGATCACTCGTTCAAAAACGAGAATAGACAGTGAGATATTGTTGGCTGTCAATGCTTCAAGCAAAGGCAGTGGTGCAGCGTTACCAAAGAAAAATCCACTCAAGTTCTCTTATGTAATTGATGCAAACAACGTTCCTTTTGCTCGAATCCCTGGAGTGGGGGATAGGGTAATTCCAAACATGGAACGCAGATTAGGATTGATCCTAGCAGCACATGAAGGGATAGCCTCTGCCCATGCAGGTGTTTCTGCAACAGTATCTTTACTAAAACAAAGATATTGGTGGCCTGGCATTAGGAAACAGACCAAGAACTATGTTTTGGAATGTGAAATATGCCAACAGATGAAAGTCTCCACAGTGAAACGTCCTGTGCAGACACCCCTGTTGATTTCAGACAAACCATTAGCTTGTGTTTACCTGGACCACTGCGGTCCCTTGCAAAGGGACGGTAACTATAAATATATAATGGTCGCAGTGGATTCGTGCTCAAAGTTCCTATGGATATGGCCTCAGCGCTGGCTGACGCTCGAACTGTTATAAAAGATTTGCGAGTCTTTATCGGCACATACGCAATAGGCACACTACATTCTGACCAGGGCCCTGCGTTTAGCTCTCGGGCTTACAAAGAAGCCATGGCAGTTTGGGCGTTGCATTGCGGTACTCCTCTCCGTTTCATCCTGAGGGAAATTCTGTTGTGGAAAGGAAAAACCGGGACATAAAGCAGTCTATAACAGCTAGAGTATTAGGTTCGGGTGATGGGTGGGTCAAACCCCGTCAAAAACGTTTCATATGTGCCGGCATTTATGCTGCTTATAATGAAATATGGAAGGTTTCACAGGCAGAGGCCGCAGAAAGAATACGTGAACTTGATCGTATTAACTTAGAGAAATCACTCACTGTGGTCGACAATGGGTTAACAACCTTGTCATCCAGAATTTATTCATTGGACAACATTGTATCCTCTGCTATAGACATACTGGAACAAGATTTAGCCATGTTACAACAAGGCCAATCTCAGTTACGTTCTATTATGTTATTAGGCTGGACGCTGCAATCTTTGCGTGCAGGCTATGTGCCTTGGCGTTTTATCAACACGTCGTCTCTGTTTGCAGAATACAATCTAACGGATAAACAGATCGAAGTGGCACAAAGGGGAGCAAAGTATACAGTGCTGAGCATTGAAAACTGGAAAAATTACCATTTACGGTAGCAGAAAAACCAGCTACAGAATGGCTTATTCTTGGCAAAATAACTCTGCCTGTCACTACTTTTCATTTTCAGTATTGCCTCAAACAAATGCAAGCAGGCAAATATGAAAGGTTGGGTAAAGAATACATTAAGACATCCTGTGATTTACCTTACGAATACAGATGTTGGAGTGGGGATCGTGAAGTGTTTCTAAGCGGTACACACTGTAAAAATGCACTAAGCGGTTCACTCATATGTCAGGACATTTCTTTACACGGGGCTTGTAATGGTTCTGTGGCAAACTTGTCCTGCCACCAGCAGGGTACACCAGCTACTGTGATTAATCCAAACTTGTGGCCAACTTTCTAACGGGAGTTACCTCATGTTGAATGATCAGAGTTGCTGTGGCATGTTGCCAGGCATCCCATATCTGGTAACGGTCGGCTCCAGGGTTACTTGTTGTATGCAAGTATTGTTCCCCCAATAGACACAGTCAGGGAGTCGCTCTATGGCCTTCATTGAATGTTTCTTTTATACGTTTTGATACTTTAAGCAGAATGAAAGCCATGCTTTTGCAACAGACCGTGCCTTTAACCTCGGCCAAAGAAATCTATGATTTACAAATTGCAAGGACTTCGGCTGAGATACAGGCTTTAATTCGTACAAACTGCCCTATACATTTCGTAGAAATGATGGGACGTATCTTAAACATGTCTGATACGAGCGGGATTGTACATGTATTTAAGACCATCTGTTCAGGACTGTTAACACCTTTTCAGGCAGTCCTCGGAATCATTCCAAACTTCGCACATTCGGTGTTTGGTGGCGTGCCATTAATTCTAGCACTGGTTGCGGGAATCCTGTTTTTATTCCTACTGCTACGCTATGGCAAGCCTATCCACCAGCGTCACTCCCAGCAATTTGGAGAAAGCTCTCCTAGAACGGAAGTGCAGTGAGCGCACAGTGCAACTTTTGGGCATACCTCGTCTACGGGAACTTAATACAACATGGTTTCTGTAATTTAGGCCAATCTGGCAAGATTGCATCTTACCTGTTCTACGCTGCCTGCTTTGTGGTGAAGAATGCGTGCTAGACACCTGTCTAACACTCCCATCAGTCATGCCAACGGATATCGATACTCTGCTGGACCCGATAAAGGCCCATGCTCTGTGTTGTCCCCAAAGGCTACCAATCCTGATGACGGCATTCCTTGAGATCTCACAGACGCTTCCTGCTGCTGCTGAGGTACGAGATGGATCAACAGGCACACAGGTAATAACGGACGCGAACATTGCTGCGGCATCCTATGCTGAAGGCAATGCTTCACATCTCTGTGCAGTTAACCTTCTAAATGAGGTATTCCAACTGTCACCGACATCGGTAGACGATCTTTTGTCTACAGAAATAGATGATTTCATGTTTACACCAGACCCATACACTGACTTTGATTCGGCTCACAGTGTACTAGGGAAGCAATGAAATTTGGCCTCCATATTGTCAAAACAGAACAAAACTTGGAACTCTTCCTAAAATTGAACCTTTTCTTTTTTTTTCTATTTTTGAAAATACATGGCAATTCAATCTGCTTACAGTAGAACTATTCATATAAAACGGACTTCTTTGAATACTTCCAGGGACACATTGTCACCTTATTTTACTATAATTTCATTTAAATACCATGTTATGAAATGGCCTTGATTTTTTGAAAACTTGTCAACCATTTCGTCATATGTATATATTTCTGTTATTCATTCATGTTGCATTTATTTCCAATATATGCTTAGAATGAAAAAATGCTTTAAAATGTACAGTACCTATTGCATTCAACAGTTTATTTTAAACTTCTTTTAATATGCTTTTAGAAATGTTTTTAGCAACATGTGGTACTCAGTTTAATGTTTAGCATTTAATGTTTAGCATTTAGTACTATCGTTCATTCGAAAGTGGAGTGGGTGTTGTATTCCGCTTTAGGTGTCCGTATATAGGTTTTCCTGAAACGTCCTTATATAGGCACAATTCGCATTGCCCTTATATAGGCATAAGATCCCAGTCCTTATTTAGGCATTAGCCATGCTATCCAAATACAGGCATGGTCACTTACATCCGTCCACCCTAACGTCACAACGAGTTCTTAGAAACCTGACCCTTAAGCTCTTGGGAGTTCCCCTAGCACAGGATTATTGATTTCTCCAAGAACTCATTTATTATGCATGAACCACTATACCTTAAGGGTTCATTCCTGACGTCTTCCTCTGCCTGACTTTACGTCAATGCTAACATTCCAAGGCACCTACCAGGTATAAATATACCTTCCCTTGCCCAAGCAAGTAGGAGGAGACCTTGACTTTAGAGGAGCCCGTGTCCCGGCCTGACGCACTGAGAAGAGACGCTGTCATCCCTGCTCGCAGAGAATCCAGCTCCCAGTGTTCTGACTCCCTTCGCGGGGTGTTAGAGTTCGAGACCCGGAAGGAGATTCCCACCTCTCTCATTCTCAAGGTATGGAGCTGACTAGAACCTAGAGGGACTCTTGTCATACTAGACTATAGCATACCATACTATAGAATACTTCACCTACTTCTTACCTTGCACTACACTTAGGTTAGGTACACTGGGGTAGAACTAGTTTAGAGAAGCATCGTATGAGTACTCGCATTTTTAGCTTATGTTATTTATATATATGAATATATGTGTCATAGCTAAAAGATAATGCTAGTGCAGTATTATTTCTTTCTACTGCTTACGCTGTACATTATATATCTCGCATACTGTCTTGTGATCATAACAGCTCATATCTCTTACACGAGAAACAAGACTGTTCAATAAATCCTTTTATTGAAACGCCCGTCTATTCTTTCTGTGTAACTCTGAAGAAACTAAGCATGCACGATTAGCTGAGTGAAACTGTTGTCTTTGTTTCCACGATTCTGAGAGTGTTCCGATTCTAAAGGGAAACAAAGTTGTCATGTTTATGCGGTTGCCAGAAACTACTCCCTTCTTGTTTACAAGGAATTTCTAGTGGCCTCTGAGTTAGCTGGCACAAAGTAATTAAGTTTAATATACTCGATAGGGACATACTGACCTCAGTCCTATGTCGAATCTATAGGGTATATTATTCCAATGCGCAGAGCCTATTAGGGAAATAGGAACTACACTACAGTACCTGTGACTTACTCCCAAAAATTTAGGAGTGAGGCATTGCTAAGATATACTCACTCACAGAAACCTCTTAGTGAGCAAGACCTTCATCCTGTTTTTTTATTTTTATGTTATAGTAATTAGGCCACATCTCCTCGCCACATTTGCCCTTTTAAGTATAATTATGTTTCTTCCTTTCTCACTTTCCATATATTATGAAAATGAAATCCAAGTTCTCTATTTACTTTACAATCTAAATACCAAATTTCACTTTTTATGTTAATTTGAGCGTTATTTTATGCATACAGGCATAGCACCCCCCATAAACCCAGCACCAGTTTCCCATAAATCAGACACAGGACATCCCCAAAAAACTGTTCTGTTTCTGGTTTCCAAACCAGTAATGTGCAGCTGTTGGTGTTTTCTTGCTATTGTTTTGATGCTGCCTTTCCTTTCCTATTGTAATCTCCTCCTAGATGTATAATAATGAGGTCACAGATACTGAAGGCACCAGTTTCCTTTTTAGCGATCACAGAGAATATACCATTTGGAAGGCCAGGGGTTCCCTTTAACTTCTTACTTTAAGCCATGTGAGATTCCATTCAATTACTAATCGTGATATTATACAAAAGATAAACTCAATCTAAAATAGAATGTATCTTAACAGACTGTATCAAAAGGTGTCCTACATATCTCAATTAAAACTTTATCAGGTCTGTCTACCATGACTACTTTTCAGCAAGCATGGTTTATGTGTCCTGGTATGCTGTCAAAGACTAAACTGGATACATAGTATGGATTTACTTTACTCCTCAGTGAGATTAAAGGAACGATGTACGGAGTGAATTAAATTGCCAATTGCTGTGGGCTGCATTCTAGACCGTTATTTATGCCACTACGACATGTCTAACAGGACATCAAAGATTGCAAAATAGCACAGAGGCCGCTTCAGACGTTCTTGTAAAGCCTTTTGCATTTCTAGTCACATTGAATTGAAAAGTGCTCAATGTAGCCACGTTTTCAAACTTTTTTGGGAAATGATAGACTCAGCTACGTCCTTGGCAAAGTTCGCCTTCAGTAGGCAGTCCTAGATGTTTCAGATCATTTCATGAGTGTCCACATAGAACTTCAGAGAAAGCCTGCAGGTTCGTCTCCACACTCTTTGCAAAATGAACTGTGAAATGCATCCTTTAGCCCCATTGGTTTAAATATTTCCTAAAGTTGTGGAAGAGCCCGCCAAACCTTACTAGTATGTGCTAGGCCAGCTCACTTTCTTTGTTGAGTGTCGTCATGATATGATACCAAATGTCCCATACTTTTTACAGGGAGGAGCTGTAGAACGATCCATCCATCACATGCCAAAAAGGCAGTGCAAGCACAAAATGGGTGCATCATCTGCAGCAGCTATGAAAGGTTCTTCCAAAACAATGGCAGTGTTCAAACAGAACAGCATAGGTAAGACCTTCTTTGAAGCCTGAAGTGGGTGTGCAGTTACTGGTGCTGACTGGAGAAGACGCCAATTTGTTTTATTAACATCTGAACATATAAACTGGGACAATTGCCAATCACTCTTTCATGCACTTTTATTAAATGTTTTTAGCATTAGTGGAGTCTCCTCCGCTAAGGCAGAGGAGCGTCGCCCCACTGCTCAGCGAGCAGCGCAAAAAAAGAAAATGATAATTACAAGAGTTATTATCATTGTCTTTCTCTTTGCGGGTCTCAGAGCTAGGTCGGGTGGGGCAGGGCTAGGCTCCCCGCCGTCAGAGCAGAGTGAGGAGTGGTTTGCACTCCTCTAAGTGCGCATGATGGTTTGGCCAGCACTCTTGGGCCGGCCAAACCGTCATGAGCACTTAGCATGTTTTTCACTTGGCTGTGTTGCACAGCCCGGTGGAGAACATGCCCAGGCTCCGCCTGAGCGGCCTGTTTGGCCGCTCAGACCAATCACAATGCTGCTGATGCAGCAGTGTGATTGGCTGGGAGAGGAAGAGAGCCTGCGTGGTTCCAGGTCTGCAGAGGAGAGGCAGCGGCGGCTGCGACGTTAACAGGTAAGTTTATTTTTTATTATTTTTTCATCCCTCGCCCCCCGCCTCACAACCTCCGTTCCGAGGCAGCCTCCACTGTTCTGTTAGTTATATAATACAATGTCCATGAGACCTCCTGCTTTCTTCTTATTCTAGTATTTTGATTGTTCTTATTAACTAAGCAATAAAAAAATATGAATTTGATAAGCACTTCATTTGCATCAAGACTCCACAACATATAGAACATATGTTTCGTAGTCTCCTTGCATGAAAGAAATTGAAGGCAGGAGGGTGCAAAGAAATAATAAATACAGCAACCTTTAAAGGAATGATGAATAAAGGAACATGTAAAGAAATGATGAATGCAGGAAATGTAAAGAATTTGTAATGTTCCTAGGAAAGAGATTCTTGTGCTAGCAGCTTTTGTGATGTGAGAGATTGTGAAATGTGTAACCTTAACTCACAAATACAAAAGGCTTTTGAACAACGGTATAACTATTCACCTCTGACAGTGTTCTGTATGCTGGCATTGAATAATCAGGTGCATGGCGCAGAGGCCAACATAATAACAGCTCCAGTCAGTGATAACGCTAGTGCCTCCCAGTGCCATTGCCATGAACCAGCAGTGCTCTCTTATCCCCATTCAGAAGTAAAAAAATGTTAGGTCGAGCCTAGAGTCAGCGTGCTAGTGCTGCTCTGGTGAAGATCTGCTGTAGTTCAGTAAGTGAGGGAAGCCCCCCCACTCCCCTGCCCATATTTTTCATTGGCTTGTGTCCTTGTCCTTCGTAAATGCTGCCTTCTGATTCGTTTATAGGCTTGTTAGTCCCTCCTTATTATGGCCATGTCATAATTTGTATCCTCCCATGGCTACTGGCCCCTTTATTTCGAGTGTTACACGGTACGTGTTATTTAGACTGTGAGCACTATTTTCTTTAATGAGGTTCTCCTACTGCCTTCTCTACTCCCCCCTCCCTCCTGTTGTCCGTGCCTTCTCACCCCCTTCCCCCGCCCGCACTCCCGTTGTCCATGCCTTCTCACCCGGTTCTCCCCCCTCCCCCTGCCTGCACTCCTATTGTCCGAGCCTTCTCCCCCACCCGCACTCTCGTTGTCCGTGCCTTCTCACCCCCTTCTGCCCCTTCCACCCACCCACACTCCCGTTGTCTGTGCCTTTTCCCCCTCCCCCGCCTGCACTCCCATTGTCCATGCCTTCTCACCCCCTTCTCCCCCCTCCCCCACCGGCACTTCCGTTGTCCGTGCCTTCTCCCCCCTCCCCCGTCCGCACTCCCATTGTCCGTGCCTCCCCCCAAGCCCTCCCTCCCGTTGTCCGTGATGACTACCGTTTGCAATGCAATAGGTGTCGCGTAAATGCGAGTCCTATTGCATTGCAAATGCTTGTTTAAACTATCTCACTGATGAATGTAAAACTGCACCTTATTGGAACCGGCAAGCTGGCCACTTTCAAGCGCGATTGTCTATTTAACATCCAGCACTCTCAATTGATTAGTTTCCGCATGTTTTAATAAAATCTGGCAAAAAAACTAAGACCAGTTAGCAAAGCACATGCTGTAAAGGCGCATCAAATAAAATTGCCCAGACAGGTACTGCACGTCTCCTAAATGGAACCATTAACATCACAGTTGGTAGATACAGTTTTCCAAGTGTGTACGATAAAGCTATTGGCAGGCGGCCTTTTGTTTGCCGTCCTTATCTTTGTGTGGCACAGCTCAGATGCACGGTGCTTTCTCTTGACTGATCGATTTATGTTTGTGCAACTTTGTCTGAGATTTATTTACAACTTAAACAGAAATATATGTCTCTGTGTGACAATCTGCTGCCAATTAGCACAGAGGAAAGGCTGGTATCTGGGGTGTCTCGCTGATAAATAGAGCATTAGTCAGCTGACCTATGAAATAGGATCCAGAGTGTTGCTGGGTAGGAGATCTGGGTTCAATAGCTTCCTTGCTATCCAGTCGCATGTAAACATATATACATTTGAAACGCTCCAGTGAATTACAGGTTTAGACAATGTTGTTGGTATCCCTTCTGATTAAACTAATAAATTTAAGATTTCCCTTTGATCGAATTTCCAATAGGAAACTTACTAATGATTTATATTGGATCCAGTGGATGTTGTTTTTGGCCTCTACTAGACTGCAAAGGAAACATTTAAACAGTTTAATACAGTTAAACAGGTGGTGTGTATTGAAAAGTGGTATATAAGATGCTCTCTGCTTCTCTGGGCTATGACATGCGCTGTATAAAAGACCAAACATAAAAAAGGCCCTAAATAAAAGTATATTATGATGTGGTTATTGGTGTCTAATGACGTCTGTTGGTTTAAGGCGGTATTTTTAGGTTGAGCCTGGGCAGCACATGCGCTGTTTTGCGAGGCATGCGGTATTCGAGTATGGACTTGAAGCTCCGCCCACTCTCTGCCCATATTTATCATTGGCTTGTGTCATTGTCCTTTGTAAATGCTGGCTTCTGATTCGTTAATAGGACTGGCCCTTTTACTTCTGTTGTTACACAGGATGCTTTATTTAGTCTATAAGCACTATTTGCTTTAATGAGTTTCCCCTACTGCAGGCACGACTGCTTTACTGCAACATTCAGTGCGCCATAGGGGCTTTCACTTTCCAAGCAGCCGGGACAATGGCGGCCGCTTCTTTGCAATGCAATCGGTCTCGCATTAACGAGAGTTTGAGCTATTGGCATTCAAAATGACAATGCCTTTTATTTATGTGTTAATTTTCAAAACAGATAAATAAAGGCATTGTCATTTACAATTCCAATAGCTTAAATTCTCGCAAATGCGAGACCTATTGCATTGCAAATGCTTGTTTTATTTACAGCTCTACACTACAGGTTTTGACATTTCAAAGTGCGGCAAATAACGTGCTACTGTTACACTACTTTACAGATTCCTACGCTGTATTACGCTGCCCATCATTAGAGACAATTTTGTGAACACTGCACTGGGTTTACAAAGTGTAGGAGCAGTCTTCTCTGTAAAGATTCAGTAATGGAGTTAAAAATATGTGTTTACTCAACATCTGTCAGGCAGGCAGGCCCACCCTTGATTTCTCTGCATCACCTCATCAAATGTTAAAATAAGTGCTGCCAGGCTGCTCCAAATGATCCAAGAAACAGTGAGAAAATAAATGCTGAAAAATAAATAAACTTGTTATTGACATACCTGGTGGTTTTTTGGTGTGCTGGCTGTAGGGATGGAGGATGTGGCCTCACTCTCTCTCCACTCAGGGTATACATTTTCTCCCTCATTCTCCAAATAACCTTGCTCTTTCTTGCATTTGACCACAATGTTGAGCTGTTCTTTGGGGACATTGAGGTATGTGTGGGGCTCAGCACATGGCAAGTCAGCTTGGTGACTACATTTTCGTTCGAAGTTTTCTGGGCCATTGCTCTGCAAGAATAACAATGGAGAGACATCATGGAACAGCAAAGTGCTACTCGTCAGTGTACAAAGTCACCATTACTGCCTTTCCACTCTGCCTTATCATGTTCTTAACAGTATGAGTGTGAGTTCTGTTCTCAAAACACTAACCAACACACCAAACCAATTTTTAATGATGAACCAAATGTTTAGATTTCCATTTCAGTTTGTAATCCCCAAGCAGTACTGTAACAATTTGATGAGTCTAGCCGCAAATGGTAGAATATAGAAAGGAAAACACACAAGATGATGGACGGAATGCTGCACATTGGCAAACATTCACCCCCAGTCACAGATCTGGGTTTAATCCATCGTTATTTTGCTTCACCACGCCACCCCAGTTCAGACATAGCCATATGCAAATCAGTCTTGACCCTGTGCCTCATGGGAACAGCCCAGACCGAACTGCCAAGCCATGTCTTCCCTGGACCAGAATCAAGCATCCTAGGACCGGTTTCAGGCTATCAGCGTTCATCAGCCAGGATAGCTTGACTCCAGTGGCGTAGTGAGCACGGGACCCACGTCTGGGCATACCCTTCCCACTTAGGGCGAAATGCAAAACACACAAGATGATGGACGGAATGCTGCACATTGGCAAACATTCACCCCCAGTCACAGATCTGGGTTTAATCCATCGTTATTTTGCTTCACCACGCCACCCCAGTTCAGACATAGCCATATGCAAATCAGTCTTGACCCTGTGCCTCATGGGAACAGTCCAGACCGAACTGCCAAGCCATGTCTTCCCTGGACCAGAATCAAGCATCCTAGGACCGGTTTCAGGCCATCAGCCTTCATCAGCCCGGATAGCTTGACTCCAGTGGCGTAGTGAGCACGGGACCCACGTCTGGGCATACCCTTCCCACTTAGGGCGAAATGCAAAACACACAAGATGATGGACGGAATGCTGCACATTGGCAAACATTCACCCCCAGTCACAGATCTGGTTTAATCCATCATTATTTTGCTTCACCACGCCACCCCAGTTCAGACATAGCCATATGCAAATCAGTCTTGACCCTGTGCCTCATGGGAACAGTCCAGACCGAACTGCCAAGCCATGTCTTCCTGGACCAGAATCAAGCATCCTAGGACCGGTTTCAGGCTATCAGCCTTCATCAGCCCGGATAGCTTGACTCCAGTGGCGTAGTGAGCACGGGACCCACGTCTGGGCATACCCTTCCCACTTAGGGCGAAATGCAAAACACACAAGATGATGGACGGAATGCTGCACATTGGCAAACATTCACCCCCAGTCACAGATCTGGGTTTAATCCATCGTTATTTTGCTTCACCACGCCACCCCAGTTCAGACATAGCCATATGCAAATCAGTCTTGGATCCTGTGCATCATGGGAACAGTCCAGACCGAACTGCCAAGCCATGTCTTCCCTGGACCAGAATCAAGCATCCTAGGACCGGTTTCAGGCTATCATCCTTCATCAGCCAGGATAGCTTGACTCCAGTGGCGTAGTGAGCACGGGACCCACGCCTGGGCATACCCTTCCCACTTAGGGCGAAATGCAAACACACAAGATGATGGACGGAATGCTGCACATTGGCAAACATTCACCCCCAGTCACAGATCTGGGTTTAATCCATCGTTATTTTGCTTCACCACGCCACCCCAGTTCAGACATAGCCATATGCAAATCAGTCTTGACCCTGTGCCTCATGGGAACAGTCCAGACCGAACTGCCAAGCCATGTCTTCACTGGACCAGAATCAAGCATCCTAGGACCTGTTTCAGGCTGAGTGGGACGGGTATGCCCAGACGTGGGTACCGTGCTTCTCCATGCCACTGGAATCAAGCTATCCTGGCTGAAGAGGGGTGAAACTCGAAACCGGTCCTAGGATGCTTGTTTCCAGTCCAGGGAGGACCTGGCTTGGCAGTTCGGGCTGGACTGTTCCCATGAGGCACAGGGTCAAGACTGATTTGCATATGGCTGGGTTCAAACTGGAATGGCATGGTGAGCAAAAACGATGGATTTAGGCCCAGATCTCTGTACTGGGGTGAATGTATGACATTGTTCTGCATTCTGTCCATCAACTGTTGTTTTTGCATTTGTCACCCTGAGTGGGACGGGTATGCCCAGACGTGGGTCCCGTGCTCTCCATGCCACTGGAATAAAGCTATCCTGGCTGAAGAGGGGTGAAACTTCGAAACCGGTCCTAGGATGCTTGTTTCCAGTCCAGGGAGGACCTGGCTTGGCAGTTCGGGCTGGACTGTTCCCATGAGGCACAGGGTCAAGACTGATTTGCATATGGCTGGGCTCAAACTGGAATGGCATGGTGAGCAAAAAACGATGGATTTAGGCCCAGATCTCTGTACTGGGGTGAATGTATGACATTGTTCTGCATTCTGTCCATCAACTGTTGTTTTTGCAATTGTCACCCCGAGTGGGACGGGTATGCCCAGACGTGGGTCCCGTGCTCTCCATGCCACTGGAATCAAGCTATCCTGGCTGAAGAGGGTGAAACCCCAAACCAGTCCTAGGATGCTTGTTTCCAGTCCAGGGAGGACCTGGCTTGGCAGTTCGGGCTGGACTGTTCCCATGAGGCACAGGGTCAAGACTGATTTGCATATGGCTGGGTTCAAACTGAATGGCACGGTGAGCAAAAAACGATGGATTTAGGCCCAGATCTCTGTACTGGGGTGAATGTATGACATTGTTCTGCATTCTGTCCATCAACTGTTGTTTTTGCATTTGTCACCCTGAGTGGGACGGGTTGCCCAGACGTGGGTCCCGTGCTCTCCATGCCACTGGAATCAAGCTATCCTGGCTGAAGAGGGGTGAAACCCCGAAACCGGTCCTAGGATGCTTGTTTCCAGTCCAGGGAGGACCTGGCTTGGCAGTTCGGGCTGGACTGTTCCCATGAGGCACAGGGTCAAGACTGATTTACATATGGCTGGGTTCAAACTGGAATGGCATGGTGAGCAAAACGATGGATTTAGGCCCAGATCTCTGTACTGGGGTGAATGTATGACATTGTTCTGCATTCTGTCCATCAACTGTTGTTTTTGCATTTGTCACCCTGAGTGGGACGGGTATGCCCAGACGTGGGTCCCGTGCTCTCCATGCCACTGGAATCAAGCTATCCTGGCTGAAGAGGGTGAAACCCCGAAACCGGTCCTAGGATGCTTGTTTCCAGTCCAGGGAGGACCTGGCTTGGCAGTTCGGGCTGGACTGTTCCCATGAGGCACAGGGTCAAGACTGATTTGCATATGGCTGGGTTCAAACTGGAATGGCATGGTGAGCAAAAAAACGATGGATTTAGGCCCAGATCTCTGTACTGGGGTGAATGTATGACATTGTTCTGCATTCTGTCCATCAACTGTTGTTTTGCATTTGTCACCCCGAGTGGGACGGGTATGCCCAGACGTGGGTCCCGTGCTCTCCATGCCACTGGAATCAAGCTATCGTGGCTGAAGAGGGGTGAAACCCCGAAACCGGTCCTAGGATGCTTGTTTCCAGTCCAGGGAGGACCTGGCTTGGCAGTTCGGGCTGGACTGTTCCCATGAGGCACAGGGTCAAGACTGATTTGCATATGGCTGGGTTCAAACTGGAATGGCATGGTGAGCAAAAAAACGATGGATTTAGGCCCAGATCTCTGTACTGGGGTGAATGTATGACATTGTTCTGCATTCTGTCCATCAACTGTTGTTTTTGCATTTGTCACCCTGAGTGGGACGGGTATGCCCAGACGTGGGTCCCGTGCTCTCCATGCCACTGGAATCAAGCTATCCTGGCTGAAGAGGGTGAAACCCCGAAACCGGTCCTAGGATGCTTGTTTCCAGTCCAGGGAGGACCTGGCTTGGCAGTTCGGGCTGGACTGTTCCCATGAGGCACAGGGTCAAGACTGATTTGCATATGGCTGGGTTCAAACTGGAATGGCATGGTGAGCAAAAACGATGGATTTAGGCCCAGATCTCTGTACTGGGGTGAATGTATGACATTGTTCTGCATTCTGTCCATCAACTGTTGTTTTTGCAGAATATAGAAAGGAAACCAGTACCACGATGAATATACGTAGAGCTCAGGAGAAGTGAGGATTGCCTCTCTTTCTCATCACACGACTAACAGCATGAGCACATATGAAGTGGTCCATATCTTTAGCTGGCATACATTGGAAGTCCCCCAGGAATCATGTATCACTCATGACCCTTGTGTTAATACGAATGTGAACACACTAGTCAAGAAGGAAAGGAAGTCACGATCAATTAACTATGGACTTACTGTTAGAGTCCTTATGATGATCCTTTTATCTGTCTAAAGGATTGAAACATTGTCGACTAGTTCTATGGGCCCAATTTGATTGTACATAAGAATAAAATTAGCTGTTTTGTTTTTCCTCCATACACACTCTTGATCACATATTGTCACACTTGTTTATCACATGTATGAGACCAACGAGCACATTGGTTTTAATGTTTAATGTTTTTCATATACAATTGAATAATTTAATCATTTGATGTATTTGTACATTGATTTTAATATCTATGGTCTAGGGACCACAACTCTACATTGAGTCAGTGTAACGTTAGATGGTGAGCTCCTCTATTACTGGTTTTGATAGAGGGAAGCTGAGTCAGGCTCATTTAAGTAAAAACTACAGCGTGAATTTGGCTCCATGATTTACAGTCAGAGTATGCCATATCTTACAGCAGTAAAAAGAGTTGCGCACACACCCACTGCGCTGTCGCATTGTTTTTAATGTTTTTATATATAATTGAATACCAGGTATTCTCCCCTCTGACCTCTGTCACCCCTGAGTAGCAAGGGAAGTGCAGTGCGCGCCGTGGCGCTAAGGCTACCTGGGAGGTGTTCCGCAGCTGCTGCCTGATGTGAGGGGCCCGAAGTCGGAGCAGCCTCCCTTCACGGCTGTGGGCACGGTCATCCAGTGTGGGAGTCCCAGAATACCTGCAATGCTGTTGCCGCCAACGGGGGCAGGGGGAAGTGAGCGCTGATGTTCTCGCTGCAAGGAGAGATGGGGCCACAGCGCAATCTCATGCTGGGAGGAGCACCCCAGCTGGAGGTGCTCTCACTGTGGTCAGTCGGTCGCGGCGCGCAGGGTCTGAGTATGTGGCTTCCGACAGGGGCTGAGCTGGGTGGTGCGCGCTCCCCTGTGCCTGGAGACAAGTGCGATGGGCCGTGAGGAGCAGGGCCCCGCTGATGCTGCCCAGTTGTATTGTAAACCGTGTCTCCTGTAAGGCTCGGCCCGAGGTCCAGGCCTGTTTCATTCACATTGACCTTTGGACTCTGCTTTGGTGCCACCTGAGGTAGGGCTCAATATATGAACTTTCCTGGACAGGTTTGGAACATGTGTACTGCCTTACTCAGGAATGGTCATAGCTCCTTTACATTCATGAGTCGTTGCTTTTCCGGTTATGCATGATTGGACTCCCCCTCCTTCTTGTGGTGTGAGTACGGGCGCGCTTATCTGAATCGCCTTTGGTGTGACCTGAGCGTGTCTGGCTAACAGTTACAACTGGATATGTAGGGGACGCGCTGCTTATCTATGGGGGCCGGATTGAGGCCTGACTCTGTTGCTTTGTGCTCTGCTGCGCTGGGGTGGGACTCGGTCCCCCAGCGTATGCCTCTGCTGATTGGAGGGCGGGGGACCCTCCGGCCCTGCGAGTCCACTCAAAGGCACCAGCTGACTAACGCAGCGCGTGACGCTCGAGGGCGTGCCCGGGCGAAGCCCCCACCAAGGGCGGGTCCATCTGAGCCCGTCCACGGCTGTTCGTGGCTGGGCTGGGCCTACTCTCTGAGGCCCTTGCCAATTCGTCTCAACACCTCCAATTTGAATTGAAGTTGTTGAAGTTGCTATGCCACCGTTTGGAAATCATCAAACAAATGAGAGGTACTGTTCTCTGACCATAATTCTTAATTTTAAATAGTGGCCTCCTCCTTGCCCCAGGTTCTCAGTTTATGTAGGCTCGCTGCTGCCTTTATAGTCACCTAGTGAAAAGGTAATCTACCAGAATCATGGGGAAAAAAAAGCGGGCAATTGCGGCACAATTACATATCCACTAGCAAAGTCTACTTCAAAGCCTACCTCAATTGACCCATGCTCGAACGAGCCGTCAGTGCCATCAGCAGTGAAATCACACAAACTAAACGGAGGCTGTCTCAAAATTTGGCTGGCATTAGCAGGGGCTACCTGGTTTGTCTCTTTGCCTGCCTCCGGACGTGCCCATAGTCTCACGCCAAAACAATACTGATCCTCCTTCCATACAAGGAACTACAATGAACTGTGTGATCACCCCTCCCATAGTCACTCCCTCCATCCCTCCCAACACTGTAAATAATCAGTCTCTTTTCACCATATTGCCAAAAAGATCTAAACACGGCAAGGCATGCAAACAGGCGGTTAGTCCTCTTTTATCCCCTTCTGAGAATCTACAAGTGTCCGAATTTAAGCCTGTGACTGTCCTAACACCAAGCCCAGGAGCCCCAGTTTCAGCCTTACTTTCAAAGGAAAACAGGTCTCACATCACTAATTCTATCAACGATCTTCTGGCTAGCCATCTAAAGACTTTTTCAGATAAACTGTGTTCAATGATTACCACTGTACTTTCTCCCGATTGGATATTATTGAGTACAATTTGGTTGGTATCGGCATTTCAGGCCCCTATAATGGAACTACAACTCGTACTTCTACCAGGCACCACTCTGTCAATAACAGACTTGATGAATCTTCAGGAAAGCATTTTCTACCAACACAGGCCTCGTTTACTCCTAGCAACCCATTAGTCCACGCAGACCATTCGCGTAACAATAGTTTCTTGACTGGTCAGAAAATAGTCCAAATACCTACTTCTACTTCCAATTTTATTACCACCACGAGGGACATAGAGGTTAGAGCGAGTTCAGCACATCTCCAGTCACAGACACAATTACCAGTTATTATTCTCCCCCAGCTGCATGTCCGTATGTGGCTGTTTTGATAGGGGTACCCTCACTGAGTCTGGACCAGCACGAAACCTATGAGCAACTCGTCAATAAAACCTTAGATTGGTTGGCACGATAGAGAGGCATGCCATTTGGCATGCTACAGATATCCTGCACATAAGGAGATGTGCCTGGATTGGGCCTAATCGCCCGGAATCCCTAGGAAATTGTATTGTGATCAATTCTAGTTCTCCAAAATTGGCACACCACCTGTTATTTAATGCTAGACCCAGTAATCGGGCCAGAACCTCAATCTCCTTGATACCGTTAGGCTTTTTTTTATAGACCCCCCTCCTACCTTAGGCAGTGTCCATGTAATTATTCCTCAAACTGTAGGACACATGTTACAAGCACAACCGTCTGCCATGGGGTCGTTAATACACACTCAGATAATTTTAAACAGGCAGACACAGTTAGTCTACCACCCTCCATTGCTTCGGCTGTAGCCCAGGCCCCGCAGTTTGTATCTTCCGTTTTGTGCTCCGTACCCACATCTAACAGATTTGACACACTTTCAGATCTGGATTGACATACCGGTCCTAAAGCACCCTTTACACCTGTTTTTGCCTGCACTACATCTATGACCGTCAATCCTTTAGTAACATCTACTGTCACCTCCTTGTTAAGGTCAACGGCAGATACAACCCATACTTTGCCTATGCAATGTAGATCTTTATCTGTTCTTAGTTGGAACGTGGCAGGCCTTAAAGCACAAGTTACTAACTTGTGTAACGATATATCTGTAAGAGACAGTAGTTAGTGATAGATTCCTTACCTTAGAATATCCCCAGGCGTCAGGCTGGATCCGGAAAGTTTTGCGTAGCAGTACCCTTGCGCGTCGGTAGGCGGCGTCGTGCGGCTCCGCGTCCGTCGTCGGCGTCGTGATCGCCGGGATGACGTCGCGGGCAGTACTTAGACGCCGCCCCTGCGCGCTGACGTCAGTTCTGTACACGACTTTCCGCGCCAGGAACGCAGAGCCATGCAAGAAGCTGACACAGGTGTCTGAAAAATACTAGGGCCCTGAAAGGGATGTCCTTAACCCTAGAAATCAGTTCGCAGAACGGGAGGATGGGTGGGGCGGTAAGGAATCTATCACTAACTACTGTCTCTTACAGATATATCGTTACACAAGTTAGTAACTTGTGCATCTGAAAGAGACACGTTAGTGATAGATTCCTTACCTTAGAATAGATACCCCAGCAATACCAACCCCGGTGGTGGGTCTGCGAACAAAGATCAGACAAGGAAGTCCTGGAGGACAGAACGGCCAAAGAAGCCGTCCCTCCGGACCTGACTGTCAAGGCAGTAATGCTTAGTAAACGTGTGCAGCGAGGCCCACGTAGCTGCCTGACAGATAACCGGCAGCGGAACACCGCGGCCCAAGGCCGTGGTAGCAGCCGTTGCCCTGGTGGAATGGGCACGCAGCCCAACAGGAGGCTCCTTCTTAGCCAAAGAATAGCAGGTCTTGATGCACAAGGTAACCCAGCGGGAGATGGTCCTCTTGTGCACCGCCCGACCTTTTTGGCGCCCACGTAGCCAACAAAGAGCTGGTCATCCACCCGGAAGTGTTTCGTGCGGTCGATATAGAAGGAGAGCGCACGTTTTGGGTCCAGACGGTGGAGCCTCTCTTCCTCTCTGGAAGGATGCGGAGGCGGAAAGAAGGTGGGCAAAGTGATGGTCTGCCCAATGTGGAAAGCAGTAACCACCTTTGGCAAGAAGGACGGACGCGTCCGAAGAACAACCTTGTCTGGATGAACAGACAGAAAGGGAGGTTTGCAAGAAAGAGCCTGGAGCTCACTCACCCGCCGAGCGGAGGTGATGGCCACCAGAAAGGCTGCCTTTAGAGTCAGAAGACGAAGAGGACAGTTATGCAGAGGCTCAAAGGGAGCGCACATTAAAAAGGTAAGAACCAAGTTCAAGTCCCACTGAGGCATTACAAACGGAACAGGAGGGAAGAGGTGAGTAATGCCTTTTAAGAACCTGTTAACAACAGGGGACTTGAAAAGGGAGGGCTGATCAGGGAGCCTGAGGAAGGCCGAGATAGCACAAAGATAACCCTTGATGGTACCCAGGGCAGAACCCTGTTGGGCCAGAGAGAGAAGGAACAGAAGGACCTCAGAAAGAGGGGCAGAAAGGGGATCCACAGCCTTTGCTGTGCACCATGCCACAAATTTGTCTCCACCTGCAGGCGTATACCACCTTAGTGGAGGGACGCCTGGCTGCCAGAATCACATCACAAACTTCGGGAGGCAAGTCGAAAGGAATCAACTGCCGCCGCTCAATCTCCACGCAAGCAGGTGTAGACTGGACAGGTTCGGGTGGAGGACCGTCCCTGGTGCTGCGACAGAAGATCCTCCCGAAGAGGCAGACGGATCGGGGATCTATGCTCATATTGAGTAGCTCGGGATACCAAACTCTTCGAGCCCAGTCCGGAGCCACAAGAATGACTTGGGCCCGGTCGTGCCGAATCTTCTTCAACACTCTGGGTAGAAGTGGTATAGGCGGAAAGGCGTACAACAGACCGCAACTCCACTCGCGACGAAAAGCGTCGCCGAGCGAGTGCCGCCTTGGAAATTCCAACGCGCAGAACTGATGACATTGCGCGTTCTCTTCGGTGGCGAATAGATCTAACCAAGGCTCTCCCCACTGTAGAAAGAGTCCTTGCGCCACTTCCGAGTGAAGACGCCATTCGTGATCCATCATGCACCTGCGGCTGAGTTCGTCCGCCCTGGCGTTCAGAGAACCTGCCAGGTGTTGAACCATCAGGAACATGCCCTGATGTTCCAGCCATGTCCAGAGGCGCAGAGCCTCCTGACAAAGGGTCCAAGACCCCACCCCGCCCTGTTTGTTGCAGTACCACATGGCGGTGGTGTTGTCTGTGAACACCTGCACTACCTTCCCTTTGACAGAGGGAAGGAATGCCTTGAGTGCAAGCCGGATCGCCCGGAGCTCCAGAAGGTTGATATGGAGCCGGGACTCCGCCGGAGACCAGAGGCCTCTGATCTCCGCCTCTCCCATGTGACCGCCCCCATCCCAGAAGGGACGCGTCCGTCACAACTGTATGCTCTGGCTGGGGAAGGGAGAGGGATCTGCCCATGACCCATTGCCGGTTTGAGAGCCACCACTGCAACTGTTTTGCAGTCCCCTCCGAGATCTGGACGTGATCGGACAGGTTGCCCTGGTGCTGCGCCCACTGGAACTTCAGGTCCCACTGCAAAGCCCGCATATGCCATCTGGCATGATTGACCAGCAGGATGCAGGAGGCCATGAGGCCCAGCAGCCTCAGGGTCATCCGTACCGAAACCCAGGATAAAGGCCGAAAGATCGGAATCATAGCCTGAATATCCCGGACTCGCCGTTCGGGAGGATAAGCCCGAAACTGCGTCGTGTCCAGAACTGCTCCGATGAAAAGGAGCTGTGGAGAAGGAATCATATGCGACTTCGGCACATTGATGGAGAACCCCAGCGAGTGCAGGAGTTCGGCCGTAGTCTGGAGGTGGGAGACGACTGCCTGGGACGAGCCCGCCTTCAGCAGCCAGTCGTCGAGGTAGGGGAAGACTGAAACCCCTGCCCGGCGCAGATGAGCTGCGACCACCGCCATCACTTTCGTGAACACCCGAGGGGCACTTGTAAGGCCAAAGGGGAGCACGGTGAACTGAAAATGCTCGGGGCCTACCGTGAACCGAAGGTAACGCCGGTGGGCCGGCAGGACGGGGATGTGGAAATACGCGTCCTGCAAGTCCAACGCTACCAACCAGTCTCCTGGGTCGAGGGCAGTCAAGACCTGAGCTAGGGTGAGCATCTTGAACTTCTCCTTCCGGAGGAAGCGATTGACGTTCCGGAGGTCCAAGATAGGACGCATGTCCTCCTTGTCCTTTTGGGCACCAGAAAGTAGTGGGAGTAGCAACCACACCCTACTTCTGGGGTCGGAACATGCTCGATGGCCCTCTTGGTCAAGAGGGCCGTGACTTCCTTCTGTAGAAGCACCAAGTGATCCCCTGACATGCGGTGGAATTGAGGTGGCATGGCTGGGGGGTGGTCTCGAAGGGGAGGGAGTAGCCCCTTCGGACAATGTCCAAGACCCACCTGTCCGAGGTGATGGTGCGCCAGTGGGGAAGGTGATGGCGGACCCTGCCCCTACTGGCGTGCCGTGCACCTGAAAGGAGGGACTAGGAGGGCTTGGAGGCCGCGGACGGGTTGGAGGTGGTGGCCTGACCCGCACGCTGGTTGCCCGATCCGCCACGGCGGAATCCACGTCCTCGGCCACGCGAAGACGCCTGCTGCGCGGGCCGGTGGCTGGGCTGCTGACGTGAAGGGCGCCCCTACCGTGGCCACGATAGGGGCGAAAAGCAGAAGGTAGCGGAGGGCGTGTAGCAGAAAGGCCCAGGGACTTTGCAGTAGCCCGTGAGTCCTTAAAGCGCTCCAACGCATGGTCTGCTTTGGACCCAAAAGACCGACTCCATCAAAGGGCATGTCCATGAGAGTATTCTGGACATCCCCTGAAAACCAGTGGTTCTCAGCCAGGCGTGGCGCCGGAGCGCCACCGTTGTTGCAATCGACCTGCCCAGCGAGTCGGCGGTGTCAAGGCCACAACGGATAGTGTATTTGGCCGCATCCCTTCCTTCCGCAATGGCGCGGGAAAGCAGTGCCTGGACCTCCTCAGGGCACTGGGGCAAAACATCCGCCACCGAATCCCACAGGGAGTGGGTATATCGGCCCAAAAGACAAGCGGTGTTAACGGACCGCAAGCCAGCACTGGAGGAAGAAAAACCTTTCTTCCCAAACTGATCCAGGCGTTTGGATTCCCTATCCGGAGGAGCGGTAGGGAAGGCGGTTTGGGAAGCGGAGGCTTGGACAACCAAGCTCTCAGGAGTGGGGTGGACAGAAAGAAACAGGGGGTCGCCCGGAGCGGGGCGATGGCGTCGTGACACGTTCCGATCCACAGGAGCCCCTGTGTTGGGCTTGGACCAGGCGCCCAAAAGAACGTCAGTGAGGGCGTCGTTAACGGCAGCACAGTCTCCGCAGAGGAGGCTGCCGGCTGAAGCACCTCTGTCAAGATGTTAGTCTTGACCGTCAAAGTAGGGAGCTGGAGACGTAAGGCCCCAGCAGCCCTACGCAACACCGTACCAAGATTGGCCCCCTCCTCCGTAGCCACGGGAGGAGACAGCATGCCAGTGTCAGGAGAAGTATCCAGACCACTGGCCTCCCCTAGACTCTCTGTCCAGTCCTCATCATACTGACAGTGGCGTGTGAGAGGGTCATCAGACCCCTCCCAGTCCTCCTGGTCCTCCTCTGGTTCAAAATAAGGAGGAGGAGGGACATTTGGGACCCAAGGGCCCCTCGGCGCCGGGAGCCGGCGTCGAGCGACGTCGCTCCGGGTCCATGTCCGGAGCCGGAAGGAACTGGGGGACGACGCCGCCCGGAGCCCAGGGCGGCGTCGAGAACGGCACCGGAGACATCGGCGCCGGCGGAGGTGTCGTGAGGTCGACCGGCGTCGATGGGGGTTGTGGAGCCGGGATCGAGGCCGGGGCCGAAGCCGGAGCCGGGATCGAGGCTGGAGGCTCGGGCGACGCCGGGGCCGGAGCCGCCGGCGACGCCGGAGCAACCCCATCAGGGCCCGCGGGGCCCGAAGGCGCACCGGAGGGGCCTGAAGGCCCGAAGAGGCGGGCCATGGCCGACAGGAACTCCTGTACCTTGGCCGGATCCGCCCCGAACCCGGGAAGGGCGGGTATGACGGGGCGACTCCACAGGCAAGTCCGGGGCCGCGGGGGCGGGGACGGTGCCGGGAGGGGCCTCAGCCGAGTCGCGAGACCGGCGAGGCGAAGTCCGAGAGCGACGATGCTTCTTGGACTTCTTGTGCTTAGACTTACCGGACGAAGAAGTCGACGACCGGTGTGCACTCCGCGAGCGACCCCTGGACCTCTCACGCGACCGGGGCTTCCGCGGAGCCGAATGCCGGGCCTCGAGGAGCTTTCGAGACCGCTCTCGCAAAGCTTTCGGGTTGAGGGCCTGGCATTCGGGACAAGACTCGGTGTCGTGGCCTCGGCCGAGGCAGAAGAGACACTCCCAATGCGGGTCGGTGACGGACATCATCCGCGCACAGGCGCCGCATCGCTTGAAGCCGGGCATCCCTACGACACCTTAAAGTTGGAAAAAACCAGTGAAAAATCACCAAAAAGTATGGTCAAAAATTGACCAGGGCACTGCTCTTCCCGGATCTGCGCTTGCTGGCGCGGAAAAAGAAGAACTGACGTCAGCGCGCAGGGGCGGCGTCTAAGTACTGCCCGCGACGTCATCCCGGCGATCACGACGCCGACGACGGACGCGGAGCCGCACGACGCCGCCTACCGACGCGCAAGGGTACTGCTACGCAAAACTTTCCGGATCCAGCCTGACGCCTGGGGATATTCTAAGGTAAGGAATCTATCACTAACGT
This sequence comes from Calotriton arnoldi, assembly GCA_963921515.1. Taxonomy (NCBI): domain Eukaryota; kingdom Metazoa; phylum Chordata; class Amphibia; order Caudata; family Salamandridae; genus Calotriton; species Calotriton arnoldi. Next base: position 965,041 of record CAWUFW010001226.1, read on the forward strand.
GTCTCTTTCAGATGGGAAGATTTATAATGAAGGCTGGAAGACATTTGTTTCTAAGTTTGATTTAGTTTGTTTGCTGAAGACTTGGCTCTCTGTTGCACCGCATTTTAGGGCCATGCTTGTTATTCAAGTTCTGCTATTCCCTCTACTTGTGGCCGAGCGGCCGGTGGATTAACTACCTGAGTCAGCCTAAGCCTACAGTTAAAGGTATCACAAAGTTGAATCTAGTTCTTCTTTTTTGGTGCTAGTAATTAATGTACCGAAGACTAAAATGGTTTTTTACCAGATACTTTTTTACAATAACGATTTTATCAATGCTAGATGCACACATTACAATAGCTTGTTTAATTTTATATCTCAATTACAAACTAAGGCTGATAACTGTGCCTTTCAAGCTCACTTTTTCTTCTGTGGTGACTTTAACGCAAAGATTAGCGGTCCCTCAGGACACAAGACACTCACATGAATGAACAGAGCATTATGCAAGATACAGGGGGGCAGAGCTTCTTAAGTATCTCACTGCCCATGGCCTGGTTGATTTACTCGAATTCCTAGGTGGAGTAAGTAATATGTTGATGTCATTTGGGGGGGAGCTTCTCTTAAAGATTATATGTTTGTCAGCTCTGACTTCTTACCTTGGTTCTCTAAAGGAGAGATCCTACTTACAGATCGGGGCGATCATAACGCCCTGAGCACTTCTATGCTCTTACTGCTCAAGGGTCTAGCCTGTAATAGTAATTTAGCTTCCATTACATATCATTCCTCAAATTGCTTAAGATTAGTCTGGCGCTTGAAAAACCCTAAAGATTCACTAGCCGCCTTACTTAAGTTACACCTAAGTAAATTCCTCTACTGTCTAGCAGAGAATGAACAGGACTCAATGGCTTTACATTATAAAAGTCTAACATATACAATCAGGGAGTCCATGCTCAAGCCAATCCGTACCTCGAAAACGGACCCAAGATGGTTCAATGGGGCTTGTTCCCTGGCAAATAGAAAGCTGAGGATAGCTCTAAACGCACGCCCCAGGATTAGGAGCGAAATCTCCCTGGTGTGTTCTGAGTACAAAATTGCACTCACAAACAGGAAGAGGGAAATATATAAACAAGATTGGGAGCTTTTTGAACACGCTTCCTGGGGTAAGGACACTAAATCCTTTTGGGATTTAGTAAAGCCAATTAGAACTAGGAATCCCCCCATTAACCCCCTTCTGCAAAATAACATCTCGGGCGCGGACTGGGTCATTCAATTTGCTTCTATTTACCATATTGAGGATGCACCAATTATGTCAGCTATCCTCCATAACAGATTGCAGAACTCCCCTCCACTCTCATAAACACTGCAGGAAGTGGAGTCGGCTATCCGTCACATTAAAGATGGGAAAGCTCCAAGGCCAGATGAGGTACCTATGGACCTGTTAAAAACCATGCCCAAAATATGGGAATCCCTTATTACGAATACATTTAACACCTGTCTATTAACTACCAGTCCTCCCTCATGGACTACTGCAACGATTGTGTCCATATTCAGAAAGGGGGATCATATGTCGCCCAAGTGCTATCGACCTATTTCACTCATCTGTAGCACTATTAAAATCATTGGAAGAGTCATCTATGACTGTTTGGTTGAATGGGCAGCTGATAAGGATATACTCTTCCCCCTTTCAATTTGGTTTCCGGCCAAAACTAGGAACCAACGAACAATGTTAAAGCCTGGCTCTGATCATTTCCAAATATACTAAGGCCAAGCACTCCCCCATTTACTTAGCTTTCTTGGACTTATCCATCGCCTTTGATTCAGTGAACAGAACCAAACTTTGGTTAATGTTACTGGATCAAGGCGTGGACCCTCCTCTGGTGAATTGTTTGTGTTGACTACACTCAGACCTTTCAGCTCGGGTCAGTTTAAATTCTTATGGGGAGCTTTCCTCCGCTTTCCCATTGAAGAGTGGTGTGAGGCAGGGGTGCATATCGGCACCTTTATTATTTATTTTATACATCAATGGCTTAACAGCCCACTTATCCACATCCCATCCAGACATATCCAGAATCGCAGGTTCCCCAATTCCTGCTTTATTGTATGTATTGTATGCTGATGATGCAGTATTGCTAGCCCTCACTCCAAATGCACTGAGGCATCAGGTGGACCGTTTTGCTTCTTTTATGCAGAATTTGAACTTAAAAACTAATTATACTAAGTCACACATTATGTCTTGTGGCCCGGGCAAATTAAGGTTAAAAAAAATTAATATTAAAGGCCATGCTCTGACGACTGTTGATAACTTTTGTTACTTAGAGCTAACTTTCAGTTCATCTGGATTGTGGAACCCCCACCTTGCTCAGGCCAGTGTTAAATTAAATTAAATTGCCAACACAGTCTGTAACCTTATTAGACTGGATTAAATTCATCAGTAGTTTTACTGAAGGACCAGACATTTTTTTTGAGAATGGATGCATTGCGAATGTGAGCGAGGCGGCCTTTAGTGCAAACATTTCTAAATGAGCCAGTGAGAGCTTTGCCTGTGAAATGTTACACCTAAGTACATTTATGTGGGTGCACAATCAATTTCAGTGCCATTCTGAGACCAAGAGGTGTACTTTGTAGCTCCTTGATGTAATACTACCACATTAGATTTTCGATTGTTAGCTTGAAAAAACTATTTGTAAGCAATGGGAACACTCACAGCTTTGATGGACATGCAAGGTCAGAGCAGGATCAGTATCAGCAACAAAAATTTAAAATATTAAGAGTGCCAAAACACATCTTTTGGTAACTTTTTAGCCTCTCTTGTTGTAAATGTTCTCTGTCACTACAAGATTTTCATTCAATTTTACTTCTACTTAGTTATGATATAATATCTGAAAGTCTCTCAATAATCTGGGTGAGAATTCCCATTCTCTAAAATGGACCCTTTTCAACCTCTGTCAATGCAGTGAAAGGCAACAGCACCTCAGTTTGGCTTACAATACCTCTGAAGCCCAAGCCTAAAGCTCCTCTAATAAGATGGATGTTTAGTTCTGAACCTGAGAACTGAGGTGAGCTATTAGTGGTTAATTTGTGAGGTCAGTCTTAGAACTTTGTTCATGAATAGAGTATAATAAGGATCCCTGCTGAACCGTGTGTATCGTAAAATGAGAGGGGTTGCAATCCTACAATTTTTTCTCTATTCTACACCCCTTAAGACATTCAGAAAGGAATGTACAACTTACAACTCATTTTGAATCACAATTAGGAGGGGGCATGAAAGGAGTGTCCCTTGCTAAATGGAGTGTGCTATGAAATCTAGACTGCCTGCTCTCTGCAACATGTACCCTAAAGGGAAACATTTCTTTTTAGAGCAGGACCTGTCCCTTTACTGGACATGGGCTGATTTAAATAAAAATCCGATTTGAAAAGCAAACACAGGGATGGTGGTCTGCTGTTTCTTGCCTGCCACCACACCTGTGTTCATAGACAATAGCTGGGAAAAATAAATAGCGACTGGTCTAATTAATATTCATGAGGCAGGTTGTTCTGTGGCCCCCTATGAAGGGGAAGAAAACGAGTTACTTACCTGTAACTTCAGTTATCCAGTATTGGTATCTTTCATAGATTCACATGCTTAGAATCATCCTCGCGGTACAAATAAAATATATATATAATAGTAATAAACATTATACAATAGGCTACAATGGACAGTAAAGTCACTACATTAGCCTATCCTAGTCTTTTTGTAAAAAGAACCACATCTGGAACACAGCCAATCAGGCTCCAGCACCCTCTTAGATCACTCCACAGAGAGGCAAACTCTCAGATTTTCGTAGCACAAGTGACAGTAAGTACATAATAGCAATAAGGTAAGCCTCTCCGGGGAGGAGGGTGGGTCGCATGTGAATCTATGAAAGATACCAATACTGGATAACTGAAGTTACAGGTAAGTAACTCGTTTTCTTATCCAGTATTGGGGTATCTTTCATAGATTCACATGCTTAGAATCAGAATAGTTAGCAGTAGAATCCTTAGTTGTATAGCGGATGGTGGGTACCGTAAGAAATACATTAGATACCTTGTAATACCAATACAGTAATGCAATATAACTTTCTATTGAAATAGAAAAGAAAACAATACACCTTGTATTCGTAAACATGTAATGTCATAATCACCTCTTTACAGAGGCTTACCTTATTTAAAGAGGTTTCGTAACACTGCTTGACCAACAGCTGATTCAGCCTCTGTCGCCAAATCCAGACAGTAATGCCATGTAAAAGTGTGCACATTTTTCCAGGTCGCAGCACGGCAAATCTTCTCCAAAGGTACTCCGGCAAAAAGAGCAGTAGATGAGGAGACTGCCCTTGTGGAATGAGCCTTGGGTTTCACAGACAAAGGATGACCAGCTTTAGTATGGCAGAATTGAATCGCAGATGCAATCCACCTTGCAATAGTGGATTTAGTGACCGCTGTTCCTGGTTTCTGACCACCATAAGAAATAAACAATTGATCCGATTTTCGGATGGACACAGTACGTGAAATATAGAATTTCAAACACCTTTTAACATTCAAGGTATGCAAAGTCTTTTCAGCAGAGGAAGACGGATTGGGAAAGAAAGAGCGCAGTATAATAGGCTCATTAAGATGGAATGTAGAGGGAACCTTCGGAATAAACGTCGGATTTGTTCTAAGGAGAACATAATCATTGGTGAATCTCAAATAAGATTGCTTGATAGTAAACGCCTGAATTTCACTGACTCTCCGAGCAGAGGTTAGTGCCACTAAAAGAGCCGTTTTCCAGGAGAGGTACTTGAGGTCAGCCTTGTGAACAGGCTCGAATGGATGCTTCATGAGCTGCTGTAAAACCAGGTTAAGCCTCCATTCCGGAGGAGGAGCTCTGATGGGTGGAAAAGCTCTGAAAAGACCCTTTAGAAATTGTTTGATCAAACGACTAGAGCAAAGGGATCCAGTTCCTGTAGAACATCTGTAGGCCGAGATGGCCGCTAAACGTAGCTTAACTGATGTAAACATCAGACCAGATTTAGCTAGCGAAAGAAGATAAGGTAGAACTTTATCTGGAGAGAATTTCAATGGATGAATACCTTTGTCATTGCACCAAGAACAAAATCACTTCCATTTTAGAGCATGTCTTTAGAGTAGAAGGAGCTCTTGCCCTTGCAAGTATATCTCTACAATCCTGTGGCAAAACTAGCTCCTTGAATTCAGTGAATTCAGAAACCATGCATGTAGATGTAGTTGGGCTGGATGAGGATGAATAATCTGGCCCTTGCTCATTGATAACAGGGTCGGGACTGCAGGAAGGCGGTACGGTCTGCGTTCTGACAGTAGGAGAAGCTCTGTGAACCAGTGCTGACGCGGCCATCGCGGAGCAATGAGAATCATGCAGCATGGTTCCATTTTGAGTTTGCGCAGAAGTCTTGGGAGCAACGGAAAGGGGGGAAATGCTCATGCGAAGATCCCTGTCCATCTCATCATGAAGGCGTTCCCCCACGAGCCCTTCTCCGGTTCCCAGCTGGCAAAGAATGGGCACTTCCGAATGTTTTCGGAGGCAAAGAGATCCAAGTTTGGTCTGCCCCACATCTGAAATATGTGTTCCACAACTGACTGATCTAACTCCCATTCGTGGCAGGACTTCGAGGTCCGGCTCAAAGTGTCCGCCAGACTGTTGTGAATCCCTGGCAAATGTTCCACCTTTATTGTGATGTTGTGAGAAAGGAGCCATTCCCAAATGCTTTGAGCTTCTTGAGACAGAATGTGTGAACGAGTACCTCCTTGCTTGTTTAGGTAGTGCATGCAAATGGTGTTGTCGGTTCTGATGAGAACTGAGGACCCTTGACGCCTTGGGAGAAAAGACTGCAACGCCAGGAAAATGGCTCTAAGCTCTAAGAAGTTGATATGCATTTTCGCCATCGCAGCGGACCACTTTTCTCTTATGCAGAGATCTTGAAGGTGTGCACCCCACCCTTCTAGAGAGGCATCTGTAGTCAGAATGAACTCCGGCATAAAAGGAAGAAAAGTAAGCCCGGTTGAGACATTCCTGGAGCGCTGCCACCAAAGCAGGGCTACCCGCATAGTTGGAGTTATCCTCACTAGATCGTCGAACGACCCTGAGATCTGCAGCCATTGACTGTCTAGTTCCTCCTGGATAGGCCTCATCCTGAGACGGGTGTGAGGAACCAACAGTATTGCCGAGGATAGTATTCCTAGGAAAAATTTGATGATCCTCACAGAAGCGAACTGTCTTCTTCGGAGGTCTGACGCCAGAGAAATCAGACGTGATTGCCTTTCTTTGGACAAGGATGCCTTGTCCTGGATAGTATCCAAGACTGCCCCCAGAAATTGAACCCTTTGAGAAGGGTGAAGATTCGATTTTTGGCTGTTGAGGGACAGTCCCAGGGATTGAAACAGTTGAAGACATGTGGCCGTTGCTTGAGAGGCCTGCAGAAAAGAAGGAGCCTTTATCAGCCAATCGTCCAGATATGGGAAAAGCTGTATGCCTTGAAGTCTGAGGTGAGCAGCTACTGGGGCCAGGCATTTTGTAAAGATTCTTGGGGCAGAGCGGAGACCGAAGGGGAGGACTCTGAATTGGAAATGAGCACCTGCCACAGTGAAACGGAGGAATTTCCGATGTTTGGGGTGGATAGGGATGTGGAAGTATGCATCCTGGAGATCCAACGTTGTCATGAAGTCAGCTTGGTCCAGAAGCTGAAGGATCTCCTGAAGTGTGACCATGCGAAAGTATTTCTTTTGTAGATATTTGTTCAGCTTTCTTAAATCCAGGATAGGTCTCCATTCCCCTGACTTTTTTCTTACTAGAAAAAAGCGGGAATAAAACCCCTTCCCCACCTGAGAGCGAGGCACTCTTTCGATCGCTCTTTTCAAGAGCATGTTCTTTGCTTCCATCCTGAGAAGAGCAAGATGTGGTGGATGCTTCCTTAAAGGTGGGTGAGGGGGAGGAATGCTGACAAATTCCAGGGTGTGCCCAAATTTGAGAATATCCAAGACCCACTTGTCTGTGGTCAATCGTTTCCAATTGTTGAGATGTTGGGATATGTTTGGAGTCAGGGAAGTAGGATGTGGCAGAGCTGCTGCAGGTGCTAGGAAGTCGTCACTGCTTTCTAGCAGCATCCCTGCCCTGTTGGGGCTGTCGTCTTCTATTCTGCTGTCTATAAGCGGCAGCCGGAGGGTTCCTATATGACTGCTGCTGCTGCTGTTGTTGATAATTATACCTTCCCTGATAGCCTTGGGGCTGGTATCTTTGATTAGCCACCACGAAAGGAATAAGATCCTCTGCCACGGGATCCTCGAAAAGGAATCTTCCTATATTGTAATGTGCCAAGGGCTTTGGCAGTGTCTGTATCCTTTTTGATTTCTTGCAGAGCCTCATCTATGTGCCTGCCAAAGAGAGCATCTCCATCGAATCGCATGTCCAAAATCTTTGTTTGGACCTCAGGACGAAAGGTGGTAGACTTCAACCATCCCTGACGTCTGAGGACTGCCGCTCCAGCAAGTTGGCGAAAGCCTAAGGAGGCTAAGTCCATAGAAATATCAATTATTTCAGATGCAGCCCTTTCTCCTTCCAGGAGAATTTTCCTTGCCTCCTGCTTCTTTTCATCAGGTAAGAACTCGAGATATGGAGCAATGTCCGACCATAGCTGGCGGTCATATCTCCCTAGAATTGCCAGGGAGTTCGTGGCACGAACCGAAGCACCCGCCATGGTGGTGAACCGCTTACCGATGTTATCAAGCCACCTCCCATCCTTATCTGGCGGTGCTGTAATTGGAGCGGATGGATTCCGAGTCCTCCGTTGAGTAGCCTGCGAAATAACAGAATCCGGTCTAGGATGACTGGACAGGCATGCAGGGGCATCATCTGGTGCTTTGTATTTTTTATCGATTCTAGGAAGAATCGCAGGCACTGAAAATGGATTTTTCATTATTTTGAGTCCTTCTTCCCAGATATGATCTATTATAGGGATAGAGCGGACGGACTTCCTGCTCTGGTCTTTAAAATCGTAAAGGAAACAATCGGATTGCTTCACTGTAACAGGAAGGTGAAAACGGATCGCTGCCCTCTCCATAATAGCATGAAACCCTCCAATATCCTCAGGAGGGGACTCTACAGCCTGAGGAACTGGCGAAGATGGCGTAGGGATCAGGTAGTCATCCCATTCATCCACAGTCATGGGCGATTTTGGTGGCTCACCATCCTCAGCAACAGTATCGTCGTCATCATCCTGGATTAGATGCTGTACAGGTAAAACATCCTGAGGTTCATGAATAAGGGCAGACAGGCTTACGATCTGCAAGACAGGAGGCGTAGTAGGCTGTGTCGGAACAGGCGCAGCTGGTGGAATACGTGCATGATAGTCCTGTAACATAGCCGTCAGGTCTTGCACCAAGGCTATAGGCATGTGCACCATAGGCTCCTGTTGCAAAGAGGTCGCTTGAGGACTTCGTAATGACTCACAAGGCTCATAGTACTCTTCCTCATCCTCCTCATCCTGATATTTAATTCGGAGTTGAGAAGGGTTGCGTGCTGGGCTAAAAAGTCCATCGTCCTCTGATTCCTCCAAATAGAGACTAGGAGGCAAGGGTGAAATATGAGAAACGTCCTGGAAATAGCTTCTCGAAGACGAGAGCGTAGACGATAGCCTTGATGTTAAAACTGGTGTTATTTGTAGAGAGGTAGGCCTCTTATGCTTCAGCGTCGACGAGATGTACATAGGCGGTGAATTAGGTCCAGCAGAAACAGCCATCACAGAAGTTACCGTAGACGTTGTCATCATCGACGTCGTCGACGGAAAAGCCATTGTCGACGATGCTGTCGTCGTCGAAGCAGCTGTTGTCGTCGACGGTGGAAGCGTCGACGGAAGGTGGCTGGTCGTCGATGTGGACGTCGACGAGGAAAGAATCGTCATCGTCGACGGCGCTGTCGTCGATGGTGCCGCCGTCGACGGTGCAATCGTCGACGGTGTGATCGTCGACGACGGGCTGGTCTTCGTCGACGAAGAGGAAGCACTCACTGTCTGAGGAGATTTCGTCGTCGAAGGTGTCTTTTTCGACGTCGATGGAATCCTGAGAGACTCAGAGTGAGATTTTAGATGCTTAGAGGCAGTTTTCTGTGGAATTTTTCCTTTTTCTCCTGATTTTTCCTCTGAAGAGAATGAAAGCTTCTCTTTTTTAAAGGAAGAGTGACCAGTCTCGGAATGAGGCTTTTTCAGGGTCTTACTTTGTCGCTCAGGGGGATCAACAGATCTATCCCTCTTCTTGGTTAGAGGGGTGGACACCTGAGGACTAACACTGCCATCATCTCCTGAAACGACGTCAGATGCAGCTTTCAATTTCTCAAGCCAAACCAGCAATCTTCCTTCTCTGTCTTTTAAAGTTTTGGCAGGAAAGATTCGACAAATTCTGCAGTCTTTAACTTTGTGAACCGGATAAAGACAGTAAATACATTCCTTGTGGGGTCTTCAAAATGCAATCTCTTCTTCCCACAGGAGGAACAAGGCAAAAACAAGCTTTTCTTTGAAGAATCAGACATAGCTACTCACAAAGTTCAGCCAAAGGTGAAGAAAAACTGAGAAGAGCTCAGGGAGACTCCCTGTCACAAGACGTGCGGTAGAAATTCTGAGGGGTTCCCTCTCTGTGGAGTGTTCTAAGAGGGTGCTGGAGCCTGATTGGCTGTGTTCCAGATTTGGTTCTTTTTGCAAAAAGACTAGGATAGGCTAATGTAGTGACTTTACTGTCCATTGTAGCCTATTGTATAATGTTTATTACTATTATATATATATTTTATTTGTACCGCGAGACTCCCACCTCGACGGCGGGGATGATTCTAAGCATGTGAATCTATGAAAGATACCCCAATACTGGATAACTTTGTAATGCGACCTATTAGTACATAGGTCACATCACAAAATTAAATCCATGTCGCTATGGGCAGCTCATTCGGTTCCGAGGTACCATGTACTCTACCTAATCTAATCTGGGTCCCAACCCTATCTTGCCATGTACAGCTACAGTCCATGACCTCATCTGGCGGTGGGTTTTAGTGGCGTGATTCATCACTTAAGCTTATAAACCTTTCCTCATTACATGGCTCAGTAGCAATGCTGATAATGGGGTCCCCCCCACAAATACATTGTTTATATATATAAATATATATATAAACAATGCGTGGTTAAGGCATACGTTGTAAAAGCATATGCAATCTAAAGAAATGCAGGGTAAAAAATGCATGGTAAAGGCATGCAGAGTATTTCCCTGCGTTGTTCCGTCATACAACCATGTTAAAACACAGTTAACCCATTGTGTGGTACGCACATTGTTTCCCATCTGTTTCACTTGCCCTACATCTAGTTTATTCACATATTCTTTTTATCAAAGAGTATGAGTGCTTTTTTTGGACCACTTTTTCTGTATCCTAGAAATGTTCCATTAATTTCATCTTTACACAAGGCTACTGTGACATATGACCTTCATATCACCCTCATGGAATTGTTTACTATATCCTTCCGTCTTAAGCCATGCAAGTGCCCACCCAGTTCTATTCCTAGCAATATATTCTCAGGCCGTTGTGTATCTAAACATGTATTAGATTTCCTTGTTAGTTATTCACACATGACTTAATGTACATTAATTGCATATTCCTATGATACATAAGACATGTTCTACATATAAGGAACAAACTGTGTGCATGCGCATGTGACGTAAGCCTCCTGGGTATTTTTGTGAAGCAATCTCAAGTAAAAACGTGAAAAGTTAACAGATAGGCTTTATTAGGGATGGGATGGTCTAACACATGTTTTTCTATTGTTCATGTATAGACTAGCCTTGGACACTATAAAGTTCAAAGTGGGCCAAGGCCTACAAGTACAAAAAGGGGAGTGGATTGTTAACAGAGATTGTTTTGGACGAAAAGGTTTTAACTGAATTGGCCCGGCTGATTCTTAATTTATTCACATCTACACTGAAAACTACTATGTTTCAACCCAACATTCAGTTATTTGTAGGTCATCGGTAGGACCTTTAAAGAGCTCAAGTTAAGTCAAATGGTGCTTAAATCTTTTCCAGAGTGAACTCAGCAGTTTTTTGACCTATTTGTTGATTAATTATTAGGTGAGTCTTTCTAGTAGATTTCGTGTTAAAAACTAATTGAAAATATGATATCAGAAGATTTGGTGGCGGTGAAAATCCCAGCAAAGATAAGACTGTGGCCCTATATTTAAAGTGCTACAATACAAGTTATAGTTTGAGGTAAGGTCTCTAATATCAAACAGAATGAAGAAGATACAAAACTTTACCTCATAGAGAAAATATTTTTGGGGGCAATACCATCTTAACTCTCATCCGGGTTAGACTGGGAGTTGGAAGTAGGGTGGAGTAAAACTTGCTCTCACCTGAGTGGGTGCAAAGGATAGGGAGAGAAGGAGGAGGAGTATCCAACTACTGCTAAACTTAGTGGAGTTCATATTATCACCCCTAGAAAAGAGAAGGTTGATATAAAAGGTGCAGGAATTCCAAAGTATGCCTTGCAAGTTATATGCAGCCGTTTGCAGAGAATGTATCACTCCTTAGTAATTTGATCTGGAGTGACACTTCTCTTGTGTTCTACACGTTAAATAATGATTTCTGCAACAAATGCATTAAACCACAGAGCTGTCTTGCATAGAATGCAAGCCTGTTACATGCTGGTTGTAAAGAATGATCTGCCGCAGGCTTCCCCCAAGCTCTGGTATGATTAAAACCTGTGCCCAGACTTTAAACATTGATCGAGTCCATTTACCACATGAGCTATCTTTCTAGTAATAAACAATCAGATTTGCAGGGTACACAAAAACTTCCACATCTTGTGCCTTTGCCTCACAGGCTAGCTCAACAAGGTGCCTGCTTCTGACCAATATTGTACAGCCTTATCATTGTATTTTTCAATGCTATTACTAGCTTTGAGGGCTGAAATTGTACAAATAATGCATTTGTACTGGTGATCTACTGACAGACCCTAGCAATTTGTTTTGACTACTCATCGTGGCCCTGATTTTTCTGTGCCCACCAACTCCCAGTTAGTGGGTTACTTAACTAAATACATTTAATTTCCAGTATTTTCAGAGGAGCTTAGTGCCAAGAAGATTAATTCTTTTTGTCTGTTCAGCTTGCAGCATAGCGAATTTAATAAGACTGTTACAGCAGTTTTTCTAGAAATTGTGGGCTAAGATGTTATATTCTGTCCACTTGACCTTCTAAATTCTGAACCAAAAGCATGTAAAAGCTTAAAAAGGAATGCACAGCATATAAATATGTATTAAGCAACAACTAAGAGATAGCAATATGGAGCCACCCCTCTCCTTCACATTCTGTACTGAAATTGTGTTCTTGCCTTAATTAAGTTGTCAGTGTTCCAAGGCTAGTGCCCCCTTTCAAACTCCACACATTCCCACACTGTGCTCTTCCTGTGGATAAGTTGTCTAACAAGCCCAGTCAAGCTCTTTTATCTTTTAAAACTATTCTCACGTGTGCTTCTTCATTTGAGCAAAGCAGTCCGGCACATTGTTTGTCCACTTTAACTTCTTCCTCGATTACCTCAAAGCTGGGCAGAGAAGGATGGAGCTTTGAATCAAAAACCTGAATAAAGAGGTAAAACAGAGTATTCAGGGTATTATTACTGAATCCCCAGCAGACACTTTATATTCACAGATGGTGATTTTTTAAGTTGAGCTTCCTCTGAAATTGAGTTAATCCTGCCTCTCCTATTTCCAAATTCGCCATAAGCATATCCATTTTGTTTACCTCGTCAGGGAATACAATACCTCATTCAGTTTGCTCTCTTTGGCAATCTCCTCATCACTGCTGATTTCTGAACTCTCCAATAGATTTTTACATCCATTACTGTCCAGGAAAGTAAGAGTACACAGATCTGTCACAAACATCCACTGAACTGAAACAAGTAAAGCACTGAGGCCCTGGTTGATTAAGCGTTTGCATTTCCATTGCGTCACACAAGGACACGCAAAGCAATGCAAGGGCTTAAATGAATATACTACGCCATGCAAAGACACCTTGCATGGCTTAGTAAATCTAGAGTAACACAAGGCAGCACAAATCGCTGCCTTGCCTCACGCTGCATTGGGAAGGCGTTCCATACATGGAGTGTGGGCGTTCTCAAGCATTCACACATGGGTTTTGGCGCATTCCCAGATTAACTAAGGATAGTAAACTTGGGAATGCATAAAAATGCTATGCCATCCCAAGAGAGGCGTAATGAGGAGAAAAATGTTAATTTGAACTCATTATTTCCTCTTTCTATGTGTGCTAGAAAGAGGAAAATGCCTCTGAGGACAAAAACAATCCTGCCTGTAATGCAGGCACCCCTGCACCATGTCCCAAGGGTGCCTGCATTGGCGCTAGGCAGTACTCAGCATGACAGCACAGAGAGAGATCAGGAATGCACCATATCCTAGCAAATATGGCACATTCCTGCTCTCAAACCAAATTAGGGAGGTACTGTTCCTATCAGAAGACTAGAGAAAGAGGCAAGATTGTGGATGAGAACTGGAGAGGGAATCCTAAGGACTATTTCTTGTTGCTATCACATATCCCTGGGGATGTCATGCTTCATCATTGGGCTTTTTGCTCCTCATAGGGGTGATGCTGCAATGCCTTATGGGTACCCCGAAAGGTCACTTTAGTGGAGAGCTTTTGTTTTTAAGCCGTAAGGTGAAAAGTGCAAGTTTGAGGGCATTCTAGGTGTGTGGGGTGATACTGTGGGTGAAAGAGACTTATTTAAAACTTTCTAGGCGATATCAAAAGAATCTTTAATGTGAGGATCCTCCTGGTAGGGTTAAAAAACCATAAACAAGGTTGGTGCTACTATGAGGGTATGATGTACCCATGTAGCTGCAAGATTATGGGTGTAGTGTAATCACTTCAACATGTTTCGTGCCCTACGGTCTGAAAATGATCCATGGTGCTTCTCAGGACCAAAAAAGGAGGTAGAGAACCTACCCCACACCTATGTCACGCTATGTCATTAAGGTATACCCTATGACAGGAAAAGTACCTGGTTAAAGTTTGAAAACGGTCGTCCAAACCTTAGAGGCAGATTTAATTCTGCATATCTTCGTATCTGGCATAATGTGTCATCTCGATCACTTTTCCCAATACCAGAATGTACACATACAAAGCAGGCAGGTGGACAGACATAATATGTATACCGCATCATAAGAACCTGTGTAGGTGTCACACAGTGAATCATAGTGTGACAAGTCGTTATCATAGTGACTAGTTGGTCTTACCCTTTAGATCGACCTATCTAGTCCCATAGGTCAAAGCAAAGCTCAGCGCGTAGCTGCCAACTGCATCATAAAAAAGTAATTCTACTAAGGCACTTGTGCCATGAGGTGGCCACAGTGCTAGAGCCAAGTATACTAGACAAAGCGCCAGACAGGCACCAGAGACACAAGTACTTACGTGGTTCATGCACGTGTGATGCAAGCAACCTTCCCTCCTGTGCTTGCCAAGATCGAGAACGAGCAGAGGAAGCGGTCAGCTTTTAAATGCGGTTCAATTGAAAAATCACCCTCAGCTGTTTCAGTGTGCCGCCATGAAGTGTTATGATAGGCTTACTCTGGAGCTGACGTGAATGGATGCGGGTCCGGCTTGTGCCTGTTTTATTTCAGTGCGGTGTCGGCGGCCATATTATAATGTGTCAGCAACCTATTGAACTAGCTGATATGCTTGACAATATAGTGTTGTGCTCAATGTTGGTACATGTAAAACAAGTAATTGATCATACGCCAGGGTATATGTTAAATATACATTGATGATCTGGCACAAAGAGTGCAACAACACACTATGGAGTATCATGATTGGCCCACTCTGGAGCTGACGTGAGTGGAGGTCGGTTCAGCTTGCATCTATGTTTATTTTCAGTGCAATTTCGGCAGCCATATTATAATGTGTTTGAGATCTCCATTTGATGCAGCGCAGCAAGTTGTCTTGCTGCATTGTGTTGCTTCAAATGTTAGTTAATATCCTTATGAGTCTCAAGGGGTGTACTTGTCCAGTATACTCAAACCGACTTCCTTTGCATAAGTTCCCTGTGTGCATAGGAGCGCACAAGCCATTCCAATGTACCCTACTCTGTATTCACAGGGTGTTGTTCCTTATATTGATGTGATATCAATACCCTTGTATACTGTCCTACCTGTTTACCTCTTTTATTTGCCCATACTACATAGTCATAGGTGTTTTGTCTATCTTTGCATGGGACACCATACCTCTTTCATTTTTGCTTCCTCATCTAAACTAATGCTTGAACCTTCGGTCAGCCAATCTGTACAGTAACTGTCCGGAGAAGTATGCATACTTGGTGTATGGCCTTGCATCTGCAGAAAGGAAAAAAGAAAAATATTGAACTCGACAAGTGTTCATATCTAATACTCAAAACTAATATAGAATTGTTTCTCTCAATAAGGTAAAAGTTGCATAGGACAGCCTGACCTCTCCTTTCTCCTACATCTTTATTCAGGTGATGCTCTTCCTTTGGTAAACATCCCTGTGGGCATGATATCACCCATGTCTCATACCATGGGTATATATTATTATAGCATTTTAAGACTAAGACGCCTGTATGTTTAGGGCAGGTTCCTGTCTCATTTAACCTGATAATCTTTATAGGCAAGGCCTTAATCCTCTGGTTAAGGTTGCTCTGTGATTAAAACAGTACACCTGTACTGCCACCTCAGCCAAAACATAAATTGCTTTCTTCTATGGCACCTGTGTATTTAGGGGTGGCTCATCTCTTCTTTAACCTGACATACTTTACCCACAGTGTTTTCTTTCTCTAGTTAAGGCCCTCTGTGTTTAAGGTATTCCCCTTTACTTCAGTGCTCCCAGTCTACGCACCTGTAGTTTTCCTCCTGTGATTAAAGCCATTGTGTGTTTAGGGCACTCTCACCTCTCATATACCCCTAGTCTATATACCTGATATCCTTCCTCCTTTGACTACATCCACTGTGTGCTTAGGGACAATTTTTACTCACATACTGTTCGTCGTCTTTGTTGGTTAAGTATGGACTGTGCCTAAGGTAGTTCCATTTCTTCTAGTCTAGCTCTATATTCCGTTTGCTTTGCATCTGTAACTAAGACTACTGTGTCTTTTCAACAGTGCCATCTCTGCATTCACCTTACCTACTTTACTAAAGAATCTCTAATGTCCACACTCGTAGATTGTTCTCTTTGAAGTTAGGGTTTCTTCATGTATAGGTTAATCCCAGATGTTCAACCCATCATATTCCATGCACATGAGTTTTTTTGAAACTTGTAAAGAAGTACCATACCACTATCCCATTGTTGGACCCCTCTCCAGTTTTGATGTTCATGATCTCTAACTGGTTGTCGGTATTGTCAATGTCCGTCAAGAGTAAGTTCACTCTCTAGGAAAGAACATACCTACAGAAAGAATAGAAGCAAAGTGAGACACCTATTGAGTATCCATGCCCAAAACATATCACAAGGGGGATTAAAATTGGATCAAAGGATGTGTAGCTTGAGGATGGATTAGTGACTGTAATAGTTGCCACAAGTGCTAAATGTACAGTAGGTACTTAAAAGTGGTTTGAAAGAAATGTCAACCCAGTTTAGGGAAATACCAATAAAAGAATTCAGACCTGCAGACACTCACCTAATTGACAAAAGTGTAAAAGCGTAACAATCTATTTGCTCCATTATGAAAACATCACAAGCATCACAGCATCCAGGTGCTATTAACAGCTGCTAGACAATTCGCATGGTCCCAAGTCACACAATTTTCTACAGAAACTTACCAGTCTGAAGAATACCTGAAAGTGTGTATCCTTTTTTTTGTTTATATCATTCCAAATTGTGAACAGCAGAAGGAAGCAAATGTATGTTGTACTTAGAATTGTAGTCAATCAATGTACACAAAGTATGCTATTCGTATTAATTGGCTCTTTTATGCACTGATTGATCACAATTCAAAATAAGATTGATGTCTTTAGCCATTCATAACTGTACCAACAAAAATAAATAGACACACACTTTCACCTGATTTTAGAGAGTGCTTTAATTGGCTTAGGCATAAATATACATCAATACAAAATAAGTATTATATTATTGTTATATATTTAAAAACATTCTTAATTTAAAAATAAATGCAACTTTAAAATATGAAATATTTTAAAATAATTGTGTACATAACTTTTAGTAATGTTTACTACATAGTGGTTATTTTTAATAGATCTTTAGAAAAGAGCTTTAATGAAATTAGATATATTTAAATTAGTTAAATATTTAATTCAAAATTAATAGTACTGTATCATTTATTTTATTCTGTTATACATTTAAGATAAATATATAAAAATAATGTACATTAATATGTAACAATAAAATAATTATGCTAATTATTATTATGTTTAATAAATGTTTTACCTTTTAACTTTAATTTATCATAGAGAACCGTCCGCCCCGGGGATGTATACCTTCTTCTATGTGTCAATAGTTACTAGTAAATTTACACTTGTAAATTTGGCTCCACTCATTCAATTCAGGCAGGTGGTGGAGACAAGAAGTCTACACTTTGTGTTAACTTTAAACATGTAAATGGTGACTAGACAAAAGAAGTAAAGTTAGTACAAAGTGCAAGACAAAATTTACATATGTAGATTTATCACATGTAAATTTACCTTTGTGAATAGGCCCCTTTATATTTAAAAAACAACTTATGTAAAAGGTTACTTGTTTTTACAACAAATTGTAACACTTACAATATTACTAAAACAACAAGCATTAAAATGATACTAAAATATATTATTTTAAAAAAACCTACAAAATAAAATAATTGATTAATTTAAAAATATTAAATTAAACCACAAACCATATACCTCACAAGTTTTGCTCAATATTCTTGCAACCCCTAAATATAGCAGTTAAATAATAATATATTATATTTCTATACTTTTCTAAATTTTTTAAAAATTACTTACACAGTGAAAAATTAAAAGAACAAAAATTAAATTAACAGTTAATTATTAATTAGGATCACATTGAACACAATTTTTATATCTCACAATACATGCTCAATATTCTTGCAACCAATAAGTATATAATTTAGATAATAATATATTTCTCACTTTTCTACATTCCTTAATATTTTACTTAAACATGAAAAAAACTAAAAGAACAACTATACAACAATTAATTATTAATACGCAAAGAGAGTAGGTGCCAATAAAAGATTTAATGCTGCATGGGAATGTGTGGAGAGGCTAGAGACCTTCTCGGACATGTAAGGCCAAATTGAAAAAAGGGGGAGAGAATGGAAAAAAAAAAAAAAGAAAAACTAGTACTACATTTTTTTTTTGCACTTTAGCACTTTATGCACTGCATGTTTGTCATTATTTAGCTTGGAAAGTATTGTAGTAAATTCCACAGGCGGCACTTGGAGGGAAGAAGATGAATGTTTTCTTTTCTTCTGTTTTCTCTCTCTCGATTAAAGTTTAGATGGTAAATATGGCACTTTAGACGGAACTATGTCCGGAAGAAGAATTTTATAATATCATGTTTTGATGGTAACCAGCTCATTGCACTTTAATCGGAAATTGACCTATAAGGAACCAATCCTAATTGGACAGGAATAGCACATATTTGTGATATATCCCATCTTGCACTTTATATATGTTTGTTATTATTGTATTGCACTTTGTTTAGTTTTTCCACAAAGATCAATTGCGATTTTTATGTCTAGATGGAAATTGGCATACTCCCCTGCTATTGGAAAAGATCTGCTAACGTCAACCCCATTTGGAATGACATATTGTGGTTAAATATGGCACGTTGCACTTTATATTTGTTATAGTTGGAAATTTATATGTACACAAAGATGCCTATTTTCCAAATCATTTTGAAGTTTTTTCCTCTTCTGTATCTTAAGTGTTTCTGCTCAATAAAAATAAATAAATAAATAAAGATAACATTGAACATAACACATATTGCTGAAGTAAAAAGGCACTTGTTAGGCTGCCTATAGAGGTTGAGTGCACCCTAAGACTGATAGCTTTTTCCTGTACCAGTTTTTTTACTTTAAGTGCTTCACCTGGGCGGATGAAGTGGGGCGCTCTCCAAACATTTTCCAAGCCCAATTTGATCGAGGCCCTTTTAATCGATCCCAGCCATTTAACTTTGCCCGCCCTGTTGGCATTGATGCTTTCCTGCAGCCCTCCCTAAGATGAAGTAATTCATAAGTGCTTCAAATGCGGAACCAATACAGTAGGGGTCTTATCGCTATCAATGTTGTTATTTCATGAATACCAAGATCCATGCACAGTGGAACCAGTGGAGTCCCCTTCCCCAAACCAAGGAGACCTCTGAAAATATATTTTACGCTACACTCAAGGAGCTGGAATTGCAGGGTCCCTGAAGATCCACCCTGTGGAGTGCTGCCCCCTAGCTTGGGCCTTATAAATTTCAACTGTGGGCTTCGCAGGGACCAATTAGCCTTTTTGGCAAATTTATGTATGGCTCCAGCTCTATGCTTGACTACTAGAATGCTCTTTAAGATCTGTGCATTCCAGGATCCAGTTTCATCTAGCCTAATGCCCAGGTAGTCAAAAGCTCAAACTCTTTCAACAGTTTCAGATCCCACCTTAATGCCCCCTCTCACCCTGCCTCTCTTGATATAGGTCATATATTTAATCTTGGACGTGTTAATTTCAAGACTAAAGTCTCCACAAAACTGATTGAAGCTTTCAATCATATTTTGCAGGCCCCTCCTAGTTTTGGACAACAACAACGTGTCGGCCGCAAAGAGGAGCGCCAGTATTTTTTTCCCAGCCAGAGTAGGGGAATTGTTAACACAATTCAATAGATAGGAAATGCAGTAATTTATGATAAGAGGAAAAGAGTTGGGGCAAGGGCGCCACCTTGGCGCACACCTTGGTCTACAAGGAAGGCGTCAGTTAATTCTCCATTCACACTGCATCTTATTTTGGCAAACTTCCCCTCATGAAGAAGACGAATTAAGTGCAAGAGGTTTGAAGGGGTCTCCATCCTGAGGAGCACATCCCACAGCTTCCCTCTGGGCCCCAGGTCAAATGCGGTGCAAACATCGATAAATGCCACAAAAAGCTTGCCCATGGCCAGGTCCACCCTTTTCCATTTAACCAAGAGGAACCGGAAGACTTGATCAACTGCGCTGATCCTATTCCCTATTCCTGCTTGCAGGCCGAAAAGGATATGGTTTTCCTCACACCAGTCCAACAACTGATCAAGAACCTGCTTACAAAAGATCTTTTGCAGATTCTCTATTAAACTAATTGGGTGGTAGTTGGCAGCAAGGCTGGGATCCCCCTTTTTGAAAATTGGTACAAGCTCGGTCCCCATCCACGATATTGGGATTGCCCCTTCCATCAAAATAGCATTTGAAACCACATTGATGTAGGGTACCCAGACCGTAAGATCTGATTTAAAAACATCTGCAGGGATCTTGTCAAGGCCCAGCTCTTTACAGGACTTGAACGAGGCCATGACTCACTCAGTTTCCTCAAGGCTTAAAACTACTGGGGAAAAGTCAGGCTTATCACGCTAAAGGGAACCCCAAACCCGAGGACAACCTCAGTGGCAGAGGATGGGGAGTACAATCTCCCAAAATGGGAGACTGAGTCACAGGGTAGGACTGCTGTTTCCAAAGGAGTACCCGATCTCCCGTAGCCCATACTGACCAAAAACCAGAATTTCTTCTGGGCATTTGCTACAGCGGTATCCAAGAGATCTGACCAAATGCCATCTTCCCAGGCTGCTTTTGCTTCCCTTAGAATAGCCCGGAATATGGCCCTATATTCTCTAATGACTTGTGTGTCCCCCCTTTTATAGCTTTTAACAGGTTGGCCTCTGCCTTTTTGCGCAGACCATTAAACCAACCCCTTGTAGCCATTGGTTTTAAACACCCCATAGATTTCTTAGTAAGCAGGTCCCTTAATTTAGAAAATACCATGTTGTGCTCAGCTAAGATCAGGTAGTTGTTCCCCAGTTTGTATAGATACTGTCCATGTGGGTGGCCAGGATTGAATATAAAGCTTTAACTCCCTCAGACGTATCTGGGCACATTCTGCATCTGCCAGACATGGGAGGATCATGTATTCTTTCAATTTTAGTGACAAAGGATTGCAGTCACTCTCCTCACGCTCTACCACCACCTTGTCATCCAGTTTGCTCCATAATCTTACTTCCAGGAGGATGTAATCAATTGTACTGTAGTACAGACCTTGTGTAAATGTCAGTGCAAGTTATTTGTCATAAGGGGATTGCCCATTACAGGCCCAAATTCCATGTGTTAAGGTGACATCCATAACCTGGAGTGCTGCTCTAGAGAGATTCCTTATAGTAGGACAAACAAGATCCGGGACACCCCAAGTTGAGTTCTCGTCACTGGACAAATCACAAGCCCAACTACTCAGCTCAAATGCCAGATTAAAAATCCCCTGCCACAAGGACATAGTGGGTGCTTGAATAGTCAACAAGAGCTCTATCCAGTAAATGTAGGATTTTCGATTCCGGCTTGTGACTTCAACTCCTATTATAGATGTTGATTATCATGAGGGTTTGTGAATTTGACCGGGAGAAAATTAATCCTTGGACATCAGGGGAACCCAAATGGAGAGTCGTGAATGTGTAAGATAAAGTAGATAGAACCATAGCTAGCAAACCACGAAAGGGGCATCCAGTACTAGATTTAATAGCTGGGATACTGTAACTTTTATAGCCATTCCTATTTACATGGTCTACTGCCCACATCTCCTGAAATAAACAAATGTCATGATCATCAACGAAGATGCCCCAGTCAGCATCACCTAATTTACCCCTAATTCCTGCAATATTCCAACTGAACAGAGACATTTGTGAAGATGGGGGAAAGAATGCTGCAAGGGGCTATCAATAGCATCCATGCAAGGACAGTCTACTGTTTTGAGTGGCCATGGAGGGTTATCTGAACATCAGTAGGGCGATAGACCTAGTGCCCCGGGGATTAGATCCTAGCTCGTGGTCTAAAGGCACAGGGCATTTTTAGCTAGGCTGAAGCTATGGCTGGGGCTATCTAAGCAAGATGTCCCACTGCTACTGTGACCCATCGTGTAAATACAAAGTTAATCAACCTCTGTTAATGGAGCGGGAAGCTCTGTTAAAACAGGGATGTCCCGCTTGTCAACACTTGCTCCCCGTATCCAACTTTGCTGACATGCTGGAAGAAAGCAAACACAAGGAGATGATGGACGGAGTGCTGAAACTTTACAGACACTCACCCCCAGTCACAGATCTGGGTTGAATCCATCATCGTTCTTTAGCTCACTTCGCCACCTCAGTTCAGACCCAGCTATATGCAAATCAGTCTTGATCCTGTGCCTCATGGGAACAGTCCAGCCCGAACTGCCAAGCCAGGTCTTCCCTGAACTGGAAACAAGCATCCTGGGACCGGTTTTGTTATAACACCCCTGATCAGCCAGGCTAGCTTGAATCCAGTGGCAAAGTGAGCAAGGGACCCACGTCTGGGCATACCCTGCCAACTCAGGGCGAACAAAGCAAACACAAAGAGATGATGGACGGAGCGCTGAAACTTTTCAGACACTCACCCCCAGTCACAGATCTGGGTTGAATCCATCATCGTTCTTTAGCTCACTTCGGCACCTCAGTTCAGACCCAGCTATATGCAAATCAGTCTTGACCCTGTGCCTCATGGGAACATTCCAGCCCAAACTGCCAAGCCAGGTCTTCACTGAACCGTAAAAAAGCATTCTGGGACCGGTTTCGGGGTAACACCCCTCATCAGCCAGGCTAGCTTGAATTCAGTGACAAAGTGAGCAAGAGACCCACATCTGGGCATACCCTGGCAACTTAGGGCGAACAAAGCAAACACAAGGAGATGATGGGCGGAGCGCTGAAACTTTTCAGACACTCACCCCCAGTCACAGATCTGGGTTGAATCCATCATCATTCTTTAGCTCACTTCGCCACCTCAGTTCAGACCTAGCTATATGCAAATCAGTCTTGACCCTGTGCCTCATGGGAACAGTCCAGCCCGAAATGCCAAGCCAGGTCTTCCCTGAACCGGAAAAAAGCATCCTGGGACCGGTTTCGGGGTAACACCCTTCATCAGCCAGGCTAGCTTGAATCCAGTGGCAAAGTCAGCAAGGGACCCACGTCTGGGCATACCCTGCCAACTTAGGGTGAACAAAGCAAACACAAGGAGATGATGGACGGAGCGCTGAAACATTTAAGACACTCACCCCCAGTCACAGATCTGGGTTGAATCCATCATCGTTCTTTAGCTCACTTCGCCACCTCAGTTCAGACCCAGCTATATGCAAATCAGTCTTGACCCTGTGCCTCATGGGAACAGTCCATCCCGAACTGCCAAGCCAGGTCTTCCCTTAACCGGAAACAAGCATCCTGGGACCGGTTTCGGGGTAACACCCCTCATCAGCCAGGCTAGCTGGAATCCAGTGGCAAAGTGAGCACGGAACCCACGTCTGGGCATACCCTTCCCACTTAGGGTGACATATGCAAAAGAAACAATTGATGGACGGTATGCTGGACAATGCAAACATTCACCCCCAGTCACAAGGATCTGGGTTAAATCCATCATTCTTTTGCTCAACACACCACCCCAAATTTGCATTTTTTTAATTACATTACTAAAAACATATAATTTGATGTGGGGGGATAAGATTTGCTTATATACCTCAAAGACAACGAACATTGGGGAAAATGCAGATATTCGGGGTGGTGGAGTGTCGATTTACTGTTCTAACTCTAGTAGACAGTAACACTGGGGAATGTGCATATATTTGGGGCGGAATGGAAGACATACTATTCCACCACCAGTCCCCCAAATATTGGGGAACTACACATTTTGATGAAGCGGGTGTTCATTTACCAAACTAACGTAACCCCTATAAACATTGAGAGAAATGCTTACATTTAGAGGATCAGCATATTTACTATTCTAACTCCAATCCCAGCAACACTGGGCCAAATGCATATAGTTGGGGGTCAGATATACTATTCTAACTCCAGTCCCAGCATTATTTGGGAAAGCGCATACATTTGGGGGTTAGAGGTCAGAGTTACTATTCTAACTTCAGTTCCACAAATACTGGGGAAGATGTATATATTTGGGGAATGGTGATGGTCAGATTTACTATTCTAACCCAGTCCCAGAAACAATGGGGAAAGTGCATATATTTTGGGGGGAGGCACAGATATACTATTTTAATTCCAGTCCTAAATATATTGTATATATTTATGCATGTGGTATTTGTACAGTGCAAACCTAGTTAAAAAGCAGTGGAGCCCTGTGGAGGGTCAAAGGCAAGCAAACCATCAGCGCGTGATAGGAGACGTAGCTGGGTCTAGGAGCAGAACTGTACTGTTACTCCATTGTGATGCAGCGGTGCATATTTAATTTCCTTAAACTGGAGCAGCTTTGGGGCAGTCCTGATGACTACTGGGATGTTCTTCCAGACCCTGTATGCAAAGATGGAAAAGGCATTAAATCTATTCTGAAGGTGTTCTGGCAGCAGGTGTAGCAAGCGCTATCGGACATTGTGAGCTTGAAATAAACAGGGGTGCTGGTCATCATGGCTTTGGACAGGAGGCTGCTGGTTTTCAAGGCAGTGTGGGCTTGCAAGGAGAGCCAATGGAGTTCTGTCATTATGGTTGTGAAGTGATTATATTTCTTTTGACGCTAGATGGAACATGCTGCCCTTAAGGGGAGCCAATGTGGAGTCAGGCCATGGAGCAGGGTGTATGGGAGTTTGGACAACAGCTCTTAAACTTAATTCTGGAAGAAACAAATTCACCTTATGCAAGAGATCAAACTCAGTAGGCGTCTTTAATTTTTTAGCAATGTGTTTCTTAAAGGTGAGGTAGGAGTCTAGGGTGACGGCACCTAATTTAGCATTTGGTGAAAGTCAGAATTCAAAAGAATCAAGCTTAATGCCCTTGAACCAGGTGTGTAACAGTCCCTATTTGTTGGCCTTGGCAAATTTTAGGAGTTTTGTCTGTGGGGTTCAGCTTCAGGTAGATGCTGTACATCCAGGTCTGGATGAGGTGCAAGCAATGTTTGAGACTGTTGGATCTTCTGTGCGTTTTCATATTACGGAAAGTGCAAATATGTTGGGGGACAGTTTACAATTCTAACACCTGTTCCAGCAACAATGCGGAATCTCCTGGGTCTAAACTCAACCAAATTGTTCTTTCTATGGTTAGAGCTGCTTTGTGCACAGGGCAGTCATACCATTTCAATTCACTATACTCACAGACGTCTGGTTTTCTTTAAACTTGTTAGACCTCCACACCTCTTTCCCACTGTCAATCCCCTCGTCAGTTCTGATGTCCAGAATCTAAGCCAGGATGTTGGTGATGTCACTATCTATCAAAGTAAGTTCACTTTCTATGGGACCACACACCTACAAAAAGAGTAGAAGCAAAGTTCTGCAGCACACCATTGGAATTTAAAATCTTTCAGAGTATGTGTGTTTTTCTGTTGGATTAGTGATTGAAAGAATAGTGCAAGATCCACAGAGATGTGGAATGCACAAACTTCACAAAGAGGTCAGCTTAGTTTTAGACTTCGCCAATTATCCCGTAAACACAAAATGTACAATACCTTCAGAGCACAAATTGTGCA
Organism: Calotriton arnoldi; assembly: GCA_963921515.1. Taxonomy (NCBI): domain Eukaryota; kingdom Metazoa; phylum Chordata; class Amphibia; order Caudata; family Salamandridae; genus Calotriton; species Calotriton arnoldi. Next base: position 990,728 of record CAWUFW010001226.1, read on the forward strand.
TGTCTGCTCTGGGTGGAAGGGACAAATGGAGGGGAGGATGAAGCGAGTGTTTTGTGGATATATAAAATGGAGATGTTGAAGAAAAGACAAGTCATATTAGGGAAACAAACATGAGAATGCCTAGCCCACAGAAATGTGTCTAGTTGCTGGTGCCTACACTGTGAGTGGTCTGAATGAATTAAGCTATATCAGCTGCATCGTGCACTGCCTTTTCTTAGTGAACTTAAAGTGTCTTCATTATAGTGAGACAATATCTAAGTGTGTTAGATATTGTCTTACTATAATGAAGACACTTTAAGTCCACTAAGAACCTCACCTCTAATGCTGAAAGATTATGATTCCAGATGAACATATCTCTGGTGAAAGCTATTTCTTTTCTAATCGGCGCCAATGTATTTTTCTGTTATAATTATTTCTAGGTCTGATTGGACCAGTATCACTTGCATTCTAACACATTTTGTTGGATTTAAAATCTTTCTCTACAGTTTTATTCATACTGTACCAAGCACCTCAAAATGGCTGCAAAACTATACTAGCATAAAGGTGCTTTGAGCAGTGAACAATTCGAATTATCTCCGGTGATATATTTCTCTATGGAAACTGTCCATTTTGAAAGAATAGATGTAAGCCTATCTTAATTGTTTTACATTTTTACAGCAATGAGCAGCTAATGGCAGCATGCTCACATTTCGTGCATTGATAACAATTCAAAATGGAAATTGAGCTTGTTGCCTTTAGTAGCTCTCGGTTGTGTTGATGTCAACCAATCGGTACGGTCAGATCTCATGTGGGGGGCCAAAGGACAGGCAGGGGATTGGGGCCATTTGCCTCTACTGGCCCAGGCCATCCTACTATGGTAATTCAAAACTGGGCCAAGAATAACTCCTTCAGCACTTGACTCTCAGTGGTTGTGATGGCAAACAGTCACACGCTGATCTGGGAGGTTACTGTGGGTAGTACGACAGGCTCCGATCTGGTACCCAGCACCTCAGTAATGTGATTGTCCACCTCAGGCGTCTCTTTTACTCTTTTAGAAAAGAAAAATACTTAACTCTATCAGTAAGGCACAGTACTACACAAACCATAAAAATGTCTCAGATACCTGATGTATGGGTGCAAGTCCATTACGATTAAAGGTGGGCACCCCAAGAATTCTGCCATCCTCCCGTTGTCTAATAGTCTAGGGCCCGTGGTTCAGATGCAGCTCTCCTACATTTGTTAGCAGATAGTCTCTTTCTGGGACAGTCAAACAGTCTCTCGCCCACTCCTCTTGGTGGCTAAGGGTTGTGGTAGGACTTACCCTTACAGTCTGGTTCCGGGAGCTGTGCTAGATTAGGGGTTGCGTCATGAAGCAGGACTGCTCAGGTAGGGTTGGCACAGGCTGCTCTAAAAGATCCTGAAGACAGCAGTAGGAGTGACTGGCTTCTGACAGTGGTCCATTTCTGAGTATCGGAAGTGTCGACAGCAGCTTAATGGCTTCAAGGAGTTTTGGGGCACAGTAGCCTAGTCCAATCAAATGCATAGGTCTCTAGCGACATGACAGCAGGCTGTGCTTTGGCACAGAGTGCCTCGAAGAAGCAGCTTAGTGCATCGGAGTAGCATGTTTGGCACACCTCGAATCAGTCTGGAACCAGTCACTAATGCTGGTTGGTGGGGTGCCGTGAGGTGGAGACTACAGGTTGCAAGCTTCTTCTTCTGGTGCAGCAGGGCCTACTCGGGCACAGGGCAGTTAGTGCCATGGTTGCAGCTATCTCAATCACGAGCACACAGTAGGTGCTACGGGGCAACGTTGATCCCAACTTCAATTGGGCACACTGATCAGTCACGCTTGGAACGTGCCACAGTTGCAATGACAGGGAAGACAGGGAACCTCTCAGATATGCTTTGGAAGTGCCATGATTCCTCCCAGACTAGAGCATGCCAGCCACATAGCTTGTGAGTCTCACGTGGGAGGACCACAGCACCAAAATCAACTACTTCTGTCCACATTAGCAGTCAGCTCATCCTGTAGGTCTTGCTTGCTCCATCCCTATTGCTCAGGCAGGACTCCTTAGGCTTCCAGGACAAGACTTAACTTTAATTTATTGATTCAGTTTATGGACATAAGCCATACTATATGCATATACAGTATAAAAAGTCTTGTGATAGGCATAAATAAATACAATAAAGATAATATAAACTGTGAATTAGAAACACAGTTATAAATGCAAGAAACACTAGAAAAGCTTGAAATGAGACAGGCAGTTTTTCCTCCAGATTAGACTCCATGTGATGCCCCCTCACTCCTGGGAAGCTATCCATCAGGCAATCACCAGCTTTGGTTGCACAGTAGTCCTTTGGGTACTTTCTGGAGCACCCCCTCCTTGGTCAGATAGAACTTGGAACTGAAATAAGAAGAGGGTCTAAGGCTCTTACTCTTAAACGGCGATGACAGAGAGGGGAAATAGATTTCCTATCGACCCATTCAGAACTGGTTTAGGTTGGTTCTCATTTAATTGGTCCTTCTTAGCCTGTCTTCCCAACTCAGCCTTTGTCTTGAGTGATGTTCTTCACAGCAAGGTCGTCTCCAGACAGCAGCACCCACAACAGAGACACAAAGAAGTGTGAGCAGTCTGCATCAAACAACACCTACACCTAAATGTGATCAGTAAGAGACAAAGGGCTGCTCCCCTTCTAAAAAAAACCTACACACTCTAACAAGAAAAACTGCATTCCTACCTTAACCCCTGCCACCCACTAAATGGTAGTTTCAGGAACATTAATCAGCAGCCCTCTCTATGAGAAAGAGCCTAATCACATTTCTGAAGGGAAGCCTGTCTCCTCTCTCCTCACTTCTGTGCTTGGGTTCCCTCTCTCCAGTCCCAGGAATATCAGCAATAAACTTCCACTTTCTGGGAAATCAACCTCATCTCCATTTTGTGCACATGCACAGGCCAGGGGTTTCCAAAATTAAACCTGCAGGCCTGTGCCACTCTGGTTCATTCAAACACTCAGTCAGTGTATACCATACTTCTCATACACTTATGCATTCACCCAGACGCTCAGGATCTCAAATCCAGGATTCCGGGTTCACCATTAGAATTTCTATGAACGTGTTGGCCACTAGCCTCTAACTCATATGATGCATGGCCTGGTCACACTATGGTCACTACAAAACATGCTATACCATTTCCACCATGCTACCCCCATGAACCTGTGATAGGGGCAGTTGTCCTTTGTCACTACTGAAGGCTTGCCTGGGATGTCCCACCAGATCCAGGACAGGCCCAAGACTAGTTGCAGGTCAAAGGTAGACCTAGAATTTCATATACAAACACTAGGTGAGAGTGAGGCTTGGGTCAATAAAATCCAGAAACTGGGATACCAGATATTTGTGGTTGGGCATGCAGGGAAGGGAACATGACTGCACACCATTCCTGACATTCATATACCAAAATATACACATTCACATGTACCTATTTTTTTGCATGTGCCAATTCTAGAGAAAAAGAAGTTCTTTAAAACATTCCATCGATTATAGTGTCCATTGGGTTACGATTAAGAACATCCACCCCAAATGAAACTGGATTATTTTACAGTTTGGTAACCTGAAGCATACTTTTGTTGTCTTAAAGGGGCAGGTTTGCTGCCAGATATCTGAACATGTAAGATCTTTTGCTCCTTTGTGCATTGTCTGGTAGCAATTCAAAATGCAAATGAAGCTCACTGTTGATAGCTGTTCAAAAGCGAAATGATATAAACCATATCTACACACATCCCCTGTTTACAAAAAGGGCTTCAATTGTAAGGAAAAATAAAAGCATAATAGTGTCCTATAATACAGTCTTGAAATGTTCGGTTATTACAAAGAACATCTACCTCACATTTTCTCAGGTACATAAACTGAATTATAGCATTGCTCTTTAGCCTGTTGTATCTACGTAATGTAAGGTATAGGTTTACTGCCAGATGCGTGAACCTGTAGACACCCGTCACAAATGGAAGGCTGTGATGTCTGTTGCCTCAGCCTGCAAGAAATCTTCTCTGAGCAGCTTAGCCTACTTGTTTTGTCTAATAATCTAAGATAAATTTGCTGCCGTATACCTGATACTGTATCATATATATAATCTAAAAGACAGCTTTGCTGTCCACAGTCTATTTCCATATGACAGTGGTTACCTACATTGTAGTTTCCAAGACCTTCACCTTTGAGGTTAGACCAATTGAATTTCCTCGCTCTACACTCACACATTGTTCTTTTCATGGTTTAGGTTTCCTTGTGCGCTGGCAATTCCACCTCTTCAACCCATCATAATCCATTCATGTATGGTTTTCATTAATGTTTTCAAGAGGTAAAATACCCCTTTCCCACTGTTCTTTCCTTCATCAGGTCTAATGTCCAGAATTTCAGACATGTTATCAGCACTATCAATATTCAACAAAGTAACTTCACTCTCTAAGGGACCGCACACCTGTAGAAACAATAGAATTGTGTAATAAAAAAGGGATTTTCGCAGATGTCACTACACTTTTTGCCCCCTTTTTGACTACTAGATGCTAGTTTTTGAATCTGACAGTGCACTGAAGCCTGCTAACCAGTATCCAGTGCTCTCTCCCCAAAACTGATGTGTGTAATTGGCAACCCCAATTGACAAGAACTTTACCCCCTTATAAGCCCCTAGTATGCGGTACCAGTGGTACCCAGGCCATGGTGGCAAAGGGGTCCCCATGGCTTGCAGCACTGTTTGTGCCACCCTGAGTGACCCAAGTAAACTACTGACAGCAGGCCTGCCATTGTCGACTGCAGAAGCAGTGCAAACTGCTTGAACTCGAATTTGCCCTCACCATGTGTGACAAAGTCAAATGCACTATCTTTGATAAATGTCAATCACCACTAAGGAAGGCCTCCTAAAGCCCAGGTGCAAAATATCAAAGGTGTGGAAATGTAAGTGCAAGCTTATATGACCCTAGATTGCCCTTTGCCATTAAAGGACACTATGAGTGATAGATCGTCCATAGGATAACATAAGCTGACAACCGGACAAACCCGAGGTTGGCAGCTCCATTATGGTACTGCCTAAATATGTCATGTTTGAGATCAATCAATGTGCCTTCTCACTCCTGACATGAATCTTGTGTCGAAGGTGATATGGCATGCACCCAGGGGGCTACCTTAGAGATTGCCCACCTGGTTGCCCCAGCTTCTCTGTGCTCTGGCAGGCAAGCCTGCGCTTACTGCACTTGCTGCCACCAAGACAATGTTCTGACCTCCTGCCAGGCAGTGTGATCACTTACAGGAGCCAGAAACAAAGGCCTGGGCAGGGGGAAAGTGCACTCCCCTACCTTCCCACCCCCAGGCAGGCTAGGGAAGTGACACATCAAGGCGGTGAGCTTCAAACTTACACCTTCTCTGAGATGCATCAGTGCTGACTCCCAGAGGAGGAGACAGCCCTACCCCTGCCCCAGGCACATTTGCACCCAGGCCGGCAGGAAATCAGTTATTCAAGGAGGTTTATGCCCCCAGAAGGCTGGCCGCACCTCCAGGGTGGGCAGCCAGGTGTGTACACTGTAACAAGGGTTCTGCCATTTTGAGATGTGGCAGAATAGAGGGTTCTGGGTAGAAAAGGTGACTCACACCCCCAGATGTGGTCATCCCAGGGACAGACTAGCTGTAGGGACTAGCAGCCCATTGTCTACTTGCTCCCACACCCCCAACTCCCCCAAATCTAGGATTTAAGTGTCACCCCTGACACCAGAACCTCAGGTCTGAACAACCTGGATCAAAGAGGACAGAACAGACCCATGTCTGTGACAACAGGGTTTGAACAAAGCTGAAGAGGGATACCCTGTACTTGTGGCAACACTCCTGTAACTACCTGATTGAAACTTGTCTTAGGCTATCACTCAGCTCCCCCAGACAGAGGGACACCATTGGAAGCCTGATGCATCCTCAGACTCCTCTGAACTATTGACACTAGTCCCCTGCAAACTGCAGGTAAAACAATGCTCCGTATCTAGAGACTCGCAGCCCATCAGGCCCTCCGAGGGATCACCCAAATCCAGATGGTCTAGCACATTGAGGGAACTGCATCTTTTTCCCCTGCAGAACCATTTCAGTTGTGATAGCAGCTCTTAAGTGGCTCCCATTCAGCACCAGGGAAAGCCAGGAGAGCTCTGCACCCAGGTTCCATGGCCAGGTAAAATTGAACTGACTGTTGTGGCTTGGTCCTGGGACCCGCATCACCTTTACCCTGCAAGGTTACCACGCATCTCGACCTGCAAGTGACCAATTGTCAATAGTGGTTTTTCTCATTGACCGCAATGATAAAGTTTTACTGTATTCTTTTGCACTGATTTTATATTGCCTTAAAAATCTATAACTTTGGTTATATGTATGCTATTCCATTCATTTTGCTGTCTAAATTAAGATAAAAAACCCTATTTTTATAAATTAGTGTCAGATTTCTCTCGAGTCATATCAATTACTTATCTTCCATGTTGATACTCTGAAATGCCTAACACATGTTCCTCTAGTAAACCCTGACTTCTCTTTGCCACACAACCAGGACTGAGCTGAGGATTTATTAGTGTGAATCCAAGGACCATCTTTGGGGTTAGCGACAGCATTGCATAGTGAGGCCTAACCAGCATCACAACATAATACACCTTCCTACAAATAAGAGTTGTGAAGGTCCTCGGTGCTATTGCTGATTATGTCAAACAAGTTTGTTTTACACTTTATCGCAGAATGTGTTGCTTCCTAATGGGTGGGTGGTTAATAAGGCACCACCCACAAAAATGTGTGCTATGCACAACTCATGAGTTTAATCTTGGTTTGAAAAAAGGCCAATATGTTGCAAGCACAAACTATACAATAGGTGCAAGCATAAAATGTGCATGGCTTCACTTGGTGGATATTTAATTGGATGGAACTGGTCAATGAAGGAGGGAAGACTTAAATATATTAATACATAAAATGGATATGTTGAAGAAACATCAAGTCAGCTTTGGGAAACAACGATGAAAGAAATCCAACCCACAGAAATGCGCTTAATTCACAAACATTGAGGAACATATTTGCTCTAATTCCAAGATTGCCAGCTCCCTCTTCACCACATAGAAGCATATGCTGATGTTCTAAGGCATGGTCAATGTAGTCTTTGGCCCCAGACCCTTTCCTTTCAGGACTCCCCCTAGTCAGAGTGACCAGACCTCTGCTACTGCGTTCCCTGTGATTGTTTTGTGTGTGTGTGAGCATGAGTGAAGCTTTGTGAAGTGTGTCTTGTACACACGCTCTTTTGTGTGAGTGAGTGAAATGTGCACTGAAGTTCAATGTGTTATTCAAAAACATTTGGGCCAATTTATCAACACTTTGCACCAGATTTACATCACAAAAGAGTTGATTTTGGGATTTACTTTCCAGCAAAAAAGATGTTTTGTGCTGGAAAGTTTCCCCAAAGTAAATTTTATGTAGTGTTTTGTGCTACCTCGCGTTGGTGTGTCAAGGGGGATATCAGGGGTGGTAGATGGGCATGCTCAAGCAACCACTCATTGGAATTGGTAGGGATTTGTTATTGTGGATACCAAAAAAGAGTCAGAAAGGGATTTATGAGGTGAAAAATATATCCCTTAGATAAATCAGACACATGTACGATATCCTAGACCTCAAGTTTCAATGCTCACTGATCAGATACATGTTTTGGGACTTCTTACTAACAGGAAAAAATTATCACCAAGCTCATCCTGGCACTTGTCAAATTGATCTAGGTTCAAGCTACAACTTTAGAGAAGGAGCTAAAAGGCTGTACATTCTATGCCAAAGTAATCAATGGAGCTTACAGTTGGATGAGAAGGAGCCCCTGGTGGTGTGGGCTGGATGTGCAGAGGGGATGGGGAGGTGAACCTAAAACTATCTACTGGAGAACGTAAGTAAACTTTAAAATCAATGAGGGTTAATTCGACCTATTCTGAGAGGTCAACATGTTACTGTCCTACCACACCCTCAAGGGAGGTGTCAGGCTTTCTTCAGGGTCATTAAACCTCTCTGTGTGAAAGAGGAGATTTTAAGGAAAAGTGATATCAGTCAACTTGTCAATCCAGTCGCTACTATCTCCAACTGTGAGTCAGCTTGTCATCTCTGATGTGTGATGTCTCCTTCCTCATCCCCCATGATAGGTATTAGATGAGCCAGGCTATGAAGTTGCTCTCAGGTCCACGATGTCCGTGCACCTCTTCTGATTGAGGCGTGACGAGTGCCTCCTCTAGAGGGAGATGAGGCAGGAGACAGGAGGGAGGAGTCTAGACTGTACTGCACCTAGGAATACAAACGGAAATCATCCCTGTTAGACTTGGCATCTTTTGGCGTGTTCCCCCTGAGTTTTTGTGTTCTGACCTCCAGGGTTTTGACCCTGTTTTTGCTGGCTTAGTGTCTCTGCGCACTTTTCTCACTGCTGATCAGTGGTAAAGTGCAAGTGCTCCTGTTGGAAAATGTGTTATGGATTGCTGTTTCCATGATTGGCATATTTGATTTACTTGTCAGTCCCTAGTAAAGTGCACTGAGTGTACCAGGGCCTGTAAATCAAATGCTGATAGTGGGCTGCAGCACTGGATTGTGCCACCCACACAAGCATCCTGTAAATGTAACTCTGGCCTGCCATTGCAGAGCTTGTGTGCAGTCTGGTACTGCCATATCAACTTGGCAAGTGTACCCACTTGCCAAGCCCTAACCTTCCCTTTTCTTACACATCAGTCACCCCTAAGGTAGGCCCAAGGTACTCCTGTGGGCAGGGTGCAGTGTATGTGAAAGGTAGGACATGCCCTGGTGTGTGTGGCATGTCCTGATAGTGAATTACTGCCAATTTCGTTTTTCACTATTGCAAGGCTAACTGTTCCCATGGGACAGAATGGGGAGTTTGTTTATAACATCTTATAAACATAACCGGCCCTGGGAACTAGGTAGAAAAATTAAATTTAGTATGCCTAAACTCAGAATCTAAAGATGCATCTTTTAGTGAAGGTGATTTTTACATTCTGTGTTTGAAAATACCACTTTTAGAAGTAGGTATTTTCTTGCTCAGTCATCCAGCAGGCCTCTTCTGGGTTTGTGGATTGACTGTCTGGGTTTTGGATGACAGGGGCTGGGGAGCAGCAGTGGCTCCAGATAGTCTAGGTGGGTAAGGAAAGGGCTGAATAGACCTGGGCTGCATTTAGAGTAGGGGGAGGAGATTTCCTTTCACCTGAATGGGCCTGGTCTGCCTCTGACAATGCCGTTTCCACCTCCTGCCAGGAAGCCACACCAGAGAGGGCAGAACTGGTTCTGGCTGGGCACAGACACTCTCTGCCTGAGAGGACAAAGGATTTTGGGCTTTAAAAAGTGGGGCCCAAACCCCTGAACTTTAGAACTCTTTTGGACCAAGAAGACTGCCAAGAAGAAGAGCTGGAGAAGCTGTGAGAAGGAACTACCACTTTGCTGAGTGCTTTGCTGTGTTGGCCTGCAGTGGCTGCTTCTGTCTTGGGCAGTGAAAGGACTGGACTGAACTTTCTGCAATCTATTATTGTGAGTTTCTCCAAGGGCTTGAGGTAGAGCTTGCCCCCTGTTCAAGAAGTTTCAGGAACAGAAAAGACTTCAAGTTCTTCTGCCCTCAGCACTGGGGAATGTGTGTTTTGTGCTGCAACAGAAGAAAAAGCAACCCAACGCCGTCTACGATGCCGCTGCCGACTCTGTGTCCTGAAGGCACCGCAGAGGGCACTGCCACAATGCCGCATCGCGACCCTGGTCTCACCGATGACGCCTGCTGATGCCGCCACCAAGCTGCTGCTCGCACCGCGACCTGTGGGCACCGCACTCTGCATCGCCTTGCTTCATGACGCTGCCTTGGTATCCCCGCCGCCGCCGCTCCATGCCGAAATCGACACCGCTGCTTGCACCGTGGTTCGGGGGCACCGCTCGTAAAGCTACACGACGCACCGCCCTCATCCCGCACTGCAGCCTTGGCCTACCGACTCCGGCGCCATCGACTCCAGTTCGTCAGCCGACGACAGCGCTTCCGCAACGATGACGCCGCTGCTTGCACCGTGACCTGCCAGCACCGCGACGAGCACCGCATCACTTCGCACCGCGACCCTGGTCTCACCGACAACGCCATCTGACGCGGCCAACGAGCCACTGCTCGCACTGCGACCTGAGGGCATCGCACGCCGCACCGCTACACGTCGCACCGCAGCACCCGCCGACGCCAGGGCTCTTGACTTCAACCGCGAGGAGATCGATCTGCAACGCTTGTGACTTCCAGGGCCCGACGACTCCTGCACCGACCTCCAGAACGGACGCCTGCGGACGCCGTGCTTTCGGAAGCTCAACGAGAGGTCGCCAACGCCCTGCATTTCTAAAGGTACTGTTTTGCAAGTCTTCCCGACACCGTAGCTGGCCCGCGACGCCGCGGTCAGCCAGAACTGTTTGGATTTGTTTGTTCACGACGCCGTGATAGCCCCAGAGGGAGCTATCGACTTCAAGGAACTGTTTTACAAGGTTATTTTGGTAACTGAAGATTTCTAAATACTGTATTGTGGATTTTTATTGTTTTTGGTCTTGTCTTAAGTATATAAAAATATTGGATATTTTTCTAAACTGGTGTGGTGTCCTTTTGTAGTGCTTACACTGTATTACTGGTGGTTATGTGCAAATGCTTTACACACTGCCTCTAAGATAAGCCTGACTGCTCATGCCAAGCTACCAAGGGGGTGAGCAGGGGTTATTTTAGGAGTGTAACTCCCTTATCCTGACTAGGAAGAAGGGTCCCTACTTGGACAAAGGTGCAAGCCTTTGCCAACTAGAGACCCCCATTTCTAACAATCCCCATGTGCACCCTCACACATGGGCTCCAGAAGATCAGGAGCTGCCGAAGTTCTTAGAATATGTTTCTGGTATCAGTATCCAGTTAATTCAACTCCATCACCAGTCTTTAACTCAAAAGAAGTACTTCCCAAGCAGCACCAAGGGTTCCTGGAATGTTGGCAGCAGAACCCAGAACAATAACGCCTTAGCCCCTCAAGTTTTCAAAAGATGCCAAGCAGCACACAATCATGCACTCAAACCAGGTTCACTACATTCCAGGGTCACTAGAATGTGCCACCTGGGTCCTTAAACCCCATCACCACTCCATAATATGCTAGAATCATTAGAAAGCTGTAAAGAGCATATCCTCACTTTGAGGGAAGCATACAACTTCTCCCAAGATGTACCATTTCATAGCTATTAAGTAGCCCCATGTCATGTTTGAGATCTTCTGCCAGTCCTGGCGTGTTACGAGAAACACTTTTATGCTTGGATTGATCCTGTACTTTCAGTACTAAAAACAAAACCACATGTTGGGTTTCTTTGTTGGGTTTCTTTGACCCCTCCATTCGGCAGACTATTGTGCAAGCATCTGTCCTATCTAGACTGGACTATGCCAGCGTGCTCTATCTTGGGGTCAATAAGACCGAGATCTCAAGACTTCAGAGGGTCCAGAATGTTGCCGCCAGAACTCTTCTTGCCATGCCCAGCCGCTGTTCCACCTCTAGCACCATTCGACGGCTTCATTGGGTGCCAATGGAGAGGCGGCTGGTGTTCAAGTCTCTCTGCTTTGCTTTTAAGATCTTGAAATCTTCCACCTCTAGTATAATATCCGGCCTGCTTTCGATCTACACTCCCTCGCGTCATTTGCGCTCTACTGGCAAACATTTTGTTTCTGTACCACGGGTTAAGAGGGCCCGTGCTGGTGGTCGCTCGTTCCGTGTTCTGGCTGCCAAGCTCTGGAACGATCTTCCGTCTCACATCCGGAGTATGGACAACTACTTATCCTTCCGTAAAGCACTAAAGACCCATCTGTTCCCTCACTAGGTTTCCCCCTCTTTTGTCCTACTTGTCTTTCCTGGCCCTTCTTATCTCCTCTCCCCTGGATACTCGCAGTTTGAGCCTCTATTTTGCTATAGCGCCGGGACGCCCCGTTGCTGGGGCAGCTGTGCGCTCTACAAGTTATCTTAACATAACATAACATAACATCAAGAATGCAAAGTATTAATGGCTTTTAAGCCTAGCATGGCTCAAAATATTGCACATGATATGGGGCTACTTAATAGCCATGCTTTACCAAAACCCATTCTGTGTGAGGCAAGCTTGCATAGCTGATGACCATGTTGTATTTTTTCTGTGTGAGAGGAGGTTGTATATCAATAGTGATGACCATGATCTGGCCAACATGCCACCCGACTAGAAATATTTGTGAAACATCCACCATAACAGTCCAGGCGCCGTATTATACAAAGTGCCCCGGGGGCACAACGGGTGGTAGCACCCGCTTTGCATGCCCCTGGGGCACTTTGGTATTACAGAAGGGGCCGGAGACAATTGTGCATCCCTTTCTGTAATACAGATAGCGCTGGTGCACAAGTAGCATGAACGCTATCATCAGAGGGCGTTCCCTCATTTGCATGGGGGCATGACCCCATGCAAATGAGGGAATGTCTTTGCCTTCTACACGTGAGCAGTATTATAGATGCGTCGCAGAGGCAAACAAGCTGTCAGGAGGCACACTATCAGTGTGTCCCCTGAAGGCAGACCTCTGGAGGGGAGATAGGGGCTCCTATGGACCCCCAGACATCCCCTTGCAGGTAAATTCAGTCACTCACTGCACTCGCCTGCAAGGGCATCTCTCACCCCTCTTAAAAGTGCAGGTGGGGGGGCATGGCCGGGCAAGATGGCCGATCGGACGTAGACCGTCTCGGCTCCCAGCCCACGCGCTGTTCCGGGGCAAATTCTGGCGGTTATCGGATACCTAGATCGGCGCAAACGGCTCCTACATGAGTTGGAAGACCTGAGGCATTAGATGAGCCTCATCGGATACCCTAGAACTGCCTGAACTGGCCTCGCTCTGTCTTTCACTGCCTCGAGAGGAAGGCCCGACGGAGGTTAAGATGGCCGCTGGAGCTCGGCCGAGGAGGGAAGCGTCCTGGCCCTTCTGAGCGAGGTACGGACCAGCGACTTTATTCCAGAAGCTGCGCCTGGACTCGCATTGCGGGCTGCCTTATGATACATGGGGCGCCCTGACCTGGGATCGGAAGAAGATACGGAGCGTTCCACTGCCTATGCCTGACCCTGACATGGCAGCCGGTCCCTGTGCCGAGGCGTCGGACGCTGGCGCTTGATCTTCTGGGCTCACGGGCCCCTAAGCTTGCCTTCCCGGACAACGCGCTGAGAGTGAGTGGGGTTTTGCAAGCTAACGGCGGGCGCTGCCGCTTGACTCCGTGGGCCCTAGAACCCCCGCCTTGGCCAGATTGCCAACGCACCTGGGGGCCCGAGTGGGGGCTCTTCAGTTTGATCGCCGAGGGACTGACGGAAACTTGCAAGCTCCCGACTGGGAGCGGATGAGACTGCTATACTGCTCACCGTCTATGCCTGACCCTAACATGGAGGCTGGCCTTGGCAACGAGGCGGTGGATGCTGGCTCCTGCACTCCTGGGCTTGCGGGCCCCTTCGTCTAGCATACCGGAGGACGCGCTTGGAGGTACAACCCGGGGCTCCCTCTGTCTGACCACCGCGGAGCGGACGGCAGCACGCAGCTACTTATGGCCCCATGAAAAAGCACGCCGCATAGACATACACCACCACACCTGCATGGGCATCCGGTCGGGGAGGTGGAGAGGAGGCCTCCACACCACCCTCCGCAGCAGTTAACCCCACATCTGTTGGCCGTCTTCACCGCTACGTACTTCGCACGGGAGTGCACCTGCGCTACTGCGAGTCCTCTTCTTCCTCACTCCTCCCGGCTGCTCTGTACGGACTGAGGCCTACAAACTATCTGGAGTCGTCATCTCCACAGTGCGCAGTCGACTTCATCGTGGCCTGGCAACAGATCTGGAGGGCGACTTAAGGCTGTACCAACATTACCCTGGGGGTGCCAATTAACAATCTCGCAGGGTCTTCTCGCACCCCAACTATGCCGTCTCACGTGTGGTTTACTCTGGAGGGTCTCCCTTACCCTTGACGGAGCTGCGGGGGTCCGTATGGCCCCATCCCTATGCCGCCGAAAAAGGTGACGAGCAAGACGCCAAGTAAAGTTTCGGACTTCTTCGCGACTTCCGACAAGCGCCCGACGCTGCGCGGAGACGCAGGAGCTGAAGCCATGGCCCTCACGAAAGCAGATCTGTTGGTTATGTTTAAGGACTTTAAAACTGAATTGCGCAACGATCTCAGCCAGGTCATCAAAGCCTCCATGGAACAACTGCGCTCAGACCTCACGGAGCGTCTGACATCCCTCCAACAGGATGTGGACTCGGTGGGCACCAGGGTGCTAGACCTGGAGACGCAACACCAGGAGCAAGAACGACTCACCACCGAGGTACGCGACGAGGTCCGGACACTTAAGGATCAGTTGCAACAGGTGCAGCTCAAAGCTGAGGACCTCAAAAACAGAGCACGGAGAGAGAACATACGAATCAGAGACCTGGTGGAGGGTGTGGAGGGACCGGACCTAGAGGCTTTCGTTGAGGGGCTCTTTGCTGAGATCCTGAGTCCCCAGATCCTTGAAATAAAGTTGGACAGAGTACACCGGGTGGGCACTGTACAGAGCGGCGAGCAGAGGAGACCCCGCGATATCTTGGCGAAATTCCACTCGTACAAAGTTAAGGAGGCGATAATTCAGGCGGCCAGATCGAAAGACTCCATCTCTTTTCAGGGTCATTCTTGCACCATATACCAGGACGTGGCACCGTCGACGCTGGCACGGAGACAAATGTTCAGATCCGTCACCACTAAATTGCGCGACGACAAGATCAGATACCGATGGACATATCCGTTTGGGCTCAGCTTTGAACTTCAGAACAAGCGACGCCACATTACGGATCTGCAGGAGGGTCTGGATCTCTTGGGCCTTCCCCCCCAAGGAGCGCGACCCCACCAGAGGTACAAATGGAGGGCCTCTCCGGGGCTCGGCGTCGACTCCCACCTGGTCTGTGGGCTCGCGCAGAGGCCGCTGATGACCGCTTAAAGATCGCATCATGAGGGCTGAGGGATCAATCACCAACACCAGGCTGCACCTCACGGACCTATGAACAATGCCTCTGGAAGTCGTGGCCTTCTTACCCACCCAATGGCTGCAGATAAAGCCTTGCTTCTACTCGCCATCCCCCACCTTCGGACCCAGCTGCGGCCCCGGTCTCTACTGCTCTAGACGTCTGTTCGGGAGGTGGGGAGGCGGTGAACTGAATTGACAACATAAGTAAAAACTGTGGTGTTTCCTCTTTTCTTCCCTGTTTAAAATTTGGCGAGATTGGAACTTAGTATCATAACTACCCTTGATTATATAATGTTAGCGGGGGCACGCTACGGGTTAGGCCTCCATTGCAGATGACTCACTTTTGTCGTTCTCCTAATCGCAGTTTTGCATTGTGGCATTATTTATCAGCCGCACAGAGTTATTTTGGTTACTTAAGAGCCTTGTACCGGGATGGGCGTGGGCGGGGTCCTCGGATCTGTCGTCCCCCCTGGTCCCTGAGGGGGCGTTTTAGCCCCATAAAGGGGATTCAGTAGTAGTCTTTATATTGTTAAGTTGATTATGTTTGTTTACATTTTGGGGGGGGCCCGGGGGGAGAGTGGGAGGGAATTGGTGGCGGCTTTTTAATGACCAACTCTCAGGGGTCCTCTGATGGTTACAATCTCACAGCTGATGTGCAATGGCGTCACTCGCCTCTTCAGGACCAGGCGAAGTCCTGGCACCTGGAGGCGATACTAGGGCTCATAAAGGATGACTGTTTTTTCTCTCCAACATAATGCCAATTACGATCGGAACATGGAACGTTAGGGGGCTTAACTCCCCCCAAAAGCGCCAAAAGGTATGGAAATACCTTCTAGATCACATCTCGATATAATAGCCTTGCAAGAGACGCATTTGTCCAGAACCGAAGACACTCGCCTTAGACACAAACAATATCCACTAATTTATAGGTCCTCGGCTCACACAAAACACAGAGGGGTGGCGATCATGTTCCGCTCTTCCATACAATTCCAACCATTAGGAGTGCAAAATGACAAAGATGGCCGCTGGATTATGGTTAAGGGTCGTCTGAGAGGGAGAATATGCACATTTGTAGCAGTATATGCCCCCAATACTGGACAGACGGTTTTCTTACACACACTCCTGGGGAGGCTAACGGACTTTGCAGAGGGACCATTGATCCTCCTGGGTGACTTCAATTTGATATGGCAGAAAGAGTTAGATAGTACACATTCACAACGCTCCAACATGGGCTCCTTCTCCACGGACACACAACGACGCTTGCACGACATGGGGCTCCTAGACGCATGCCGCAATCTCTATCCGCGGACCCGAGATTACACATTCTACTCTCATGTCCATCGTACCTATTCCCGGCTAGACTACATTTTTATTAGCCAATCCCTACAGGGTTCCCTTCAAGAGGCCAAGATCTTCCCTTTTCAGTTTCAGATCACAGTCTACTTTCTGTATGCCTCACATGGGATGGGAACGCCTCGACTATACCTAAGTGGTACTTCCCGGCATCGCTGGCCCGTGACAAGGAATCCTGTACCCGGCTGAGGGAAACCATTACTGAATTTTATGCTATTAATAAACCGGAGGACACGTCGGAGTATACCACCTGGGACACGTTTAAAGCAGTCTTTAGGGGGAGATGCATCGCCCTTAACTCGGCATTAAATGCGCAGCACACTAGGGAGAGGGAACAATTGGAGGCGGAGTTGACTTCTCTTGAACACACTCACAAATTGAACCCCACAAGACACACCCTTCGCAACCTAACGGCGCTCCGAGGCAAGCTCCAGGCAATTTATAACAATAGGGTGGAGTTTACACTTCTCAAATAACGGCACTTATCCTACACTCAGGGCAATAAGATTGGTAAGCATCTGGCCAGACAACTGAAGGACAAGCGAGAGAGAGAATATGTGGGTGGCATTCGGGGATCCTCTGGGGACGTTACACATAAGGATGAGGTTAAAGCCGAGATCTTTGGATCTTTTTACAAAAACCTTTATGCCGGTGAAGCCCTAGACCCGAACGCCCAACGGGAGTATCTCCAGCCACTGCCTCTACCCCAGGTATCTGCTGCATGGAGCGAATTACTTACCGCTCCTGTTACTGTAGATGAGGTTACCTCTGCCATCAATGCCTTAAAGCCCCATAAAGCCCCTGGCCCGGACGGGTATACCGCCCTCTTCTATAAGACGTTTGCCCCCGACATCAGCTCCCATCTTGTGCGACTCTTCAACAAGATGGCAGATGAAGGCGAGACCTCTGGCACTATGTCCGAAGCCGTGATATCTGTGATACCCAAGTCAGGGAAGGACCCCCAAGGATGTGCTTCCTATAGACCCATTGCCTTGTTAAATCTCGACGCGAAATTGTATTCCTCTATACTAGCCAAGAGCTTGAATGACCTCATGCCTGAGCTCATACACGCTGACCAGTCGGGATTTATTAAAGGCCGTCAAACACACGACAACACACGTCGAATTATTCACCTGATAGAGAAGGCCAACAGACGTCGAATTCCCGCGGTACTAGTAGGGCTGGATGCTGAGAAGGCCTTTGACAGGGTGGACTGGGCGTTTCTCTTCAACACACTCACGGCATTCAGGTTCTCGCCTAAATTTCTCACTATGATTCGAGCCAATTATCTACATCCCCGTTCTAGAGTGGTTGTCAACGGGGTGCTATCACCCTCCTTTCTCCATGCCAGAGGCACTAGACAGGGGTGCCCCCTGTCACCCCTACTTTTTGCTCTTAGTATCGAGCCATTAGCGCTAGCGGTTAGGATTAATCCTGGCATCCAGGGCTTACCATTCACGGGAGAGTCACATAAAATTTCCCTTTTCGCGGACGATGTCCTCTTGTCCCTCTCCAACCCGGCCACTTCCCTCCCGTCCCTACAATCGGAACTTGAACGCTTTGAAGCAGTAGCCGGCTTTAAAATAAATGTAGGCAAATCATATATTCTCAACCTCACTCTCTCGCAATCAGAAGTTCACAGGCTCCAGTCTCTTACATCTCTGCCATGGGCCACTTCCTCCATTCAATATCTGGGAGTCCAGTTAACACTGAAAGTAGAGGGGCTTTATGCTGCTAATTTCCCCCCATCCTTAAGCGAATCCAAGCGGACCTCGCGAAATGGAAGCCTCTCTTCCTATCATGGTTAGGCCGAATTCACGCCGTGAAGATGACACTTCTTCCCAAGCTTCTTTATTTGTTTCAGGCTTTGCCCATTGAGCTGGAGGGGGATTTCTTTTGGCGAATGAAGGCCATGATCTTGCACTTTATCTGGCAGGGGGGGGCGCGCCCGCTTCTCCTTTTCTTTATTACGTAGTTCTCGCAGGGAAGGGGGAGTTAGACTTCCGGATATTCACTTATATTATAAAGCGGCACAGCTGAGAGTCTTGGTCGAATGGTCGAAGCAGGACTCCGATAAGCACTGGCTACATATGGATCGTAGTGTGGCAGGAAGGACCATATGGGATCTCATTTGGCGCCCCAAGAGAGATAGACCTCAGAATACTTACATCAGTACTCCCACACGCACCACTTTAAGGGTATGGGACTCAGTCGCTAGTGACGACAGGTGGACTTCGTTCCCTTCCCCATTCACACCACTTCACTTTAACCCGGCATTTCCCCCGGCCATGCATGAGGGACCTTTTGACGCCTGGAGGGAGGGAGGATGCTTGGCCTTGACACATCTGTTTCATAACTTTGATCCTCTCACTTTTGATAATTGCAAGCGCAACTATGACCTGGGGAGCACAGAAAGCTACCACTATGCTCAATTAATGCACTGGGCCCTTACTCCTCAGGTTCGAGAGGCAGCCACACGCCCCCTCACAAGGTTCGAAGCTTTTCTCACCAAGACCACTTCTATGAAAGGGACGATTTCGTTCATTTATAACTTCCTACTCACCACCACGCGCTCCCCGCGTCCACGGTATATGTCTATGTGGGAAGATATGCTACAGCGTCCTATTTCGGACGATGAGTGGACACATTTATGGTCCGACATCATAAGATTTAACCATTTCACAGAGCTCTGCGAGGCTCACCTGAAAACTATGATGGACTGGTACCTACACCCATCCAAGCTTAAGCGGATCTTCCCTGCCACCTCTGACAGGTGCTGGAGAGGGTGCGGACTACTTGGGGACTTTCAGCATATATGGTGGGATTGCCCAACTATCCGCCCCTTTTGGGAAAAAATACTGTCACACATCATGGACATGTTGGGATACTCCATCCCCTCTACTATGGCGGGTGTCCTTTTGGGGCTGCGCGACTCTTCCCTAGAGCATCAGACCCGAGCTGATAAAACCATTATGTGGCTCTGTATAGGAGCAGCTAAGACCACCCTGGCAGCCGCCTGGAAGAGGAAGGAGGCACCAGCTATCTCCCTTTGGCACTCTCGTCTATGGAGATTGCTCAGCTTGGAACGTATGTCCGACATCTTCAGAGATGACTACAAGAACTTTGAATTCCGATGGGGCCCCTTACTCACTTTTCTTTCACGTGGTCTTCCATCTGCCGTGTGTCCTTCCACCATTAGGGCCCTTCATCTTTTTCAATTTTGAGTCGAGTTTTAGTACCATTAGATAGCTCAGCTCAGTTCATGATGCCGCCACCACTGTTGGGGAGGAGGGTGGGAAGGGGGTTCTTTTTACTTTTGTCTACGTTAATCTCCCGATTGGGAGTTGTTTTTCTATGATTTTTGTTCACTCCATGTAGCACCTTCCGGCTGGAAGGCGTAGGGAGCTTACCATCGCAGACAGAAGATTCACCACATGCGGGACCACTGGCTCACGCTTTCTGCATATACAAACTCACTCCAAGCTCCGTTATCATCGCAACTGTACCGACCTTTAAGCATTGTATTTCGAAAGGAGTTGGATTCAGGTTTAACAATATATCTTGCTATTTAATTATAGTCCTGTTAAATGTTGCCACTCCCCTGCGAGGGATACTGTGATGGTATTGTTTTGAAGAAGCATGTTGAGAAAAACTTAATAAACACATCTTTGAAGAAAAGTGCAGGTGGGTTGCTGCCTGCACAGTAAAACATGGAGCGGCTGCTTCAAAGCCACTCCGTATTTCACTTGAATGTGCTTCCCCAGGGCAGCACGACTTCACAGCTGCCCTGGGGGCACCGTTCAATGTAAATATGGCACACTCTCCTTGTTTGTGCCGCACAGTGTGATACGGCCCTGGTCTACATGAGGATTTTCCACCAATATTACCTATAACCAGTCAGCAGGCCCACAGACAGGTGTCTGATGGGTCAGGCAATGTGACAAATTCAACTCCTGTGTTGAGTGATGGAGTGACGGAAACACAAACGCTTGTGTGGGGTTTTGCATCAGCAGCAGTGTGAGCGAGTAGTGGCAGGAGCAAGGAACAAGGTGCGAGGACGGCGTTCGGCGGACGGCAGCAGATTTACAGAAGCTGAGCCGAGCCTCCAAAGTAATCAGGACCGGTCCGGGATTGGCTTGCTTCTGAACCTGCACTTGCACCCTGCCTGCCCACTGTATTCGTCACACGCTACGTCACTGTCGCCTGCCGCCGCTTGCCGCCATAGCCGTAGCCAGAACCAAACAGCTGGCTCCTACACTAGGTCAGTGAGTGCTATGTGTTTCGCTTTTTTCCATACTCTGGAGCTAATTTGAGTAGCTGGCTGGCAGGCGGTCTGCTGGCTCTTTGGCACACAGTAGTATCAATGACCAAATGGTAGCGTGTCAGATGGTTCATCCGCCCATAAAAGTTAGGCTATGGGGGGTCCCTACCGAGATCCCTATCGAAACTCCCTATCCAAAATTTACCCATCCCAGCCCCAAGCTCAAGGCCATATCAGCTTAAAGAAGACCAAGTGCTGATATCAACAAAGGAGTGTGATGAAGATGATTTAACAGAGTGGTGTGAGTATCAATAGGGTTGCATGTTGCAAGTGCTTAACGCTTAGATTGCGGTCTTGTGAAGTGGCTGCATGAGGTTATATGAAGTGGTTAGAGTTCATGTTTGAGTGATGCACTTAGTGCAGAAGAGTTGAAGTTGTTATCTGTCCATCGTGACCTAAGATCCCGGGATACACACCTATGGGTGGTCTCAGTATGGCACATGCTGAGTAAGTTGTCTGCTGTGTTTCAAAGGTGCTGTTCGTGAGACGTCATCGGTAGTACCACTAAGTGAAAGGAATTCTCTGTGTGAGTGAGGGCTAAGGTTGTTACAATTGTTTTCAGTGCACAGGAAACATATTGTATCAGCTTGAGTGAGATCACGCTGGTCGAGGTTTCACTTGAAGTGTTTGGGAAATTAGATTGGAATATTGTTGTAGGTTAGGTATCTTGTGCAAAAGGATCTGCTATTTCTTTAGTGGAGCAGACAGAGTAATTGAAATAAGCTTGCACTGTGTGAATTTTGTTTAGAGAAAACATACTTGAAGGATTGTAAAGGAGGGGTAGCTGCTTCAAGGACTGAGATCAACGTCATAGCGTGTCAAGCTGGTATTGGTCATTTGGTGTAATGCTGCTCTGTGAGGGAGGCTCCGTCACTGTGTGCCACGCTTGTATTGGATGTACGGGAACTAAACAAGGAAGTGTAGAACAGTTCGATCAAAGAGAATTATTTGCAAAGGACAAAATTAAATTCAGGAAAATTCTGAGACATTTTAAATGTTTGATGCAAGGGGATACACCAATACCTACATGGGGAGGAGTACCGATACCACCCGAGGGTACCCCAGCATTGTATATGACCCAAGAGAGAGAATATCACACGTGTATATGCCTTGAAAATTGGATGAAGTACACCAAAAATGACGGGCCATTAGCTTTCCCACAATATGGATCATTTAACATCCAGATCCTTGAAAATTTGAGGAGACACATATGAGAATAAGCAGCCTCCTATACCCATGCAGTTTGAGGAACTTAGTGAATGGGAACATATAGCTCCTTAAAAAGATAAACGGAAATGTCAGGGAAGGTACAAGAATACTGTGAATTGATATGTCGGGGCTGGGTGGGATGCTCAACAGAAGGCTTGGAAAAGAGATATAGCTGAAGAAACTAAGATGTATCCTGTGCTAGTGGAAGAAGAGGAGGGAAGTGTAAGGAAAAGAAAAAACATCTAGAAGAACCAAAAACACTAGATCTAGCAGGAGATAGCGATCATGAATTCAATGATGAATTTCTGAATGAATTGTTACTGAATCATCCACCACCTTATAATGAAGATCGACCCCAGAGTTGAACAAACTCTTATTCGGGGATAGTTCCAGATGCACCTGTAGCACCTATACATCCTCTTTTACACCAGTGGGTAGTAATGCAGAGACACCTGATGCGAACAATCAGACTGGTTTAAATGCCCCTGATACTTTGACTGTTCCAGTGACTATTGGTTCTGTTCCCTTGTTCCAGTCTAGGGATAGGGGACAAAATACCAACACATTGACTGTCCCTACTGAAATAAATGGTTCAACCTTCACTTCTACAAATGTGAGATTGAGACAGCCTACACAGGTACCCGTTTAATTACGAACCCAGCTGACCCTTTTTGTGGAGCCAGTAATAGATCGAATCTATGTTCCACCCAAATAAATTCTTAAACTGGAAGAGCAGGACAGAGTCAGACTTTTTAAGTGTCTGAAAATGGCATGATGGCTCCACCCAGGGCAACATAGAAAGCTGCGGAAAATACTCTCCCGTTGGGAACGCCAGATTCTGACGTGTCTCTTCCCCACACCATATTGCAAGGACGGAAGTTCAAGATGAGGACTTCTTAGGGAACACTTAAGAAGAACAAACTGGTCCTACCTCTCAAGAAATTGATGACTGGCTTAAGGGTATAACTACCCCTGCAAATGACACAAGTGTGGGAGCAAAAGGGGCGAACGCCAGGGAAGCAAAAAAGGATAAGTCCCTTGATGCTGCTAGGCTCAAGGTGGAATTAGAGGAAATTATATTAGGAACCATAAGCCCTGCTAGAATAGTTACATATCAGAATGATGAATTGTTGTTCATCTGTAAAGATATTACTAGACGTGCTCAAAACACACATGAAAGATTATCTGAAGTTGCACAAAAATAAGGAGTAGATATACAGCGATCAAAAACATTGCAAAAAAACTATAGACTAGATTTCAGTGACAAAGACATTGAACACATGAGACCCTCAGGAATGAGGTTACAGATTAAAGAATGACTGGCTCTTCTCAGGAAACGGGGAGAACTAGAGAAATGGGAAGGTAGATGGGCCAAAAAGAAGGAGACTAAGAGGGTTACTATGCAAATGTTTCCGGTCATTGAAGACAATGGGAGAGCGGAAGTAAGGATGCTTCCTATGGGAGAGATACCTGGAGGGCGATATGTTCATATCCCTTGGACCAGACCAGACATCTTGTCCTTTACCAATGATTTCCCCAAATTGAGAGAGAATCCTGTTGAATTGTATAAACAAGTTGAATGGTTTGTGAAGGTTTCAAAGGTCTTGCTGAAGGATTTAGATACTCTGTTTGATATTGTAGGCCAGAGTGATTTGTGGGCAGAATGTAAAATTGCTGGTGATTGGCCTGAAACAGAACCAGCAAGGAATGCTCATACAGGTGCACCATCCCCTGAGGTGATGAAGAAATATAGCCAAGCCATCACCTATTTGAAAGGGAACATTTCCCCCAAAGAAATCGATTGGGTAAAAATTGACAGGACAACCCAGGAGCTGAAAGAAACAGTTCATGCATTACGAAAGACTCTTGCAGGCATTCAAGCAGTATAGTGGGATGGAGAATGTGTCCGAGAAGGATATGGGACATTTTGTCTATCAGTTTGTGTATGGATTGAAGCCTGAGATGAGCAGCATGATTCAGCAGCATCTGATTTGCTGGCAAAGTAAACCCAATGATGAAATACTTCGTTATGTGAAATATTGTGGAGATGAAATTGATTCGAAACACAAGAAGTTGAAAGAGAAGTTAATGATTGCTCAGTTAAAAGCGGTGCAGAAAGGTCAGGGTGGAGCAGGTGTTGATCACATGTTCATTGTCCAGGGAGGTTATCAGTAACCCCCGAGAATGCGAGGGTATGCAGCCCCAAGGTGGAGTCCAAGATGTGTCAATAGATGCTTTGAAAAGGACCAATCGGTATCATATTTGCAGCAAGTTGGCGCATCGGAAGCGCGAATGTCGATTTAATCCGATTAATCAAGGAAATGGATGACAGGTACAGAATGTTGGCAATGCACAATCACAGGGAGATGGCATGGTACAGACTCAACAGGTTTCCAGACGGCGAAATCAAAACCAAAATGTACCTCAAGCCCCAATGCCTCAAATGAATGGTCCGGTTCAGAAATACAATTACAATAAAGGGTTTTACAATGATGTAGGATCTAATGCATATCAGAATGTGTCTCAGCAATACTCTTTGATCCAGTTAGATGATACAGATTCAGACCTGTCACAATGACGGTGCCTGAGAGGGGAGGAGGAATGCGTGCTTGGCGCATCCTTAGAGATAGACCAGAGTGGTCCCTATGTGGATGGCAAGGTGAATGGGAATCCAATCTCATTTCATTTTTTGTCTTTTTTTTGTTTGTCCTCATTTATAAATAAGTGGATAGCTTTAAGCAGACAAGAGGCCCCTCCTGGTTCCCATAGAGGGAGGTAGCGCTGCCATCTGGTTACTTGACCACCTCTAGGCACTGACAGGAGACCAACTGCAAAGGTTCCTAGGGAAGGTATTTGGGGGGAGTGTAAAACCACCTCCCCAGAATCAGTCTCCTTCCCCTAATCTCACTTATTTCATAATTATTGGACTGTTTTTGCGATGTTGTATTTTTTAGAGTATTGCGCTGTCAAGATTATTAATCCACCCAACCCCGGCCCCCCAGAAACCTGCTTCTTTTTCTCGGGGGACCAGCACAATCTAAGTTGTGAATTCTTTTAACAGAAGCAACCCAATCTAGAATTACTGGAGGTTGCGATGATGTCCATTTTAAGCAGATTTCTCTCCTTGCTAGAAGGATTAACACAAATAACAGCGAGGCTTTAACCCCTTCGGTGCGCGGCCGATTTTCGCCCTGTGCGGGGCGTTTCATTGAGTGAACGGGTTCATGACGAGCTCAGCTCGTCATGCGCACACGAGCACTGCGCAGCATGACGAGCTGAGCTCGTCATGAGCACCGAAGGGGTTAAGTTTAGGCATCTTATAGCTGGAACTTTCCTCTGGAAGGACCCCAAAAATTACCAAAATCGGCCTTACCGTAATCTCTTGCCCCAAGACCTCCGAAACAATCTTACCAATATTGTGCCAGAAGCCCTGCATATGACAACACTGCCAAAACATATGCAAATCGTCAGCGTCCCCCGAGGCGCACTTCAGGCAGACTTTCAACCCTTCACCTCCCAACTTTGAAAGTTTCTTCGGGGTCCAGTAGGCTCTGTGAAGTGTAAACAGATGATTTCTCCTAAGAGGGGCAGCTTTAACCACATTCCATAAAGTGTGCATCAATACTTGCCATAGGGATGTTACGTCGAACGAGGGCAGGTCTCTTCTCCAGGACTCCTCCATAGGTGTTACAGGTGGCTCCCCCTTGATTAATAGCCGATACCATTTGGAAACTTCTTTACGTTGATGGAGAGGACCTAATAAGATGTTCTCATGTTCTTCATTTATCTTTATCCAAGATGGAAAGTGGGTGACTGCCCCACGATCTTAATAAAACACCAGCCTCTTTCCTTGTCAAGTCCAAATTTCCTTGAGCTAATTTAGTGATATTGTGTGTGATTTGCATCCCTAAATATCTAATTTGCTGTTTAACCAGTATATTGCTTGATTGCGTATTCCAGGACATAATTTCTGTTTTTTGGGTGTTAATCATGTAACTGGAAACCCTCCCAAACCCCACCAAAATTTGCTCAAGTCTGGGCAAGATAGACGGGCTATCCCTTGTGAAAATCATTAGATTGTCCGCATATAGCGCAACTTTTTTCTCCCACCCCTCCCATTCGAATGGGGCAAAGATGTCGCTGGCCCTAATACAACAAGCCAGGGGTTCTATGTATTAATCAAAAAGTAAAGGAGAGAGAGGGCATCCCTGTGTCGTTCCCCGCCCCAACTTAATCGAGTTAGTCAGATTTCCATTGACAATTATCCTTGCTGTAGGGCTTTTATAGATATTATTTATAGCCCTGACAAAGTAATCCCCTAACCCAAAAACACGGGCCATATAACTTAAAAAAGACCAATTCACCCTGTCAAACGCCTTGGCCGCATCAAAAGCAAAGATCGTGAGGGGTAAACTGTTGGGTGAGGCAATGTCAATAGTGCCAATCAATTCATGGGTTAAATCATGAAGTTGGCGACCCCTAATAAACCCCTTCTGATCCGGATGGACCAAGGCGCTCATTGTAGGGTTCAACCTCCCTGCTAGAATTTGCGCGTAGATTTTATAGTCGCAATTCAGCAGGGAGATGGGCCTATATGACTCAAACTTTCTTGGATCTTTATTTGGCTTTAAAATTAGGGAAACAGCTGCCTCATCCCAGGACTTAGGAATTGGAGTATTATCTGAGAAGATACTGTCGAGCAAATCCAAAAAGACAGGGGCAATTTCCTCAATCAGAGACATATAAAATTAATTAGGAATACCGTCTGTCCCAGCAGCACTACCTCTTTTTAGATGTTTCATAACGGTCTTAAGTTCTTCCAGAGAGATATTCCGATTCAACTGATTAGTTTGACTTTCAGCCAGAGCGGGTAGGGCTATTCTATCAATGTAGTTTTTAATTTGAGTATTCGAGACTGCTTGGTCCTCTGTATATAAATCTTAAAAAAAGGATTCGAATGCCTGTTCTATTTTAGTGTTATCCGAGGAGATCTCGCCTGAGTCTACATTGATCATCTCCTTGAATACATTTCTCGTCTGATTTATGCGACACTTCCAAGCAAGGAGCTTCCCGCATCCTTCTCCGTACTCATAATTGGCTAGCTTACTAGCGTCCCATTTTTTTCTAGTGATATCATCTAGATGGTCTATTAGTGCCTGCCTTTTAGCTATAACCTCCCTACTCTCTTCCTCATGCACATGCATGCCTTGAAGGGAATTATTTTCATCCGTGCCCTAGAAATGTCATCTTCCAAATTATTAATTGTCGCTCTATTCTCCTTATGTTTCTTAGCCGCAACACTTATTACTCTGCCTCTAATGAATGCCTTAAAGGTATCCCAAATTACCTGTAAAGGAGCAGTAGCCTTATTAATTTCAAAGAAAGATAATGTTTCTCTTTTTAGTTGCGAAATTACTGATGCCTCTAAAAGTAGAGTTCTATCAAACGTCCACCTTTTAGTAGACACACCACCCACCCCTTGTAAATCCAATACTACAGCAGAGTGGTCAGAGAGATGCTCCGGAATATGCGTTACTGATTTAATGTTGTTTATCAGCCTGCTATCTACCAGGAAGAAATCGATTCTCGAGAAATGCCCATGTTTTTTTTAATGAAATGTAAAACTCGAGGGGCCACTCAATCCCCTATTTTTTGTTCTCCAAATATATATAAGACCTAGGTCTTTCATCAACACTCTGATGAAAGAACCAATCTTTGTGGAAACGACCCCTCCCCCTTTAAGATCTATTATGAGCGAGGTTCAAAAGGATATTAACATCACCTCCCATAATAATAGGAAAGTTGGATTGAATCAGATGATTATAAATGATATTTAGAGGCCCTCCGTCATCTATATTCGGGCCATAGTATCCCACAAAAGTGAACCACTCATTTTGGATTTTGACATTGGAAATAATCCACCACCCCTTGATATCTGCCTTAACAACCCCTAGTGTTGCTTTAGCTGAGTGTTTAAAAATGAAAGCCACTCCTTTCGTACATCATGTTTGGGGTGTGTGAATGGAGATTTCAATCCATCTCTGCTTAGAACGAACGGCCTCCCGTTCATCGGATGTTAAATGTGTTTCCTGAAGGATGATGATATCATAATTTGATTTATTCAGGTATTGGAAAATTCTCCTTTGTCTACCCCCTACTCTAAGCCCATTAACATTCCATGTTAAAATTTTAATTGGGGTTAGATTAGGCATAGAAATTGTATCCAATCCACAGTTGCAAGCCTCCAGCAAATATCTTGATCGAAGTCTATTTACCATATCCTTTAAAATAAACAAATGAGGACTTTTTTTTTCTTTTTTCCCTAATATGCTCCCCACCCGGTGAAAACCAAAAATAACTTTCTTCTCCTGTGACCCCTCCACCCAAGGGAACCCCTAGGTATGATGACAAAACACCCAATGGAACTCACTTCCTCCTTCGGAAAGACATAGACATAAACAGAAACCGAAGAGCCTATAGTATAGATTTATCCCAGAGCCTTTATTTGATCAATGAAAATCCATACCTCCTTAGGGTCTTTAAAGTTGAACATTTTATTCTTCCACATCACTTTAAGTAAAGCTGGGAACCTCAATTGAGCTGTTACACCTAGGGATCTTAATATTGGAATAAACTTCCTCAGTTCCCATTGTCTGTCCTGTGTGATTCTCGAAAGATCAGACCTTATCCGAAATGACCAGTCCCCTTTAGTAAAGCTACCTGTGCCATTGTCATCGTATTCTATCAAAAAAAGGCCCACGGTACCTACAACCATTGCTAACTCAATACACACCATGCCGGAACCTAAGATCCAACAGTAGGGCATTGGTGACTGTACCAAGAATATTTAAAGCAAGAATGGGGGCACGTTCTTTCAGATACCTTGCAGCTAAATCATGGAATACTTTACCGATGGACCTAAGAACAGAACCATGCGAAACCAGATTTCGCAAACAATTGAAGACATGGTTATTCTTAACAGCACACTAGAGCACACTTGGCCAGTGCTAGAGACCAGGGTGATATGTAGAATGCCCTCCTCCTCCTTTCAGAGTGTTTGTTCTAGCGCGGGGCCACACCGGTGGTGTAACCGTGCGCTCTATAAATGGATAAATAAATAAATACCTGCTTTTAGTGCCTCAGACAGTACTCACTCTTTTAATAGGTATGTTTTAAAATAGACCAAGATTTTCCTAGGAGTTTTCCTATTCAGATTTTTTGCGAAAGGATCTCTATGGATTCTCTGGATATCGGCCTCTAATTCTAGGGGGTCAACAGTAGGGATAAACTCTTTTAAAAGGTCTATAAAAAAACTTTTGATGTTTTCGCCCTCTAGACCTTCTGGGATATTAAGAACCTTAATGTTGTTTCGCCTACAGTTGTTCTCTAGAGACTCAATTTTGTCCAGCATAGCTTTCTCACCAATTTTTAATGATTGAATCTCATTACAATTAACCTCTACTTCCTTATTTAGGGCATCAACTGAGGCCTCCATCACAGAATCTCTCCGTGATTGCTGAAATTTTTACCTCTATACCTTCACAAGTGTCTTGTATTTATGCCTGATTTTTTTCTGAGATGGCAAACTTACTCCTGATCGCTGAGGATAGCCCCTCTAACATATTCATCAACTCTGACTGGTTGGGATTATTCGAACTCGGTGGGTCCCCATGAGCCGGTCGTATGGAAGCCTGACTGATCTCATCAGAGGAGTTGTCAAGAACACTATCACCATCCCCTAACACCTGAAACCTATTTGAGGTAGGAAGATTCAAGTGAATTGCCCGTTCAACAGAGAGGTTATCGCTTTTATGGTCCATTTCTACTTCCAAGGCCTTATCAGGGGATCTCTCAACTTGGTGTAACTCGACTGTTTCCAACCGGGTTGAGCCAGCCTGGTGGATTTTGGCATGTACCTTAAAATATGATCTAAGGGACGGGGTTATCCTCACTTGGGACACTTCCTTTCGTTGTCGTGCAGAATGAGTTGGAAAGGGTAATTGGGGGTTTTGAGAGTTATGAGGTAACTTCCCCCCTGCCTTCCTACCAGGTTTTTTTGACACAGTTCTACCAAGTACTGGGGCCGGAGGAGCAGAAGTGGAATTTCCTAAGGATCCCGGAGTACTAAAGGTCTTATTTCTTAGGGCATACCTACTGGGGACTTCCACCCCCTTCACATTGGCAGCACTGCCTGAGCCTTCAATTTGTGACGATGGAACCGTGGTAAAGGTGTTAATGCGGATATTAGCAGTATTTGAGGCTGATCTAGGTGACTCCAGTATTTCTCCCTGACTCAGTTGCTTACTCTGTGTAGTTGCATAAGAAAACTTTTCTCCCCCTCTCCTCTGGGGAGTCTGTTGTGATGAACACCCAGTATCTACTTCACTGCAATTCAATCCTTTAAGCCATCTAGGGCTCATGAGCAGGGAAGAAGAGGAACCTGTAGAGGTATATATTGGCTGTGAGTCAAAATCACACAATGCGTTCGAGTGAAACAGCAAAACTCCCTTCAAACAGGTCGCACCCTCCTCCAGACTGCCCGCACTTAATTTAACAAAACGGGGCACCCGCAGGCGCTGACTCTGCCTGGAGTACCCCGGAACAAAATCCTTGCTGTAGCCCGCCTCTCAGCTCGAATGCCCTCTGCAGCCTGAAGGAGCCGCCCCCGATGGAACTCGGGGCCGGCCCGAATGTGCTCCCAGCCAGTCTATGAGGATACCACCAGCTGTACCCGTGAAATGTAGTACCGGGCCCAGGAAAGGACGAAGAGAAAAGCGTGGAAAAAAAACGGCTCCACTAACCTTAGAGAGCCGCCACACCGCTCCTCTCCCCTGGGACAGCCAGTAGCGTCGCTAATCCTCCAGCCCCCAGCGGCAACCCGAAACACGACAGGCAGCCGCAGGCAGGCCGCCGATGGAAGCAGGCGTCCCAGTCAGCCGGCCACAAAGACGGCGAAACTCTTCCCGGTGCCGGCAGGCCCAACAAAACAGGCACCCGAGACCAAAAAGCCACAAAAAAGAGGAAATGGAGACCCGAAACGGGATCTGCATTACGGTAGGCACTTTCTCTTATGTGTGAGATTCGGAGGCTCAGGGAAAAACTAACAGCGTTTCTGAAGGAGTACGGAGCGAGCTTGCAGCAGGTCTAACCTGCCGACATGTTCCCCCCAATCTCATTTCTTGTTGACACTGGTGTTTCCCGTTCCACTGTGAGAACAGTGGAAGTTCCACACCTACCCCTCTCAAGAAAAAGAATCCAAGTTGTAGGAGTTGCAAATCGATTGATGTTAAATCTAGTTACCAAAACTGTACTGGTGAATATAGGCTCTTTTGAGGATTTACACAAATTTGCTGTGTGTGATTCAAGCCAGGTAAATTTATTGGGACGAGACTTGTTGTGCAAATTATACACTGTACACCAAAAAGAATCGAGTTCCATACCAATGATGAGGATTTTTTTTTTTTAATGTCTAAACAAAAGACAGAAAGCGCATAACTGTTTCCTTTGTTGAAGAGAGATGACCTACCTTTGGAAGTGAGACACCATATTACCTGAGGTTTGGGATTTTACGGGCAAAGACATTGGTTTGATCAAGGGTGTGGCTCCAGTAAAAATTACTGTCTAGCCCAATGCTGAATTTCTACGAATCCCACAATACAATTTGAGTCCAGAAACCATTGCAGGAATAACTCCTTTAATTGATTCAATGATTGAGCAAGGAATCCTGAAAGACATAATGGGAAGTTCATTTAACTCTCCTATCATGGGTTTGCAGAAGCCCAACAGTAAATACCATATTGTTCAGCATTTGCGAATAATTAATCAGATTGTTGTCCCATATTGTCCTTTGGTGCCAAATCCAGCAGTGATTTTGTTCCAAATTTAATGTGAAGCTGAATGGTTTTCGGTTATTGATTTGTGTCAAGCCTTCTTTTCTATTCCATTACATGAAGACAATCAGCTTTTGTTTGCTTTCCGGTACGGCCGACGCGTTTTGGCATGGTGCCGAGTTCCACAAGGGTATACGGAAAGCTCCTCCCTCCTTCATATTCAATCAGATTTTGAAGAAAAATCTGGAATCCCTGGAGATGCCAAATCATTCTGTCCTCATCCAGTACATTGACGACTTATTGGTAGCCTCAAGTACATAGGAGACTTGCACGTGATACCATTACTTTACTGAATCATTTGGCTGTCAATTGACATAAGGTATCACCGTCCAAATTGCAATTTTGACATAGGACTGTTTTGTACCTCGGACATCATATTGAGAAAGGAGCAAAGGAAGTGCCTCAAGACAGGATCACTGCAATCCTGAATATGAGTCCACCAAGTACTCAATAAGAAGTCTGCATGTTTTTGGGAATGGTTGGCTTTTGTCGACAATGGATTCCAAACTTTTCTTTGACAGCCGAACCTCTTCACTAAGACGTGTCAGATCCGTTACCCTGGGATGCTGATTGCATGCGCTCGTTTACTGAACTGCAATAGAGTCTTTGTTGAGCTCTAGCTTTGGGAATGCCCGAATACAACAAAAGCTTTACTCTGTTTTGCAGTAAGCGCAAGGGACGCGCACAATCAGTACTAGCACAGATGCATGGTACTGCATGCAAACCTGTAGCACACTTCTCAGCAACTCTTGACCCTGTTGCTACTGCACTGCCCGGATGTCTGAAATTGGTTGCAGCAACGTGTGTGAGTCTGGAGCAGAGTGAAAATATTGTGATGGGACATCCACTTAAAGTGTATGTGCCCCACTCTGTTGAGGTCTTGCTTACTCGTACTCAAACGTAACACCTCACAAACAGCTACCTCACCAGGTATGAGCAGCTCATCCTGGGAGCATAGAACGTGACTCTGAGGAGATGTACGGGTTTGCATGAGGTTGTGATTGATGAGGCTCCTCATGATTGCCAGGATGTGATTGAGTTGTGTACGAAGCCCAGTCCTGATATCCTTGATACACCCTTATCTGAATCAGATCGTGTTGTTTGTTGACGGATCTTGTTTGCGTGATGCAGAAAGAAACCTAAAGTCTGCTATGCTGTGTGTACAGTTGCAAGTGTGATTGAAGCTTCTTGGTTGCAGGGTGTATACTCTGCCCAAGTGGCCAAACTGATTGCCTTGACACAAGCCTGTAACGTATCGGACAAATTACGAGTTACCATCTTCACCAATAGTCAGTGCGGATTTGACATCGTTCATAACTTTGGGCAATTGTGGTCACAGCAAGGTTTCAAGACCTCATCAGGGTCCCCCATCAGAAATGGGGAGAGAGTGAGGAATCTCTGTTATTATAATTGCCTGCTCAAATTGCCATGGTGAAGTGTGCAGCCCATTGGCAGGGCCATGATTACATCACAGTCGGAAACCGCTTTGCGGATGAGACTGCTTGCTATTGTCTCTAAATTCTTACACATACAATAAAGATCATCTGCAAGAGAACCCTGGTGTCACGCTTTGCAAACTTTTGTTATCTTCTGTAGAGACATTGGAAGAGGTGAAAGCATTACAGGATGAGGTACCAGAAACTGAGAAACAAGGATGGGTCAGAGCAGGATGCACGAAAAGGCAGGAAGATGAGGTGTGGGTGTACACTGATGGGAGATCCGTTTTACCAGATAGTTTGCTGACTCCTATGGTGCGATACTATCATGGTCCTGCTCACATTGGGAGGGATTCTATGATGTGTCTCTTTCGTCAGACATGGTTCAATCCAGGATTCAGATCAGTGGCAAAAGCCTTGTGTCATTGTTGCATAGTATGTCAACAACTAAACGTCAGGAAAAGAACTCCTGTTACTATGAGTCATATCGGAAGATCAGGGAGTCCTTTCAACTCAATGCAGGTTGATTTTGTTGAAATGCCCCCTTGCAATGGTTTGAGATACATTCTAGTGATTGTGTGTTCTCAAGGTGGGTAGAAGCTTACCCAACAAGACGAAATGATAGTCTTACTGTAGCTAAGTCGCTGTTGAGGGAGTTGATACCGCGTTTTGAATTTCCGACTTCTTTGGAGTCAGACCGAGGGACACACTTCAACAATGAGGTTCTAAAGATGTTATGTGCAGCATTACAAATTGATCAGAAGTCCCATTGTGCTTATCACCCAGAAGCCTCTAGAATTGTGGAGCAAATAAATGGAACATTGAAATCCAGATTGGTACAGGTGTGCACTTCAACTTCTCTGAGATGGCCTGATGCATTGCCTCTTGTACTGATGAGTTTGAGAAGTACCCCAGACAGAAGAATAGGACTAGCGCCTCATGAGATTATTATGGGGAGGGCTATGAGACAGCCTGCAGTTCGTGCCAATGCTTTGGTTAATATAACAAGTAATTTGGTGCTCGATTACTGTAAAGGACTGGCTGACGTGGTACATTCTGTGTCTCAGCAGGTTGGGGAATCTGCTACTTCATCTCACCAGGAGCAGTGCCATGACCTTAGTCCAGGGGACTGAGTCATAGTGAAGAAACATGTACGCAAGTCATGTTTGGAACCTCGTTGGTGTGGGCCATTCTAGGTGATCCTGGTAACCACAACTGCTGTTAAGAGTGGTGGTCTTCTAAACTGGGTGCATGCTGCATATACTCACAGAGTCCCATGTCCTCTAAAAAATACAGTGCCTGTTTCAGATGCGCCGGTGGTCACAGAGAGACAGCCGTCTCAGGTCAGCCAAACTGTAGAGAGGGCTCCAGCTCCTGGGACTCCGTGCACTAGATCTGAGGGAAATCCGAGAGAGTCAGCTCCTGAAGGTATCGAAGGGTCACAAGAAGAGGAGCTGACTAGGCATAATATTGATCTCTCCGAGGGGAACAGTGCACCTGAAAAATGAGTAGCACCCGGAGACCGTTAACCCAGAAGAACGGGCAGGTTGAGATGCATTCTAACAGAAAGTAGACTGCCACAAACCATTGCAGAAGTCTCTAGTCAGTCAGAACAAAGAGACAGTGAGGAGGAAGGACCGTCAGTGAGAAGATCCAAAAGACCCAGAGGACCAAGTCAAAAATACGATGTACCTGAATTGACTTATATAGCATTGAATGATTGGGAAAAATCATATTACACTCTGCTACAATAATCCGAGCTTGCATGAGCCACCGTGAGAAATCTCCATGTTCCAGCTGAAATGCTTGAAATAAATCTGCCAATAAAAAGTACTGAGTCAATTTGTGCACGAGAAAGTGACAAGTCTCGAAAACTGTATTGCTGCTAACAAATCTGCCATACTTAACTAAAGAAAGTGTGAACTGTGCTGTGAAATAACGTAGCTGGAGTTTGAGAGGACCAATCTTCCTGGAGCTTGCTTTGCTGCTTACGTTAATAACATCTAAAATCTGAATTTATAAAAAGTCGTGAGGTCTGATTCTAAAGAAATGATGGAGCCTCACACGGTATTATGGAAACGCAAGTGTATATGGCTTGTATACTTGCTATTTTTTCTGTTTTGTTTTGTAACATTGCTTATAGTTTTAAAT
Source organism: Calotriton arnoldi (assembly GCA_963921515.1). Classification (NCBI taxonomy): domain Eukaryota; kingdom Metazoa; phylum Chordata; class Amphibia; order Caudata; family Salamandridae; genus Calotriton; species Calotriton arnoldi. The sequence goes on from CAWUFW010001226.1 coordinate 1,026,120, forward strand.
CTGCCTCATCGTATTTACATGAGCATGCTTGAACCTACTACTGTGACTAAAATGGTTTTGCAAATCACAATCAATTAGGTGATACAGATGATAGGTTATTGCATGGAGATCAGTCCACTGGTGATTTTTCAACAAAAGTATTTACAAAATTACTATATGAGTGTCAGCACCATGGATGTTAGCGATTGTTATGTGTGTTTATAATTGCCTACATCCTTTTCTGAGGGGGTGACTTACCATCACCTGTCTGTAACATATAGTATTTCTTGCATTGTTTTAACAAGCTTATTTTAAGGCAAGGTACAATTTTAGTATTATTATTCTAACTATGATCTAATCTTTTCTGAAGTACCTGTGAGGAAACATTTAAATCATCTTGCCTGATACTAACACAGCTGAAATGATGGGAGAATTCTTTAAGCCTACTGAAAGTCTAGACACAGCCTATGCACACCGACACAATCTTACATGTCTTTTGCATAATATAGAAAAGGAATCTGCAGAATCTGTAGAGGGTAAATTAGGAGATATTATGGCTAAAGCTGCAAATCCTTCTAGGATACTGACTTCGGCACTTAGGGAATCGTATCTCAAAGCCACAGGAAACCAAGCTGCTATTGCCTTAGATTGGCAACATAGAGGAAAGCTGTGTATCTTAAAGTGTAGAACTGAAGCTGATACTAATTTTGTTGGCTCCAGCGAATGTAACCACTCATTCCAAGTTTTGAAAAAATTGGGGACTATTTTTGGAAGGCGTGGATCCAGTATTCCCTGGGGTTTATTATATTTGTGGGAAGAATGCCTATTATAGGTTACCTTAAAAATGGTATGGATCCCAAAAATCTACCATGTGGGTCAATCTGATGGAACCAATGGAAGTTCTCATAGGAGATTCAAGAGAAGAGCAAACATAGGGAAGTAGTAGGAGATATGTTTGGAGCTCTTACACCATCTGTGGGAGTTATACTGAACTCTCCCAAAATACTAAAACTGTCTACTGTGGTAGACAAGCTATCTACTGATACTGCTGGAGGATTCCCAACAATAGATACTGAAATGACTGCCATGAGATCTATGGTACTTCAAAATAGTCTTGCTTTAGTCGTCCTTCTTGCAAAATATGGCAGAGTCTGTCGAATGCTGAAGGTGCAACATTGTTCCACTAATATTCCAGATAAAAGTAAAGACTTGAAAGGTTACATTCATAACATCACTCACCTTGGAAAAGACTTAAAACATTTCAAAAGCTGATGGTGCTTGGGAATCAATCGGGAAAGGGTTTTCTTCTATAGGTAGATGGTTTGCAAATGTGGGAAGTGGATTGTTTGGGAAAATCTTGAAGTCCCTCTTGACAATTGCATTATGTATACTGACCTTAGTTGTCATCTATGAGGTCTATAGACAATTGAAAACTAAGAAAGAAACTAGAGGAATAAAAAGAAAAAGAGATGAAATAGAACTGGAGGATAGACAGTGTGGTTACTATGATGAAATGAAGGCTTTGGAAAACTAAAATTGATGAAGACTATAGAATTGTAATGTGTGACATCAGAAGAGAATTTTATGATGACTTGATTCGCCAACAAATGGGGGATTGATGAAGCAGATAAACTGCTGAATCCTTACTTGACACATAAAATCAAATTTTGACACCTTTTGAAAGAAAACGACAAACTACGTCGACAAACGTGCAGAATTGATGCTCATTTACGTTGAAGTGTTTTGAGATATAGATCATGAAGAAACTTAGTTACTGCATCATAAAGCATGCAGAAAAGAGTAGATTAGACATAAATTTGCTCGTTTGAATAACATAGGTTTTTGCTTACTAAAAGTCCATTGTCATTTTTTTAACATGAAGTAGAAATGGGAAAGTTATGACTCGTGTGGTAATCTTACTAAATAGTTTTCATTGGATAATTATATATATGTGAAGAATTAACAGACTAAATGTAAATTAGATTACTTTATATACAATTATTGGAGTTGCTTTATTACAATTCTTGCTCATGATAAAGTGTGAACCAACCAAGAAAAATAAATGGTGTTGCACATAAATGCTAATTCTGACTTCACTGAAACCTTCACAGTATGATCTTTATATATGTACTAATGTAATGTGCCTAAAACTAAAATAGTTTTCGAGATTTTGAGATAAAGTTACATGTTGGTACTTTCAAAATGCAGTAGTACGTTATAGTTACGCTTGTCATTTACAATGGGATTAACTTGCCTCAAGCATATATACACCGCAAATCATATCTAAATGTCATAATTCACAATGAAAATGCATATTTGAATGCTTACGTTCTTGCTTATATCAGCCTAAATTCAAATAGGCTTGTCTGCTTATTCATGCATATTTTTCCTTTCCTCTTCCTTGACTCTGTCTCCACGAGAGAATATCTCAGTATTTCAAATGTATTGCAACTGTATCCTGTTTCAGGAGTTCCGTGCGCTTACAAGGACCTTTTGATACAATTATTCTTACACCAGGAACATCTGTTCATGTGCCTTGTTAAAGGATCTTTGTTTAAAGGTCCACCTCTACAGGATGTTCTGATAATTTACGTAACCTGAAATGCCTATATTCCCGTAAAATGTGTCTTCTTTATGTCTCATGACAAGCATCCTATACAAACTGACCAATGGACTGATCTGATGAGGTAACCTAGGAGGTGCCACCCCGTAACTGAGAAATTATATTATCCATTGGATTGATGATTGGACCACCACATTCTTTTTGCCACCTTTCCCCATGAGGAATGCTTCCTATTGGACTGAGAGTGAACTATTGGACTGAAGGACTCTTCTGGCTGGTGCATACGCTGTGTGCACTATTCCCGGACTTCTTTCCCCCATGGGAGAGAATCTTTGAGCTGGCATGATCCATGTCCTTTCCTGAACTCTCCTTCTAGAACTTTGGTAATTGATGCCCAAAGTGATCAATTAGATTATTCTGTACTCTTTTAATGCCTAATATTGGAGTATCTACTTCCTAAAAATACTGATGAATTCTAACCATTTAAAGATCCTGTTTCTGTCTCTCTATGACTGGTCTTAAGAAATTGATTGTGCATTTCCATAGTCTAAATGAGGAATGGGAATTCTAATAGAGAGGTCTTTAGTCAACAGGTCCTAATGTTACTATTTTGTATAGCTTTAACTGAATTACTTGTGTGTATGACCCTAGCTTGTCTAAACTTCTTCAGGAGATTTGATTTAGCAGTAATAATTCTGTACCTGTATAGTGTGGTATTGAGAGTCATATACATGAATCTAATTACTTGCTTATAAGTCAGTTATCCAATTCCTGGACTTCATTGAATAGCTAGATTGAATCCTCTATATCTGACCCTCTCGGCAAGGTTCAAGATCCATCGGAGGACCAAAGTAAATGACTCTGAGGAGTAGTGCTAGGTAAATTTAAGATCAAAGTAAATGGGCCCAGTGACGCTACAGCAAGTAGCTGGCTGGTGAGCAGTCTGCTGGCTGTTCGGCCCACAGTAGTCCAACGACCAACGACCAGGGATATTTGGAACTAGCGTGTGGATGGCACTAAACCTTGGTTTCCCTTCGGCAGTTGTGCAGAAGCGGCCGGCGTTAGGCCGGTGCGGCTTTTTAAACGCCTAGGGGACCGGTGCACAACCATCTCCATCAGTCTTACCTTTCTGCATTATCAGCAGACAAGAAACAATAACAATTATAAACCTTTAGTCCTGCCTGTATTGGATGCCTGGTGTGCTTGTGCCCTCTGTAACATGACCTGTGCCTAAGGTGTGTACAGGTAGGCGACACAAGTCTAACAAATGATACGGCTCAGAAAATGTTCACCTCACTTGCAGAACTCATTTAATTGAGAGGTGCAAGGGTCCAGGGCCAGGGTGTGCAAATATCCTAAGGCCCCGTGATATTTGCTGGTGTGCTCTTGCCTCTTCTGATGTGTTTGAGCTCCATCGGTGTGTGAGGAGGTAGCACTGGCTTACATCAACTCTTACTACAACTGTTGCTGCTACACTAATCTATTGTGTCCTTGTGGAAGACCCTATGTGGCCAGTGACAATTGCTATCCACGTTATCTGTCATTTGTGGACTGTTTTTCAACACTCCCTGTAGTGCTACCATTAAGATTTGAAATAGATTGGTGTGGCAGCAGCATTAGCATCTGTTGTACTAGAGTAAAGCTGAGGGGTAGCAGAGATGGTCTGATTAGGACCAGGTGTGGTCAGCAAGCCCCTCGAATGCTCCCTCCATCTACCTATACAACATTTGGTTTTTCACTCCAGAGATTTCTGTGTTTGTAAAACTTCTTTGATTAGATACTAGCTGTTTCCTCACCTTTGCTAAAGAACATGAGGTCTGGGCAATCACAAGGGGCCTTGCAGTCACAAAAAAGATGGAAGACCCCTAAGAAAGCCCAGGAGGTTACAGCAACTGCTAAAGAAAGGGATTTTCATGATCCACAAGTTCATTTAGTTGTAACACCCATGACGGACCCCGGTGAGAGTGTTTCATACCAGCGAATTAAAATTGCCAACTATACCCTGAACAAGCCCTCCCAGTCCCATATTACGGATTATTTTAAACAAGCAGACAAAGCTCAATACGAAGATGGTCTTTGCCTATACCTGCTCCAGCAGTCCAAGTTCCATCAGCTGAAGCAGCTTGCAATGTGCCGTGCAGGGTGATTGTTTAACATAGTCCACTGATGGTGATACATGCTTAACATTTGGTGCCCCAATCAAGAGTGGGGGGTAACATGCAATGATAGTTAAGGCACAAATCCATGCGGATCCTGAGTACTGTGTTTCATTCTCATTCCCCTCCAATGCATTGTTAGGTTATATAGCAATACCTGTTCAACAAAGCTGTCTATCTAAGGCAGTTGGTGCACCACAGGTCAGATTAAAACAGCATAGCTGTTTGAGAGCTTGTGATGATTCTGTCATATGTCTGGACGATATCCAACAAAACCAAAGGCTACCTAAGTCACCCAAGTCACCAAAGTCCTCCAAGAAACTAAAGGATTGTGACAAATCTGCCATTTGTCTGGATGATAACCAAACCTAAACCTACCCAAGTCCATTAAGAAAACATTAAAATTGGATTCCAGTTTTAGTGAAAACAATGGCCCTGTCATATGTATGGATGATAGCCTAGAAAATCAAAAGGTACTTAGGAAGCAGACGCTGAAGATAGCATCTCCAAAGTTAATAAATAACATCAAATACCATCAAAACCCTAGCTCTGATGAATCTATCAATTAGCCATTAAAAGCCAAAACCGGTATGGGTCATTTTAGTCCTGTGCTCATGGAGAGTTGTAAATATTCTGATTTACAACCAACAGTAATACCCCAAAAGATTAATCTTATGGAGTCAAGCCAAAGCCCTATGTCACTTGTCCAAATGTATAACTTATTAAATTCTGCTGATCTTTCCTTCTTGGATACGTATGATTTACCTAACTCTGTGGAAGCAAGATCGCCCAAATATCAAAGTCCAACTGATGATGGTGTATGGTGAAATTTACTGGGGACAATGGATGCTATAACAACATCGCTAAACTTCCACTCTGATAAATTAGATATTCAGGTGGAGCTATTAAATACCCTAGCCTTGTAGGTTACTGGGATAGACTCCAAACTCCATAATCTAACTAATTTGGTTGTAAGAGCTCAATCAGATGTTAATAACCAACTAATAAAGTGCACAAGTTCACATATCTCGGATAATGTTTCCTAACTTCCAACTATAGTAGGGTCCCTCGTGGATGAGGTAAAGAAGCTGGATTCCCAACCAAAGGGAGAGCTAATAGTACCTCCCCATCTATGCTCAAGAGTGTGCAGTGTTAAGGAAAGTTCAAAGACTCAAAAAATTCAATCTGGTGCCTTCATACATGTTCAAAACGACCAACTACCAGGTCAACCAACCTGTTGCTGTCGAAGACTAATTGAGAAATCAGGTGATACCAAGAAGTCAGAACCAGCTTCGGGGTCAGCAAAAGACGAAAGTCCTGTCTCAAGAGAAGATCGTGACAGCGAGGGAAGTCAAGTCTTAAACACCACGGACCACTATGAGGGCTCTAGGGCTCCTAACAAAAAGGGCTAGAAAGAGGTAAAGGAAAGCATGGAACAAAATAAAAAAGGTTCCAGAAATATTGTCTAAACCTGTGAAGTTGCCCATGGATTGTTTTTCAATTTTCAAACCAAATGGTAAGACCATACAACCGTAGGAGCCAATTTCAATCCGAATGGGGGCAACCATCCCTGACCATAATCAAACAAACAAGCCGAGTTTCCAGCCCTCTCCTCAGCTATTGGGTCCACCAAAAAACAATGAAAAAGAGATATCAAGTTATAGTGAGGCCTGTTAACCGCAAAGTTCTGCAAACAGTGGGGCTGTGTCTGTCCCATATGTTAGTCTTATTCAGTCTATTTCTGGGTTCATGCTGTACAATGGAATTATTTTTGCAGTCAACCAGAGAAAATTTTCCCCTAAAGGAAATTGGAACAGTTTTCCAGTCGGCAGTCCAACCTTGGGTATTGAACCCTGTATAGTGTCCTCTGTTGAGCCTATGCCAAAAAAATCTTCCAACGACTTGAAAATAGCATTTCATTTTCAATATGAATCCAGATGTATACACGATATTCTGAATTGGGGAACAATTTTTAACCTAATATCTTCTACTCCTGAATTATCTTTTATTTTGTCTGTGGATCTTTTATCTGTTCAATTTAAGCAAGTTTTACCAAGTTTTGCATGTGAGTCTACTATCACAACTTGGTCTACCAATTAAATAGTAAATAACATTTGTGAGTACAGCTTATACTTCACAGAGTGAGGCATTGACATTAAGAATTCCGCCCCTATAAAATATCCCTCTGTGCTGGAAGTAGCAAATCCAAAAGTCGAGAGTGTCTCGTTTCATACAAGAAAGGGGATAGTGAAAAATCAATACTATTACTTAGAGGTGTGATTGGGCTCCTTAGTAACACAAGAAACATCATGGGCCTTTCAATTACAAATATGCCATCAGGAGTCCGCACCTGTGACTTACTAACCAAAAATAGATTGGGCATGTCTCCCGGCAACCCTATCAAACACATCACCTGGTGGTGGGGACTAAAGTCTGCATAACAGCCAAGTAAAAAATAATCAATTTGAGAATTTGTTCTTAGAATGCTCCTGGTCTTGCTCGCTTGTTGGCCTACCCAGATACAATCTCCTTTTTACAATCTTTTGAAATGTTGATGCTTCGGGAAACATGGAGAGAGCAAGATACTCAATTGCTTGGCTACAAGGAATTTATTCTTCCAGCTATGTGTTCAATTAACCAAGGAATCTCTAAGGGCGGGCTTTCATTTTATATTGCAACAGAGCTGAGTGTGAAGGTAGAAGTAATTGATTTGCAGCTGACATGAATACAAGGTGTTCTCCTACAGTTTGATTCTCATCTCATGATAATATTGAACATATATTTATGTAGAAGAAAAAGTAATAAAATGACTCAGCTGTTCACCCTGTGGGCTATTGTAAAATCTTCAGCAGTCCGCTATCCGATGGCAAGCCTATTCATCTCTGGCGACTTCAATATACACTTGATCTCACTTTAATCCTCAGATTGGTCAAGCAATGGTCACTCTAAACTGTGTTGTGGTAACATGCACCACCTTGGCCTGATTATACTTAATGAATCATTTTCGTGTAAACTAAGGGAAATTCCAACTTTTAAAAATTCAAAATATGGCTCAATTATCGACTATACTTTCATATCATTTGATTTGGGTCGAAATATAAACGATTACAAGGTGATTCCAAGAGTCGAAAGTGAGCACAACCCCCAGACGTTAACCTTGGATCTGCCAAAAAGCTGTAATCATAAAGTCAATATGCTTCAACATTCAGCCACTTCGACTGATAGTTTTAAAAGCTTGGTTTGGCAAGCCGACAATCAGTCTGAAATATTGAAGTTCATTGACCTTTTAATCAGTCATAGTGCATCAAGTATGTTGAGTGGGGGAATGATGGTGGCCAAATGGAAATTCATTTCTACATCATTGTTGGAGAAATTCAGTGCAATAAAATTAGCTAAGGCACACCCCTTAAATACGACAACCAATAGGTGGTATTCACCGAAGCTATTTAACTTGAAAAAGGCTCTTTATAGGGCTTCAATTGCAGTTTTCAAACATCGATATTGGTCAAAATGTATCATTCTGTTAATGAAAAGCTGAAGCTACTGAGAAGGTCCTATAGACAAGAAGTCTGGAAGGCGAAGTCACAATATCAACAGGTGCTATGGTTTAAATTACTAAATGCTACCAAGACCAACAATGGCAAAGCATTTTGTGGGGTCATCAATGAAGCGGCCTAGCAGATAACCCTTCAAATTATCGGTTAATTGCTTTAACTGATGTAAAGGCTAAGGCCTTTGCCTCCAGATTATTGACCTATCTGGAAGAATGGGCAACATCACAGGAAATAATCCCAATAAATCAGGCAGGATTTCGTAAGGGTCAATCCACAATCATCAACCTATTAACCCTCACCATATTGGCAGCGCTTTAAAAAAAAAAACTTATATATCCGATTTATTGACTTAATAGCTGCATTCGATTCGGTTTGACGATCCATACTTTGGCGAAAACTTACTGGATGGGGTATTCCCCAAGTGCTTCTTGATACTATTATACTCTTTTATACAAACACTTGGGTTCAGGTTAAGTTAGGCGATGGATCTAGGTTGTATCGAAGAATTAAAACCTGCAATGATTGAAAACAAGGCTGTGTATTGGGTCCATGCCTTTTTAACGTCTTTATCTAAGATCTGTTGCAGCATTTTCAAACTGTTAATGCCCAAATGTGCCAATGATCATCTTAAATATCTTCAGTATGCTGATGATGCAATTCTACTTAGTCAAACCCCAATGGTGTTACAATGGCTAATCACTGCTTTTGATGAATACATTACAGCCAATTGTTTGGAGATGAAGATCATGAAAATTGGCCCAGTGAATTCTGAGATAGGACATTGAAAAGCGAGAGGAGGGCCAGTTGAGGCTGTGGTGACATACAAGTATCTGGGCATTTAATTTATTAATTAAGTCTTGTTTAATAGTCATTTTAATGTTTTAGGTGCAAAAACATCATCTTTAATATACGCTTTTAAGTCATTACGTAATACATTAAGAAGCCAATCGTATGAACATTTTCTTAAAGTCATGGGAGCCAAGTTACTACTGACTATCGCTTAGGGCTCACCTATCACCAAGGGAAAAGACTCTAAATTATTGGATCTATTGTTAATTAAGGCTTGCAAGTCCCTCTTTGGAATTCCTAAATCAATTGGCCAAGCGGAAATCCTCCTGGAATTTGGTCTTCAAAGACAGTCCTTGGTGGTGCAAGGGTCATTTCTGAAAAGCATACATGCATTGTCCCTATCTGGACCTGGCTCCTTAGCAAACAACTGAAGGTACGAAATAAATCACTCTAAATATGCTGTGGCTTGGAGATCCTACATCTCAACATGTTTCCAAAGCTTTGATTTGCAGTTGGGATCTCTTGAGATGAATAAGCTTAGTTTTAAACAGCTTTTAAATAGAAAGACAAATTATTTGTGGATAAAGAGGCTTTAGCTGCTAAGAAGCACGCCTGGAGAGTGATTAATTTGCATCAGAGTTTGGGAATTCCGCCTTATCTGACTACCTACATTCTATCACCTATGAGGGTTACATTTTTAAAAGTATTACTTGGCACACCAAATGGATCCAGCAATGGACAACTAGTGATTATAGACTGTGCGGGCTTTCACAAGAAATTCTATTGCATATTGTTTGTGCCTGCCCAAACACGCTCAATCAATCAATCAATCAGGGGTTTGTTAAAGCGCGACTACTAGGGGTGGGGGGGGGGTGCAGAAGTATCACTATTTGCCCATTTAAGGCACTGAGTAAAGCAGATGTGCCTAAAGACATATAAGGATAATAATTAAAACCATAGAGTGGTGGGAGAACTAGAAATATCATTCTGGTGTCTCTGCAGAGAGTGTACATGTAAAGCACAGGTATCTGCAGAGGTTTAACTAATTTCACTGTCCTGCCAGGATCATTAATGTAGATGTGCTGGTAGCACTATGTGCCAAGCTGCCAATTGGCTGCAAGTGACAGATGACGCCTTCAGCTAATCCTCCTATTCATCCAGCAGCACGTTGCATGCTGGAGTTTTTGAGCTATTCTGAAAAGTTCAAAACAAACCCACAACTCCCAGAATGGAAATGTTAGCTGACAGTCACCCATGACATGGCACAAATTGGCAGCTGTGTTCTGCACATAATAAAATAAATCTATAGGTAATAAGCAAAATAATATTAACACTAGTGAGCACATACACCTGAGTGATGAATAAGAAATCCATGTGTTAAACTCAAAAGCAACTTTGAAACGTTATTTAAAATAATGACGGTGTGTGTAGGAAAGTTGGAGCTGCTTCTTATGGTTACCCCCACTTTTTGCTTGATGATACACTGTTTTTGACTAGTCTGACTGGGATCCTGCTAATCAGGACCCCAGTCTATCTGCTTTCTCCCTAAAATGTTATGTCATGTATTTAGGTACATTCCAGATTGGACACTGGGGTACCCTTGTCAGTCCCTAGTATATGGTACCCATGTACTCAGGGCATAGGCACCCCAGAGGCCTCCCATGGGCTGAAGCATGTATTATGCCACCCATGAGAGGCCATGCAAAATGGATCTACAGGCCTGCCATTGCAGCCTGTGTAAGTTGGTGCAAGCACCGCTTACTTAAGATATAGGTTTACTATATCTAAGGGTCACTACACTTAAAACCTATAATTCACCCCTATAGCAGGCCTTGACAATCCTGAAGACAGGGTGCTTGGTTCTAAGTGAGAGGGTACCACTGCATGAGCAGGACACCCCTGCAGCCTACGGAGTCCATTCTTCCGGGTTGTTAGTGCTAAAGCCATTTACGTCATATAGAGTGGCATTGCGCGACAGCGTGATGACCAACTCTAAAACGGCTGAAAGTAACCCTATCGTGTTTGGTGTCAAACATTGTGGAAGCATACCCCCACACCAGTAACCGGTGTGGGAGGTATGAGTCCACACCTCAGAAACGAGCTTTGTGAGGTCCCTGGTGTTCCCGGTACCAGCCTTCTAGTCCCAGGCAGCCCAAAATGGTTGCTGCCGACCAGAGACACATTTCTGCCCTCCTGCTGCTGAGCCAAGCTCGAGCAGGGGAAGGCAGAACAATAGGCATCCTGTCACAGGGAGGTGTGACCACCTCCCAGACAGGATTTAGTGTATTAGGCCTGGGTGGGTGCGCTTGCCAGCGACCGAAAGTCTGCATGAGGGGCACATTTGGTGTCCCTGCGCATAGTCCAGTTCAAACCAGTCCTGGGAGCCGTTGGCTCCTGCTCTGGTGCGAAACTGGACTAAGGACATAGGAGTAACCTCTGCACTGTTCTGACCCTCCCCTGGGAGGGTCCCCTGAATCTGTCCAACCCTCTCCCGTGGGTGCAAAAGGGCTTACCTGGCTGTAGGACCCTAGATTCGACGTGGACAAGATTCTGATCAAGAAACCACTGAACTTGGACACTCTGGACTTCGCTGGACTTCGTTTGGGCCCGACTTCGGGTCCCATTCCGTCCAAAGCATCGTCTGTGCCCGCGCACCATACAGGCTTTGTGCAGGACCTGTGTAGCATCAAGGACAACCAAAGACATCTCCCTTGGAGTGAAGAAGTCACTCCCCTGCAACCGCAGGCACCATAATGCAACTGACCGGTCTGCTGATCCTGCAAACTCCGAAGGCTCCAGCAACACAAGAGGTGGGTTCCCTGTCCCACAAGGTCCGAGCTGCCTTCTCACCAAGTTTGAGGTCAAAATCCCTCATGGGGGCTGCAATGCCCATACCCCTGTGCACCGCATACTTTTGCAGGTGCATATGCGTGTTGGCGTTCCCAAAACAAGTCCACTGGGTTCCGAGTAGCCCCAACCTCTGGCACCATTTCCACTAAAGAACTTCAGCCTCTTCGCACTGAGTGCTCCGTGTGCTGTTGCTTTGAAATTTTGCTCGAGGTCCCCTCGCGACTCCTGTGCCTCCAGCCTGTGGGTCCTCCTAAGGGTCATCTTTGCTTTTCTTGGGCTCCCCTGGTTGCTCCAGGATGGCCCTGACTCCCCTGTGTTTGGTGAGTCTCCTGGACCTTGCTGGTCCGAACCGTAACCTTTCTTGACCATCTTCGTGGGTTGCTGCTGCCAAGGCTTGTTGGTGCTCCAGCCGGACACCGACCCCTTAGCACTCGACATCTTTTGTGGGACAGCTCGTACCTGGCTCCTGGTTGTCCTCGACATCTCCTGGTCCCGGTGGCTGCAGAGTCAAGAACCCCCTTAACGCACCTGAAGCACCCTACATCGGTGGGCATTCGTCTACCGAGCCCCTGGTCACTCCTGAGTGACCCAGACTCTGTCCCCTCTGCTTTCAGGTACTCTTCAACAAGAATCCACCTTTGGATTCCAACTGACACTTTTCTTCCTTCCAGCAGTGGCTCTTCTTCGAAGTCCTCCATTGAGTTCGACTGCGGTTTCCGACGCCACTTCAGCTCTATGCACCCGGCTTCCCTGGGATAGGTAACTCTGGTACTACGGTATGCATGGGTGAAGTGGCTCTCCAACCTCCTAAGTTCCATGGGGTTTCTTCGAAGTCCACTGAGAAAGGTCCTTAAACTTTAAAACTGCAACCGCAACTCTCCCATAGAATTGTACGGCGCACGCGGTCGTGTTCCCACACTGCACCCGTCCCCCGTCGGGTTCCCTACTTACTCACCTTGGGTGGTTCCTTGGGGTCTCAGCGATTCTACATCCTCTAGACATTGTCTTGACTCGAGTGGTGGTTCTTATACCACTATTTTAGTATATTTTAGTATATGGTTAGGTCTCCCCCTGGAGCCCACTGGGTATTAGTGCTACTTACGATTGTTTTTGTGCTACAGTATTGTGTGCTTTGTGTTTATCTGCGTGTAGCAGATACTGTAAAGTATTTAGTGTATGTTCTAATAATAAATACATATTTTTATAACTACTGTGTGGTTCTCCTTTCATTTAACCAATACAATAAGTATGCATTCTGGTAAAACAAGCTGCTTAACATTCCTTCAAGACTAAGCCTGAAGGCTGCTCTCCACAGCTACCACTTGGATAGCTTTCTAAGGTTATCTTTGCCCTCGTAATTCACCATAAGGGTTGTTTGGACTGGTACAAGGTGCCCACTTTAATTTGTGGACAGCATATACCAGGCCAACTTCTCACAGTGTGCAACTGTGATGTAAAAGCCCTATTCCAAAAAAACAGGGCCCTTCCTGATTTCAAAGGGCTGACACTTTGATGCTACAGCCCTCATATATACTGCAGGCTCCGCAACAGTGGTGTATGTTTAACCTAATTGATAGTTTGGCTGTCCAGAGACTGCTTCTGCAGGACATGTGAACCTAATGGATAGTTGCTGTGTCTGAGACCTTCACTTAATACTAAAGATCATGTGAATCTCCTCATTCAACACTCACAAATTGATCTTTCTTTTGTTTAGGTTTTTTTGTGCATTGGCAAAACTACCTTTTCAATCCATCATAATTCATATACATATAGTTTTCTTAAAACTTGTAAAGCATTATTCTACCACTTTTCCATTGTTCGCCTCCTCTTCAGGTCTGATGTCCAGAATCTCAGACAGATTGTCAGTGCTGTCAATGTCTAGTAAATTGAACTCACTCTCTAAGGGGCCATTCACCTGTAGAAAATAGAACAAGCAAAGCAATGAGATTCTCCAGTGCCTATGCACAACAAACCATTCAAGGAGGAATTAAAATACTTCACAAAATGTTTGCTTCATAATATGTAATACGTGATATTCATAAAGAGGTGTATCATGTTTAATAACAAGGCTGTGTGTTACAGGCACAAAATATATAATAGGCGCAAACACAAAATGTGTGGTTATGTTACCATATGGATGTAGAAAATATGAACTTTTGGAACTAGAAGTCTCAGAATACCCTCTAGATTGCAAGCCACAACTGGACTGTGTCCAGCAAGGGTCAGGGCTTATCTGTGCTTATACTAGACCAGTTGAGATTTTCAAATGGATAAGCCCACCTCGGCCATGTCAACTGTTGTGACCCTCCCAGGTCACCTACTCTTTTAGATTCCACTGACCTTTTCCCACCTACTTGCTTTGCAAAGGGGAGAATATGGGTTTGTCAGTGAGTGGATTTAGAGGGGGTCACCCAGAAGGTCTACAAGTCCCAGAAGACCTTCAGGACTGCTAGGGGCAGATGGAATTGACCTCAGCCTGTGTGTCTTCCTAAAGCGGGGCTCCACCAGACTTGTAATGAAGTCAACAGAGAAGCAAAGAGATACATCCATCCCACCATACACATGATGAGCCATGAGAGAGCTATTCAGGCCCTATTAGATCTTCAGAAGAAAGGTAAGCTCCCTGATGAAAGAGGACCTCCTACAGGTCTGCCTCATGTCCCATGATATCACCATCACACATAAATCCTAATTCTAGAAAGACATAGTGTAGGAAGCGGGTTCTCTATACACTGTACTAAAACAAAGTACACTGTGCAGAGAGTCCAGTGGATCCCATACTGGTACACAGAGGCTAAGTAAGATAATACTAATGCTCTTTTTTGTGGTAGTGTGGGCGAGCAGTTGGGCGTATCAGTGTGTAGTGCAAGCATTTGTTGACACACACAGAGGCAATAAATGAAACACACACTCAAGAATAAATCAAGGTACCAATTTAGAAAAATAAGTCATATTTTTATAAAAATGTTGATACCAAGAACTTCATTATCAAGTAAGTACTTTTTAAAATATCGATTTTAGCAGGTAAGTAAAATGTTCAATGAATGCATATTCCTATGGTAGAAAAGGCATGTATAGCATACAGTTATTTGCGTTCGGTTTCTGTGGGTTTCCTTCGGGACTTAGGGTCGTAGAGGGCCAAGGTCCAAAGTATCACCAGCAGTTATATGTTACCTGTCCTGGGGCATCTGGGTGCAGAGGTGCTGGTCAGGTTGGTAGCTGTGCGCGTTACACCAGTAGAAAGAAGGGGGGCCACCTAGAAACAGGCTGCAGAGTGGGACTTGGGGACATGCCTGGGAGCTCCCAATGAGGGGCTTGGTTCAAAAGGGTCCTGGGGGCAAGGAGGCATAGCCAGTTCATCGGTACCTGGGCTGGGGTGCTCAGGTGCAGAGTAGAAAGGTGGGCTGGGCTCTGTGCGTCCTGAAGCCTTGCAGTCGTCGGTCTCGACGGTTGAGGGTGCAAAAATCAGGACAGCTCTGGAAGTGGGTCTCTGTGGTGCTGATGTCCCTTGACGACTGCTTTGTCTTGGAGTTGTTGGAGTCCCAACTGAATTCTCACTGTCTTTGCCTGCTGCAAGGGGTCCGGTACCCCAGGTATTGGTTCTGTGTGGCTCCAGTTGGTCCAGGTGTCCTCTCACTTGGTGACAGGACAGATCTGACCTTCAGGAGCACAGGGTCCTCTTCCTGGGGGCTGTTGAATCAGGCTGACTGGGGAGCAGCAACTCGGTAGACTGGACTTTGCATTTCGGTGCCGGCACACTAAAGTGCTGGCAGCCCACCGGGGTTCTTGGCAGGAGTTCAGCTGCAGGACGAATTGCTGGGTCATGATTGTCGAGACTTAGTGCATCAGGCAGGGGTTTTTTTCTTTTTTTTTTTTGTCCTCCTCGCCAAATGCCACTTGACCCTCTCATTGGCAATAACCAGCAGCATGCTTCCTCACCCACCAGGGCTAAGGAAACAGGGCCATTACTTTTCACAGCAGGTCTTGAGGTATTGCTCTGATCCACACTGAGAGGAAGGACGGCACTCAGGTGGTGTTCTTAATCATATGACCTCACCATGCCTATCTTGAAGCCATTCGACCACCGGGGACCATAAACCAACTTTGTTCTTTTGACTTTGATTTCCTAAGTCCATCGAATACACTCTCTTTATTAACATTAACCAGTCTTTCCGCGTAAGGTTGTCAGGATCCAGCCATTTTCTACAGATAGCATTCCTCGCTATTATTAGCAAAGAAAAAATTAGGTTCCTTATTTTCTGATTATTGGGCTCTTCCTCGGACTCTTGGAATATCCCAAACAACAATAGACAAGCGCTTACCTCAATCACTTTGTTTGTCATTTCCGCCATAGATTAACTTACTTTCTCCCAAAAAGACTTCAAAACTGGACATTCCACAAGCAGGTGGAGATCATCCACCCTGGCCTTGTCGCATTTCTTACAGCACCTCTCAGGCATACCAGGAAATTTCGAACGTTTCTGTGGAGTCCAGTATGCCCTGTGTAACGTAAACAAGTGATTTCTTTTAAGTACATCAGAATTGACCACCTTATAAAAAGTGCAAAAGGATACTTGCCATAAGGTGTCCAACAGGTTGCTCGGCAAGCATCTGTTCCAGATCATTTAGGATGGTGGTGTCAATCGGTCGCTCACTTGACACAACAGTCCATACCATTTTACCATTTAGCAACTTCTTTCTTGACTCCAGCCAATTGTAAGGCTGCTTCAATGTCCCCTGGAGTTCGTGTTTTGTCCTTATGTGCCATTGACCATGAAACTAATTGCAGGTATTTAAATTTAGAGAGGTTTCCACCCGTCTTAACACGTAACATCTAGCCTGTCCCCCCATTTTTTAATTCCTGCAGCTTTCAAAGGAGCACTTAAGCTATCTTTGAGGCATTACAAGAAAAATTAGGGAATTCACCAGATTTTTTGTAACCTAACCCATGAGGTTATAGCCTCAACCAAAGTTTTCAGCCAAACTTTCTTGTAAAACCTTGGATCCCCAAACTTGTATCGGAACCCAGCTTTTTCAGTTTGAGACCCTATCATAGCCCAAAACATCTTATCCACATCTTCATTACCCATGTCTATCAGTCTATTCAGAAGAACCTTGAAGAATTTAAATTGAAATTCCATACAGTACATTTGAATATCTGGCAGCTGTAGGCCCCCTTTCTGCAGTTTTTGTCTAAGCATTTTCCACGATATCTTAGCTCTCCTTGACCCGCAGATAAAGTTATTTATGTTCCCGTGAATCTTTTGCACTAGGCCCTTTGGTAAGGCTAGCGGGATAAAATTATAGAGAAACGTAAGTTTAGGGAGGATACTCATTTTAATCAGATTAACTTTGCAATGTATCATGAGATATAGATTCTGCCACCTTCTAAGAGTTTTGTTGATTTCCGTGGAGGTTTTTCCTAAGTTAACTTCTGTAATAATTTGACTCGCGGTTCACTAGAATACCTAAATAGCGCACCTCCTCCTTTACTAAGATGTTCAGCAACTCTGCATTCCATACCATTATTTCAGTTTTTTCCTGATTGATAAGGTATCCTGAAAACATCCCAAATTAATTTGCCAACTTGACAAACCTCTCCAGGGCAGAGCTAGGTACTGATGTATACAATATCAAATCATCAGCGTAAAGGCCAACCTTTTTTGTGTATCCATGAGACTGATAGGGGGTAATGACATGATCTTCCCTAATTTTTTGGGCCAAAGCCTCGATATAAAAGTTAAATAATACAGGAGACAAGGGGCACCCCTGAAGGGTTCCTCTAGTTACAGAGAAGCTATATGTTAAAACCTCATTAAACAGTACTCTAGTTGAGGTCTTGGATAATAGTGTCCTCAAGGCCTGTACATATAGTTTCAAGACACCAAACCTCTTTAAACAAAGCCATAGATAATCCTAGTTCACCTGGTCAAATGTTATGTTATGTTAATGAGACTTACTGAGCGCACGAATACCCGGAGGTGTCTTGGTGCTATGGATGCAGTAAGCCCAGCTAGGCAACTAATTCTGGAATAGCCAGGTTTTTAGCCCTTTCCTGAAGATGGTGAGGGAGCTTGCACTTCTGAGCTCGATTGGCAGCGTGTTCCGAAGTTTTGTGGTGCCATAGGAGAAACTACGGTCGCCCCTACCTGCGGACCGTATTCTAGGCACTTTCATGAGTCTGGCACCTGTAGAACGTAACTGTCTGGACGGTTCATACCAGGCAAAGAGGTTTCTAAGAAACAGAGGTCCTGTGTTGCTCAGTGCCTTGTATGCTAGGCATAGAGGTTTGAATTTACTTCGTTGTGCCACCGGGAGCCAGTGGAGTCTGCGAATCTCCTTGGTTACTGAGTCGTACTTAGGGATATTTACCAACAGTCGAGCAGCTGTATTTTGAACTGTCTGAAGCTTTATTTGATATTGCTTCTGCTTACTCAGGTAGAGCCCATTGCAAAAATCCAGTTTTGACTGGATAAGTGTTGATATCACCGTCTTTCTAGAATCCATAGGGATGTATGGTAGGATCTTCTTAAGTTTCTTTATCAGAAAGTGGGAGGCAGAGACGATGGCATTTGCCTGACGAGAGAGTGCTAGTTTGTTATCAATCCACACTCCCAGATTTTTTGCCTTTTGCGCTGGTTTTGGTGGTTCACCCATCTCCGCCGGCCACCAAAGATTGTCCCATCTCGGTTGCAGGTTTCCGAAGATTATGACCTTGGTTTTATCGGAGTTTAGTTTAAGACAGTGTGTTCCCATCCATCTGTTTATTTCTCTCATACAGTTCTGAAACTGTAGTGTGGGTGATGTTTGATGTCTGTATGCTGCCACTACTATCTGGGTGTCGTCCGCATAAGACGTCAAACTAAAACCAAATTCTCTGATCAAAGGGGCGAGTTACGAGACGTATAC
Organism: Calotriton arnoldi; assembly: GCA_963921515.1. Taxonomy (NCBI): domain Eukaryota; kingdom Metazoa; phylum Chordata; class Amphibia; order Caudata; family Salamandridae; genus Calotriton; species Calotriton arnoldi. The sequence goes on from CAWUFW010001226.1 coordinate 1,044,920, forward strand.
ATTAAAAAGGGATGGGCTCAGAGATGGTCCCTGAGGAACTCCGCATGGGAGGACATATGGCTCCGATTGATACCTGTTTAACGTCACTGTTAGTCTCCTTTTGTTCAGAAAGGAGGAAAGCAGGGTCAGTGCAGCTCCCTTGACCCCCAACGTTTCCAGCCGCTCCTGCAGGAGATTGTGATCAACAGTATCAAATGCGGCTGATAAATGGAGGAGAACAAGGGCGGCTGTGCCCCCTCTGTCCATCACAGCCCTAATTTCCTCAGTGGCCTTGATAAGTGCCGTTTCCGTACTGTGCTCCTGTCAGAAGCCAAACTGAGAGTGATCAAGCAAATCACTTTCCTGGATGTATTGGGATAACTGTTTGTTCATAATTTTTTCAACTATTTTGGCCGGAAGAGGCAGCCGAGCTATAGGACGGTAGTTGTTCGGGTTGGACACATCCAGATTGGGTTTTTTTAACAGAGGGAGTATGGAGGACTCTTTCCATATGGATGGGAAATTGCCTGAGATGAACATAGTGTTAAAGATCTCTGTGAGCTCAGGGCTCACCACCTCCGCTATCTCTTTCAGAAATGCAGGTGGGCACGGGTCGGATGGAGACCCAGATTTAGTTTCTCTTATATATTTTTCTACTGCCTCAGATGAAGTCGGGGAGAAACAGTAAAAATTGTTTCTTTTGGGTTCAGAGCATATGGGTGATTTGGTGGCGCTGTGAGCTGGCGTGGCTTCGAAAGCGTTATAGATCTCCATAAATTTGGTTTTGAAGGCTACTGCGATCATGTCACAAAAATTTTGATCGCACTTGGTACCTTCATTCTTGGGTACAGATGCCAATTTGTCTACCACCCCAAACAATTCTTTAGAGGTATTTTTTGCTTTCTCAATCTATCTTGAGAAAAAGTCCTTTTTTTCTGCCATCAGTAGATTTTTATATTGGGTTAGCGCAGTTTTATATATCTCTTTATCCGCTGTGTCGTAATTCGCTCTCCAGCGTCTTTCCAGTCTACAGCCCTTTTGTTGTCAAATGCTTTGACCGCGTTGAAGATCAATATCGCTAAGGAGATGGCTCCAGAAACAATCAAGTCGACAGTCCCTATCAGTAAGCGTGTTAGATTGTGCATTTGACGCCCCTTCATATAACCTTGCTGGTCTTAATGAATTACCTCACTGGTGACCTGACCTAACCTCTTTGCCAATATACCTGCCAACATTTTGTAATCTGGCTTAAATAGTGAAATAGGGCGGTATGATTTGCATTTTCTTGGATTTTTGTTGGGTTTCAAGATTAATGTAATGGATGCCTCATACCATGACTGGGGGAGGCTGCCTTAAGAATAATACATAATTAAAGAGCGTTTTTAAAATAGGGCTAATCTCTTTACTTAAGAGCTTATAAAACTCCCCTGGTATCCCATCTGGTCCTGTCGCCTTCCCGATGCTAATACCCTTAATGGCCTCTCTGACTTCTTCCTCTGTTATTTCTTTGACAAAGTCTGCCTTAGATTCCCCCGAGAGATACAACAAGTGTATATACTCAAACCATTCCCTGACCATCTGTGGGCTAGATCTCTAATACTCCTTATGGAGTTCCTGAAAGAAACTCTGGAAAGCATCTAATTTCCACCAGCCGTGTTAGTTCTTACTCTACTCCAGTCTGATTATCGAGCCTGAAATACTTTTGATATCATTACTGGTAACCTGTACTCTCGCACGCCATCATAGCAAATTACCAATCCTCTCTCCATTGTTAAAATGTTGCATCCTCCCTGCTTCCCAACTCTCCTGTTGTTTCTTTTCCAAAAGATCTCTGATCTTTAGGGTGTCTACACCCTTTATATGACCACTTCCTGTGGGAAGTGGACATAACCCTGATCCAGAAAGCCTGATTCCATAAAAACTAAGATTGTGGAATTCTAAAAGTTGTGTCAACTTCAGGTAGCCCACCTTAGGGGTGGTACTAGCCTGAGAGGGGGACACACCTCCTGTCTAGCTGATTTCCCTGACTTGTCTTGGTGCCAATTAGGCCTGGGCATGGGGTGGCATTTCCCCTGTCCGAGGAATCCTTGGGTCGCATATCAAAGGCGGCAGAGGCCTTTGAAGCCTCCTGCCTTAATATGATGATCACATAGCCATCCTGCTTGGAGGATGTGACAACACCTGCGGCCGGAGCAGGCATTTTTTCTGCCCTCAGAGAGCGCAGGCTCTCAGATGGAAGGGGGTCAGAAACTGGTCTGTAGTGGCAGGCTGGTCTAGACCAGTTAGCCAGCACACTAATAGTCAGTGGGTTTTCAGGGGGCACCTCTAAGGTGCCCTCCAGGTGCATGTATTAATTAATCTGTCACTGGAATCAGCGTGGGTTTATTAATATGAGATGTTTGATACGAATATGACACGTTACAACGCGTACTAATACCATGCGTGCCATTACAACACAGGTATTATTACGCGTTGTCATTTACCACAACCTACCATTACATCGCATACTTTTACCACGAATATGCCTTTACCACGCATGTCATTACAACGCAAAGGCATACGTGGTAAAGGTATGCTCTTTGTAAAAGTATCTAAGGAAAGTTACACTACCCTGCCCTACCCTAAACCCTAATTTAGTATCCCTGCACGACCCTCCTCCGACCCCCAGTCCTCTCCCTACACTAAAACACTACCCTGCACGACCCCACCAACACTACCCTAAACCCTAAAACACTACCCCCTGCACGACCCTCCCCCTACCCCCAGTCCTCTCCCTACCCTAAAACACTACCCTGCATGACCCCACCAACACTACCCTAAAACCTAAAACACTACCCCCTGCACGACCCTCCCCCGACCCCCAGTCCTTTCCCTACCCTAAAACACTACCCTGCACGACCCCCCAACCCTACCCTAAAACAGTACCCTGCACTACACACACACCCCACCCGACCCCCTTTCACCCTAAAAAAGTAACCTCCACCCCAGGCCCAATCCCCCTTACCTCACTCTCCTCGTGGTTCCTCTCTCTCCTCCTGGTTCCTGCTGCATGTCGGGTCTGAGGGGCAGTGCACGTCATTGTGAGGAAACGGAAGAACCTCTGTTTCCTCACAACGAGGTGGATCGCCAATATTTTTTTACATCGCATGTGCTTTTACCACACATGCCTTTACAACGAAAGTCATTGTAAAGGCATACGTGGTAAAAGCACATGCGATGTAAAAAAAATGCTTAGTAATGACTACACGTTTTTACATCGCATGTGTGGTAACGCTTGCGATGTAATGGTATGCGGGGAAACAGCCGCGTTGTAATGGCTGCTTCCCGTTTGATACCAAACATCTCTAATTTCAGTGAAGCCATCATGTAGCTGGGGAATTCGTGAATGCCATTGTCTAGCACATGTACGCAAAATGGCTTCCCTGTTCACTTGTAATATCTACGAATCGACTTAGACATCACATGGGCATATCTGCTCATGCAGATATGTCCTCACATGTAGTGTAGTGCACCCTCCCTTAGCGCTTTAACGCCTTCTGTAGGGGTGACTTACCTATACTGCATGCAGAGTCTGTAGGCATGGCACACAGGAGGTGTGCCATGTTGTGTCATCACTTTTCTCTGCACCATGGCACTCAGCCTGCAATGGCAGTTGGCATGTTGGTGCTGAGGGGTCTCTTAGGGTGGCACAATATATGCTGCAGCCCTTAGGGGCCCTCTTTAGTATTGATGGCCCTAGGTACCAGGGGTACCATTTACTAGGGACTTATAGGGAGTGCTAAAAGTATTGTCAATTGTGGAACAATTGTACAGTTTTAGGGAAAGAGATCTGGCACTGGGGACTTGGTTACCAGGAATCCAGTGCACTGCTGTCAAAATTGCATCAGATATCAGGCAAAAAGTGGGGGTGACCATGTCAAAAGAGGGCCTTCACCTAATCGTCTCTTTTAATTCAGAAATGCAGATTCATCCATATAATATAACGCAACTGAATGTCTTGAGGACTGCTTGATGTTGGTCACCATTTTTCCACAAAGGATTCAAGAAATCTGATACTGCTAGCAGAGACTTTAGTACACAGCACAAACCACTAGATGAGTATGGGGGTTGGCTACAGTAAAGATTTTCCAAGATTTCCCACGGGAGCAGTGGGTTTCATAAGAAACAAGCTGATTGGGACAAAGCAGGCCTGCCAGTTAAACTTTTTACTGCTAGAATTGGGTCTTCGATCATTCTAGTTGTCTACAGTTGACAGAAAGACTACAATCCTCTTGTCTTGTTTTCAGATATGCTTTCTTTTCAAAAGTTTAAAGGTTTTCTGAGTGCACTGGAAGATAAACATGCAAGGAGGCCAGAGAAGTATGACTTATGTATCAACAGAATTCTTCAAATCTTGTTCCAAAAATTGAGGTGACAAACACAAGTGACATTTTTAGTTTTTACCCCTCATTATTTGGATTGAAAACAGAAATGGTAGGATACCTGTATAAGGGTGGCGAAGGATGTGCATGAAAGCACCACTGTTTCTTTCTCTGGTGCTAGAAGGGAAAGCACGATGAAGAAGCATGCCATACTATGTGGGTGAAGGATGTGCCACTTGTTCAATCAAGAGCACATACGATGTTGTATATGACCTTAAAAAAGGTGTCACCATTCAGGTGGACTGTTTCAGATGACAAGTCAGTTGAGGTGGAGATTGAGACTGAGATAAGACCTGTTCATCTGGAGTAGAAGATTCATAGCATAGTGTCAATTTGTGTTGACACGGTGGTTCACCTCATGTGAAGAACAATTAAGACCTTACCGTATCCAAATCAAAACTGAGTTTACAGTCTAGTGGTTAGTTCTGATGAACAAGTTACTTACCTTCGGTAACGCTTTTTCTGGTGGATACAGTATCTGCCTGTGGATTCCTCACCTAATGAATATCCCCTACGCCAGCATTACGCGGAAATTTTTCGTAGCTCTCCGCGCCGACGAGGTCGTCATGGCATCATGGCTCTGCCCGCGGCTCCGCATGACGTCACTGGAGCCATAAGAAGACCACGTCGGCGTGATGACGTCAGTTCCACCCATTTTTCCCGTGCCACCGAGGCAAAACGGGCGAACCAACCATAGAGACAATGCATACCAAGTATACAGAATTCACACAAATACACTTAGTGTATAATAAAATGAGAAAGCTTGAATTCCAAACAAGACAACAATAAAACAATAGAGGTAACAAGGTCTTGAGTACATGAAAATACATCAAATAACTAATACCTCAGCTTTTATGGTATAAAAAGGTGGACAACGGGGAGGTGGGTGGGTCAGTGAGGAATCCACAGGCAGATACTGTATCCACCAGAAAAAGCGTTACCGAAGGTAAGTAACTTGTTCTTCTGATGGATGCCTGTGGATTCCTCACCTAATGAATAGAATCCCACAACAGTACCTCACCCGGAGGAGGGAGTCCACCCTTCTATACCAAAAAGTCCTGTAAAACAGAGCGAGCAAAATGGCCATCTCTCCTCACTTCGGAATCTAAGCAGTAGTGTTTCGCGAAAGTGTGGAGGGAGGCCCAAGTTGCCGCTTTACATATGTCCAACACAGGAACACCTCTAGACAAGACAGAAGTAGACGATTTAGCCCTGGTAGAATGAGCTCTAATGCCTACAGGAGGCTCCTTACCAGCCAGGGAGTAGCATATCTTGATGCACAAGATGATCTACCTGGATAAAGTGCGCTTGGGCACCGCCTTGCCCTTCATGCGACCAGCATATCCAACAAAGAGCTGGTCATCTTGGCGAAAGTCCTTCGTTCTGTCCAAATAAAAGCTAATCGCCCTCTTTGGATCCAAACGATGAAGTCTCTCTTCCTCCTTGGATGGATGAGGGGGAGGATAGAAAGTAGGAAGGGTAATAGACTGACCTAGGTGGAAAGGAGTCACCACCTTAGGCAGAAAAGCAGCCCTGGTCCTGAGTACCAACCTTTCAGCATGTATGGTCAGAAAAGGAGGTTTACAGGAAAGAGCTTGAAGCTCACTCACCCTCCTATCCGAAGTGATAGCCACCAGAAAGATCGTTTTAAAAGACAAAAGTCTCAACGGACAACTATGCATAGGTTCTAACGTTGAACCCATTAAAAAAGACAACACCAGATTCAAATCCCACTGGGGCATAATAAAAGGAGTGGGAGGAAACATGTTTGTCAGCCCCTTAATAAATCTTAAGACCATAGGAGACTTAAATAAAGAAGGCTGATCAGGTAAACACAAAAATGCCGACAATGCCGACAGATATCCCTTAACAGTGGCCACAGCACAACCCTGCTGGGCCAAATGAAGGGAAAAACAAATAACATCAGAAAGATGGGCTTTTAAGGGATCAATAGATTTCTCTCCGCACCACTTAACAAATTTAGACCACCTGTAAGAATAGACAGACTTGGTGGAGTGTCGCGTGGCCGATAGTATAACGTCCACCACGTCAGGTGGGAGAAAAAAAGAATTCAAGTTGCCCCGTTCAATCTCCAGGCATGAAGGTGCAGGCTCTGGAGGTGGGGGTGCAGAACTTGCCCCTCCATCTGAGAGAGGAGGTCTACCCTGAGAGGGAGACGGAGCGGAGGGTACAACGAGAGGTGAAGAATATCCGTGTACCACACCCTTCTCGGCCAATCCGGGGCGATCAATATGACTTGGGCCCAGTCTTGGCGAATCTTCCTCAGAACCCGAGGAATCAAGGGTATGGGAGGAAACGCGTAAAGGAGTTGCGAGCTCCAACTCAACTGAAACGCGTCCCCCAACGCTCCCTGCTTTGGAAACTGGAGACTGCAGAATGACGGGCAGTGCGCGTACTCTAGAGTGGCAAACAGGTCCACCTGAGGAGTTCCCCACGTCCGGAAGATGTGTCGAACAACCTCTGGATGAAGCCTCCACTCGTGGTCGGCGGAGAACTGCCGACTGAGACTGTCCGCACGCACGTTCAGCACCCCGGCCAGATGATTTGCCATCAAGCAAATACGATGGTCCTGAGCCCAGGACCAAAGCCGCAACGCCTCTCTGCAGAGACGGTACGACCCCACTCCTCCCTGCTTGTTGACATACCACATCGCGGCAGTGTTGTCCATCAGGACCTGAACCGACTGACCGCGAAGGGAAGGGAGAAAGGCCTTGAGCGCCAAACGTATCGCCCGCAATTCCAAGAGGTTGAAGTGAAACAACCTTTCCTCTGGAGACCAAAGACCCTTGATCTCCAGATCCCCCAGATGTGCACCCCACCCTAGGGTAGAGGCATCCGTTATCACTGTGGTCACTGACGGAGGAAAGTGGAAAGGCTTTCCTTGAGACAGATTGCCCTCCACTCTCCACCAAGACAGATCTGCTGCAGTTTCTCTGGAGATCCTCACAGACTCCCTGATATCTCTGTTGTGCTGATACCACTGCCTGCGGAGACACCACTGGAGTGCCCTCATGTGTCAGCGTGCATTTGTGACCAGCAGGATGCAGGAAGCGAACAGACCGAGCAGGCGAAGGACCTTCAGAACTGGAACAACCGCTCCATTGTGAAACAAAGGGATCATTTCCTGAATGTCGAGAATCCTTTGCGGAGGTGGAAAAGCTCGACACACAGTGGTGTCCAGTACTGCCCCTATAAACAGGTTGCGCTGAGAGGGCACCAGGTGAGACTTGGGTACATTTATTGAAAAACCCAATTTGTATAACGGCTGGGCTGTAACCTGCAAATGATGACTCACCATCTCCGGAGACTTTGCCTTTAACAGCCAGTCGTCCAGGTAGGGGAAAACTGGAATCCCCAACCTTCTGAGATGAGCTGCCACCACCGCCATCACCTTGGTGAAGACTCGAGGTGCGGTAGTAAGACCAAACGGAAGGACCGCAAACTGGTAGTGTTGCGACCCAACCGTGAAACGGAGATACTTCCTGTGTGACTTCAGGATGGGAATGTGGAAATACGCATCCTGCAAGTCGATGGACACCATCCAGTCCTCTTGTTGCAGCGCCTGAAGAACCTGCGCTAGAGTTAGCATCTTGAACCTCTCCTGTTTGAGAAACAGATTCAAGATTCTGAGGTCCAGGATGGGACGTAACCTGCCATCCTTCTTAGGGATCAGGAAATACCGGGAGTAGCACCCTGACCCCTCTCCTGCTCCGGAACCACCTCTATTGCACCCTTTTGTAACAGGGTAAGAACCTCCTTCTGAAGGAGCAGTAAATGATCCTCTGTGCAAAACCCCTGACAAGGAGGGTAAGGCGGGGAAATTCCCTGAAAGGAAGAGCGTACCCATTTTCTACAAGATCTAGAACCCAAAGGTCCGAAGTTATTAGTTTCCAATCTTGTAGAAAATGAGTAAGCCGACCTCCCACAGGACCCACATGATCCAGGATGGCGGATCTAGGGCTGCTTTGCTGCATTACCGGGAGGGGTTGGGGAGGTAGAAGAGGAGGAGGAAGAGGGATGTGCGTCCAGCTCCACGAAAGCGACCTCTGCCTTTACCTCTGTAGGATTTATACAGAGGGTTTTGCTGTTGCTGTTGCTGCTGAGGCTGATGGGAACGAAAGGAAGATTTCCCAAATCCACGGTACCTTTTGTATCCATAGCCCCTTGACTGAGGCTGTAAACCCAAGGATTTCGCCGTGGCTTTGCAGTCCTTAAATCTCTGCAACGCAGAGTCAGCTTTTTCCCCAAAAAGCTTAGAGCCGTCAAAGAGAAGATCCAAAAGAGCAGCTTGGACATCCGGTGGCAAACCTGAAGACCTCAACCATGCATGTCTCCTAGTAGCAACAGATGAGCCCATCATCCTTGCCACCGAATCTGCAGTGTCCAGTCCCGACTGTATTACCTGGCGAGCAGCCGCTTGAGAGTCCGCCAAGACTTCATTTAAATTACCCCGATCCTCCTCAGATAATTTAGGGAGAATCCGCTTGGCAGAGTCCATGAGGGCGTGAATGTATCTGCCCAACAGACAAGTCGCGTTGGTGGATTTTAACGCCATACTAGCTGACGAAAAAACTTTCTTTGCAGACTGCTCAAGCTTTTTTGAATCTCTGTCAGCTGGTGCTTGAGGAAATGAACCCACAGACTGCTTTGAGCATGAAGCTTGAACAACCAAACTCTGAGGAGACGGGTGAGAAGAAAGAAATTCAGGGTCCCCTGGTGCTGGTCTATATCTTCTAGAGACAGATCTAGAAACTGCAGGAGCAGAAAGGGGATTACTCCACACCTCCAGAATTGGCTCCATCAGGGCATCATTGAAAGGCAAGAGGGGCTCAACTACAGAGGAAGGAGAATGAAGAACCTCTGTGAGAAGATTTGGCTTGTATTCAGCCATTGGAAGCTGTAAATCCAACAGTTCAGCTGCCTTCCTAATCACGACATGATAAGGAGCAACATCCTTTGAAGGAGAAGCCTTCTGCGAAGCAAAATCCACTTCTGGTGACACATCCAAACCACTTGCCTCACACAAGTCTTCAAACAAGTCCTCAGACTCATGTAATTCACCTTCTTCCATGTCACCAGCCTGATACTGCTCCTCCTCAATTAGCCTTTGAGCCTCTCTTCTAGACCGCATCCTCGGCTGCGGCGTCGATGGCGCCAACAGCGGCGTCGACGGCTCCGGCAGCAGCGTCGAAGGCGGATCCGTGACAGCAACCTGCGCCGAACGAACTCGAGAAGAAAGGATGCCAGATGGAGCCGGGGACTGACCATACGGCGTCAACATCTTCGGTGCCGGAAACTGCCAAGACGGCGCCATCGGCAAATAAGGCATAAAGGGGGCCGGAGGGTAATGCTGCGGCACACCCAAATTAAATGCCAATGGGCCCATGGGACCCGAAGGTGCTCCAGAGGGGCAAGTGGCTCTGTCAAAAACGCCATACATCGCGTTCAAGAACTGCGATGGATCCGAACCTGGCGCCGGGAACGAAGGATACTGCACCGGTTCTACCTCCGAAAGAGGAACCTCCGGAGTCGGAACCACTGTAGACACAGGTGGAACCACAGGAACAGCAGGAGTCACCTCATCCACTGGATTCGATGCACCATCCGGAGCCGGAGAGTTCACCGATGCCGGAGACTGCACCGGCGTGCCCACATAAGGAGACCGGACCGGAGACATCCGTGGAGACTCGGAAGGAGAAGAAGAAACAAAGTCTTTGACACGACGTCGAGGAGCCGGAGAAGGCGACTTCGAAGCTCGAGACTTCGACGAACTACGTCGAGACCCATGCCTCTTCTTCTTCTTGTGCCTTCTCTTCGATCCATGCGAAGTCGACGACTCCGACTTCGATCGTTTACGACCCCTTTTCTCCTTCCTCACCTTGGACATGTAGAGTTTAGCCTCTCTTTCCTTCAACGCCTTCGGGTTCATCTTCCTGCAAGAAGAGCAACCCTCGACGTCGTGATCACTCGAAAGACACCAAAGGCAGTCATCATGCGGGTCAGTGATCAACATGTGACCTCCGCATTCCTTACAAGGCTTGAAGCCTGACTTCCTTTGAGCAGACATGTCGAAAAGAGAAACAAATAAAGTCTCGAAACAAAGTAACAGTAGAAAGATAGGAGAGTCCCAGAAAATCCGTTAGCGTCGACAGCGCAGAAAAAAGGGAACTGATGTCATCACGCCGACGTGGTCTTCTTATGGCTCCAGTGACGTCATGCGGAGCCACGTGCGGAGCCATGATGCCATGACGACCTCGTCGGCGCGGAGAGCTACGAAAAATTTCCGCGGAATGCTGGCGCAGGGGATATTCATTAGGTGAGGAATCCACAGGCAGATGTATCCATCAGAAAATGTAATTACACAGAGAGACAATTTTGATTAAGATTGTGCTCTATATAAATGATACTACGCTACTCAATTTAGCTGTACATTTGTAAGATGTGCTTGAAAATTCACCACTGTGCACCAAAGTAGTCCCCCACACACTCGCTGAATGAGTTCAACTCATTTAGTTCACTTGGAATTCATATACCACTTTGGTATTTTAAAGTCACTATGACTGTAGTAATATGAAGTCAGTGGCCAGTACTCACACTCTGAAAAAATGTTCCAGCACCACTGGTGACAGGAGTCTCCTACTGATGGTAATGTGAGGGTTAATGAAGCTTAATGAGATGTTCCTGACACATCAACACAAATGGTGTACTGCTGTTAAATGCATGCTTTATTGAAAAAACACTTTACTCTTTATAATGTAACATTTTCTAAACCACTCTTTTTTTAGTTTTGATGAGGAAATAAGGAAAGCAAAATAATGTTACAAATAAAAACGCAAATATACAAGAGATGACAGTATATGAGATAAGGGGCATGTCTCCAAACTCGCTAAAACATGACAGAGTGGCTAAATATATTAGGCCAGCGTTAATCAATCCCCAATCTCAACTTCAATAATACATTTCTGTTTAAAGTGGCTGTGTGCAATATTACAAAATAATTGAAAATGACATGTCTAGTCACACATTGACAAAATCTAATTTAAGCTAGTTTAAAAAGGGAAATAACCCAAAAAAGCCAACATTAAAGTGCAATATACTTGTAACCTTCGAAATAGGTGCATTTTCATTGATTATTTCATCACAATATCGGGACAAAAAATAAAGTGCATATTAATCATCATATTCAAAAACCCTCCAGATTGCATAAAATCAGATTAAGCTCCTCTTTCGTAAAGCATATCCATATTCAAACTTTTTAATCCTGGCCATCTGGTTAGCCCATTGGTCCTCTCTTAGAGATGCTCTAGATTTTCAACCCTGTAATACAAGTGATCAAGCAACAGCCATGGTTATAAAACTAAAACACTGAACTGCCCTGGTAAATGCTTTGGTCTGCCTCGATAAACCAAATAGGGCTAAGGTAGTGTCTGGCTGGATGTTGGCTTTGACTAATTTACTCAATCTACAAAAAAATCTGACACCAGAAATCATAGAGTATAGGGAAATTAAAAAACATATGGGGCCAATCCCCTGATTTGTTGTTCTGGCACCTAAAGCACTGGTCCAAAATTTTAGGATTATTCTTGTGGAGGATACTAGTAGTGTAATATGCTTGCTGTTCTGTTGTCAGTACTGGTAGCACCAGGGCTGCACGAGCACCCACACATGCACACGTGGGCATTCCGATCTCGGCCGGTAGGGCTCCGAATCGGATTCGGCTTTACCGGATCCGATTCGGAGCCCTGTTTCCCGACCGATTCGTACGCGGGTCCGGCCGAGCGAGTACAATGCAAGCGCCCGCGAAATCGCCGACCGACTCGTACGCGGCTTCAACACGCTCCGACCGACTCACACTGACCCGACTCGCACCGCGCAATGGAGACGTTCCCCGGCCGGGTAAGTACGATGCGCGCCGCGAGCAGTCCGACCGAGCCGCGCACTCCGGCTCGAAAGAGCAGTCGGAGCCGTACTTTGGGGGTCCGTGTCGGACCCCCCTGTCTGCGTAGCCGCGCGAGTCGCACACAGGGGGGACCCATGGGTCCCCCCTACCTGTGCGTGTACGGCGCGAGTCGCTTCGCCGCGTACACGCTGTAGGGGGCGCCCTTGTCCGCCTTGCACCCATTGAGTCAATGGGAGCCCGCGTACGCGTTGTACGACAGGCTCCCATTGACTTCAATGGGAGTCCGACCGAATCGATTCCGATGGCATACGTGCGCATCGTACTCGTTCGGTCGGGCTGCACGGGTCCGATTCGGTCGGAAATCTCTCCGGGTCCGGCTCGGTCGGAGAGATTTCCGGCCCGAATCAGAATCGGCCCCTTAGTGGGATGCTGTCTGGATCTGACCCGGATGTCCGGTCATCATCCTTCTTTATTTGCTTCCCTACTTCCGCTGGCGTGTACCAACGGAGGACAATCGATAGGGTCCATCGGTGCACACCCCTTTTACATTCAATATAGTGGGGTGGCCCTCTAAACATAACATTCCTCCTTTATTATAAATGAAATGAAATGGTTGCCACAATGGGCATCACAAACTCTACATTATAGCATAAACTGCTGAGGAGAGTAAAGAGAGAGAGAGAGAGAGAGAGAATTCATGCAGAAACACTCTAAGTCAATACAAAGTCTCTCAATCTGGATGATACAGCAGGATTGGGTCTGAGGTGGTACCTCCGTCTCCCGCGACGACCATCATCGCCTTGACTGTCACCTTCTTGTTCCCACACTGTCGTCACACTGTCGTCAGGGACATCCCGCTGACCTGGTTCTGATGGCGGGCTGGGAACAGTCTCTGCGTGGTCTATTGGGCACTGGCCACGCGTGGTGGGTAGCCGGACGGTCTCCGGACTAGGCTCAGGAGCTGCTTCGACCTCATTCGACTCTGTTGTCTCCGCACTTGAGAAACTCGGATGTCGGTACTTTTTGAAGAACGATATGTTCCTGGTGATGATCTTGTCGTCCTTTCGGGCTGTGACCATTGTCCCTTTTATTGCTTGGATGACCCAGGGGTCCAGCTCAAACGGGAGTGTGAACTTTCCTTTAGGATTCCGATTCCTTGCCAGGACCAGATCACCTACGACCAACGACCTTTCCTTGGCATGTCGTAGCTTGGACATGTGGTCATTCTTGGCCCACCTCTGCTTTAGTTTCTCTGAGACCTGTTCGTGTAGGCTTGACGACTGATTCACCTGGGGAATGATATCCTCCACCTTCCTGTTGATGCATAATTACCCTGGGCTGACTTGTGTCGTGGAGTGGGGTGTCAGTCTGTATTCCCTCAGAAATGTGTACAAGGCGCTTTCCGTGTTTTGTCCACGAGCCATAGCGATCCGAAGGACTTTGTTCAATGTGCGCATGAAGCGCTCTGCTTCCCCATTGGCTTGGGGCCAGTGGGGGTATTCTTTCGGTGCTGAATACCCCTGGACCGCAGGTAGTCTGAAAATTCGTGGCTGGAGAAGGGCGGACCATTGTCAGTGCGTAACTCTTTTAGGAGTCCATGGGTGGCAAGTAGTTTCTCAATGCGGGGTATGGTGTTTCTCGCTGTGGTTGACTCTAGAATCTCGACCTCCGGATACTTTGAAAAGTCATCAATGACCACGAGCATGTGTCTTACGTCCAGGAGACTTCCAAAGTCTGCACTTGCCCTATGCCAGGGATGAGGTGGTATGTCTTCTGTCACGATCGGTACTGGTGGTTCTGCTGGGCCAACTGCCTGACACATGGGGGACGAACGAACCATCTGCTCCACGATTTCATCAAGGTTGGGGAACCAGACTTTACAGCGCAGCCGGGATTTGGTCCTGACAATCCCCTGGTGAGCAAGGTGCGCTAGATCGACCACCCGCTGTTGCAGTGGCTTGGGGATTACTAGACGGGACCCTCTCATGAGGCAACCTTCCGGTGACACGGCCAACTCCATGCAGACGTTATGTAAGGCACTTAGTGCTGTGCGTGCTTCATCAGTTCGGCGGGGTAACTTATCAATTAACAGGTGCCATTTACCTGACGTCACTGCCGAGATAGCGATCTGCCAACACTCATCATCCTGTGTGGCTCTCACAATTTCTTCCAACGAGATGGGCAGGGGGCGAGATCGCTCCACCACCAGCTTGACATATTCTTCGACCTCGTCCGCTTCGTCCTCTTCTTCCTTGGTCACTGGTCTGGCATGTCTTGACAAGAAATCAGCAGGGTTTTGCGACCCTGGGCGATAGACCACTTGGAATTGATACTCTTGTAGCTGCAGGATCCACTTTTCGATCCTTGGTGGAGGTTTTGAGGAGACTTCCATGAAGAGTGGAATCAGTGGTTTGTGGTCTGTATGGACGGTGAACGGTTGACCGTAAAGGTACAAATGGAAATGTTGGCACCCCCAATGGACCGCTATGGCCTCCTTTTCGATGTGCGAGTATCGTTGTTCCGTGTCTGTTAAAGCCCTACTTGCATAGGCTACAGGTGCCCATTCTCCCTCTTTTTGTCTCTGCGACAGCACAGCCCCGAGTCCAATGGGAATCGCATCCACTGATAGCTCTGATTCTCGGGCCGGGTCAAAGTACACCAATGTGGTGTCGGCCGATAGCGCTCGTTTGGTATCCAGAAACGCATTTTCTTGTACAGGGCCCCACTCCCAGTTAGCGCCGTTCTTCGTAAGTTCTCTTTAGGGGTGTCAAGAGGTCGGTCAGGTTACGGATGAAACGGCCACAGTATGTGACCATACCTAGAAAACTCCTCACGCCGGTCACTGTGGTGGGTGCTGGCGCCATTTGGATATCACGAACCTTGGCCGGGTCAGGTGATAGTCCGTGCTGGGAGAAGTGGTATCCAAAACAAGCTATTTCCTTCTGGATAAATGCGCATTTCTCACGATGTAAAGTGAGGCCGTTGTCTCGTAACCGTTGGAAGACATCTCTCAGGTGGTCCATGTGTTCCTCCAGAGTGGGATCATGTACCAGAATGTCATCACTGACATTTAGGACACCTTTTAGGCCGGCGAGAACTCCGCGAATGGTGTCTTGGAAGACCTCAGCCGCCCGAAACTGAGGCGCTTATATCTTCGGAGCCCTACATGTGTCGAGAATGTGGTTATGGCTCTTGACTCCGAATCCAGTAGTAGTTGGTGGTATCCGGCTCGTAGGTCCATCTTGGAGAACCACTGCGAGCCGCTCACCTCGGCTACGATGTCGTCCACTGTAGGGGTTAAATGGCACTCCCTCTTTATCGCGTGGTTTGGTAGCCTCATATCCACGCAGATGCGTACTTCACCTGGTTGCTTGGGTTTTCTTGCTACTACGATGGGAGACACCCAGGGTGTCGGGCCCTCCACCCGTTCGATGATGTTAGCTGCTTCTAGCTTCCTCAGCTCTTCCTCCACCTTTGGCAGCAGATGAAAAGCTACTTGACGGTGCTTGAGGGCCACCGGTTGGATAGAGCGATCGACGTGGAAATGAACCATGTGGTCCTTGAGACATCCTATGCCTTCAAAAAGGGCCTTGGATTCTTCCACCAGAGATTCCACGCTCTCCTGATGAACAGCGAATGCGAACGCCACCAGTTGCAGGTGCTCCGCTGTGCGGCAGCTTAGCAACATCCCAGACCCTTCCTGGGTAACATAGACCTTGGCTCGAGCAGACCGCGAGTTGTGGGCGATGCTGGTGGTAAATACTCCAGCCAACGGAAGAGGAGTCGTAGAGCCATATGCGAACACTTGTGTGGATGTGGGCCGCAGGAACGGTTGCGTTGGGAGGGTCTGTAGCATGGAGTGTGCCATGATATTTATGGAGGCTCCAGTATATATCAGTGCCTGCATTGGGTGTCCTGCAATCAGTACATTGCACTTCGGGATTCGTCTCTGTGGGCATCCGTCAGGTTGCATGGCATGAATGACATGGACTGCTCCCTCGACATTGTCGCCATCCATGTCTTCCTCTTCCTCCGTCGTCTGTGAGGTGTTCATGGTGTTGACCTGTCTGTTCCGCTGTCTTCTTCACGCGGCGGAGCGGCATACCTTCGCAAGATGGTGTAGTTTATTGCACACCGAACATTTCTTTCCTTGGGCAGGGCACGGGCCTTGGTGAGGAAATATCCCCCCACATCCATAGCATGTCCTGGTGGTGGGTTGTTGTTTGCTGCACTCCGGCTTCTTTGCAGCGGTCCCTGTTGCCACCGCATTTACTGGTTCTGTCTTGACCTGTCGTTGTAGTGCTGCTTCCATGTGTGCAGCCCGCACCTTCGACAGCTCTTTAGACCTCCCCATCGTTAGCCATGGGCATTCCCGGGACTTGGAGTATGTGTTCTCTTAGTTTGGCGGGCGCACATCCTTGGATGAACTGCGCTCGTATTTCGTCGTTAGCATCCGGCAGTGTGCACGTGCTCGCCAGTTCCTTCAACCGGGCGTAGAAACTATCCACGGACTCCTCGGGAAATTGCCTTGCCTGACGCAGTAAGAAGCGTTCATAATCAGGGTTAGCTAGCGGTTCGAAGTGTGTGGTCAGGGCCGCTTTGAGTGTAGCATACGTGTGTGGTGGGCCAGCTTCCACCACCGATTTTCCAAGCTTGTGCAATGCAGCACCACCCAGGTGCAGTAGCATGGGGCGTTGACGTTCTGGCTTCAGGCCCAGCACTGCAAAGTAGGTTTCTAAATGCTCCAACCAGTCCTTCCATTTGGCCACCTGCGCGGATGGCGGATTATCCAGCAAGAAAGGTTCAACTGGGGATACTGTCGCCATTGCGACCCCTGACCTTGACTGGTAGGTCGCTCCCCCACCACACAGCTCCGTCTGTGTGCCCTGCTGCTGCCCCTGATTGTGCTCGTTTTTTTTCCCTTTCTGTGCCCCCTTGCTGCCCTGATTGTGCTTGTTTTTTCCTTTCTGTGCCCCCTTGCTGCCCCTGATTGTGCTCGGTTTTTCCTTTCTGTGCCCCCTTGCTGCCCTGATTGTGCTCGTTTTTTTTCCTTTCTGTGCCCCCTTGCTGCCCTGATTGTGCTCATTTTTCCTTTCTGTGCCCCCTTGCTGCCCTGATTGTGCTCGTTTTTTCCTTTCTGTGCCCCCTTGCTGCCCTGATTGTGCTCGTTTTTTCCTTTCTGTGCCCCCTTGCTGCCCTGATTGTGCTCGCTTTTTCCTTTCTGTGCCCCCTTGCTACCCTGATTGTGCTCGTTTTTTTCCTTTCTGTGCCCCCTTGCTGACCTGATTGTGCTCGTTTTTTCCTTTCTGTGCCCCCTTGCTGCCCTGATTGTGCTAGTTTTTTTCCTTTCTGTGCCCCCTTGCTGCCCTGATTGTGCTCGTTGTTTTCCTTTCTGTGCCTGTTTCCCGCCGCTGCGCCCCTGCGGCCCCGCCCCCTCACTGCCCATTCGCTGCCCCATTCCCTGCTCCTCCCTCCCACCTCCCCATTTATGGCGGCCGCTGCGTGGTGAAGAGAGCGACCCCTGACCTTGACTGGTAGGTCGCTCCCCACCACACAGCTCCATCTGTGTGCCCTGCTGCTGCCCCTGATTGTGCTCGTTTTTTTCCTTTCTGTGCCCCCTTGCTGCCCTGATTGTGCTCGTTTTTTTCCTTTATGTGCCCCCTTGCTGCCCCTGATTGTGCTTGTTTTTCCTTTCTGTGCACCCTTGCTTCCCTGATTGTGCTCGTTTTTTTCCTTTCTGTGCCCCCTTGCTGCCCTGATTGTGCTCGTTTTTCCTTTCTGTGCCCCATTGCTGCCCTGATTGTGCTCGTTTTTTTCCTTTCTGTGCCCCCTTGCTGCCCTGATTGTGCTCGTTTTTCCTTTCTGTGCCCCCTTGCTGCCCTGATTGTGCTCGTTTTTTCCTTTCTGTGCCCCCTTGCTGCCCTGATTGTGCTCGTTTTTTCCTTTCTGTGCCCCCTTGCTGCCCTGATTGTGCTCGCTTTTTCCTTTCTGTGCCCCCTTGCTGCCCTGATTGTGCTCGTTTTTCCTTTCTGTGCCCCCTTGCTGCCCTGATTGTGCTCGTTTTTTCCTTTCTGTACCCCCTTGCTGCCCTGATTGTGCTCGCTTTTTCCCTTTCCGTGCCTGTTTCCCGCCGCTGCGCCCTGCGCCCCGCCCCTCACTGCCCATTCGCTGCCCCATTCCCTGCTCCTCCCTCCCACCTCCCCATTTATGGCGGCCGCTGCGTGGTGAAGAGAGCGACCCCTGACCTTGACTGGTAGGTCGCTCCCCACCACACAGCTCCATCTGTGTGCCCTGCTGCTGCCCCTGATTGTGCTAGTTTTTTTCCTTTCTGTGCCCCCTTGCTGCCCTGATTGTGCTCGGTTTTTCCTTTCTGTGCCCCCTTGCTGCCCCTGATTGTGCTTGTTTTTCCTTTCTGTGCCCCCTTGCTGCCCTGATTGTGCACGTTTTTTTCCTTTCTGTGCCCCCTTGCTGCCCTGATTGTGCTCGTTTTTCCTTACTGTGCCCCCTTGCTGCCCTGATTGTGCTCGCTTTTTTTCCTTTCTGTGCCCCCTTGCTGCCCTGATTGTACTCGTTTTTTTCCTTTCTGTGCCCCCTTGCTGCCCTGATTGTGCTCATTTTTCCTTTCTGTGCCCCCTTGCTGCCCTGATTGTGCTCGTTTTTCCTTTCTGTGCCCCCTTGCTGCCCTGATTGTGCTCGTTTTTTTCCTTTCTGTGCCCCCTTGCTGCCCTGATTGTGCTCGTTTTTTCCTTTCTGTGCCCCCTTGCTGCCCTGATTGTGCTTGATTTTTTCCTTTCTGTGCCCCCTTGCTGCCCTGATTGTGCTCGTTTTTTTCCTTTCCGTGCCTGTTTCCCGCCGCTGCGCCCCTGCGGCCCCGCCCCCTCACTGCCCATTCGCTGCCCCATTCCCTGCTCCTCCCTCCCACCTCCCCATTTATGGCGGCCGCTGTGCGGCCGCGCCGCTGGCGCGCCAAAGGCGCGCCTAAGGCAAGCCCATCTGCGCTCGTCCGCGCCGGGACCGCGCCCAGCGCCAGAACCCCTGGTCCGGGCATCCCCGCGCCCGCCACATCAACAGACGCCGATACGACGCCAGCACCCTCCACGCACTCAACCCCGGAAAAGATCACGCCTGCTACCGGGCCACCCCGAAGCGCACCCAAGGGCCCTTCACCTGCCGGAACTGCAGCTTCACCAGCACCCGCCCCGCCAAACCACCGCCCAGGAAAGAACCCAACTACCTCAGATGCATCCTCCTCAACACCCGCTCCGCCCGCAAACACGCCATCGAACTCTGGGACCTTCTCGACTCAACCTCCCCAGACGTCGCATTCCTGACAGAGACCTGGCTGAATCCCGCTTCAGCCCCCGACATCGCCATTGCCATCCCGGACGGCTACAAGATCACCCGCAGGGACCGCACCAACGGAGTCGGAGGAGGCATCGCCATCGTCCACAGGAACACCCTCAGAGTCTCAACCAACACCGACGACACCCTCAGCACCGCCGAACACATGCACTTCCAGATCCACACCGATCCCAACACCACCCTCAGAGGAACCCTCATCTACAGACCCCCGGACCCCGACCACAGTTCAGCGATTCCATCGCTGACTTCGTCAGCACACACGTCATCGCCTCCACGGACTACATCCTCCTCGGGGACCTGAACTTCCACCTCGAGAACAACAAGGACACCAACTCCACCACCCTGATCGACAACCTCGCCACCCTCGGACTCAGACAGCTCGTGACTACACCCACCCACGCCACCGGCCACACGCTAGACTCCATCTTTTCCGCAAGCCCACACGTCTCCTTCAACCACACCTCCGAACCCCACTGGACTGACCACCACTGCATCCACTTCACCTACAGGAAGCCCACCACGCACCACCGCACCGAACAAATGCCTCGCCGCTGCTGGAGCAGAGTCACCGAAGACCAGCTAACCACAACCCTCGCCCTGAGCCCACCCGCCGAACCCTCCGACACCGCCGCCCGCAACCTCAGACAGTGGATCGACGACTGCCCCAACACCCTCGCCCCGCTCAAGAATCCGCCCAACAGCCACACCAGCAAGAAAGCCACCTGGTTCACCGAAGACCTCCAGGCCTCCAAACAAACATGCCGAAAACTGGAGAAGATCTGGCTCCACGAACGGACAGAGGACAGCTACGCCGCCCACAAGAGCGCCACCCGCAGTCACCATCACCTCATCAGATCCGCCAAAAGGGCCTCACTCAAAGACCGCCTAGCACACAACAGCAAAGAGCTCTTCAACATCGTGAAGGAACTCTCCAACCCCAGCTCCAACACCAACGACATCCCGCCGTCGCAAGACCTGTGCGACTCACTGGCCACCTTCTTCCACCGCAAAATCGCCGACATCCATGACAGCTTCAACACCACGACCGCCCCAGCAACCACCGAGACCACTGCCCCCACAACCACCAACCGCCTGCTCTCCTGGACCAACATCAACGACGAGGACACCAGCGAGATCATGAGCACCATCCACTCCGGTTCACCGCTAGACCCGTGCCCTCACCACGTCTTCAACAAAGCCAGTACAGCCATCGCGCCCCATCTCCGGAAAATAATCAACATCTCCTTCGAGACAGCAACCTTCCCGGAAAGCTGGAAGCACGCCGAGATCACCGCCTTACTCAAGAAACCCAAGGCAGACCCCAAGGACCTCAAGAACTTCCGACCCATCTCTCTGCTCCCGTTCCCCACAAAGGCCACCGAGAAAATCGTCAACAAACAACTGACCCGCTACCTCGAGGAGAACAACATCCTGGACCCTTCCCAGTCCGGCTTCCGCAGCAACCACAGCACTGAAACCGCCCTCATCGCCGCCACCGATGACATCAGGACCCTGCTAGACAACAGAGAAACAGCAGCCCTCATCCTCCTGGACCTATCAGCCGCCTTCGACATGGTCTGCCACCACACACTACGAACACGCCTTCACGACGCCGGGATCCAAGAGAAGGCCCTGGACTGGACCACATCCTTCCTTTCCGGCAGAACACAAAGCGTCCGCCTCGCCCCCTTCCGATCCAAGGCCACCAAGATCATCTGCGGCGTACCCCAAGGCTCCTCCCTCAGCCCAACGCTGTTCAACATCTACATGGCACCCCTCGCCCACGTCGCCCGACAGCACAACCTCAACATCATCTCCTATGCCGACGACACCCAGCTGATCCTCTCCCTCACCAAAGACCCTCACACCGCCAAAGCCCACCTCCACGAAGGAATGAAGGCCGTCGCCGAATGGATGAGGACCAGCCGCCTGAAGCTGAACTCGGACAAGACGGAGGTCCTCATCCTTGGTTCCAACCCTTCAGCCTGGGACGACTCCTGGTGGCCGACATCACTGGGAACAGCCCTGACACCCACCGACCATGCACGCAACCTAGGGGTCATCCTCGACCCACCCTCTCCATGACTAAGCAGGTCAACGTCGTTTCCTCATCCTGCTTCAACACCCTCCGAATGCTCCGCAGGATCTTCAAGTGGATCCCCACCGAAACAAGAAAAACAGTCACCCAGGCCCTCGTCACCAGCAGGCTGGACTACGGAAATGCCCTCTATGCAGGAACGACGGCTAAGCTCCTGAGACGGCTGCAACGCATCCAGAACGCCTCTGCACGTCTTATCCTCGACATCCTCCGACGCAGCCACATCACACCCCACCTGAGAGACCTGCACTGGCTCCCTGTCAACAAGAGGATAACCTTCAAGCTCCTCACCCACGCACACAAAGCACTCCACAACTCCGGACCAGCCTACCTCAACAGACGACTCAGCTTCTACACCCCCACCCGCCAGCTCCGCTCCACCAGCCTCGCCCTCGCCACAGTCCCCCGCATCCGGAAAACGACCGCCGGCGGCAGATCCTTCTCCCACCTCGCCACCAAGACCTGGAACACCCTCCCCACCAACCTTCGGCAGACCCAAGACCTACTGGCCTTCAGAAGACTCCTCAAGACCTGGCTCTTTGATCAGTAGCAGCACCACCCCCCTCTTCCCCAGCGCCTTGAGACACTCGCGGGTATGTAGTGCACTTTATAAGTGACATGATTGATTGATTGATTGATTGATTTTCAGTGTACGTTTTCTCGAGGGACTGTCAGGGCGCAAGTTCCTCCCACGGGCGCGGAATCATGGGGTAGTGGTGGTTGTGGCGCCGCAAAGTCTCTGTACAGCCCTATGTCAGAGCACTGGAAATCACACCCACTGCAGGCCTCAGGGGTTTGTGAGCTTTGGCACTTGGTCTGTATTTTTTTTCTTCTCACTCCAGTATCGTTTTTCACAGAGTAACCCCTGGTGAAGAGAAGCACAAATAGCCCCCGACCGGGCCTCAATGCGCTACCAGCCAGATGCGGGAGTCTGCAGGACTCAGAGCAGCGCAGGCAGGGAAACACGACCACTCTGGGCCTCACCAGGCAGATCAGCAAGGCTGCGCGATTGCGGGCTGTTGCGCGCGTCGCACACACGTAGGCTGAAGCCGAGGGCTCCAGGGACCGCAGGAGCCACAGAACGGAAGCTGCACGGCAGGGACCACAGGCCTAGGCAGACACGTCTAGCAGCGCACAGACAGATACCGACCGCTCACCGTCAAAAAGCACACAGCGGGGCACTCCGCACTCACCAGCGCACCACGGCTCTCGCGGGCGGAACACCGGATGCACTCGGGCACCCCGGACAGCCGTCACCGAAGCTGGAGGCAGGTGAGGGCGCTTGCGGGTCGCCGGGACGGGACCACCCTCGTCGCCAGTTGTTCTGTTGTCAGTACTGGTAGCACCAGGGCTGCACGAGCACCCACGCTTGCACACGTGGGCCGCAGCAGGTAATGAAAGGGAGACAGACACTTAGTGGGATGCTGTCTGGATCTGACCCGGATGTCCGGTCATCATCCTTCTTTATTTGCTTCCCTACTTCCGCTGGCGTGTACCAACGGAGGACAATCGATAGGGTCCATCGGGGCACACCCCTTTTACATTCAATGTAGTGGGGTGCCCCTCTAAACATAACACTTGCCATCTAGATAAAAATAGCATTCTTTTAAAATTCATGACTCACAAGTTTTTATGCCCCATTCAGGGGCGTAACACAGGCCCCCGCAGCCCCAGCGGTGCGGGGGGCCCAAAGCTCCAGGGGGCCCCCTTAGAACAGTACCTTACAGTGCCACCCGACACCTACCTGATGAACGAGCACAGGGATCAGACAGCATGAGGACCAGAGCAGCTGTCTGTGTGGTTCCTGTGCTGCAGCCCTCAGGAGTCTACAGTCTGTGTTTGTTCTGTTTGTTGAACGCAGCCCTTCACTAGTAGAAGCAAAATGGATTTGGTGTCGTTTGTGGCGCAGGGAGCCAGTAAATGTCTGGATGTACAAATTGAGATCTGTCCCTGCTGGGCTTGAATTACAGCCTAGAAAGAAAGGCTGATATGAAGGACTGTTTTGTCTTTGCAGAGCACACCTGACTTTTTGGATTTAAGGACATGTGGCTGCTTTGCTGGATCACTGGCTTGCACGCCTCCATACTGCGGCCCGGTTTTACTTCTGGGAAACTACAGACCCCTGTCACTTTTCAAACATGTAAAAAAAGCATGTTTATCTTGCAATGTTTGGTGACTTACTTGTGTAGACTTACGTAATTGGGCAGCCACAGTTTCGAAGGTAAAATAATAGGCTATTTCAGGGCCAGTTTTAGCTCGCCACGGCGCTGAAATGTGCCTCGCTGCACGGATTTAATCCATTCTACTCGCGTCTGTGGTTAAGGACTGCTAAGCAGCACTGGATGTGCATAGTGTTTTTTTTATTCTACCTGAAGCCTGTCACTTTTATCACCTGTTTGCTGGTCAACTTTAGGTATCCAGTCAGTGGAGTCCGTTACTGCTGCATGGGTGACGTCCAGACTGACATGGAGCTTCTAAGGCGTGGAAATCAACCCCTCTTGTTAGCAGTACAGAATCACTACTAGACAGAAGCAGGGAAACTCTCCCTCCTCAAATAACCTTCCCCGAAGTGTGATGCTTATTTTGTGATCCGACCTAAGTACTAATATGTCTATTTGCAAAATAAGGAATCAGAGGCGGGTAACAGAATGACACGCCTAATTATTATTCAGGGGGCAGATTGCAAATTATGATTCCCTCGGTTTGGCTACCTTCAGTGATGGTGGCCTGTGTAGCAAAGCAGACCGTTAGAGGTGTGCGAAATTTACTTCATTTGCTTATGTGTAATTACGAGAAATTTAGGAAAGATTACTCAAAATGCAAAACTGGCATTTAGAGCTATATTTTAGTATGAAATGTGTCTTCATTTCCATTTTTGGCAAAAGGACATATTTGGTGCTAAAAATAGTGCAAAAAATGCAAGTGCTGCTAACAGCACTGACTCACATTCCTGTTGCTCTCGAAGTTCTCATGTGCTCGCACTAATTTTTTCTCGCAAACTGCATATAATTACTTACCGTGGAATAATAGCATAATTTCGGGAATTTTGAGTAACAAGCATAACATAAAATTACTGAAATTATGTGATACTACACCCGCATAACAAATTTTAACCACCACCCCTGTGAAAGAAGTTCAAAATGGATTTCTTTTTTCAAAGTAGCCCGAGTGGGCCTGGACCTCTTCCTACAGCTCCTGAAACTGCCACCATGAATCGCAAAGGGGAGAAGGATCCAAAGAGGACGACCCATTTGCTTTGGGGGTCAGTAACTTGTTAGTGGTTTGTGACCAGAATAAGTGTTGCAAACTATTGATACCTTTGTTACTGATTCGCAGTTAGGAATGGATGCCTCAGACCCACCCCTTCAAAATCAATAATCTGTAATCATTCCTAAAAACATTTCTGAACCGCTAAATGGGTTTAGAAAATTAGAAACATGTTTTTACCAGTCGCAAGCCCTCTGATTTAGTGAAGTGGGGGTTTTTCAACCAGTAAAACCCTTTATATATCTGGCCGAAAAATATGGATACCAATTTTAAAAGCTTGTGAGAAGCTTCTAGTCCCCAGATCGGACATTGATTCTACCAACCCTTTTCTATTTGACATGTACAGTGTTATTGATGTTGTCTATAAAATGTGAATCATATATTTTCAATATTGTGGTTGTTACTGCCATCTTGCGCTTTCAAAAATTATTTTTTCAACTAACGGATCTGAGGTACAGGGAGAATGCTGGTTTAAGGGATTTGTTCGGAATCACTGCAATTCGTCCATACTCTGCTTTCCTTAATAGACACATAGACATCAAGCATCAATCATCTTGTTGCAAATCATCTTCGCTTATTTTAGCATGGATAATATCTGATCTCAATTTCCAGTTGTATGTAATCTTGGCCACATATTTTCTGAATCCTGTCCTATTATTCTTACCATATAAATCTGGGGCTTCTGGCCACCCTCACTTCTCCATTCCAAATTCCTGCTCTTGTA
This sequence comes from Calotriton arnoldi, assembly GCA_963921515.1. NCBI lineage: Eukaryota > Metazoa > Chordata > Amphibia > Caudata > Salamandridae > Calotriton > Calotriton arnoldi. The sequence goes on from CAWUFW010001226.1 coordinate 1,070,692, forward strand.
TAATCCCACTACACTTGTCATGATGTGTCCACACAATACAACATGGCTGTTAATGGGGAGCGCCTCATTTTTAGAACATCTGCACTTAAGCGGCTAGCTGTTGTACTAAACACATGTTGTTTCATAGGGTTTTCACATTACTATTCTCCAAGGAATATGCCTCATTTTCCCGCTTCCCGTCACCCCGCATGTTGTTACAACGCGGTCATTGTAACAACATGCGGGGCGACGGTTTCGTGGTCAGGGTTGTTTACCTTCTCCAAGCAGTATGAGTTAAGAGCTATTTTTGCAGTGAAATAAAAAATTCAGTGAAGCCATATAATTAAATTTTTATCTTCATTGTTTTGTAAGGCTTCCCTAAAACGAGTTTCAGGTATTTTGGAGAGATCTGTGACCCTGGTGATTGGTAGCAACTCAACCAGGTTTAGATATACATCTTTTCAACTGCTAGATGTGTTTTACTTAATGATTACGATTGTGTAAGAAGTGCTATGGAACAGTGTAATTTCAGTGTGGATAACAAAATCCAGCATTCCCCTGATATCACAGGTCCGGAAGTAGAGTGTAGCTGGCTTACCAGTAAATAGATAAATATTTATACCCTTTAAATGAAACTTTCCTCTTCCTAATCTGTGTTCTTCAACCCACTTGTGAGTCAAAATTAGTGATTTAAAATAAGCCTGTAGATATTTTTATCTCAGTGCAGTTGATGTCGGCGAGTACAGTGCAGCCAGGTATTTTTGAATAAAAATATGTCTAATCTTAGTAGCACTTTTGCTACACTAGGCTTTTCCAATCAGTGTAGACATTGGCCCTGTGAATTATGTTGGCATGGAAGGAGACAACTGAAGTCCCTGGCCAGTCCTTTTCCTGCCATGAGATGTAGAACCTAAATCTTGGCCAGAAAACCGGAAAACTATCCATCAGACTCAATATGAATATTTTCCCAATGAACAAAAGACCCGACTGTAGGAGAAAAGCATTCTAGTACATTACACTGCCATCAAGATGATGGTAACTTGTGGGTGAACAAAAAGGGAAAGGTGGCTAGTAGTTCAGTTAGTGACAGAAACACTCCTCTCTAACTTCTCAGACACTCTCTCATCCCCACTTCCCACCTCCAGGCTGAATCACCTGTAATGACTGGTGTTAGGCACTGCCAGTTTGTCCTTTCTCCGGGTCGGTGTGTGACCTTAGAGGGTGCTACTTTTGTAAACCAGTCTTACCCCTCTTTAAAAAACTTGAAGTACACATTCAAAAATGTTAACCCGTGGTATTTTCAGAAGCCTGCTTTGCCTCGGCTTGGCATTACTGGACATGAGATCCAATACCCATCAGATTGGAAAAAAATGCTAAATGTTTTTTCTTCATCATAACCAACTGATGCTGATAGAATGATGCTACAAAACCCTACAAACCCTTCCCCGTCCACAGACACATTGAGTGTTGCTCTTCAGAGGGATCATTGTGCTATGTAGAAGGATTCTTTTAGAATAGTGCTTTTAAAATATTGCTGCCTCGAGGCATTACAGCACCTCATATAACCTCATACTACACGGTGGCACAATTCATGATAATAAATAAGTGATGGTATGATACCGGAGAACCCGGCTTATGCATCAGAAAATGGACCAGGCAAGGAACACCCCTGTGGCATCTCCTATATGGAGGGATTTCTTCTCCTTCTCCTCCACCCACTACTAGAGTGGTCTTCAGACATGGTACAGTACAACTAAAGCCCTGGGGTGTAAACATAAACTTTGCAAAGAAGCACCTTTATGGACCGTATATTGGCTCCGACAAGTGGCTGAACTTTGGGTGTTCTGACAATGGGACACCATAGGGATCTCCAAACTGGCGATGCCATGGCCAGGACAGTAATAAAGTCCTTTGCAATACTACAGTAAGAATTTGAAGTAAATCGCTCCCAATTTTTCAAATATTTACATTTGTAACATGCCCTGTGGCTCTAGATTAGGAGCATGGACGTGATTTAGGGATCACCAGGGGTCGCTGCTCCGACCATTGGCTTCCCCCTTGCGACCCCTGGCCCTGACTTTGTGCACCCCAGACCGCAGCGGTTGTGAAATCAGTGCCAGGAACGCTGGGACAGCTCGCCTTTATGGATGTTGGTTGTGTCTCCACTCTCCTTGTTTTCTATCTATAGAAAATGGAGTACAAATAGCAGTTATATGACAGCTGAGGTAAGTAAAAAAAACATTATTTTAAATGTATGCTGTGTGCGTGCTTACGGGTGAGTGTGTGTTTATGTGAGAGAGTGTATATTATTGAATGTGTATGTGTAAGCAGAGTGTGTTTATTTATGAATGTGTGTGTATGTGTAAGCACGTGTGTGAGTGAAAGTGAAGGCCAAAGGGCATGTGATGTTACTTCCGCTACCCCTAGCATGTTGGTGAATTGGCGTCCATGATTAGGGGCGACATGAAGACCTCCATAACTTTGACCCTTTAGAAGATAAACTCCCGACAGAAGAGTTCCAGATGCATACATTCTTGAAAATTTATGGAACATTAGTGAATACATTTCTTGACACCTTTTCCCCACCTCCATGAGGGGAGGGAGAGAGATCTAGGTTCGCTCTTCGAAGGCGATTGGAGGGAGGCATGTGCTTCCCTGGGAATCAGTCTTCGCATCACATTTTAGGATCATCCAACTAACTTACTTTCATTGTACATACCTTACCCAACAGAAATTGTGGGAAATGGGTCTGATGAGTTCCCTGCATAGCCACACATGGGGATTTTAAACATAGGGTCTGGGGTTGTGGGATGGTTGCTGCTTTTTGGAAAGGGCTCCTGCTGATGCTTGAAGAGGTGTTGGGCTGGTCGCATCCCAAGCACCCTAATTTCTATTGATATAGATAGAAACCGTTACAAACTCAGACTGTTACTGATTGGTCTCTTGGTTGCAAATGAAGAACCTTGCTCGAAACTGGACAGATGTTTGCCCTCCTCCATTGGAGCACTGGAAGAGGGGTATTAATTATTCCATGAATCTGGAAAGGCCAGTCTATATGGCCAAGTGGTGACACCAAAATCTGGAATGAATGGGCTCCTTATAGAGGAAGTGGACTGAGATCCCTGCCCAAAACATGTGGATGTTGAAACGCAGTGGCAAAACATTAACCCCTACAGCCCCCAACGTGCGGGCGGGCGGGGGGGTGGGCTCTGAGCTCCAGGGAGGCCCCTCCAGCACTGTGTGACACTGAGAGCTCCTGACTGGATCTGGAGGGTGGGGGCCCCCACCAGGAACTTTGCAGGGGGGTCCCCTTAAGTTTCGTTACGCCACTGGCCCCATTTCTTCTATAGCTCGCCGTTCCTCCAGCGTAATATTGCATGCAGTACTCTCCAAAATTCAATCTATAATGCAGGAAATTGGATTTTCTTCTTGATACTGACGTAGGACCCAGTAATCTAGACTTGATATTAATTTCATCACGATACCAGAGTATTCATTCAAAACCAAGCATTTATTTTTCAAGAAGCTATTAAGTTGTACAAAGCTGAAAAAAGGGGATTGGGCATTCCCGCCGGGCCGTAACGTTAACTCTACTTCAGCCCAGGATTTTATCCTCTGATTATAAAAAAAAATCTCATAATTAACACTATACCAAAGTCCTCCATGTTAATCAAAACCTTTGCTTCGGTCCGCTGATAAATATTACGAAGCATTGTTAAAAATTTATTGGGAAAACCAAACTTTGCTAGAATGGCAAGTAAAGCTTCCCAATTTACAAGATCGAAAGCTTTCTTACAATCGATTAGAACTGACGCCGCTCTAATATTCTTAACAGAAAAGTATTCACTGAATTAGGTAGCTTGTATTTGCTATCACAGACCTGCCTGCAATTAATCAATTTTGGTCTTTCCCAATCATTTTTGTGCCGCTGCCATTAGTCGTAATGGCATGATTTTAGTAAAGAGCCTGTAGTCAAAATTTAACAATAAGGCTATATGAATTAACAGCCAGAGGTAGCTTATATTGTTTTCAGAAAACATACTATCAATGCTTCTGTAAAGGATTTGGGAACCTCTACACCCTCCAATATTTGGTTGAACCGTTCTACCAAAAAGGGTAAGAGTTGCGGAGCAAATGTTTTATAAACCTCTATCGGAATACCATCATTCCCATATGCTTTTGCGTTTTTGCTAGCCTTCAGAGCTGTCTCTACCTTGGATAATGATATTCTCTCAATGAGAGTCTCCTGCTCCATCTGTGATAATTCAGGCAGTGCAAAAGAGTTAAGATAATGTGTGAGCTCAGCCGTAGATATTTGTTCGACTACTTGATACAGATCATGAAAGTGTTGATAAAATACCCTAGCTATCTCTTGTTTACTGCCAGTTTGATTTTAGTAGATGGATCAATAATCGAATAGATGTAACTTTCACAGGTTTTAAACTTAGTGGACCATACCAGGAGCCTGCCATACCTGTTGGCTTTTTCCATGCACTGCCAGCTGGAAGATTTTTGTATTACATATCTCCTCTGCGTTATAAAAGTCTCTAAGATTTCGTGAGGCCTTGTCCAGTTCTCAATGTCTCCCAGCTAGCTCACCACTAATATATCTAAGACCTTTACAACTTCTGAGGCCTTTTCCAGGGCCATTTGAAGCTTGTGCATTTTCCTTGAGTGATCTTGGTTTAGTTTCGCCCACCCTCTAAATGTAGCCTTAAAGGCCTCCCAAACTACACAACTTGAAGCAGTATTTTGGGTTCTCTCAAATAACTCAGCAATCTGAACCTTGATATCCTCCCCCAGATCTTATTAGCCAGTAGCATTCTGTCAATCTGCCATCGTCACCTAGAGCCTCATTCAAAGCCTATATTGATCTCCACTGAGACCACAGAATGATCCGTAAAAGCATTTGTAATGATTGCAGTAGAACCTCTGTTTACCCTAGATGAAATCAGAAAAATGTCTAGACGAGACCCAGTGTGAAACCGCCTTAAGCAACAGGTAAACCTTTTAGTTACGGGATGATCAAGATGCCACGGGTCAATTAATGCAAAATGCTGTTTAAAGACAGAAATTAATGCTGCAATCTTTGGTTTTGTTTGTTTTTGTGGCCAATTTGAAGGATCTAGTTTAACATTTTGGATATAATTAAAATCTCCACCTAGTATTATGGGACCTTCCATTTCCAGTGAAAGTTTATAAATCTGGGTCAAGGCCTCTGTGTCTTCCTCAATTGGAACAAAGTAATTCAGCATATTAAGATATAGACTCACTACTGAGACCTTCACTGTAAGACCTTGCATCCTTGGCTTGGTTTCACCAGACTTTTTGCCTTCTGACCTCCTGTTTTGCTGATTTCGTTTTTCTGGCTTTAGGATTCTCGGCATTTTACCAATGATAACCAGTACTAAAGTGCATATACTCTGTTCTCTAAACATGGAAACACTGGCTTATCCATAATTGGCACATTTAATTTACCTATAAGTCCCTAATAAAGTGCACTATATATACCCTGGGCCTGTAAATTAAATGCTACTAGTGGACCTGCAGCACTGATTCTGCCACCCACTAAGTAGCCCTTTAAACATGGCTCAGGCCTGCCACTGCAGAGCCTTTGTGTGCAGTTTTAAAATACAGATACAAAACAAAGGGCCCAGCCTCATGTAATGTGGAGTTGGTGGTTCCTTATGTTCCTTTACTTAAAGGAAAAACATAAAGTTTTTCGTAAAACCCTCACCCACCAGGGCTACCCCTTGGTGGCATGCTTCATCATAGGGTCCTTCCCGTTCCGCTACGGAACGGGGCGTGCTGCGACCTAGCAAATTACGCGGGAGCACTGAAAATTATGACTATGTGAGGCAGTTGATTCTGCTCGGGAGGAGTTCGGTAAAGGAAGGTGCGTGTTTAAAAATACCTGGCTGGTGGGTGATACTACCTTTATTCTGACCCCCAATCGGTATGGTTAAAAACAGGGGAAAAATTTAGGACTTGTGGGTTTTATTGTACCTAAGTCCTAACGGTCGACATGTTTCTAGCTTACCCCTATGGCTATTCTTCAGGACCTAGTATTTTTTAGTATACCTAGTTTTACTCCTACTGTAGGTTTACTAAACCAAACTCAAAAAACGTGCTTCATTCGCACATTCATACATAAATATCCAGGTGCAGTACTAGTTTAATACCACCTGGTAATCCTACTGAAAACAATTTTTCTCGGTCAATGCCTTAGGTATACTAAAAAATACTAGGTCCTGAAGAATAGCCATAGGGGTAGGCTAGAAACATGTTGACCGTTAGGACTTAGGAACTACCAACTCCACATTACATGAGGCTGGGTCCTTTGTTTTGTATCTGTACATTGAGCCTTGGAGGGTGGCCCCAGCCCAGATATCCTCTAACTCCCCCCTTTTTTTGTGTATACTGCAGTTTTAAAATGTCATTTCGACCTGGCAAGTTAACTTTCTTGCAAGGCCCAAACCTTCCTTTTTATTACATATAAGTCACCACTAAGAAAGGCCCTAGGTAGCCCCATGGGCAGGGTGCAATGCATTTAAAAAGTAGGACATGTACTTTTAAGTTTTACATGTCCTGGTAGTGAAATACACTTCAATTCATTTTTTACTACTGTAAGGCCGATCTCTCCCATAGGTTAACATTTGGATTGCGTTCAACACCTTTTAAGTGTAATTTCCCATTGGGCAAGCCTTGCCGCTCGTTGAGAGGGCTCTGCCGGCCGCAACAAAATCCGAAATAATCCTGCTACTAAGCGTGCTTGCAACTGACCGTAAAAGCAAGCCGAAAGAGTGTGGTGGTGGTGAACATTGGCAGAGGACCGAGATGTTGCTGTAGACCTGCGAACGCCGGCGAACTTGGAGGGAGACTGCAGTGGCGTTGGAGGCCTGGCTCCGCGGCCCGCAGGGGCTGCCTGGACGTGCGCTGCTACGGCGCGGCCACTGTTCACATCCGCAGCTGAGGGCGAAGAGACACTGGCCCCCCGGTCGGCAGCGCCTGGGCTGGCTCTGCCGGGACAGCGGTTGGGGCTGGGCGCTGCAGGCGAACTCCCCACATCGCCCTGAGTGTGGGGCCGGGCCGAGCTGAGCCTGACGCATGACCCTGACGAGTTGGCGGAAGTAAGATTGGAGGAGCGCTCGTGGATCAAGGGGCCACCAACATTGACCTGAGGTGAGCGGTCGAAATCTATGCAGAGTGTATTCACAGTGCAGAACTCAATGCAGGATCAGACCCTACCGACTCGCGCTGAGGGGATGTATTGGGGGCAGCTCCGGGCCGAGTGCGCCAAGGCCCTACATGCGGTGTGATGCCCCGGGTGAGGTACGAGTGTTTCAGGGGGTCCGCAGCCCTTCGGAATTGGCCTGGGCACAGAGAACCACAAGTTAAGACTGCACATGCATCTTGTAAACAGAAATAACGGCCGCTCAGATAGGTGCTGAAGTACAGGGTGAAAGGATTCGCCTGCGCGCGGGCCTGTACATGGCCGCCCCGCTTTAATAGGAAACTGGAGATTGCCGACGGAGTACAGTAGCGGCACACTGCTGCAGGCCCCGCTGGAGTATTGGGTTGATGCGAGGTGCTTGACCGTCGGCTGAGGCATAGTTCACCCTTAAAATCCTGCAGGAGGATCGGCGTCACCCCCCGGGTTGAACACTGGCTGCTCTGCGTTGCCTGGCGTGATCCCTTGGGGCCCACACGTTTTGGCAGTGCGGTAAGAACCGCGACTGGAGTAGATTCTTGGGGGGACAGGCCCCCCCCCGGCCCCAGAAGGGAAAAACCCATAAGGCTCATCCGTGCCAACCTGAGGATCTGCTAAGGGGCGAAGCGGGTCTCAGATACCATCACTGGGCAACGGCACAAACTCCTTCGGGGGAGGATCTCATGGCATTCGGAAGACCTCGTTACACACTGCTAATCCTGACTTGGTAGCTCGGAGAGTCATGGGCAAACATGATGCTAAACAAACAAAACTCCCTTTTGAACACAAAAGACTCACCCGCAACAGAGATGATGAGGCAGACACTGATACAGAGTCAAGTGTAAAAGAAGGTGCAGAAGGCAGCAGTGACGATCTCCGCGCCCTACTACTCAACATGAAATCCAGTTTAAAAACCATTGATAATAAGCTGGACCTACTTACCTCAACGTTGGACCAGGTAAAGAAACAGGTGCACACCCATGAAACTTGCCTGGACCAGTTAGACAACCACTGTACTGAGATACACGAGTTCCAACTTGAAACTAAAGAACAACTGCTTCATATGGACAAAGTGCTTAACATTATCAGAGCCAAGAACGATGACTTAGAGGCCCGCTCCCGCAGAAATGATCTCCGAATTACGGGCATCCTGGAAACTACAGCAATTGCGAAGATGGAAACGTTTGTGGAGGAACTGCTGCGAGAACTTTTTGGCCCTGGACTGTCAGCGTTGTTCACAGTGGAAAGGGCGCATCGGTCACTGAGACCCAGACCGCCGGTCGGGGCCACGCCAAGACCGATTATAGCACGTATATTGAACTATCGTGATCGGGACACTATCCTTCGCCTGGCCAGGGAGAGAGGAAACATTAACTATAAAGGGAACAACATCTCCATATACCCGGACTTCACTCCAGCTGTTCAGGCAGCTAGGTGAGAATTTGTGCCAGTCAAACAGATTCTACATCAAGCAGAAATATTGTATGCTCTGCTGTACCCGGCTAAGCTGAAAATCAACCACGAAGGGGTTGTTCATCACTTCACGGATGCCAAATCGGCCATGAAGTTTGGTAAGCACATTGGGAGCCCAAAAAGAACAGCGAAGACATCCTCAAATGGTCCCCCCCGATACTGGATTCAGTGACAATGATTGATCCGTAGTGCCATGCACTGCCAGGTATTTTTATAAGCTATCTGCACTGTAATGGTCCACGCCATGTTGGTTATCTGATCGTAGCAATACAGTCGCGGGCTGTGGCCACATCTAATGCACTACATCAAAAGTTCAGTTGTTAGGTTCTCACATACAAGTGCGGCCACCCAGCCGCAAGGCGGGGCTATAAGCCGGTACAGTCATGCCCTCAGGGAGAACTACCATTACTTATCCCCAGGCACGTGTACGGGACATAACACACAGTTTGTTTGTAGGGGAGGGATTTTATGCTCAACCTAATTGGGGGGTTGGAGTGGTTGGGGGAGGGACAGGTTTGTTAAGTTGGTTAACCAGGACAGCACGACATTACATTAGTTGAGCACTAGAAGCAATGAGTCTTGTTTTACATAAAGCCTTACCCGTGCACCACGCTCACATACATGTGTGGGCACCGTACAACAGCACCCTGCATTACCTTAGGAAAACAGCTAGACAAAGCCAGACACCGAAATATATGATTATTAAAACCACCTGGCTATGACAGCTTACAATCTCCTTACATGGAATATTAGGGGGTTAAATAACTATCGCAAATCCAGACTTATCCAATCCTACCTAGTCAGACATAATATCGACATATGCTTCCTCCAAGAAACACACTTAAATAGCACCTCACATGCCAAGCTACACAGTAGAGGCTGGGGATCCATCTACTCCTCTATTTACTCCAATTTTGCCAGAGGGGTGTCCATACTGATTAGACGCAGATTAGCCTGGACACTGACTGTGTCGCATATCGATCCAGAAGGAAGATATGTGATTTTAGGAGGTAAACTGGGTATGGTGCATGTAACCTTGGCGGCGATATATGGTCCAAACATGGACAAGCCGGAATTCTTTGACGAAATATGGGCAAAAATAAACACGGTGGGATACAACACCATATTATGGGGGGGAGACTTTAACGCCCTGGTGGATGATGCCATGGACAGGAAGTGAGGGTCCCGTAAGTTACACCCGAGATCAAACACTGCTCTTAATGATATCATTGCTGAGGGAGGCTTGACGGACGTATGGAGACAGAGACACCCTTCGGTGACTGAGGGCACTTGCATCACTGCTCACCACCACGCCTGGTCGTGATTAGATTTCTGGCTGGTGTCCCCAGACGTTGCAGCCTGGACTACAGCTATACAACACCTGCCCAGGACGCTATCGGACCACGCCTGATCCGTCTGCAACTGTCCATACCAGACGGTCCACCGAAAGCGGCTAGCTGGAGACTGCACCATATGCCTTCACAGACACAATATTTAGGGAAGAATTTAGGGGGGATATAGTAGAATATTTGTCCATCAACTCTGGCTTGGTGCAAACACAGGCTACGTTGTGGGAAGCTTTCAAAGCTGTAATTCAAGGGAAATGTATATCCAGACAAGCTGGAGTATTAAAATCCATTAGACAAACTCTTAATAAACTGGAAACCAACATCAGAGACCTAGAGTCACAATACTTTAGCACAGAGGACACAAAAATATTGGGAGTAATTAGAGATAATATCTCAGAATACGAAGAGGAGGCCGTCAGGGAGGTGAAGTTCCTGGGTAAATATGCCTAAGCCCGTCGGTATGGAGAGGGAGACAGGCCTGGCAGGACTCTAGCCAACACCCTACGCACACCCAATACTGAATCGTTCATCTCAGAAATCCTAGATGATAATCGAGACTTGGTTAGAGGTCCTAAAGAAATACTGGACCAATTTACAAAATATTACTCCACACTGTACTCTTCCTCCTCTTGTACGGTTCCTGAGGAACTTCAGTCCTATTTGGACTCAATTGAACTGCTGTGGCTGAGTAGGGGTCATAGGGCCTACTTGGACGAACCCTTCATGGTGGAGGACATCACGCAAGTGATCAATGGCCTCCCCTCTGGCAAGGCTCCCGGCTCAGATGGGTTGACGGCAGCGCTCTATAAAACCTATGCAGATTTACTAGTGCCTCAACTCCTGTCTTTATATGAGGAAGCTTAGGAGACTGGGATGTTCCCTCCCATAATGACAGAAGCAATAATATTGTCATTGCTTAAACCTGGGAAACCTCTGAACAAAAGAGACTCGTATCGCCCCCTCTCACTGCTCAATATTGACACCAAAATCTATGCTAAACTCCTTGCAACAGACTACAGCCCCTGCTCCCTCTGATTGCTAGGCCTGACAAATCTGGCTTTATTCCTGGTAGGTCCACAGCACACAACCTCCGCACCTTCTTTGCAGTGCTTCACTATTAAGATCCTCAATTCCCAGCTCTAGCAGCGCTCCTGGACGCCACTAAGGCTTTCGATTCATTCGAATGGAAATACTTGTTCATTATACTAGCAAGGCTGGGATTCAGCCTGACCCACATAAACCAGATAAAACTACTTTATTCATCACCCACTGCTAAACTTAGATTAAATGGCTTGATCTCCCTCCAGCTATTTATCACCCGTGGCACTAGACAAGGATGCCCCTTGTCCCCTTTACTTTTTGCTATTGCCATGGAGCCGCTGGCTGCGATACTTAGACAACATCATGCGGCCGGGGGAATGGGATTCACTTCCCATGGTATCGTCTCGCTATACGCAGATGACATAACTCTATATATTAATAACCCTGTGGACAACTTGAACCCAGTGCTGCGCGTGATCCTAAGATTTGGGGGGCTATCTGGCATACAGATTAACTGGGCAAAATCTGTCCTGTTCCCATTAACGACAAGCATCTTACCTCACCAACTAGATTACCCCCTTCAATGGGCCGATGGTCCTGTGCGGTATTTGGGAATATGGCTTAGCCAGAATATACAAGAGCTATGGGATGCAAATTATGGCAAAGCAGTGACATGGTTAGAGAACAAAATCAAGACCTGGTCTAACTGGCAGGGCGTATAGCGATTGCCAAAATGATAGTCCTGCCTAAATTTTTATATCTGTTCATAAACCTCCCCCTCCCACGTACACAGGCCTTTTTCAAAACAATGCACTCCCTGATGGTGTCCTTAGTGTGGGCCGGAAAACAAGCTAGTGTATCATTGGAACTCATGACCCTCCCCTTGGCGCAGGGTGGCTTGGGTGAGCCAGATATCCCGCTGTACGCCTACTGTGCACAAGCCCATTTTTGCATCATTGGGTTCACCCCACACCATTCCAGCCGCATGTTGCGGTCGAGGCTGATAGAGCTGCGCCGACTCCACTCCTAGTAATCTAACAACGACACAATTGCCAATACTGATGCTTATTATACTGATTTCTTCAACCAATCACACGTGACACTCATAGTGACTAAAAAAAATACATTTTTATTTTTGTTTCTTAAGAACTTTTAGGGATTCAATTTCATCAAGAAAACTTTAACCGTTCATGTTATTAGTCCAATGAACAATTCTAACGATTTTACATGAACCACATAAAATTCCACACATATATAACATTAATCTTAAATCACATGTATGACGCAACACTAAACATCACATTTGACAGAGAACTTAATACATGAGCAAGCTCAGGTTCCAAACTTACAAAACCCATAAAGAAATGACACAAATGAAGAAGAAGAAAAGAAAGGAAGCCCAAAAAGGGGAGGTTGAAAAATTGTTGAAAAACAGTCTTCAGGTTTTTAAAGAACAACACAACCCCATTGGGGACACTTGCCAAACCGTGTAATATACAGGTACCCAAAAACAATTATGTCCATACGTATCTACAAAATTTTTAACAAACAATTCATAAGAAAAAGGTTAACCCGATAATCAATTTTTAAGATTCACTTGTTTGGACAAAAAGAAAAGGTCGACGCATTTCGAACCCCTGATGAACCTTGGGCGGGGTTCTCCTCAGGACCTGGAACGCAAAAGAGCTAGAAAAAACAAAAAGAAAGGGGTGCTTGTGTTATCACTTATCCAATCATTTCACCAAGCACTCCAAATCTTATTTCTTCTGTTTCTGATTTACCTTGTGTGAAGATTCTTTCACGGCACGTTCTGTGCCACTTTTACATGGGACGACTGTAGATGAAAGTACTATAAAAAGAAGGAAGGCAAGGGGAGGACTCTGTCAATGATATAAAAATTCTCATACCGGAGGAAAGGGGGGGAAATACTGTTGAGTCGTTGAAGCACTTACTTTGCCGTAACTCAAGGTGCGGGACGGTGGCTCGCATCAAACCATCTTCAATCACATGTTTCTGATGCTGGTGGAGACGGCGCTTTTTTGTTGGTTCGTCTTGAAAGGGGGAGGGGGGGAAAGGAAGAATTAAGAAGAAAGGGGTCATGAATGGCTTGTCCAGAGCCAATTGGGTTTTATTCAATAGTGTAAAAGGCAGTATCTTCATACCTATAGAAAACGGTTTCTATCCTGGGCTGAAGTCTCTTGTGTGCCTGTCTATATCGGAGGCAGGAAACCTTTTGTTTATATTGTCGTATCTTCTAAAATGAGTAGAACACAAGACATCCTCGTGTGAGAGAAGTCCGGAACGTGATTCTTTTAAAAGGGAGAGGAAAAGGAGCAAAATCTTTGAAGTTCACATACCTAATTATGCAATATCCAGAATGCCGTATGCAGAACGGTCGCCGTCCGTGTCTCCTAGCCAGCACGGTAAAGCTGTTTCCTGTTTGGTTGGACGTAGCATACTTTTGACGGCAACTACGTGTGCGTGCTGAAGTGTCACGTGACCACGTTTACTTGTAACGTCCATGTCCAAAACTTTATTGTTTCCCTTGGGATGCATTTAAAAAAATGGTGAAGAAAAGGAGGGGAATTGTGTTTTTTTTTTAAAAAAGAAGAGAAACGAACTTCTCAGTTACATAAAAAAAGTCCACAGAGGAAGTATCTTTAAAACTGATGTAGAAAGCGTTTGCTTTATCATTCGTATCCTACTTAGTTCCATCAATATCAACAGAAAAGGATGTGTCCATACATCTGATGTTAATTCAAAGAATATCAGCAGTAATGTTGCAGCATGGGATCTGTAGGCAAAAGAGTTTATCATAGATTGTAGATTTCAGATAACTCATTTAACCCGTCCAAGGCAGTGTTAAATTTCACAATCAACATTGCTTCTCTTTGCATCAATAGTCTATCCATGTCTCCACACCGTGGATCCTTCTCAATTTTTGATAAGACAGTCCACTTCAACTCATTTACAGTATGCTTGTTAAGTACCGAATGATTAACTAATGGTGCATTGGGTGTTTTTTTACGGATCCTGGACATGCGTTGTATTATTCGCTGACGTGCTTCTTGATTTGTCTTGCCAATGTAAAGCTTAAAACATGGGCACAAAATGCCATAAACTACGTTCTTTGTTTTACAATTGGAGAAAACATCATGTTTCCATTTGATGTTTTTAAAACAAAAAAACGATCCTTCAATCGTTTGAGGGCAGCACACACAGGTGCCACATTTATGATGTCCAATGATAGGTGGTAAGCTAAGTTGTGCCCTTAGTGTGCTCCTGTTAGCTGGTTTTGGTACAGCTGCACGGATGATTTGGTTGCCAACGCTTTTGTCCTTTTTGAGGGCAAACAAGGGTCTACTAAAAGACTTATGTACCTTCTGGACCAAATGCCAGTTTTGATTAATCACCTTCTTTAGAAAATTCGTGCGAGGGCAAAAAGTCGTCACACATACAAGGCGTTCGATACTATTTTTTTCTTTTCTGTGTAGAAGAGCTTTTCTTGGCATCCACCATGCGCGTTTCATGGCGTGTTTTAGAAGTTTCCTGGGATAACCATGTGTCTTTAGTTTCTCCAACAAATTATTCGCGTGGGGCATGTATTCAGTTTTTAATGTACAATTGCGCTTAATCCTGAGGAACTGTCCGAAGGGGAGGTTATCACGCAACCTGCGTGGGTGGTGACTTGTATAATGCAAAGCTTTGTTTCTATCCGTCGGTTTTTTATGCAATGTTGTGATGAGTATACCATGGGAAGCATAAATCTCCACGTCCAAGAATGTCATCCTGCTGGAACTGTAATTTAAACTGAATTTGATGTCTGGTGTGCGTTCGTTCAACCAAGCGTGAAATGCCACTAGGTCAGTTGCCGCTCCGTTCCATATTAGGAAAACATCGTCGATGTAACGTACCCAGTTTAAAATTTGGACAGAAAAAGGGTTTTTGTTGTAGACAAATCTCTCCTCGAATTTAGCCATGTATAACACGGCCAATTCTGGCGCAAAGGGACAACCCATGGCGGTCCCTTTGATCTGTAAATAGTAGTCATTGTCAAACTTGAAATAATTATTTTTAAGTGCAAAACTAGCTAGTTGCATTATGAATTCACTGGGAACCCTAACCGGTCTTGGTCTTTGCTCCAGGAAAGTTTCAATTGCGCTTAATCCATCTTCTTGGGGTATCTGGGTGTATAGGGACACCACGTCTAAAGTAACCAGAAGTTGAATACTGGATGTAAAATCTTGTGTTTCCATTCTGTTTATAAAATCAGTGGTGTCCTGGAGGTAGGAAGGCACCTTTTCAAGGAAGGGCTTTAGAAAGAAATCAACGTACTTAGATATGGGCTCCAATATTGATCCACAACCGGACACAATGGGTCGACCGGGTGGATGGGTTTCACTTTTATGAATTTTGTTTAAAAAACCAAATTTCTTTGGTCCGATTATTCCTTATCTCAAAGGCATCTTTAAGAAGTGCCATGAGTTCACCCTGAATTTCCAGGGTTGGATCCTTCTCAATTCTCCGATAACATTATGTGTCCTGTAGCTGTCTTAGGACCTCTGTATGATAGTCTGCAGTGCTCATAACCACAATTGAGCCACCCTTGTCCGCCGGTTTTATTATTATCGAATTATCAGACTTAAGTGAAGATATTGCCTCTTTTTCAACTTTAGTGGCACTATATCAGCCATACAAACTCCCCCGGGACAAAATAGATACGGTTGAGACGTTGCGATGGGGCTGGGAAGGCCTGCAAAAAAGAGCCAAGCTAGAGGTTTTGTATGCCCCCTCAATGTTATTGGCACATAACCCACAGCAGCCACCGATGGAAGACAATGGGAATGTATCTTTGGCTAATAGACTAGTTATGAACACATTTTCGGAGCTGTATCCAGGTGACACCTTTCGACCCCCTCCCACTGAGGAACAGGGTGCAGTACCTAAAATCTCTGAACTGTTTCTATATTACTGTGTAAAAGCGTCTTGTCATCAGGTGCACACCACATTTCCCAACCCGCCACCCACACTGCACGCCCTTGAGCAAATACTGGCTGGTCCATCGCTGTGCAGGCTCATCACGCAGCTATATAGCACTATGCAAAACACATTTCCAGTAACAAAGCCCAAAGCACTACAGGATTGGAACACTGAAATTAACCCGCCACTCTCAGATGAGCAATGGAAATTCTGTTGTGGCCAACTAAGGATGCTATCCCCAAACTACAAATTACGCTTGAAACATTTCAAATATTTGCATAGATTCTACAGAACCCCTACCTAACTGCACCGCATGGGCCTGAGGCCAAATGCTGACTGCTGGAGATGCAGGGCTGAATCAGCAACCTTTTTGCATCTAGCTTGGGAATGCCCTCCCATAGTGAAATACTGGGTAGACATATTCAATATTGTAGGGGAGGTCTTGAGCGTATCAGTGGTACCCAGACCGCTGATAGGATTATTGGGGTATGTGAAGGAGACCCCAGCTGACACACGGAAATTACACGCCATGCTACTATTATTGGCTAAACGCAGGGTGGCCATACACTGGGGGAAACCACAAGCCCCATCTGTCAAAGTTTGGCTGCGAGACATCATCTATTGCCAAACTCAGCTCTCAACATTTTGGGAACTTATGCCCACAGCATCTAGGTCCAAAATCATTTGGAGTCCTATATTAGAATGGATATGTTTAAATCAATCTGAGACCGCTGGCGAAGCACCCCCTGACGCCACAGACATCTGTGTATGACACCCAACTTTGAGCATAATGATCTGGGTTGAGATGCTGTAAAAACAAGTGTGAGCTGGTGGGTTAGATGGGTAGTATGTGCCTCCACTACAACTAGGCTGGAACACATTGTTAATGCAAATGTATGTTATTGCTTCCTAATAACTATGCAACGCAGCTGTCCAAACTTTTTGTATTGGTTTAAGTTTGGTGTAAGTATATTGACATAATGCGCATTCAGCAGAAATGTGTATTTCTGTAATTTGATATGTACGTGAAAATGCCAATAAATAATATTTTTATTTTTAAAGTGTAATTTCCCATTGAAAGCAGATAGAGATTTGGAGTTTGGTGTCTCTGGACTCCCAATTTAAAAATATAACTTATGGTGAAGTTGTTTTTTAAGTTGCAAGTCTGAAAATGCCACTTTTAGAAAGTTGGTGTTTTCTAACTTTACCCATTCTGTGTCTCGGCCTGCCTCTGAATATATGCCTGGGTTGACAGCTAGTCCCTCTAGACAGTCACACAGAGGGAGAAGGGGTGTGGCATTTGCATCCTGATGGCCCATCACCAGGCTGATGGGTCTTCCTGAGGTAGATTGGGAGGGAGGAGCTGGTACTTGCACCTGAATAGGGATGTGCCTGTCCCTACACAAAGGGCTGCATACCCCCTATAGTGTGTCTGGAGCCAGGGCAGGAAAGGTTGGGACCTTTTGATCTTCAAAGGCCTCTTTGATGTGTTCCCCACTTCAAAGGTACATTTGGGTATAAGTATTGGACCCCTGACACAACCAAATCAGAACTTTGCTGGAACCAAGGGCATTCTGCCTGGAAGAAGAGCTGCTATGCTGTAGGACGGACTGCCACTCTACTACTGTCTCTGCTGTGTTGGCCTGCTGCCTGCTGATTGATGTGCTACAGGAGGGACTGCCACTTTTCAACTTGCTCTGCTGTGTTGGCCTGCTGCCTGCTGCTTCTTGCCTGGGAGTCCCAGGGACACAAAAGACTTCTTGCAACTCTTCTGGTGCTGCTGGACTCTGCCATCTGTGAGTCCCACCCTTGCCTGTGCTGCCCCGCTCCAGTCCTGGACCTCAGAAGTGGGTTTTGCAGCTGTTTTAACCCTGGATGTCGGTGCAGCAGCGGCTTTGCGACAATTGGCACCAACACATCGCCCTACGACGCCGACACAGCGGCTGCTCGACAACAGTATTTTCACCGCCAATGCGGCTCGATGACAACAGTGATCAACGATGAAGCCCCATGATGATGACAGCCTGCGTGGCTGGACGACGACGCAGGGCCTGCAGTTCAGCGGAGCTCGACGACGATGGGGGACCCCCACTGCGTGGCTCGACGACGATGCAGCAGGCTCTTGACGTCAACACGTGCTCCACCCACGGTATTTCTTCAGCTGGACCTGTCTGGGTCCTGTAGCCAGCCTGCCCTGCATCGCAGTCAGTCTGAACTTTGGATTTGCACCGGTCCCTCGCAACGTCTAATAACCTTTTGACGGGTAGCGACTTTGAAACGCTGTTTTCACATTTAATCTTTAAAAATTCATCTCTTGAGTTCTATTTATTGTATTTTTGTTGTTTTGGTCTTGTTTTAATCCGATACATATTCTCTATTTTTCTAAAGTAGTGTGGAGTCTTTTTGTGGTATTTTCACTGGTTTACTGTAATTTAAGTGTTGCACAAATACTTTACACATTGCCTCTTAAGTTAAGCCTGACTGCTCTGTGTCAAGCTACCAGAGGGTGAGCACAGGTTAATTTAGGGTGTGTATCTGACTCACCCTGCCTAGAGTGGTGGTTCCTACCTGGACAGGGTACATACCTCTGATATATGAAATACGGTGCATTCCTGTCATTTCTTCCAGTGCTGGTGCACAATATGTTGCTAGCACCAATGCAGGCACCCTTACACCATGGTGCAAGGGTGTCTGCTTTGCATGCAGGATTGTTATTATGCAGGAAAGGTAAACCATCCTGCACAAAAACAGTCCAGAGAGACGTTTTCTTCTTTCTATGTGTGCTCCAGAATACAGCACATATAAAAAGAGGTAAAAACGAGGAGAAATAAAAATATTTCTCCTCATTACGCCTGCTCTGGGGAGGCATAAGGTTTTAACGCTGGCCCACGTTTACATGATTAGGTAAATCTGGGGCAGTGTCAAAATCCATGGGTATTACGTGGGAAAACCCACTGCAACACCGATGGAACACCTCGCTGGCGCAGAGTAAGATAATGTAGCGACTTGCACTGCGCTGTCTTAGTCCATATCGATGAGGCCATGCAAAGCCACACAAAGGGGCTTTGCATGGCATCATAGATATGGTTGAGATGTTTGCACCACCGGAGTGTCAGAAAAAGTGACACTCCGGTGGTGCAAGAGTCTGATTAATACGCCCCTCCATTTCTAACACTGACCCAGATCCATCTACCCTTGTCGTCCCTTTTGATGTCCATGACATTCCAATTTAAACTTCTAGATAGATAGATCACAACCCCCCTTATTGCTGCACAAGAAGATGCAAAGAATGCATCTGAAAACCCTTGAAGGGCCCATACCTTCGGATAATTGTTTTTTAAATGGGTCTTTTGTAAAAAATTCACATCAGCTTTTAAAGATGTAACCAATTCATAATTGACCCAAACATCTGCTTATTGAGAATCACATTAGCGTTACATGTTGCAATCGTAATCATTTGCATCATCAAGCCAGTCCTTAAGTATGCCATTCATATCTTCCCTATAAACTTTATTCAATGTCATTCTGTTTGATCAAAACATACCAAGTATGATACTCTTTTTTCCCGTGTTATTCACCATGTGCAAACTCTTGACACCCCCTCCAATTCCCCTCGCTTCTGCCTCTTCCCCTAGTGAACGACTTCCAAAGGGAGACCTACCCTCTGCGCCCTGTGAATCCCCCATATCTCAGCTGGCACCCTGTTCCTGCACCTAGGTTGCTCCTACCCTTCCGCAGGGTTGTGGATAGGCAGCCCCCCACTCTGAACCCTTCTCTTAACATTAATTTTTTTTCTTTGCTAATTCATTATCACGCTATAAGATACAGTTGTCAAATCAGGTTTAAGTTATACTGGCATTTCCCCCCTTGTTGACAGTGTCAGCTGACTTTAGGATTGTTGACAACAATGTCCATGCATCTCCAACATCAGAAAAAACATGGACCTCTATTTTATACAAAATATTGAGCTTTGACTGTATGATCAGCAAGGCCTGGGCACCACCCAATTTGAAATGACTCAAAAGGCCTTAAAACTTCTTCCGTCTTCAATCTGCTGTTCTTTTTTTAAACAGATTTTATTGATTTTAAATGACATAAACTATTAAACATTTCTGGTAAATCCGAAGTATATGATGGTACAGTTGTTGTTATAGTTTTACCAGTACTGCACCAAGACTGCTGACCCACCCAACGATCCCACCCGCCTGTACCATCGTGCCTCCTGATATCAGCGCTCAATGATGGTGTAGGCTAGATGTGATCTAGTGTTCCCCATTAATCTCAATGGCCATCAAGGGTCTCTGCAACCATCGAGGAACTAGTCCTTGTGCGATATGCATGACCTTTGGTGTGGTGGGGGTGCTCAGAATCTATGATATAAGTATCCTTTATTGGGGGGTTCCAGCCGGGGTCCCCGAAGGGGAGGGATCAGGGCGCTTCACACTATCCATTATTGTTTCCCAGCCTCTGGCCATTTCCATTGAGCCCGGCCACCTCCAGCCTCTTTCAACAGCACTGCTCTTTCATAGCCAACCCATTTCTTGACTTCCCTTTGCCATATTCCCACCTGGGGACCATCCTGAGCTTCTTATAACTGATGTTATTGACATATCATAAAGAACACTAAGGGCCATATTACGATGGCGATCGGCATCGTTGCGGGATGGTAACTGCCCGACTAGTAGTCTGAGGTTCCGCCCACCAGATTACAATGCGACCACCCATGAGGCGGTCGGAAACATGACCTTTTCTGTTGTGGCTTGTGCTGCGGCCCAGAAAAGGGCCGCAGCACAAGCCACAATGGGAAAGAACATGTTTGTACACATCCATGCACCGTGTGCCAGGCACCATGTGGTGCCTGGCACACGGTGCATGGATGTTTGGGGGAACCACAGGTGGCCCCTGGCCCCATAGCAGAGGCCCACAGTTGACGGGGCCCTGCTAGGGGCCCCCAAAGTCCCTTTCCGGCTGCCTGTTCATGGTGTTGGGACCGCCATGGATAGGCAGTCGGAAAGGGATATCCTAATCCCTGTGGTGGTGCCTGCGCAGGCACCACCCCATTGCAGGGATTAGAAATCCGACCACCGTCCTGACGGGCTCATTGAGCTCTTTCCCCAGCCTAACTCACTCCGATCGCCGGAATTGTAATCCGGCGGTTGGACTGATGGCTTAGATGTTGGTGGGACCGCCATCGACAGCCTGTTGGTGGTGGTCCAACCGACATCGTAATGAGGGCCTAAGTTTTGACCTCTCTGAGATAGAAAACTCTATGCTTAATTGCAGCTGCCTGGATCTGTTCTTTGATCCTATAATCAGTGAAGTTCACTAGGACAGTTCGTGGGTATTTCATATTCGGAGTGTGTTGAGCTGGTACTTAATGCACTTGCATGATGGTCAAGTCTTTATCAAAACCCAGTAAAATATGTGTCTTAATCAAATTTTCCACTAGTTGCACTGAGTTTGTGAACCCACCCTGAGTTTCATCTCCTTCTGGAACGCCCAGAAAGCGTAGATTGGATCATCTACTATGACTTTCAAGATCTTCCATCTTGTTTCACAACTGTCAAATTTCTTTCCGAGCAGCCCTTAGTTTACCTCCTTGCACCATCACTTTTTCTCCCAAAGTTGAAATTCTTTGCTCGGCTGCCTGAAGTCTAACAGGCAACTGCGTCAGAGCCTCATCAATTTTTTCTACCCATTGACTTAGTGCACCAATTCCCTCCCTCTGTGTCCATTTTAGATCTGTGATTTCATTGAGGAGGATTTCCAAAAGATCTGGTAACAACTTGGACCTTTCCTGAGGCTATTCCTTAATCCGTGCCTTCTGTTGGCTTAGTTCTTGTTCTGTCCTCGTTGGCTTCCCACAGGGCCTCCCGGGCCTCGTGTAAATTGCCATTTTCCGGACTCAGACTCTCTGAAACCTCGGGAGAGGGATCTAAAGTCAATCTCAACACAGTTCCAAACTGGCAATGTCCTTCCTGGCTACTGATGGCTCTTTCACCAACATTGAGGGTGCAGTTCCCTCTACAGTTTTGTCCATTTCAGATTGATTGAAAATTGAACTGGGCTGTTGATTATCCTCCAGGCCTGTTCTCACTTTCCCAGGTCTTTGTAGTTTTGAAAAAAGAAGATACTCTCTCACTCTTGTTCCTTTATTTGAATCACTCTAATTTTGCATCAACAGGGTCAATTGCTCACCTGATCAACCAGTCAGCTCCTTTACTAGAGTTTCTTGGACTATGGTTCCCTTTGTTGGCCTATCTAGGTCCAGGACCCACTCACTTTTTTATCTGCAATTTGGACCCCATTTGGCGGTGTGCCCGTTTCAGCAATCAGAGAGATCATTGTTGACACTTCTGAGAGGGAGACAACCTCAGGGTTTGTAGAGTACTCCATACTTTCTCTCTCTTTGGACAAGACAGCTCTAATTAAGGCAGTCTTCTGTGTCCCAGCTTTAGTGGGGGGGAATTTTCTTCGATTTTGCAGAAGTTAGCCTCTCCTGAATTCCGCGTCTTTTCCCTTTCTGCAAGACCGTGGCCATATTGTTGCCATGAGGAGAGCATTTAATTGTGGTTTCACTATTTGTTTCCACCATCCACCAACTGTCTCTCTATTCCCCAAGTTTGGAGCAAATCTTCACAATGTTTATGCTTCCCACAGATCACTCAGCCTCCTCTCTGCTTTTTGGCAGTTGCTTTATGCTCCACAAAGCTGAGCTGCTCACCCGATAGCTTCTGCCATACTTGTCTCCTTTTTCTCATTCTCACAATTGGCCACTGCAGTAGAGCTGCTTGAGTTCCCCATCTTTAGCATGGTAGGCAGTGGTTATCCCAATATATTTGCAGGGAGGGGTCGAGCAAAGGAGCACCTCAGTAAAATTAGGCAATGCGCTCTTACGGGTGGTGGGGCAGCTGATAACAAAGAGCCAAAGCAAATGATATACTCAACTGCCACCGTCGACGTTGCTTAATGCGGGTCTTGGGTCATGGAGCACGGATAGCAGCATCACAATCACAGAGCCCCTAGTGTCAGCAGTTGAGATTCCAACGTGCGGGTGCGTGGTGTTTCATTATTCCGCCATCCATTTAGGCACAAAACCCTCAGAGAATTGACACTTGTTATACACTCAGGCAAGGGATTTTGCATCTAAGCTTGCTTCGCTGTCTTCCAAACGCCTACCTCGTGACCCAACGAGCTGCTAGCTGTGCGTCCATTCCTCCGCGTAGTGCAGAGTGGGAGGAAGGGGGTGGATCTACCTTGCGGCCAGACTTACGGGCCCGCCTGCCTCAGTGTTCACCCAGAGTGGATAAATATGACAAGAAAATAGCATGACAGTTAATTTAATATAGGAGAGGGTTGCATGAATGACTAATGGGGATTAAAAATGTATTGCCTAAATGGATAGAACAAGTAAGGCTTGACAGCTTTGAGCACCAATGATGACGGTGATAATAGAGTTTGATGATAGATTAAGAAAAACTAATGTCTAACACATCCTAAATACTATTAGCTCTTGATTCCAGATTAACCTATCCCTGATGAATGGTGCATCTGTACTACAGGACAACAACAATTTACCTTATTTTTATACAAATTGCTAGCATTATTTAGATCAGTATTGTCTGCTTTCTGAGGTATTTTATTGTATTTAAAATCTTTCTACTAAGTGTTTTATCCTACTACATGTCAATAAGATTGGATATCGTCAAGGTGTTTTGAGCATTTAAGCAATTTGGTTTAATTCAAGTCATACATTTTTCTATAGCAACGAACCACTCTGAAAGAATAGGT
Source organism: Calotriton arnoldi (assembly GCA_963921515.1). Lineage (NCBI taxonomy): Eukaryota > Metazoa > Chordata > Amphibia > Caudata > Salamandridae > Calotriton > Calotriton arnoldi. The sequence goes on from CAWUFW010001226.1 coordinate 1,094,515, forward strand.
GGAAGTCTCTATTTATTAGTTATCATTTTTCCAGTCATGATCAGCTAACGGCACAAGTTCACATTGGAGTTTGAGTGTAATCAGTCTCTGTGTAAAAAGGCATGCTATCTGTATTATATTGCTTTTTATGCATTGATTGATAGCAACTGAAAAAGACAATATGAGCTCGCTGCCTTTAGCTGCCCACAGTTGTGGTCAAGTAAAGTAACAGAAACACACAGTCAACTATTTTATTGAATACGCTACTCCTTTAGACATGTAAAAACCTTTAAACATTTGCATCTCTACCCATGTCACACAATATGGTAATAAACTGTCCACCTCTTCTGTCAGGATATCCCTTCCCACAGTGTTGTCTGTTTTGGGACCCCTCTCTGAATTTTACTACCCATTTTCTGCTAATTCAAGCCTCATGGTGGCAAACAAAATTGAATGATATGTTAAAGGTTGAGATAGAGAAATAGACAAAAGTGAAATTGAGAAAAAGTTCATTTTCTCACGGGCCCTAGGCAACTGCCCTCTTTGCCCATGCCTTCCCCTCTAATCACTTACTGAGCTCGATTCACAAAAGTATTAAATCTGCACCCTTAGATTTATGTCTATAAATGGTTACAGATTAACTACTTTTTGAATTTCTGGGAATGTCATATGACTCTTTTAAGTCTTATTTTCTCCTTGGAGAGTTCCTTCTCTGATGCCCTCAAAAATGAGGGGATAATACATTCCCCTTACCATCCTGGAAGGGGAGTTATGCCAGAATAGTGCTGGAGTAAATCTCCAACCACTTCCAGGGTGGAAAGTATCCGACTGAAGTTTGAGGATGTCCAGAACTGTACATGTTTGTTGGTTTTCGTAAATTTCCAAAGCAAAACCCTACTTGAAATCCACTATCCCACCTCTTGCAAGGGATATCCAAGTGCAGGTATCATTGCACTCGTGGTGAAGAAATCAGCATTTGTAAAACAATCTACGGGTGCCAAGAATACCCTTCTGAGTTCCTGGAAGGTGTTAAAAAGTAAATCTGGTCATAAATGAAAGATTATGACTGAATTTATCATTGTGATAGGCCACATTGACTGTATCCTGGCCCTTGACCCATTGTCTTTGGGTCAGTTTGGCACCATACAAATACCAAATACATTGTAGCACATAGGAGGCAGGATGGTTTTCCAGTTTAATAATCTGAAGCAATGTTTTGCTGTCCTAATACAAAATCTGTTAGATTAGTGTAACCCAAAGGAGAGGTTGCATGCCAGAAGCATGAGACTGTAAGATCCCGGTCATAAAATCTAGCTGTGCTGTTACTAGTCCTGGCCTGCAAGAGCTGCAACTTGAGGGATAGCACTTCTCTAACAGGTTTAACCAGTGAGACCTGTTTAATCTGAAGGGCAGGTTCACTGTTTGATATCTGATACTGTAAGATATATGTGACATAAGTAATAGCTTTGCTGTCCACAGACTTCTGCAGTAGGATCTTGTAACCTGATTGGTAGTTGTTGGGACTGAAATCTTAGCCTGAGATCTTAGACCTCTCAGATTTCCTCAGTCTAAACATACACATTGTTCTTTCTTTGGGTAAAGTTTATTTTTGCATAGGGCAGCACCACCTTTCCAACCCATTATACTCCACACACATATGGTTTTCTTTAAACTTATCAAGAAACTCCATACCTCATTCCCTTTCTTCATTCTCTCATCAGTTCTGACATCCCAAACCTTAGACAGATTAACTGTACTGCTAATGTCCAGCAAGGTAGATGTACTGTCTAAAGGGCCAGACTCCTGCAGACAGAGAAGGAGTAAAGTGATGAGACTCCCAAGCTCCGGGGCCTAAATCTTCACATAAGGCAATTTAAAATCCATTTAACAATATATTGCATGATAACGGATAGCAGAGCTGGGTGACATTCACATATTTTTCTTTGTGGAAATTACCTACAATACCAGAACATTATGCAGAATTATGAATTATTATGGGAAATGCTGATCTGGAATTTTGAACTATTGTTTTACTGTGAAAAGAATCCCCACAGACCATTTCAGATGCTAGGATACAAAATCACATGTTACATGAACCATAATAACTCGTGTCTGTCCAATCGCATTGGTCCAGTGCTCCCACAATAGGCTTTTTACCCAAAGGAAATCTGTTATGTGACATGCTGTAATATCTTAATCTCAGACATTTTGCATGCCAAGCATAATGCGAAATGCTGAAAATTATGTCAGATTACAGCAGCATAAAATAAATTTTGCCCGGGCTTGATAGATAGATGGTTGAACATAATGAACCAATCCTGGAGAGAAGATACATGCAGTTTTCATTATAAACAAGTGCATCACGGTCAGTAGTCCTACAGATGCACTCCCCAATAATCACTAGCCCCATACACACACTTTCCAATCATATACCAAGCACATATCTCAGACCCCCGAACATAGTACCTTGTCCCACACATGCCAGTCGAAATCATGAATCTCAGCCCCCCAAACAATCATCTGGAGGCCCCAGGCATTTACTTCCCAATCGAGTATCTCAGCCCATAGCCTGCTCACATCCAGTTCAAAATGTATATTGATGTATTACCTAATTGTACATTGAGCGAAGTGCGCAGGACCTCACTCAAATTAAGCCACGCCCATCCGGTAACCCACGCTTTGCCTCAAGGATCTGGCCCAAGCATCACAGGGAGTTTTGCTCTCCTGAAAGAAGACTTACCCGAGATCCAGTTTCTTCCACAGTGGATACCATCCACTGTTCACCCACAGACTCTAGAGCCATCTGCAAAAAAACAAATACATCAAGACAGAAGAAAGATTTAATCTAAGAGATAATTAGTAAGGGAAAGGCAAAGAGAAAATGCAAGTAATTTGAATAACTTGGTCAAGAGACTTTTAACGCTGTTGAACAACTTGTTGTGATTACCTGAGCGCTTCTTCCAAAAAGACGATTTACAAACTGCAAACTGTATATTTTAATATAGAGGCAAACCATACTTTTCAAGAAGTTACAATCTTTGGGGAGATTTACAAATGGACAATTATCAGTGAAGAAACAGAGAGATACACTATTAGGTTTTTAGGCCTATTTATTGTGAGTAGATTGTCAAAAGTCATATAAAATTCTTATCAGCAATTTTTTGGAGAGTGTTTAATTACTTTTGTTTTGTGTTACCAATAGAAAGCCAGATCACTATGCTGAAGAAGATAAGATAAACACAGTGTAGAACTCCACTTCATAAGCCAAAACAGATGGTTTGAGAGAAATCATGATCCCGAGGACAGAAGTAGTCAATTTCAAGCCAGGAGAGGCAAGAGTTCTTGGGTATTAGGCTAAATAGAGAAAGCAAACCCTAGGGCTAGAAAAATTGCTTTCAACTAAGCAAATGTAACACTTATTTTTCCAAAGGTTCAATAGTAGTAAGCTCCAGCTCTTCAGGAACAACAACGCTGGCTTGCCCCCTTCCCTAATCTAGAGCTTCCCTTCTGGCTGTTAAGTGGCATCAACTAGAGAGTAGGACGAAAGTGTGGCGATGGGTTCATATTGTCCCCACAGGATACTGATGCAGGCATAATCAGGTGAGAGTCTGCGCCGTTTGGATTCTGACAGAAGAAAAAGCCCACCACATAATCCTCCCCTGGACAATATGGAATCTCCTGCATTAAGCCTTCAATTTAACAGCTATTCACACTGAGAATCAAAGCTTGAGACAAGATATCATGGCCATTCAAGCACAATTAACACCCACTCCTGTGGGGGCTTGGCCGAGACCCCGCCCAATGCTAGTAGGGAACAAAACATTGTTTAAACCAGTTAGATTTCAGATCCCCAATACTAGGGTTTGCCGTCAGACTTAGGGGCTTCAGCATCTAAAAATATTCATATTCAAGTCTTCACATCTTCCCCAATCACCTTAGCTTTGCCAGAACATGTCAATAGGTATAGTGGTATGTTTGAATTTTTTTTTAAATGAGTATTGCCTACAATTTATGGTATGTCCTTTAACCTTTCCTAATGAGGACACCAAGGTGGCCTTTGTACTTTTCTACCTAAGGTTGGGATGCAGTCTTATGGTAATTCCCTCTTGAAGAAAGAGACCCCTCTTAAAAAACTAAAACAACTTCACAGAAGAAATGCAAAAATTATTTGTTCATGATAACTTTGTATAAGCAGCAGATAACGAGCTGTTAAATTTAAAGCAAGGTGCCTATTACCTGTTACATTATATGTCCACCTTTAACTGGCTAATAGTGAAAACCAATTGGCTGGAAGAAAAAAGAACTTCTCTTTTCTAGTGAGGCCTTAGAGGGGATTTAAAAGATCTCTTATCGCAAATTGTAGATCCCCCAGATGATTGAAATGAGTTTATTGAATAAGTATTAAAGTTCAATCACCGAATTTTAGAGAGAAACTCGGAAAAGTAAAAAGGATCTGACAGTAAAGTCATCATACTTTAAAAAAAATGCGTACAGAAGTGATGAAGGGGAAGGACACCATGCCAATTGGTGGAACTTGTAGTTCTCTAATTAAAAAGGAAAATGGAAGAAAACTGAACCAGTGTTTATATTGTGGCAAAAGTGGGCATTTTATTAAAGCATAAGACCTGCTAAACCCAAAAATACCTAAACAATAACTATGGCCCCAGCCGCGGTTGGTGGATCAGAAAACAAAAATGCCCAGTAGAAAATGAGGTCTTCCAGCCAGGTTTGTCTTTGAGCTTGACCTCCAAACACCTAGTTCCAGCTTATCAATACCTAAATATTCCTGAAAATTATTCCCGGAGCCCAGTTGAGTTTGGAAGGTAGAAATCTTAATAGACTCAAGAGCTACAGGAAATTCTCTAGATATCAAATTTGTGAGCAATCGGAGTATCCCCACAGTAGCTAAAGACAAGTCAGAGACAATGAGAGTAGTAGACGGTAAGGAACTTGCTTCAGGATTAGTTCAACACCATACTTGGAAGTAAATCATGGTTTGTGAAAATCAGGATAAAGAAATAATCTTCAACTTGATCGATGCACCACAATTCCTAGTCATTATTGGCCTTTCCTTGCTGATAAAGCACAATCCTCAGATAGATTGGTCCAGTAAAAAAATAACCCTGGGATCTAGTTTTGGTAAAACTTATTGTAACGATCCCAGTTCTGTACAGTGAATTGGAGAGTGGTTAGTTGATGTACACAAGTTGCAGTCTTCAACCAGATAAACCCCTATGATAGAAAATCTTCCTGATTAATACCAAGATTTAGCAGATGTATTTGATAAAGAAAGGCAAATACTCTACCACTACAATATGACTGCAATTGTAGGATAGACTTAATTCCTAAGTCCAATTTGCTGTGTAGTAGAATTTATTGCTTGATCGAGTCAGAAAACGAGCACTTGCTCCAGTATCTGGATGATTACCTGGTCAATGGCTTCATTAGGCATTCAAACCCTCCTGTGTTATCCCCACTATTTTTGTTCCCAAAAAATGTGGAGAACTATGATCTTGAATAGATTACTGGGTCGTGAATCAATGTTAAAAACCGACACCCCCTGCCATTTATCCATAGTCTTTTAGACCAAGTCAGGGATGTAGTAATCAATACCAAGTTGGACCTGCAGATGGCCTATCGTCTAGTTAGAGTCCAAAAGGGTGACAAATGGAAGACTGCCTTTCGTACTATATTAGGTCTGAACAAGTACCAGGTCATGCCTTTCGGGCTCTGCAACAACCCTGCAGACTTTCAATCTTTCATCAATAAAGTGCTTTGAGAGTTTATTAATGTTTGTTGCATAGTTTTCAAAGATGACATCTTCATTTTTTCTCAGTCACTTCCGGACCATGTCAAACATGATCGCGCCATTCTTCAACTGTGAAAACTTGATCTGTATGGAAAACTAGAGAAGAGAGTTTTTCACACCACCCTAGTTCCATTTTTGGGATACATATTTTGACCGGAAGGTTTTAGCATGGATCGAAAAAAGATCAAAGCCATCGCGGTTTGGACATCTTCTCCTTGTGAGTGTTAGATGTAAACCTTTTTGAGATTCGCCAATTTTTATTTGCAGTTTATCAAATATTTCTCAGCAATCATAACACCAATCACCATACTATTGCACATGGGAGCACAACGTCATTGGGATTTAGAAGCTGAGCAGGCGTTCCAAAGCTTAAAAAAAGATTTCACCACAGCCCACAGCCCCCTTGCTATTTCATTCTGACCTGACTCAACCCTATATCCTTGAAATAGATGCCTCTTTAACTGCTATTCGAGGCATCTTATCTCAAAGAAATAAGGATACAGGGCTACAGTATCCAGTGGCCGTTTACTCAAGAAAGCTCCTTCCAGCAGATCTTAATTACCCAATCGTAGACCTGAAATTACTAGCAATTAAAGTAATTTTTGGAGAATGGTGTCAACAGTGTTCCCAGGTATACTTAACATTGAAATTTGCAATTCCTCAAATCAGCTCGAGCACTTACTGTTAGACAATTACTCTGGGCCTTGTTTTTCAGTGATTATGAATTTGTAATCACATATCACCCAGGAAAAGAAAATACCACTGAAAAAATCTTCAAGAAGTATTTGATCAAAATACTCAAGAACAGTGGTTAACAGTCAATCCTCAACTAGAAAATTAGGAAAGGACTTTATTATTTGGAAAATTGCCTGCATCTATGTGACAAATCTTTTCAATTGCAAGCCTTGCACGTGTTACAATAGTATTTTGACCAATCATCCAGGACCCCCAGTAAACATTGTTAATACTAAAAAGAAAAAGTTAGTGGTCATCCATATCCAAGGATTCATAATAATATGTAGCGATATGTAGAGATCTGTTCCTCTAGCATCCAAGGGAAAACCCTTCATGTACCATTCACTGGATTATTGCACCCAATTCTGGTTCCTCCTTGACCATAGCATACTGTGGCAATGGACTTTTTAGTAGAACTACCCAAGGCCCATGATGGGGCAACTGTTGTTCTCACCATAGTAGATCATCTGTCTATATAGCCCACCTAATACCACTGTGAAAAATATCCTCAGCACAGGATTGATCTCATTGTTTATGAACCATGAGGCCTACTTTCATCGCCTGCCATCAGTCTTAATTACAGATAGAGGTTCACAATTTATCTCATGTTCCTGGTCCGCATTGTGTGAAACCGTGAAAGAACTCTGCTGTCTACAGACTGCTTTTATAGCCATTAGTTATCTGATTAATAGGTATTCTCTGAGACCTTAGCCTCAGATCTCTCAGATCCCCATGATCTACATTCACACATTGTTCTTACTTTGGTTAAGGTTATGTTGTACATTGGCTGCCCCCTTCTCAGGGATCTTGTAACATGATGGATGGTTGCTCTGTCTGAGTCTTTAGCCCTAGACCTTAGACCGCTAGAATCTCTACTGTCTGCACTCATATATTTTTTCTTTAGACAAGATTTCTTTCTGCAACGGACAGTCCCAGTTTTAAACCCATCATAAACCAAACATGTATGTTTTTTTCAGACTTATCACGATGTTCCATACCTCTTTCTCATTCTTTGTCCCCTCATCTTTTCCTGTGTCCATAACTTCTGATAGGCTGTCAGTACTGTCAATCTCCAGCAAGGTAGGTGTACTCTCGCTGGGACCACATAACTGCAAAAATCATGAGGAGCAAAACTGATGACACATGCCAGTACCCATGCTCAATGCATCACATATATCACAAAATGTAGACAAATTAAAAATGGGGTTTTAAAGAAATGCCAACTTAATTTAGAGCCTGATTAGGATGGCAGTAGGACCACTAGAGACAGGCCATCACTGGTGATCCGACCGACATCCAGCAGGGCGGGCCGACCGCCGCACTATGATGCGGTCGGTTGGACCGCATCTGTCGGAGGGACCAACCAACGCTTGAGCCCGTCGGTCAGATCGTATTCTTTACAATAGGGGTGGTGCCTGCGGAGGCACTGCCTTGGGGATTACGATGGCCCATTTTGATTACCTTTGCATGACGGTCTGACCGCCATAAAAAGGCAGCCGGAGTGGGACTTTAGGGGCCCCTAGCAGAGCCCCCGTGGGTCTCCGCTATGGGGCCTGGGGGACACATGTAGTGCCCCCCCACACATTAATGTACCGTGGCAAGGCACCACATGGTGCCTTGCACACGGTGCATTGATGTGCACAAAATGCATTTTGAAGTGCGGCTTGTGCTAAGGCCCTTTTCTTGGGCCGCAGCACAAGCCACACTTGGAAAATGCATTTTACGACTGCCTGCATGGCGGTCGTATTGTAATAGGGAGCGTGGAACCACCGACTCATTGACGGATGGTTCCTGCTCCAAAACAACGGCGGTCAGATGCTTGTTCGACCGCCATCGTAATTAGGCCCTTAGTGTAACAATCACAAAAGAAGACCCAACGACAAACCCACAGATATACAATTAATTTACAGAAGTGTAACCACATATTGGCTCCAATTTTCCAAGATCATCAAATGCCACTCTCCTAAATAGGGCATCGAAAACAAGGTGATGCATAGAATACTTGAATTAATCTCAGCCACTGGCAATTACTTGGGGCCACATTGTAATACATCATTTTACGCCCACCATGCCACATCAGTTTGGACCCAGCCATATGCAAATCTGTCTTGATCCTGCTCCAATGGAAACAGTCAAGCTTGAACTGTAAGGCCAGGTCCTCCTTGAACCAGAACATAAGCAACCTAGGACCCGTTTCACCCTCCTTAGGGCTCATCTGCCAGGTAATACTTGGTTCCACTAGCACAGTGAGCACATGTTCCACATCTGGGCATACCCATCACACTTAGAGCATCAAAATCAAGGTAATAGATGGAATGCTTGAATAAATCTCTACAAAGTGGCAATAGCTCGGGCCCCATACTAGTCCATTGTTTTTCGTCCCATCATACCATCTCAGTTAGGACCTAGCCATATGAAAATCTGTCTTGACCCTGCTCCAATCGAATAGAAGCAACCCAGGACCAGTTTGGCCCTTATGGGTATGCCCAGACATGGGTCAAATAAAAACTGTGCTACCTGATATTGAAAAGACATATAAGAATAATAATTACAATTTAAGGGTGGTGGGAGAACTAGAAATATAATTCTGGTGTCTCTACAAACAGTGTATCTGTGAAGCACAGGTATGGAGCTTTTGAGCCCATTCTGACAAGTGTAAAGCAAACCCACAAGTCCTAGAATGGAAAATGTTACCGGCTAAATAGCAAGGTTGACTCATAGCCTCTCATGACATGGCATGACTTGGCAGCTGTGCACATATGAAAATAATGAAACAGCCCCAAAGGTAATTAGCAAAAGGCTACTATGGATTACAAACACCAGAGTGGTGCATTAGAAATCCATGTGTTGAACTGAAAAACAATTTTGAAAGATTATTTAAAATAGTGAAGGTGGGGAACAGTGATGGAAGAGGCCGGTTCTAAAAAAAAAAAAAAAGGCATTCCCTTGATTTTAAAGGGAGGACACTTTGCTGTGGCAGCACTCTAATCTACTTCAGGACAGCCTCAGCCACTGTAATATATATTTTTAACCTAAGTGATAGTTTTGCTGTCCAGAGACTGCTTATACAGGACATTTGTTACCTAATGGGTAATTGCTGTTTCTGATGGATACATCTGCCTGTGGATTCCTCACCTTTTGAATTACCCCTTGCGCAGCATTGCACAGAAACTTTTCTCCATAGTTCTCCCATGTCAGCGACGATGTCACAATGGAACGGCTCAGCTCGCAACCCCGCGTGACGTCATCGGAGCCATAAGAAGACCTCATCGGCATGCTCACATCAGTTCCCTTTTTTTTACGCCGTCGACGCGTAACAGTTTTTCCAGGGCTCTCCACTTCTGAGTGTTTCATTGTTACAGGTTCTCCTGAAATTGTAGCAGTGCAATGGTTGCTCAGAAGAAATCTGGTTTTAAACCTTGTAGGGAATGCTGGGGTCATATGTCCATCACGGACCCCCATGATGATTGTATTTGGTGCCTGTCGTCTGACCACGACTTCAAGGGATGTTCGTCATGCCGGTGTATGAATCCGAAGGCCCTCAAAGAGAGGGAGGCCAGGGCAAAGAAGCAGAAGAGGGGCTGAAGAAGGACGAGATCGAAGTCCAAGTTATCGACTCCGCACACCGCGAAGTCATCGAGGAAGCACAAGAAGAAGCGGCGTCATGACTCCAGAAGTCGTTCTTCTAAGGGCACGTTGCCGAAATCAGGGTCCGCAATTCCACGGCGTCACAGAAAGGATGAAGTCTCACCTTCCCCTTCACCTCAGGTGACTCCGGCTCACTCTCTGACTTCGAGAGGCTTCCGACGCCCAGGGAAGTGACGCTTTCACCTCCGACCACTATGCATCCGGCTCCAGTGTCTCCGGCGCAGCAGTGAGAACCAGTCTTACAGCCTCGAGCTGTTCCTGAACAGGCGGTACCGGATCCGTACCCACCCTTTTTGGCTCCAGGTACAGATCCTTTGCATTTCTTAAATGCGATGTATGGCATGTTTGCCAGGGCGGCTAACCCTTCTGGTGAGCCTGTTGTCCCCATGAGACCGCTGTCTTACAACTTGGGAGGCTTACCACCTCATTTTGCACAGGCACCTTTCATGCCATTCTTGCCGATGACCCCGAGTTGGCCTATCCCGACGCCGAGGTTCTCGATGCCAGTACAATCCCAGTAGAGAAGAATGGAATATTCTCCAGCGCCGTCGGGCTCCGGTCTGGCACCGTCTCGGCTTTGCACGGCACCTTCAACTATCCCTGTAGAGCCTCGATCGACGCCGGCCCCGAAGTCGTAGGCACCGCATCTGGCGCCACCGACGCCTATACCCAAGTTGAGATCAAGAAGGGAGGCACAGAGGCTTCTGAAGGAGGAAAAATTCCAGGAGCAACAGGAAGAGGCTGAATAGGGGGAGACTGTTGATCCCATGCAGAAGTTTGAGGGGCTTCAGGAAGCTAGTGGGCTAGGTACGTTCTCCTAAGGGCCTTCCTTCCCAGCAGGTCTCTTCTTACCACTCAATTATCAGAAAGGTGGCTGATGTTCTGGACTTGCAGTTGCCCACTGCGGATATTAAGTCAAACATCCTGACAGAGGTTCTTCACTCTCCTTCATCTGTGACAGAGCCTCTTCTCCCATTTAATGAGGATTTGATGGAACCCATATTAGAAGTATGGCAGAAGCCTATGACTGCCCCTGCTGTGTCCAGATCGGTGGCAAGATGGTACAAAGTAGCATCTGGGGATCCAGCTTTTTTATCTGCACATCCATCTCCTGAGAGCTTGGTAGTTCAGGCGTCATGCTCTACAAAGCGGTCTTCTGGCTCTTTTCTATCCACGCCTGGAGATAGGAAATCAAAAAGGATGGAACAATCAGCTAAGAAGGTATTTTCATCAGCCAGTACGGCTTTAAAATCGACAAATGCAATGTGCCTACTGGGTCGCTGCATTCAAGCTTTGATTGATTCGGCTAAGGAGGTGATCCCTAAACTTCCAGAGGACGTTCAGGGCCACTTTGCGGAGGTTCTGTCAGACACTCAAGCTGCGGCCCATCAGAATATTTAATCTGGGCTTGACACAGCTGTGCTTTGTGGCTAGAGTGATGTGTTCCTCAGTGGCAACTAGGAGGTACGCCTGGCTAAGGGGGTTTGGTTTTTCTCCGGATGTGCAGGCCACCCTTTTGGATTTACCCTTTGATGGCTCTCGACTCTTTGGAACCAAAGCGGACTCAGCGCTGCGGCGCTTTAAAGGTAGTAGGGCCACTGCTAGATTGTTAGGCCTGCAGTCCCCGCTAGAGGCTTTGGTTACCGTAGATATCGGGGGTTTGGCAAGGCTACTTCATTTCGGGCCCGGAAGCAGCAACAACAACAGCAGGCGAATCCACTGTATAGGTCATACAGAGGGAAAGGTAGAGGTCGCCTGCGAGGCTCAGCTCAGCTCACCAACAAGTCTCCTCCTCTTCTCCTGTTCCCCCAACTGGTACCACAGGGAAGCAGCTCTAGATCCCCCATCTTAGAGCATGTTGGTCACGTGGGAGGTCAGGTGTCCCATTTTCTACAAAATTAGAGATCTGTTACATCAGATCTCTGGGTGTTGGATCTCTTAGATCTCCTTCTGGGAGTTTCCCCCTCCTTTCCCTGCTCGCCAGGGCTGGTGTTCGCAGGACTATCTGTTGCCCCTGCAACAAGAGGTTCTGTCTTTGCTACAGAAAGATGGGAAAGAGGTTGTTCCGGAGCAAGAAAGGCGTCAGGGATGCTACTCCCGGTATTTCCTGATCCCCAAAAAGGACAGGCGATTGAGACCGATCCTAGACCTCAGGATCTTGAATTTTTACCTCAAGCAGGAAAAATTCAAGATATTGACCCTAGCTCAGGTTCTTCTGGTGCTGCAGCAGGAAGACTGGATGGTGTTGATCAATTTACAGGATGCGTATTTTCACATTCCCATCCTGAAGTCGCATCGGAAGTATCTCTGTTTTACGGTGGGGTCTCAACACTACCAATTTGCGGTCCTTCCGTTCGGTCTTACATCCACACCACTTGTCTTCATGAAGGTGATGGCGGTGGTAGCGGCAGCAGCAGCTCAGAAGGTTGGGGATTCCTGTTTTCCCCTATCTGGATGACTGGCTGCTCAAAGAAAGGTCTCCAGAGATAGTGCTGCATCATCTGCAGGTAACACAGCTGTTGTTCGACTTGGGTTTTTCGATAAAAGTACCCAAATCTCACCTGGTGCCCGCTCAGCGCAACCTGTTCATAGGGGCAGTAATCAACACTACTGTGAGTCGTGCTTTCCCGCCTCCACAGAGGATTCTAGACATCCAGGCTATGATTCCAGTTTTTCAAGATGGAGTGGCTGTTCCAGTCCTGAAGGTCTTACGCCTGCTCGGCCTGTTTGCTTCCTGCATACTGTTGCTCAACCATGCACGCTGGCACATGAAGGCACTCCAGTGGTGCCTCTGCAGGCAGTGGTTTCAACTCAATCGAGATCTCAGGGAGGTGGTCAAGATCTCCAAAGACACTGCAGCGGAGCTGTTGTGGTGGAGTATTTCAGTCAACCTGCCTCAAGGGAAGCTGTTTCAAACTCCTTCTCCGGTGGCCACAGTGATAACGGATGCCTCCACTCTAGGGTGGGGAGCTCATCTGGGGGATCTGGAGATCAAGGGTCTTTGGTCTCCAGAGGAAAGATTGCTTCACATCACTCTTCAACAATTGGGGGCTATACATTTGGCTCTCAAGGCCTTTCTTCCCTCCCTTCGCGGTTAGTCAGTTCAGGTCCTGACGGACAACACTACCGCGATGTGGTACATAAACAAACAGGGAGGTATAGGGTCATATTGTCTCTGCAGAGAGGCTATGCGATTCTGGTCCTGGGCTCAGGACCATCAGATGTGTGTGACTGCAAATTACTGGCCGTTTGCTGAATGTGCGTGCAGATAGTCTCAGTCAGCAGTTCTCCGCTGATCACGAGTGGCGTCTCCATCCGGAGGTAGTCCATCACATTTTCAGTATGTGGGGGTTTCCTCGGTTGGACCTGTTTGCCACTCTCGAGAACGTGCACTGCCCGTCGTTCTGCAGGCTCCAGTATCCGATGTGGACAGCGTTGGGGGACGCGTTCCAGCTAAAATAGGGATCGCAGCTTCTTTACGCGTTTCCTCCCATACCCTTAATTCCTCGAGTTCTGAGGAAGATTCGCCAAGACTGGGCCCAAGTCATATTGAGCAATTCGTAATGGCCAAGAACGGTGTGGTGTCAGGGACTGTCCGGGACTATGTCGGGAACACAGTCAGGGACTTGGGCAAGGACTGGGAACTGGGTAGAAAAGGTACATAGAAAGAGGAGTACAGCGCTGCCCAGGATCATTCAGGGAGTCAGAGGAGAAAAAGGGATCCAAAGGGGAAGCCTGTACAAGTGAACAAGATGGGTAAGACTCAGAAAGGAAGGGCACTCACGAGGCAATTTAGCATTCAGAATAACTACACCCAGGACAAATGTGCAAAACATATATATGAAACAACATTAACAATAAAGGGGGTGTGGGGTAAAGCACTCAGGAGCTCCACACGGTAAGACTGAAGCTCAGTAAGTTCCTCACCCACAATTGCTGTTACAGATACTGACTGGAAATACCCACATATAGGATATGTATGCAAAGGCAGGGTCTGTGGAGCTTATACCTATGGTGATGTTATAACAGTAACTCAAAGACAATACTCACAGTGAACAAGAAACACCACCTAGGTAGTCAGCTGTGCCCACGGATCCTGGCGATCAAACAGGAACACGCAAGGCAGTAACAGCAAAGGGGTAGAACTAAACACAAGCACAATAGACAAGGAGCTAGCAAGGAGGAGTGCTTAACAGGAAAGGAAGGAAATCACAGGGCATACTTGGCAGAAAGCAGGTAACAAACATACAAGGCAACAGAAGCAAGACAGCAGAAATAGAAAGATAGCAAACTAGAACTGGAACCAAGGAAATGGGAAGAAAGGCAGGGACTGGAAAAGGATATACAGAAAGGGAGGCTACAAGGGTATACCAGAATAGTGCAGGTTCAGGAATCAAGAAAACAAAGTAGCATAGGAGGCAGTGCTGGGGCAAGAATTGAGCAAAAGCTCAGGAGTCAAAGTAGCACTGCAGGTCAGGAACAAGGAAATGTTAAGGCTCAGGAATCAAGGTAGCACTGCAGGCAGTGCTAGTTCAGGAACAGGAAATTACTAAAGCTTCAGGAGTCAAGGTAGCACCGCAGGCAGTGCTGGTTCAGGAAACAGGAAAATAGCTACAGCTCAGGAAACAAGGAGTCAAGAGAGCACTGCAAGCAGTACAAATCAGGAACAAGAAATAGCTGAAGCCCAGGAACAGGAACTAATAACCATAGCTCAGGAACTCTGGAAACAAGGTAGCACTGCAGGCAGTGCTAATTCAGGTACAAGGAATAGCTATAGCTCAAGAACTCAGGAAACAAGGTAGCACTGCAGGCAGTGCTAATTCAGGTACAAGGAATACTAAGGCTCAGGGGTCAAGGTAGCACTGTAAGCAGTGCTAATTCAGGAACAAGGAAAACAGCAGCAGGTCAGGAAAAAGGCAGAACTAAAGCTCAGGAAACACTTGAAGCAAAAGCTCAGGGAGCACTGGAAACAAGGATCGGTCTCACCGGTAAACAGCTACATTGACCAACACTGGGCTGAAGGGAGCTGGGGCTTAAAAGAGCTCACAGTAATCATATGCAGCAGGTGTGAGCAGGCTAGCAGCAGCCAGCCACAGGTGAGCTGAATTCCTCCACCCATCCTTGGCCTGCAGGGGTGGAGACAAAGCAGTGAGCAGGGAATTCTAGGTAGTGGAGTTTCAGGCATGAGTAGGCTGGCTTCAAATATAAGCAGGCTGGCTTTCACAAAACCCGGCATGGATTGGGAATGGATGTCAATTCCCAATAAGTGTCCAAATGGCTGGAAGTCAGGATATGCATGCAGGGGAGGGTCTGGAAGCTTATTAGAAGACTGGAAAGTCCCCCAGTTCAGCCCCCTGGTGGTGGACACGGGAATGCAGGGAGCAAGTCTTGACAGTACCCCCCCCTCCAAAGACCGTCTCCCGGAATCTGGAACTGGATTCAACGCCTTTGCTCCTATGAAATAGGTCCATTTCCATCAGAGATGTAGTACAAGATACCAGAGGACTGTGGGAAAAATGTGATGGTCTGGAGGGTAGAATATTAGGCTGTAAATTAACAGGAGTATTGGAGGCAGAACCTGAAGCATCCAAAGCCAGTAACGGGGGCTTAGAACCCCGAATCAAAGGTGTTTGAAGTCCAGATGATGGCAGTCTAGAGTAGCACTCTAGAAACGAAGGCAGATTGACTGTAGGGTCAAAAACAGATAATGGATTGGCAGGAGGCACAGAGGTCAAAGGCAAGGTGGCTGAAGTCAAAGGAGGTAACAGGAAGCAGACTTGAAGCTCTGGCCCTGGAGGAAAACATACAGAAGACTCACATGCAGGAGACTCTGGAAGCAGGTATGCAGGAGACCCAGGCCCTGGAGGCTGACATGTTGAGAGTTTTGTCTCTGCGGCTAGAAGTTAAATCTCTGAAAGTATATGTGCTGAGACCTTTGAAGGCTGGCTAGCTTGAAGCACAGGGTCAAAAGGTTGGCAAGATAGAGGCTCAAGGTCGGAAGGCAGGGAGCCTGGAAGCTCTGGTGCTGAAGGCAGGGAGCCTGGAAGCTCTGGTGCTGAAGGCAGGGAGCCTGGAAGCTCTGGTGCTGAAGGCAGGGAGCCTGGAAGTTCTGGTGCTGAAGGCAGGGAGCCTGGAAGCTCTGGCTCGGAAGTCAGACAGGCTGGAAGCTCTGGCTCGGAAGTCAGACAAGCTGGAAGCTCTGGCTCGGAAGACAGACAGGCTGGGAGCTCTGGCTCGGAAGTCAGACAGGCTGGGAGCTCTGGCTCGGAAGTCAGACAGGCTGGGAGCTCTGGCTCGGAAGTCAGACAGGCTGGAAGCTCTGACTTAGTAGGCAGGTGAGCCGAGGGCTTGTGCTCTGAATGCAGGCAGTCCGGAGGCTCCAGTACTAATAGCAGGCAAGCTGCAGGCTCGGGTTCAGATGGCAGCAGGCAGGCTGCAGGCTCGGGTTCAGATGGCAGCAGGCAGGCTGCAGGCTCGGGTTCAGATGGCAGCAGGCAGGCTGCAGGCTCGGGCTCAGATGGCAGCTCCCATGTCTTAGTCAAAGGAAACAGGTAAGAGATCACTTGGTCTTTGGAAATTTTCTCATTTTCTTCTGCATTAGAAGGTGGTACAGGTGCATCAGAGCATACAATACTATCATTTCCTGACTTTTCAGTATGTGGTGTGCTTGAAGGCAAAACAGCAAAGAAGGGGTCAGGATTTTGTTTCTTCTCAGCGAGGAGGTTGACTTCCGTTGCAGTAGTTAAATCAAGAGCATAGTCTGAGTCACAAGACATTGTCACATCAGGGATTATGTTGGGCACTGGTTCAGGTTTTGTCTGTATGTCAATGGCCAGTGTATGTGATACCCCCTGGGTGGAACTGACCTCACTACCAGGAAGAGAAAGCAAACAAGTATTTAGTGTCTTTCCTGACATCTGGGGTTCCTTAGAAGTGGAGGGACACATCTCAGATGTAGTGCCTATACACAGTTTAGCACTAGAAGACAACACATCAGCGGAGGTAGAAATTTCAGAATTCAAACAATTACTTTCATTAACTGGACTGTGAGACAAGGTACTATGGTTTTTCTGAATGGAATCTGAGGGATCAGCCACTGTATTGTTCACACAATTGCTGGACCAGCTCTGAGGGGAACGCAAAAGAGAGCGCAAGGCTTCATTCTCCATTTCTAGGGAGGCTAACATAGAGGTGGAAAAGTGATCTTGTACAGGGGTTTTAGATTCCCACTTGAACTCTGGGTTATAATTTTTTAACAGAGTCTGAAACATTTTATTCTCTCGTTGTAATTCAAGAACCTTAGATGTAATTATATCCTGTGAAGACTGCAGATCTTTCTCTACAAGGATAGTGGTAGACTTGGCAACTTCACAAGAAGCAACATAGCTATACCTTGGATTTTGTTCAAAGTGGCTATTAGCCGCCTGTGTTCTAGTAGGTCTTTTCTCTCTTTTGTTAAACTGACTATGGTTTACTTTGAATGTGGTATTTAACAAGGTCCCTTTAGTATCAGGGACTGTGATCCTCACTGAGTCACGAGACTGAGGTATATCGTTTGTATGGAAAACAGAGGTTATATAATGAATCTGCTCTTTCTTTGTCTGTTGTGTGGTTAAACAACCACTTGCAGCAGACATGCTAGAACCAGAATTCTTGTTCAGCAAACTGAGTAAGGTAGCATTCTCCTTATGCAATGCTGACTCAGACATTGAATCTGGATCAGAACAGAAGATTAAGTCAGGATCTGGCAAAGAGGTGTTTGAGAGCCAATGAGTAAAATATTCAGAACGTAAATGTCCATTTTTCATAAGAGGATTAATTGTTTCAGGACTAGGGTGAACATTCTCAAACTGTAAAGTAGACACTAAATGTCTCTCATTGGTGGGCACTGGTGAACTGCCCTGCACAAACTTACATGATGCACTGGTGTGTCTTTCTGCTGCTAACAAGGTTTGCAGAAATTCGTTTTCATCCTGTAGATCACTGGCTGACATCAGGTGAAGATCAGGGTCACAGATGGAATGAAAATCTAACATAGAAGGATCAGCCAACCACAGGGAATAATATTCAGCACGTAAAAGTCTGTTTTGTTCCATGAATCGATCTCTAGAGTTTAAGGACTTTCTAATAGGGTGTACAGAACTTGCCTGCCTTGACAATGGATTTCTGCCAACATACGCAGACTTTCTGGATCTGTTGCTAAACATCTTGGCAAGAACTGACAGGGTGGGTATTAAAAAAATAAAGGTAGCTAACTGAACACAAAGAAACCTCACAAGTGACCCTGGAAATGTGGGTTGGTCATTCTGTCAGGGACTGTCCGGGACTATGTCGGGAACACAGTCAGGGACTTGGGCAAGGACTGGGAACTGGGTAGAAAAGGTACATAGAAAGAGGAGTACAGCGCTGCCCAGGATCATACAGGGAGTCAGAGGAGAAAAAAGGATCCAAAGGGGAAGCCTGTACAAGTGAACAAGATGGGTAAGACTCAGAAAGGAAGGGCACTCACGAGGCAATTTAGCATTCAGAATAACTACACCCAGGACAAATGTGCAAAACATATATATGAAACAACATTAACAATAAAGGGGGTGTGGGGTAAAGCACTCAGGAGCTCCACACGGTAAGACTGAAGCTCAGTAAGTTCCTCACCCACAATTGCTGTTACAGATACTGACTGGAAATACCCACATATAGGATATGTATGCAAAGGCAGGGTCTGTGGAGCTTATACCTATGGTGATGTTATAACAGTAACTCAAAGACAATACTCACAGTGAACAAGAAACACCACCTAGGTAATCAGCTGTGCCCACGGATCCTGGCGATCAAACAGGAACACGCAAGGCAGTAACAGCAAAGGGGTAGAACTAAACACAAGCACAATAGACAAGGAGCTAGCAAGGAGGAGTGCTTAACAGGAAAGGAAGGAAATCACAGGGCATACTTGGCAGAAAGCAGGTAAAAAACATACAAGGCAACAGAAGCAAGACAGCAGAAATAGAAAGATAGCAAACTAGAACTGGAACCAAGGAAATGGGAAGAAAGGCAGGGACTGGAAAAGGATATACAGAAAGGGAGGCTACAAGGGTATACCAGAATAGTGCAGGTTCAGGAATCAAGAAAACAAAGTAGCATAGGAGGCAGTGCTGGGGCAAGAATTGAGCAAAAGCTCAGGAGTCAAAGTAGCACTGCAGGTCAGGAACAAGGAAATGTTAAGGCTCAGGAATCAATGTAGCACTGCAGGCAGTGCTAGTTCAGGAACAGGGAATTACTAAAGCTTCAGGAGTCAAGGTAGCACCACAGGCAGTGCAGGCAGTGCTGGTTCAGGAAACAGGAAAATAGCTACAGCTCAGGAAACAAGGAGTCAAGAGAGCACTGCAAGCAGTACAAATCAGGAACAAGAAATAGCTGAAGCCCAGGAACAGGAACTAATAACCATAGCTCAGGAACTCTGGAAACAAGGTAGCACTGCAGGCAGTGCTAATTCAGGTACAAGGAATAGCTATAGCTCAGGAACTCAGGAAACAAGGTAGCACTGCAGGCAGTGCTAATTCAGGTACAAGGAATACTAAGGCTCAGGGGTCAAGGTAGCACTGTAAGCAGTGCTAATTCAGGAACAAGGAAAACAGCAGCAGGTCAGGAAAAAGGCAGAACTAAAGCTCAGGAAACACTGGAAGCAAAAGCTCAGGGAGCACTGGAAACAAGGATCGGTCTCACCGGTAAACAGCTACAATGACCAACACTGGGCTGAAGGGAGCTGGGGCTTAAAAGAGCTCACAGTAATCATATGCAGCAGGTGTGAGCAGGCTAGCAGCAGCCAGCCACAGGTGAGCTGAATTCCTCCACCCATCCTTGGCCTGCAGGGGTGGAGACAAAGCAGTGAGCAGGGAATTCTAGGTAGTGGAGTTTCAGGCATGAGTAGGCTGGCTTCAAATATAAGCAGGCTGGCTTTCACAAAACCCGGCATGGATTGGGAATGGATGTCAATTCCCAATAAGTGTCCAAATGGCTGGAAGTCAGGATATGCATGCAGGGGAGGGTCTGGAAGCTTATTAGAAGACTGGAAAGTCCCCCAGTTCAGCCCCCTGGTGGTGGACACAGGAATGCAGGGAGCAAGTCTTGACATGTGGTACACAGACCTCCTTTACCTCTCATCACACCCTCCGCTCCATTTCCCTCTCAGGGCAGACCTCCTCTTGCAGTCGCAGGGGCAGGTTTTAAACCCCCAACTCCAGAGCCTGCACCTTGATGCCTGGAAATTGAATGGGGCAACCTGAGTTCTTTCTCTCCCCCACCAGATGTGGTGGGTGTTATTTTATCAGCCAGGAGACACTCCAACAAATCTGTTTATTCTGGTAGGTGGGCCAAGTTTGTTAAATGGTGTGGGGAGATATCAATTGATCCTTTGCATGCCCGTCTGTCTGATATTTTGAGTTTCTCTCTTTCCCTACTGCAACAGGGTTGTGCAGTGGTTACTTTTACGGGCTACTTGTCTGCCTTGACGGCCTTTCTTTGCTTACCAGACCAACCCTCTTTGTTTAAGTCTCCCATTGTCATGAGATTCATTAAGAGTCTTACTAACAAGTTTTCTCTCACTCCATTTATTATGCCTCAGTGGGATTTTAATTTAGTCCTTACTTTTTGATAGGGTCCCCCTTTGAACCACTGCATAGTTGTCCATTGAGATTTTTAGCATTTAAGACAGTTTTTCTGATTGAGATTACTTCTGCCAGGAGGGTTAGTGAGCTGCAGGCCCTTAGCTCTAAGCCTCCTTTTACCTCTATTCATGTAGATAAGATGGTTCTTAGGACCAGAGCTGCTTTCCTGCCTAAGGTGGTCACTCCCTTGCACCTAGGACAGTTTATCACTTTAACTACTTTCTTTCCTCCTCCTCACCCTTCCAAGGAGGAGGAGAGACTTCACCGCCTGGACCCTAAGAGGGCGGGACTAAAGACTTTAGGTTGGACGGCCAACTCTTTATTGGATATGTGGGCAAGTCAAAGGGCAAGGCTGTCCACAAGAGAACGCTGTCCAGGTGGATCATCCTCTGCATCAAGATCTGCTGCGCCTTGGCCAAGAAGGAGCCTCCTGAAGGTATTCGAGCTCATTCCACCAGAGCTAAGTCTTCTTCTTCGGCTTTAGCTAGAGGTGTCCCTGTTGTAGAAGTCTGTCAAGGCGGCAACTTGGGCCTCCATCCACACTTTTGCGAAGCACTAGTGCTTAGACTCGGAGGTGAGGAGGGACGGCCACTTTGCACGTTCTGTGCTACATGATTTTTTGGAATAGGTTGGCAAGCACCCTCCTCCGAGAGCGGGACTGCTTGGGGATTCAATTCAAAAGGTGAGGAATCCACAGGCAGATATATCCATCAGAAGAACAAGTTACTTACCTTTGGTAACACTTTTTCTGGTGGATACAGTATCTGCCTGTGGATTCTTCACTGACCCACCTGCCTCCCTGTTGCCTGCCTGTTTATACAGAAAAAATTAATTGGCATGAAATTCATATACTTTATGGTTATATCGAAATATTAGGATGTTTGTCACTAGGAAATGTCTATATTTTTGAATTTCCAGTTTCTTTCTTCTCTAAATCGTATACTGTGTGTACTAGTGGAAATGTTGTATACTGTGTATACTTGTGAAATGTTGTCGGTTCACCTGTTCGCCTCGAAGGCACGGAAAAAATTGGTGGAACTGACGTCAGCACGCTGACGAGGTCTTCTTATAGTTCCAATAATGTTGCGCGGGGTCACGAGTGGAGCCGTTCCATTGTGACGTCCTCGTCGACGTGGGAGAGCTATGGAGAAAAGTTTCAGTGGAATGCTGCGCAAGGGGTAATTCAAAAGGTGAGGAATCCACAGGCAGATACTGTATCCACCAGAAAAAGCGTTACGGAAGGTAAGTAACTTGTTCGTCTGGGACCATCACTTGATGCCAAACACCACTTGACTCTCTCCTCATTATACACTCACACACTGTTCTCACACATTGTTCTTTCCTTGATTTAGGTTATTTTGTGAATTGACAAATTCACCTTTTCAACTTATTGTAATGCATACACATATAGTTTTCTTAAAACTTGTAAAGCGTTATCATACCACTTTCCCATTGTTCATCTCCTCTTCAGGTCTGAAGTCCAGAATCTCAGACAGACTGTAAGCACTGTCAATATCTAGCAAAGTGAGCTCACTCCCTAAGGGGCCATTCACCTGTAGAAAGAGAACAAGCACAGCAATGAGATGCCTATGCACAACAAATCAAACAAGGGGGGATTAAAATACTTCACAGGATGTTTTGCTTCTCAATATGCAATATGTGCAAGACCTAGAATTCATAAAGAGGTGTATCTTTTTTTATGCCAGGCTATGTGTTGCAAACACAAAATGTATAAAGGGTGTGATCCGGTGTATCCCCTTGTACCTAAATTCTTTAGTATAATCATTGTACAGGAACCTCCGTTGGTCGTATGGACCTTCGGTTGTCGACTGGCAGTGTATGAAAGGAGCTAGTATCACCAAAACATTTCAATTGTAGGTAGACCAAATTGGCTCCACAAAAATGACAGAGAGGATGGCGTCTAAACCATGAAGGTTTATTAACAACTTTTAGTCCATTTGCAAATTAATCAATCAATAAATCAATTTACCCAAAAAACATGTATGGCTATATCATTGTGCAATCTGAATTTGGATGTTGTAAAGAGGAAGATGCAAAAATGTAACAAAATACAAAGCGCAAAACAGAAAATAGATTTTGTTCCACAAAGGAACTTCCCTAATCTAAATAAAGCTTCTAAAGTGGAGGGGGAAGTACGAAAAAGAAGGTGAACTAAGTTAAGGTTCAGAGGCATAGGCACAGATGTTCAAGCATAAAGCTCGACCACTCACGGAACGGCAAATCAACAAAATGGGGGACAGGTCTTCCCTCAGCAAAGTCAGGACAGGATCTGCTACACTTTTCTAATAACACATAATTACTATGCAGTAGAAGGTTCCGAAAGTTTCGTCCATGAACTCCCTCTGACGTTCCAATCAGAAGACAATATTCTCTTGCAGCATGTAGACTACACTCCATGTTCCCATCAAAGAACAAAGAAGCATACAACTGCACGGCCTTGAAGTTAGGAATGGTCTGGTCTGCCTGCTACAGGAGGCTCTTTCCCATCTCCAGACACTACCCATCCAGAGCCAACTTCTAATTAAAATGTTGAATCTAACAGTTCTCAATACTAAACAAAAGCTAATTCTAACTAACAAGCGCTCTTCGATAAGGCACCTGTAGAGGAAAGAAGAACGTGTAATTCACAGTGCAGTTCATAAAAAAACAGTTCATATTGGTTAAGCCTAGTCACAGCCAGGCTAATGTTAACAATGAAAATGACACAGTCACCCACTAGACTTTTGATCGATGCAGTGCACATAGGTTAATGTTCAATAACATATGCTAGCATTTAATGAGTAAATGCATAAAGCAATACATTTTTCTGTTTCAGGCCCAAACCCAAAATGTGCAGGTATGCTGCCTCATGGATCTAGAGGAGGTGAACAATTGCCTCTAGAAGTTGTGCAAAACCCTCTGGACTGCAAGCAGCAACTCGACTGGCTCGGAATTTTTATCTCTGCTTATCCAAGCCGTGTGGGCTTTTCAAATGGATAAACCCACCTTTCCCGTGTCAATTGTAGGGACCCCTTCAGGCCACCTAGTCTTTAAGAGCCCCAAAAGTGGCATGTCCCTCACCTCTACTGACCTTTCCCCACCTACCTCCACTCCAAAAGGGAGATTGTGGCTTTATTAGTGAGTGTATTTAGAGGACATGAAGCATTAGGTCCACAAGTCATAGCAGACCTTAAGGATTACATCCAAGTGTCCAACTAGATACAGATTTTATCCCTGTGAAAAGCCCATTGGGGCCACCTGCAGTGTTGTGCCTCGCTGATGCTGCCTTTTCCTTAAAAGGGCAAGGGACTGTCGTTGTGCCTCACTTCTCTTCCCCCTTCTCCGCTAACCGTCCTTGCAAATGGGAGAGTGTGGAATTGTCGCTGAGTGGATTTAAAGGTGATGCCATTGGGGCTACATGTCCTGCACAAACTTTGGGGCTGAGAGCAGCTACTGGATTTGGCTTCTCCCTCTGCCTCCAGCTAGAGCTATGGTTAATTCATTTAAAAACAATTGGGGCCACACACACACCATGGTGTGCTGCAGACTCATCCAGATCAAAGCCTGTGCCCAGGGAAGGCCCATCAGCACTAGTCATAACCCCGAAAAAGATGGAATATGACCTATCCTTTTTGCTTGGGTTGGAAATAAGATTGAATCAAAGGTACTTTGTATTTTTTCTGCACTCCCTTTTGATGGTTTTTCCAAATTGCTGATGCTTGATTCTATTTGCATGAACAAGCATTGGGGCCTTCCTTGAGTTTTAACCCCTTCCCTGCGGGGGTAATTCCCCCACGGGTGCGGGGGGGGCGGGTGGGGTGAGCGCGGCGCCGCGGTGCTCGTGACGAGACCAGCTCATCATGAGTCACAGTGGAGCGTGGGCGGCGGGCAGCCGTTATGACGAGACCAGCTCGTCATGAGCACAGTTCCACTGTGACTCATGACGAGCTGGTCTCGTCATGAGCATCGAAGCGGTTAAAGTGTTACAGGTTTAATTTTCATTTCCCATTTTATCGTACAATTGGATATATGAAACACACAAAGACACTGGTTTCTATTTGATGCAATTTCATTCATAATGAGTAAAACAAAAAATTGACTGTGAAAGTCCATGCCTTCTACCACCAAGAAAGATACTGTTGCAGCAATGCCAAATTATCCTAAATCACCAAAAGTTCCTACTTCCAATAAACAGTTGACCTCTCCTCCTTGCAAAATGTAAATTAGCGATAGATGGAGTATCAAATACTAGGATCCCAGCTTCCTCAGTTGAAAAGATAATTATTTATTGATTAAAAAAAATTCTTCTAGCCTCCCTACCAACACTGAGTCCTCAGAAGCAAAACATAACCTTAAGCACCACTCTGATGCAAATAACAAGTCAACCAAGCAGGAACAAACGTATGTTTGTCAAGGAAACACAGATAATTGTTAACATACCTGATAAACGGAGGATCCCAGCCTCCCAGCTAATAAAATGAGATGGCAAATGCTCCCTGGCAATGGAGTCTGTGGTTGGTGTTTTACATAAAGGAACACTCATCACTTCTTGGGGACTTATGAGCCCTGATTTGATCAGCAACAGCCAAGATTTATGATCCAAAATGTATTATCAGATACATATATTATTAAACATGATAAATAATCTGGAAAATGTTTGCAATAACATTTCAGCAAACATACCATTAAGGGAAAAACCATAATAACTACTCACACATTTGCAGCAACAACCCAGCACCAGTAATTAATTCAAAAACAACCCCATCACTGCCAATCTAGTACAAATTCAAAAGATAACAGTGCTGCTAAGGGTTCATAGCCAAAAATTATATGGGTGACTGATATATGTGAGAAATTGTCACCCTCCAAAACCAATATCCAGCAGGTCAAGCACAAAACAATTGTTCTCAATGCACCACCCTCAGTGAGATAGATTAGTATTCTTCTTATCTCCAGGGATACTTTGGATTTAATAAAAAAAAGTTTTTACTTCTAATATTTTTATAATTTCTGAAGATTTTCTTGTTGGGTCCCTAAGCTAAGCACCACTCAGTCTCAGAATAAAGAGACTCCTTTGAATAAATGCATTCATTGGTTTTGTTACTCCCACCAGTGCTACTCAGCCATTCAGACAGATGTGGTTGGTTTTAATTATTTTTTAATCTGTGATACCCTTTTGGATTATAACGGGATAGTTGACAGGGACAAGTAAATACTGATAGCCTGTTACCTCTAGATATTAAATTTCCTGCAATAAAAGGGACTTCAACCATTACTACTAAAGCCGTCATTACAAGTTGCACAGTACTGGTGGGCTGCACTGTAATTACTGGTACCATGTGGTAACCCCCACCAGGACAGAGTAATTGTGAATTAAATCCCATGGAATGTGGGCTAGCTGTTTGGACTTGGTTTTACTGGGCTTAAAACTACAAATGGATCAGTTTTGTGGGTTTTAATGGTTCAATTTACCACCCACTCTGAGCAAATTGTAAATAGGAGCAGAAAACTCTATAAAAAAAAGGGGCAGAGGGAGGGGGCAGTGAGAGTAGCAGAGGGAAGGGGAAGAGATATCCTGGGAGGGAAAGCATGTACACTCTCCTATTGCTAGAAAAGAGGGTTGGGTGATGCAGGGGGAAGAGGCCTGACTGCTGTTGCAGCCAAAGACTAAATCAATGTTACAAGCCGTTTTTTCCAGATATATCTACAACCGAAAACACTAGAAAAACACCACACAATTTTTGATTGGGCAGAGATGAGCTCCGTGAGGGAATTCTGCTTCACCTGACTTGTAATGAAGTGCTAACTCTATCACTTGTGATGACCGTCAGCTTCCTTCTGTTATCCTTAAGCTAGTCGAGTCTTTGCAATACAAGTGCTTCAAACCTAAATGTAGTTGACTCACTGATTAGTTCTCTAATCAAAGACGTTGATTTTGAATCAACTTTAGGTGAACAACCCTCAGTTAGCAGAGAATGCACCAGAATGTTACCTCTGTTCTCCTGGAGTCTTGCCAGATTCAACTCAAACTTAATGAAGTAGACTGGCATATGTTTTGTGACCCTGAGTACGTATGCCTATTCCAAAAGACCTGTGCCACGCTAGCAGTTTTCGAATAAAGGCAAAACAATCTCCCTCTCTTGTTAACATATCTGTTTACTTTTCACATTTTTAAAGGTTTTCCAAATGCACTGGAAGACAATCATACAGGGAGGCCTGAGAACTACGACCTATCAAATAATAGAACTATACAAATCTTGTTTCAAAAACTGTTGAGGCAAAAGCAAGTGAATTCTCTAGTTTTTGCCTCACATTATTTGGATTGAACACTGAGGAATGGTAGCAGTCCTGTAAATAGAAAGAGGGAGAGAGGGGTGGGGATAAGGAGGCAGAAACATATAGAGAGAGAGAAAAAGAAAAAAGGCTCATTTATAAGCCCCTGTACTTCGTCACCACATTGCAGAGGCACAGCCTTATAATTCATTTTGTGTACAAAACTGGTAAGGACATTTTTTGGATTACATACACTGATACTGAAAGTTTTAAGTTCATGTTTATTTAAAATTGATATAGACATCCTAGAGATCAACAATATACAATAATTAATACATATTTTTACTCAAATAAACCAATTAAACATTGTTTTAAATTTCATTACATTATACAAGGAATCATTAGCTCCAAAAATAAAATGGAAAACATCATCTAAAATATTGGGAAAAAAACTCCTAAAAAATGTAAACACCATAAAACAAACCTGCTCATTCAGGGGATGCATAATTAGGTGAATTAATTCATGATGAGTTTTAATTATACCTTAATTAATTAAAATAGCAAATTTGGAAGTCCGTTAAGAGTGGGCAGGGATCTAACACATGAAAAATATTTGGAGGACCTGCTTGACATAGATTATAGAGAAAAGATTCCAGAGGATGACTATTCCATCTTCCAAACAAGGCCTAGAAGAGTAGAATACCCAATCGGATGATCATTATCAATCTTTGAACACTGTGAGTAATTTGAAAAGAGAGATATGGTTGAACCTGAACAAACAAGATGTCAGAGGCTAAGCCTTTAATCATTTTTGAATTAATACAATGTTCCATGTCCAAGGAGAAACTTACACTGGAAGTTTGTGTTTTTAAAAAATAATCACAAATGTCCAGGGGATGACTCCATAGTACAAATAAAACCTTTGAGTGCAAGTTTTAAGTTAATAACAAAGGTCATTTGATCAACCGTTCCCTTAACAAAATTCTCACTGAGGAGAGCTCTTAAATATGGCACTTGTGCATGGAGAAACTTCTATTTCAAACTAATTATGTTGGCCAAAGCTTGGGCATACGTCCTAGAGAGACCAATCTCTAATCTAATTATTTGTACGGAGATGGCCGAGCTCAAAGTACAAAATTTCCGCAAAAGCTTTCCCTCGTGTATGTCTAAGAAAGACCAACTGGAAATGGATGTATATTCTAGGGAATAACTTGGAGTGGGCACATTTTCATTTCATAAACTTGTAGTAAATGCCACGAGTGCCTTCTCCCCATAGATTTAAAAAATGATTGAAGAGCACCTGCAAGAGCCACTGCTTTTTGCCCTATTAGAGGAATGCAACCAATTGTCCAAATTACTGGAAAAAGTTCTACCCAGAGAAACATATTTTTTCACCATTTTTCCTGACCCAGGTGCCTTTAATAATTCACTCCACCAAAGGGTAAAATCTTTGTTATAGAGATATTTATCTTTAAAAATGCTTTTCAACATAGGACATAATTATTCAATTCCCTCAAATTTCTTTGTAAACCTAGAAGAGTTAAATCAACATTGTCAGCATAGAATTTTAGTGGAAAGTTATTTACATGCGAGAATTGTTTTGGAAAGTTAGGCATATAAAGGGGAAACAAAAGTGGTGCTAATAAATATCCCTAAGCCTTTGTTAGTGTCAATATGTCAATATGTGGGGAAAACCTTTGTTATCCTCAGCAGAACTTTACACTATGTTGATGAATGAAGAGGAATATTGAATAACAATCAATTAATTGCAATACCAAGTGACTCTAATTTACAATGTAGTGTAGGCCTGCAACTCAATTAACCGCTGTTGAAAAATCTATAAAACCAGTGTGTTGAAAAATCTATAAAAGCAATATATATACAATTTGTTTTTTCTAAAAATAGTTTGTATTACTGCTAAAATACATGGGATTCTGCAATCTATGTATAAATGCATATCTCTAATTTCTTTATAATCAGTGCCTAGTGATTAACTCAGTTGTCGATTATGCAGAAAACATGCTGGAACTCAATCGTAATAAGTTATTGCAGGCGAATTCTGAAGTCACAATGCCTGCTGCCAGCAGCTGAGGTGAAAAGAAGGTCAGGTCATGGAGCAGCTATTTAAAAGCAACGAAAATGCAATGCTGGTTTTCTTTTTCTGCTCTATTTTTCTAGTTTACAGTGACTAGCAGAAATAACATGATTTTTCTTGCATTCCTTATATAATTACAGAAAAGTCAGAATCTTTCTGCATGTTTCTGTACATTCTGAGTTACTGCAGCTTTATTTAAAAAAAAAAAACTGACTTGCATTGAACTGTTTCGAATATCTTTTTGCAACAAATATCTAACAGGTTTTTGATGTTTTTAATTTTGCACTAGAGGTTCTATATTTATTCTTCATGTTTGCAAACATGCTCCCTCTTTCTGAAAGAACTACGCACCAAGGTTTTAAGTGGTTTGCAGGAAAGGTGATGGTGTGACCATGTAGTATATGGGATAAAGTACCCCCTGACGTACATGATAAGAATATTGCAAATGACTTCGGAGTTTCAGAACCTTATAGAGGAACTTGGCCTTTGGCCCCTTGTTCCTCTATATGGTTATGCAACTCTTCTGCGAAGATGCAATATCCTTATAATGTATACAGGGGGTACTTTATCCCTTCTATATTGTCAATAACTGAATGGTTCGGTCTGAAGCCTGACTGTTACGGGTATATTTGTCTCATAGGCTCAAGACTCCATATGTTCCAAGATGTTCTACCAAAAATCTTTCCAACTTCATGAAGGAGGGCTATTGGTCGATAATTTCCGGGGATTTTTTTGCTTCCTTTTATGTGATGCAGCATAATGTAATGTAATGGAATGTGAAAGGCATTTCTAAAGCGCACTGTTACTCTGAGGAGTGTCCTGGCACTCTGCACCTCCAGAGCCATGTTTTCAATTTCTTCCAGAACTAGGGGGTACATGAAATACATCTTAACTCCAAAGGGATATTATTGCAAAGAGAAGGTACCAAAAATGAAAAGGACCTGCCCCCCGTTCTGGACTGATGAATCCTGGAAATTTTGGCCAGAAAGAGATTGGCTGAGCGCAGACGCCTGGAAGGAGCATAAAAACAAATTCTTGCGCTAAGGTACCCTGCACCAGACTGCTGAAGAGCCCTGTGGATCAGTAGCAAGGTCTTGAAAAGAATCCTCTTCCTAATAGGAAGCCAATGCAGCTCTCTAAGATAGGGGGATACCGGAGTTCTCATTGGCAAGCCAAGAAGCGAACAGGCTGCTCCATTTTGGACCACCTGCAAATTACTGATCAGGTAATCAAGTAGGCCCAAATACAGTGCATTGCCGTAACCAAGCCTAGTTGTTATCAAAGCTCGTACTACCACTTTCCTAGCAGAGAGAGACAGAAAATGGAGGATCTTCTGAGCACCCGTAGCAGACCAAAACAGGTCCCTACTATTGCATTAACCTGTGACAGAAGAGAAAGCTCACCATCAAACTTGATGCCAAGATTTTTGACAGAGCTAGTGTGGCTTAATGGAGGGGGAGCACCCTCCATCCAAAAGGTCTGCCATGGCTCTTCTGATCTTGTACCAAACAAAAGTAGCTCAGTTTTTCCCGCATTACATTTAAGCAGGGGGTGTTATAGCCATTGAAAAATGCCCCCTTTCCATTATTCAAGAATAACGCTAGACTCAAAACAGTGTACAAAGAGTAGCCTCAAAGTTCAAATATCATTCAACTGATTAATAGGCTGGGGTTCCAAGACTCAGTATTCTTCTTGTGCAGGTTGGAAATATAGTTGACTCAAATCAGAACAGAGATCACATCGGAAGACTTTTTCCCTTTAGATTCTCAGTTGAAAGCTATAATCCACCAAACAGACTTTGAATTTTCAGTTTGCGCAGCTCGATGGAGGAAGTACCTATTCAAATCACATTGTCTTTCTCAATGAGCCCTACTATATTTTCTGTTTTTTTCTATATGAATTAATTCATTTTATACTGAAGAAAATAAAGGAAACTGTTCTCAATTAACTTATTCAGTGCAACAGATAATTGAACCTCCTCATCATCCTTTTCCAGCTTCTTGAGGTAAAAGTTACAATTACTTTTGCCTTTTATATGTTTATATGTTTAACTAAATCTTTCATTAATAGTTCATAGATATTAACAGGTATGCCAGTAGAAACATCATACAGAGCCATTCGAACTGAGGTAACCAATTTATTAAACAAATGTATACTGCAAGGATTGCAATGTAATCTTGCATTTTTATATTGAACATTGAAAACCAGAATCAGTTACTAGCGACCAATCAATAGTCTTTTAAGCAGAATTTCTGAAACTGATTCAAGATAAGCTTGGTTGCTATGTATGGTACTTATGGCACTCATTTCCTAGACCAGCTAAAATACTGTATATGATACAATCATATAATTGATAACTGAGACACCATAAGGGCCTTGTCTGGTCATCTTGGCCGGGATATAGGGTAACGTGCTTCCATTGACTATTATTGCTTTTATTTCTCCTAAGGACTGCAATTCATTTAGCAGCAATGTCCCCGCATATCTCCTTCACTTGTACTGGGGAACTTAGACTCAGGTATTCCAGCTCCGTTCAAGATCCTTATTTCTAAAAGCTCCTAAAGACGAATTGCAAACTAGTAGTTGTAAAGTCAATCTGTAGGCATTGATATTTATTGTAACTGGGAGAAATGTACTGGATTTCCCTGTCATAGTTAGTTGAAAGTAGCACAGCAGTGCCTCCTTTTGCATGCTCATGTGTGGAGTAGAAAGCAGGGCTGTGAAATACATAGGAGGAGTCCACTAGAAATCAGCAACTGATCAAGTTTTTTGAGACTTCAAAAATTTCTTTTTTCCTTATTTAGTCCCGCCAAATTCCAAGATAGGAAAGATATTTCATGGCTAAATAGGCTGCCATATAAGGTTTTGGTATTTATTTCTAATTAATGCTCCCGATAACCAAGACCCCGTGTAGGGTCATATTTATCAACATTTTACGGCAAGGTAACGCAAGGGTGACGCAAAACCTAAATGAGACTTACCAAGCCACGCAAAGCCACCTTGTATGGCCCTGAGTGGCTTGATAAATCTGGAGTAACGCAAGGCAGCTCAAGTCACCCTCTTGCAATACTCTGCCCCAGGGAGGTGTTCCATGGGTGGAGTGTGGGTCTTCCCATGAATCCACCCATGAATTCTGAAGCATTCCCAGATTTACTAATACTGGTAGACCTGGGTATGCATCAAAATGATATACCTTCCAGGGGAGGCATAAAAAGGGGAAATATCTTTATTTCTCCTTGTGTTTTCTCTTTCTATGTCTGCTGCATTTTGCAGCAGACATAGAAAGAGCAAAAAAAAAGCCTGAGAGGGTTGTTTTTCTGCAGGAAGGTGTCCCTTCCTGCACAAAATAAATCCTGCCTTTATCGCAGGACCTCTTGCACCATGGTTCAAGGGTGCCTGCGGTGGCACTAGGCATCAGTTTCTGCGCCAGCACAGGCAGAGAGCAGGAATGCGCGACATCTTTATAGATAAGGCGCATTACTGCCCTCACCCTTTCACACAGAGCAGCGCAGCATGGTGTCTTGCTGTGTTGCGTTGCGTGCAATGTTCTTAAATATGGACCTAAATCCTTATGTGACTGCTGATAAATTGTATATGATAGTAAGTTGTGATAGAACTACATGCTGCTTTCCTTCCACAATTAATGAGCCTGACACATTTTGAATGGCAAGTGGTCATTCGAGGGTGTTACTAGATTCCAGGTCAGAGGTTTCAGGACCCAGTGGAGAAAATACCTCATGTCTCAGCACGGTACCTTCAGAAGAAGCCTCCCTGGGTGATAAAGCATATCTATTCTTTCTGAAGAAATCCACATTTCTCAAGATAATTCCTGGGACTAAATTCGACCAAAACTCGAGTCTTGTGAGTAGCAATCCATTTTTATCTGAGAAGGACAACCTTCTAATTTCAGCCGTGGATCAGGATTTCAAGGGAGAAAATAAATGTAGTTAGTTGAAAATCTTGACTCTGTTTAAAGGACCAGAGTCCCCGTGAATATAGTACTGAATTTAATCGCAGTAGTTGACCGAAAGGAAAGCTCTGATTCTTTAGACTGCACCTCCCCATTTAGCAAGAGTTTAATTGCCCCAGGGGTTCTTATTCGTAGCCTAGTACGAGTATCATTTTTATTTTGTGCCTTATTTATTCGGAAATCACTACTAAAGGGTTCAAGCATTGGCCTGAAGAGGTTGAAGAAACATTAGCTTTTAACAAACTCATAGATTCTACCATGGCTATATTCTGAGATTGACCATGGACTACCAGAGTCAGACGGTCATCAGTGGAAATTTCCTCATTGCTCCCTTAAGTCGATGTAGCCACTTCAACTGCTGGAAATCTTATTTGTCGACTTCTTTTTTTAGTCATGCTCCTTTTTATTAATTTCCCTTGTTCTTTCCTTGCTTCACTGACATTTGTCTGAATTCTTCTTCTTCTGCAGGACTCTGAAACACGTCAAAAACACTTGATTGAGGTAAAATCTTAACTTTGAACTTTTTACTTTCTTTCTAAATACTGGGTATATGGCCAGTTGATCATCGTCTAGCGGGTAACCAGGAGTTGCTGCATTTTGTCAGTATGGACAAAGGAATCTTCAGAGAAAAGATTAGTGAGGCAATATATATTTTCCTTTCGCTTGTTTTCCACCTTAACTTCTTTAACCCCTATTGGTTCACCCACTTGGACAGCCATGATTTTCACCCCCCTGAAGCACTTAACATGTTACATGATTGTGATAAAGCTGCAGGATTGGAAGAGTTATGTAAAAGTCATTTTATTGGACCAACTCTTCACCCTTACAAGTGGACCAACCCTTCACCCTTACAAGTATGTGATAAAAGGATAGAGACACTGTATCCAAAATATGATAAGAGTTGAGTGCTGTTTTTCCAATAATTTTAATATGGAGCCACAATGGCCTGTAAAACATGTAGGGCTTAATCATCTGGGGGATGTATACTAGAATGTAAAGGAAACTCTGTAGAATTTCTCCTAAGGGGATTAACTACTTACAAACAAGGTTAATGTTTCTTGTGGCATTGGTCTATTGGCCAGATCTCTTGGAGTTCCTTTTTTCTTTTTCCCTTTAGGGGTGAGTTTAAGGCATTGGATCAATATCCGGCAGTGTGTCATATGAGGTAGAGAATTTACCTAATTGATTTCAAGATGAGCCTCAGATTCACGCTGATTATGTTTCATTTCAGGTACAGGTGCCACTGGTGGAGCAACAAGGTTTATTTTTTAATTGATTTTGCTTTAAGTTGTTACTGCCCACAACAGAAAACTCTTAGGGGCTTGAAGCCAATCTTTCCTTTTCGATTTTTGTGAAGAAAGATGGGATTTGAGGCAAGGCAACCAAAGGGCCAATATGTGCTGATCTTCTGAGGGTCCTAATTGACCTTTCTGAATCATTTAAGGGGAGAGTAGACTTTAAAACTATATCACTATTTCTTAATTTTTTTATATTTATCTTAGTTGCAGCTCTTCAATGTAGCTTCCCTGGAAAGGACTAACCTCAGTGCCTTCTAGCTCAGTAACTCAATCCCAAAACTTAAAAAAATGACTGAGCGTAAATTCCTTGAAACAATCACTTCAAGCATATAATCCTTGAGGTTTGATTTGATTGTTATAAATTTTCACAACGGGGGGGAGTGGCCTGGCGCCGATGGAGTGAGCAGCATTGCTTGGAGCCCTGCATGGCCAATACCTATCCAGTACTATCCTGCCACTACAAACCCAGCCCGGGGACTCCAGAAGCCGCCCTCCCCACGTCCATTTGTGGGGGTACCTGATGCTAGCATTGCCGGCAGTGGCTGCGCCCGGCTTGGCCTGATTCCTGCCTCTGAGTGTCCAGGTGGCCTGGTGGAGACCCAAGATGTCGGAGGTGACCCCGTAGTCGTGGCCAGAGTGCCATGCCCCTGGTGACTGCGGGCTCGAGGCGGCGGTGCTGCGGAGGCTCTGGGCTGCGGGACTGCCAAGAACCCCTGACATCTGTGTCTATCGGCCGGTCACGGTCCTGCCTGCTGCTACCGAGGCCTGAACAGAGATGGCTTGCCCAGACTGGAGGGAGTGCTGTGGCCGTAATCAGAACTACTCCTGCTGGGTGCCGCCTCCGAGGGCGAAGAAGACTGGTGTGGCACCTGAGCCTGATGGAGAGGGGCCACTTCGGAGCACCCCTACACCCCCTATCTGTTGCACCTGAGCTCCTGATCTGTGTGATCAAGCGCCCCCGCCCGCACGTCGAAGGACACAAGTAAGTGATGGGGAGGCCCAGGCGCTGCCGGCTTGCATAGAATCTAGCAGGGAAGATAGATGAACTGGGCCTATCTGCCCATATATCGGTGGGTGCCCTTGCTGTCCCGGGCCAATTGACGCAGGCCTGCAACACCCAGTGTGAATCCAATTTGACTAAGGGCGAATGGAGAGTGTGAGGCGGGGTGCGTGCCTGATGCCCTGAGCCTCCCCTGCATCGGGAGAAACCGGCGACCTTGACCCTCATCTGAGGAGACTCCCCAGCATTGACTTGACTGGAGTAACTTGGGCCTCTGCCCCTGACATCAAAGCTGCTCAACTGCTGGCCGGGGCCATAGGGGATACCACACACTTGGATTGGGGCTGAGGGCTGGCCGCTGCCCTTGTGTAGATTTGGGGGTTGCTGGAGGTTTGCTCGCCTGCTCTTTAGTCTTGAGAGAATATGGTGGGGGGCTTGGAGCCCGCACCTAGAAGCCCGTCTGCCGGAGGGAGCTATTGAGGTAATGAGATTAATAACTTTGCCCTGACTCACACTACTACTGCTGGGCCTGCCTTGTGAGAGGTGCTTGAGCGACGCGGTACTGAGAGAGCCCCTGTTGCCCTGCTGCTCCGCCTTTCTCCCTGGGAGCCACTGTCAGATCTGTTTGCCTCCCTGCTGAGACTAGCGAGAAGTGACGAGAAGGGAGCTGCTGGAGAGCTTGGGTCTGACCCTGACTGGCTCAGTGGATGGACGGCGAGACGGCCCAGTATGAACGGGTAGAGATATGGGCGTTATTTCCACCCGGGGACCTCAGGGATCTGCAGAGATGTCACGAGACTGCGACTCCTGGGCCTGCTGCCCTGGCCCCTGACTAGCAGGGGCAACCTGCTGCTGGCCCTTCCCATGGACTGACAACGAACACAGCACGTATACAGCAATAACGGTGCGCAACGCCACATCCTGATGGGCCCATCCTGACCTGCAATGAACATGGGCAAAACCAGCTGCAGAAGTGACTAGGACCCTGAAAACACAATGGGTCCTCTAAATGATGCGGACCCAGCATTGCAGGCGGTCGGAGCGGCTGGGGTCCTCACACTGCAAGATGTTATACTGGCTGTTACCTCCTCCTGGGAGGCATTAGAGACTAAAATAAACACTGTGTGATGGGACCTGTGCTTCCTGCATGACGACCACAGACGCCTTGTGGAAAGTGTCACTGCAAATGAGCGTACATTAGCGGAGATACCACTGGAAACTCACCTCAACCACTGAGAAGGTGACTAAAAAAGAGGCTGAAATTCAAACACTTAAACAGCGAGCAGAGGTTGCTGAAAATCGCTCCCACCGCAACAACATCCGGGTGGTGGGTTTTCAGAAATAATTGAGGACTCCAACATGCTAGATTACCTGGAAAAATGGCTGAGAGAAGAGGTGGCGCTGGAAGGTAACTTCACCTTTTTAATGCTAGAACCAGTCCATCGAGTACTGTCTAGGTCGCACGTTACTTGGGGTTCCCCCACGAACAGTGGTGGTCCAGTTACTCTATTTCAAAGATAGAGACTATACCCTAATGTAAGCCTGGCGCACGGGAGAGCTACGAGTCGATAATGCAGTGATACAGATTTTCCCGGACTTTTCGAGGGAGTTACAGAGACAGAGAACCTCCTTTCAGGATGCAAAAAGGTGCTTGTGGCGATGGGCCTCTTTTATGCAATGCTGTTCCTGGCCCGGCTGAGAGTGGCGGCGCTTGATGGTGCCAAATTCTTTCACTCCAGGAAATTTGGGACTATTGGACCACCAGCCGAGACCGCAGCCCGAACAGAGCCCACAGCCGCAGTGCCCGAGGAGATCCAAGTCCAGGCGGAGGAAATCGATGCCCAGTTCTACTGCCCCCTCACAGGCTGAGGCGTCACTCAAGATGCAGCAGGTGATAGAAGTAGTGGCGTTGCTGAGCAAAGGATGGGCAAGACCACTGACACCTGAAGATGAGGATATTGCAAGGGACTCAGACTCTGACTGAGACTCCACCATGTCGACAGGTTTGAGTCTCATGTTACCCAAAGCAACCCCGAGGTTGTCAGATGACATCATATAGCGCCTTGGACACACTTGTAACAGGTGGGGGCTCGGTTACTGTGGACCGGCAGATATGCTTGGGGATCTTAAGTAAACTACTTATGTTCTTACCCTGGGCTGGGGACACAAATTGTAAGAACAATACTGGACAGATTGACTGCTGCTGGGGATATTTCTTGCCCAGTCCCCTAGCAACCGCGGGGGACCTTCCCAAATTTAGTGTTCACTGATTTTTTGTTTGGATGGGGGTAGCAACCTGCTTGTCCTGGGGTGTGAGTGTTGGGATTGTTATTTCTGGTTAAGTTGTTAGGGATTCATGAGTCGTACTATGCAATTTGCAGTATCTGTACTGTGCCTGGGGGTGTTGGGGGGGGCAGCGAGACAGTGGATAAATGCACGATCTAATACAACTGACCTATATTATGGATGGCGACCACACTAACTTATAAGTACCTCTCCTGGAACTTCCGCGGAATGCACACTATGTCAAAGCGCTTTAAAGTGCTTTCCTATTTGAATAGGAGGGGTATCCAAATTACTCTACCACAGGAGACGCGCTAAGGAGGGAAAGTCGCTTCGGCACCGCTGGTGAGTCCAAGGGTATTACACCACATACTCGGCCTATGCGAGGGGGATCCTAATATGGATATGAGTGGGAGTACCATTCCAGTGCCTTGGCACCCTGATAGATCCGGAGGGTAGGTACGTAGTGACTTGGCGTCACCTGGCAGGTCGGGACCTCACAATAATAAATGTTTATGTCACAAACACGGATAAGGGTGCCTTCTTTGCAGGTTTGTCCTGGCCCCTTGCACCACACCTGACCAACTCTGCCATTATGGGGGGAGATATTAATAATGTGGCGGATACACAACTGGATAGATCGCACCCTCCGATGCAAGACTCGCAAACTAATCGCAAAGCCCAAGCATTTATGGAGTGGCAACATCACTGGGGACTTCTTGACTCTTGGAGGCAGAAGCATCCACAGGGGTGGGTCTTCTCCTTCTTCTCTAGTCTCCATGAAGTCCACATCCAGCTTGATACATTCCTTTGCACTCCAGATGTCCATAGGTCTGTATATATGGTTGAACACCTAGCCCGCACAATCACGGACCATAATCCCACACTGCTGCATCTCCGATGGATCCATGCTCGCCCTTCCATTTCCACATAGTGACTAAAACCTGAGTCTCAAGAGGACCAGGCATTCTGAGAACTGATTGGAGATACATTGATCAATATTTTGACAATAATACTAACACGGCATCCTCTCTCAAAGTGGAATGGGACGCGTTTAAGGTAGTTATTCGTGTCCATTATATAGCTGATTCAAAGGGAGTCAGGCACATTCTGCTGTGGGGAATCCTGATGGGTGAGGATCACCTGAGAGCTATTGAAGAACATAGGCCGGGACATTCGGAATTACAGCCTGGACTTCTAGACGCTAGGGATACTGTGGCAGCTCAGACAGAATGACTTTGATGCTTCGACTATCACCAATATATGTACAGAATTCACGCTGAATATGACAGGACGGGATCCCTTTTGGCCTGGTTGGCTAACCTCACCAAACATAGCTCACCCATAATAGAGCTGGAGGTGGAGGGAGGGGACAGGATATATTCCCAGGTGGGGATTAACTCCCCTTTGCTCAATATTACTTGAACCTTTACAAAAGTATGATTACACACAATAGCATAGTGTTACAGACCTATACGGGAGACTTGCATCTTCCACGTCTTACGGTGGATGAAGCAGAGGAGCTGGGTGTCGAGATAACGCTGCAGAAGATAAAGAGTGCCATAAAATCCATGGCACAGAATAAGGCTCCTGGAATGGATGGATTTCCAGTGGAGTTTGGCTGCCTACTCTGTGGAATTGATAACCAGTCTGGTGACCCTCTATACTGCGGCCAAGGACACCGGACACTTAACAGACACCATATGTGAAGCACTTATTGTCCCCATACTGAAGCCAGGAAAACCACCATCTGATCCCACAGCGTACAAACCGCTTTCAATGCTGAACATTGACTATACGATTCTTAGTCGGATAACACTGGTGACCAGACTGCTTCCTTTCATGACTAAACTAATATACCCGGACCAGGCAAGCTTTTTACGTGGGCGCAACACTGCCACCTACATCAGGAGGCTCCTTGCTATACTAGACGTCAAGGGGTATGACCGTGAGAGGGCAGCAGTCTTTGCTGTCGAAATCACACATAGACTTTTGAAGGACCTTACAGATCTCAGTGGCGGGCGGCATAACCCTGCTAAAGATGGAGGCCATATCCCGCCTCTTGTACTTCTTTGGCACGCTCCCACTTTAAATCCCGCAAAGCACTATTCAAGGACCTTGAATCCTTGATAACTACCTTCAGATGGGGAGCGGTTTGCAGACGCGCAGCACTGGCTGCGATGCAGCGCTCAACGGCAACTGGTGGACTGGGGGTTCCCGACTTTGAAGCGTATTACATAGCAGCCCAGCTGCAATGGTTGGTACAGTGGATGGCGTGCAGACGGGATCCAACCAAGCCCCAAAATACATTTACGCCGACCCTCACTGATCTCATTCAAGTGTTTCTTAGGGTGAAGCACATCTCTCCTGGAGACATGCAGGAGCTGCAGGTGATTACTAGATGCTGGAACTGTTGCTTGCAAAAAATGCATAGCAAGGTTCCACACTCTCCTGACATACCCCTCGTCA
Organism: Calotriton arnoldi; assembly: GCA_963921515.1. Lineage (NCBI taxonomy): Eukaryota > Metazoa > Chordata > Amphibia > Caudata > Salamandridae > Calotriton > Calotriton arnoldi. The sequence continues at coordinate 1,134,735 of CAWUFW010001226.1, forward strand.
TGCTAAGAGAACTACTCCATGGTGGATGCTGGGGGGGACTAGATTCCTGGATGGAAGCAGGGGCGACAAAGGTGGGAGACCTATTTAGGTACTCGGCAAAGCTCCCGTTAGAGGAATTTCTCATGGAATTTTGCCTACCACATGCCCATTTCCTTTTACACAGGGCACTCAAGACAGCATTGCGGAAACAGTCATGCCGGTGTATGAATCCGAAGGCCCTCAAAGAGAGGGAGGCCAGGGCAAAGAAGCAGAAGAGGGGCTGAAGAAGGACGAGATCGAAGTCCAAGTTATCGACTCCGCACACCGCGAAGTCATCGAGGAAGCACAAGAAGAAGCGGCGTCATGACTCCAGAAGTCGTTCTTCTAAGGGCAAGTTGCCGAAATCAGGGTCCGCAATTCCACGGCGTCACAGAAAGGATGAAGTCTCACCTTCCCCTTCACCTCAGGTGACTCCGGCTCACTCTCTGACTCCGAGAGGCTCTCCGACGCCCAGGGAAGTGACGCTTTCACCTCCGACCACTATGCACCGGCTCCAGTGTCTCCGGCGCAGCAGTGAGAACCAGTCTTACAGCCTCGAGCTGTTCCTGAACAGGCGGTACCGGATCCGTACCCACCCTTTCTGGCTCCAGGTACAGATCCTTTGCATTTCTTAAATGCGATGTATGGCATGTTCGCCAGGGCGGCTAACCCTTCTGGTGAGCCTGTTGTCCCCATGAGACCGCTGTCTTACAACTTGGGAGGCTTACCACCTCATTTTGCACAGGCACCTTTCATGCCATTCTTGCCGATGACCCCGAGTTGGCCTATCCCGACGCCGAGGTACTCGATGCCGGTGTAATCCCAGTAGAGAAGAATGGAATATTCTCCAGCGCCGTCAGGCTCTGGTCTGGCACCGTCTCGGCTTTGCACGGCACCTTCAACTATCCCTGTAGAGCCTCCATCGACGCCGGCCCCGAAGTCGTAGGCACCGCGTCTGGCGCCGCCGACGCCTATACCCAAGTTGAGATCAAGAAGGGAGGCACAGAGGCTTCTGAAGGAGGAAAAATTCCAGGCGCAACAGGAAGAGGCTGAATAGGGGGCGATTGTTGATCCCATGCAGAAGTGTGAGGGGCTTCAGGAAGCTAGTGGGTTAGATACCTTCTCCTAAGGACCTTCCTTCACAGCAGGTCTCGTCTTACCACTCAATTATCAGAAAGGTGGCTGATGTTCTGGACTTGCAGTTGCCCACTGCGGATATTAAGTCAAACATCCTGACAGAGGTTCTTCACTCTCCTTCATCTGTGACAGAGCCTCTTCACCCATTTAATGAGGATTTGATGGAACCCATATTAGAAGTATGGCAGAAGCCTATGACTGCCCCTGCTGTGTCCAGATCAGTGGCAAGATGGTACAAAGTAGCATCTGGGGATCCAGCTTTTTTATCTGCACATCCATCTCCTGAGAGCTTGGTATTTCAGGCGTCATGCTCTACAAAGCGGTCTTCTGGCTCTTTTCTATCCACGCCTGGAGATAGGAAATCAAAAAGGATGGAACAATCAGCTAAGAAGGTATTTTCATCAGCCAGTATGGCTTTAAAATCGACAAATGCAATGTGCCTACTGGGTAGCTACATTCATGCTTTGATTGATTCGGCTAAGGAGGTGATCCCTAAACTTCCAGAGGATGTTCAGGGCCACTTTGCGGAGGTTCTGTCAGACACTCAAGCTGCAGCCCGCCAGAATATTTAATCTGGGCTTGACACAGCTGTGCTTTGTGGCTAGAGTGATGTGTTCCTCAGTGGCAACTAGGAGGTACGCCTGGCTAAGGGGGTTTGGTTTTTCTCCGGATGTGCAGGCCACCCTTTTGGATTTACCCTTTGATGGCTCTCGACTCTTTGGAACCAAAGCGGACTCAGCGCTGCGGCGCTTTAAAGATAGTAGGGCCACTGCTAGATTGTTAGGCATGCAGTCCCCGCTAGAGGCTTTGATTACCGTAGATATCGGGGGTTTGGCAAGGCTACTTCATTTCGGGCCCGGAAGCAGCAACAACAACAGCAGGCGAATCCACTGTGTAGGTCATACAGAGGGAAAGGTAGAGGTCGCCTGCGAGGCTCAGCTCAGCTCACCAACAAGTCTCCTCCTCCTCTCCTGTTCCCCCAACTGGTACCGCAGGGAAGCAGCTCTAGATCCCCTATCTTAGAGCATGTTGGTCCCGTGGGAGGTCGGGTGTCCCATTTTCTACAAAATTAGAGATCTGTTACATCAGATCTCTGGGTGTTGGATCTCTTAGAAAATGGATCCGCCCTTCCCTTCTGGGAGTTTCCCCCTCCTTTCCCCGCTCGCCAGGGCTGGTGTTCGCAGGACTATCTGTTGCTCCTGCAACAAGAGGTTCTGTCTTTGCTACAGAAAGATGGGATAGAGGTTGTTCCGGAGCAAGAAAGGCGTCAGGGATGCTACTCCCGGTATTTCCTGATCCCCAAAAAGGACAGGCGATTGAGACCGATCCTAGACCTCAGGATCTTGAATTTTTACCTCAAGCAGGAAAAATTCAAGATATTGACCCTAGCTCAGGTTCTTCTGGTGCTGCAGCAGGATGACTGGATGGTGTTGATCAATTTACAGGATGCGTATTTTCACATTCCCATCCTGAAGTCGCATCAGCAGTATCTCTGTTTTACGGTGGGGTCTCAACACTACCAATTTGCGGTCCTTCCGTTCGGTCTTACATCCGCACCACGGGTCTTCATGAAGGTGATGGCGGTGGTAGCGGCAGCGGCAGCTCAGAAGGTTGGGGATTCCTGTTTTCCCCTATCTGGATGACTGGCTGCTCAAAGCAAGGCTTCCAGAGATAGTGCTGCATCATCTGCAGGTAACAACACAGCTGTTGTTCGACTTGGGTTTTTCGATAAAAGTACCCAAATCTCACCTGGTGCCCGCTCAGCGCAACCTGTTCATAGGGGCAGTAATCAACACTACTGTGAGTCGTGCTTTCCCGCCTCCACAGAGGATTCTAGACATCCAGGCTATGATTCCAGTTTTTCAAGATGGAGCGGCTGTTCCAGTCCTGAAGGTCTTATGCCTGCTCGGTCTGTTTGCTTCCTGCATACTGTTGCTCAACCATGCACGCTGGCACATGAAGGCACTCCAGTGGTGCCTCTGCAGGCAGTGGTTTCAACTCAATCGAGATCTCAGGGAGGTGGTCAAGATCTCCAAAGACACTGCAGCGGAGCTGTTGTGGTGGAGTATTTCAGTCAACCTGCCTCAAGGGAAGCTGTTTCAAACTCCTTCTCCGGTGGCCACAGTGATAACGGATGCCTCCACTCTAGGGTGGGGAGCTCATCTGGGGGATCTGGACATCAAGAGTCTTTGGTCTCCAGAGGAAAGATTGCTTCACATCACTCTTCAACAATTGCGGGCTATACATTTGGCTCTCAAGGCCTTTCTTCCCTCCCTTCGTGGTCAGTCAGTTCAGGTCCTGACGGACAACACTACCGCGATGTGGTACATAAACAAACAAGGAGGTATAGGGTCATATTGTCTCTGCAGAGAGGCTATGCGACTCTGGTCCTGGGCTCAGGACCATCAGATGTGTGTGACTGCAAATTACTGGCCGGGTGCTGAATGTGCGTGCAGATAGTCTCAGTCAGCAGTTCTCCGCTGATCACGAGTGGCGTCTCCATCCGGAGGTAGTCCATCACATTTTCAGGATGTGGGGGTTTCCTCGGTTGGACCTGTTTGCCACTCTCGAGAACGTGCACTGCCCGTCGTTCTGCAGGCTCCAGTATCCGATGTGGGCAGAGTTGGGGGACGCGTTTCAGCTAAAATAGGGCTCGCAGCTTCTTTACGCGTTTCCTCCCATACCCTTAATTCCTCGAGTTCTGAGGAAGATTCGCCAAGACTGGGCCCAAGTCATATTGATCAATTCGTAATGGCCAAGAAGGGTGTGGTACACAGACCTCCTTTACCTCTCATCGTACGCTCCGCTCAATTTCCCTCTCAGGGCAGACCTCCTCTGCCAGTCGCAGGGGCAAGTTTTAAACCCCCAACTCCAGAGCCTGCACCTTCATGCCTGGAAATTGAATGGGGCAACCTGAGTTCTTTCTCTCCCCCACCAGATGTGGTGGGTGTTATTTTATCAGCCAGGAGACACTCCATCAAATCTGTTTATTCTGGTAGGTGGGCCAAGTTTGTTAAATGGTGTGGGGAGATATCAATTGATCCTTTGCATGCCCGTCTGTCTGATATTTTGAGTTTCTCTCTTTCCCTACTGCAACAGGGTTGTGCAGTGGCTACTGTTACGGGCTACTTGTCTGCCTTGACGGCCTTTCTTTGCTTACCAGACCAACCCTTTTTGTTTAAGTCTCCCATTGTCATGAGATTCATTAAGAGTCTTACTAACAAGTTTTCTCTCACTCCATTTATTATGCCTCAGTGGGATTTTAATTTAGTCCTTACTTTTTTGATAGGGTCCCCCTTTGAATCACTGCATAGTTGTCCATTGAGATTTTTAGCATTTAAGACAGTTTTTCTGATTGAGATTACTTCTGCCAGGAGGGTTAGTGAGCTGCAGGCCCTTAGCTCTAAGCCTCCTTTTACCTCTATTCATGCAGATAAGATGGTTCTTAGGACCAGAGCTGCTTTCCTGCCTAAGGTGGTCACTCCCTTGCACCTAGGACAGTCTATCACTTTAACTACTTTCTTTCCTCCTCCTCACCCTTCCAAGGAGGAGGAGAGACTTCACCGCCTGGACCCTAAGAGGGCGGTCAGCTTCTACCTGGACAGGACTAAAGACTTTAGGTTGGACGGCCAACTCTTTATTGGATATGTGGGCAAGTCAAAGGGCAAGGCTGTCCACAGAGAACGCTGTCCAGGTGGATCATCCTCTGCATCAAGATCTGCTGCGCCTTGGCCAAGAAGGAGCCTCCTGAAGGTATTCGAGCTCATTCCACCAGAGCTAAGTCTTCTTCTTCGGCTTTAGCTAGATGTGTCCCTGTTGTAGACATCTGTCAAGGCGGCAACTTGGGCCTCCATCCACACTTTTGCGAAGCACTAGTGCTTAGACTCGGAGGTGAGGAGGGACGGCCACTTTGCACGTTCTGTGCTACATGATTTTTTGGAATAGGTAGGCAAGCACCCTCCTCCGAGAGTGGGACTGCTTGGGGATTCAATTCAAAGGTGAGGAATCCACAGGCAGATATATCCATCAGAAGAACAAGTTACTTACCTTTGGTAACACTTTTCTGGTGGATACAGTATCTGCCTGTGGATTCTTCACTGACCCACCTGCCTCCCTGTTGCCTGCCTGTTTATACAGAAAAAATTAATTGGCATGAAATTCATATACTTTATGGTTATATCGAAATATAATGATGTTTGTCACTAGGAAATGTATATATTTTAGAATTTCCAGTTTCTTTCTTCTCTAAATCGTATACTGTGTATACTTGTGAAATGTTGTTGGTTCACCTGTTCGCCTCGAAGGCACGGAAAAAATTGGTGGAACTGACGTCAGCACGCCGACGAGGTCTTCTTATGGTTCCAATAATGTTGCGCGGGGTCACGAGTGGAGCCGTTCCATTGTGACGTCCTCGTTGACGTGGGAGAGCTATGGAGAAATGTTTCAGTGGAATGCTGCGCAAGGGGTAATTCAAAAGGTGAGGAATCCACAGGCAGATACTGTATCCACCAGAAAAAGTGTTACGGAAGGTAAGTAACTTGTTCGTCTTGGACCATCACTTGATGCCAAACACCACTTGACTCTCTCCTCATTATACACTCACACACTGTTCTCACACATTGTTCTTTCCTTGATTTAGGTTATTTTGTGAATTGACAAATTCACCTTTTCAACTTATTGTAATGCATACACATATAGTTTTCTTAAAACTTGTAAAGCGTTATCATACCACTTTCCCATTGTTCATCTCCTCTTCAGGTCTGAAGTCCAGAATCTCAGACAGACTGTAAGCACTGTCAATATCTAGCAACGTGAGCTCACTCCCTAAGGGGCCATTCACCTGTAGAAAGAGAACAAGCACAGCAATGAGATGCCTATGCACAACAAATCAAACAAGGGGGGATTAAAATACTTCACAGGATGTTTTGCTTCTCAATATGCAATATGTGCAAGACCTAGAATTCATAAAGAGGTGTATCTTTTTTTATGCCAGGCTATGTGTTGCAAACACAAAATGTATAAAGGGTGTGATCCGGTGTATCCCCTTGTACCTAAATTCCTTAGTATAATCATTGTACAGGAACCTCCGCTGGTCGTATGGACCTTCGGTTGTCGACTGGCAGTGTATGAAAGGAGCTAGCATCACCAAAACATTTCAATTACAGGTAGACCAAATTGGCTCCACAAAAACGACAGAGAGGATGGGGTCTAAACCATGAAGGTTTATTAACAACTTTTAGTCAAGTTGCAAATTAATCAATCAGTAAATCAATTTACCCAAAAAACATGTATGGCTATATCATTGTGCAATCTGAATTTGGATGTTGTAAAGAGGAAGATGCAAAAATGTAACAAAATACAAAGCGCAAAACAGAAAATAGATTTTGACCCACAAAGGAACTTCCCTAATCTAAATAAAGCTTCTAAAGTGGAGGGGGAAGTAAGAAAAAGAAGGTGAACTAAGTTAAGGTTCAGAGGCATAGGCACAGATGTTCAAGCATAAAGCTCGACCACTCACGGAACGGCAAATCAACAAAATGGGGGACAGGTCTTCCCTCAGCAAAGTCAGGACAGGATCTGCTACACTTTTCTAATAACACATAATTACTATGCAGTAGAAGGTTCCGAAAGTTTCGTCCATGAACTCCCTCTGACGTTCCAATCAGAAGACAATATTCTCTTGCAGCATGTAGACTACACTCCATGTTCCCATCAAAGAACAAAGAAGCATACAACTGCACGGCCTTGAAGTTAGGAATGGTCTGGTCTGCCTGCTACAGGAGGCTCTTTCCCATCTCCAGACACTACCCATCCAGAGCCAACTTCTAATTAAAATGTTGAATCTAACAGTTCTCAATACTAAACAAAAGCTAATTCTAACTAACAAGCGCTCTTCGATAAGGCACCTGTAGAGGAAAGAAGAACGTGTAATTCACAGTGCAGTTCATAAAAAAACAGTTCATATTGGTCAAGCCTAGTCACAGCCAGGCTAATGTTAACAATGAAAATTGCAGTCAAAGGAATGCAGTTGACATGAGAAAATACATGGGTTATAGTATGATTTAATAAAGGTGGCTTTTACTAAAGGTGACACAGTCACCCACTAGACTTTTGATCGATGCAGTGCACATAGGTTAATGTTCAATAACATATGCTAGCATTTAATGAGTAAATGCATAAAGCAATACATTTTTCTGTTTCAGGCGAAAACCCAAAATGTGCAGGTATGCTGCCTCATGGATCTAGAGGAGGTGAACAATTGCCTCTAGAAGTTGTGCAAAACCCTCTGGACTGCAAGCAGCAACTCGACTGGCTCGGAATTTTTATCTCTGCTTATCCAAGCCGTGTGGGCTTTTCAAATGGATAAACCCACCTTTCCCGTGTCAATTGTAGTGACCCCTTCAGGCCACCTAGTCTTTAAAAGCCCCAGAAGTGGCATGTCCCTCACCTCTACTGACCTTTCCCCACCTACCTCCACTCCAAAAGGGAGATTGTGGCTTTATTAGTGAGTGTATTTAGAGGATATGAAGCATTAGGTCCACAAGTCATAGCAGACCTTAAGGATTACATCCAAGTGTCCAACTAGATACAGATTTTATCCCTGTGAAAAGCCCATTGGGGCCACCTGCAGTGTTGTGCCTCGCTGATGCTGCCTTTTCCTTAAAGGGCAAGGGACTGTCGTTGTGCCTCACTTCTCTTCCCCCTTCTCCGCTAACCGTCCTTGAAAATGGGAGAGTGTGGAATTGTCGCTGAGTGGATTTAAAGGAGATGCCATTGGGGCTACATGTCCTGCACAAACTTTGGGGCTGAGAGCAGCTACTGGATTTGGCTTCTCCCTCTGCCTCCAGCTAGAGCTATGGTTAATTCATTTAAAAACAATTGGGGCCACACACACACCATGGTGTGCTGCAGACTCATCCAGATCAAAGCCCGTGCCCAGGGAAGGCCCATCAGCACTAGTCATAACCCCGAAAAAGATGGAATATGACCTATCCTTTTTGCTTGGGTTGGAAATAAGAATGAATCAAAGGTACTTTGTATTTTTTCTGCGCTCCCTTTTGATGTTTTTTCCAAATTGCTGATGCTTGATTCCATTTGCATGAACAAGCATTGGGGCCTTCCTTGAGTTTTAAAGTGTTACAGGTTTAATTTTCATTTCCCATTTTATCGTACAATTGGATATTTGAAACACACAAAGACACTGGTTTCTAGATGATGCAATTTCATTCATAATGAGTAAAACAAAAAATTGACTGTGAAAGTCCATGCCTTCTACCACCAAGAAAGATACTGTTGCAACAATGCCAAATTATCCTAAATCACCAAAAATTCCTACTTCCAATAAACAGTTGACCTCTCCTCCTTACAAAATTTAAATTAGCGATAGATGGAGTATCAAATACTATGATCCCAGCTTCCTCAGTTGAAAAGATAATTATTTATCGATTTAAAAAAATTCTGCTAGCCTCCCTACCAACACTGAGTCCTCAGAAGCAAAACGTAACCTTAAGCACCACTCTGATGCAAATAACAAGTCAACCAAGCAGGAACAAACTTATGTTTGTCAAGGAAACACAGATAATTGTTAACATACCTGATAAACGGAGGATCCCAGCCTCCCAGCTAATAAAATGAGATGGCAAATGCCTCCCCGTTTGCTCTTCTAATAGGTTTGCTCCCTGGCAATGGAGTCTGTGCTTGGTGTTTTACATAAAGGAACACTCATCACTTCTTGGGGACTTATGAGCCCTGATTTGATCAGCAACAGCCAAGATTTATGATCCAAAATGTATAACCAGATACATATATAATTAAACATGATAAATAATCTGGAAAATGTTTGCAATAACATTTCAGCAAACATACCATTAAGGGAACAACCATAATAACTACTCGCACATTTGCAGCAACAACCCAGCACCAGTAATTAATTCAAAAACAACCCCATCACTGCCAATCTAGTACAAATTCAAAAGATAACAGTGCTGCTAAGGGTTCATAGCCAAACATTATATGGGTGACTGATATATGTGAGAACTTGTCACTCTCCAAAACCAATATCCAGCAGGTCAAGCACAAAACAATTGTTCTCAATGCACCACCCTCAGTGAGATAGATTAGTATTCTTCTTATCTCCAGGGATACTTTGGATTTAATAAAAAAAAGTTTTTACTTCTAATATTTTTATAATTTCTGAAGATTTTCTTGTCGGGGTCCCTAAGCTAAGCACCACTCAGTCTCAGAATAAAGAGACTCCTTTGAATAAATGCATTCATTGGTTTTGTTACTCCCACCAGTGCTAATCAGCCATTCAGACAGATGTGGTTGGTTTTAATTGTTTTTTAATCTGTGATACCCTTTTGGATTATAACAGGATAGTTGACAGGGACAAGTAAATACTGATAGCCTGTTACCTCTAGATATTAAATTTCCTGCAATAAAAGGGACTTCAACCATTACTACTAAAGCCGTCATTACAAGTTGCACAGTACTGGTGGGATGCAAACTCTGCACTGTAATTATTGGTACCATGTGGTAACCCCCACCAGGACAGAGTATTTGTGAATTAAATCCCATGGAATGTGGGCTAGCTGTTTGGACTTGGTTTTACTGGGCTTAAAACTACAAATGGATCAGTTTTGTGGGTTTTAATGGTTCAATTTACCACCCACTCTGAGCAAATTGTAAATAGGAGTAGAAAACTCTATAAAAGAAAGGGGCAGAGGGAGGGGGCAGTGAGAGTAGCAGAGGGAAGGGGAAGAGATATCCTGGACACTCTCCTATTGCTAGAAAAGAGGGTTGGTTGGGTGATGCAGGGGGAAGAGGTCTGACTGCTGTTGCAGCCAAAGACTAAATCAATGTTACCAGCTGTTTTTTCCAGATATATCTACAACCGAAAACACTAGAAAAACACCACACAATTTTTGATTGGGCAGAGATGAGCTCCATGAGGAAATTCTGCTTCACCTGACTTGTAATGAAGTGCTAACTCTATCACTTGTGATGACCGTCAGCTTCCTAAGCTAGTCGAGTCTTTGCAATACAAGTGCTTCAAACCTAAATGTAGTTGACTCACTGATTAGTTCTCTAATCAAAGACGTTGATTTTGAATCAACTTTAGGTGAACAACCCTCAGTTAGCAGAGAATGCACCAGAATGTTACCTCTGTTCTCCTGGAGTCTTGCCAGATTCAACTCAAACTTAATGAAGTAGACTGGCATATGTTTTGTGACCCTGAGTACGTATGCCTATTCCAAAAGACCTGTGCCACGCTAGCAGTTTTCGAATAAAGGCACAACAACCTCCCTCTCTTGTTAACATATCTGTTTACTTTTCACATTTTTAAAGGTTTTCCAAATGCACTGGAAGACAATCATACAGGGAGGCCTGAGAACTACGACCTATCAAATAATAGAACTATACAAATCTTGTTTCAAAAACTGTTGAGGCAAAAGCAAGTGAATTCTCTAGTTTTTGCCTCACATTATTTGGATTGAACACTGAGGAATGGTAGCAGTCCTGTAAATAGAAAGAGGGAGAGAGGGGTGGGGATGGGGTGGGGAGAAAGAGGCAGAAACATATAGAGAGAGAGAAAAAGAAAAAAGGCTAATTTATAATCCCCTGTACTTCGTCACCACATTGCAGAGGCACAGCCTTATAATTCATTTTGTGTACAAAACTGGTAAGGACATTTTTTGGATTACATACACTGATACTGAAAGTTTTAAGTTCATGTTTATTTAAAATTGATATAGACATCACTAGAGATCAACAATATACAATAATTAATACATATTTTTACTCAAATAAACCAATTAAACATTGTTTTAAATGTCATTACATTATACAAGGAATCATTAGCTCCAAAAATAAAATGGAAAACATCATCTAAAATATTGGAAAAAAAACTCCTAAAAAATGTAAACACCATAAAACAAACCTGTTCATTCAGGGGATGCATAATTAGGTGAATTAATTCATGATGAGTTTTAATTATACCTTAATTAATTAAAATAGCAAATTTGGAAGTCCGTTAAGAGTGGGCAGGGATCTAACACATGAAAAATATTTGGAGGACCTGCTTGACATAGATTATAGAGAAAAGATTCCAGAGGATGACTATTCCATCTTCCACACAAGGCCTAGAAGAGTAGAATACCCAATCGGATGATCATTATCAATCTTTGAACACTGTGAGTAATTTGAAAAGAGAGATATGGTTGAACCTGAACAAACAAGATGTCAGAGGCTAAGCCTTTAATCATTTTTGAATTAATACAATGTTCCATGTCCAAGGAGAAACTTACACTGGAAGTTTGTGTTTTTAAAAATAATCACAAATGTCCAGGGGATGACTCCATAGTACAACTAAAACCTTTGAGTGCAAGTTTTAAGTTAATAACAAAGGTCATTTGATCAACCGTTCCCTTAACAAAATTCTCACTGAGGAGAGCTCTTAAATATGGCACTTGTGCATGGAGAAACTTCTATTTCAAACTAATTATGTTGGCCAAAGCTTGGGCATACGTCCTAGTGAGACCAATCTCTAATCTAATTATTTGTACGGGGATGGCCGAGCTCAAAGTACAAAATTTCCGCAAAAGCTTTCCCTCGTGTATGTCTAAGAAAGACCAACTGGAAATGGATGTATATTCTAGGGAATAACTTGGAGTGGGCACATTTTCATTTCATAAACTTGTAGTAAATGCCACGAGTGCCTTCTCCCCATAGATTTAAAAAATGATTGAAGAGCACCTGCAAGAGCCACTGCTTTTTGCCCTATTAGAGGAATGCAACCAATTGTCCAAATTACTGGAAAAAGTTCTACCCAGAGAAACATATTTTTTTAACCATTTTTCCTGACCCAGGTGCGTTTAATAATTCATTCCACCAAAGGGTAAAATCTTTGTTATAGAGATATTTATCTTTAAAAATGCTTTTCAACATAGGACATAATTATTCAATTCCCTCAAATTTCTTTGTAAACCTAGAAGAGTTAAATCAACATTGTCAGCATAGAATTTTAGTGGAAAGTTATTTACATGCGAGAATTGTTTTGGAAAGCTAGGCATATAAAGGGGAAACAAAAGTGGTGCTAATAAATATCCCTAAGCCTTTGTTAGTGTCAATATGTCAATATGTGGAGAAAACCTTTGTTACCCTCAGCAGAACTTTACACTATGTTGATGAATGAAGAGGAATATTGAATAACAATCAATTAATTGCAATACCAAGTGACTCTAATTTACAATGTAGTGTAGGCCTGCAACTCAATTAACCGCTGTTGAAAAATCTATAAAACCAGTGTGTTGAAAAATCTATAAAAGCAATATATATACAATTTGTTTTTTCTAAAAATAGTTTGTATTACTGCTAAAATACATGGGATTCTGCAATCTATGTATAAATGCATATCTCTAATTTCTTTATAATCAGTGCCTAGTGATGCACTCAGTTGTCGATTATGCAGAAAACATGCTGGAACTCAATCGTAATAAGTTATTGCAGGCGAATTCTGAAGTCACAATGCCTGCTGCCAGCAGCTGAGGTGAAAGAAGGTCAGGTCATGGAGCAGCTATTTAAAAGCAACGAAAATGCAATGCTGGTTTTCTTTTTCTGCTCTATTTTTCTAGTTTACAGTGACTAGCAGAAATAACATGATTTTTCTTGCATTCCTTATATAATTACAGAAAAGTCAGAATCTTTCTGCATGTTTCTGTACATTCTGAGTTACTGCAGCTTTATTTAAAAAAAAAAAAAAACTGACTTGCATTGAACTGTTTCAAATATCTTTTTGCAACAAATATCTAACAGGTTTTTGATGTTTTTAATTTTGCACTAGAGGTTCTATATTTATTCTTCATGTTTGCAAACATGCTCCCTCTTTCTGAAAGAACTACGCACCAAGGTTTTAAGTGGTTTGCAGGAAAGGTGATGGTGTGACCATGTAGTATATGGGATAAAGTACCCCCTGACGTACATGATAAGAATATTGCAATGACTTCGGAGTTTCAGAACCTTATAGAGGAACTTGGCCTTTGGCCCCTTGTTCCTCTATATGGTTATGCAACTCTTCTGCGATGATGCAATATCCTTATAATGTATACAGGGGGTACTTTATCCCTTCTATATTGTCAATAACTGAATGGTTCTGTCTGAAGCCTGACTGTTACGGGTATATTTGTCTCATAGGCTCAAGACTCCATATGTTCCAAGATGTTCTACCAAAAATCTTTCCAACTTCATGAAGGAGGGCTATTGGTCGATAATTTCCGGGGATTTTTGCTTCCTTTTATGTGATGCAGCATAATGTAATGTAATGGAATGTGAAAGGCATTTCTAAAGCGCACTGTTACTCTGAGGAGTGTCCTGGCACTCTGCACCTCCAGAGCCATGTTTTCAATTTCTTCCGGAACTAGGGGGTAGATGAAATACATCTTAACTCCAAAGGGATATTATTGCAAAGAGAAGGTACCAAAAATGAAAAGGACCTGCCCCCCGTTCTGGACTGACGAATCCTGGAAATTTTGGCCAGAAAGAGATTGGCTGAGCGCAGACGCCTGGAAGGAGCATAAAAACAAATTCTTGCGCTAAGGTACCCTGCACCAGACTGCTGAAGAGCCCTGTGGATCAGTAGCAAGGTCTTGAAAAGAATCCTCTTCCTAATAGGAAGCCAATGCAGCTCTCTAAGATAGGGGGATACCGGAGTTCTCATTGGCAAGCCAAGAAGCGAACAGGCTGCTGCATTTTGGACCACCTGCAAATTACTGATCAGGTAATCAAGTAGGCCCAAATACAGTGCATTGCCGTAACCAAGCCTAGTTGTTATCAAAGCTTGTACTACCACTTTCCTAGCAGAGAGAGTCAGAAAATGGAGGATCTTCTGAGCACCCTTAGCAGACCAAAACAGGTCCCTACTATTGCATTAACCTGTGACAGAAGAGAAAGCTCACCATCAAACTTGATGCAAGATTTTTGACAGAGCTAGTGTGGCTTAATGGAGGGGGAGCACCCTCCGTCCAAAAGGACTGCCATGGCACTTCTGATCTTGTACCAAACAAAAGTAGCTCAGTTTTTCCCGCATTACATTTAAGCAGGGGGTGTTATAGCCATTGAAAAATGCCCCCTTTCCATTATTCAGGAATAACGCTAGACTCAAAACAGTGTACAAAGAGTAGCCTCAAAGTTCAAATATCATTCAACTGATTAATAGGCTGGGGTTCCAAGACTCAGTATTCTTCTTGTGCAGGTTGGAAATATAGTTGACTCAAATCAGAACAGAGATCACATCGGAAGACGTTTTCCCTTTAGATTCTCAGTTGAAAGCTATAATCCACCAAACAGACTTTGAATTTTCAGTTTGCGCAGCTCGATGGAGGAAGTACCTATTCAAATCACATTGTCTTTCTCAATGAGCCCTACTATATTTTCTGTTTTTTTCTATATGAATTAATTCATTTTATACTGAAGAAAATAAAGGAAACTGTTCTCAATTAACTTATTCAGTGCAACAGATAATTGAACCTCCTCATCATCCTTTTCCAGCTTCTTGAGGTAAAAGTTACAATTACTTTTGCCTTTTATATGTTTATATGTTTAACTAAATCTTTCATTAATAGTTCATAGATATTAACAGGTATGCCAGTAGAAACATCATACAGAGCCATTCGAACTGAGGTAACCAATTTATTAAACAAATGTATACTGCAAGGATTGCAATGTAATCTTGCATTTTTATATTGAACATTGATAAAACCAGAATCAGTTACTAGCGACCAATCAATAGTCTTTTAAGCAGAATTTCTGAAACTGATTCAAGAATAGCTTGGTTGCTATGTATGGTACTTATGGCACTCATTTCCTAGACCAGCTAAAATACTGTATATGATACAATCATATAATTGATAACTGAGACACCATAAGGGCCTTGTCTGGTCATCTTGGCCGGGATATAGGGTAACGTGCTTCCATTTACTATTATTGCTTTTATTTCTCCTAAGGACTGCAATTCATTTAGCAGCAATGTCCCCGCATATCTCCTTCACTTGTACTGGGGAACTTAGACTCAGGTATTCCAGCTCCGTTCAAGATCCTTATTTCTAAAAGCTCGTAAAGACGTATTGCAAACTAGTAGTTGTAAAGTCAATCTGTAGGCATTGATATTTATTGTAACTGGGAGAAATGTACTGGATTTCCTGTCATAGTTAGTTGAAAGTAGCACAGCAGTGCCTCCTTTTGCATGCTCATGTGTGGAGTAGAAAGCAGGGCTGTGAAATACATAGGAGGAGTCCACTAGAAATCAGCAACTGATCAAGTTTTTTGAGACTTCAAAAATTTCTTTTTTCCTTATTTAGTCCCGCCAAATTCCAAGATAGGAAAGATATTTCATGGCTAAATAGGCTGCCATATAAGGTTTTGGTATTTATTTCTAATTAATGCTCCCGATAGGGTCATATTTATCAACATTTTACGTCGCCCTTGAGCAAGGCAAGGTAACGCAAGGGTGACGCAAAACCTAGATGAGACTTACCAAGCCACGCAAAGCCACCTTGTATGGCCCTGAGTGGCTTGATAAATCTGGAGTAACGCAAGGCAGCTCAAGTCACCCTCTTGCAATACTCTGCCCCAGGGAGGTGTTCCATGGGTGGAGTGTGGGTCTTCCCATGAATCCACCCATGAATTCTGAAGCATTCCCAGATTTACTAATACTGGTAGACCTGGGTATGCATCAAAATGATATACCTTCCAGGGGAGGCCTAAAAAGAGGAAATATCTTTATTTCTCCTTGTGTTTTCTCTTTCTATGTTTGCTGCATTCTGCAGCAGACATAGAAAGAGCAAAAAAAAAGCCTGAGAGGGTTGTTTTTCTGCAGGGAGGTGTACCTTCCTGCACAAAATAAATCCTGCCTGTATCGCAGGACCTCTTGCACCATGGTTCAAGGGTGCCTGCGGTAGCACTAGGCAGCAGTTTCTGCGCCAGCACAGGCAGAGAGCAGGAATGCGCGACATCTTTATAGATAAGGCGCATTACTGCCCTCACCCTTTCACACAGAGCAGTGCAGCATGGTGTCTTGCTGTGTTGCGTTGCGTGCAATGTTCTTAAATATGGACCTAAATCCTTATGTGACTGCTGATAAATTGTATATGATAGTAAGTTGTGATAGAACTACATGCTGCTTTCCTTCCACAATTAATGAGCCTGACACATTTTGAATGGCAAGTGGTCATTCGAGGGTGTTACTAGATTCCAGGTCAGAGGTTTCAGGACCCAGTGGAGAAAATACCTCATGTCTCAGCACGGTACCTTCAGAAGAAGCCTCCTGGGTGATAAAGCATATCTATTCTTTCTGAAGAAATCCACATTTCTCAAGATAATTCCTGGGACTAAATTCGACCAAAACTCGAGTCTTGTGAGTAGCAATCCATTTTTATCTGAGAAGGACAACCTTCTAATTTCAGCCGTGGATCAGGATTTCAAGGGAGAAAATAAATGTAGTTAGTTGAAAATCTTGACTCTGTTTAAAGGACCAGAGTGCCCATGAATATAGTACTGAATTTAATCGCAGTAGTTGACCGAAAGGAAAGCTCTGATTCTTTAGACTGCACCTCCCCATTTAGCAAGAGTTTAAGTACCCCAGGGGTTCTTATTCGTAGCCTGGTACGAGTATCATTTTTATTTTGTGCCTTATTTATTCGGAAATCACTACTAAAGGGTTCAAGCATTGGCATGAAGAGGTTGAAGAAACATTAGCTTTTAACAAACTCATAGATTCTACCATGGCTATATTCTGAGATTGACCATGGACTACCAGAGTCAGACGGTCATCAGTGGAAACTTCCTCATTGCTCCCTTAAGTCGATGTAGCCACTTCAACTGCTGGAAATCTTATTTGTCGACTTCTTTTTAGTCATGCTCCTTTTATTAATTTCCTTGTTCTTTCCTTGCTTCACTGACATTTGTCTGAATTCTTCTTCTTCTGCAGGACTCTGAAACACGTCAAAAACACTTGATTGAGGTAAAATCTTAACTTTGAACTTTTTACTTTCTTTCTAAATACTGGGTATATGGCCAGTTGATCATCGTCTAGCGGGGAACCAGGAGTTGCTGCATTTTGTCAGTATGGACAAAGGAATCTTCAGAGAAAAGATTAGTGAGGCAATATATATTTTCCTTTCGCTTGTTTTCCACCTTAACTTCTTTAACCCCTATTGGTTCACCCACTTGGACAGCCATGATTTTCACCCCCCTGAAGCACTTAACATGTTACATGATTGTGATAAAGCTGCAGGATTGGAAGAGTTATGTAAAAGTCATTTTATTGGACCAACGCTTCACCCTTACAAGTGGACCAACCCTTCACCCTTACAAGTATGTGATAAAAGGATAGAGACACTGTATCCAAAATATGATAAGAGTTGAGTGCTGTTTTTCCAATAATTTTAATATGGAGCCACAATAGCCTGTAAAACATGTAGGGCTTAATCATCTGGGGGATGTATACTAGAATGTAAAGGAAACTCTGTAGAATTTCTCCTAAGGGGATTAACTACTTACAAACAAGGTTAATGTTTCTTGTGGCATTGGTCTATTGGCCAGATCTCTTGGAGTTCCTTTTTTCTTTTTCCCTTTAAGGGTGAGTTTAAGGCATTGGATCAATATCAGGCAGTGTGTCATATGAGGTAGAGAATTTACCTAATTGATTTCAAGATGAGCCTCAGATTCACGCTGATTATGTTTCATTTCAGGTACAGGTGCCACTGGTGGAGCAACAAGGTTTATTTTTTTATTGATTTTGCTTTAAGTTGTTACTGCCCACAACAGAAAACTCTTAGGGGGCTTGAAGCCAATCTTTCCTTTTCGATTTTTGTGAAGAAAGATGGGATTTGAGGCAAGGCAACCAAAGGGCCAATATGTGCTGCTCTTCTGAGGATCCTAATTGACCTTTCTGAATCATTTAAGGGGAGAGTAGACTTTAAAACTATATCCCTATTTCTTAATTTTTTTATATTTATCCTAGTTGCAGCTCTTCAATGTAGCTTCCTTGGAAAGGACTAACCTCAGTGCCTTCTAGCTCAGTAACTCAATCCCAAAACTTAAAAAAATGACTGAGCGTAAATTCCTCGAAACAATCACTTCAAGCATATAATCCTTGAGGGTTGATTTGATTGTTATAAATTTTCACAACGGGGGGCGTGGCCTGGCGCCGATGGAGTGAGCAGCATTGCTTGGAGCCCTGCATGGCCAATCCCTATCCAGTACTATCCTGCCACTACAAACCCAGCCCGGGGACTCCAGAAGCCGCCCTCCCCACGTCCATTTGTGGGGGTACCTGATGCTAGCAATGCTGGCAGTGGCTGCGCCCGGCTTGGCCTGATTCCTGCCTCTGAGTGTCCAGGTGGCCTGGTGGAGACCCAAGATGTTGGAGGTGACCCCGTAGTCGTGGCCGGAGTGCCATGCCCCTGGTGACTGCGGGCTCGAAGCGGCGGTGCTGCGGAGGCTCTGGGCTGTGGGACTGCCAAGAACCCCTGACATCTGTGTCTATCGGCCGGTCACGGTCCTGCCTGCTGCTACCGAGGCCTGAACAGAGATGGCTTGCCCAGACTGGAGGGAGTGCTGTGGCCGTAATCAGAACTACTCCTGCTGGGTGCCGCCTCCGAGGGCGAAGAAGACTGGTGTGGCACCTGAGCCTGATGGAGAGGGGCCACTTCGGAGCACCCCTACACCCCCTATCTGTTGCACCTGAGCTCCTGATCTGTGTGATCAAGCGCCCCCGCCTGCACGTCGAAGGACACAAGTAAGTGATGGGGAGGCCCAGGCGCTGCCGGCTTGCATAGAATCTAGCAGGGAAGATAGATGAACTGGGCCTATCTGCCCGTATATCGGTGGGTGCCCTTGCTGTCCCGGGCCAATTGACGCAGGCCTGCAACACCCAGTGTGAATCCAATTTGACTAAGTGCGAATGGAGAGTGTGAGGCGGGGTGCGTGCCTGATGCCCTGAGCCTCCCCTGCATCGGGAGAAACCGGCGACCTTGACCCTCTTCTGAGGAGACTCCCCAGCATTGACTTGACTGGAGTAACTTGGGCCTCTGCCCCTGACATCAAAGCTGCTGAACTGCTGGCCGGGGCCATAGGGGATACCACACACTTGGATTGGGGCTGAGGGCTGGCCGCTGCCCTTGTGTAGATTTGGGGGTTGCTGGAGGTTTGCTCGCCTGCTCTTTAGTCTTGAGAGAATATGGTGGGGGGCTTGGAGTCCGCACCTAGAAGCCCGTCTGCAGAGGGATCTGCAGAGATGTCACGAGACTGCGACTCCTGGGGCTGCTGCCCTGGCCCCTGACTAGCAGGGGCAACCTGCTTCTGGCCCTTCCCATGGACTGACAACGAACACAGCACATATACAGCAATAACGGTGCGCAACGCCACATCCTGATGGGCCCATCCTGACCTGCAATGAACATGGGCAAAACCAGCTGCAGATGTGACTAGGACCCTGAAAACACAATGGGTCCTCTAAATGATGCGGACCCAGCATCGCAGGCGGTCGGAGCGGCTGGGGTCCTCACACTGCAAGATGTTATACTGGCTGTTACCTCCTCCTGGGAGGCATTAGAGACTAAAATAAACACTGTGTGATGGGACCTGGGCTTCCTGCATGACGACCACAGACGCCTTGTGGAAAGTGTCACTGCAAATGAGCGTACATTAGCGGAGATACCACTGGAAACTCACCTCAACCACTGAGAAGGTGACTAAAAAAGAGGCTAACATTCAAACACTTAAACAGCAAGCAGAGGTTGCTGAAAATCGCTCCCACCGCAACAACATCCGGGTGGTGGGTTTTCAGAAATAATTGAGGACTCCAACATGCTAGATTACCTGGAAAAATGGCTGAGAGAAGAGGTGGCGCTGGAAGGTAACTCCACCTTTTTAGCGCTAGAACCAGTCCATCGAGTACTGTCCAGGTCGCACGTTACTTGGGGCTCCCCCACGAACAGTGGTGGTCCAGTTACTTTATTTCAAAGATAGAGACTATACCCTAACGTAAGCCTGGCGCACGGGAGAGCTACAAATCGATAATGCAGTGATACAGATTTTCACGGACTTTTCGAGGGAGTTACAGAGACAGAGAACCTCCTTTCAGGATGCAAAAAGGTGCTTGTGGCGATGGGCCTCTCTTATGCAATGCTGGTCCTGGCCCGGCTGAGAGTGGTGGCGCTTGATGGTGCCAAATTCTTTCACTCCAGGAAATTTGGGACTATTGGACCACCACCCGAGACCGGAGCCCGAACAGAGCCCACAGCCGCAGTACCCGCGGAGATCCAAGTCCAGGCGGAGGAAATCGATGCCCAGTTCTACAGCCCCCTCACAGGCTGAGGCGTCACTCAAGATGCAGCAGGTGATAGAAGTAGTGGCGTTGCTGAGCGAAGGATGGGCAAGACCACTGACACCTGAAGATGAGGATATTGCAAGGGACTCAGACTCTGACTGAGACTCCACCATGTCGACAGGTTTGAGTCTCATGTTACCCAAAGCAACCCCGAGGTTGTCAGATGACATCATATAGCGCCTTGGACACACTTGTAACAGGTGGGGGCTCGGTTACTGTGGACCGGCAGATATGCTTGGGGATCTTAAGTAAACTACTTATGTTCTTACCCTGGGCTGGGGACACAAATTGTAAGAACAATACTGGACAGATGGACTGCTGCTGG
This sequence comes from Calotriton arnoldi, assembly GCA_963921515.1. Classification (NCBI taxonomy): domain Eukaryota; kingdom Metazoa; phylum Chordata; class Amphibia; order Caudata; family Salamandridae; genus Calotriton; species Calotriton arnoldi. The sequence continues at coordinate 1,155,602 of CAWUFW010001226.1, forward strand.
GGATATTTCTTGCCCAGTCCCCTAGCAACCGCGGGGACCTTCCCAAATTTAGTGTTCACTGATTTTTTGTTTGGATGGGGGTAGCAACCTGCTTGTCCTGGGGTGTGAGTGTTGGGATTGTTATTTCTGGTTAAGTTGTTAGGGATTCATGAGTCGTACTATGCAATTTGCAGTATCTGTACTGTGCCTGGGGGTGTTGGGGGGGGCAGCGAGACAGTGGATAAATGCACGATCTAATACAACTGACCTATATTATGGATGGCGACCACACTAACTTATAAGTACCTCTCCTGGAACATCCGCGGAATGCACACTATGTCAAAGCGCTATAAAGTGCTTTCCTGTTTGAATAGGAGGGGTATCCAAATTACTCTACCACAGGAGACGCGCTAAGGAGGGAAAGGCGCTTCGGCACTGCTGGTGAGTCCAAGGGTATTACACCACATACTCGGCCTATGCGAGGGGGATCCTAATATGGATATGAGTGGGAGTACCATTCCAGTGCCTTGGCACCCTGATAGATCCGGAGGGTAGGTACGTAGTGACTTGGCGTCACCTGGCAGGTCGGGACCTCACAATAATAAATGTTTATGTCACAAACACGGATAAGGGCGCCTTCTTTGCAGGTTTGTCCTGGCCCCTTGCACCACACCTGACCAACTCTGCCATTATGGGGGGAGATTTTAATAATGTGGCGGATACACAACTGGATAGATCGCACCCTCCGATGCAAGACTCGCAAACTAATCGCAAAGCCCAAGAATTTATGGAGTGGCAACATCACTGGGGACTTCTTGACTCTTGGAGGCAGAAGCATCCACAGGGGTGGGACTTCTCCTTCTTTTCTAGTCTCCATGAAGTCCACATCCAGCTTGATACATTCCTTTGCACTCCAGATGTCCATAGGTCTGTATATATGGTTGAACACCTAGCCCGCACAATCACGGACCATAATCCCACACTGCTGCATCTCCGATGGATCCATGCTCACCCTTCCATTTCCACATAGTGACTAAAACCTGAGTCTCAAGAGGACCAGGCATTCTGAGAACTGATTGGAAATACATTGATCAATATTTTGACAATAATACTAACACGGCATCCTCTCTCAAAGTGGAATGGGACGCGTTTAAGGTAGTTATTCGTGGCCATTATATAGCTGATTCAAAGGGAGTCAGGCACACTCTGCTGTGGGGAATCCTGATAGGTGAGGATCACCTGAGAGCTATTGAAGAACATAGGCCGGGACATTCGGAATTACAGCCTGGACTTCTAGACGCTAGGGATACTGTGGCAGCTCAGACAGAATGACTTTGATGCTTCGACTATCACCAATATATGTACAGAACACACGCTGAGTATGACAGGACGGGATCCCTTTTGGCCTGGTTGGCTAACCTCACCAAACATAGCTCACCCATAATAGAGCTGGAGGAGGAGGGAGGGGACAGGATATATTCCCAGGTGGGGATTAACTCCCCTTTGCTCAATATTACTTGAACCTTTACAAAAGTATGATTACACACAATAGCATAGTGTTACAGACCTATACGGGAGACTTGCATCTTCCACGTCTTACGGTGGATGAAGCAGAGGAGCTGGGTGTTGAGATAACGCTGCAGAAGATAAAGAGTGCCATAAAATCCATGGCACAGAATAAGGCTCCTGGAACGGATGGATTTCCAGTGGAGTTTTGGCTGCCTACTCTGTGGAATTGATGACCAGTCTGGTGACCCTCTATACTGCGGCCAAGGACACCCGACACTTAACAGACACCATATGTGAAGCACTTATTGTCCTACTTACACACCAACTCATTCAAGCAGGAGGGTCCTAGGGAAAATTTAAAGACCTGCACAGGATTATATCCCCAAATAATCACGAACTGAAAACTATACACCAAATCCTTGGGTCTACTATAAAATTGAATAATACAAATAAAGGTCTTATTTTTAGGAAAAAAGATATTTGGAACAAACTTTTTATAAAAACCACAGCCTATAACACACAGATCTAACTGTGGAAAATTCCCTTTTTAGGACAAAATCCCTCACTCACCAAAGGTGACATGCTTCATCATATGGGATTCTCCTCTCAAGAGAAAAACCTAGTTCTCTTGAGGGCTACAACCCCCTCACTGAGAGGGAGGAGCTCAGGGATGTTTTCAATTTCTAATTTATTTCAGATATTCTTAATCCACATAGGATGAGCAAAATAGTGTGAGTGAGGGCATAGCGTAAAAAAAGATAAACAATGTGCAAGAAAGTGAGAATAAAACTAGCTAGGGGCGCAAAAAATGTATTTTATTCAGGAGCACCCTCTGCCAGGATTAAAAACAGTGCACCAGCGACATGAATCTAAGTCGCAGTTGTATGGTGGACAATAATGGTCAACATGTTTCAGCCAACAAATGCCCCTATGTAGGGTGAGGCTTTCTTCAGGACCTATAAAGATGCTGCTGCTCCAGTGCTCAAGTGAATAAACAAAAAAAGGATATAAGAACGAGATACGTTCATATTACGATTGCTCCGGAAGGTAAGTTTGCCTATTGGAGACAAAATCATTCATTCAGAACTGTGTCACTTATATAAAGATGATACAACTGTTGGTTTAAATAAAAAGAAGAGGAAGGGGGAAAAAAGGAGAACCCTTACCCGCTCTTGCTAGGCAAAGAACTCCACCTCAACCTGGCAACAGCTCAGGATGGGGGCACCGCTCTGTAAAGAAGAAGGTGGTGCAACTGTCAAAAGGCTACATGATATACTATTCTAAATCATGTGACAGTGTGACTAGACTAAAGTAGTCAAAAGATGCTGAGAGCATAGAATGTAGGAAAACCTGATGGAGTCAGAGAACCAGTCTAAACAATGTCTCAATAATTAAATGATCATGCATGTACACGGCCTGAACACACATGTAACATGCAGGATCAACAACACCTCTTAGTTAGTACTATTCTAAAGAACACTAGCAATAGTAGTCTCTCTACATACATATGGTAGAAGACAACGCTCTATAAGCTCTGGGCAAAGGTAGGTTAAAGTACATCTTCCCTCAATCATTTGATTCTTAAAACGTAAGGAATAAGGATCATCTCATCTTCACAAATTCAACTAAGCCCACTATTCAAAGCTTCAAAATAGGATCCTATCAATAATTCTACAGCGCTTCCTAATAGAATGCGTGCACAGCCCAGGGTAAGTATGTTAACCCTTCGAAACACAACCATAGAACCAAAAGGGCCATGCCCCGCCACGAAACTCACCTCTCCGTCGATACCCCGAGCTCTAAATGAGCCTGCAACCGGAGGTGAGCATCTGTGGCCAGGGTGCTTGTTTTTATACTAGTCAGTTCACAATCTTCTGCAGCTGTGAAAACCGCAATACCCTACATTAACGCGCAGGTGCTAGTAAACCGATGCTAGCTTTACGCGCATGCGCAGTTTTAATCATCTTCATGAACGGAAATTCAAACATTGAAAACCAAGAATGCTAGATCAGCATTGACTATTGACAACTAGAATAATCGATAAGCTAAAACCGCGATGAACACCATGCGATTTTGATGTATCTAACGACACTATGCGTGAAAGTACTACGCGCATGCGCTCTACATATCATGCTCCGCTGGGATATGTAGTTCGAAGGCCCGAAACTACACACTCTTTATATGGGGAATACAAAGGGCTACTCCAGCGTTGTCCTCATGATTTTGCTCATGTAATTGTATCATATTGCATAGTACCTTAAATGTTAAGAAACAAAAAATAAAAAGTAGAATGTATTGTGCTTAGAAGTCACTACCAATGCCTCTCATTCATTCGGCACATTTTGATACATGGATGAACATGTGGAACCTCTCTATAGATTTACACCAATTTAGAAAAGGCCTACATCTCATCGATATACCGTAGACTCAAGAAACATATATCATGAGTTATAGCTATGTATGTGCAGCGTGTACTCACTCACAACACTCAGTGCGTGCATGTATGTTGTCAAAAGACACTAAACCCAAGGGGGCAGTACAGTTACTCTTTACACTATATATATTAGTGTTAGTGGTCCGGTGTATTGAACCATAGTAGCATAGTTACTCTCTATAACGATACCCAAGGAATATCGTCATTCAACCCTGTGCTATCACTGTTCAATCTGTGCACCCAACGTTGCTCTCATCTGAATAAATAGGCATGGATGTCGGTGACGTGATTTGTGATGGATGGTTTCTCAAGAACCGTCCATCTCAAATCCTGAGGGGAATGGTTAGCTTCAAGAAAGTGATTAGTTAATTTTGTTGAGGATTTCCTACATCGAATCGTACTCTTGTGTTCTAAGATACGGGTTTTGACTTTACGTGTAGTCATCCCCACGTATCTTAATTTGCAAGGACAAGTAATCAAATAAATTAGTTGTTCACTATTACAATTCGTGTGATTGAGTAATGCCCAGGGTCTAGATGACCCAATGTCTATTTCTGTGGTGTGAGTAGTTTGAGGACAAGCTGCACACGAACCACAAGGAAAATGTCCTTTCACTGGCGGCATACCCCAAAGCAAATCCTGTTGACCCTTTTTCTTGCATCTAGGTCTTGTATGTACTAACCGATCTTTAATGGTCGTACTACGTTTAAATGTAAAAGTGGGCGTGGTAATGGCATAGTGCCAATATTCAATATTTTCCAGTTGGAAAGAATACTCTTCTTGATTTTGTTGGAAAAGTTGCAAAACGTATTCACACAGGTCAGTCTATTATTAGCTTCTTTTGGTTCTCCCAGTTCTATAAGTGCTGCTCTGTTATTGTTAGCAGCTCGTTTTAGAGATTTCTTCACAAGTTTTTTCGGATAGTGCCTCGCTTCTAGTTGGACTGCCAAGTTCTGTGCATGTTCTTGATATTTGATGGTTGACGAGCAATTCCTTCTAATGCGTAAGAATTGCCCAAACGGCAAATTCTCACGCAGAGCTTTAGGATGGAAACTCTTGTATGACAATAATGAGTTCCTTGACATCGGTTTCTTATATAGCTCAGTGCTAAGGCCGCCGTCTGCAGGGAAAATTCTAATATCCAGGAAGGGTAGGCCGATGTTACTATACTCACAAGTAAAGTTTAAGTAATCATTCCGGCCATTTAGCCAAACCTGAAATTCTGCAATGGTTGATGGTGCCCCTCTCCAAATCACTAACACATCATCGATGTATCGTTTCCATAGCCGTATATGATCTTTATACGGATTCTCAGTGCTGAAAATGTGATCCTGTTCGAACACATGAACATAGAGGTTCGCCAAACTGGGGGCACAAACACTCCCCATAGAAGTCCCCGAGATTTGGAGGAAAAATTGGTCCTCAAATTTAAAGAAATTTTCTTTCATAACTAACCGTGCACAAGCGGTGATAAAAGGTACTGGAGTGTTGGTATCTGGAGCTTTTTGCATCAAGAGGGACTCAATGGTGGATAGGGTTTCATCTTGAGGAATGCACGTGTACAAAGATTCCACGTCGAGAGTCACAAGGAAATCACGCTCAATGTCAAATTGTATGCCTTCTACCAAGCGCAGAACATCCTTTGTGTCTTTCAAGTATGTTGGCATTTCGCTTACAAGTGGCCTCAGAAAATAATCCACAAAAGTGGAAAGAGGTTCAAGCAAGGAGCCTAGCCCTGAAATAATGGGACGACCTGGAGGTGGTCTACGATCCTTGTGCACTTTAGGTAGTGCATAGAAATATGGAATGACCGGATGGACTTTGGTCAGGAAGAGAGCTTTTTGTGTAGTAATCCATCCATTCGCGCTTGCTTCTTCCACTAGAGTTTTGATTTCAATCTCTAGTCTCCTAGTCGGATCCTCTCTTAATGGTTTATAGAAGCGGGTATCTTCCAATTGTCTGAGACACTCTGCCCTGTAAGAGGAGGTATCCATTATAACGATTTCTCCCCCTTTATCCGCGGGCTTGATAGTTATAGTATCATCATTAGCCAAAGTCTGTACTGCTTTACGTTCTTTGTGCGTCAAATATTGATACTGCCTTTCCTTATTGGCACAGGTGTTTGTAACTTGAGTCATTACCGCTTTTTCAAAAGTCAAAACCTGTGACGGTACTTGGTGTGCAAGAGGGTTGAATGTTGATCTAATCTTCAGGCCTGTGTTGGTATCGACCTCATCATCCATATTTTGCACCCTGTCTCTAAAGAAGAAATTGAGACGAATCTTGCCAAAGAAACGGGCAAGTTCTTGTTTTATCACAAAAGAATCACCTCGATATGAGGGAACAAAGCCCAAACCTTTATTCAACAAGGCATGTTCATCCGTATTCAGAGTACGACTACTCAGGTTGATAACTAGATCATTTCGTTGCTCGATCCCGCTTGAGCCTCTGTCATGCTCCGGGCTGACCGAGCAGGGGGGTGTCTGCCCAATGTACCTGGGCTTGTTGATTCCGACGTTTCCCTCTGGATCTGCCTCGGCCAAACCCTAAAAAAGGCTGTTGTGAATACATTTGTGGATGTTGCTGATATTGATACAAATGTCCCTGTGGTGGTGCACTTGGAAAGCCGAAAGGACCTGGTGCCCACCACTGGGGTAGTGGTGGGGGAGGAGGGCCCCCTCGGTACCCTCTCCAGTTGCTTCTATTCCTACGAGCAGGACCTTTGAATCCAGATTCGCCCTGATACGAGTTCTCTGAGTCGCTTGACCAATTTTCGCTGCCTGATGTAGAATAGTTCGAACCATACCTTTTCCCTTGTCGATTGAATTGGGGAGGAACATACTCCGCACTTGTATATGGGTAGTTTTGAAAAAGCGGTAATGACTCAAGTTACAAACATCTGTGCCAATAAGGAAAGGCAGTATCAAAATTTGACGCACATAGAACGTAAAGCAGTACAGATTTTGGCTAATGATGATACTATAACTATCAAGCCCGCGGATAAAGGGGGAGCCATCGTTATAATGGATACCTCCTCTTACAGGGCAGAGTGTCTCAGACAATTGGAAGATACCCGCTTCTATAAACCATTAAGAGAGGATCCGACTAGGAGACTAGAGATTGAAATCAAAACTCTAGTGGAAGAAGCAAGCGCGAATGGATGGATTACTACACAAGAAGCTCTCTTCCTGACCAAAGTCCATCCAGTCATTCCATATTTCTATGCACTACCTAAAGTGCACAAGAATCGTAGACCACCTCCAGGTCGTCCCATTATTTCAGGGCTAGGCTCCTTGCTTGAACCTCTTTCCACTTTTGTGGATTATTTTCTGAGGCCACTTGTAAGCAAAATGCCAACATACTTGAAAGACACAAAGGATGTTCTGCGCTTGGTAGAAGACATACAATTTGACATTGAGCGTGATTTCCTTGTGACTCTCGACGTGGAATCTTTGTACACGTGCATTCCTCAAGTTGAAACCCTATCCACCATTGAGTCCCTCTTGATGCAAAAAGCTCCAGATACCATCACTCCAGTACCTTTTATCACCGCTTGTGCACGGTTAGTTATGAAAGCAAATTTCTTTAAATTTGAGGACCAATTTTTCCTCCAAATCTCGGGGACTTCTATGGGGAGTGTTTGTGCCCCCAGTTTGGCGAACCTATATGTTCATGTGTTCGAACAGGATCACATTTTCAGCACTGAGAATCCGTATAAAGATCATATACGGCTATGGAAACGATACATCGATGATGTGTTAGTGATTTGGAGAGGGGCACCATCAACCATTGCAGAATTTCAGGTTTGGCTAAATGGCCGGAATGATTACTTAAACTTTACTTGTGAGTATAGTAACATCGGCCTACCCTTCCTGGATATTAGAATTTTCCCTGCAGACGGCGGCCTTAGCACTGAGCTATATAAGAAACCGATGTCAAGGAACTCATTATTGTCATACAAGAGTTTCCATCCTAAAGCTCTGCGTGAGAATTTGCCGTTTGGGCAATTCTTACGCATTAGAAGGAATTGCTCGTCAACCATCAAATATCAAGAACATGCACAGAACTTGGCAGTCCAACTAGAAGCGAGGCACTATCCAAAGAAACTTGTGAAGAAATCTCTAAAACGGGCTGCTAACAACAACAGAGCAGCACTTATAGAACTGGGAGAACCAAAAGAAGCTAATAATAGACTGACCTGTGTGAATACGTTTTGCAACTTTTCCAACAAAATCAAGAAGAGTATTCTTTCCAACTGGAAAATATTGAATATTGGCACTATGCCATTACCACGCCCACTTTTTGCATTTAAACGTAGTACGAACATTAAAGATCGGTTAGTACATACAAGACCTAGATGCAAGAAAAAGGGTCAACAGGATTTGCTTTGGGGTATGCCGCAGTGAAAGGACATTATCCTTGTGGTTCGTGTGCAGCTTGTCCTCAAACTACTCACACCACAGAAATAGACATTGGGTCAGCTAGACCCTGGGCATTACTCAATCACACGAATTGTAATAGTGAACAACTAATTTATTTGATTACTTGTCCTTGCAAATTAAGATACGTGGGGATGACTACACGGAAAGTCAAAACCCGTATCTTAGAACACAAGAGTACGATTCGATGTAGGAAATCCTCAACAAAATTAACTAATCACTTTCTTGAAGCTAACCATTCCCCTCAGGATTTGAGATGGACGGTTCTTGAGAAACCATCCATCCCAAATCACGTCACCGACATCCATGCCTATTTATTCAGACGAGAGCAACGTTGGGTGCACAGATTGAACAGTGATAGCACAGGGTTGAATGACAATATTCCTTGGGTATCGTTATAGAGAGTAACTATGCTACTATGGTTCAATACACCGGACCACTAACACTAATATATATAGTGTAAAGAGGAACTGTACTGCCCCCTTGGGTTTAGTGTCTTTTGACAACATACATGCACGCACTGAGTGTTGTGAGTGAGTACACGCTGCACATACATAGCTATAACTCATGATATATGTTTCTTGAGTCTACGGTATATCGATGAGATGTAGGCCTTTTCTAAATTGGTGTAAATCTATAGAGAGGTTCCACGTGTTCATCCATGTATCAAAATGTGCCGAATGAATGAGAGGCATTGGTAGTGACTTCTAAGCACAATACATTCTACTTTTTATTTTTTTGTTTCTTAACATTTAAGGTACTATGCAATATGATACAATTACATGAGCAAAATCATGAGGACAACACTGGAGTAGCCCTTTGTATCCCCCATATAAAGAGTGTGTAGTTTCGGGCCTTCGAAACTACATATCCCAGCGGGCATGATATGTAGAGCGCATGCGCGTAGTACTTTCACGCATAGTGTCGTTAGATACATCAAAATCGCATGGTGTTCATCGCGGTTTTAGCTTATCGATTATTCTAGTTGTCAATAGTCAATGCTGATCTAGCATTCTTGGTTTTCAATGTTTGAATTTCCGTTCATGAAGATGATTAAAACTGCGCATGCGCGTAAAGCTAGCATCGGTTTACTAGCACCTGCGCGTTAATGTAGGGTATTGCGGTTTTCACAGCTGCAGAAGATTGTGAACTGACTAGTATAAAAACAAGCACCCTGGCCACAGATGCTCACCTCCGGTTGCAGGCTCATTTAGAGCTCGGGGTATCGACGGAGAGGTGAGTTTCGTGGCGGGGCATGGCCCTTTTGGTTCTATGGTTGTGTTTCGAAGGGTTAACATACTTACCCTGGGCTGTGCACGCATTCTATTAGGAAGCGCTGTAGAATTATTGATAGGATCCTATTTTGAAGCTTTGAATAGTGGGCTTAGTTGAATTTGTGAAGATGAGATGATCCTTATTCCTTACGTTTTAAGAATCAAATGATTGAGGGAAGATGTACTTTAACCTACCTTTGCCCAGAGCTTATAGAGCGTTGTCTTCTACCATATGTATTAGAGAGACTACTATTGCTAGTGTTCTTTAGAATAGTACTAACTAAGAGGTGTTGTTGATCCTGCATGTTACATGTGTGTTCAGGCCGTGTACATGCATGATCATTTAATTATTGAGACATTGTTTAGACTGGTTCTCTGACTCCATCAGGTTTTCCTACATTCTATGCTCTCAGCATCTTTTGACTACTTTAGTCTAGTCACACTGTCACATGATTTAGAATAGTATATCATGTAGCCTTTTGACAGTTGCACCACCTTCTTCTTTACAGAGCGGTGCCCCCATCCTGAGCTGTTGCCAGGTTGAGGTGGAGTTCTTTGCCTAGCAAGAGCGGGTAAGGGTTCTCCTTTTTTCCCCCTTCCTCTTCTTTTTATTTAAACCAACAGTTGTATCATCTTTATATAAGTGACACAGTTCTGAATGAATGATTTTGTCTCCAATAGGCAAACTTACCTTCCGGAGCAATCGTAATATGAACGTATCTCGTTCTTATATCCTTTTTTTGTTTATTCACTTGAGCACTGGAGCAGCAGCATCTTTATAGGTCCTGAAGAAAGCCTTGCCCTACATAGGGGCATTTGTTGGCTGAAACATGTTGACCATTATTGTCCACCATACAACTGCGACTTAGATTCATGTCGCTGGTGCACTGTTTTTAATCCTGGCAGAGGGTGCTCCTGAATAAAATACATTTTTTGCGCCCCTAGCTAGTTTTATTCTCACTTTCTTGCACATTGTTTATCTTTTTTGCGCTGCGCCCTCACTCACACTATTTTGCTCATCCTATGTGGATTAAGAATATCTGAAATAAATTAGAAATTGAAAACATCCCTGAGCTCCTCCCTCTCAGTGAGGGGGTTGTAGCCCTCAAGAGAACTAGGTTTTCTCTTGAGAGGAGAATCCCATATGATGAAGCATGTCACCTTTGGTGAGTGAGGGATTTTGTCCTAAAAAGGGGATTTTCCACAGTTACATCTGTGTGTTATAGGCTGTGGTTTTTATAAAAAGTTTGTTCCAAATATCTTTTTTCCTAAAAATAAGACCTTTATTTGTATTATTCAATTTTATAGTAGACCCAAGGATTTGGTGTATAGTTTTAAGCACTTATTGTCCCCATACTGAAGCCAGGAAAACCACCATCTGATCCCACAGCGTACAAACCGCTTTCAATGCTGAACATTGACTATACGATTCTTAGTCGGATAACACTGGTGACCAGACTGCTTCCTTTCATGACTAAACTAATATACCCGGACCAGGCAAGCTTTTTACGTGGGCGCAACACTGCCACCTACATCAGGGGGCTCCTTGCTATACTAGACGTCAAGGGGTATGGCCGTGAGAGGGCAGCAGTCTTTGCTGTCGATATCACACATAGACATTTGGAGGACCTTACAGCTCTCAGTGGCGGGCGACATAACCCTGCTAAAGATGGAGGCCATATCCCGCCTCTTGTACTTCTTTGGCATGCTCCCACTTTGAATCCCGCAAAGCACTATTCAAGGACCTTGAATCCTTGATAACTACCTTCAGATGGGGAGCGGTTTGCAGACGTGCAGCACTGGCTGCGATGCAGCGTTCAATGGCAACTGGTGGACTGGGGGTTCCCGACTTTGAAGCGTATTACATAGCAGCCCAGCTGCAATGGTTGGTACAGTGGATGGCATGCAGACGGGATCCAACCAAGCCCCAAAATCCATTTACGCCGACCCTCACTGATCTCATTCAAGTGTTCCTTAGGGTGAAGCGCATCTCTCCTGGAGACATGCAGGAGCTGCAGGTGATTACTAGATGCTGGAACTGTTGCTTGCAAAAAATGCATAGCAAGGTTCCACACTCTCCTGACATACCCCTCGTCATGCTAAGAGAACTACTCCATGGTGGATGCTGGGGGGGGGGGACTAGATTCCTGGATGGAAGCGGGGGCGACAAAGGTGGGAGACCTATTTAGGTACTCGGCAAAGCTCCCGTTAGAGGAATTTCTCATGGAATTTTGCCTACCACATGGCCATTTCCTTTTACACAGGGCACTCAAGACAGCATTGCGGAAACAGTGGAGTGCTGGTGCCTCTGAGCCGAGAGCACTTCGAACGTGCCATTACATGGCCCTCCCTGCTGGCACCATAAAGGCGGTCTCGTGTTTGTATAAGGCAATATGGGAGGACCTTCAGCGACCGCTAGAATGCCTGGGCTTGTGGTGGGAGGAGGTTGTAGGAACCCCTATTGAGGTTAAGGCCTGGGACACCATACTGGAGAGAACTCTGAAAGTGTCCAGAAATGCACACTTTAAGCTTATCAATTATTATGTCCTTCACAGGTCGTACTTAACCCTTGGGCGTGTCATGAGATACTTTTACTTGGCTGATATTGCCTGCTTCGTTGTGGAGAAATGGGAGCCCAATTTTGGAATATGTTCTGGTCATGCCCCTCGCTTAGGGCTTACTGAGGGGAATTTATGACCACTGTTACGAATGTCATGGCGAGAGATGTTCCTGACTCCGCAGCCCATTGCCTATTGGGAGGGTTTACACACAGTCAAAACCAAGGCCATGAGTAAATTCCAGGATTTGGCGTTCATTCTAGCCAAGCGAGAAATTGCGAGGAATTGGAAGACACTGGGAGGGCCCCGAATAGCAACATGGAGGAGGGAGGTGGAGAAGTGGGCGGGTTGTGAGGGAAGGTTGCTCCTGAGAGAAGCCAGGCACGGGGTGGGCACACTGGACATGGCCAGAGCCTGGGATACCCTAGTGGCTAACTTCGCACTCCCGAACCTGACACTCCTATACTCTCCCCTGTGGGGTCCCCTGTGACTAGTCCACAATGAGACCCTCTTATGAAAGGGGATATCTTTGATACACCAAGGTTACTGAGGGGATCTGGCTCGCTTGGCAACCGGACAGGCCCTGCCTGCTTTCTAGCACTAACCTCACGGCACTCAGGGAAACCACACATTGACACAATATATGCATGACCATGTACTGACTTAGAGGGGGAGGGAAGGGGCGGGACTGTTTCTTACTATGCGAGAATTGAACACAATTTAAATTGCTGATGACTTAAGAACCGTATTACAAACATGCTGTTCGTATGTAATTGCGCTGAGTGCTTGATAAAAAAAACCTCATTAAACTGTTTACAAAAACAAATTCACAAAAAGAACTTTTACAGCACAAAAGGGAGCATCTCCACATAAGCTTCTGTCCACTTCCTATTCATGTAGCATAGGACTGAGACCAAGATGAGGGCTTCCTGGGCCACAAACCACAAGCCACACTAGGGGATACCACCGCCGCCATGCCCCTAAATGCTTAGAGCTGCACTCTCTCCTTGCCACTAAAAACAGGCTACCCGATGCACTTTACCCCACTGAGCCTCACATTGCTAAACACAACCCTCCTGTTCTTACCTCCCCATCAAGAGCATAAGACCTAGAGTCTGCCTGGCGCTTGACTACTCGAGTAGCAGAGAAGACCCAAAAAGAGAGCTCACTTCCTTCCCCTACGGGGATCCAGGGACTCCAGTTGTCCGTCTGTCAGGAGGAGCAGGTAAACCACTGGATAAAGTGTAGGAGTACTGACCAGGAGAAACTGCCAAGCAGCGTCTGCAGAGTCCTTTCACGGCACAGCAAGATGGTCGACGACATTGAAGCAGAAACGTCAAACACACAATGGCCCTATTCTTGGAGGGTCGAGGAACCAAGTACACCAACCAGGAATTGGACTAGTCACAAGATGAGCTTGGGATTAAACCTAAGCATACTAATGTGAGGTGAACTAATATCTTAAACAGTTCCCTTCCAGTCTGAAACCCTTTCTTAAGGTTACATGTTTGATGTGTTCTTGGTCACACAGGCAGCTGAGCACTCACTAACACAGTGAGGCATACTTCATCATCGGGCTCTCCTATGTAGCTCCTTAGTTAATCCAAAATCTAAGCAGGCTAGGTGGCTGAAATAGGATGTGCATGGAAGAACCATAGGCTATTTCCCTAGTGCTAGATGGGAAAGCACTGTGATGAAGCATACCATACTATGTGGGTAAGGGATCTACCACTTGTATAATCGATAAGCTTAACACCAGGATACCAGTTTAGCGACTGTTGCGCTCTACAAATGCAATAAATAAAAAAAGCACATGAGATGTTGCATAAGACCTTAACAAAGGTGTTACCATTTGTTAGAAATGGGATTTCTGGTTGGCTAAGGCTTGGGCCAAAGCCAGAGAGAAACCACCATTCTAGTCAGGGCAAGGGAGTTACACGCCGAAGATAACCCCTGCTCACCCCCTTGGTAGGTTGGCACGAGCAGTCAGGCTTATCCCGGAGGCTATGTATAAAGCGTTTGCGCACCACACACACACAGCAGCAACCCACTAGGCACACTACAAAAGGAACTCCACACAAGGTTATATCAAAAATAGCCTTTGTATTATCATAAACACATAGAATAGTAATCACACATTTACACTGTGCCAACTGGCACTGGGCAATATCTACAGGGGATTATATACACCTGACAGGGCCAATTGGGTCACTGTCAGAACCATCACAAGTACACCTGATAAATGTAGAACATATAATACACTTAGGACACAACCAGTAATTACTGGTAAACACTGTACTTAGCATCATCTCCTGCACCATAAATCATATTATGTAAGCAGCATCACAATAGGCGTGAAATACATTCTGCGCCAACCTCACCAGCATAAACACATTATGCAATCATCTCATAAGTCTAAACGCATTAGACCATAACCTCACAAGCATAAACACATTATGCAGTAGCACATAAACAGAACTCTTAGATTAGGGAATAACCTCCTAAACATAAATACTAGAGGCATAAATCACTGTGCATAAATCACATTTCCTAGCACCACATAAATCAGATTAGGGCCTGGCGCCCTACAAACCTCACAGTCCCCCTGGCCAACTGGCCTTCTCAAAGGGGCTCAAATGCCCTATGTCCAAATGTCAGGGCGGCTGCCAATGCAGCAGTATCCACGTGCGCAATTGCGCTGGGGCAGAGGAGTGTATCTCACTCTTATCTCATACAAAGAATGCCCCCAAAGGACTGATGGCCTAAACGTTGCAGCTGACGCTAATTGCCGTGCAGCTGTGATGAAAGGAAGGCCTGGCACTCACTGTGCCCTCTGTCCCACTGGGACTCTGAAAACACATGTGGCCCGAAACGTTGCAGCTGCCCGCGCTGGTGCGGTGCAGCTGTGAATAAACCAAGTAAAGGGCCTGGCACCACTGTGCCTTCTGGGCCCCACTGGGGCTTGGTAACTACAATTGCCCCCATCGTTGCAGTTGCCCTCTGTCAAGCGGGGCAACTGTAAACACATAACCAAAGTGGGGAAAGCACGGGCCCCTCTGGGCCCTCTCAAAACAAATGTGCCAACAACGTTGGAGCGGCCCGCTCTCTGGCGGGACCGCTCAGACACTGTGCCTCGATCGGCACAACCCACAGAGAGCCCTCACTCACCGGCTCTTGTGCTGGGACTGGGATGGGCACCGGCAGTGTGCGGGGATCGGCCCTGCTCTCGGGGCCTCCTCTCCCGGTCTCCTCTTCCCGGGGCAGCAACACGCGGGGTTCTCTCTCACATGAGAGCCTCGCCAGAAATCTTGCCGCACTCTGCTGTTCCCACGGAGGCGGGGTGGGCTCCCGCCTGCCTTCATCCTCTTCTCTGGCGGTGTGTCCAGCGGGCGGGACCTCCTCTCTCTGCTCGCCGGACGTGCATCACAAGCCCCGCCCACAGTCAGGCAAGGACGCCTGGCTTCCTGGTCGCGCCGGGCCGTGGCGGTGATTTCTCGAAAGTAGGACGCGGGGTGGGCTCCCTCTAAGGCAACCAACGCGGGGTGGGCACCCGCATCAAGACTACACTCATAAGCGGAGTGGGCACCCGCACTTCAAATAAAAGCAACAGCGGGCGGGCACCCGCAATTATACCGGCATCACGGGGGAATCCCTACGATGGGGATTCCCTCTCAAAGGGCTGCAGCTCAGCTCAGCGCTGCACAGCCCACGCTCTTCCTCTCCTCATTAAAATATAGCGCTTACAAGGTGCTAGATGCAGCAAAAGTCCTGGATCTGGAGAGAAACAAAGGGGTCCAAGCACAAGGTCTTCCAGGTCCATGGGGCATAGTTGGGCCCAGGGAGGCCAGCACACAGGGCCCTCCAGCAGGGAGGTAAGCCCCCATGGCGGTTCCTCCTGGGCCCCAGCAGCTGCAAGCCCCCAAGTCAGGAACAGCACAGAACAGAACAATTTCATGGGGTCACAGCCCCTACATTTATACCAAGTATTCCTTTGTCTGTAGTGCAGGGCATGGGGGAACCAGATGCAACTGGTTCAGTGGGGACTTGGAGCACTTTGTTTTCCAAGCTCCTCTTCCCCTTTGTCAGGTGGGGGCTAGGTGATCAGACACACCACAGGGGGTGGAGCCAGCATTGCACAGGCTGGGCACAGTCCTATTCAGAGTCAGGGGATTACTCCTCCAATTTCTCCCAGCACAGATGTCCCATTCGGCCTAGTGCTGACTCACCCTGCCCCTCCTGGAGCCACACACACCTCCCAGCCCCTGTCACTCACAAGCCAGACATGCAATTCACATCAGGCAGGCATACACATAGCACACAGAAATGCCAACTTCTAAAAGTGGCATTTCTCCCATAGTCATAATAAATCTGCCCACACCATCGCGCAGCATTTATTCTTACAATTTCATACATACTAAACTCGACCACGCTGCTCCTCCCATTCCAGGAATTACCACTGACACACACTGATCAGGTAATCCCCAGTGCATTCCTATGGGAGGGCAGGCCGATCTCACCAATGTACACAAGAGAGCTCACGCACTTTCCACTGGACCACAGTGCGAAAGTGCCCAGAGGCCTAAAACCACCAACACCAGGTCACAGAAAAGGCAAAAAGTTTAGGGGTGAACTTGCCAAAAGGGCCAAGTCCAACACAACCTCCTTCCAGCCAAAACGCAGAGTAGACCAATCACTCCCTTGATGGGCTTCCCTGCTTTGGGCGATAGAACACGGACGCGGGCCCGCAACAGCAGGGACACACTCCGGTTGTACGCCACTCTGAACCCTCGTGGTTCCCTCTGTAAAAAAAATTCTCAGGCCCAACTAGGCTACCCCACTGGTGCTTCCTAGTTGTCCACGGCCAGGACCAGGCCCTAGGCCACCCAGATGCCACTGGTCCTTGCCAATCCACAGAGTGGGGGGCAGTAACCCCTGGCACATAATAGCCATTCTCCACTCTTCCTCTCAGTGTAGTTCCAAACTGCCACTGATCCTCCAACCTAGGGCCTGCACCCTCAGGCTGACCAGAGGTCACGGGCGAAGCATCTCCTCACCCTACCTCTCTTCTGGCGTTCCGCACTCTCCCAGGAGAAGCACCCCCAGAACACAAGTCTCCCACCAGTTCAGGACCTCTCTCCATCAACTGGTCTACCACCTGGGATCTAAACTCTCCGACTGCACCGGGGTCAGAGGCGAGGACTTCCTCCCTCTGTACCCCCTTCCAGAGCCCTATACCCTCCCAACTGGAGTGGTACCCCTAGAAGGCAAACCGGTCAGGACACTGATTACAGTTGCCCTTCCGTCCAGGACAGGAAACACCTGAACCTGGCTCCCCAACCTAGGGACGGTACCCTTTGGTTGGACAATTGCCCGGCGAACCAGGACTTCCTGGGGCGTACATATACCCCCCCTGAGGGTGACACATAACTAATGTGTCGTGTGACAGTCTGCCTGGCGCAGAGCTCACGACCTCCTGTCCCTTTGACAGTGCGTGAAGATGCCCCAGGACAGAAGTGGCGTCACCATGGCCAATCATTGGTGACTCAGCCCTTCTGGCTGGCCCCTGACCCACTGGTTCTTCCACTGGGGACTCTTTCCCCCTCTCACCCCTCAATCTGGACTTCTGCACCCTCCACTTAGGAGTGGCACTGCCAGACACCAGAACTGATGGAGGCCTGATTACAGACACTCCCAGCTCACCTAACAAGGGGAATCCCCCTCGAAGAACGGTCCAACAGGACAGACTAGGCTCCCTACCTGGTGTTCCCTCTAAGAACCATCCAGTACTGGAGACTGAGGTGCGGGTACTTCGGGACACAGCCCAATCTCACTCCTTCTCCTGCGAGACAGGATGTGAGTCCCTACAACCTCCTCACTATAAGGTTACCTAGCTGGGCTACTCTGAACCACTTCCACCACTCTGGGTTGGAAGATACCTGCACCATTCCTCTAGTATCACTCCCCAATGCAAGCTCCCTAGAATCAAAGAACTCACACACTCCAACAGGTGTTGGCGCGACTCCGGAAAACAATTACGGGGCAGGTTCTCTCTGACAAAACAGATTGAAGAGCCCTTTAACACCATTTACCGTGCTAACCAATCACCCAAAACGTCCAGTGCACCAGAACACTCATCCACATACTCCCCCCCAAGACTGGTGAGACAGCATCTTACTGCCCCTGAATCTCAACCTGTCCCCCTCTTAACTGGGAACCAGGTACCATACTCTGGGAACTGGGAATGGGACTTCCTGCACTGGACTTCATATTGCTGCCACCACTGGATCCCACCCTTACTGGGGATTCCAGACGACTAAAACTGCACTTAGGGGATAATCTACCCTCCCGAGCTAGTTACTCCATGCCAATTAAGTTACCACTGTAGGCCAACCCTAGAAATAGCAGACAGCACAGGGGCAGTACAAAACTCCTTTAACTTGCGCTGCAGGCCAACCCCATAAATAGCAGTCTGCACAAGGGCAGTACAACTCCTCCAGATTCTCTGGTTTCTGTCCTTGGCAGGACCCCTAACTCATAGTGCAACAATAAAACACATTTCAATGAAATGATACTTAAAACAAACTCAGAAACAATAATCCCCAAACATGTGACTATCTAAATGCAGAGTTTGTAGCGCAACTAGTTGTCGCTGTGGTACTGCGCAAACGCAAGTCCTATCCTCACCGCTGACAACCAATGTTAGAAATGGGATCTCTGGTTGGCTAAGGCTTGCGCCAAAGCCAGGCAGAGACCACCATTCTAGTCAGGGCAAGGGAGTTACACGCCGAAGATAACCCCTGCTCACCCCCTTGGTAGCTTGGCACGAGCAGTCAGGCTTATCCCGGAGGCCATGTGTAAAGCGTTTGCGCACCACACACACACAGCAGCAACCCACTAGGCACACAACAAAAGGAACTCCACACAAGGTTATATCAAAAATAGCCATTGTATTATCATAAACACATAGAATAGTAATCACACATTTACACTGTGCCAACTGGCACTGGGCAATATCTACAGGGGATTATATACACCTGACAGGGCCAATTGGGCCACTGTCAGAACCATCACAAGTACACCTGATAAATGTAGAACATATAATACACTTAGGACACAACCAGTAATTACTGGTAAACACTGTACTTAGCATCATCTCCTGCAACATAAATCATATTATGTAAGCAGCATCACAATAGGCGTGAAATACATTCTGCGCCAACCTCACCAGCATAAACACATTATGCAATCATCTCGTAAGTCTAAACGCATTAGACCATAACCTCACAAGCATAAACACATTATGCAGTAGCACATAAACAGAACTCTTAGATTAGGGAATAACCTCCTAAACATAAATACTAGAGGCATAAATCACTGTGCATAAATCACATTTCCTAGCACCACGTAAATCACATTAGGGCCTGGCGCCCTACAAACCTCACAGTCCCCCTGGCCAACTGGCCTTCTTAAAGGGGCTCAAATGCCCTATGTCCAAATGTCAGGGCGGCTGCCAATGCAGCAGTATCCACGTGCGCAATTGCGCTGGGGCAGAGGAGTGTATCTCACTCTTATCTCATAAAAAGAATGCCCCCAAAGAACTGATGGCCTAAACGTTGCAGCTGACGCTAATTGCCGTGCAGCTGTGATGAAAGGAAGGCCTGGCACTCACTGTGCCCTCTGTCACACTGGGACTCTGAAAACACATGTGGCCCGAAACGTTGCAGCTGCCCGCGCTGGTGCAGTGCAGCTGTGAATAAACCAAGTAAAGGGCCTGGCACCACTGTGCCTTCTGGGCCCCACTGGGGCTTGGTAACTACAATTGCCCCCATCGTTGCAGTTGCCCACTGTCAAGCGGGGCAACTGTAAACACATAACCAAAGTGGGGAAAGCAGGAGCCCCTCTGGGCCCTCTCAAAACAAATGTGCCAACAACGTTGGAGCGGCCCGCTTTCTGGCGGGACCGCTCAGACACTGTGCCTCGATCGGCACAACCCACAGAGAGCCCTCACTCACCGGCTCTTGTGCTGGGACTGGGACGGGCACCGCCAGTGTGTGGGGATCGGCCCTGCTCTCGGGGCCTCCTCTCCCGGTTTCCTCTTCCCGGGGCAGCAACACGCGGGGCTCTCTCTCTCATGAGAGCCTCGCCGGAAATCTTGCCGCACTCTGCTGCTCCCACGGAGGTGGGGTGGGATCCCGCCTGCCTTCATCCTCTTCTTTGGCGGTGTGTCCTGCGGGCGGGACCTCCTCTCCCTGCTCGCCGGACGTGCGTCACAAGCCCCGCCCACAGTCAGGCAAGGCTGCCTGGCTTCCTGGTCGCGGCGGTGATTTCTCGAAAGTAGGACGCGGGGTGGGCTCCCGCTAAGGCAACCAACGCGGGGTGGGCACCCGTATCAAGACTACACTCATAAGCGGGGTGGGCACCCGCACTTCAAATAAAAGCAACAGCGGGGTGGGCACCCGCAATTATACCGGCATCACGGGGGAATCCCTACGATGGGGATTCCCTCTCAAAGGGCTGCAGCTCAGCGCTGCGCAGCCCACGCTCTTCCTCTCCTCATTAAAATATAGCGCTTACGAGGCGCTAGATGCAGCAAAAGTCCTGGGTCTGGAGTGAAACAAAAGTGTCCAAGCAAAAAGGTCTTCCAGGTCCATGGGGCATAGCTGGGCCCAGGGAGGCCAGCACACAGGGCCCTCCAGCAGGGAGGTAAGCCCACATGGCGGTTCCTCCTGGGCCCCAGCAGCAGCAAGCCCCCAAGTCAGGAACAGCACAGAACAGAACAATTTCATGGGGTCACAGCCCCTACATTTATACCAAGCATTCCTTTGTCTGTAGTGCAGGGCATGGGGGAACCAGATGCAACTGGTTCAGGGGGGACTTGGAGCACTTTGTTTTCCAAGCTCCTCTTCCCCTTTGTCAGGTGGGGGCTAGGTGATCAGACACACCACAGGGGGTGGAGCCAGCATTGTACAGGCTGGGCACAGTCCTATTCAGAGTCAGGGGATTACTCCTCCAATTTCTCCCAGCACAGATGTCCCATTCAGCCTAGTGCTGACTCACCCTGCCCCTCCTGGAGCCACACACACCTCCCAGCCCCTGTCACTCACAAGCCAGACATGCAATTCACATCAGGCAGGCAGGCAGACACATAGCACGCAGAAATGCCAACTTCTAAAAGTGGCATTTCTCCCATAGTCATAATAAATCTGCGCACACCATCGCGCAGCATTTATTCTTACAATTTCATACATACTAAACTTGACCACGCTGCTCCTCCCATTCCAGGAATTACCACTGACACACACTGATCAGGGAATCCCCAATGCATTCCTATGGGAGGGCAGGCCGATCTCACCAATGTACACAGAGAGCACACGCACTTTCCACTGGACCACAGTGCGAAAGTGCCCAGAGGCCTAAAACCACCAACACCAGGTCACAGAAAAGGCAAAAAGTTTAGGGGTGAACTTGCCAAAAGGGCCAAGTCCAACACCATTCATGCAGACTCTCTCAGATGTCAGGACACCTCTGGAGGTGAGATAAAGGCTGGGATAGAACCTGTTCATCTAGTGGAAGGTTCAAAGGATGGTGTCAATGTGTGCAGACACAATGGTTCACCCCATATGAAGAACAATTAAGACCTCACTCTATATCAACCAAAACTGACTTTACAGTCTATTTCTGATGAAGTAGTTAAACAGAAGGGCCATTTTGTTAAAGATTGTGCTCTATGTAAATGATAATACCCTGCTACATTCCAGCTGTATATCTGTAAGATGTGCTTGGAAATTCACCACTGGGCAAAAACCCCAACTCTCTCAATGAATGAGTCTTACTCATTTGGTGCACTTGGAATGTATGTACCACTTTGATATTTTACAGCCTCCATGACTGTTAGTAATGTGAAGTCAGTGACCAGTATCCACACTATGGTAAATGTTCCAACACCACTGGTGACCAGGAGTCTCCTAGTGCTGGCACTGTGAATGTTCTGAGTATGAATGACACTTAATGAGATGTCTCAGGCACACTGGCACTTCTGTGAGTCAAATGTACACTGCTGTTAAATACATAATCTATTGAAAAAAGAAGTTACCATTTATAATGAAACAATATCTAAAGCATTCTTTTATTGAGTTTTTATAAGGGAAATTAGAAAAACAAAATAATGTTACAAATAAAAACGCAAATATATAAGAGATGACAGTATATGAGAGAAGTGGCATGTCTCCAAACTCTCTAAAACTTGAAACAGCGTGGATAAATATGGTAAAAAAATATCATCACAGTTAATTTTTAATTTGGTATAAGAGAGGGTTGCGTGAATGACAAATGGGGATCAAAAATGTATTGCCTATTATTTGGTCGAATAAGTAAGGCTTGACAGCTTTAAGCATCGATGATGACGGTGATAACAGTTAGATGAGAGATTAAGAAAACAAATATCGTGAATGCATTACGATTAGCATCTTTGCTAATGGACAATAAAAATGTTAAAAAATTATAGTAATTTCTAGCATTTTTTGGATCAGTATCTCTTGCTTTCTGATGCAAAGTCATATTTTTTTCTGTGGCAGCTAACCACTCTGAAAGAATAGGTTGGCACCTCTATTTATTAGTTATCCTTTTTCCAGTCTTGAGCAGCTAATGGTAGCAAGCTCACACTGGGATCTGAACTGTAGTCAATCACGCTGTGCTGCACTGCATGAAAGGAGAGGGCAGGCCGGAATGCACCATACCTATTAAGATATAGTGCATTCTTGCTCTCGGCTCGTGCTGGTGCACTTTTAGCTGTCTAGCACCAATGTGGGCACCATTGCACCATGATGCAAGGGTGCCTGAGTTGCAGATAGGATTGTTTTGTGCAGGTAGGCACTTCTTCCTGCACAAAAACAATACTTTGAGGGGTTTTCCTCTTTCTACGTGTGCTGCACAATGCAGCACAGATAGAAAGAGGAACAAACGGGGAGGAAATGAAGATATTTCTCCTCATTATGCCTTCCCTGGGAAGACATAGCATTTTGATACATTCCCAGGTCTACCACTGATGGTAAATCTGGGAATGAGCCAAAATCCATGGGTGGATGCGTAGGAACACCCACGCTCCACCCATGGAACATCTCCCTGTGTCAGAGTACCGCAAGGCAGCACCTTGCGCTGGCTTGCGTTTCTCCAGATTTACAAAGCACCACATGGCCACACAAGATGGCCTTTTTTGGCTTAGTAAATCCCATCTAGGTTTTTCGTCGCCCTTGCATTACCTTGCATGGTGCAAGGGCGACGCAAACGTTTGATAAAAAAATGCCCCTTAATTTGTTAGACTGTTGTAACTTAAGTGAGAAGATGCATGCCAGAAACATGACATTTGAGACTGTAAGATCCTTTTCCCACAATGGATAGCAGTGCTTTCATTAGCCTTAGCCTGAAAGGTATATGCAATTTAAAGATAGCGCTTCTCTGGCAGGTTTAATCAGTGGGACGATTACAACCTGAAGGACAGGGTTTCCGTCGAAAATCAGATATTGTAAGGTATATGTGATATTAGTGATAGCTATGCTGACCACAGAACTCTTCAGTAGGATTGTGTAACCTGATGGGTAGTTGTTCGGACTGAGACCCTTGCATGAGATCTTAGACCATTGTTCTTTCTCTGGGTAAGGTCTATCGATGCATAGGGGACTTCCAACAATTCAACCATTTTACTCCACACACATATGGATTTCTTTAAAGGCATCAAGAAGCTCCATACCTCTTTCCCTTTGTTCCTCCTCTCGTCAGTTCTGGCATCCACAACCCTAGACAGGTTGACAGTACTGTTAATGTACAGCAAGGTAGATGTACTTGCTAAGGGTCCAAATTCCTGCAGATAAGGAAAGAGCAAAGTGATGAGACGTTCAAACACCCAGACCCAACACATCACACAAGGGAATGTTAAAATCCATTGTAGGATATGTTGCACAATAATGGAGAGTAGATCTGGGCGGAATTCACATATTTTCCTTCGTGGAAATTACCTGAATTGCTAAAAAATGATGCAAAATGCAATGATGCGTTATTGTGCAAATTGCTGATCTAGCATTTTACTCAATTTTTTATTGTGAAATGCACCCTCAATGGATAGTTGGAATACAAAGACGCATTTCGCAATTAAAAACATGTAAAATTGCGTGTGACGTGAACAGCAGTCGCTCATGTTCAGATCATTCACATTGTTTAATTGCTCCCACAAAAGGGTTTTATTCAAACAAACCCTCAGTTACGCCATGTGGTGTAATACCATAATTTCAGGCATTCAGTTTGACAAGCGTAAAGCGAAATGCTGGAAATTATGTTAGATTACACCAGGCTTCACGGATAGATCGCTGAACACAATGGACCACCCATGGAGATGTACGATATGCACTTTTCATCATAAACAGGCACATTTTGTTTTTTACATTGCAACAACAAAATGCATAGTAGGCATTTTTAGGGTGTTTTGAGGACAAACCAGTTTAGAGAGGAACCCATGAAAGAAGCCCATCTCACAAACATGTAACTAATTCAGAAAACTGGAACTCCATATTTTCTGTAGTTTCAAACTATTGCTTAATACCACTTTCCCAAAAAGGAGCATACAGTGACATTAAATGGCAGGGACAAAGTTGTCCCTTACCCATGGGCCCTTCCTTTCAGGAAACCCCTAGTTAGGATGACTAGAGACCTGTCAATGCATTATGTATGCTCTGAGTGTAAATTAACCTTTTTACCTGCCCCATTTGCTCTGCCTCGACCATGTGAAAAAAGTTTATCTTCGCTTTGTCATATCTCTTAATCTAAAACACCAATGATGCTTAAAGTTCTTGATCCTTGAATTATTATTACCCTCATAAAATTACTTATATTGAGTTGATTTGATCAAGACCACTTGTATTGTGACACTTTTTGTTACCTTTTTTATCATCAATGTTTTGTCCACACTACATCCAGCACTATATACAACTGAGGCTCAAGATTCTAAGTCACATATTGTTGCACATAAACTAACCGACCTGAAAGAATGGGTGAAAGTGAATATTTGTTACTGTACATCTTTTTAATTGTGAGCATCTAAAGGTAGGAAGCTCCTGTTGCAGTTTGAAGTGCATTTAATCAATGTGTAAAAATATATACTATGTGTATGATTCTACTCTTTTACACATTAGTATCAATTCAAAATGCAAACTGAGCTCACTGCCTTTAGTGTTTCACGGTTGTAAGGATATAAACCTATAGGCACACACACTCACCTTTTTCTAGAGAGTGCTTTAGTTCAATAGAAAAGTAAAGGACTTCAAAACCTCCATCCTTAAAAATGTCACACAAAACAGTTGAGAAGCTGGTGATAACTAATAACATTTACCTCACACAATGCCAGAGAGATTTCCAGTTTAGTAACTTAAAGCATATATTTGTTCTCATGATTTTGATAGACAGTTAGATCTGGCTAACTGAAGAACTATATTTACTACCAAATCGCTGAACCTTTAAGATTCTTGTCACCGAATTGATTGCTCTGCTGTCTTTGGCCTCGGTTGCAATATCTAGGTCACATTAGAGATAGCTCTAATCTGAGACGCTTATTGTGAGAGATTTGCATAATGTTGCAGTTTGCTGCCAGATACCAGAAACTGCCAGAAATGTGCATCTAAAGTGATAGCTCTGCTGTCTACAGACCAGTGGCTAATTTGTAAAAGAAGAAGTGCCGGGGCTCTCCTCAGAAGGCAGCTTGCACCAGCCCATTTCTCTTGTTATTTCCTTGTTAGCGCTGCCTAAAACAGAACCAACTACTAATCATGAAAGTGGGGAGAGAATGTGGTGTAATGGCCAGAGCTGGGGAACCAGGTTCGAGTCTTGGTGTCGGCTCAACATCCTGTGATTCTGGGTAAATCAATTAATTTCCCCATAAATTAATGTGTCCTCAACTGATGCTAATGAAAAGCGCTGGTGTTGATGATTAAGTGCCGGTGCTGAGCACCGGAAACCACTGACTCAAATTAAGCACTGCTACAGACTGCTTCTATAGCCATTTGTTAGCTGATGAATAGTTATTTTGTCTGAGACCTTAGTCTCAGACCTCTCAGATCCACCCAGGCTTCACTCACACACTGTTCTTTTTTTGGTTTAAGGTTATGTTGTACATTGGCAGTCACCTTCTGTGGGACAATGTATCCTGATGGATGTTTGTTGTGTCTGAGACCTTAACACTGGACTTTAGACCTCTCAAATCTCCTCCGTCTACATTCATATATTCTATCTATAAATAAGGTTTCTTGCTGCAAAGGACAGTCCCACCTTTTCAACCCATCATACTTCGAACATGTATGGTTTTCTTGAAACTTTTTAAAACGTTCCATACCTCTTTTCGATTATTTGTCCCCTGGTCTTTTCCTCTGTCCACAACCTCTGATAGAGTGTCAATACTGTCAATGTCCAGCAAGGTAGGTGTACTCTCGCCACAAACCCACACCTGCAAAAAGTGTAAGGAGCAAAATGATTAGACTTGCCAAAACCTATGCACCACACGATGGAAATGTTATATCCATCCAAGCATATGTTGCTTGCTGCTTGATAGGTGGTTGAATAAGAATGTCCCACCGATGGAGATGTGCAATATACACAATTTTCAAATAGGTACATCCTGTACTTATGGGAAGACCTTTTGTCACAGTCACAAAATGTAGACTAGGTATAAATAGGGGGTTTTAAAGACAAAGCCAAACAGTTTAGTGAAACAACCACAAAAGAAGAATAGAAGACCAACCACATTCAACTAATTCACAGAATTCACAGAAGTGGAGCCACGCATTGGCACCAACTTCACAAGATCGCCAAATGCCAGTTTCCAGAACAGGAGATTACAATGAAATTTTAAGTCATAGGCAAAGCTTTGTGTAGACCTTGGCCATCACTTTTCAGGAACCCTTAAATATGATGACCACTGATCTGCTTATCCCTGCATTGTGAAAGTTATGAGTGTGAATTTAAGCATGATGTACCTTTTCTGTGTGAGTGGAGCTTGCACATAAATAGTCATGACCACAATATGGCCGTATATCACCGGGTCAGAAATATTTGTCAATCATTCACCAGAACAGTCCAGGTCTAAGTGCAGATTTTCCACCAATATCACCGACAACCAGCCTGCAACCCCAAGGATGTGAGTCTGATGGGTCCAGTAACGTGCAAAGTCTGCTCCCCCTCCGAAGCTGTTCCCCCTGAGCACAGTATCTGTGGGCAGCACATGGCTGTTCGCTATAGGATCTGATTTTGCTGCTCTGCCACAGTCATGGTACAACAAGTGCTTGAAATGGAAATATAAAAGTTCAGATTCACATTATGCGAGAGTATCTGTCTGCTTCTAAGAAATGGCAGAACTTTCCAATTAAAAAGTAATGCACCTTTGCAGGGAAGTGTTGGTACTCTCCCTCTCAAACTAAAGAAGTGCAGGTATCAGTATCTGTCCATCTAAAACACCGGTTAAAACAGATGCCTTAAGGACACGGATCACACATATACAAATAATAAGTAAAACCAAAGGGTGGTGGGAGAACTCTAAATATAATTCTGGTGTTTCTGCAGACAGTGTACATGTAAATCACAGGTAACTTCACAGGACTGACTAATTTCACAGTCCTGCCAGGATCATTAAAGCAGACGTGCCAGGACCATTTTGTGCTAAGTGACTGCATTTCACATGTTACGCCTTCAGCTAATCCCTCTTTTCATCCTGTAGCATGTTGCAAGCTGGAGTTTTTCAGCCTATTCTGACAAGTTAAAAACAAAGCCACAAGTCCCAGAATTAAAAATGTAACTGGCTAAATAGCATCCATGACATGGCATGACTTGCCAGGTATCTTGTGCACATTTGAATAATTAAATAACTTAATATTAATACAACTATGGAGAATATAGCACCTTACATCGCATGCGTTTACAACGCATGTGATTACTACGTCGATCGTTACAACGACCGCGTTGTTATCAGTAGTACATTACAACGCAAGTCATTACATCGACTTGCTGTAGGGGCGTGCTGGACTTAGGAATAGTATAATTTACTATTCCAACTCCAGTGTGCACAACAGTAGGGAAGGTGTTGGAATAGTAAATTATACTATTCCTTAGGTTAGCGTGCCCCCTACAGCAAGTCGATGTAACGACTTGCGTTGTAATGTACTGCAATGTAACAACACAGTCGTTGTAACGACCGCGTTGTAATCGCATGCGTTAAAGCGCATGCGATGTAATGGTTGTTTCCCAACTATGGATATCATTGACCAGAGTGGTGCATTAGAAATCCACGTCTTGAACTCAAAAGCGATTTTGAAATATTATTTGATTTTAAAGGACTCACACTTTGCGGCTGCAGCACTCTGATTTGCTGCAGCCTTAGCTACCATAATATATATGTTTAACGTAAGTGATAGTTTTGCTTTCCAGAGACAGCTTATATGGGACATTTGTCATCTAATGGATTGTTGATGTGTCTGAGATCTTCACTTGATACCAAATATCACTTGAACTTCCTCAATCTATGCTACCACATTGTTCTTGCTTTGGTTTAGGTTCTTTTATATATTGGCAAATCCACTTTTTCAAATCATCAAAATTCATACACATGCAGTTTTCGTAAAACTTGTTAAAAGTTATCATACCACTCTCCCACTGCTCCTCTCCTTTTCAGGTCTGATATCCAGAATCTCAGACACATTATCAGCACTTTCAATGTCTAGCAAAGTGAGCTCACTCTCTAAGGAACCATACACCTGTAAAAAGAAAAGAAGCAAAGCAATTACATACTCCAATGCATATGCACAACAAATCAAAGGGGAATTAAATAAAATACTTTACAGAATGTTTTGCGTCCTAATATGCAAAATGCAGAATTCATAAAGAAGTGTATCTTGTTTAATGTCAAGGCTGTGTGTTACAAGCACAAAATATATAATGGATGCAAACATGAACAGCGCAGGTGTGTTGCCTTGTGGCTATAGAGGAAGTGAACCATTGGAACTGCAAGCCTCAGAAGACATTCTGGACTGTTATTGGGAACTGGACTGTGTCCAACTAGGGGTGGAACTTATCCATGCCTATCCAAGCCCGGGTGGGCTTTTTATATGGATAAACCCACCTTGGGTGAAACTATTGGCCAGGTACTCTTTAGGAGCCCCAGAAGTGACTGTGTCCTCACCTTTACTGACTCCCCTTCTCCCGCCTACCTCCTATGCAAAGGGGAAACTGTGGGCATGTCATTGAGTGGATTCAGAGAAGATAAGGTCTACAAGTCCCGGAAAACCTTCAGGACTATTAGCGTCAAATGGAATTGGCCATGTGTCTAGCTAGAGACAGGGCTCATCCATGTGAATAGTCCACCTGGGTCATCTGTAGTGTTGTGCATCATTGATGCAACCTATTCCTTAGGAGCCGAAGGGAGTGAACTTGTGTGTCACTTTTCTTGCCCATTCTCTGTGCACCTTCCTTGTAAATGAGAGAGTGTGGAACTGTCGCCAGGTGGATTTAGAGGAGATGACCATTGGCGCTAAAAGTCTCAGACAAACGTCGTACTTCCAGTGGCTACTGGATGCTCTCTCTGTTCTCAGCTAGGGGTGGAATGTATTCATTTGAAATCCCAACTGAGCTGCACACAGAATGGCATGCAGCAAACCTGGTCCGGTCAAAGCCCTGGCCAAGGGAAGGCCCATCTCCTCCGTCAAAACCCAGAAAACCTTGGGTTAAGACATATCACATTTGCTTAGTTTGGATCTAAGAATTAATCAGAGGTTTCATTGAACTTTTTCTGTGCTCTCTCTTGATGTTTTCTTTCAATTTCTGATGCTTGATTGTGTTTGGGTGAACAAGCAGTTGGTCCTTCCTTGAGTTTTAAAGTTTTAGAGTTTTTTATTTCTCTTTCTATTGTGCACTTGGGTATTTGAAACTCACACACAGGCACTTTCTAGTTGAGGCAATTTCATTCACTGTTGGTAAAAAAAGAAAGCTGATTGTCTCTGTCCATGCCTTCTACTATCAAGTAAGCCACTGTTGCAGTCATGCCAAACTACCGAAAATGACCAAATAAATCCTACTTCCATTAGGCAGTTGAACTCCCTCCTTGGGGAATTCAAATCACTGCTAGAAGGAACATCAAATTCGAGTTCAAGTTCCTCAGAGGAAAAGAAAAGTATTTATCATGAGGAAAATGCTTTTAGCATCCCCGCCAACACTAAGACCATAAATGAGTGTGATGTCCACAATTGGACATTGTTAAAAAAACGTTAATACATGTACAATACATTTGTATGCGGCCTGCCTCGAATGACTGATCCAGCTCATCCTAAGCCACCGATAATCAGAAACAACCAATGGGAGAGGGTGGCCCGATTGGCCAAGGGAATTAGTCACATCAAATCAATAAATGGTTCCAAAGTGGAGTCCATTAAAAACAAATTATGTACACATATGAGAAAATCATGATAATCGAAGTGCCATCCACTACTCTATGCAGACATGCTCAGAGCCATGTATACAAATCCTCAGTCGTGTTCAAACCATTTGGACTTTTGCAATCCAATTCCAAGATATACTTGGTCTCCAGAAGCCTGAGAGTTGCCTCCGTATTGCCACCGCGTCTATGGGAGAGAACACTGTCTATCACAAAGTATTTTAATTGTTGCAGGTCATTCGAATGGACCTCCTTAAAATGCTGTGCAACTGGATAGGATTCATCTGAGTTTGTGATGGCCCTTAAGTGTTGGAGCACTCTCTTGTGGACCTGCAGTTTTGTGCTGCCCACATACTGCAGTCCACAAGAGCACTCCAACACGTAAACTGCATGATCGGACTTACAAGTCAACCATTTCTCAATAATGCAAGGCCTGTCTTTAAATGGAGAGATGTAAGAAGTTTTATTAACTCCATGTTTGCAGGCCTTGCACGTTTGGCACTTAAAGAAACCCTTAGATTTAACTTTTGGGCTGTTGTTTACTACCAGATCCCTGGTGCTAGGAGCCCTTCTATAGGTAACCATGGGAGCGCGTGGTATACTCTCCCCCAAAACGGGGTCCTCCTGAATCAGATGCCAATTCTTCTTTAGTATTCTATATAGGCTATCTTATTGTCTATTGTACGAGAGAATGAGCTTCGGACTGCTGCTGTTGCTACCCTCTTTGGTGTTGGTGATAGCCTGAAAATTCTTGACTCTAGGATGTTAAGGAGATCAGTGCGAGACATAGACCTGGTACGCTTTATCACATCATCTATTATGTGATTAGCATATCCTCTCTCTCGAAATCTCTCCTTGCATTGTTGTTGGGCAACCACTAGGTCCTCATCCCTACTACATATTCTCCGAATCCCCAGCATCTCCCCATAGGGGATGCTGCAGATGGTGTGCTTCGGATGAAAACTTGATGAGTGAAGTATTGTGTTGCCCGCGGTCGCTTTCCGGTGTAACCTGGTTTCCAACTTTCCATTTGCAACAAATACTTCCACATCCAGGAAGGTGATGGACATATCACTGATATCGTGAGTGAAATGTAAGTTAAGATCATTAATGTTCAATTTGGATATGAACTCATCTGCACTGTTTTTATCCCCTCGCCAAACTACAAAGAGGTCGTCAATATAGCGGACCCATTTCACTATATTGTTGGAGAGGTATTCAGAAAATTCAGTTGTTAATATCATCTTTTCCCACCATCCCATATGTAAGCAGGCGTAGCTAGGGGAAAAGCTAGCCCCCATAGCTATGCCTCTCACTTGATGGTATACACTTTGGTCAAACAAGAAATAGTTATTATCCAAACAAAATCTGGTTAGGTCAATGAGCATCTTATTGTGTGTATACAACTCCATTGGTCTGCTACCTAGAAAGTAACTCAGAGCTCTTATGCCATCATCATGTCGAATTGAAGTATACAAATTGGATACATCTAATGCAATAAGTAAAAATCACTGCACCAATCAAACTCCTGTATTTGTTTTAAAAAGTCTGTAGTATCCTGAACGAATGAGGGAGATTTCTCACATGCTCCTGTAAAAATGAGTCTATATACACCGATACATTTTCCAACAAGCCCTGCTTGGCTGAAATTATTGGTCTTCCTGGTGGGCAAACAATACTTTTATATACCTTAGGTAGTAAATACATAATTGGTAAGACAGGATAGTCATTTTTTAAGAATTTAAATTCATCTTGATTCAAGAGTCCCATGCTCTTCCATGCTAACAATTTTGTGTATAGCTGGATTTGTACCGTCTTGGTTACCTGCCAATTGCTTGTCCTGTAGCACTCACGGTCCGACAGTTGGCGAGATGCTTCTTCCTGATATAATTTGAGAGGCCAGATTACTATATTTCCGCCCTTGTCCGAGCTTCGAACTACTATTGAATCATTGTCCCGCAATTTCTTGATTAATTGATGGTATTTCCCATGCTGTTTCTTTCTTTGGTTGGTCATTTCCCTTTCAATCTTATGGTTTAATTTCTTTATTTCTGATGTAACAATCTCATGGAACATGTCAACAGAGTCCTTTGGCATTACGGGTATAAATTTGGATTTTGGTTTAAAGCCTGTGTTTGGGATGGCATTAATCACAATTGATTCATTGTCCATAGTTCTATGAGTTGAACCCTGCTCATATGGACTGAGGTCTTGTTCAAGATGATGCAAGTTGCAAAGCGTATTCACATCCGATGCCACCAAGTTGCTTTGCACGTTATTAGAAGCTTCAAGTGTCTCTATTGATCCAGGTTTTTTAGTCCTGTGATGATGGTATTGAGATATATATATATATATATCTCCTACTGGCCGTTGCCAGTAGGTAGTTTAGTTAGGACCTTGTTTCTATTCAAAAAGTGTTTTTTCTTTTACCAATATCTTTAGCGCCCTTTGAAGAATCTTTGCGAAATTTTCAAAACTAATGGGGCGCTCAGGTCAGCTCCTGTCTTGAAAGTTTTGTGGTGATTCGTCAAGAAGAGGCCGAGCAAAAAGGGGGGTCCCAAAACGTGTTTTCTCCATGTTAATTTCCATAGGAAACTTTAAACAAGGCTACAGCCCAAATTGCTGAACGGAATTGCACCAAATTGGGCAAAAAGGTAGCTCTTGGTTCAGAAAGTGACCTTTTTTTTAAATGGTGTAAATCTGATCAGTAGTTCCTGAGAAATTCATATATTTAGAAATATTAGTATCTGGTGACCGTGGTGGATCCGCGAACCCTTCCGATCACGAGCTTGACTCTGAGTGGCTGCCAACACTTCAAACCAGGAAGTGTTGCCACCCATCTTGTGACTCAGTTGAACCGAGTCACAAGAAAGAAGCTAAAAAAAAGTATTAAAATCAAGAAAAGGGGACAGGGTAGAAACCCCCAGACCCCCTAGGCCTTCGCAGGGGGTCCCACAGGGACCACGAGGGTAAAAAAAAAAGCATTTAAAAAATATATGTTTTGCGGGATTCACGTAGGGTCAGCAAATCCCGCCGAATTTTTTTTTTAATAATGAATCGCGGTCTCCCACGCTTCGTTTAATTAAGCTCCCAGGTGGGCCAGGTCCCGGGGGCATTGCCAAATGGCCTGGGGACCACCACCTCTCCGGGGCAATTTTAATGATATGCGGGGGGCACGGGGCCTCCCTGCAGCCCGGGGAACTACCACATCCCCAGGGCTTTTCCTTAAAAAAAAAGCATGGGGGGCTCATACCCCCAACCTGCCCTGGGGACTACCACCTCACTGGGGCATTCATTAATTATGGGTGGGGGGCCTCAAGGGCCCCCCAAGCCCCGGGGACTGCCACCTCTGTCGGGCTTCAATTAGTTAAGTGAAGTGTGGGGTGGGGCTCCTGCCCCCTCACACTGCCACAGAGACCACCACCTCCCCAGGGCATTAATTAATTAAAATACGGGGGTCTGTTGCGGACCCCCAGCCTCGAGGACCACCACCTCCCCGGGGCTGCACAGAAGATGGGAGGGGGCCTTGTGGCCCCCCTCCTGGAGCCCTCCATGGCCCTAGGGACCGCCACCCCCCAGGGCTGGCTCCAGCAATGTCCCTGGGTGCCCACCCCCGGGACATTGCAGTTTGCTATGGCAGGGCAGTAGCACTGCTCCAGCCCTGCCATAGCAAACTTCTGCTTCGCTTCATGGAAGCGAGAGCAGGACAACTGCTCTCGCTTCCATGAAGCGAAGCAGAATTGCTTTTGGGCAAAGGGAGCTGCATGTCAGCAGCTCCCTTTGTCCAAAAGCAATGCCAGCTCCCGCAGCAGGTGGGGAGCCAACAGGGACCACGGGGGCAATGGGGCTCCCCTGCGGTCCCCAACATTATGGCCGTGCCCTGGGGAATGGGGTCCCCGGGGCCAAAAATGGCCCAGGAGGTGGGCCACTCAGCTCTCCTCCCTTTTAAAAAATTTATTTTCTAAACATAAGGTCGGGCCCCAGGGTATTGTGGTCCCTGGGGCCAAAATTGGCTTCAGGAAGGGCGGCCCCCTCCCAAATGTTTTTTAAAAAAAAGGCTGGGCAGGCCCTGTGGGATGGGGTCCCTGGGGCCAAAAGTGGCCCCCAAAATAATGAATAAACAAAGGTCTAGCCCCGGGGGATGGGGTCCCCAGGGCCGTAATCAGCCTCAGGAGGGGGGCTGCACGCGCCCCTCCCTTTTCAATAATTTATTTTGTTTTAAATGGCTCAGGCCCCGGGGGATAGGGTCCCCGGGGAGCAAAAGAGTCTAGGGAAGGGGGGCCACAAAGCCCCCTTCCTAAAATAAAAATAAAAAAGAAACTGTCAATTCGCCGCCCCCTCCCTGCACCACTCTGCAAACGCGCCTCCTGGTGCACCCTGGGTTGGGGGATAAAGTCCACTTTACTGGTGAGGGTCCTTAGGGGCCAACTAGCCCACCAGGTACCTCCAGTAAGCCCCACACAGTGGGATTGCTGAGAGGGGGTCCGAGGCCACACCCCTTTCTACAACACTCTGCAAACGCGCCTCTTAGCGCACTGCTGGTGAGGCAATGAGGTACCCTTGTGTCCTGAGGACTTCAGGACTAAAGTGGACTTCATCCCCCAAGCAGCAGTGCGCCAGGAGGCTCTGCACCTCACTTGCCTCTTTCTGCACTTCTCTTGCTTTTTTCTGCACCTCTCTTGCTTCTTTCTGTAACTCTCTTGTCTCTTTAATTACTTCTCTTGCTTCTTTCTATACCTCTGTTGCTTCGTTCAGCACTTCTCTTGCCTCTTTCTGCACTTCTCTTGCCTCTTTCTGCAGCTCTCTTGCCTCATTCTGCACCTGTTTCCTCTTTCTGCACCTCACTTGCCTCTTTCTACACCTCTGTTGCTTCTTACTGCACTTCTCTTGCTTCTTTCTGCACCCCTCTTGCCTCTTTCTGCACCCTTCTTCCTTCTTTGTGCACCTCTCTTACCTCTTTCTGCACCTCTTTTGCCTCTTTCTGCACCCCTCTTCCCTCTTTCTGCACCTCTGTTGGTTCTTTCTGCACTTCTCTTGCCTCTTTCTGCACCCCTCTTGCCTCTTTCTACACCTGTTTGTTTTTTCTGCACTGCTCTTGCTTCCTTCTGCACCTCTATTGCAACTTTCTGCACCCCTCTTGCCTCTTTCTGCACCTCTCTTTCCTCTTTCTGCAACTCTCTTGCCTCTGTCTGTACCCCTGTTCCCTCTTTCTGCACCTCTTTTACCTGTTTCTGCAACTCTCTTGCCTCTTTCTGCAGTTCTCTTGCCTCCTTCTGCACCTCAGTTGCTTCTTTCTGCACTCTCTTGCCCATTTCTGCACCACTCTTGCCTCTTTCTGCACCCCTTTTCCCTCTTTCTGCACCTCTCTTGCCTCTTTCTGTACCTCTCTTGCTTCTTTTTGCACCTCTCTTGCTTCTTTCTGCACCCCTATTGCCTCTTTCTGCACTCGTCTTTCCTCTTTCTGCACCTCTCTTGCCTCTTTCTGCACCCCTCTTGCCTCTTTCTGCACCCCTCTTGCCTCTTTCTGCACCCTTCTTCCTTCTTTGTGCACCTCTCTTACCTCTTTCTGCACCTCTTTTGCCTCTTTCTGCACCCCTCTTGCCTCTTTCTGCACCTCTGTTGGTTCTTTCTGCAACCCTCTTGCCTCTTTCTGCACCTCTTTTGCTTCTTTCTGCACTTCTCTTGCCTCTTTCTGCACCCCTCTTGCCTCTTTCTACACCTGTTTGGTTTTTCTACACTGCTCTTGCTTCTTTCTGCACCTCTATTGCAACTTTCTGCACCCCTCTTGCCTCTTTCTGCACCTCTCTTCCCTCTTTCTGCAACTCTCTTGCCTCTGTCTGTACCCCTGTTCCCTCTTTCTGCACCTCTTTTGCCTGTTTCTGCAACTCTCTTGCCTCCTTCTGCACCTCAGTTGCTTCTTTCTGCACTTCTCTTGCCCATTTCTGCACCACTCTTGCCTCTTTCTGCACCCCTTTTCCCTCTTTCTGCACCTCTCTTGCCTCTTTCTGTACCTCTCTTGCTTCTTTTTGCACCTCTCTTGCTTCTTTCTGCACCCCTGTTGCAACTTTCTGCACTCGTCTTTCCTCTTTCTGCACCTCTCGTGCCTCTTTCTGCACCCCTCTTGCCTCTTTCTGCACCTCAGTTGCTTCTTTCTGCACTTCTCTTGCTTCTTTCTGCACCTCTCTTCCTTCTTTCTGCACCCCTCTTGCCTCTTTCTGCACCCTTCTTCCCTTTTCCTGCACCTCTGTTGCCTCTTTCTGCAGTTCTCTTGCCTCTTTCTGCAGTTCTCTTGCCTCTTTCTGCACCTCTTTTGCTTCTTTCTGTACTTCTCTTGCCTCTTTCTACACCCCTCTTGCCTCTTTCTGTAACTCTGTTGGTTCTTTCTGCACTGCTCTTACTTTTTTCTGCACATCTCTTGCAAATTTCTGCACCCCTCTTGCCTCTTTCTGCCCCCATCTGGCCTCTTTCCGCACCCCTCTTCCTTCTTTCTGCACCTCTGTTACCTCTGTTTGCATCCATGTTCCCTCTTTCTGCACCGCTTTTACCTGTTTCTGAAACTCTCTGCAAACTTCTGCACCTCACTTGCATCTTTCTGCACCCCTCTAGCCTTTTTCTGCACCCCTGTTCCCTCTTTGTGCACCTCTCTTGCCTCTTTCTGTACCTCTTTTGCCTCTTTCTGCACCTCTGTTGCTTCTTTATGCACTTCTCTTACCTCTTTCTGTTCCCCTCTTGCCTCTTTCTGCACCCGTTGTTTCTTTCTGCACTTCTTTTGCTTCTTTCTGTACCTCTCTTGCTTCTTTCTGCACCCCTCTTGCCTCTTTCTGCACCCCTCTTTCTGTACCTCTCTTACCTCTTTCTGCACCTCTCTTCCCTCTTTCTGCAC
Organism: Calotriton arnoldi; assembly: GCA_963921515.1. Lineage (NCBI taxonomy): Eukaryota > Metazoa > Chordata > Amphibia > Caudata > Salamandridae > Calotriton > Calotriton arnoldi. The sequence goes on from CAWUFW010001226.1 coordinate 1,193,135, forward strand.
CTCTCTTCCCTCTTTCTGCACTTCTCTTGCCTCTTTCTGCACTTCTCTTGCCTCTTTCTGCATCTCTGTTGCTTCTTTCTGCACTTCTCTTGCTTCTGTCTGTACCTCTCTTACTTCTTTCTGCACCCCTGTTGCCTCTTTCTGCACTCATCTTCCCTCTTTCTGCACCCCTGTTGTCTCTTTGTGCACCTCATTTGTCTCTCTGTGCACCTCTCTTGCCTCTTTCTGCACGTCTGTTGCCTCTTTCTGTACCTCTGTTGCTTCTTTCTGCACATGTCTTGCCTCTTTCTGCATTTCTGTTGCTTCTTTCTGCACTTCTCTTGCCTCTTTCTGTTAATTCTTTCTGCACTTCTCTTGCCTCCTTCTCCACCTCTGTCGCTTCTTTCAACACTTCTCTTGCCTCTTTCTGCACCCCTCTTGCCTTTTTCTGCACCTCTGTTGCTTCTTTCTGCACTTCTCTTGCTTCTTTCTGCACCTCTCTTGCTTCTTTCTGCACCCCTCTTGCCCCTTTCTGTACCCCTCTTTCTGCACCTCTCTTGCCTCTTTCGGCACCCTGTTCCCTTTTTCTGCACCTCTCTTGCCTGTTTCTGCATATCTCTTGCCTTTTTCTGCAGTTCTCTTTCCTCCTTCTGCACATCTGTTGCTTCTTTCTGCACATCTATTGCCTCTTTCTGCACCCCCTTGCCTGTTTCTGCACCTCACTTGCCTCTTTCTTCACCCCTCTTGCCTCTTTCTGCATTTCTATTGCTTCTTTCTGTACCTCTGTTGCTTCTTTCTGCACCTCTTTTACCTGTTTCTGAAACTCTCTTGCCTCTTTCTGCAGTTCTCTTGCCTCCTTCTGGCTCTCTGTTGCTTCTTTCTGTACTTCTCTTGCCTATTTCTGTACTCCTCTTGCCTCTTTCTGCACCCCTGTTGTTTCTTTCTGCACTTCTCTTGCTTCTTTCTGTACCTCTCTTGCTTCTTTCTGCACCCCTCTTGCCTCTTTCTGCACCCTCGTCCCTCTTTCTGCACCCTCTTCCCTCTTTCTGCACCTCTATTGCCTCTTTCTGCAGCTCTCTTCCCTCTTTCTGCACTTCTCTTGCCTCTTTCTGCACCCCTGTTGCTTCTTTCTGCACTTCTCTTGCTCTTTCTGCACCTCTCTTGCTTCTTTCTGCACCTCTCTTGCTTCTTTCTGCACCCCTGTTGCCTCTTTCTGCACTCGTCTTCCCTCTGTCTGCACCCCTGTTGTCTCTTTGTGCACCTCACTTGTCTGCTTGTGCACCTCTCTTGCCTCTTTCTGCACTTCTGTTGCCTCTTTCTGTACCTCTGTTGCTACTTTCTGCACACCCCTTGCCTCTTTCTGCATTTCTGTTGCTTCTTTCTTCACTTCTCATGCCTCTTTCTGCATTTCTGTTGCTTCTTTCTGCACTTCTCTTGCCTCTTTCTGCATTTCTGTTCATTCTTTCTGCACTTCTCTTGCCTCTTTCTGCATTTCTGTTCCTTCTTTCTGCACTTCTCTTCCCTCTTTCTGCACCTTAGTTGCTTCTTTCAGCACTTCTCTTGCCTCTTTCTACACCCCTCTTGCCTCTTTCTGCACCTCTGTTGCTTATTTTTGCACTTCTCTTGCTTCTTTCTGAACCTCTCTTGCTTCTTTCTGCACCCCTCTTGCCTCTTTCTGCAGCACTCTTCCCTCTTTCTGCACCTCTCTTGCCTCTGTCTACATCCCTGTTCCCTCGTTCTGCTCCTCTTTTGCCTGTTTCTGCAACTCTCTTGCCTCTTTCTGCAGTTCTCTTGCCTCCTTCTGCACCTCTGTTGCTTCCTTCTGCAGTTCTCTTGCCTCTTTCTGCACCACTCTTGCCTCTTTCTGCACCCCTGTTGCTTTAGTCTGCACTTCTCTTGCTTCTTTACCTCTCTTGCCTCTTTCTGCACTTCTCTTGCCTCTTTCTGCACTTGTCTTACCTTCTTCTGCACCTTTGTTGCTCCTTTCTGCACTTCTCTTGTCTCTTTCTGTACCTCTCTTGCTTCTTTCTGCACCCCTGTTGTCTCTTTCTGCACTCGTCTCCCCTTTATGCACCTCTCTTGCCTCTTTCTGCACTTCTGTTGCCTCTTTCTACACCTCTGTTGCTTCTTTCTGCGCTTCTCTTGCCTCTTTCTGCACCTCTGTTGCCACTTTCATCACTTCTCTTGCTTCATTCTGCACCTCTGTTGCTTCTCTCAGCACCTCTCTTGCCTCTTTCTTCACCTCTGTAGTTTCTTTCTGCACTTCTCTTGCCTCTTTCTGCATCTCTGTTTCTTCAGTCTGCACTTCTCTTGTTTCTTTCTGCACCTTTCTTGCTTCTTTCTGCAGCCGTCTACCTCTTTCTGCACCTTTCTTGCCTCTTTCTGCAGTTCTCTTGCATCTTTCTGCACATCTCGTTCTTCTTTCTGCACTTCACTTGCTTTTTTCTGCACCTTTCTTGCTTCTTTCTGTAGCCCTCTTGCCTCTTTCTGCACCTCTTTTGCTTCTTTCTGCACTTCTCTTGCTTCTTTCTGCACTTCTCTTGCTTCTTCTTTCTGCACCCCTCTTGCCTCTTTCTGCACCCCTCTTCCCTCTTTCTGCACTTTTCTTGTCTCTTTCTGCTCCTCTCTTGCCTCTTTCTGCACTTCTCTTGCCTCTTTCTGCACATTTCTTACTCTTACTGCACCTCTCTTATTTTTTTCTGCAATTCTCTTGTCTTTCTGTACTTCTCTCGCCTCTTTCTGTATTCAAATGGGAAGTGCAAGCTGTCAAGTTTAAAGGTCTGCATGCTTTTGGGACTCTGATATATGCCTACTTGTACATGTATACTCACATGTGTTATGTGTCTGAAGATGGCAGCTTAAAAATTGGGTAGCTTCTCCTATAGGTGGTCAAATCTTCTTAGTTCTGCTCTGTCATTCGGTTGCACAGGCAGAGATGTCTTATGTATATAGGTGTTATAGAGCCCCTCAAATATACTATTGAATACCCATGTGCCCTGTATTATGAGCAGAAAGAAATACATACACCTTTTTGTACACAAATTTACAGAGTATGCTGTTTGAAACACAGGTATACAAGTATTTGTATGTTTATTTTCATGTAACATGTCACTAGGTAAAAGCAGAGACACACGCCTGCATACCTTCACAAACTTGGTCAGACTTACAACAGTGATATGGTTAGGATTGCTGTTTTACATTTGGTAGTCCTAACATTCTGAGCAGCCGATGAATAGTGAACCTTCAAGAGAAAAGTGAGGTTTAGGACATCTTGGGAGAAGGATTAGTGATTTGGCTACTTTGTATGAGCCTGTGGAAAGGTACAATAAAAGTAGGGCTCTTTCTGCACCTCGATTGCTTCTTTCTGCACTTCTCTTGCTTGCTTCTTTCTCCACCTTTCTTCCTCTTTCTGGACTTCTGTTGCTTCTTTCTGCACCTTTCTCCCTCTTTCTGCACCTCTCTTCCCTCTTTCTGCACTTCTCTTGCTTCTTTCTGCGCCTTTCTTCATCTTTCTGTACATGTTCATAGTTAGAAATTAGCATTTAAAAAAACCTTAGAAATTCACTGAAAAAAACACAGGTTTCAGGGACGTTATAGTTAGGGATTAGCATTTAAAAAACCTTAGAAATTCACTTAAAAAAACACAGGTTTCAGGGATGTTATAGTTAGGAATTAGCATTTAAAAAACCTTTGATTTTCACTGAAAAAAACCACAGGTTTCAGGGACGTTATAGTTAGGCTGACATGTCACTCGTACAAAACCAGAGAAATTCAGCCATTACAATTAGCTGAGCTAACTATAACTCGAGCCCCCGCAATGCACTGCTGATGACATCACATATTATATCACTCGTGACATGGTCAGTGACATCACTGATGACATCTCAAATGACATCACTAATGAGGTGGGGGGAGAAAAGGGGGGGTGAAAAAAGTGTGTTCCCCGTGTTATCCCCATAGAGCCTTTAGATTCAACAGCAGCCCAAATCGCTGGACGGTAACACCAAATTTGGCAGAAAGGTAGATTTTGTTACGCAGATCATGCTGTTTGTTATTTGGTGTAATTCCATTCAGTAGTTTTTGAGAAATTAAAGGAAATACAAATTTGAATATCTGGGCAGAGCCTATGCACAGATCTCATGGTGAGATCTGATTGCCTGTCAGCACTTCAACCAGAAAGTGATGGCAGCCATTTTGTGACCAATATACATGATAGCACTCCATTGAAATGCGTTGTAGTGAATTGCAGGTTTTGAGGTTCACAAAAAGGAGAACATATAAATTGTGATAACAGATTTTAGTTACAATATAAATCATTTGTTGCTAAGGTGATTTTACCATTTGAAAAAGCCTTCTGCTAGGATTTCAAGAAATATGTTTGAGAGAAAACAGTGTTCTCATGATTTTCCCATAGAGGTTATAGAAGGTGCTCCAAAGCTAAAATAAAAGCATACTTTCTGTAAATTCACACTGTGTTTCTCAGTCATATGAGAATGAAGTCTGACATTTTGAGTAAAACGTGTACTTCCAATAGGAGCAGCCTGTCAGTTGATTCCCTTGTGTTCTATTGCAGCCTCCCAAAGTGTTTTAAATAACAACTAGAGTCTTACTTATGACAAAAGTGTAGCACATCGGAAGCCATCTTGATTGAATCAAACTGGTTAAAACATTTAATTTAGAAAGGAACAAAATGGGGTGGTTCATTGTGTTATAGAAATTATGGTTAGTGCTGTGGAAAGAAAAATTAGGACAAGTTTTAAGTGAAATCTCAAATATCTTTCTGTTGCACTTCAACAGGAGAAGCCTGTCAGTTGATTCTCTTGTGTTCTACTGCAGTCTCCCAGAGTGGTCTAAAGAACAACTAGAGCACTAATAGTCTTACTTATGACAAACGTGTGGCATGCCTGAAGCTATCTTGATTGAATCAAACTGGTAAAACTTAAAGCATTTAATTTAGAAAGGAACAAAATGAAGGGTTTTCATTTAGTCATAGAACAGATTAGTGCTGTAGAAAGAAAAATTAGGACACGCTTAAGTGAGTTTTCAAATATATCCCTCTTCTATTTCATTAAAACATTCTGACATGTAGACTGAAACATGCACTTTCAATACCAGCAGCAGACTGCCAGTTAATTCTATTTCCTGCCTGAAGGCTCCAATCATGCCTCTCTTCCTTTACTGCAAAATAACAGTAGCCAATGAAAAAACATTTTACATAGAACATATACTAGATATCCCATGATACTTTGCTCTTAGCTACCAATCATGGCCTAGTAGTTCATATAAGTACAGTTAACACCATCTTGAGAGCCTCTTTGTTTGCTGCTTGCCAGTCAAGATAAGTGCCTCTGTCTTTAGTCATATATGCTTCATAATCTTGGAGCAGTGTAATTTTGATCCCATCACGAGATACTGTAGGAGTGCATCATAATCATGCATAGTCAGCGTTAAAATATATTCTGTGTGATTAATGTTACTAAGAAAAATTGCACATTTAAAGAACTCAATGTGAAAATTAATGAGACATATAATTGTGGGTGCATAACGTGACTAATAAAGGTCTATGTAATATTTACATATTGTGTCAGGAGAAGTTCATGCATTTCCTAATAATGATAATCTGTGTGTCGTAAAATGCTTAAAAGCTAATGAAGAATGTACTTGTGCATTGAGAAATGATAACTCTGGTCAATTGTTGATTGTTTTACACAAACCTTTTAAACCAGTGTCATCAGCCACTTTAACCAGGTGGTTAAGATCGGTGATGGCAGAAGCTGGTATAGATACTCAGGTGTTTGGAACTCATTCTGTTCGGGGGTGCTATGACCTCTAAATTCTTTATGTTAGTCTCCACTATTCAAGACATCATGAAACTGGTCATCTGATTCTACTTTAAAGCAATTTTATTAAAAACCAGTGTTTTATATTGCTTTGCGGTATTCACTGAGCTTTAAACTAGCATAATCTGAGCCTCCGGTCCTGAAATAGAATAAACAATTTGCTAGCATTCGCGCCAAGAATTTTCAATTCTATTAAGGACACATGCATGAGGATTATCCCACCCAGGAATTTCAGTCATTGATTTGGAATGTCAGGATTTTGACTGTTCCTCTTTCAATGTTTACCCTACCCGTCTTTAGCCCTATGAGGTATATGGATACTACTGTGCCCTATTTCTTTTGTATGTTCCGACCAGAAAGTGGATTGAACACATTCCGGTCTTGTCTTTTGAGTTGGCACTTCATGCTCCTGTTGCTGTTTGAGCTGCTGCTCGCAAGTTTAGGATGCCCCCTGGAGTTGTGCTTGCGTAATATGTTGGTTGTTATGGACTGTTCTGAGCAAAGAAAGAGGCTCTCAAGATGATGTTAGCTGTACTTACATGGACTACTGGGCCACGATAGGTGGTTAAGAGCAAAGTATCATGGGATATGTAGTATATGTTATATGTAAAAGGTTTTTTCATTGGCTGCTTTTATTTTGCAGTAAAGTAAGAGAGGCATAATCCTTGCCTTCATGTTCTTAACAGAATTGAAAACTCTTGGGCCGAATGCTAGCAACGGTTTTACTCCCTGGTTATTAGCAGTTTAGTACAATCGTCTGATGAGCCACTAGAGAGCCAACTTTCTGAATTTATGCCAAAAGTGTGGCACATCTGACCACCATCTTGATGGAATCAAAGTGGAAAACTGAAAGCATTTACTACTGAGGATACTGCAGTTAATGAGGAGATTAGGGAGCTTCATAACAAACAAGTCTCCCAAGATGGCCACCAGAGAGAAAAATGCTCAAATGTAGCACAAATATCACCCAAATGTAGCCCAAGTATAGTCAAATGACAGAAGTGTTCAAAACACTTAATTTGCTTTGTTTTTTTGCAGTTTCATATAGTGCCAACTTGACCCAAAGGTATTTGAGTGCTTTACATGAGCATCAGTTATATTACATAAGGACACATTCCTTTTGGGCTTTAGGCATGGGGAGATTAGCTGGTTTGTCCAGAATCACAGGATCTCGAGCTGACACTGAAACTTGAACCTGGTTCCACAGTTGCAAAGTCTCCAGCTCTGCATTCTCTCCCTTAAGTGCAACATAATATCAAGTGATCAATTGGATGAAAATTATCAAGATAGCAAATAATTTGAAAGCGCTTCTTCATGATAGAAAGCAAAATTTGTATCCTACACGGGGTACCTGGTAGGAGTGCACTGGAAATTGTTTTTAGACTACACCACACACATTATACTAGGAGCCTACTTTGTATGTGGAAGGAAGGCATATTTGAGACTACCTAGCAAATGGCACGGTACGTGTTACCTAGGTGTAGTGTTTCCCAAGATATATCACGTGGAGGATTTGGGAGACTTAGGTGGAGAAGGGAACACTAGACAGAAGTGTGGATTGAGTACTAGAGAAGTTGTGGGAGACATTTTTGGAGCTATGATGCCCAGTTTAGGAGTAGTGCTAAGTGATATTAAGATTAGAAAATTGTCTACAATAGTTGATAAGCTATCTACGAATACTGATACATCCCTATTGCTTATAGATGGTAAGATGGTTTCCATTAGGGCTATGGTGATGCAGAATCGACTTGCTTTAGATGTTTTACTCGCAAAGGAAGGCGGAGTCTGTCGAATGCTAAAGGTCCAACAGTGTTGTACTTACATCCCTGACAGGAGTAAAGATTTAAAGAAGAACATTAGCAACATTACAGAGTTACATTAAGAGTAGAGGGACTTAGCTACTGAGGTCTTATGGGACAAGGGTGGACAAGGTGTTTGGGGAAATTGGAAGACGGTTTGCAAATTTATGATGTGGATTGATTGGCTCTATTGTGCGACCAAAATTTATTGTTGTCATCTGTATCATTGTTTTGATCGGCATGGTGAGAGGATATAAGGGGTACAGAGTGAAGCAAAGAAAAAGAGTTCAGAGGGAAAAAGATTAGACGCGGGACAATGGCGACAACATCCTTTCAGATTGGTCCGTCTGATTAAATATTTTCCTAAATGATCATCTGATAGGCTTAGCTAATGGGTTAGGATAATTATTGTGATGACTTAACGTCATCAGAGGGGAGACTTAGAGAGCACAAATTTCGTATCCTACATGGGGTACCTGGTAGAAGGGCAATGTAATCGCTTGTAGTACGCACATATTATTCAATGTTGTTAAAGAAATTAGATGCTAGAGGAAATGTGAATCAAGCAATATGTTCGTATAAAAACAATGCATTTAAATCTGAAGCTTAATAATTGATTCATAGAATTCGTGATGAAACACATAACCAATGTATATGATATTGTAATTGTATTTTGAACGCTTCTTAGGTCAAGGATGTAGTCAAAGTCATACACATTAATGTAGTTACAGAAATGTTCTTATTGAACGCTAATGATTTATGGAAATACTAACGTATCTAATAGGGCAAATGTATTTCTTTAGTCTAAGCCATAGGCCTGAATATGTAATACATTTTGAAATGTCCTCATTTCTGACTAACTCTTAGAATTCTCATGTGAGTTTTGCAGGATGTTATTTGTTCCCATGTTTGCATTTCAGGTGGATGATGATTCTAAGAGAAGAGTAGGGTTTTGCTCCATTAGATAAGTGCAGAATGAAGGAGTTTATAGTTATCTTGGCCTGGTGAAAAGATACAGTGGAGGGAGGTGCTTTCACACGGGAGAAGGAGAGGAGACCAAGGATGAACTGTTACAGAGGGGCGTACGTGGAGAAGGCTGTGAAAGGAATCAACGTCATGGAAAGTTTTGTGGCCGAGCCTATTGTAGAGTACTTGTGAGAAAGGCATTATGGAACATATGCTGGATACGATTTTGAGTATTTGATGTATCGTAGAGAGAGACAGACCTCCCTGCCTTTTTGATGGAGAGCAGCTGAGTGCAAACTTGCTCCTTTTCCTGCTTGTGGCTTCATGCTACTTACCTATCGTATGTTAGAGTGACGTCTTAGGAAGGCTCTACTCACTGATACCTTTTCTCTTTAAAACCTTCTGCCTACATGCTAATTTAAGGGATGCCACTTCTAGGGTTAGAGTGGGGATAGATAGAGTTAAATGCTTTATACTGACGAAGTGCCGATGCAGGGGAACTTGACCTTTTGCTTTCTCATTTCTTGCGAAATCTTCATAGAACTGATTGTTCTGTTCCTGTTACATCGAGTGAACATCTTTCAAAGATTTGGATTCCTTCTGTTTCCCTTGTATTTTCATACTCTCATGCTAAGGTTTGTGTATGTCCTACTATTTATGAATCTGTAATGAATTGACTAACCTTCATCTGGTTGTCGACTTGGCTTATTGTGTAGCCACTATTGAGTTACACTGTATCTTAAATTGATTCACAAAGTTTTTCTTCTTTCCTTTACAATTTCATGCTGCTAATAAGACCCATCAGAAGACCGACATTGGAACGGAACTGAACAAATGGGCCCAGGCCCTTTCAGTCGCTATTTGAGAACTCAGAAAATATGCCCTCATTTTAGTTTTTTAGAGCACTAACCATAAATTCTATAGGAATAAGATCCTCTAATTTTTATAATTTCTAAAGGAAATGCTTTAGGTATTCCAGTTTTGATTACATCAAGATGACATCAGGCGGGCCACACTTTAGTAATAAATATAGAATGTTAGCAATCTAGTTGGTCATTAGAATATTGTGGGGAGGCAGATGTCAGGGGCAAGGACTCAGTTCATTGAGGGCACGGAGGAGGGTGCAGAGGCAACAAGCTGACCCTGCTGGGCAGGCGGAAGGGGCAGTGGCAGCACAACTGACCATGGAGGGCAGCAGAAAGGGGGGCAGGGGCAACAAACCAGTCATGCAGAACAGGCAAGAGAGGCTGTGGGAATATAACAGGTCATCGAGGGCAGAAGGAAGAGGAAGTGGCAGTACAACCATACATACCAACAGATCCGATTTAAGCAGGAGACTCCCGATGGTTTTAAGCCCAAAAGGTATTTATTTTATCTGTCTCCTGCCTAAAATTTCCTCTTTTTCAAAGTGAGCCAATGGGGAAAATTAATTTCCCAAGTTTTTTTTTCAAAATCTCCATCTTACCAATCTCAAAAGGTTGGCAAGTATGGTACATTGGATCACTGAGGGCAGGAGGAATGGGGTAGGGACATGGACTTGGATAACAGAGGGCAGAATGGAGATAGGCAGGGGTACCAAAATGTCCTTACAGGGCAGGCATCAGGGGTTGCAGCAGCACAATACACCACACAGGGCAAGGGGGACAGCAGTGCAGCACAATAGACCATGGAAAGCAATAGGAGGGGACAAGGCCATGCACATGGACAACAGAAAGCAGAGGGGAACGAGGTAAGGGCAGCAAGCTGGCCATCCTGGACAGACTGGAGGGACAGTTGCACCATAAAGGACCATGAAGGGCAGGAGGGAGGGGGCAGGGGCACAACAACGGACAAGACAGGAGGAAGGGGATAGGGGCCTGCACATAGAAAACGGAGGGCAGGGGGCAAGGGGGCAGGGCTGGAGCAGCAAGCTGACCATGGAGGGCAGGCCGGATGGGCACTGGAAGCACAAAACACTATGAAGGGCAACAGTGAGACTATAATTGCATGCACACAGACAACGGAGGGAAGGTGGGAGGGTAGGAGGGGGTCAGGGGCAGCAAGCTTACCACAAAGGGCAGGTGTGAGGGGCTGTGGCAGCACAGAAGGCCATACATGGCAAGCGGGAGGGTTAGTGGCAGTACAACGGTCATGGTGGGCAAGAGGGAGGGGGCAGGGCCATGCACAAAGGACCATGGAGGACAAAAAGGATGGTTACTGGGCTGGACACAGGCAAAAGAGAGCAGGGGAAGGGGCTTCACAACAGACCATGCAGGGTAGGCAGGAGGAATAGTTGCAGCACAACATAGCATATAGGGCAGCAGGGAGTGGCAGCAAAATTAACCATGGAGGACAGGAGGGAGGTGAAAGGGGCATGGAACTCCGACAGGCAGAGTGGAGGCAGGGTGGAGGTGGCAGAAACAGGTGACAGCCTTCTGACCGTGCGAGGGAGGTTGGAGGGGTAGTGGCAGCTCAACCGAACACTCAAAGTAGATCGGAGGGACAGCGGCAGGTCCATGGAACATGGTGAGCAAAAAGGAGGGAGCAGGGGCAAGCACACAGACAAGGCGGGGGAAGGAGGGTGGGGGCAACCGGCTAAGCACAAAGGATAAGCAGTTGTGCAATGATGGGGCATAGAATTGGGCAACAGAGGACAGGAGGAGTGGGCAGGGACAACAAGCTAAATGGAGGACAGTGGCTGCACATTGGACAACGCAGGGCAGGAGGGAGGGGGCTAGTGCATGGACACAGACAAAACAGAGTAGGGAGGAGGTGGATGGTGCAATAAGATAACTGTTCATGGCAGGCGGGAAGGGCAGTGGTAAAACAACAGCCACACAGGGCTGTAAAGAGGGAGCAGGGGCATGGACTTGGACAATGGATGGCAAGGAGAAGGGGAGGCAGGAGCAGCAAGCTTGGGTGGGGGCAGCACAATGCCAGGCTAGGCCCTGAGTCCAACCCACCCCCCCGGGAATTGCGATGGGCATTTTACTTAACGGTAAAAAAAGCTTGAACTTCACTGAGAAAAACAAAGGTTACAGGGATGTTATAGTTAGGAAATAGAATTTTTTTTAAACCTAGAAATTCACCTAAAAACATAGGTTACAGGGATGTTATAGTTAGTTAAAATTTTACACACACAAAACCATAGAAATTTAGCTGTTAGAGTTATTTCGAGTAGCTATAACTCGTGCCCTAAGGTAACTATTACTCACTTCCTCACCATGCTAATTTCCCCAGATATATACATACATATTTTTTTATTAATTTTTAACTGCTAAATTATGATACCTTTTGCAACAAGAGGGGACTGGAAATTAATGTCTCGAAGACAAAGTACATGATTCTTAACCCCTGTTCTACGATCAGATCTAACCCAAAGCTCAAAGGCTTAATATTGGAGCATGTGCAAACCTTTGAGTATCTAGGACTAATCCTCAATGAGCAACTGCAATGGCAGAGCAGTTCCAGATTTCGTTCAATTCTACTGACACTGCAAATTTATAAACAACAGGTCATGGGGACTGCCCTCTTCGAGGTGAAGCTGTGGGGTCACAAGGATGCAGCGGCCCTTAATCTAATAGAAAATCGCTTTCTGCGTCAGATGACAGACCGTCCTGTTAGTACCCCTTTACTCCCCCTTAGGTTGGATTCGGGTATCTGGCTAATTTCAGAAGGTATAGGGTTGAGACCAATCCTTTATTGGCGGAGGCTTTGGGTCACCACTGAGCTTCTAACATATCGGCTGGGGTTGGAGGAGATTTTGGGGATGTCAGATTCTAGTAAAATTCCATGGATAAGGTATATTAGAGACACACTGAGAAAATTGGGAATTAGTATATGGTGGGAAGATGCAGTGGCAGCTGGGTCCATCAGTAAGAATAAGATTAAGGCAAATTATGGCCAGCATTAATTGGATCTAATGCTGCCACAATCCTCTTTCAGTCCCATGTCTGACGCCTTCCTTGTGGTGAAGGATGAGTTCAAGGAGGAGCGGTTCCTTGATGATATTGAACCTGTGGGAGCCAGGAAACTTTATCTTCAGTTTCGTTATGGCACCCCCTCCCTGTTTTCCTTCTTCTCAGGCTGGGGCCGCCCTCAGGAACCAGATAGGTGGGAATGTCCTACCTGTGGTGCCAGTAAGGAAACTGTGGAACACGTCTTATTTTTTCATCCTGCTTATGTCAAGGGGAGGAAAAATGGATTTTCCCAGTATGCTGAATATTAGGGGTGAGAAATAATGTTGAGGCCCTCTGCATTTTGAGATATGACACAAGCCAAATTATTGTCTTTGCTGTGTCTCGATATCTCCTGGTGATGGAGAGGACTAGGTGTATGTTTCTCAAGTCTATTGTGGGCCTGATATCACGGTAGTACAGGTGGTTCCTAGAGACCATGTTTTCCCGCTTTACTAGTACTCTGAGATGCTGTGGCCCAAGATTGTATTTGGCCATCAAGAAAGCTTAGGGGCTTTTAGATGCTTCTTCCCCTTTTATGCCCCCTGCAGCCCCGGGGACCGCCACCTTCCAGGGCTCGAATACTGAAATGTGGGGGACCGTGCGGCCCCCCCACAGCCCCGGGGACCACCACCTCCCCAGGGCTCTATCTAAAATAATGTGGGGGGGCTCCAGCCTCCCCACGCAACCCCGGGGACTGCCACCTCCCCGGGGCACAAATGAAGTAATGACAGTGGTCCGTTGCGGACCCTCGGCCCAGGGGACCACCGCCTCCCTGGGGCTATACAGAAGATGGGAGTGATGACATTTGAGATGTCATCAGTGATGTCACTGATCATGTTATGAGTGATGTAATATGTGAGGTCATAAGCAGTGCATTGCGGGGGCACGAGTTATAGTTAACTCAGTTAACTCAGTTAACTATAACGGCTGAATTTCTCTGGTTTTGTATGAGTAAAATCTGTCCCTAACTATAACGTCCCTGTAACCTTTATTTTTTTGTAAATATACATATATGTATATATATATATATATATATATATAGAGAGAGAGGGATAATAAATACAGGATACATACACAAATAAAAAACAGCATACAAATATAAACAATTCAATTACAAAAAATATTTATTAATTTTGATAATATATAAAAATGAAGTAAAATAATTAAATCCCAAAAACGACATTTACTAAAAATAATATAAAAAAAAAAAAAAACAATGCTAAATATAAACAAATAAACATATAATTATATAAAACCTATTTCAACAATAGTAGGAAAAGTGTTGGACTCTGGAAAAATTTGATTTACAATTCCTACTCCAGTTTAAGCAACAGTAGGGCAAGTGCTCGACTTTGGAGGGGCTACATTTACTATTACCACTACAGTCGGAGCAACAGTAGGGAAATGATTGGACTTCGCAGGGGTTAGATTTACTATTCCCACTCCACTCGAGGCAACGGTAGAGAAAGTGTTGGATTTCAGACAGATCATATTTACTATTTCTACTCCAATTTAACCAACAGTAGGGAAAGTGTTGGACTTCAGCAGAGTTAGATTCACTATTTTCACTCAAGTATAAACAACAGTAGGGAAAGGTTCGGATTTAATTATTTATACCTTAATTTACTTCCCGTCCTACAACCATACAAATCCAACAATCCACGACTAAAATATAGCGTACTATCACTAATAATAAAAGTAAAATAAAAATTCCATTTGCAATTGTAAAATCAATATATCATATAACAATGAAACAATGTACATAATTAATAATTAGAAAAAAATTGGCAATAAAAATTAATTGCCATTAGATTAAAACTATTCTAATTTAAATCACATCCCACCCTATCCCCCTACAAACCAACTCAACAACCCACTATGGCCTAGGACACCATAAACTACTAAAATCATTTTTTTAAATTACTAAGGGCCTAATTATGACTAGGGCGGTCTGATGGACCGCTGTAGCGACGGTCCGACTGCCCAATTACAATTTAGGCTGTCAGACCATCATGGGTCCACTGCAACCGCCAGGGATCAGAGATTGCCGCAATGTGCTTAGGGGTGCCACTGCGGCACCGACAAGCATTTTACGAGTTTCCTCTCTGCCACGGTTTTCATGGCGGTGAGGCTGCCATGAAAACTGTGGCGAAGAGAAAACATGTTGCCTCAGGGCCATGGGGTGCATGCAGGGGGGCACATGTTGTGCTATGTGCCCCCCTGTGTGCTTGCACCCCAGGTCCTGCACGGCATGGACTGCACCAGTCAGTACAGCTTTGGTGGTCTTGAAGCGGGGTGACAGCGGGGTGGCAATGTGTTGGCCCTGCTACAAGACCGTGAAAGTCGTAATTAGGCCCTAAATCACTAAAAATTACAAACTATATTTAAAAAAATTAAAAACAAATATACCAAAAGTACTTACATCTAAAATTAATATGTGAAATAAAACACAAGTAAATAAATATTAATTACAAAACAATACTTTATACAACTATACTACGAAAACTATCTTAAAAACAACAATATTCTTGAAAATAATATTATTGTCCAAAAAAGGGTATTCTTGACAATGATATTCTATACCACTATATTTGTATATTACAATATTTCTTTATGATATTATTGTGCCACGATATTTTAACCTTGATATTTTGCCAAAACACCTGACATTTTAACTAGAAAAACACCCACCACTACTACGGGTCTAATGACCCCTGATCTGCTCATAAACTGCCAAGATTGATGATCCAAAAAGTACAATCTGATACAGATAATATTAAGCAAGATGAATATTCTGGAAAATGTTTGTAATAAAAATTCTGCAAACATACCATTAAGAGAACCCTTTGTTATTCCACAGGCAAACTTTCACAACATCTCAAATATTTGTAAATTTGTAGCAAGCAGCAACAACCCCAAACCTAGTAACTAAATCAAGAAAAACCCCTCCCTACCAGGCTAGTACAAATTCAAAAGATGACAGTGCTGCTAAGGTTCACAGCAAAAATTTCCATGGGTGAATGATAATTATGAGAGAACTTGTCACCCCCCTAAAACCAATGTCCTGCAGGTCAAGAACAGCACACTTGTTCCCCATGCACCACCATCAGTGCCCTCAGTCTGATAGATTAGTATGCTTACCCCCAGATATTCTTTGGGATTTAAAACTAAATTTAAGTACTTCTAAAATTTTTATAATTTCTGAGGTTTTCCCGGTTGAAAGTCATTAGCTAAGAACCACTTGATCTGAGAAAAATGAGACTCCTTTGAATAAATGCGTTCATTGGCTTCATCACTACCAGAAATGCTACTCGGTCATTCAGAAAGATTTGGTTAATGTTATGTTTGTTAATCCGTGAATTTTTGGATTATAACCGGATAGTTGACAGGGACAGAACAATTACTGATAGCCTATTAGCTCTAGATATTAGATTTACATCTCCAAATCTGACAAATTTTCAGAAAAAGTCTTTCTGCAATAAAAGTAACTTCAACCATTACTGCTAATGCAAGTTAAACAGTACTGGCAAGCTGCAAACTCTGCCTATCTAATTATTAGCATCATGCAGTAAGAACCGCCAGGACAGTGCAATTAAAAATGAAACCCCATGGAATGGTGAATAACTGTTGATTACAAACAAGTTACTTACCTTCAATAACGCCTTATCTCGTAGAGACTCTATCTAGCCGCAGATTCCTCAGTATAGAATTATCCCCAGGTGTCCAACTGGATCTGGAAATTTTTGGGTGAGCAGTACCCCTGCGCACTGGTAGGGTTCGTCGTTCAGCTCCGCTTGGCATCATTGGTGTCGTCCGTGCCATAAGTGACATGCGTGGTGCCTATTTAGGAATTACACCAGCGCTCTGGCGTCAGTTTCTTTTCACAACTTTCCACACCAGGAGCCCAGGACCACAAATAACACTGACTACTGGTGTGAAAAACTAGGGCCCTGAAAGGGGAAAGCCCTGTCCCTAGAATTCTGTTTGCAAAGCGGGGGGGATGGGTGAGTCGGTAAGTCATCTGGGGCTAAATAGCGTCTCTACCAGATAAGGTGTTACCGAAGGTAAATAACTTGTTCATCTGATTGAGACTTCTAGCTGCAGATTCCTTACCTTAGAATAGATACCCAAGCAACACCTCCCCGGAGGTGGGTCTGCAAACCCTTTCACACCAAACAGACCTGCAGGACCGAACAGGAAAAGTGCCTGCCCCAAAGGACGTGACTGTCCAGGCAGTAGTGCTTGGCGAACATCTACAGAGAAGCCCACTTGCTGTTTGACAGATGTCCAGGACAGGAACTCTGCATGCTAACGCAGTGGTCGCAGTCTTAGATCTGGTGGAATGAGCACACAAACCCTCTGTGGGTTGCTTCTTGGCCAATGCGTAGTAGATCTTAATGCAGAGTATGATCCATTGGGAGATGGTCCATTTCGGCATGGCCTTCGTCTTCTTTTCTCCAACATACCCCACGAAGAGTCGGTCGGTCACCTGGAACTCTTTGGTGCGGTCAAGGTAGAATGACAACACTCTATGGGTGCAGCCGGTGGAGGGGCTCCTCTTCCTTAGAGGGGTGCAGCGATGTGTAAACAGTAGGCAAGATAATGGATTGGCCTACATGAAAGGGAATGACCACCTTTGGAAGGAAGGAAGCTCTGGAGTGAAGGACCAGCTTATCCGGGAAGATATTGAGGTAAGGAAACTTAGACAGCATAGCCTAAGGCTCACTGGCCCTCCAGGCTGATGTCATGGCCACTAGGAAGTCCGTCTTGATTCTAAGGAGCCTGAGAGGAAAGTTGTGCAGTGACTTGAAAGGAGCACACATGATGGTAACATTTTGAAGACCTTTCAAAAACCTATTCACAACAGGGGATTTGAACAGGGGCAGCTGATCTGGCAACTGCAGAAAGGCTGACATGACAGAAAGATAGCCCTTTAAGCAGCCCAAAGAAGAACCCTGCTGGGCAAGAGAAAGACTAGACAGAAGGACCTGAGAAGGGGGGCAGAAAGGGAGTCAACCTGTTTTTTTGTACATCTTGCCACAAACAACAGGTATATACTGCCTTAGCGGAGGGGTGCCTTGCTGCCAAGATAACATTACAGACTTCGGGTGGAAGGTCAAAAGCTGTCAACTGTCATCGCTCAATCTCTAGTCATGAAGGTGGAGCATTGCCAGGTTTGGGTGGAGAACCCTCTTCTGCTGCTGCAACAGGAGATCCTCCCGAAGGGGCAGCCTTACCGGAGGACCTATGGCCATTCTCAATAGCTCGGGATGCCAAACTCTCCAAGCCCAGTCTGGAGCCACAAGGATGACTTGGGCCCAGTAATTTCTGATCTACTTGAGAACTCTGGGCAGGAGTGGTATGGGCAGAAACGCGTACAGGAGGCCTGAGCTCCACTTGAGATGAAAAGCATCTCCCAGCGAGAGCAGCCTTGGAAACTCCAGTGCGCAAAATTGCGGTATTGCGTGTCCTCGGCTATGGTGAACAGATCTAACCAGCGCTCTTCCCAGTGCTGAAAGAGACCTTGCACCACCTCCACTGGAGATGCCATTTGTGATCCACTAGGCATCTTCGTCTAAGTTTGTCTGCCCATGCGTTCAGAGAGCCCGCCAGGTGTTGAACCACCAGGGATATGCCCTGACATTCCAGCCATGTCCAGAGGTCCATGGCCTCTTGACAAAGGGTCCACGGCCCCACCCTGCCCAGTTTGTTGCAGTGCTACATGGCGCTGGTGTTGTCCATGAACACCTGCATTATCCTGCCGTTGATGGAGGGTAGGAAGGCTTTCAATGCCAGCTGGATCGCTCGGAGCTCCAATATGTTGATGTAAAGTCCAGATTCTGCTGGAGATCAGAGGACCCTGATCTCCACCGTGCACAGATGAACGCCCTATCCCAGGAGAGACACATCTCTCAACAATGTCAGATCTGGTTGGGGAAGGGAGAGGGGTCTGCCACCGACCCAATAGAAGTTAATTAGCCACCACTGCAGATCTTTTGCAGTTCCCTCTGAGATCTGGGCCATGTCGGAGAGATTACCCTGATGCTGCGCCCACTGGAACTTCAGGTCCCACTACAGAGCACGCATATGCCAGCGGGCATGTGTCACAAGCAGGATACAAGAGGCCATGAGGTCCAGCAGCCTCCAAGTCAGTCTCATCAAAACCCAGGGTAGAGGCTGAAACATCGGTATCATAGCCTGAATATCTTGGATTCACCGTTCGGGAGGATATGCCCGAAACTGCACTGTGTCCAGAACAGCTCTGATGAAAGGGAGTGGTACAGGTGATGGTGTATCCTGCCTCCCACTAGTTGCCCATGATGGTTGGAGGGCGAACTAAAGAGGTTTGTAGGCTGCGGCTGCCAGGGGGGGGGGGTGGACTGACCCGACCTCTGGCTGCCCAACCCATGGGGTCTGGGGGTACCGTGTCCTCAGCCATGCAGAGGCTGGGGAGCTTGAGTGCTGTGGTGGCTGGGTGGGTAAAGAGGCATCTGGAAGCCCCTTCCGTGGCCAAAAAAGGAGTGAAAGGAGGACTGGGGGTTGGCAGGGGGCCATGGAAAGTCCCTTGGTCCTGGCCGTAGTGCTGCTATACTTGAAGCGCTCCAGCGATGAGTCCGCATTGTCTCCTGAAAAATGGGAGCCATCAAAGGGCATGTCCATAAGTGAATCAGGGACATCACCTGAAAAGCCAGTAGTCCACAACCATTGTGTGGTGCCGTAAGGCTATCACTGCATAAAACACTCTGCCTAGCGAGTTGGTCATGTTCAGCCCACATCAGATCGTGAACGTAGCTAAGCCTCTCCCATCTGCCATAGCTTGGGAGTGTAGGAAGGTGGGTTATTAGTAGGTAGAGGTATACAACTTCTGCTACTAATAATACCACAATCACTAAAAAGGTACAGTCAAGTCTCAATAAATGAATCATTCCTGAACCCTTGCTAGTTTGGCAATGAGCAGGAAGGCTTAACATAGGAGACAAATAAGTGTAATACATTTAATATCACCAAAACAGTAAATAAGTAAAAGACACAACACAATAAAAATCCAACACTGATTTATTAAAAGAGAGAATATTTTTATCTTTAAGATGAAACCAAAATGACAAATATCCAATGTAGGGAAGCAGAAATACGTATTTTTAAAGTTTAAATAAACAAAATTGCATTCTAGCACCAAAAAGCTTAAAGTGCCACTTACGGCTATCTGGTCGTGCTGGATCAGGGCAAAGTCAAACTTTTAGGCCGACCGTGATGAAAAGCAGGTCGGAAAGGTGGAGCGCTAGGTCCCAGTCAAAGATTTACCTTTGCCCTGAGTTGTTTTTCTGGAGCTATTATCTTGTCGACTGGCTAGTCGGCGGGTCCTCAGGCTTCTCAGATCCAAAGTTTTAGTCAACGGCCTGCTGCAGTGCGATGCCTCAGTGAGTCTTTGGAAGTCTTTGTCCTCAATGTTGATGGCAACGTCTAGAGCTTTCAGCGGAACAAACCACCCCAGTGAGGCTGATTCTCGACTCGAATCGACGATGGCGGCTAGAATCTCAAAGTCCAGG
Source organism: Calotriton arnoldi (assembly GCA_963921515.1). Classification (NCBI taxonomy): domain Eukaryota; kingdom Metazoa; phylum Chordata; class Amphibia; order Caudata; family Salamandridae; genus Calotriton; species Calotriton arnoldi. The sequence continues at coordinate 1,213,204 of CAWUFW010001226.1, forward strand.
CTGTCTTCGTCTGGAGATTTTGACCAAAACTTTGCAAGAATAACTTCTTTGTTGCTTTCTTTGTGTAGGAAATTGCCCAGGAGTACCAGACAAGGGTTCAGAAGTTCCGGATTACCTCTTGGGGTCTGGGACTCAATCTCCCACAATGCACCTGGTCAGTCCAGGAAAATCTAGTTGTAGTTGGTCAGCTGAAGTAGTCCTCTCTTTGGATGTTGAAGGTGTCTTCATCCAACACTTTTCTACCTGTTGCTGCTCAGGGAGTCCACGCCTCTTCTTTGAATCAGGCACAGTCTTTCTTTGGTAGAGCCTTGATAATGCAGCAGGTGCAGTCCTTCTGAGTACAAGCCTTCAGTGGTGCAGTCCAAGGGTCCATCAGGGCAGACCTTCCTCTTCAATTGTTTCAGGCAGGGATCTGAGGGGCTCCTGCAGATCCCCCATATTTATTCTCCATTCTGGGCTAGCAAGAGGGGAGGGCAACCCAACCAATAGGGCTCAATGTGCCACTCCCTGCTATGACAATTTCCTGCGCAGTGTGGTATATTTTTGACCCAGAATGCACTATCCTCCAAAAATCAAAATAGAGAGATTCTCTCCTTGGAATGTGTGTCTGGCTAACCCAACCTATAGGTGTGGCTAACAATTCACTACAATCCCCTTCAAGTCCCTCTCCTAATATAATTAGAGGGGCTCAAATCTGGCTGAGGATCAAGGAAGTGGGGGCTGGCGTGGATCCTGTGACATTGTTCTCCTGCCTTTGAAGTCCAGTTTATCTCCCCAGCCCCGTTCCTCCCATTGGCTTCTCCAGGAAGCAAATCTCTTCCCAACAAATGGCTGTATTGTTCCAGCCCAAGGCCTCTTTACACCTACTCAGGGTGCAGCTTAGCTCAGGTTATCAAAGGGTTGCCAATCAGAAGAGGCTGCTACAGGGCTGTTTTAGGTAACTTGAGGATAGTAAGCTCTAAAACTACTCTCCTGTAATAGTTATAATAAATGTGACTTTGTCAAGTTGTTGGATTTATTGTAATCATTATTTGACACTTTGAGTCATATTGCTAGCTAACTCCAATCAAAAATTGGACTTTATTAAAGTATAATAAAGCCTCCCATGTTAGCCTGTGGGGCTAGTAGCACCACAATGGGGAAAGACAACTTTGGCTGTTTTTCCCTACCAGGGCATATAAAACATATTTTATATTGTCCCTGCTTTTTATAACAATTCACCCTACCCATGGGGCACCTAGAGCCGACCTTAGGGGTGATTTATATGTAATAAAAAGGCGGTGGATGGATGGACTTTGGATGTACTTTTATTTTCAAAGTCGAATTTGGGCATAGTCTAATTTTAAAAACCAGCCTGCAAGGCAGGCCTGACTTTAAAATGATACCAGACACCACAGCAGTGTACACATAAGTGCATTAAGTCCACTAGGGCATCTACACCTACATGCACTACCATATACTAGGGACTTACAGGTAGGTTGTCTTAGCCAATTAGAACTATACCAATTACCATACACCTTTTAATGACAGAGCACTGGCCCTGGGCCTGGTTAGCAGAGCCCAAGGCCCTTTTTTGAGTCAGTAAATACCAGCATCAGTCAAAAATTGGGTGTGATCAGGGAAAAAAGGATGACTTTCCTACACGACCCCCCAAGATGAAAGGAGATGGGTAACTAACCGACACCCTGGTAGGCCTCATCATCTAAGAGGGAAAACCTGGAAAGTACATCTGCGTTGGCATGAGTAGTCCCAGGTCTGTGTTCCACTGTAAAGTCCTTACCCTGTAGGGAAATGGACCAACTCAACAATTTTGGGCTTTACCCCCTCATCTGCCTGATCCATCTGAGAGGCCTGTGGTCAGTTTGAACATGGAAGTGAGTACCAAACACATATGGTCTCAGCTTCCTCAAGGACCTGACCGCAGCAAAGGCTTACCTCTCAATGGCACTCCATCTTTATTTTCTGGGGAGTAGCCGCCTGCTAATGAAGGCAACTGGTTGATCTTGGCACTCTTCAATTACTTGTGCCAGTGCTGCCCCAATCCCTTGATCTGGAGCATCTGTCTGTACCAAACACTCCTTAGAGTAATCAGTGGCCAGTAGGATAAATGCTGAACATATATCCTCCTTCACAGTGATGAAGGCCTTCTGACACTCTGAGGTCCAATTACTTTTTTGGGGTGTTTCTTAGAGGTGAGTTCTGTCAGGGGAGCCACAATGGTCCCATAGTTGTTGTTAGAAATGGGGGTCTCTAGTTGGCCATGGCTGGCGCCAATGCCCAAATAGGCACCCTTCTTCCTAAGTCAGGGCAAGTGGGCTACCCCCTTTGATAACCCCTGCTCAACCCTGTGGTAACGTAGCACGAGCAGTTAGGCCTATCTCAGAGGCAGTGTGTGAAGCATTTATGACCATGCACAATAAGGCAGTAACAACACCACAAAAGGACACAACTCAAGGAGGTATAGAAAAATAGTATCTTTATCTAAGGTTTAGTACGAGACTCTCAAAAGTGTTTTAACCACTCACAATGCACGTAATTCAGTAGGGACTTTAAAAAGGCAATAACGTATTCACCAGAACGTGGCACTGACTGATTTCAAGGCCTGGGTCAACGCGACCCGTTGCGCACCAGATACCTGCAGTTGGACGGGGACACAGTACAGAGCTTCTCGAAGAAGCGGAGACGGTGACAGGCAGACTCCCAGCGACCACAGTTCTCAACTGCAGTGGTCCACAACATGCACTCACAATGATTCGGGCACTCGGGGACAGGCGGGCTCCCAGCGGCAGCAGCCCGCGGCTGCGGCGGCCCGGGCTGGTGGTGGCGATGACTCTCATCGTGCAGCTCCGTGGCGGGCTCACAGCGGCAGCAGCTCTCTCATAGCTGCGGCGGCCCACGGGACGATTTGCGGTGATGCAAAGTTGGCAAAGATGCGGGCACTCAGCGGCAGCAGCTCTCTCTTAGCTGCGGCGGCCCACAGGACAAATCCCAATGATGCAAAGTTGGCAAAGGTGCGAGCACTCAGCGGCAGCAGCTCTCTCTTAGCTGCGGCGGCTCACAGGACAAATCACAATGATGCAAACTTAGCGAAGGTGCGAGCCCTCAGCAGCAGCAGCTCTCTCTTAGCTGCGGCGGCTCACAGGACAAATCACAATGATGCGAAGTTAGCAAAGGTGCGAGCACTCAGCAGCAGCAGCTCTCTCTGAGCTGCGGCGGCTCACAGGACAAATCACAATGATGCAAAGTTAGCAAAGGTGCGAGCACTCAGCGGCAGCAGCTCTCTCTTAGCTGCGGCGGCCCACAGGACAAATCACGATGATGCAAAGTTGACACAAGTGCGGGCACTCAGCGGCAACAGCTCTCTCCCAGCTGCGGCGGCCCACAGGACAAATCACGATGATGCACAGCTGACACTAGTGCGGGCATTCGGCGGCAACAGCTCTCTCTTAACTACGGCGGCCCACACAGTGTTAGCGAAGGTTCTGAAGATTCAAATTAAAGCGGGCGCTCAGCGACGGCAGCTCTCTCTTAGCTGCGGTGGCCCACACAGTTTCAGCGAAGGTTCCGAAGATTCAAATTAAGGCGGGCGCTCAACGGCGGCAGCTCTCTCTTAGCTGCGGCGGCCCACACAGTTTCAGCGAAGGTTCTGAAGATTCAAATTAAGGCGGGCACTCAGCGGCGGCAGCTCTCTCTTAGCTGCGGCGGCCCACACAGGTTCAGTGAAGGTTCAGAAGATTCAAGTTAAGGCGGGCGCTCAGCGGCAGCAGCTCTCTCTTAGCTGCGGCGGCCCACACACAGAGTTAACAAGGGTTACTTGTCCGCGTTCCTCACAGTAGAACTAGAGGTTCCGGATTACTCGACGGAGGCCTCACCTGCAAGTAGAATCCCTAGCACAGGAATTCAGGCGGCTGACGGGGTGAAGTCTAATGTCCCTGAGACTTCAGCAGGAGGCGCTCTCAATTCAGGCCCTCGGGTAGTTTCTTCAGCAAGCTTGGTGAAAGTTTCAAAGTCCTTTCCTCTGTCCGTTCGGACAGAGTTTCGTCTTCACATCCAGAAGGAACACGCTTGAACAAGGTTTCAGCGCAGCGTTTTATACCTAAAAAGTCTTTGTTCTCTGCAGTCACAAATCACTGCATCCAGCCAGAACCAGTTTGGTGGGGTCGGGGAGCACTTGGTTTACGAGGCGACATCCTGCCCTTTGAGAATCTGGGGGTCTGCTATCAGATGCCCAGTGGGAGGTGGAGCCATCATTCACCTTGCAGGCACAGCCCTGCTCAGATCAAAGAGTCACCCCTCCCCATACTCTAAATGCCAATCTCTCTCTCCAGCTAGGTCTGACCCAGCTGGCCCTGCTGCTCCAAAACCAGACGGCCAATACACACGCTAGCAAAGCCTACAGGAAAGCTTAGGCCTGAAAATACCTCGTTTCTAGTAGAGGGATTTTCGAACACGGGCTACGCTAATAATCCTTACTAAAAGATGTATCTCAATATTCTGAGCTTAAACATATCAAATTTGACATTCCTATCAGGTTCCTGGGGGCAGGTAAGATTAGGGCATGTAATACTCAGCCTGCCCATTCTGGCCTATGAGAACGGATAGCCTCACACAGTAAACAGTGAAATGGAGGGTAACTCGCTATTAGAACATGCTACACAGGCCTACTTTAAAAGCTGCTTCGGTGAGTAGCGCAAATCAGCGCTGCAGGCCCACCAGCAGTATTTGGTCTACCAGCCCTGGGCACACACAGTGCACTGATACTAGGGGCTGACAGGTAAACCAAACGAGCCAATTATGGTTATTCCAATTCATACAGTTATCTTTATACAGGGAGCATTCGCGCTGTGTCATTGATTGGCAGTGGCACAGCGCCCAGAGCATCTAAATCCAGCCAACATAAAAGGTAAGAAGCGAAAAGAGGAAGGGAGACCCGCGCCAATGTTGCCAGGTCTAACACACGTCCCCTCCAGCTGAAATGTAGGGAGAACTAACCATTCCCTTGGGAGTTCTCATCACTAAGGCGGAAAAACCTGGACAGACCGTCAGCATTGGCGTGTTCTGTACCAGGGCGGTGTTCCACCGTGAAATCCATACCCTGTAGGGAAATGGATCACCTCATCAACTTGGGATTCTCACCCCTCATATGCATCAACCATCTAAGGGGCCTGTGGTCTGTCTGAACCCTGAAGTGAGTCCCAAACAAATATGGCCTCAGCTTCTTCAGCGCCCAGACCACAGCAAATGCCTCACGCTCAATTGCTCTCCACCTCTGTTCCCGGGGAAGTAACCTCCTGCTTAAGAAGGCTGCCGGTTGGTCTAGTCCCTCCTCATTGATCTGTGACAGAACAGCCCCTATACCATGCTCTGAGGCGTCTGTCTGGACAACGAATCCCTATGAAAAGTCGGGCGCCTGAAGCACAAGTGCAGTGCACATGGCAGTCTTCAGGGCGTCAAAAGCGTTCTGACAGTTGTCAGTCCAATTTACCTTCTTTGGCTGCTTCTTAGAAGTCAGCTCAGTCAAGGCTGCAACAATGTTACCATATCCTTTGACAAACCTCCTGTAGTACCCCGTGAGTCCTAAGAAGGCTCTCACCTGCGTCTGAGTCTTGGGGGGGTTCCCACGCCAGGATAGTTTCAATTTTGGGCTGAAGGGGCACCACATGGTCGCTCCCCACCTGGTGCCCCAAATACACTACAGAACCCTGCCCAATCTGGCACTTACTGGCTTTGATTGTGAGGCCTGCCTTCCGCAGTGCCATCAATACCTCCCAGAGGTGGCGCAGGTGGTCCTCCCAAGAGGAGCTAAACACCGCAATGTCATCCAGGTAGGCGGCACTGAAGTCTTCCAGCCCAACCAACAACCTGTTGACCAGCCTCTGAAAGGTGGCAGGGGCATTCTTCATTCCAAAGGGCATCACCCGGAACTGGTAGTGCCCATCGGGGGTGGAGAAGGCTGACCTCTCCTTTGCTCCCTCGGTCAAGGCGATCTGCCAATACCCAGATGTCAAATCAAATGTGCTGAGGTATTTTGGAGCCCCTAACCGATCTATGAACTCATCAGCTCTGGGGATGGGGTGCGCGTCAGTCTTCGTGACTGAATTGAGGCCCCGATAGTCCACGCAGAACCGAAGTTCTGGGGTGGTACCAGGCGCTGCAGCTTTTGGTACCAGGACCACTGGGCTGGACCAAGGGCTACTAGAGGACTCAATCACCCCAAGGGCAAACATTTTGGTAACCTCATCCTTAATGTAGGCCCTTACCTGGTCATCACTCGGTAAGCCTTGTGCTTAATGGGAGGACTGTCCCCGGTGTCCATGTCATGGACACACCAATCAGTGACACTAGGTACCAGGGAGAACAGATCACTGAATTGCCCCAACAGTTGGCGACAATCACTCTGCTGCTCAGGGGTCAGTGTGGTGGAGAGCGACCACACCCTCCACTGACCCATCTCGCTCCCCTGCACACAGGAGGTCAGGAAGGGGCTCGCTCTCCTCCTCCATCCCAGCATCTGTGGCCAGAAGCATGCCCACTTCAGACCTCTCAAAGTGGGGCTTCAGGCGGTTAACATGCACGACCCGCAAGGGGTTCCTGGGAGACTGCAAGTCCACCACGTAGGTAACAGGACTCTTGAGCTCCACCACCTCAAAGGGGCCGGTCCACCTATCCTGGAGCACACAGGGTTCCACCGGGGCCATAACCCAAACCTTTTGTCCAGGCTGAAACTCGATCAGAGTGGCATTCTGATCGTGCCAGCGTTTCATCTCTTCCTGGCTGGCTTCCAGGTTTGCCTCAGCAAGTTTCCTGAAATGCCGAGTCTGGTTCCTGAAGGCCAGCATGTAACTAAACACATCCTGGGGAGGTTTCCTGGGAGATTGCTCCCAGCCTTCCTTGACCAGACTCAGAGGCCCTCTTACCGGGTGACCATAGAGCAGCTCAAAGGGACTGAACCCTAAGGACTTCTGTGGCACCTCACAGTAAGCAAACAACAGGCATGGCAAGAGGACATCCCACTTACGCCTCATGGGCTCACCTAGGCCCATAATCATGCCCTTGAGGGTCCGGTTGAATCTCTCAACCAGCCCATTCCCCTGCGGGTGGTAAGGAGTGGTGAACTTATACGTTACCCCACACTCCTCCCACAGAGACTTCATGTACTTGGAGATGAAGTTAGTTCCCCTATCGGACACCACCTCTCTGGGGAATCCCACATGGGAGAAAATCCCCATCAGTGCCCGTCCCACCACGGGGGCCGTCACTGTCCTGAGCGGGATGGCCTCAGGGTACCGGGTGGCATGGTCCACCAAGACCAGGATGAACCTGTTGCCCATGGCTGTCTTGGGATCCAGAGGCCCCACGATATCAATGCCCACTCTCTCGAATGGGGTGCTCACAACGGGAAAGGGCTGTAGCGGGGCCTTAATCTTCCCGCCACTCTTCCCACTTGCCTGGCAAGTCTCACATGTCCTGCAGTTAGCATCTGAGCTCCTGCACATCTGGGGCCAATAGAAGTGGGTGACCAGCCTCTCAAAGGTCTTGGTCTGCCCCAGATGTCCGGCCAGTGGCACATCATGAGCCAACCCCAGTAGGAAGGTCCTGAAGCGCTGGGGTACCACCAGCACACGGGCTGACCCATGCTCAGCAACCTTAGGCTTGCTGTAAAGGAGGTCGTTCTCCCAATAGATCCAATGTGACCCTGTCTGGTCACCTGCTGCTTGGGCGGCGGCCTTCCGCCGCACCCTCAAGAGAAGGGCAGGTTCTCTGTTGCTGGCAAAATTCCTCCCTGGAGGGCCCCCTTCCTGCTGCCAATGGGTCAGCTCCGGTAGGTCCCCCAGTTCGGCCACTTGTTCCCCTGTAGGTTCCAGGGCATCCCCCTCAACGTCTGCTCCCTCCGGGACCGTGGGAACCGTGGGGGCCGGTTTCCCGCACCCCCTACCCCTTCTCTTTGAGGCAGGGGCCTGGGCCATACTTCCAGGCTCCAGACCCTCCTGAACATCCTTCTGAGCTGTCATGGACCGAGTGGTCACACACGCCCACTCAGGCAGACCCAACATTTCCAAATGAGACTTTCTCTCCACCGTAGCCCACGGAGAGTTCTCTAGATCATTGCCCAACAGACAGTCTACAGGCATGGCGGGCCTCACAGCCACTTGAAGAGTTCCTGAGACCCCCCCCACTCGAAGGGAACCTGAGCCACTTCACACTGGCTCTCTGAGTTGTCCGCTGACACTACGGGCAGAATGCATGGGGGACAACCTGCCCTTTGGACACCAACCAGGAGCTGACAGCAGTTACACTAGCTCCGGTGTCCCTGAGAGCCTCCACCCTATGGCCATTGATGGTCACCCACTGCCGGTACTTCTGAGTGTTATTCGGCAGTGTGGGGTTAGGGACCTTCTCAAAGTCTCCTAGCGAGACAAGGGTTAACTCTACGGGATCCCACCCCCCTTGGACCTCTACCTCCTCCCCCCCCAGGGCTACACTGGCAATCTGGCAGGATGGTGCATGGGGTGGTGCACGAGGGGATGCATTGGGGTCCCTCTGGGGACACTGGGGATCATAATACCGGTGGCCCACTTGACCACACTTGAAACAGGTGAGTGGCCCCCTCTGAACAGGCCTACCTGTTGGGGACACTGGCTTCTTCTCAGGGGGAGGCTGGGACACCACTGCTTGGTTCCCTTGGGAATTACTTTGGGGCCCTCTCTGGAACTCCCTCGGCTTACCCTTGTCCCCCCCACTTCTCTGCTGGGGACGATGCCCAACTCTGGCGAAGTCTCCCACAAAACCTTTGCGGACCCGGGTGTTCACCCAGCGGTCCGCCTCCTCAGCAAGCTTCCTAGGGTTAGTCAGCTTGCTATCAATCAGGTGTTGGCGTAGCTCTGGAAAACAGTTATTAGAAAAATGCTCCCACGCAAACAAATCATACAATTGCTCGAAAGTTTCCACTTTGCTACCCTTTACCCAGCGATCCATTGCTCTGCAGTAAAAAGACACATATTCAACCCACGTGGTACCCTCTAACTTCTTACAGGTCCTAAACCTCTGCCTGTACATTTCTGGGGTCAAACCATAACGGGTCATCAAAGCTTCTTTCATATGGGCATACACCATCCTGCTCTCCTCAGGAAGCTCCAACAGGGTATCCCTACCATCACTCACAAAGCGCCCCCACAATCCCGCTCCCCAATCCTGCTCAGGGACACGGTGGGACACCATTGCTATCTCATATGCGGCAAACCATTGCCCAATATCCTCACTCTTGTGAAAATCCTTAATGACATCCTTAGGAATATAAACTCTACTCTCAGGAGTTACTAAAGGTATGCTGCCACCAGAGGGGGAGACCGGGACACTCCTCGCCCTGATCTCTATCTCCCTCAACATTCTCTCATGTTCCATTCTCATTTTCTCAAGTTCAATTGACAATCAATTCTTCTCAATGTCTAACTTCTTACTCTCAAGGTCCTTCTGACCTTCCAATTTTGCCATCTCCAAACTATGCCTCCTATCTCTCTCCCTGTCCTCCAGCTCTTCTGGGGTCAGGCTCCTTTGGGATACACTAGTACCTGGATTGGAGGGTGTTCTATCTCCCCCCCCCTCTACTGCCTCATCCTGCTGCCCTCCAGCATTCTCTTCCTCATCCCCAGTGGACCCTCTGGCTTCCCACCAGGCCTTCAGCGCCTTGTGGTACTCCTCCTTCCTAGAGAGACCTATCACGGGGACTGTGAATTGCTTACAAAATGACTTCAGCTGTTTGGCAGTATAGGTATCTAATCTTTTCTCCTCAAAGACGAGATCCTCCGAAGCATTGGATGTTGGCCTTCCCATATTAGCAGTACTCATGGCTGCGATCAACAATTCAATACTAAAACAACCAACCCCAAAAAAAAATTCGAAGAGGAAAAACAAAATCCGCGCGTGTCTGCGCTTTGGTCTGTACTCACTAGTGGTGTCTACCAGTTATTGTACGTGGATCATAAATGCAAGTTCTGATCCTCACCGCTGACCGCCAATGTTAGAAATGGGGGTCTCTAGTTGGCCATGGCTGGCGCCAATGCCCAAATAGGGACCTTTCTTCCTAAGTCAGGGCAAGTGGGCTACCCCTTTGATAACCCCTGCTCAACCCTGTGGTAACGTAGCACGAGCAGTTAGGCCTATCTCAGAGGCAGTGTGTGAAGCATTTATGACCATGCACAATAAGGCAGTAACGACACCACAAAAGGACACAACTCAAGGAGGTATAGAAAAATAGTATCTTTATCTAAGGTTTAGTACGAGACTCTCAAAAGCGTTTTAACCAGTCACAATGCACGTAATTCAGTAGGGACTTTAAAAAGGCAATAACGTATTCACCAGAATGTGGCACTGACTGATTTCAAGGCCTGGGTCTACGCGACCCGTTGTGCACCAGATACCTGCCGTTGGACGGGGACACAGTATGTAGCTTCTCGAAGAAGCGGAGATGGTGACAGGCGGACTCCCAGCGACCACAGTTCTCGACTGCAGTGGTCCGCAACGTGCACTCACAATGATTCGGGCACTCGGGGACAAGCGGGCTCCCAGCGGCAGCAGCCCGCGGCTGCGGCGGCCCGGGCTGGTGGTGGCGATGACTCTCATCGTGCAGCTCCGTGGTGGGCTCACAGCGGCAGCAGCTCTCTCCTAGCTGCGGCGGCCCACGGGACGATTCACGGTGATGCAAAGTTAGCAAAGGTGCGAGCACTCCACGGCAGCAGCTCTCTCTTAGCTGCGGTGGCTCACAGGACAAATCACGATGATGCAAAGTTAGCAAAGGTGCGAGCACTCAGCGGCAGTAGCTCTCTCTTAGCTGCGGTGGCTCACAGGACAAATCACGATGATGCAAAGTTAGCAAAGGTGCGAGCACTCAGCGGCAGCAGCTCTCTCTTAGCTGCGGCGGCTCACAGGACAAATCACGATGATGCAAAGTTAGCAAAGGTGCGAGCACTCAGCGGCAGCAGCTCTCTCTTAGCTGCGGCGGCCCACAGGACAAATCACGATGATGCAAAGTTGACACAAGTGCGGGCACTCAGCGGCAACAGCTCTCTCCCAGCTGCGGCAGCCCACAGGACAAATCACGATGATGCACAGCTGACACTAGTGCGGGCACTCGGCGGCAACAGCTCTCTCTTAGCTGCGGCGGCCCACACAGTGTTAGCGAAGGTTCTGAAGATTCAAATTAAGGCGGGTGCTCAGCGGCAGCAGCTCTCTCTTAGCTGCGGCGGCCCACACAGTTTCAGCGAAGGTTCCGAAGATTCAAATTAAGGCAGGCGCTCAACGGCGGCAGCTCTCTCTTAGCTGCGGCGGCCCACACAGTTTCAGCGAAGGTTCTGAAGATTCAAATTAAGGCGGGCACTCAGCGGCGGCAGCTCTCTCTTAGCTGCGGCGGCCCACACAGGTTCAGCGAAGGTTCAGAAGATTCAAGTTAAGGCGGGCGCTCAGCGGCAGCAGCTCTCTCTTAGCTGCGACGGCCCACACACAGAGTTAACAAGGGTTACCAGTCCGCATCCCTCACAGTAGAACTAGAGGTTCCGGATTACTCGACGGAGGCCTCACCTGCAAGTAGAATCCCTAGCACAGGAATTCAGGTGGCTGACGGGGTGAAGTCTAATGTCCCTGAGACTTCAGCAAGAGGCGCTCTCAATTCAGGCCCTCGGGTAGTTTCTTCATCAAGCTTGGTGAAAGTTTCAAAGCCCTTTCCTCTGTCCGTTCGGACAGAGTTTCGTCTTGACATCCAGAAGGAACACGCTTGAACAAGGTTTCAGCGCAGCGTTTTATACCTAAAAAGTCTTTGTTCTCTGCAGTCACAAATCACTGCATCCAGCCAGAACCAGTTCGGTGGGGTCGGGGAGCACTTGGTTTACGAGGCGACATCCTGCCCCTTGAGAATCTGGGGGTCTGCTATCAGACGCCCAGTGGGAGGTGGAGCCCTCATTCACCTTGCCAGGCACGGCCCTGCTCAGATCAAAGAGTCACCCCTCCCCATACTCTAAATGCCGATCTCTCTCTCCAGCTAGGTTTGACCCAGCTGGCCCTGCTGCTCCAAAATCAGATGGCCAATACACACGCTAGCAAAGCCTACAGGAAAGCTTAGGCCAGAAAATACCTCGTTTCTAGTAGAGGCATTTTCAAACACGGGCTATGCTAATAATCCTTACTAAAACATGTATCTCAATATTCTGAGCTTAAACATATCAAATTCGACGTTCCTATCAGGTTCCTGGGGGCAGGTAAGATTAGGGCATGTTATACTCAGCCTGCCCATTCTGGCCTATGAGAGCGGATAGCCTCACACAGTAAACAGTGAAATGGAGGGTAACTCGCTATTAGAACATGCTACACAGGCCTACTTTAAAAGCTGCTTCGGTGGGTAGCGCAAATCAGCGCTGCTGGCCCACCAGCAGTATTTGGTCTACCAGCCCTGGGCACACACAGTGCACTGATACTAGGGGCTGACAGGTAAACCAAATGAGCCAATTATGGTTATCGCAATTCATACAGTTATCTTTATACAGGGAGCATTCGCGCTGTGTCACTTATTGGCAGTGGCACAGCGCCCAGAGCATCTAAATCCAGCCAACATAAAAGGTAAGAAGCGAAAAGAGGAAGGGAGACCCGCGCCAATGATGCCAGGTCTAACAGTTGTTTATAACCCCCCTGTAGTACCCAGTCAGGCCAAGAAAAGCTCTGACTTGTATCTGAGTTTTAGGAGCATCCCAATCCAGGATGTTCTTAATCTTGGGCTGGAGAGATTGTACATGGCCTCCACCTACAAGGGGGCCCAAGTACACCAGTGAACTCTGCCCTATCTGGCATTTGCTTCCCTTGATAGTCAGACCTGCCTTCTGCAGGGCCTGAAGCACTTCCTTCATGTGGACCGGTGCTGCTCCCAGGTTGAACTGAATACAGCTATATCATCTAGATAAGCTGCACTGAAAGTTTCTAACCCAGACAAGACTCTGTTCACCAACCTTTGGAAGGTGGCAGGGGCATTCTTCAAGCCAAAGGGCATCATTTTGAATTGAAAGTGGCCCTCTGGGGTGGCAAATGCTGCCCTCTCCTGTGCTCCTGGATATAGGACAATCTGCCAGTAACCTGAGGTCAAGTCAAATATGCTCAGGTACTTTGCAGCCCCCAACCTGTCAATGAGCTCATCCGCTCTAGGTATGGGGTGAGCAACAGCCTTGGTGACTGCATTCAAACCTCTGTAGTCCACACAAAACCTCAATTCTTTTGTGTCCCCCCTTGGGGATTAGGTTTGGGCACCAATACCACTGGACAGATCCATGGACTGTCAGAGGACTCAATTACCCTTAACTCCAGCATCTTGGCTACTTCAGTCTTAATGCTGGCTTCGACCTAGTCAGATAATCTGTACAGCTTGTTTTTGACAGGTTAACTGTCACCAGTGCTAATGTCTTGGACACACCAAGTGGTGAGTCCAGGGGTCATGGAGAATAGTCCAGCAAACTGCTCCAACACTAGTTTGCAGTCTTTCTCTTGCTGGCCTGTCAATTTGGGAGACAGTACTACTCCCTCCACTGACCCATCTTATGCATTGGTGGAGAGGAGGTCTGGCAGAGGCTCGCTGTCCCCCTCCTCTCCTTCATCTGTGACCATCAGCATAGTCACGTCTGCCCTGTCTTGGTGAGGTTTCAGTCAGTTAACATGGAGTACTCTGTGTGTACTCCAGGGGGTGCCAAGGCCTGCCAAGTAGGTGGCCTCACCCTTTTTCTCTAGAATGGGTTTGGTCCCAGTCTATTTGTCCTGAGCGGCCCTTGGAGCCACAGGCTCCAACATCCACACCAATTGGCCTGGATGGTACTCAGTTTAGTAACCCCCCTGGTCATACCAGAGCTCAATAAGCTCTTGGCCGACCTCCAGGTTGATGCTTGCACTACTCATGTACTCTGTCATTCGGGACCGCAGGCATAACACATACTCCAGCACATCTTGTTTGTGTTCCTTGAAAGGCTTCTCCCAAGCTTTTCTCACCAAACACAATGCCCTCTTACAGGGTGACCAAACAGTAACTCAAAGGGGCTAAAACCAACCCCTTTCTGTGGCACTTCTCTGTAAGCAAACAACAGGCATGGGAGGAGAACATCCCATCTCCTTCTGAGGTTGACAGTAAAGCCCATAATCATGCTCTTCAGAGTCTTACTGAATCTTTCCACCAGACCATTGGTCTGGGGATGATATGGGGTGGTGGACTTGTAGGTGACACCACATTCATCCCACGTCACCTTCATATAGGCAGACATAAAGTTAGTCTCCCGGTCTGAGACCACCTCCTTTGGAAAGCCTACTCAGGTGAAGATACCAAGTAGTGGTCTGACAACTGTGGGAGCAATGGCGATCCTGAGGGGTATTGTTTCTGGATATCTGGTGGCATGGTCCACTACCACCAAGACATATCTGTTACCAGAGGCAGTTGGTAGGTCTAGGGGACCAACAATGTCAATCCTCACCCTCTCAAAGGGAGTCCCTACCACTGGCAGTGGTATCAAGGGAGACTTTGGCTTCCCCCTACCTTGCCACTGGCTTGGCAGGTGATACAGGAGCTGCAAAACTCCTTTACTTTGGCAGACATATGGGGGCCAATCGAAATGGCTGACCAGCCTGTTCCAGGCCTTGGTCTGTCCCAAATTTCCTGCCAAGGGGATTTCATGGGCCAAGGTGAGGAGGAACTATCTATACATCTGGGTTACCAACACTCTCTTGTTGCCCCTGGTTTGAGGTCTCTGGCCTCAGTATAGAGGACTACATTATCTCAATAGACCCTGTGGAACCACTGACATCACCCTGCTCTTGCCTGAAGGTAGTCTGCCTCAGGCCCTCAAGAGTGGGGCAATCTCTTTGTCCCTGGCACAGCTCCCCTCTGGTGGGTCCACCGTCTCCTTGTAACTCTGCCAAGTCAGGCAGATCATGCAGGGGTGGAGTCCCTCCCTCTGAGGCCAGATCTTCCTTGCCACATAGGTCTAGGGATTCTTCCTCCCCCTGCTCTTCTATCTCCGAAGCCTCTCTGTACCAGAGCGATACCAAAGGGGATGATGGACGGAGCGTTAGAGCAAATCAAACACTCACCCCCAGTCAACTGATCTGGGTTTAATCCATCATCATTCTTTAGCTCACTCCACCACCCCAGTTCAGACATGGCCATATGCAAATCAGTCTGACCCTCTGCCGCATGGGAACAGTCCAGCCCGAACTGCCAAGCCATGTCTTCCCTGGACCGGAAACAAGCATCCTGGGACCGGTTTCGGTCCATCATCTTGTGTGTTTTGCATTTCGCCCTAAGTGGGAAGGGTATGCCCAGACGTGGGTCCCGTGCTCACTACGCCACTGGAGTCAAGCTATCCTGGCTGATGAGGGCTGAAAGCCTGAAACCGGTCCTAGGATGCTTGATTCCGGTCCAGGCAAGACATGGCTTGGCAGTTCGGTCTGGACTGTTCCCATGAGGCACAGGGTCAAGACTGATTTGCATTTGGCTATGTCTGAACTGGGGTGGCGTGGTGAAGCAAAATAATGATGGATTAAACCCAGATCTGTAACTGGGGGTGAGTGTTTGCCAATGTGCAACATTCCGTCCATCATCTTGTGTGTTTTGCATTTCGCCCTAAGTGGGAAGGGTATGCCCAGACGTGGGTCCCGTGCTCACTACGCCACTGGAGTCAAGCTATCCTGACTGATGAGGGCTAAAAGCCTGAAACCGGTCCTAGGATGCTTGATTCCGGTCCAGGGAAGACATGGCTTGGCAGTTCGGTCTGGACTGTTCCCATGAGGCACAGGGTCAAGACTGATTTGCATATGGCTATGTCTGAACTGGGGTGGCGTGGTGAAGCAAAATAACGATGGATTAAACCCAGATCTGTGAATGGGGGTGAATGTTTGCCAATGTGCAACATTCCGTCCATCATCTTGTGTGTTTTGCATTTCGCCCTAAGTGGGAAGGGTATGCCCAGACATGGGTCCCTTGCTCACTACGCCACTGGAGTCAAGCTATCCTGGCTAATGAGGGCTGAAAGCCTGAAACCGGTCCTAGGATGCTTGATTCCGGTCCAGGGAAGACATGGCTTGGCAGTTCGGTCTGGACTGTTCCCATGAGGCACAGGGTCAAGACTGATTTGCATATGGCTATGTCTGAACTGGGGTGGCGTGGTGAAGCAAAATAACGATGGATTAAACTCAGATCTGTGACTGGGGGTGAATGTTTGCCAATGTGCAACATTCCGTCCATCATCTTGTGTGTTTTGCATTTCGCCCCTAAGTGGGAAGGGTATGCCCAGACGTGGGTCCCGTGCTCACTACGCCACTGGAGTCAAGCTATCCTGGCTGATGAGGGCTGAAAGCCTGAAACCGGTCCTAGGATGCTTGATTCCGGTCCAGGGAAGACATGGCTTGGCAGTTCGGTCTGGACTGTTCCCATGAGGCACAGGGTCAAGACTGATTTGCATATGGCTATGTCTGAACTGGGGTGGCGTGGTGAAGCAAAATAACGATGGATTAAACTCAGATCTGTGACTGGGGGTGAATGTTTGCCAATGTGCAACATTCCGTCCATCATCTTGTGTGTTTTGCATTTCGCCCTAAGTGGGAAGGGTATGCCCAGACGTGGGTCCCGTGCTCACTACGCCACTGGAGTCAAGCTATCCTGGCTGATGAGGGCTGAAAGCCTGAAACCGGTCCTAGGATGCTTGATTCCGGTCCAGGGAAGACATGGCTTGGCAGTTCGGTCTGGACTGTTCCCATGAGGCACAGGGTCAAGACTGATTTGCATATGGCTATGTCTGAACTGGGGTGGCGTGGTGAAGCAAAATAACGATGGATTAAACCCAGATCTGTGACTGGGGGTGAATGTTTGCCAATGTGCAACATTCCGTCCATCATCTTGTGTGTTTTTCTCTGTACCAGAGGTCAGATCTTCCTGCTGGGCCTCTGCCCAGGCTGTAAGGGCCTTTATCAGTACTGACTTCCTGGAAGTGGGAGGTGCTGGTAAACCCCTAACATTGCACAGTTCCCTAAGTGCAGTGACTGAGAGCATGGAAAGGCTAGCAAGAGCAAGCTCCATAGTATCCCTTAGTTTTGGGTCACAAAAACTTGGAAAAATTGAGGTTAGAGTAATTTAGAAAAAATAAAAAAACAAATTAATCAACATTAGTCCAAATTAAAAATCAAAAACAATGTTTGCACTACATCAATTTAGAGGATTTGTAAGTGTCCAAATTAAATACTGAATGGTGTTATCAAACACAAGTTCTGGATCCCACCACTACGCACCAAATGTAGAAAAGTGGGCTATTAGTGGGTGGAGATACGCACCTTCAGCTAGTAATAATACCACATTCGCTAATAAGGTCCAGTCAAGTCTCAATATATTAATCATTGCTTAACCTTTGATAGCTTGGCAATGAGCACTAAGCTTAACTGAGGAGACAGGTAAGAGTAATACATTAATATCACCAAAACAATAATTAAGTAAAAGCCACAACACAATAAAAATCCAACACCAATTTAAAAACATTGAAAATATTGTTACATTTAAAATGACACCAAAACAACAAAAATCCAATGTAAGGAACCGGAGATATGAATTTTTAAAATTTAAATTAAAAAATGTCCATTCAAGTTTCAAAAACCTTAAAACGCCACTCGCAGCTATCTGCTCATGCTGGACTGGGACAAAGTCAAGGTTTTAGGCCAATCGCAATGGAGAGCAGGTCGGATAGTTTGAGTGTGGTATATTTTTGACCCAGAAAGCACTGTCCTCCAAAAATCAACATGGAGAAATTTTCTCCTTGGAATGTGTGTCTCGCTAACCCAACCCACAGGTGTGGCTAACAATTCCCTGCACTACCGTTCCAGCCCCTCTCCTAATCTAATTGGGGGGGCTCCCATTTGGCTGGGGATCAATGAAGTGGGGGCTAGCCTGGGTCCTGTGACATCTGTTCTCCTGCCTTTGATGTCCAGCTTATCTCTGCAGCCCCCTTCCTCTCCCTGGCTTCTCCAGAAAGCAAATCTCCTCCCAGCAAATGCTGTATTATTTCAGTCCCAGGCCTCTTCACACCTACTCAGAGAGCAGCTTGGCTCAGGCTGTCAAAGGCAGGCTGATTGGAATAGGCTGCTACAGGGCTGTTTTAGGTGACTTCAGGATAGTAAGTTCTAAAACTACTATCCTGTAAGAGTAATAATAAATCTGACCTTGGCAAGTTGTTGTATTTATTGTAACTATTATTTTGATACTTTATATTAGCTTGCTTACTAACTCCAATCAAAAGTTAAACTTTATTAAAGTTTAGTAAAGCCTTCCCATGCTAGCCTATGGGGCTAGTAGCACTACAATGGAGAGAAACTACTTTGGCTGTTTTTCCCTACCAGATCATATTAAACATCTTTTATATTGTCCCTGCTTTTTATAACAATGCACCCTACTCTTGTAGCACCTAGAGCAGACCTTAGGGGTGACTAACATGTAATAAAAAGGTAGTTTTGGACGTACGTTTAATTCCAAAGGTGAATTTGGGCATAGTTGTATTTTAAAACCAGCCTGCAAGGCAGGCCTGGCTTTAAAATGACACCAGATACCACAGGAATGCACACTTAAGTGCAGTAACCTACATGTCCTTTCATATACTAAGAACTTACAGGTCGGTTGTCTTGGATAATTAAAATTATACCAATTACCATATACCTTTTCAGGACAGAGCACTGGCCCTGGGCCTGGCTAGCAGAGCCAAGGACACTTTTAGAGTCAGTAACCATCAGCATGATCAGGGCAAAAAGGATGACTTTCCTACAGGGAGATTATGGTCCGGGACTCCTCCGGGACCATGGGGAGCAGCTGCACAACCGAATCCCAAAGTGAATTGGAGTACTGTCCTAAAAGGCACCCGGTGTTCATGGACCATAGTGCCTGGCTGGCATAAGAAAAAACGTTCTTGGCAAAAGTGTCCAGCCTCTTGTATTGTCTATCTGGTGGGGTGGTAGGGAATGAATCAGGATTTACACTGGAAGTGGAGGCTTGACCCACCAAGCTCTCGGGGATAGTGTGTTGGGTGAAAAAACTGGGGTCCCCTGGGGTGGGGCGATGGTGGCGGGCAATTGTCCTGTTCACAGGAGCCATGGTGAATAGCTCGAAACAGGCCTGTAGCAGGACGTCTCTAAGGGCTTCATTAAATTGGAGAAGCAGTTCTCAGGGGGTGACTCCCGGCTGGATTACCGCTGTCAAGACATTACTCTTGACTGCCACTGAGGGCAGGCTAAGGTCCAAGACCTCGGCCTTCCTCTTTACCACAATAGAAAAAGAGGCTCCCTCCTCCATAGCCATGGTAGGAGGCAAGACCAACCCCGTTTCTGGGAGGTGTCCAGTCCACTTGCGTCCGCCAATTCCCCACACCAGTGCATATTGGGGTCTAGGGGCTGTATTCTTCAGGTTCCACTGGCCCCTCCCAATCTTTCCCAATTCCTAGCCCATAGGAATAGGGCTCAGGCTCCGGGCTCCTGGGTACGCCAGAGTCAGCATCGGGTGACATCCCTACAGCTCTGTGTCAGAGTCGGGATGAGAATGGGGACAGCGCTGCTGGATGGCGCTGATGGTGCCAGAAGTGTCAACAATAGGACCGGCATCGGTGAAGTTCGAGGTGGTACGACCAGTACCGGTATGGATCCGTCCGTGGATCCAAGGGGCCTGATTGGTGCTGGGTGCGGACCCATCAGTGGGGAGCCAGTAGGGGCTCCTCCCAATCCAGCAGGGCCCGAAGGTGCTCCACCGGGGACGGGCCACCCAAACATGAGGTGCATGATGCCATAAAATTCTCGGAATTGGGCAGGGGTCACTCCGGCTCCCGCAAATTCAGGGCAGCGCAGAGACAGCCCAGGCGCAGACTCAACCGCAGAGCAAGGCTTCGAGTGACGGCGCTCCCTTGTCTCTTTGGATGACTTTGACAGATAGGGTGAAGTCGAAGACCTCTTTGACCTCTTTGACTTCTTACTCTTCTTCTTCTTGTGGGACTTAGCAGAGTGGGATGACTTTGACTGCAACGAAGAAAGATGGCTATGCGACCTATCCTGGGAACATCCCCTCAAACGGGATCAAGACTGTAGCAGCGTCGCACATCGAGCGGCAAGTAGCTTGAGGTATCACTCCCTCAAGGCCATACGGTGCATGGTACAACAATCAACGCAGGTCTTGGCATCATGCTCCTCTCTTGGTGGAAAAGAAGGTTGGGTGATGCTGGGGGATGACACATGACTGCTGTTGCAATTGAAGACTAAAGTGATTTTACCAGCCATTTATTCCAGCCCAGAAATTGGGTCAGGTGTGTCTACAACCAGGAACACCAGCAAAACACTGGGCAATTCATGTTTGGATAGAGCTGAACTCCATAGGGGAATTACGATTCTCCCGATTTGTAAGGAAGTGTTATATCTGTTACTGGTAAAGACAGCCTGTTATCCCTAAGCTAGCAATAGCAACCAATTCTGAGTGCAGTGCGCAATGCTTGCTATACAAGTGCTTCAACCCAAAAATCTGCTGACTCAATGATTAGTTCTCTAATCAAAGGCATTCAATTGGAGCCAAAAACACAACAAGGGGGGGACAGGGAGCCAGAGAGAGGTCCAGTACCCTAGCTCCCAAGAACAAATATGCAAATAACAGTAGGGTAACTGGTCCTGATTGAGTCTGTTTTCAGGTGGAAAAGTCGTACCAGTGGGGGGATCTTCATATTTAGGAAGTAGTTTCCTCACACACCAGTAAGGGTGTCATGCTTCATCATCGGGCTTTTGCTCCTCATGGGGTCGGCGCTGCAATACCCCATGGGCCCTACGAGAGGGCTCTTTAGCAGAGATTTGTTAGTCAAAAAGCTGTGATGGTGAGTGTGGGTGTGTGAGACAAGTGAAATAGTGAGTTAAAACTACCAAAGGAATACCAAAAAAACTATTTATTCAGGGGTTCCCTTGGTAAAGATAAAATTAATATCTTAATTGTTAGCTTCTAATAATAAGGAGGAAACACATTTCAGTAACGGGTGCAGATAGTATAGGTCGTGTAAGTTGACATGTTTCATGTCTCAGTGGTCCAGGAGGGATCCATGGCGTTTCATCAGGACTGAAAGAGAAGATAAAGGAGTATCCCTACCTTTAGTCAGGGTTGGGAAGATGAGTGCTGGCATCTAATGATTACCAAATTATATTCACACACAGTTATAAGTTGAAAAAGTACCTAGTAGAGGATGAAGCTAATGCGGTTGTCCTATATTCCAGCCTGAAAGACGGGGTAGATATTCAAATTTTAAAAATACTCTGGGTTGCCCACAGGGAGTAAACATCACTGTTCATGAATCAATTGTTAATAAACATGCTGGGAGCGCAATGCAAAGCTCCTGTCATGCATCGTGTCACACATCCCTAAGTGTATAGATGAGTGACATTGGTAATTAGCAGTCGTAAAGGTGTAACAGACACACAAACACATAGAGATACAAATAAAACACATAATGAATCATCCTATTGTAAATGGTAGGGATATCATCTTACCCTACAGTTGCAAAATTCGGCCCCTTAGGTCAAAGCAGAAGCCTGCGTCAATGCTGCGGCGTAAAATCTGCAAGGGTGAGTATATAAGAGAAGGTCATCAAAAAATACGGCAAGCGTCTGGAAGGAATGGAAGTTCAATGGGCAGCACCTTTGTCCCGAGTCTAGCCTGTCTTTATATGGCAGCTTTCGAAGGTGAACACATTCTGGCAGATGGTAATTCATACAGGATAAACATCATCGCCTGGAGGTGATATATGGACGACATACTGATCCTGTGGCATGGCGACACCAATACCTGTGCTGATTTTTGCATATGGATTAACACCCTCAACCCTTTCTTGAAATTTACCAGCACTGTGTCGAAACATTCGGTACCATTTTTGAACCTACTGATCTCCAGAGAAGCAGGCAAGCTGCTCACTACAAACTCCAAAAAACCTACGGACAGGAACTGTCTTCTACTTTATTGCAGCCATCACATGAAAGCCCTTCGAGACAATCTCCCGGTGGGGCAATTCCTTTGCCTACACCGTAACTGCAACACCCTCAGGGGATATGACGCACAGGCCAGGGCACTCAGCATCAACTTGACCACATGCCATTATCCACAGAGGATTGTTAACCAAGCTTAGAAAAGAGCGAGGAATGATCACCGTAATCTCTCCTGGAGACCAAGGTCAAGGAACCCACAGACATACTCACCTGAGTCACTACCTATACCCTCTTCTCCAACCAAATTTAAAAAAAACATAAAAAACATTGGCCCATCCTAAAAACGGGCACCTTGGATGTGGTTGATCCACTTTTGCATATAAACGCACAAGCAACTTAAGAGATCTGCTTGTACATACACGCCCAGTCCCTCCCAAAGACTCCCAGAATACTCTATGGGGATTACCACCGGTCTAGAGGCATTACCCCTGAGAGTCGTGTTCAGTATGCACCCATAAGCAAGCAACCAAGGAGCCTGACCTGGGACAAACCCGTCCATGGGAACAGAGGAACCATACCAACTGTAATACAAAGAACTGTATCTATCATATCACTTGCCCCTGCAAACTACATTATGTAGGGATGACCACGAAGATTATCAAAACCAGGATCATCGAACATCGGAGTAATATCCACTGTAAAAAGGCCACCATGGAGATGTCTACGCACTTTTTAGAACTGAACCACATGGCAGACACCATGAGGTGGACTATCATTGAGGCAACCAGTAGATGGAGTACCGAATCTTTGTTTTCAGAGAGCAACAGTGGGTCTTCCGTCTCATGACACACACTCATGGCCTCAACGATGATACCCTGGTCTGAATGCGCCAGGTAACTCCTGATCCACACTTTGGAGTTCTTCTGCATTTTCCTAATCTAAAAACCTGTTCATGAAACCGGACGGCAGGCAATCCCCACATGGTCTCATTGCTTTAGCTTCCATCCTTGATGAGAGGCGTAATACCATACACCCTTCATGATGAAATTACATATATGTCACCTTTCTCAAGAACGCCCCCTCAAAATCCATCATTTGCCACTGGTTAAGCGAGGGACCTACTTGTTACATTTATCTTCATTCACTGTACACATGAATGGTACCCCGCATATTCCTATCTCTCAAGGCGGTATCTGAAACCACCATTATCTCATTTCTTTTCATCTTTTCCATTGTGACATAGATATGCTCCCAGTCACAGAATTTTTATTTTATTTTACTCTCCCTTTTTATATCGATCACTGATTGCCAAAGTACACATACCTCCGGTTAGCAAGTTGCTATCCTGTACATTGTCCCCATGTCCAAACTCCAAGCACTACGAGCATCCCCTTTTATTTTCATACAGACAGGTACCCTGTGGCTTCCCGACCACTCTAAGAAGGCCGCCGCAGTTGCTGGCCTTTGACTTTTCCTACCTCCCCCCGCCCCCCCACACCCTGCCCTCACGTGACCTCGGCTCCGCGCTGACGGTCACGCTGAGAAGGGGCATACACCATCCCCGCCGGCACCCGGAAAAAGCCTTTAAGCAGGCACCGAACGGTGTGCCAACCTCTCCAGACTAGCATACGCAGGGGTAGGTGATCTTGCCTCACACTGTGCTGACAATGTAAGTACAAGACAAACCGAGCGGCTCGTTCCATTCCTACCGGACGCTCGCATAGACCACTGAGGTGGGAAACATGTCAACCTACACGACCTACACTATCTTCACCTGTTACTGAATTCTTTCTCCCCATTATTAGGAGCTAACAATAAAGATATGCTTTTATCCTCACCAAGGGGACCCCAGAATAAATCATTTTTTTAGTACTCCTTAGGTATTTTTAACTCACTATTTCACTTGTCCCACACACCTGCACTAAACATCACAGCATTCTGACAAAAAGATCTCCGCTAAAGAGCCATTTCGTGGGGCCCATGGGGTATTGCAGCGCCGACCACACGAGGAGCAAAAGCCTGATGATGAAGAATGACACCCTTACGGGTGTGTGGAGCCACTACTTCCTAAATAGGAAGATCCCTTCACATGTACCACTTTTCCACCTGAAAACCCACTTTATCAGGAACAGTTACCCTACTATTATTTGCATTGAATTAGAGCCAACTTTAAGTGAACAGCCTTGAGTTAGCAAAGGATATACTTGGATGCTACCTCTGGTCTCCTGGAATCTTGCTAGATTTCACTCAAACTTTATCAAGTACACTAGCATACTTTCTGTGACCCTGAGGATATATGCCAATTTCAACTGACCTTGGCCATGGTGGCCGTTTTTAAACAAGGGTACTATGACTTTAGTAAATAGGTGCAAAACGCCCTAAGGACCAACCCTATGAGAGCTTGACCATTTGTATTAAGGTTTCGGGCAAACGCAATGGAAATTTTAATATACAAACCATAGGGATATCCAACACTTAATATTGTATGCAATGCATACAATACTATGAATGCAGATTCATCTATATAATGTAATACAAATGAATACCTTGATGTTGGTCACCCTTTTTCCTCAAATGATTCACGTACTGATACTGTTGGCAGGGAATTTTAGTGCACAACACAAATCAGTAGATGAGTATAGGAGGTTGGCTACAGAGAAAACTGCACACAGGAGCGCTACTTTTCAAGGAAAAAAGGTCCTTGGGATAAAGCAGACCCTCCAGTTAAACGTTTTACTGTTAGACCTGGGGTGGGCCTCAGATCATTCTATTTGTCTACAATTGACAGAAATATGATACTCCTCCCTCTCTTGTTAACAAATCTATCTTCAAATGTTAAAGGTTTTGCAAGTGTAACTGAAAGACGACCATACAAGGAAGCCTGAGACCTATGACCTATTTATCAACAGAATTAGGCAAATCGTGTTCCAAAAATTGTGGTGGCAAAAGCAAGTGGGCTCTCTAGTTTTTGCCACACATTATTTGAATTGAAGACTGAGGAATGGTAGAATTCCTGTTCAAGACAAAAAGAGAGAGGGGTGGATAAAGAGACAGAGTTAGAGAGAGTGAGAGAGAGAGAGAGAAAGAGAGAGAGAGAGAGAGAAAGAGAGACCATGAAAATAAAGCTCATTAATAACCTCCACTTCACAGAGGCCCATTCTTCTTTTTTTCTGTGTGCAAAACTGGTGACGAACATTTTGTAGTTGACATGCACGAATACTGAAACCTTCAAAGTACTCCAACCAGGATTAGGGGCCAGATGTACGACCATTGGCAATTGCGACTCTCAAATTGCGAGTCGCAATTTGCGAATCGCAATTGCCAATGTACAACAGTGTCTGTGGCACTGTTTGCGATTCCCAATGGGGTCGCAAATTGCATGCCTCATGCATATTAATGAGGCTGTCGCAATTTGCGACTCCATTGGTAATGGCTGGCACTCCCAGCGATGGTGGCCTGCTGGGGTCAGTAGACCTCCATGTCTGGGACTGCTTTTAAATAAAGCAGTTTCCCTTAAAGGAAAATAGGATGCATTTTAAAAAAGAAAAAAAATGAAACGTTTTTGTTTCTTTTTTTAAGGGCAGATAGTGGTCCCTGGGACCACTGCCTGCTCTGAAAAAATGTTTGCGCACCCATTCACAGAGGGGAAGGGGTCGCCTGGGGACCCCTTTCTGTTTGCGAATGGTTTACCACCCTCTTGAAGAGGGTGGGAAACTGTGAGTGTTTTGCGACCGCAATTGCGGTCGCAAAACATTCTTACATAGGGTTCAGACTCGCTATTAGGAAGGGACGCCCTCGGAACGCCCCTTCCTAATAGCGAGTCGCTAACCCTATTTTGCAAGTCGCTATTTAATTAGCGACTCGCAAAATAGGGTTAGTACATGGCCCACTGTTTTTTTGCATGCGCAAAGGCGTCTAAAACCCATTTGAGCATGCAAAAATCCGTCGTACATCTGGCACTTGGATCAGTCACTGGTTCAGGTTGATATTAAACCTCAACAAGTCAATGTGTGATGAGCTGACATCTTAAACAGTCCCCTTCCATCCTGAAACCCCAAATTAAGGTTAAATGCAGCATTTGATGTGCTCCTGGTCACACAGGCAGCTGAGCACTCACTAATATAGTGTGGTATGCTCCATCATGGGGCTCTCCAATCTAGCACCTTAGCTAAATCAAAATCTAAGATGACCGGCGAAGGATGTGCATGGAAGAACCACAGGTTATTTTCCTGGTGCTAGATGGGAAAGCACCATGACGAAGCATACCACATTATGAGGGTGAGGGATCTACCACTTGTATGATCGAGAACACATGAGATGTTGTAAATGATCCTAACAAAGGAGTGACCATTCAGGTGGACTATTTTAAAAGCCAGGGCACCACCTGAGGTGGGGATGGATTGAGGCTGGGATAGAATCTGTTCATCTGAAATGGAAGGTTCATGGCACTGTGTCAATTTGTGTTAATATAATGGTTCACCCCATGGAAAAAACAATGAAGACCTCACTCTTTCCTAACCAAAAATGAGATTACTGACTAGTGGTTGTTTTCGATAATTTAGTTACCCAGAGAGGCCATTTTGAAAGATTGTGCTCTATATAAACACTAATTCCCTACTACATTTTAGCCATATATTTGTAAGATGTGCCTGAAAATTCACCACTGGGGACCCCACTAGCCCCCCTCACACCCTCATGATAAATAAATGTGGTGCAATTGCAATTTATGTACCACATTTATATTTTTCAGCCACTGCAACTGTAGTTATATGAAGTCAGTGGCTTGCACCCACACTCTGAAAAATGTGCAACATCACTGGTGACCAGGAGTCTCCTACTGCTTGCAATGTGAATGGTCTGGGTGTGAATGAAGCTTAATGAGATGCCCTAATCATACTGACTCTTCTGTGTGAATGAAATGTGCAATGCTGTTAAATGCATGATTTATTGAAAAACTCTTATTATTAAAACAATATCTAAAAATTCTTTTCCTCAGTTTTTATAACGAAAATAGAAAAACAAAGTAGTATTACAAGTAAAAGTGCAAATATGCAAGAGATGACAATATATTAGACATGTCCTCAAACTGTCTAAAACATGAAATAATGTGGATAAATATGAAAAGAATATATCATCACAGTTAATTTGGTAAAAGAGAAGATTGCATGAATGACAATAAAAAATGTATTGCCTAAATGGGTAGAAGTATGGTTTGACAGCTTTGATTATCGATGATGGCGTTGATAATATTTTGATGACAGATTAATAAAAAATATATGTATATCTAATACATCCTTAATGCTATAAATTCTTAATTCTGGATAATCCTGTCCCTTATGGAAGGTGCGTCTATGGCACTGGACAATAATTTACTTTATTTTTATAGTAATTTCTAGGATTGTTTAGATTAGAATCACCTGTGTTCTGGGGCATTTTGTCATATTTAAAAATTTTCTCAACAGTGTTTTATCCGACCAGGGGTGTAACACAGGCTTTTGCAGCCCCTGTGGCACAGGGTTGACCCCAACCCTTCAAGGGGGCCCCAAGCTCAATAAATATATGTGAGATATCGGAGATTCAGGGGCCCCTCAACATATTCTGCATGGTGGCCCTATCATTTTGCGTTACGCCATCGTATCATACAACCCCAAGTGCTAAGGGGCAGATTTACTAACATTTTGCGTCATGAATGCATCACTTTTTTTGCCCCGCCACTACACAAAATTTTATTTGGGATTTACATAGCCATGCCAATCAGATTTGCATAGCTTTGTGTGGGGGTTTTCCCCAAAACGTATCGCAAGGCAGTACACCTTACTTTGCGTCTGGGAGGCATTCCATGGATGGAGCATGGGCATTCCTATGCATCCACTCATAAATTCTGGTGCATTCCCAGATTTAATAAAGCTAGTAAAACTGAGAATGAGTCAAAAAGCTACAACTCTCTGAAGCAGGTGTAACAAGGAGAAAACTCTTAATTTCTCCTTGTTAATTCCTCTTTCTAAGAGTGTTGCATCCTGCAGCACACATAGACATCTTGCTTTTAGGGATTGTTTTTGTGCTGGAAGGTATGCATGGTGCAAGGGTACCTGAGTTGGTGCTAGGCAGCACACAGTGCACCAGTGCTAGAAGACAGCAGAAATGCTCCATATCTTAGTTAATATGGCGCATTTCTGCTGTCTCCCTTTCACGCAGTGCAGCAAATTTGCGTGCTGCCCAGCGTTGCATGAAATATAAGTAAATGTGTCCCCTAATGTCAAAAAGACCTGTGAGATTACATTTGCATCAAGGAATTCTGAGCAGTTGAGCAATTCGGATTAATTCAAGTCATATACTTTTCTATGACAATTAAGCACTCTCAAAGAATAGGTGTATACCTCTATTTATTAGTTATCATTTTTCCAGTCATGAGCATCTAATGGTAGCAAGCTCACATTGGAGTTTGAATTGTAATCAATCACTGTGTAAAAATATATTCTCTTTCTGTATGATATTGCTTTTTTATGCATTGATTGATAACAACTGAAAAGGCAAACTGAGCTCGCTGCCTTTAGCTGCCCACAGTTGTGGTGACATACAGTCATAGTAAAACACATTCTCCTATATTAGAAATAGTTATATTTCTTTAGACACGTTTATAAGTTTTGCATCTATAACAGTGTCACATAATACAGTTGTGAGATGTTAGATTGTAACTAAGAACGTTCATCTCAACAAAGTGACAACAGTCCTCCTCTACTCTCAGAACACCCCTTCCCCTTCAATCACTTACTGAGCTTGATTCACCAAAGAAATATTAAATCTACAGCTGTGGATTTGTGGCATTAAGTGGGTGCAGATCTATTACTTTTTGGATTTCACAAACATTCCAAGACCTATGCCTGAAAAGCTGTGCCATGTGCAGGTTTCCAAGCGTACGCCTAGGAATCTCGTACAACTCTTTTTTTTTCTCTACAAGGAAAACATTTTTACCCTTTGGAGAGTTCCTTCACTGACACCTCCTACAAATGAGGAGGTAATCCATTCCACTTTGCAACCTGAAAGGGGAATTACACAGTCCTGTGGTGAAGTAATCTCCTACTACTTCCAAGGTGGAAAGGGTCGGACTGAAGACTGAAGTTCACAGGCCAATTATACAGCCCTGTGGTGGAGTAAATCTCCAACTATTTCCAAGGTGGAAAGGGGTCTGACTGAAGTTTGGGGATACCTAGAAACATATGTGTTTGTTGGTATTACTACATTTTAAAAGCAAACCATGCCTTGGAATCCAATCTTGCACCCCTTGAGTGGAATTTGCAAGTGCAGATGTCTCTGCACTTGTGGTTTAGAAATTAACTCGGAACACTATTTGCGGGTGCTAGGAATACCCTTCTGAGTTACTGGAAGGTATAAAAAAGGTACATTTAGTCATATATGTAGATTTAGGACTGAATTTACCACTGAGACTAGGCCTCATTGACTGTATCCTTGCCTTTGACCCATTGCCTTTGGTTAGGTTTGTGCTATACAAATACCACATACATACATATAAGCACAGAGAAGGCCGGATGGTTTTCCAGTTTAATATTCTGAAGCATAGTTTTGCTGTCATAATACTAAATCTGTTAGACTGTTGTAACCCAAGAGAGAAGTTGCATGCCAGATGCACGAGACTGTAAGATCCCTGTCACATTACAGCTAGCAGTTCTGTTATCAGCCTTGGCCTGCAAGATCAATCCAACTTAATGAAGAGCACTTTTCTTACAGGTTTAACCAGTTAGACCTGCTCAACCTAAAGGACAGGTTTGCTTGCAGGTATCTTATATTGTAAGGTTTATGTGATGTAAGTGATAGCTTTACTGACCACAGACTTCTTTAGTAGGGTTTTGTAACCTTATGGGTAGTTGTTGGGACTGACACCCTTGCCTGAGATCTTAGACCTCTCGGATTTCTTCAGTCTAAATAAACACATTGTTTTTTCTCTGGCTAGGGTTTATCTGTGCATAGGGCAGTGCCATCTTTTCAATCCATTACACTCCACACACATATGGTTTTCTTTAAACTTGTCAAGAAGCTCTATACCTTTTTCCCTCTGTTCATCCTCTCATCAGTTCTGACTTCCACAACCTTAGACAGATTGATGGTACTGTTAATGTACAAGAAGAAAGCTGTACTCGCTAAGATACCAACCTCCTGCAGATAGAGAAGGAGCAAAGTGATGAGACTTTCAAGCACCCAGGCCCAAAACACAACACAATTTTAAAATCCATTCAAGGATATGTTGCAGAATAATGAATAGTAGAGCTGGGAGAAATTTGCATATTTACCTTTAAGAAAGCTACCTCAATTGCCAAAAAAACATTCAAAATGATGCATTATGCTTGTCTGGTATTTTTTAGTGTGAAGTGCGTTGTCACTAACCATTTTTGACGCAAAAATAAATTTCGCTCTAACAAATAATGCAAAATCGCAAATGATACGAACAATAGTCGCTTGCGCTCTGTTCATTTACGTTGTTCCAGTACTCCCACAGCAGGGTGTTTACCTAAACGAAATTTATGATAAGCAACATGGTGTAATA